>CM057341.1:107759355-109188105 GCA_030015575.1 Agapanthus africanus
TAAAGTAGTATCGATTGCAATGTTGAAAACAGCGACAACGTAAAGTGTAGTGCTCTGCCATCAAATACGAAAAGGCACCAATAGCGTAACGTAAGCTACGAGGTTATTAATATTTTAATTAAAAAATATAAATGTAGTTATACTAATGTAAAAAATAATAAAATTACTCTAAAAATTTTAGGGATTATTTTTTAAAAATTTAAGAAACTACTAAACACTAGCATATCAATAATTTTCCTAATGTTTTAATCCACAAGTTCACACTTTTATCCATTTTCATCAGTTCACAAGAATGTTATATACCCATCCGCGATGTATAAATCGACAACAACTTAAGTATTTAGATTTTAGAAAACAAAATAACATAATCAAACGACTTAAATATTTAGAACGTTATATGTGCATAGATGGTCTTAGATAGCCTCGAAAGAGGTAGGCGATGGCCGCAGAGACGGATGATGCGACAAGGTCTTCGATGGCCGATTGTTAGTGATATATATGCCCTAGAGGCCATTATTGTATGATATAGTGGATGCTTGAACATATATATGGACTTTCTTGCTCGACATGATAGTATGCTTTCTGGTTGCATTTATCTTAACATGTTCATTGATATTATTATAATGTTTCTCATATATATGTTGATAAAACCCTTAGGATGTAGGCTTGGCAACCAGAACTATGATGTGGATCATACTGCTGGGACCTGGGTAGTCCACAAACACATCTTTTAATTGTTTCTAGTCGAGAGAATATCGAGACATTGTATCGATATTTCAGAGTAGACTAGTGTGTACGTTTCTTAACCCTGTATGGGGCGATGGTTGATCCCATATCCATTGGTGTTTGACATCAAAGATTGTACATAGGTGCTTATTAGAGAATGAGTACATTGAACATGACTCATCGAGAACTCCTAGATGGTACTATACCTATCGTCAGATAGTAGTTCTCTGGTGACATTGGTACAGATTAGTCTGTAGATCCGAGATCGTCATAGAGTCTTGTGTAGTTCCCACTGTGCTTTGATTTCCTCCCTACTACGGCTTAAAGGAGTCTGCAAACATGTGGATTTTGGGTACAGTCCCGAGTCACATGGAGGCAATGAGTGATAGAAGGGGTTTCGTCTCTCTCGGTATAGGGAGTTGATGTTGCGATATGCTCGATTGGTTATAACAGAAAGTCCTTGGTCAGGGCTGTTGATAAGATTTACTGGTAAGTGTTATCAGTAGTTTCTCGTACCGTTGTAGGCCTTATATCGGCATGACTTATCAAGTTATTGGGGTCTGACGATTCCATCCCCAGACTCGATATGCGACATATCAGACGAAAAGACCGGACTGTATGGTAAGTGTTACCTATAGGCATCATGGGAGTTTGGACAATCTTGCTTGTTGATATTTTATTCGCTCAATACCTAGGTAGCCGTTACGTCTAGCTAGTACCGCTGACGTCTTGTGGATGACTGATGTGATCATCACCTACTGCTAGCGTATTGATGAGTCCCACATAAAAGTCCCACATATATGCTGATATGTGCGGGGGTCTGATTAAATACGAGTATTGTAATCTGGCGGCTATTTGTTATCAGTTAAATTATATGCGATATAACCGGATTATTGAATCAAGTGTTGATTTGATAATGTGATTTACAGATAAATGATATTAGTCAGTTATATGTGATATAACCGGATTATTAAATCAAGTGTTGATTTAATAATATGATATATATTTATAATTGATACAATTGTATATTGACTAATATTATTGCTCACTAATTATATGCTTATATATATATATATATATATATATATGAAGCATGACATGGTTTTTGTATTTTATGAAAATAGAAAAAGAGATGATAAATGAGGAGATTTTGGAGGGATGGGCAAAGCATGGCTTATATCCTTTGTTTATTAGTCTCGACTCACTATTCAAGCATGGTTGCAATTTATTATTGCAAAGAATTCCATGCTTGAATAAGTGAGGTCAAGAGATGAGCCATTCTAGACTTCATTCCACACTTAGCCATTTTCTTCACTTGAGAGCTCATGTGATGAGTTGCTCTCTAGCTCTCTCTATTTTCCTCATCTCCACCTCCAAGCTCAATCTCTCACATGAGTTGTGAAATCTTGAGCCTGTGAGAACTCTAGTGAGCAAACATAATCCCTACTTCACCATCCTACACTAGATTAGCGCTTTGGTGTAGTGTGTTTCCTTCATTAAAGAGATATCTTGGATTAACGAACTTCGGATGGATCATCTTCGGCACGTAGGTCATCGAAGGAAGTTCGTTCAACTTTCAAGTGGAGCCCAGTGGAGTCGCGTGGACTACAACCCGAAGCTTTAGAAGAGAAGGACACGGTCTGCAAAGGTAGTAGCCATCCATCTCTTGGTGTAAAGTTTATGATATCATTTAAAATCCTAATCTTCTAGTTTGATCATAGGTTAGTGTCATTAGCACCATGAAATTTTAAAATTGCATGTGTGATGCCCGTTTAAACCCTACCGTGGTGCTAGCAAACACTTTCATGGTATCAGAGCCAACCTAAAATATTAGGGAAAGTCTTTATGACGTTAAAGTGTTCGATCGGTTTTTGAAGCCGGATTTTTGGCAAGTTTCTGTTGATTTTTCAAAAGTTGGAATTTTTAAAATTAAAAATTTGCAGAAAATCGTGCAGGGTTTGTAATGGAGCCTTAAGAAATTTGAGGACCCAACCCCTTCAAACGGCCGCGGAACCGCGGCCAAATCTTATGTTTGGCCACGGTTCCGCCACAAGTTAGTGGAGTCGAGGTGTCTTTTTTCTGGTGCTGCTCCATCTTGTCATTTTGCACTCTCTGGGTATTTTTGATGAGACTCAAGTTGTTGAGGTCTCTGGTATTTGTGGGTGTTTGAAAATCGATCAAAATGTTTAGCTTCGTATAGATGATGATATGTGATACAATTTTTAGAATACAAAATAATTGGTTTTGTGAAAACTAGTTAGTATTTTGTAAATCTAGCATTGTAGTCTCTTTTGATTGATTGCCACGAATTTTCGATTCGGATCGAAACTCCGTCGCAATTGCGTATCATACGCGAATACTCGCCGAATAACTTTACTTGGTAGCCACGCCCCATAGCCCCGACCAAGTGACTGTAGGAGAACCCCGTTGCCAAAAGCATCCACTCGGGTGCTCGCGGCCACGGTGTTCCGTCTAAGTGCACTTCGTCGATGACATCAGGGGTGCGGCCATCTACTAAAGTTTTTGACGAGCATTCGATTGGGTAGTCGCGAATCTTGTTGAATTGCTCGACTAAGTTATTGAAAAGTGTTTTCGATTTGACTAAAATGCAAGGTTTATAGGTTAGGCATGAAATTCGGAATATGAGATGTTCCAGGTTTATGATGTCTAAGGAAATACGGATTCTAATTATTGTAGTTTTTCATTTCTTTTCTGCGACCGTAAGTGTAATATGTGGGGTATCCCAAATCTCGTTGCTATATGTCAACGGAATTTGGGATACACATATTTACTTACGTTGATGACATGTGATGTTATGTGTTGCTGTGATATGTTATATTGGATCGTCGTGAATGAATAACCGGGGCTTTTATATGAGATGAGAGTTTTTCAATTTTCATTCATGTAAAATTTGTATGTAATATTCTTTTATTGGGACACTTCCGGGTTAATGATGATGTCACCATTAATATATATTATTTACTTTTCCGCATTAGGATAGACCCAAGGCGGGGAGCACAAGTAACCAGTTTCTGGAGTCCAGTGGGAGACCATCTCGAGGAGTCAAGACCGGATCTCCCGACTCTAGAATTGGTAGGGTTGCTTGCCGCTCTCGTAGGGGTCTCGGGATGTGAGTTTGGTTATTCATCACGATCGTGGAATCTGTGTTTTTCATTACTGGCTGAATTTAAAACACGGACCTCCTAGTATATCCAACATTTCATATGTTGACTTCTGCTGTTTGGTTCTGGGATGTGATCATATAACTGCGTGAGACGAATGCTATATATATGATATATATAATAAACGTTGCTTATGTTTTGCACCCGTGCAGGTCCAGCTCCCGCTCTGCCGTTAGTTAAGTAACCTAACGGTGCATAACGGAATCCCGTGGCGAATGCGGATGGCATAAGCGTACGTTCTATTTTCGTTTCATTTTCTGTGATGTTTAGAAAACATTAAATGATGGGACTTCAAAAAAGAAAAGAAACCTAAAGATGTAGAATCAATTTTTTTTAAAAAGGTAGCTCTAGTTCTTGCTTTGCATAGTGGTATTCTTTGATGAATATCCAGCACCTCATTCGATGAGAAAAGAGCCGAGACCGTTTCACCGGGAGTGACCTTTTTAGCAAAACTAGCAAATGCTACAATCCACTCGGTTTATCATCATAGCTTCTGTAGTTCTTGTTTTGCATAGCGATGTTCCTTGATAGATATCCAGCATCTCATTTGATGAGGAAAGAGCCGAGATCCCTTCACCGGGTGTGACCTCTTTAGCAAAAGCTAGTAAAAGCTATTCGGTTTGTTTTTGAAAACTATTCGATTTTAAAAGCGGAGCTTAAACCACTCCTTTTCAAAATCACTAGACTCTACAACAATATCAAGTTCATTACGTTAAAGGTTTTCTTAAAAACCAACTGTATCTCCGTCGTTTCAGATAAGTGCTATTTAGTATTCGTGCTGTGTTTGTTGACCTCCGTCAAGACGTAGTGTGCGGTAGCTGATTAGTGCTTATCTGCCGCATGTGATGCGATTGGATTAGGATAGTCGTACGACTTTGTTGACCATAGTTAATGGTCGTACGGGTGGGTTTAATTCAATCAAGAAATGAACGGGTTCAACTTGGCTTGCGCTTATGATTTGTTGACCATAGTTAAGGTCATAAGTCGCTAGGGGTAAAAACAAATATTGGGAATTTTAAGTGTTGAAATTTGCAATGAGATTGCATACCTTCTATATGATAGTTGGATCTCGATGAGTAAGAGTTACTCCTGAGAGAGTTTTCCATTTTACAATTAGCCGATCCATTAGGTGTCTAAGAAAGGTGTTAAAGGGGTGATGCCCCTGCGGAAACGAGGTTATTTAATTAGTTCCATACGAAAGCATGGGGAGCCTCCCTCGGAGTACCAATACATGCCTGGCCGAACAATTGGTGAACTTGTAGAGTGTAATTAATTCCGGCTAATCTTACCTTTTAGGGTTTAAAGGAAGATTTGATAAAAACAGTGGGAGCCATCCTGATTAGATAAAATAATAACCAATCTAATCTTGCAAAGAGCGCATGTAAAAGTGATTATCCTTCTCTCTTTTCTGGTAGCGACTAATGACACGTCTTAATCAAGATAATAATATGGATGTATTGACCGAACCCGCTTATTATACTGGGCTAGGTTCTACTCATCTTATGATTGCCATAAGTCTGAGTAAGAAATAGGAGAATATCATGATTCCCATGCCATCCAAACGAAAAATAAGTATGTTGATGCATCTTTTTTGGGTGTGTTCGTTACCGAGAACTGTTTCTCAGTTAACTCTACGTCCTGGGTATAGGATACCGGATTAGGATCCCACGTATGTAATTTGTTACATGGGCTAAAGAGAGATAGAGAACCGGGAAAGGGTGATATGTCTCTAAAGTAGGGAATGGAGCAATTGTTGCAGCCAAAGCGTTGGCAAATATCACCTTGTATTATCAAGTGGAAACATAATGATTCTGAGCGACTGTTATTTCGTACCAAAATGTTGTGAATGTTCTCCTAAATCAAGTGTTGATTGGGTATGGTACGTTGTATAACGGTATATATGTTCTAAATCAAACAACAGTTCTAAGTATACAGAACACACAAGAGGAACAGTTCAGAAATGAACGAAGTCCTCTTGTGGCATTGTAGACTAGGTCATATTAATGCGACAAGACTGGGTAAGTTGCATAAGGATGGATATTTGAATCCGTTTAAATTTACATCTTATGTAACTTGCCAGTCATGTCTCAAAGGAAAGATGATCAAATCTCCGTTTACTGGACACGGAGAAAGAGCTACTGAACTCTTGAGACAGATACATAGTGATATATGCAGTCCTATGTCTACACATGACATGAATGGTTCTTCGTATTTTATTACATTCATCGACGATCTCTCAAGATTCAGACATGTGTTCATGTTGAAATACAAATCTGAATTTTTTGAGAAATTCAAAGAATATAAGTACGAAGTTGAGAACCAGACGGATAAAATTATCAAAATCCTTCGATCTGATCGAGGAGGAGAATTCTTGAGCACGGAATTCAGAAACTACTTAAAAGAGAATGGGATTCTCTCTCAGCTTACTTCTCCGTATACACCACAGCACAATGGAGTTTCGGAGCGGAGGAATTGCACCCTATTAGATATGGTGCGCTCTATGATGAGTACTGCTGACTTGCCTATTTTCTTTTGGGGTTATGCACTTGAGATAGCTGCATACCTATTGAATAGAGTTCCAACCAAATCCGTTGCCTACCACTCCATATGAGATATGGAATGGGAAGAGACCATCTCTTAAACGTGTTAAGATATGGGGTTGTCCGGCCTATGATAAAAAGCAAAATCCGGACAACCTCGATGCAAGGTCAGTTCTGTGCAAGTTTGTAGGATATCCCAAACATTCACGAGGGTATATCTTCTACCACACCGAGGAACAAAATGTGTTTGTTTCTCGACATGCCACCTTTTTATAAAATGAATTTTTTGTCAAAAAGATTAGTGGTAATGAGGTAGAACTGGAAGAAGTTCCAGCAACACAAATTATAACTGACGATTTGGTGGAACCGGAGGATTCAATAGTTTTCGACGAACCTCAGCCACTCCGCAGATCTAGTAGGTTTCTTCATCCACCAGAGAGATACTATGGTTTTCTCATAAACGGTGGAAGCGATGATTGCATCATGGAAGATGATGACCAAACTAGTTTCGAGCAGGCCGTCATAAGTGAAGACTATGTGAAATGGCTGGATGCTATGTGATCTGAGATGAAATCCATGTACACAAACAAAGTATGGACTTTGGAAGTTGCTCCTGAAGGGATAAAACCCATCAGAAGCAAGTGGATCTTGGGAAGATAATTGGTGTAGATGGAAAAGTTGAGACTTTCAAAGCTAGACTTGTAACAAAGGGTTTTCGTCAACGATCTGATGCCGATTATGATAAAACTTTTTCTCCCGTGGCTAAGCTTAAGTCCATCAAGATCCTACCTACCGTTGCTGTATACCATGACTATGAAATCTGGCAGTTGCACGTCAGGATCGCTTTTCTAAATAGTGATTTAGAAGAGAGCGAGTACATGACCCAGCCTGAGGGCTTCGTAGACAGCGAGAGCAGTGGAAGCGTGTGCAAGCTGCTTAAATCAATCTATGGATTAAAGCAGGCATCGCGGAGATGGAACATCCGTTTTGATGAAGCTGTCAAAGAGTTTGACTTCATAAAAAATGTAGGTGAACCATGCATATATAAGAAAGCAGTAGAGAGTAAGGTTGTCTTTCTCGTATTGTACGTGGATAACATACTCTTGATAGGAAACGATGTTTCTATACTACACTCGGTCAAGCTTTTCTTGTCACATAAGTTCTCCATGAAAGATCTAAGTGATACCTCCTATACATCCTGGGGAGATAGATCTAGACGGATGTTGGGATTGTCCCAATCCAGGTACATTGACACCATACTAAAGATGTTTAGTATGGAAGATTCTAAACGTGGTAATGTACCTGTGTGTTCAGGAATCACTCTCCTAAGAAATGTCTCCCAAGACTGATTTGGAGAGGGCTCTCATGCAAGGGATACCCTATGCTTCGGCAGTCGGGTCAATCATGTATGCGATGTTATGTACGAGACCAGATGTAGCTTACTCATTAGGTATAGTGAGTATGTATCAATCAGATCCTGGGGAGAAATACTGGATAGTTGTGAAGAACATTCTTAAGTACTTGAGGACTAAAGAGATGTTCTTGGTATATGGTAACGGTGAACTCTAGGTGGAGTTCTTTACCGATTCGAGCTTCTAGAGTGATAAGGACGATAATAAGTCGGTTTCGGGTTTTGTCTTCACCCTCAGTGGAGGGGCAGTATGTTGAAAGAGTTCCAAGTTAGATACCATAGCAGACTCGACGATGGAGGCTGAATACATCACTGCCAACGATACTGCCATATAAGCTGTCTGGATGAAGAAGTTTATGAGATGAACTTGGTGAGATTCCATCCATTGTGCATCCGATACCTGTGTATTGTGATAACAATGGAACTGTGGTTTTGGCCAAGGAACCCCGGTCTTATCAGTGATCCAGACATATTCTTAGACGGTATCACCTGATCAGGGAGATAGTAGATCGCCGGGAGATCGAGGTCATGAGAGTTGACACAGAGGATAACACAGCGGATCCACTCACCAAGGCCCTCCCCAGATGCTAATCGAGAGACTTTTTGGGATGTTGGGTGTGCGATATTACAACAACCGGCCTTAGTGCAAGTGGGAGATTGTTAGTGATATGTATGCCCTAAAGGCTATTATTGTATGATATAGTGGATGCTTGGACATATATATGGAGGACTTTCTTGTTCGACATGATAGTATGCTATCTGATTGCCTTTATTTTAACATGTTCACTGGTATTATTATTCTGTCTCTCATATACATGTTGATAAAGCTCTTAGGATGTAGGCTTGACTACCAGGACTATGATGCAGATCATACTACTGGGATCTGGGTAGTCCATAAGCACATCCTTCAATTGTTCCTAGTCGAGAGAATATCGAGACAGGGCATCGATATTCCAGACTAGACTAGTGTGTACGTTTCTTGACCCTGTATGGGGCGATGGTTGATCCCATATCCATTGGTGTTTGATATCAAAGATTGTACACATGTGCTTAGAGAATGAGTACACTGAACAAGATTCGCCGAGAACTCCCAGATGGTACTATACCTATCGTCAGATAGCAGTTCTTTGGTGACATTAGTACAGATTAGTCTGTAGACCCGAAATCGTCATAGAGTCTTGTGTGGTTCCCACCGTGCTTTGATTTACTCCCTACCACGGCTCAAAGGAGTCGTGCAAACATGTGGATTTTGGGTACAGTCTCGAATCACATGGAGGCAATGAGCGATAGGAGTGGTTTCGTTTCTCCCGGTATAGGGTGTTGATATTGCGCTATGCTCGATTGGCTATAACAGAAAGTCCCTGGCCAGGGCTGTTGATAAGATTTACCGGTAAGTGTTATCAGTAGTTTCTCTTACCGTTATAGGCCTTACATCGACATGACTTATCAAGTTATTGGGGTCTGACGATTCCACCTCCAGAGTCGATATGCGACATATCGGACGAAGAGACCGGACTGTACGGTAAGTGTTTCATATAGGCTTTATGGGAGTTTGGACAAGCTTACTTGTTGATTTTCTATTCGCTCAATATCTAGATAGCCGTTACGTCCAGCTAGTACCGCTGACGGCTTGTGGGTGACTGATGTGATCATCACCTACTGCTGGCGTAGTGACGAGTCTTTAGAGTCCCATATAGAAGTTTCCTAGTTCAAGTGAAACGAAGTAGGCCACATATACTGATATGGGCGGGGGCCTGATTAAATACGAGTATGAGATACCGTATTGTAATCTGGTGGCTATTTGTTATCAGTTAGGTTATATGTGATATAACCGGATTATTGAATCAAGTGTTAATTTGAAAATGTGATATACAGATAAATGATATTAGTCGGTTATATGTGATATAACCGGATTATTAAATCAAGTGTTGATTTAATAATATGATATATATTTATAATTGATACAATTGTATATTGACTAATATAAGATAAGCATATTAGTCTTGACTCACTATTCAAGCATGGTTGCAATTTATTATTGCAAAGAATTCCATACTTGAATAAGTGAGGTCAAGAGATGAGGCATTCTAGACTTCATTCCACACTTGGCCATTTTCTTCACTTGAGAGCTCATGTGATGAGTTGCTCTCTAGCTCTCCAGCTCTCTCCATTTTCCTCATCTCCATCTCCAAGCTCAATCCCTCACATGAGTTGTGAAACCTTGAGCTTGTGAGAACTCTAGTGAGCAAATATAACCCCTACTTCACCATCCTACACTAGATTAGCGCTTTGGTGTAGTGTGTTTTCTTCACTAAAGAGTTTAGTGAAGAGATAGCTTGGATTAGCGGATTTCGGGTGGATCATCTTCGGCATGAAGGTCATCGAAGAAAGTTCGTTCAACTTTCAAGCGGAGCCTAGTGGAGTCTTGTGGACTACAACCCGGAGCTTTAGAAGAGAAGGACACGGTCTACAAAGGTTGTAGCCATCCATCTCTTAGTGTGAAGTTTATGATATCATGTTTAAAACCCTAATCTTCTAGTTTGATCCTAGGTTAGCGCTCATTAGCACCATGAAATTTTAAAATTGCATGTGTGATGCTCATTTAAACCCAACCGCGGTGCTAGCAAACACTTTCACCGACGATGGCCTTGGCTGGGAAGACCGATTTAGGGAAGAGAAGGGGGAAGGAGAAAATGTAGTGTTGATGCTTTAGATGATCGATTTGGGTTTATGAATACTTTTGCTTATGGGTACAAGGGATTAGGTCAGATTTAAAAAAAAACCCCACTAAAAGCTCTATGTTCCATAGCTTAAACAGCTCAAGCAATTTATAATAATACCGTAAGCTACGGTGTATTCACGCTATATGTAACGCTATATAGTGAAATAGCCCTTGTTGCACTATGTAGCGCGCTATTTATGCTATGCAGCACGATATTTGATATTTTCTACTATGATTGAATGTTGAGGTTATATTAGGCCTTTTTTTACGGGAACAAACCTCAATTTTGGATTTTTATTAGCATTTTGGTCTGTAGAATCTTCTGAGTCTAGTTGTGTAGTAGATTAATCTGGCTCTCAAAAATGTGCACACTAGTGTAGGCTTATGATTTAGGGAGGATGATTCTCAGGAAGCAGGCATCTTGCCGTCAATATCTTCCCATTCTGGTTACCTACCAAGTTTATGGTTAAGTACTCTTTTGAAGCTGAGCCTCATCAGCGCCGCTACTATTTTTATTGTCTATGATATCTACATAGTCCTATGTTCTACAGAGATAGAAACTCAGTAAATAGTGTCTTACTTGAAGAACTTTTCTTCACACTATAGTTATATTGCAGGCAGCATCCGGAGCTGTCCAGTGCCAAATGATGGACATGGTCCATCCTGGGATTGTTCCAATGCACAAGGTAATTCATTCTTTTTAGGCGCCGTCATACTTAGTTGAAGAAGCAAGCCGTGGATGTTATATAAAGTTTGTTTGTTTTTCAGGTAAATTTTGATGCAAAGACAGAGTACGATATGATCCAAAATTACAAGCTTCTGCAAGAAGTATTCAATAAGCTGAAAATTGAAAAGGTAGTTCTATATTGAGAGAGCCTATTGTGTACACACACACACACACACACACGTGCGCGCGCGCCCCTCTACTGAAACTCTTGTACGTAGCTATAATTTTATTCGATTTTTCTTTTTCTTTTTGCTTTTATGTCATTTACCATCACTGCAGTATCACGCCTGTTCTATTTTCTCATGTTATCCACGGTGAAAGACGTCCATTTATGTGTGGAAAATAGATTTAACTTTTTAGGATTTGCAGTTCACCTTATTGGAAAGATGGATATATTTATCAGCCTTATTTGCAAAAATACCGATATAGTAGTACCTATCTGTCTCTTGAAAAAATATCAATGATTCCCCATTTAATCTTTGACCACCAAAAACTTATCACTGGTGAGATGGTGAACTTTCATCTGAGAAAAATATTCTATATATTGTTAGAAATTATGGTATAGGAATTGGAAAAATAATGAGAACAAATAAATTAAATTATAACTCTGAGGCGCAGTCGGCGTTCTTCAAGGATTTCTTGTCCGCACTTGAAGAGTTTGCTAATGGATTTTCAGACAAATATCCTTCAGGATTGCAGCAGAGTCCGAAGTTACCGTGATCAACAAAAATAAAAAAAACTTCAAAATTCTTATTTGGAACAGAGAAAATTAAAGAAGTTGTGTAAGCTTAAAAAGAGGGATTGCTGGAGTTTTTAAGCTTGTGGGTTAATTTTAGTCCCACATTGGATTGAGAGGGGAAAATCCAACACTTTATAATAGTTTTCATACTATTAAGTTTAATTGGGTTATGACAAGTAGGCTCATTCTTGTGGGCTTATAATTTAATATTATTTAAAGTCTTGATTGGGTACTTGGGGCATCTTGAGCTTGATTTGAAATCAGAATTCAACCTTTTGAATTTCAAAAATTTTGTCTTAATTTTTGAATTTTGCCTTTTTGAATATCGAAAAACCCACCGTTGCCGGTTCTAAGTCCGGATGAGAATGTGAGGGTTGTGGTTGGCTTATGACAGCCAACATAAAACTTTGTTAGATTTTATGACATGAACCACTATAAGAATATCGTTGGGGCATCTCTTACTCAGCGACGCGCTATATCGGATCTCGGGTGTACTGTTAAGTATGCAAGGACTTCTAGGCCGTCGTCCGGAAGTGGCGCGCTATATCGGATCCCGGGTGTAGCGTCAAATAAGCAAGGGTTTTATAGGATCCATCTAACCTCTTGGAATATAGATTTTCTTACGGGTAGATTAACATAATTAATGGAAGCGATTATTAGGAGGAGAGTTAGTATTATGTGTTTGTAAGAAACTAAATGAGTAGGCGAAAAAGATAAAGTTATAGAGCTCTGTCGTTATAAGTTTTGGTATACGGGTAGAGATAAAAAACACAACGGATAGGCATAATCATAGATAAACAGTTGCTTGTGGATGTAGTTGAGATTGAGAGAAAAGGTGATATGATTATACTAGTTAAGTTTATTTTAGATGAGGAGATTCTTAATATTATTTGTGTTTATGCACCATAAATAGGTTTTGATGACGCTAGTAAGCGTCAATTTTGGGAGGATTTAGACGAGATGGTGTAAAGGATACCAAGTAGAGTAAAGTTATTTATTGACGGGGATCTCAATGGATATATAGATACTAATCATAGTGGGTTTGATATTATCCATGGAGGTTTTGGTTTTGAACAGAGAAATGAAGCAGGCAATTCGATTTTAGATTTTGTCTTGTCTTATGACTTGATCTTCACAAATACTTGGCTTAGGAAAAGAGAGTCACTTGACCGGTTTTAGGAGTGGATCAAGTACTAGTCAAATAGACTTTTTTCTGAATAGGAAGATAGATAGAGTTTCTTGCATCGATTGTAAGGTAGTGCCATATGAGAGTAACCACTCAATATAGACTTTTAGTTCTAGATGTTCGGTTTAGAAGAGGACATGGGAAAATTAAACGTAAGGTAAACCCTAGAATTAAGTGGTGGTGACTGAAGGAAGGTAACTAAGAAGCTTTTGTAGATCGTGTAGTTCAAGGGGCCGATTGGAAGACCGAAAACGATTCAGATACAACATGAAACAAGATTGCTAGTTGTGTTAAGAGGGTAGCTAGAGAACTACTTGGTGAGTCGAGAGGTGATACTCCACCATTTAAGGAGACATCGTGGTGGAATGAAGAACTAAAAGCTGCTATTAAAATAAAGAGGGATTCTTATATAGATTTGAAAGAGTAGAAATGTAGAAAGATTTGAGAAGTACAAGACAACTAAAAATGAGGTTAAGAAAGCTGTTCGGGAAGCCAAAGCTAAGGTATTCAAAGTGATGTACGAGAAGTTGGACACCAAGAAGGCTGAAAATGACATATGCATGATTGCTCGGATAAAGGAAAGGAAGTCCGGAAACTTATGTGCGGTGAAGTTTGTCAAATATGAAGATCAAAAAGTTTTAGTTCGTGATAATGATATCAAGGAAAAGTGGAGATTATTTTGACAAGTTGTTCAATGAGAGCTTTACTAAGGATTTGGATGCACATGTTATTCAATCTCAAGATATAAACCGTGATTTATGCGTAGAATAAGAATACCCGAGCTTACAGAGGTTTTGAAGATGATGAAATCAAGAAAAGTTGGTGGTGCAGACGGAATTCCTATTGAGGTATGGAGATGCCTAGGAGAGATAGATGTTAGATGACTGACAAACATGTTTAATAAGATTTGACAAACAAAAGGTGCCAAATGAGTGGAGTACCCTTATGCCTCTCTATAAGAATAAGGATGACATTCAAAATTATTCAAACTACCGTAGAATAAAACTTGTGTGTTGACATCATGAAGTTTTAGGAGAGAGTGATTGAACACATACTAAGGCAGAATGTTAAGATAATAGAGAACCGGTTTTGGTTCATGCATGGACGATCGACAACATAGGCTATTCATTTGCTTCGTCAACTTGTCGCACATTTTCGAGAGAGGAGAAATGATTTGCATATGTTTTTTATTGACTTAGAGAAAACTTACGACAATATACCTAGAGAGGTATTATGGCGGATAATGATGAGGAGGGGACCCCCAATCAGGTATATTGACATAATTAAGGACATGTTTGATGGAATAGTGGCAAATGTAAGGACTTGTGGCGGCCTAACGAGTAATTTTCCGTTCACAATTAGCTTGCATCAAGAATCTGCGTTAAGTCCATTCTTATTTGTCATAGTGATGGATGAGCTTATCCAGGATGAGGTGCCTTGATGTATGTTATTTGCTGTTGATATTATTCTGGTAAATGAGACAAAAGCAGGGGTTAATGCTGCAAGTATTCTTAGAGGGGGGTGAATAGGAATTTAATACCGATATTCCCAAATTAAAAATTCTACACTACACTTACAAATAGAGAACACAATTGCAAAACTTAACAAATGATATACCAATATGATAAGTGGTTTAGCAAACTACAATTGTGAAATAATGAATAACAAGTAACGATATCAAGTAATGAGCATATAAAGCAAGTAGGGTACAAGCATGCAATATCAAGCTAAAGCAAATAAGCAATTAGAGAGTTAGAAATTGCAAACGCAAATACGCAAAGTTTATAGTGGTTCAAGAGATCCTTTAGTCCACTTTCTTTAAGTGCACGTGTCCGTTCCTCTAAACACGTCTTTCTTTTGTAGACAAACACGTTGCCCGCAAGCAACACACAACCTCGCTTCTGGTGGAGGCTAAACCTAACACGTCTCCTCAACAGACCGCACGTTGTTCGCCACTACGAACAACACTCCTTTCTACAAGGCTCTTCACGTTCTCTCAATACAATCACACGTGCTCACACTTGAGTATTTCTTCTCTCAACAAGCTCTTCTCGCTTACAATGACACTCTTGCACTCTAGAGCCCAAACACAAAGAAAAGAAGAGATTTACAATGAAGCACAATACTCTTCAGGAATTTCTTTCAAGCTCTCTCTAAGACTCTTGAAGTATGGATATACAAATAGAAGATCTTAAATCTTTTGTATGTAAGAGAAAGGATAAGCAAATGAAAAACAATTTTACCCTCACAAGAAATGAGATTTCTCTCTTTTGATCATTTGGAAATATTGCAACTGAAATGCTTGAGTGATTGGAGCTCAAAAAAACCAACACAACATATATATAGCGCAACATAAAAACTAGTCGTTATAAGTCAAATCAGCAGTTTGAGAATATCAATAGACGTCTGAAGTTATATGAGACAGATGTTTGAAGTTAAAAGCAAAACCCCCAACGACTATATTTTTCAAACATTTTCTACACCGGACGTTTGTCGTCTATAGGTTCTATAGGTTCAGACTTCTTTCGACATTTTTCAAAGATGGACAATGAAAGTACAGAGAACAAACATACGTCTGAAGAAGTCTGATACAAATGCTGAAGAAATGATCTTCAAAGATTTTGTACTGTAAACGTTTGTTGACTATAGCTTCAGACGTTTGTTTTTTTAAAAAGATCCAAGGCAATAAAAACACAGTACAGACAGACGTCTGAAGAAGCATGGGACAAACGTTTGAAGAAGAAAGATTTTTAACCAGAGACTTTGGCCTAAACGTTTGTCAATGATTCTGACGTTTGTTCTGGAATACTTCAGGCGTTTGTTCTGAAGTGAAAACAGATATTTGAAACAGATATTTGGTTTTCAATAGTAGATAAACGTCTAAACCAATAATGGACAGATGTCTGATTAAGGAAAACACAAAAAACTTTGCCTTTTAAAATAAGAAATCATTTTGAATGAAAACCTTTGCAAAGTTAAAACCAAATGTTTCATGCATGCTATTGTGTAAGTGTTCAATAGTTCTAAATGATATAACCATAATTTATAGAGAACTTACAAAGATTCCTATGTCGGTTTCACAAATCTTCGAATTCTTAAATCCTTGTCTTTAGCTTTTGAACTTTGGCGATCCGCTTCACTTGAATTTCGGAACTCGCCGATCTACTCACTAGCGTCTTATATCTTGAACTTCAAATCTTGGCATTGACTTCGACACTTCAACCTGGACTTGATTTTTAGCTTCTTAGTTATTCGTAACTTGAATTTTTGAACTCTTGTTTCTAGGCCACGTAGCTTGAACTCATGAAGCTTGAGATGTAATTTGAGAAGCTTTCGTCCGTATCCTTCAACCTCCTTTAGATATTCCGTTTAAGCGTAAATTTTCTCCATCCTTCTTTATATACTTGTGCCGTTAGATATTTTGAATATCCTAAAAAGCAATCTCAAAACGACCAAGCATATCATATACAGTGTTATAAAAACACAGTACAGACAGCATCTGAAGAAGCATGGGACAAACGTTTGAAGAAGAAAGATTTTTAACCAGAGACTTTGGCCTAGACGTTTGTTTTTTTAAAAAGATCCAAGGCAATAAAAACACAGTACAGACAGACGTCTGAAGAAGCATGGGACAAACGTTTGAAGAAGAAAGATTTTTAACCAGAGACTTTGGCCTAGACGTTTGTCAATGATTCTGACGTTTGTTCTGGAATACTTCAGGCGTTTGTTCTGAAGTGAAAACAGATATTTGAAACAGATATTTGGTTTTCAATAGTAGATAAACGTCTAAACCAATAATGGACAAATGTCTGATTAAGGAAAACACAAAAAACTTTGCCTTTTAAAATAAGAAATCATTTTGAATGAAAACCTTTGCAAAGTTAAAACCAAATGTTTCATGCATGCTATTGTGTAAGTGTTCAATAGTTCTAAATGATATAACCATAATTTATAGAGTACTTACAAAGATTCCTATGTCGGTTTCACAAATCTTCGAATTCTTAAATCCTTGTCTTTAGCTTTTGAACTTTGGCGATCCGCTTCACTTGAATTTCGGAACTCGCCGATTTACTCACTAGCGTCTTATATCTTGAACTTCAAATCTTGGCATTGACTTCGACACTTCAACCTGCACTTGATTTTTAGCATCTTAGTTATTCGTAACTTGAATTTTTGAACTCTTGTTTCTAGGCCACGTAGCTTGAACTCATGAAGCTTGAGATGTAATTTGAGAAGCTTTCGTCCGTATCCTTCAACCTCCTTTAGATATTCCGTTTAAGCGCAAATTTTCTCCATCCTTCTTTATATACTTGTGCCGTTAGATATTCTGAATATCCTAAAAAGCAATCTCAAAACGACCAAGCATATCATATACAGTGTTATAAAATAAACATGATAATAAACATGGCATATGAATATTTATTGTTTCAATATCGCAAAATTATGAATAGTATATCAATGTCAAGATAGGAATCAAATGTAATGCGTGAGATATTTATATACTATAGGTATTTATGATGTCTAACAAATAGGCAAGATCATATAATACTGCATCATAAATAACCGTTCATAATTTGAATATCAAAACAATGAAAAGGAATAGTATTTCAATATCCAAGTGTATAACAACATAAAGCATGAGATATTGAAATACTATTTGATATATACACGTTATATGAAATGCAAACTAATAAACACGTGTATATAAGTTTAGTGTTGATAAGGAAAGCAAGATAAAGCAAGTGACACTAAACGAGTATTCATGTTTTGAAACACATCATCAAAACCAACAAAATCATAAGTTGTCAAATGCCAAATTTGAGTTATGGAGGCAAACGTTGGAATTTCGGGGGTTTAGATTGAGTAGGTCCATGACAACATATATGGAACATAAATTCAGTAAACAGAGAAGTCGAGATCACAGTGGTATAACACTGGATGGACAAGAGATATCTCCGAGTGATCAATTTAGATATCTAACTTCCATCATCCATAAGGATGAGGAGATCGATAGCGATGTCAACCAGAGAATTCATGTTGGTTGGTTGAAATGAAGGAGCGTAACGGAGATTTTGTGTGATCGTAACTTTCTGTTAAGGTTGAAAAAGAAGTTTTATTGAAGCGCTATTCGGCCTGCTTTATTATATTGTACAGAATGCTGGGCTCCGAAAAAATATCATGCGCAGAAGATGTATGTAGCGGAGATGCGCTTGCTTCGTTGGATGTGTGGTAACGGTAGAAAAGATAAGATATGAAATGAGAATATTTGTGTAAAGGTTGGTGTAGCACCTGTGGAGGAAAAGATATGGGAAAGCTGCCTAAGATGGTTTGGTCATGTGCAACGCAGACCTACGGAAGTATCGGTTTGACGAATACATATTATCGATTTAGGCCAAGTCAAAAGAGCGAAAGGGAGACCGAAAAAACGTGGATGGAGACGATACGAAAAATATGGATGCCAAAGATCTTAATGAAAGTATATTGTTCGATAGGAGTGAGTGGAGACGGAGGATTCATGTGCTTGATCCGGCGTTGATTCTCATGTTGGTTCATATAGCCTACCCCATATGGTTGGGGTTAAAGGCTCAGTTGTGACTTTTTGAATTTCGAAATTTTCAACAGTTGTCTTAAAAAGCTACCTTGACAATTTTTTGCTGGTGGTCATAATTTCAAAATGTAGACTTTTGAAAGTCTATAAAAAGGAAGTCTTAACCCATTTATTGATACAACTTCTTTAATTTTCTCTGTCTCAAATTAGAATTTCGAAATTCCTTCGATTTTTGCTGATCGCAGGAACTTCAGACTCTATTGTATCATGAAGGATATTTGTCTGAAAATCCATTTGCAATCTCTTCGAGTGGGGATAAGTAAATCCTTGAATAAAACCGACTGAGCCTTAGAGTTGTAATTTAATTTACATGTTCGCATTATTTTTCTGATTCCTATACCATAATTTCTAACAATTTTAAGGATATATCTCGTCTACAATGGAGTCGGAATCCAGCCTGACCTCGGTTAAAATTATGAACCACGACCTTGTCAATCTTGATCGGTTTGACGGGACGAACTACACCTGATGGGCAGACAAGATGCGCTTCCTTCTGACGGCGTTGAAGATTTTGTATGTACTCAACGACGATATTACACCAATCCCAACGCCAACGGATAGATACACCAAAGCGGTTGTGAAGGCCAGAATGAAACGAGAGGAAGATGAATGTCTTTGCAGAGTCATATTCTGAACACCCCATCGGATCACCTTTTTGATAACTACACCAAGACGACTTCAGCAAAGGAAATTTGGAAGGCTCTGGAGTTCAAATACAAAGTGGAGGAGCAAGATACAAACAAGTATTTAATTTCAAAATATTTTGAGTATTGTATGGTTGACAAAAAGTCTATTTTAGACCGATGTTATGAACTTGAATTGTTTGTCAATCAAATGAATGCTCTTGATATAAAATTGTCTGAAACCTTTCAAGTTGATCCAATTATATCCAAACTGCCCCATACTTGAAAAGTTTTTCAAAACAAATTGCTTCATAAGACAGAAAACTTCACTCTTGAGCAAATTCAAAGAAATCTGCGGATTGAAGAGGAAGCCCGTCTAAGGGACAAAATAGATGAGATCAAGAGTGATCCTAGGGCTAACCATATAGAGGGTGCTGTTCAGAAGAAGGCTAAGCCAAATTATTTCAAGCCCAACAAAGGAAAGTTCGATAACAACTTAAAAAAGAATAAAGGTTGTTATATTTGCGGTAAGGAAGGGCGCTTTGCTCGTAAATGCAGGTACTGCAAAACCGGTTTCACCAAAGAAGGAAAGTAGAAGACCAAACATGCGAACAATGTTGATGAGGCCTACTGAGCCATGGTTACGGTGGTAAACAGTGGCATGATCACTGAAGTGAACATGACAGACTCTGAGTCTAGGTGGTGGCTCGACTCTGGCACAACAGTCCACATGTGTAAAGATAAGTAGTGTTTAAGGACTTTAATGAGGCAACTGATGGCCAGGAGGTCTTAATGAGCAATCAGAACCGTACACCTGTACAAGGAAAGGGTAATGTTGATCTTCACTTCATCTCTGGAAAGAAATTGACATTATTAAATGTTCTTTATGTTCCTGATATGAGAAAGAATTTAGTGCCCGCTGATTTGTTATGTAAAAAGAGCTTTAAAGTTGTAATTGAATCCGATAAATTGATTTTGTCGAGAATGGGACCTTTGTGGGAAAAGGCTACTCTTGTAATGGAACGTTGGCATTTAGCATTAATGAAAATAAAGTGAGTTTTGTTTGTCTTAAAATTTTTTAATCTATGGCATCATAGATTATGACATTTAAATTTTTTTTATTTTAAAAATATGCATAAACTTGGTTTAATTTCTTATAGTCTTAGTTGTGATAAAAAATGTGAGACATGTATACAATCAAAAATGTCCAAAAGACCATTTCCAAGTGTTGAAAGAAATTCTAGAATTTTAGACTCGATCCATTCGGATATATGTGAATTTAATGGAATGGTTACTAGAGGATGGAGAAAGTATTTTATTACTTTTATAGATCACTCTAAATATATATATATATATATATATATGTATATTTAATGAAAAGCAAAGATGTAGCATTTTCAATGTTTAAAATTTATAAGGCAGAAGTTGAAAATCAACTTAGCAAGAAAATCGAAGTGCTTCACAACGACTTCCCGGGCTCGGAAGGCTCCATGAATCTTACAGAGGAGGAGAATATTTCTCAAATGAATTTATAAATTTATGCGAAAAGCATGGAATTGTACATGAAATAACGACGTCATATACTCCATAACAGAATGGTTTTGCCGAAGGAAAAATCGTTTTCTTGTAGAAATGGTTAACTCTATGTTACATGCAAAACTGCCTTTAAATTTATGGGTAGAAGCTTTATTAACCATTTGTCATTTACAAAACAGAATTCTATCAAAGAAGTCTAAAATTAGTCCCTATGAATTATGGAAGAAAAGAAAACCGAATTTGGCATATTTGAAAGTGTAGGGGTGTTTGGCATATTACCGGGTTCCTGAACCTAAACGGACCAAATTAGGTTCTAGAGCACTAAAAAGTGTATTTATAGGGTATACCGAACACAGTAAATCTTATATAATTTGACTTGAATTCTAATGTAATAGTTTAATCTAGAATGTTGAATTTTTGAAAACAAAATTCAAAACAAATTCGAATCAACCTATTTCATCTGTAGAAAAAACAACAAAGAAGAAATCTGTTGACCCTCTAACAGAACCTAAGAGAAGTCAAAGAATGAGAAAAGAGAAGACATTAGATTCTGACTTTGTTGATGCTGACTCTATTTCTCTCTAAGTAGAAAGAGATAGAAGTAAGGAGATAAATAAAATATCTATTGTTCTGAATATAGAAGAAGATCCTAAAATTTATAGTGAGGCAATGGCTTTTAGGGACTTTGCATTTTGGAGAGAAGTTATTAATGATGAGAGGGACTCAATTATGTCCAATAACACTTGGGTTCTCACCAATTTACCTCAAGGATCTAAGGGTATAGGATGTAAATAGGTATTTAAGAGAAAGTACAATTCTAATGGATCATTGCAAACGGTTAAGGCTAGATTTGTGGCGAAAGGGTTTAGACAGAGATACGAGGTCGATTATTTCGACACTTATACGCCTGTAGGAAGGATAACATCTAGCAGAATATTATTTGCTTTGGTTTCTATATATGACTTGTTTATTTACCAAATGGACGTTAAAATCGTGTTATTAAACGGTGAGTTAGAAGAAGAGGTATCTATGGAACAACTAGAGGGGTTTGTACTTTCTGGAAATAAGAATAAAGTCTGCAAATTAGTTAAGTCTCTTTGTGGCTTAAAGCCGACATCGAAACATTGGCACAAGAAATTTGATTCGGTTATAATATCGAATGGTTTTTCGTCATAATAGTGCCGATAAATGCATATACATGAAATATACTAAAAGGTATACTGTTGTAATATACTTATATATGGACAATATGCCAATTATTAGCAACAACGTGATTGGGATAACCGAGACTAAAGAGTATCAAATTTCTATGTTCAAAAGGAATGATTTAGGAGAAGTTGATACAATTTTAGGAATTAAGGTTGTTAAACATAGTGGGGGTTATGCGTTTTCTCAATCTCATTATACTGAGAAGATAACCTCTAAATTTAGCTTCCTTGCTTTCAAAACATATAATACTTTTTTCGATTCTAGTGTTACTTTAAAAAAGAATTCCGGTAGAGCAATATTACAACTTGAACATACAAGTGCTATTGGGTGTTTAATGTATGTGACACATTGCACAAGACCGGATATAGCATTTGTTGTTTCTAAACTTAGTTGATACACCAATAATCCAGGAGTTGAACATTAGAAAGCAATTGGCAGTGTATTTGGACACCTTAAGGGAACTTTGAAACATGACTTATCTTATAACAAGTTTCCTGCGGTATTAGAAGGATATTCATATTCAAATTGAATAATTGATTTAGGATATAATAAATCGACATCCAGATGGATATCCACCCTTGGAGAATGTGCCATTTCATGGGATTCAAAGAAACTAACATGTTTATCTCATTCAATCATGGAATCTACATTTATTGCATAGACAGTGGCCGATAAAGAGGCTGAATGGATCAGAGATATTCTATTGGATATAAAATTATGGCATAATCCTATACCTCTAATATCTATTTATTGTGATAACGAAGCAACATTGTCGAGAGCATACAGTAGTATTTATAATGGAAAATCAAGACATATAAGCTTGAGACATGAGTATGTGAGACAATTAATTAATGAAGGGGTTATCACAATTACATATGTAAAGTCAGTTAAGAACTTGATAGATTCTTTTACCAAGGAATTGGCCAGAGATTTGGTAAGGACGATGTCAATTGATAAGTGACAATCTATTAAATAAAAGTTAATAGTAATGGTAACCCAACCTTAAATTAGAGTTTTACTAGTATAAGATTTAATGGGTCAGAACAAGTTATTATGAAATTACGAACACTAGTTATTTAAGTCTCACAGTTGGAAACTAGTGAAGCTGTCAAAAATTGAGGGATGAGTTTATGACTCTTAATGAAGTTAACTCGTGTTGGAAATATGTTTGGAGACTAATACACAAGAAGTTCACCTATGAAAACATAGAAGTGGTACAGCTGAACTTTAGGATTTGCCTCCGGGATTGTTTTCTGAACAAGGACAACACAAGGGTATTAATAGTGCTGAGTAAGAATGAAATTCTTAAGGAAACGTCATATAAATATGTGTGTGATGTTACCGGCAATATATTAAGGAGTAGTTGGTTTAATGCCTAGCAACCAAAGACTTCATATCGTTTAGTAATATCTACATTAACTAAAGGTTTAAATCGAAAGGAACCTTTAATTATGCATAATTATATTATTAGAGAATATTAATGAGAATAATAAATTTTTATAAGCTTAAAAAGTGGGGGATTGTTGGAGTTTTTAAGCTTGTGGGTTAGTTCCACATTGGATTGAGAGTGGAAAATCCAACACTTTATAGTAGTTATCATACCATTAAGTTTAATTGGGTTATGACAAGTATGCTCATTCTTGTGGGTGTATAATATAATATTTTTTAAAGTCTTGATTGGGCACTTGGGGGCATCTTGAGCTTGACTTGAAATCAGAATTCAACATTTTGAATTTCAAAAATTCCGTTATTTTAATTTTTGAATTTCGAAATTCAAAACAGTTGTCTTAAAATACTACCTTGGTAGTTTTCTGTTAACAGTCATAATTTTAAAAGGTTGCGACTTTTAAAAGCCTATAAAAAGGAGGTGTTAACCCAATTATTAATACAATTTCTTCTTCACTAATTTTCTCTGTCCTAAATAAGAACTTCGAAGTTCCTTCGATTTTTGCTGATCGCAGGAATTTCGGACTCTGCTGTATCTTGAAGGATATTTGCCTTAAAATCCATTAGCAAACTCTTCGAGTGGGGACAAGTAAATCCTTGAAGAAAGCCGACTGTGTCTTAGAGTTATAATTTAATTTACTTAGTTCCCATTATTTTTCCAATTCCTATACCATAATTTCTAACATATATTACCATGTTGATGGCATCATATATATTATTGCAATATTGATCAATATAAGTTTAGGACCCTTTCCACATTGTCTTTAAAATTGTACTTTAGCTGACATATTTAACACTGAATTTAATAATCCCCCCCCCCCCCCCACCACCACCACACACACACACAAGATTGATGTTACTTCTCACGTCTGTATAGATCAAACAATTAATGTATATATAGAACAAATGGAGTAAATTGGCATTACCACTTGCCAATAAATCATTTTTGCATGGTGTCAAAACTTGAGGTGAACATATTACTAGCTCAAATGAATTGATGGTGCTTGAAAAGTTGAAGTCACATCAGAGGATTCTTAATTCTAGTTTCCAGGACTTGACATCAATACTTCTCTGGTTCAACATTCACATCAAATTTTTTATACTTTGGGTCACTGATTTTACTTAAACATTTAATTTGTGTGTAATATATATTATCCTTTTTGATGAAGACGCTGATGCTTTTGTTCTGTATTTGGTTTCTATTATAGCATATTGATGTTAACAAACTTGTTAAAGGACGGCCACTGGACAATTTGGAGTTCCTGCAATGGCTGAAGCGCTACTGCGATTACATCACTAATGGAATTATGAATGAGTATGCTACTTTCTTTTTTTTCAGTGATATAATCTATTCAGAATTGCTTTTTCTTACAATATTCAGAAGTTGTCTCCAGAAACTACAATCCTGTGGAGAGAAGATGCAAAGGAGTGAAAGAGCGCAAGGGTTCTCGAAAGCATGCCAAATCACTTCAAGCTAACTATTTACCTGACCGTGGTTCCATAGATGGTACTTACCTCAATACTACCTTGCTTCTTTTGATGTTGGTTAAATGCTTAAATTACACTACAATACCTTTAACTTTCATTTTTTAAATCAACCTAAGGATTTTTTGTTAACAATAACTTCCGTTACACTTTAGTCTTAAATTATTTTCACTAGTATGCGTTAAATTTAGTACTTACTGTTATATATATATATTCAAGCTTGTGTAGGGCTTTATATATATATATATATATATATATATATATATATATATATATATATATATATATAAAGCCCTACACAAGCTTGAAATCAAGCTCTTCACTTTGCCTAAATTGCCCCGCACTTTTGTTCAAATGCCAATTTTGTCCATGCTTAAACTTCTTTATCTTTATATATGTCAATTGTTAAATTTATTCTCTCTCAGGATGTCCTTTAATAAAAAAAATATCATTTTATTTCAACGACTGAATTTGTGTAAAATCGATGTGGTCCGCCGCTTCATTATGGCTTTACTTCTTTATATGTATTATTGTTAAATTGATTTTCTCTGCGGATGTCCTTTATTAAAAAACTATCATTTTATTTCAACGACTGGTTTTGTGTAAAATCGATGCGGTCCGTCGCTTCATTACGGCGTGCTTCTTTATATGTATCTATTGTTAAATTGATTTTCTCTCAGGATGTCCTTTATTAAAAAAAATATATCATTTTATTTCAACGACTGGTTTTGTGTAAATCGACGCGGTCCGCCGCTTCTAATATAGATGGCTTAATTATCACTTTAAATATATTTTCATATTAATTCTTTTTATAATTGTCGATAACTATATGTTTTTAATTGTCATAATTTTTTTATATCATGTTATATGACTTATTTACATCCACAGCGTGCAGGCTGTATTCAAAGCAGATTCCGTCTTTATACACACACACACACACACACGCTGCATTCAAAGCAGATCCCAGCTTTTTTTTTTTTGTGTTTTCCCCAGAATATTTATTCCGACCCCCTGGAATTTAGAGGAGTTTTTATTCAGTCCCTCCAACTTTGTCCATACAGAGATTAGATCCCATGAAAAATTCAAACCAGCACCTTGCTTTTCATGTAAATTTGTATTTGGTTCCTTTTAGGCTTCTCTAGGTTTGGAGTAAATTTTCTCTTTGCCCCGTATAAATTAGCGGAAATTGCATTGGCCCCAAGCATGTCCGTGGGGCACCTTGCAAGTCATAAAAGCTTGGTGGAAAACAGTGACAGTTAAGGGCATGGGTAGTGAACTTTTGATTTTTGAATTAACTTGTCTCACTTCTTCTTTGTTGTTGCGTATTCTTTTGTTGGAATATGACTAATTTCTTAAAGAATATTCCTTGTAATACAGATGCCAAGCAAGGCAAAGTTTCTCCAACTATTAAGGAGGAAATTTACACAAGCCAGATCAGAGAACTATATCAGAAGGTGCCAATAATAATTAAACTTCCATATCATTTTAGGCACTTGTTTTTTCTTTTTCATCCATTAAATAAGATTCTACTTCAATAGTATCTCGTTTGTGCTGTCATTCTACAGTAACTGTTTTCTTCTTGTTTGGAAAGTCTTGTAATTTCTAATGCTAACAAACTTCTTGAACTCAAAATCCACACCCACACGTACATATTACACACACACACACATAAACACACACACATGTGTGTCTTTGATCTATTTACTGAAAACTCCCAACAAGGTTGGACCAGAATTAAAAAACCAATACCTTTGAAATTGTCAGAAAACAACCAAACTTAACGGTGACACGTTAACACCGTTTGTGCCACCTAGCGCCACGTCAACCAAGTTGCTACGTCAGCAAAAAAAAAAATTTCTCAAAATTACCCCTTTTAAAATTAACCTAACCCTAACCCTAACCTTAATTCTAACCTAACCCTGCCCCCCTCTGGCGCCTCCCTACCTCCCAACGGCGCCGCCCTTGCCTGCGTCTCCCCCGCCGGCGGCGGTGACAACATCATCATCTTCTTCTTCATCTTCCCCCACCACGTCTGCCGGTGCGCCCCTTCCGCCTTTGCCTCCCAACCGCCCCCACCGCCGCCCCTCCCCCCTCAGTGCCCCCCATCATCATCATCATTATCTTCTTCATCAATTTCTTCCCCCCATCACCTCCTTCGGTGCCAGCCCCCTCCCTTTTGCCGCCCGATCTCCCTTGACCCCGCCCCTCCCCTTTGCCGCCCGATCTCCCCTGACCCCGCCCCTCCCCTCCTCCGATGACCCCCGCCCCTCCCCCGACCTCGCTTCCCCCCGACCACCCCTGGCTCCCTCAAAAAATATTTTAATTATTTAGTTAATATTTAATAATTATTAAAATTTATTTAAAATGTAATTTATAATTAATTAATTATATTACAAAAAGGGGAAAATGGTCATTTGATATGAACAACGTTGACTGTTAAGTCATGGTAGGTTTTTTGACAATTTCAAAGGTTTTAGTGGTTTTCTGATTCTAGCCCAAACATGTTGGGGGTTTTCAGTAAATAAGCTTATATATTTTCATATGGCGATAAAACTGACATATTTATTAATATTTCAACTCACTTGAGCAGCTTACTGCAGTTTTTCTTTCTGTTTGGCTATATGTGACGATATAAGAAAGTACATGAAATCCTGAATTCACAGCCCTTATCTTACATTATGTCAAAAAAAAAAAAAAACTCTGATATTGCAACAGCAAGAGGTCGAAATTCCAAAATCTGTGGGTCAGCTTTATGAATCTTTTTTTTCCAACCAGTTTGTTCCCAGTTAAATTAACTACCGTCCTGTCCTTTTTAACTGCATCAATGTTTGTTTAGGCCTACGTTAGTCTCCATTGCTCCAGTTGACTACAATTTTATACTCCTTTCATCACTATTAACACACCGAGCTCACCATCTTGGTGATGACTAATTGATGTAAGTAATAGGAGAGATCACTGTCAGTAATTTCTTTCCCATCGATATGTGCTTTGTGCTCATTTCTGCTCATATGCGGTAAAAGTTGCTTTCCAATATTTTGCTTTAATTTGCCAGTTTAAATTCTGTAAAATCTAAAGTTCCTCCCAACCTTTTGACTTGGAAATTGTCCTTTTCTACCCTTACCAACTAAAAGTCTAAAGCAATATAATCATTGACAAAATGCACCGTGCAATACAACCCTGGTTCTCAAATCATCTATTTGTTTATTTATTTCTGGAATTTGTTCCCTTTGAAGCTACTAAAATTTTCTACATGCTTTTAGGTTCTGCAAACTTTTGTCCTTTGTATGTGAGATGTTTCCGGCATGCTTGTTCTCTCATAATGGTGTTAATAAGCAGGCCAGGCAGGTTGTAAAAACTTACCCAAAAGGAACTTATTAAACCTTGTAATAGTTCCATGCAATTCCTGAGATATCACACCCGCTTGTCTGGTTAAAGATCACTTGATCATTCATCCTCCATTATCTCACCAAACAATGATGACATCACGTTCATTTATTATGTTCAAGAATTTTAATTTCCCGTAATAATATACCAATTAACTGCATAAACTTGTCCATTAAAATGCAGATGGCGGATCTTAAGCTGTCATTATGTAACATGGAGAAAGAAAGAGATTTCTACTTTGAGAAGTTGCGTGATATTGAAATACTTAGCCAAAGACCTGAATTGGAGCATCTACCGGTAAGTAGTTATTAGTTATCACTTATTGTACTCGCTATCAATTTTTAAGATCTTGTGCTGTGGAAATCTGAATATGCACGTACTTTATCAAATCTTAAGGTCAGTACTCCACAATTAACTGACATGCGCACTTGCCCACATAATCTCTTGAAGCTAGTGGTTAACAAAGGAATAACGTATACACGCAACTGCCATAATAGCAAAAAGTCTGTTCAAAGCCTACTTGCATCACCAAAAATAGCAAAGATTACCTGTTAACACGCACTAACAAGTAACAACAACGAAAACTAATTTGGCGTTGCGACGTGAAGTTTGTGATGTTTAGCACTCCGTGAAATGTTAATTTGTTGATCTTGTCTCTTGCAACTCTTCCCAGCCGATTCTTGTTGTTTGAATACTTCAATTGCAAAAGGATAAGCAGTCTAAGCTACCATGTTTATTTCTTTCAAGCTGTTTGGATCACAAGATTGTTGTGAAGATTAGAAATTCTAAGCAATAGACGATGTATGTTGCTTCAAATGCAAGTTCTAACTCAGAGATTTAGCATTGGTGAGGTGAAAAATCCTTATACTTCTGGCTGCTGCACAATGTATTGTTACACTTAGCTGGGTTTTTTCTTAAAAAAAAGAGTAGAAAATGTACATAATAAAAGATGTAGTGGGAGAATGAGCGAAAGTCTGATTGCTAGCCTACTGCAATGGCGAGCAATGTTATAGAATGCGCAAATTTTCATGAATCAACTCCTTTTATCTGTCTTTTGCATCGAAATTGGACTTTAAAATCTCAACTTTGTATCTTAGTAATTTTTAGAAATTAATGAACTGTGCATTTGGCTAATAATATGAACCAAAGCTGCATGAATGAAGTTATTTATGTTGTTTCATATTCTTAGATGACAAGAGCAGTTCAGAAGATTTTGTATGCTGCAAATTCAAATGATTCCCTGCTTCCGGAAGCTCAGGATCTTATAAGCAGATCAGTCAGCAATGATATGGACGAGGCTGATGATGAGAGCTCCTAGAGAGAGAGAGAGAGAGAGAGAGACTTCTCAAATATTACCTCTCATTAGTTGATTCATAAATAACCCTTAGGGTCACCCTGTACATTAACTGAACAAGAAATCTGCAGTTTTGTTGACAACAACTATGAAGCTTGAGCAATATTATCCTTCGAGTTGACTAGCTGATATAATTTGTTAGCTGTTGATAAATTGATGGTTCAGTATGCGGTCTTCTTGCGACCCTAGTGATGTTGATGTTGCTCTTGAATATGTCTACATTCTATATAATATATAGGCTTACTTTAAAAGAACTCTTCTATAGTTTTGTTGGTTTTCCAAGAAACTATTATATGCCTTCAAAACTATGAAAAACTACATAAACCAGCAAACCAGCGTGATATGTCAACACTAACTGTCCATGCTTTTAAATTGCCACGTTGACAATAAATTTGCAAAATTCCTAAAATTCCCCTCTTCAAACTTTTAACCCAAACCCTATCCTAGCCCTAGCGCCAATCCTACTGGTGGTGTGCCGTTGGTTGCCACCGCGGGTCTCGGCCCTTGTCGCCGCCACCTTTCATTGTCATCCCTCTCCTCTTCCTCCTCCTCCTCCTACTTTGTCCATACCACCTCTTCCTCCGCCTCCTCTCCTCTTCATCACCTTCCTTTCATCCACCACCACCTCCTCCTCTCATCATCGTCATCAGCCGCCACCTCCTCCCCGTCATCCCCCTCCTCCCATCATTGTCATTGGCGAGCTTCTTTGGCCAGCGAGGTCTCCACTCGTCGCCGACCACCACTGTCCCCACCCTCCGTCCATGGCCATCATTAATTTGTAAATAATTACTAAAATAAACAATAAATATTTAAATAATTAATTATATTTATTTATAAAAGGTAAAACGGTCATTAACATGCTCAATTAACACGGGTTTGAAATTTTTAAAAAATATGCCTGATATATATATAAAGCTATGTGAGAACATTTCTTATCTTGCTTGGATTTTAGTGGAAAAATTATTATCTAGTCTATGTTTAATTTTTTTTCCCTACATTTGGGTTATGAATTTTTTTTATGGCTATCTACTCAATAAATATCACTATTTTATCCCATACAGCCAGGGTTATAAGGTGTAAAAAATTTGATCGCCCCCTTTAAAGTGTCTTTTTATTTTCTCTCACCAGCGTTATTCAAGTTCTTATTTTTGCAACTTTAGCTGTTGCTAGCAAAATATTAAAAGGATTTCATGATTTTTGTGTGCTATCACATGCAAAATATTGAATACTCACTTTTTTGGAAGTTAAATTTCGCGATTTTTATTTGGTATTATAAAAAAAAGAAATAGAAAGAACAAAGAAAACGGGAATTTTTGACATTTTTGAAAATTTCGTCATTTTCATATGCTATATTACATGTAAAATATTATAATTTTGAAGGAAACAAAATAATTTTTTTTTTGAAAATTTCGTGATTTTCGTGTGTCATATAGCATCCATAATATTTTGAGAAAATATAAGTAAATTGAAAATTTTGAAATTTTCTTGTGTTAAAGCATGCAAAATATAGAAAAAATAGAAGAATATTTAAAATAGAAATATAAAAGTATTGAGAAAAATGCCAGCCATATGAGATAAGATGTTTCTCATATAGCTGACGACATTAGCACTTCTTACCTTGACTTGAGTAAATATTTACTACTCCTCCTTGGAAAAAGTCGGTTAGTCTTGACTTGCTGACTTGAGATAGTCTTGACTAGCTAATTTGAAAGAGTCTGACGTAATAAATGCTCTAAAAAATGATCCCTAAAGAAGGGTCTGCGGGACCAGGGCTAATAAGCGTCGTTCAAGGGATGAGCAGAACTTAATATAGCAGGCGAAATTGGTTTAGTCAAAATGCACCGCCCCCACTTCCCCCACTGGATTTTGCTTTCCTTATCTACGTGCGCACTGCGTCACCACTTTTGAAAATTTCATGATCTTCATGTGCACAACATATAAAATATTAAAAATTTGAATAAAACAAAAAAAATTAGGATTTTTCAGCATTTTGTGATTTTCATGTGTTGCAGTGTTGCCAAGAGTTTCCAATCATCAAGAATCTCAATCAATCGGATCAGATTTATTTGTTCTATTTGAAAGTATTCCGGGGACGGGGAGGGGGGGGGGGAGGAATAGGACTATGCTATCGATAAGCCTAAATTAAAAGTTCTATACTATATTTGCAAAGATAACACAATTGAATAGCTTAGCACACAATAAACCAATAGAGATATGGCTAAACAAAACTACAATTGTGAAACATGCAACATATAGCAAGCAACAATATTAAGATCAAGTATGATCAATTAGAGCAAGCATGCAATTTCTAAGCTAATAAACGAAAGGAAAATGAAATTACAAACACAAACACGTAAGGTTTATAGTGGTTCGGTGTCCCGATAACGTTTCGGTCCTTAGTCCATTTTCTTTAGGTCCTCGAGCACGTTCCCTTTAACTTCACACGTCTCGGATGAGACTACACGTTGACTCGACACACGAGTGACTCTTTTCTTTACAATTGTTCTCCGCCGAAAGACGCGGGAAAACGCGATGAACGTCTCTCCTGAATTTCGGGGTAAATGCTAATTGATGCTATCCGTCCACCTCTCCGAAGATGCTAAGTTGATTTATGGCACCGTGCATCGAAGGTTTAAACGGATGCGGCCGATATAGCAGACTTCGTCAGATTCCCTCTCGTTTGAGGGGTTTTTGATTGTGGGGAGGCTCTTCCCTGCAGGCGCAAGCCCCTGCAGTTAATTACGCTACCGTTTCGCGGTAACAACTTTCTCCTTCTCCAGATGGTCACTTCGTGTCGTGGGTGTTTGTTTTGTTTGTGGTTGCCCGTGGATTGTATACGAAGACTAATTTATGTTGTCGCCCGTAAGATATGGATTAGTCCAAATCCGTATCTTCTTAGATTTGGGTTTAGACGTTTGGTTTAAGGATACGTTAGTCTCGTTTGAGACTAAGATCAACTTAAACGTTTTTTAAGAATACGTTAGTCTAATTTCTAGACTAAGATCTACTTAACGGGATCATTTAGATCCAACAAGAGAGCATTTGGACTCTATTGTTTAGTTTAGAAACATTGCGGTCGATTAGTTTAAGGACATTACGGTCCGATGTTAGTTTAAGGACATCTCAGTCCAGGTTAAGGACGTCGTAGTCTGTGGGTTTAAAGGAACCCCACAATCCAGGTTAAGGACATCGTAGTCCATGAGTTTAACGGCCCCACAGTCCACAGTTTAAAGACATCGTAGTCTATGAGTTTAAGGACCCCACAGTCCAAGGTTAAGGACATCGTAGTCCATGAGTTTAAGGACCTCACAGTCCAAGGTTAAGGACATCGTAGTCCATGAGTTTAAGGACCCCACAGTCCATAGTTTAAAGACATCGTAGTCTATGAAGTTTAAGGACATCGTAGTCCATGAGTTTAGGGACCCCACAGTCCGTAGTTTAAAGACATCGTAGTCTATGAAGTTTAAGGACATCGTAGTCCATGAGTTTAAGGACCTCACAGTCCGTAGAAATGTGTGGTTGTCGGGACCCGTCACCTCTCTGAAGACGTCGAAAGATTACAACGACAGATATCAGAGGAGTAAAGAGATGTACCCTTGAACCGGTGTGAGTTGGTTGGAAGATCTGTAGCCCAGTTTAGGACTGAGATCTGTTGAATATTCATGAGTAGATGTGCTCAATTGAATATAAGTTGAGGACTTATGGCCAGAATTGGGCTAAGTCTAATAAGATTAAAATGTTTAACATTTTATTGTTCTGGGCTGTTGAGCCTTTACTTGGGCTTGGCCCTTTTAGTAATGCTAAGTATTGGGTTCTGACATTTTTGTTTTGTATTGAATGCATAGCATTCATCAGAACAATGTGTGTTCTGACAGTGCGCCACGTGGAGCGCCAGGCGCTTTGCGCCAATCAAAGAGCGCATAGCGCTTCTGTCGGGTAGCGCACGCGAAGATGACACGTGTCGCGCTTAGCGCTAGTTTATTAGCGCATTGCGCTTTTAATTTATTAGTGCTTTGCGCTGATTTAATGGCGCGCCAGTAAGTGAAACGTGGCGTGTTTGGCGCTGAGCGCCAGTCCAAAGGGCGCAGTGCGCTGTTTCAGAAGCGCAAAGCGCAAGCTGTGTCTGTGGTTGACACGTAGCATACTTTGGCGTTGAGCGCCGGTCCAATGAGCGCAAAAGCGCAGTTCATGAGTGCAAGGCACTTTTCAGTAGCGCAAAGCATATTTGATCAAATTTATGATCAGAGAACAAGTTTATGTTCTCCTTTTAAAGGAGGCTTTGCCTCAAGATTCAAGAACAAAAGTTCTTATTTATATAAAAAAGGCACTGCCTTTGTAGATCAATGATCTGTAAATGAAGTAAATACTTTTTTTTTTATGATAGGATCTTTTGATCTCTTTTTTATCAAAGACCTTAGTCTTTTTATAGATCTATGATCTTTTTTGGAAGATAGTTCTTCTTTTCATGAGATGATTTCATCTATGTATTCAAGAATTGTGTTCTTTACCTTGAAGAAGATGATCTTCTTCTTGCTAGAAGCTTGCTTTTCTCTCTTTGAGTTTTCTCCAAGTTTTTTTAAGGAGGTTTCTCTATATTTTCTCTCTTTTAGACTTAAAGTCTAGGGGCCTTTTTATAGGGCAAATTGATTTGTTAAATCAGTTAAAGAGATCTTTCTCTAATTGATTTGGGGATGTTTCCCCACCGTTGGATCTTTGATCCTAAAGCTTCTGTTTTACAGAAGGTAATCTTCTTGTTTTTAACAAGATTGGAAAGATCTTTTGATAACAGAATTTTAATTCTGATTAATTAATAATTTATTATTATTAGATCTTTTGATCTAACGGTGGGGAATTTTTAATTCCAGCGCTGGCGCACCTTGCGCAAGCGTACCTACGTTCGACACGTGGCGCACAGCGCAGAGCAACTGCGCTAGCGCACCCGTGTTTGACACGTGGCGCGCAGCGCAGAGTGCTGGATCTGAAGCGTTGCTTCAACTTTTGAATTTTGAAATTTAAAACAGAGCTTTACTCTGATTAGGGGTGTGCTGTCTAGGGCGCAGCGCACCTGGCGCTAGCCCATCTGTGTTCGACACGTGGCGCGCAGCGCAGAGCGCTGGATCTGAAGCGTTGCTTCAATTTTTGAATTTTGAATTTCAAAACAGAGCTTTGCTCTGATTAGGGGAAACAAATGCCCCCCCACCGTTGCGCTTACGTGGCCCACACGTGAGCGCAGCGGTGGCAACATCTGAGCCCTTGGATCAACTCAGAAGTTGAAGAGGCGGCTTAACGCCTATAAATAGGACCTTTGGTCCTCCAGATGATTATCATCTTCTTCTTGAGAATTTTCACTCAGAGCCTTGCTCTCCTGTTTAAGAACTTTTTCAAGAGTAAAGACTCTGTTAAAATTTTAGGTAAAAATTAAAACTTTTAATAAACTAGGGTTTTACCCATTAACAGAGCCTTGCTCTTCATAGATCTTTGATTTAAAGAAAACCCATCTAGGGTTTCATTAACAGAGCTTTGCTCTTCTGAATCCATAGATCTAAAAGAGATCTTCTCTTGGGGTTTCTTAGCCCATGAACAGAGCCTTGCTCTTTGACAATATGTAGATTTCTTGATCTTTAATAAAGAACTCTTAAGAGTTTTTTCATGGATCTTGAAGATCCCAGAATAAAAAAATAAAAAATTAATTTTAATTAATCCTTGATGGATTTTTCCATTATCATTACAGAGCCAGGCTCTTTAAGGAAATTTATTCCTTCATGATCAGAGTTTGACAAGTGTCACTCTGTCATAAAGCTTTGCTCTCAAAGAGAGATTTTCTCATTTTCCCGAGGGATTTCTCATTCAATGAGAATTTTCTTGAGGATTTCCTCATTAATTAACAGTTTCATCTAATGATGAGGCTGTTTTATTAATTATCAATTGATGAATTGTCATCTAGATTTTGTGGGTCCCTCTTTGGTCCCCTTCCCACTGCATTGTAGTGTGGTACAACTTTTAAAGTACCGAGTGTCAGAAATTTAAAATTGAATTATAGCACTGACAGTTGACTTCTGTCCCCCTTTTTTGCAGGCGACATGTCTTTCGACGCTACATTTCCATTCGTCCGTTCAGAGGGAGGATTCCCTGAGGCACCTGTGGACCGGGAGGTTCTCGTGCTCATCAAAGACCGTGACCTGGAACACAAAAATCTCCACTTGTGGGGCAGATGGTATGACCAGATTATCAGAGGTCGTCAAAGCTTTTCTTGTGCGACGCCATCGGAGCCGATCTCGGCGATTTCGTATGCAGATGCACCCCCGGTGAACTATGCCGTGGATGTTGTCAATTGGACTTCGGAGGGTCTTCTTCAACCTTCGATTGTCGCCGTACCCATGCAGCTGCCGGTGGCTTTGGATACCCTGGGGCGGCGCATATGCCAAGGCGAGTCGCGCCCTTGGGGACAACCCTACAACATCGGGCTAACTCCCCGTCATCCGGCCGGGTATTTGCAGTGGGCCAGGTATATCTTGTCGGCGAAGAAAACGCAGCTGCTAAAGCTTGGCCTATACCCTGCGGTTTATGCTTCTTTGTTCCAATATTCTGCTCCTCCTACATGGTGGATTAGGGCGTTCTTGGAGCAGTGGAACATCCCGACCCATACATTTCTTCTACTGGACAGAGAAGTCCCCATCTCTTTGGAAGAATTTGCTGAGGTTTCCGGTCTGCCGGTTAGGGGAGAGCACTACGAGGAGTTGCTTCCTCCGGATGAATACGTTTTTGCCACCAAGCCGGTGGTGATGGGCCTCACGCCAGAGAACGCCATTCAGCACCAGTTCCCTAATCTGATAAAGGTGCTGAACATGTACTAGAGCCTCTTCTTGGAATTCGGAGGTCAGGGGGTCAATTTTGCGGACTTCATTGTCCGGTTTCTTCGTCCGAAGATTTTGTCGCAACGAGGTGACAAGTTTGCCAAGCTCGATGATCCCTTCGGCTTTGGCTTGGATCGTCGACCGGTACTGGAAGATGATCAGAAGGGCTTTTTTCTTCCTGATGCTGTGACCATCCCTCTGTCAGAAATCGCCGCTCCAGGCATTGACGAGGAGGCTTTCTTTCTTGGGTTTCTTGGGCTATGGTTGTGCTGGTTCGCGCTCCCTATGCATCTTCGTTACATGAGGCCTTCCGTCTTCTACCCCGCGCATCGAATGGTGGCTGGAATATAACTGGCCATCAGGATCGCCGGGTTAGCCCATTTATACCATGGTCTTAGCGTGGCAGCGGATACCACTGAACCGGGAGTGCATGCTGTCAACTTCCCGATGCATTACTTCACTTCATGGATGGAGATGCACGTGCTCGGGGTTTTTGGCATTCATAAGAGACCTTCGTTTTTCGAGAAATGCAAGTTCCCGCGAATTATGAGGCTGGTTGACGCCTCCATCGTAAGTCCGTCACAGCGGGAAGCTAGGGGCTTACTCCTTCATCCGCGCACAGTCGGAGATGGTATGTCTTTCACGGACAAAGTCCTGACGATCGGCCAGGAAACTTCCAAGACGGTACTGTCATTGCGCGACATTTTTAAGGACGGGGCTTCCATGTTGAAAGCCCAGGAGATTATCCATTTATACTCCATCAGACCGGGCTTTCTTGTATTCAGGTTAAATGATGCAGCGCTATTTATGAGATACAACCCTCATCATTTTGCCCAACAACTGAGTTATAACCAGGGGGTCCCGCTGGAGGCTTTCTTGGTAGAACCCGCTGCCACCAGAGAGGGAATACGGGGTGCGCTGCATCATTTCATGCGTTTGAATACGGGCTCTCACTTCTTCATTAGCGAGCCGAGTTGCGTCCCGAGGGCCATCAACGTACACGTGGCCTGGTATCAACACGCGATGGGTGCTGTTATCAGGGAAGAGAGGCGGCTTCTGCTCGATCGCAAGAGTGCGCCCCCTGCCGGTGATCGCAACGTCCTTTTAAAGCGACGGGTCGCTGTCCCCCCTCCGCTAAGAGAGGTTGCTGCAGTTGAGCCTCCACGTGTGCTAAGCCCTACGCGTGGATTGCCCCGTGCTCTTGTGGAGACGGTGGATGTGCCATCGGTGCCCCGTGCTCCCGTGGAGACGGTAAATGTAGCTTCACCCGAATCTGGCGTGGGCTCGGATATCGGGACTCGCCGTCCTAAAGTGCCTACCAAGCGCAAGCTGGTGCTGGCTGCGACCGGAGCTCGCTCACAGAAGAAGAAAAAGAAGTCGATCTTTTCTGTCGACGTTGTACTTGGCCAGGAGCCTCACGCTCCTTACGGCGAGGGCCTGAACGAGTATGGGACAAATGAGGGCTTATTCATGCCGCCAGATGATACTGATCTGGCGGCTGCTGTTGCAGCTTCTGAGCAATTGGCCAGCCACGAAGAGGGGTTGGCTATCCTCGCGCGATCAGGTAATCATTAGCTGTATTTTTCTCCATTGCATCGTATTTCTATTATCGTATTTTGACTGACGCTTTTCCTTCTTTAACAGACGTTTCCACTGAAGAAGCTCTCGCAGCTTCTCTCAAGACCTTTGAGGAAGAGGAAAGACTTCGAGCATCCTTAGGCATCGGTACGTTTCGGTTCACCATGTTCCCGCTCCTGTTTCTTACGAGTAATCTGACCCCTTCTTTGTCTTATCGCAGGGACCACAATGCCGATCTCGCAAGCTGATGCGGAGATTCTTCCCGGGCCAGCCACCGAAGTCCCGGCCTTTTCGGCATTGCCGAAAGAGTCCTTACTCAAACGACCGATGGCGGAAGCCTTGACGGCTCCAGAGGTAATCCTTGGTGTGGACGATGACGTCCTGTTGGTGGAGGCATCTAGAAGGTCCGCTTTGACGGCCCGGGTGGAAAGGAAGCGCCGAGTGCGCGCGGCAAGGGAGCGTAGTGCTGCCTTAGCCGTGGGCGCGGGCTCGAGCACCGCTACCCCTGCCCCTACTCCCTCAGAGGAATCATCGTCTGCCTTTTCCACTGCCTATAGACGAGCAGCACGTGCGGCTCGGGAAGCGGTCGGAAGACCAACCCAAGGTAATGTAACACGGGGTTCCATTGTCAAAGTTTTAAGTATCAATTCTCATATATCTTATCTTGCAGGGCCGAATCTTCTCGAAAAGGTGGCAGCGACCGCTGAGCGTGAGGTAGCGGTGGAGGAGGTAGCTGTGATTGCCGAACCCGGGGCGACGACAGGCGAGGTGGCTGCAATTGCCGGGCTCGAGGTAGTGACTGGTAAGTTAGTCACGATTGCCGAGCCCGAGATAGCTGTAGGTGAGATGGCTACAGCCGTTGAGCCTGAGGTGACGATGGGTGAGACGGGTACAGCCGCCCAGCCTGAGGTAGCCACTCTTTCGCAAGAGTCGGGCACTGCCCCGATCGTTGCTTTTTCCGCCTGCGGCTCTTTGCCATCTCCTGGCGTCGCAAGCGTTACGACGGCTCTCGTAGAGTCAGGGGATGAGGCGACGGGAGGTGAGACCATCCCAATGGAAGAGGATGAAGCAGTTGCTGTATCAGGTGACGCCCTCGTCGCGGTTCCGAATGGCGACTCATCAGGTAGATTTTGGGTCATTGCTTTTCTTTTTATTCTGCAATCCTTTTCAATCTTTCCTGACAGTATTTATCTTGTTTCTAATGCAGGTGCGGCGAGCGCTGAGGTCGCGCTACCCGAGGCAATGCCATCAGCTACTGCCTTGACGGTGACACCTCCTCTACCCTCTCTCATACCATCTCAGATGTTGGAAGGTGCGGATTCGTGACCCATCGGTCTTATTTTTAAGCTGTATAACTTATGTACTGACGTTGCATTACTGCGTCCTTGCAGGAGTCCTTTTTGACCACCTGTATCAGGTGCTGCACCCACACTTCTCGTTGCTGTCAGATATTAGTCCGTCTGTTGGTATCGGTGAGTATCTTTTCTGAACGACGTCCTTTTTTTAACGGGCAGTCGCATTACTGCTAACTCTTCTTTATATTGCTTGTAGCCTTACAAATTGAAGGAGGGGACGAGGCTGTCGTTGCGCCACCAGCACTCCCAGCTCTGCCCCCTGTTGCAGCCGGTATAGTAGACTCTATTTTTTGTGTATTTTCTTTATTTCCTGAGCCGACATCTGATTATGATCTATTTTGCAGCAGTCATATCGACTCCAGCCCCGTTCGAGTCTCGCATTATGATGCCGGCAGGGCCTTTTTCCAGACGCCCATCCTCCAAAGGTGCTGGGAGCAGTCTGCGCATGCTGAGCGAATATGTCGAGGAGCTTGACGCGGAGGCTCCTACATCTGCCGCAGATTTCGCTGCCGAGGTAAATCCAATGCTGGCGACGCTTGTGAACTTCCATGGTGAGGGCGTCGTTGAGTTTTGGGTTAATCACTGCAGGGAAGTCGAGGCTTGTCTGCATGAGCTTGAGCTTAGGCGTCCCACTCCTGAGATTCTGGCTGTGAGCACTCAACGGGCTGCTTGGATCGAGCAGAGCACTTCTTACTTCCACCATCTTGAACAAGAAGCGGCTTTAAAGCAGAAGGAATGTAAAGAAACTTCAAGCGAATCTGCTCGACTGCATGCTCAGGTTGATGCGAATGCTGCCCAGTTGAAAGTTATCTTCGGCAGCCTTCTGCGATGCATTTCTGATGGATTAACACTGAGACAGAAGCTCGACGTCGTCGAGCGGGATGCACAAGATCGTGAAGCAGCTCAGCGGGCCGTTGAGGAACAACTTTCGTCTTACTTGCAGCAGCGAGCCCAGGTCGAAGCAGAGTTGGCCGCGGCAGCTGATCAAGAAGAGGGGCTGAGGGAAGTGCGCAAGCGGCTGATTGGATTATTGAAAGAGCTTTCCTCTCAATAATTTTTTTTATACCATTTGTAATTTTGAATAAAATGTATTCGTTCTTTTATTCTTTCATATGATGTATTTTGTACCTAATTGAATTCATGAATAAAAGATGCACATTTATTTTTTGCAATGTCTTGTGTCATCTCTCTGCTTTTTTCTTTCTTTTGTTATCAGCATGTCACCTTAGCAAACATAGCCGGCAGATGATAGAGTGAGCATCTTGTCTTGGCTTCTTCGAGGGGTAGTGATGGCTTAGGAAGCAGGTTCAGATCTGTTACCTAAGACTTTTCAACTTTATAAGCCGTGAGGGTCTCATAAAGACTTTTCTCCCTACGAGTCGAGAGGATCTCGTAGGTGTATTTTCTCCTTAGGAATCGTGAGGATTTCTAAGTGTGTTTTCCCTTATAAGTCGTAAGGATCTTATAAGAGAGTTTTCTTCCTTACGAATCGAGAGGATCCGTAAGTGTTTAGTGGGATAGACATGTAGATGACGTATTTCCGAAACGGGGTCATATGGATGACGTATTTCCGTGACGGGGTCATGTGGATGACGTATTTCCGAAACGGGGTCATATGGATGGCGTATTTCCGTGACGGGGTCATGTGGATGACGTATTTCCGAACGGGGTCATGTGGATGACGTATTTCCGAACGGGGTCATGTTGATGACGTTGCGTCTGTTGTAATGAGACGAATATCGGAGTGGTCTTCAGGTTGTCTGTGAGCCGCTGAGATTTGGCTTCTTCTTCTGATGAAGCCTGAGAAGGGAAGGTGTGGTTCCTTCTTTGTTTGCGCCCCTGGATTGTGTACAGGGATTGATGTAATATCACCTGTAGGGCATAAATTTTATTTATATATTTTTTATTTCCGCGATGCTCTATCATTTCATCTTTTATATCGCAAAGGTCGCGACTGCCCAATCATTTCGGCTATTTTTTCGCGGTGCCCAATCATTTCGGCTATTTATTTTATTTTTTACTCGCTGCTTTTTATTGTGAGTTGCCCCATCATTTCGGTTATTTATTTTATTTTTACTCGCTGCTTTTTATTGCGAGTTGCCCCATCATTTCGGCTATTTTGCATGCATACATTTTTTTACTTGCTAGTTTTGTTGCAAGTTGCTCCATCATTTCGGCTATTTCGTATGCATTTGTGGCTCGCTGGCTTTTTGCTGCAAGTTTGGAATTAGACACCGATTTCGGTATCAGCACCACTACAACTGGGATATTGCCAGGGGCAAATCATCATTTGCCTCTGTCGATATCGAACAAAGGTGGCTTAGTAGACAGGGTTAGGATCCTGTCGACTAAGGCTTTTGACTACATGAGCCGTAAGGGTCTCATGAAGGTATTTCTCCCTACGAGTCGTGAGGATCTCGTAGGTGCGTTTTCTTCTTAGGAATCGTGAGGATTCCTAAGTGCAAGGTCTCTTATAAGTCGTAAGGATCTTACAAGAGTGTTTTCTCCTTATAAGTCGAGAGGACTTAAAAGGGTTATCCACCATGCAAACATATCCCTAGTCACGGATGGGACTCTGTTAGGGAAATGTTTATTCGCGCCCGTGGATTGTATACAAGGGTCAATACCGAACCGCTTGTAGGGCAATGTCGGAAGTTGTGGTGGCTGCTTAAGAACAGGTTTAGATCCCTGTAGCTTAAGGCTTTCAAATCTTATGAGCCGTGAGGGTCCCATAAGAGGGTTCTCCTTACGAGTTGTAAGGATCTCGTAAGTGTAATTTCTCCTTAGGAATCGTGAGGATTGATTGTTGCTGGATGTTTTACGATCAAAGAATTAATTACCGCAATCAAGAACGGCGTCGCTTGGTAGCTAGCCGGTGAGTACCGGTCGGTCCACAGGGATTTTGTGTATTCTTAATTTGTTCTAACGAGTTAATTCCAAATGGTGTTGGATCAATTATCACTAAAAACTAAATTGATTTAGACTAGGATTAAAATCTTGCTAGGGTTAGGTTTAGGTTAAGTTTGGAAAGTCAATATTCCTTACCGCTTTCTTAGCCCTAATTAAGATCTATTAGGTGTTATGGTAATAATTAAAAAAGTGGATTAGTACCATCGGGAAGAAACTATGTTTCTTCCTCTAGGTTCTTGTCCTTCCTTTCTTAATTCTTACCCTAACCTCCATGGAAAACATGCACAACCGGTCTTTTATACTACGGTATCACCGCTTCCTCGTGGGATAGGGTGCCGTAGTGAGCGGTGTGTGTATGTATGCATGGAGTCCTATAAAAATATGTGATGGGCAAGAAAGGGGTGAGAGATCTTCATCTCTCAAACCTTTCCTATTCCTAACCCTAACAAGTGAGGAACTACTCACTTATTAGGGAATTGATAAAAAGAGACATTTTTATGATTTTAATTCAATAACCTAATTATCTAAACTAGGGCAAATAATTAAAATTATAACTAGGGCAGATAAAGAAAATCTATACTAGGGCAGGAAAGAAAATTTAACTAGGGCAAGATAAAGAAAAAGACTTACTTTATTTGATGCACTCTTCAACATTACAAGAATTGAAAATTCTGAAATAGATGAATAAAATGAGGCACAATGTTGGTTCGATGGGGCCGATTATGTCAGTTCCCCACATTTCGAACGGCCAGCTGGCCACCGTTGGATATAGTGGATTCAGATGCTGATGGATGAAGTCTCCATGAATCTGGCACGAATGGCACTGCTTCGCGTATTCGAGGCAGTCTTGGATCATCGTGGGACAATAATAACCCATCCGTTTGATCTTCAGCTTCATCTTCGGCCCGGCTTGGTGAGAACCGCAGAGTCCGTCGTAAGTTTCTTGGACGACTCTCTTTGCTTCTTCAGGTCCCAGGCATCTTAGCCATAGAGAATCAAATGACCTCTTATATAGAGTATCATTGACGAAAGCGAAAGACAGAGCTCGTTTCATAAGCTGATGTCTTGAGGACGCATCTTCAGGTGCTCGACGGGATTTGAAGTAGTCTATAAAGACTTCTCTCTAATCCGCGGCCTTTTCCTGATCTTTTATTTGCAGAGTCATTCGCTCGGCCGCTCCGTTTTCTTCGGACAACTTCGGAGATACTTCTGCTGGAGCAAGAACCCGACGGCTTTGCACAACGATCCTCACGTCATCGAGGTTCTCGTCGGCCAGTTCTTTAGCGAGCTTGGCTAATGCATCTGCCTTGCTATTTTCCGTGCGCGGTATGCTTTACAGGGTGTAGGAAGGAATTTGGGTCAACAGTTGCTGCACCCTTTCGCCGTACTTCACCAACTCTGGTTTGCACGTCTGATAGTTTCCATTTACTTGACTAACGATCAGTTAAGAATCTCCGTATATGAGGATGTTTTCAATTCCCATATCGATAGCGATCTCGAGACCTGCTATCAAAGCTTCATATTCGGCCTCATTGTTCGTTCTCGGCTCTGTCAAGGAGAAGGCGAAGCGTATTATCCCTCCTTGTGGAGTTACGAAAATGAGGCCTACCCCCGATTTGATTATAGGGATAGTTTGTTTGCGCTTCTTCATGGAAGATGCTCCATCAAAATAGAGTTCCCACCACGTATCATCCCCGTCGATCGTGTCAAACGCATGTTCGTCTGGCAGTTCGCAGTTCAAAGGAGAATCGGCATGTATTGGATGCTCAGCGAGGAAGTCGGCGATGGCCTGGCCTTTCACTGCCTTAAGAGGCCGATAAGTTATCGAGAACTCCATCAAGAGTAGGGCCCATTTATCAAGCCGCCCTGTTAATATGGCCTTCGACATCAAGTATTTGAGAGGATCCACCTTTGATATGAGATGGACCTCATGTGCCAACGCGTAGCGTCTAAGCTTCGTTATTGCGAAGATCAACGCCAGGCAATGTTTTTCAATGGGAGAGTAATTAATTTCTGCCCCCAGTAGAACTCGACTCAAATAGTAGAGAGCTCTTTCCTTCCCTTGGTCGTTCTCTTGTGCCCACAGCGCGCCTAAAGAACTTTCAAGGGCTGTTGTGTACAGGACGAGAGGTTTTCCCTTAACGGGAGCGGCCAGTACTGGCGGATTCTGCAGGTATTGCTTGATTTCGTCCAGTGCGCCTTGGCATTTATGATCCCAGATAAACGGGGTTCCCTTCTTCATCAGGTGACTGTAAGGACGGCACTTGCCTGAGAGATTGGCTATAAATCGCCGGATGTACGTGAGCTTTCCTTGGAGAGACCGCAATTGCTTGAGAGTTCTTGGCGGAGGCATTTCCATGATCGTCTTGATCTTCGACGGGTCTATCTCGATGCATCGGTGTCGGACGATGAATCCCAGGAATTTGCCCGAGGAGACTCCGAACGCGCATTTGAGAGGGTTCATTTTCAAGTTGTATTGCCGAAGGCGTTGGAATACGACCTTTAGATGCTTTAAATGTTGCTCGTATGATTTGCTTTTTACCACGAGGTCGTCGATATAGCATTCGACGATTTCATGTATGAGGTCGTCGAAGATTTTTGTCATGGCCCTCTGATAGGTGGCACCTGCGTTCTTTAGACCGAAAGGCATCACCTTGTAGCAAAATATGCCTAAAGGAGTCCGGAAAGCAGTGTGCTTCCGATCCTCAGGATGCATCTTTATCTGATTGTATCCTGATGAGCCATCCATGAAGGAGAAAACCTCATGAGTGGACGTATTGTTTATCATTAGTTCGGTGACTGGTACTGGGAAGTCGTCCTTCGGGCAGGCTTTATTGAGATCCCGAAAGTCTACGCAGATGCGCACCGTCCTATTTTTCTTCATCACTGGGACAATGTTAGCGATCCAGTCAGGATATTGAACCTCTTGGATGAAGCCGGAGTCGATTAGCTTCTTGACCTCGACGTTGATGCTCATCTTAAGCTCAAGTCGCATTCTTCTCGGCGCTTGTTTGATCGGCTTGATGTCTGGAGATATCGCTAATTTATGCACAGCAATTTCTGGATCTAACCCTGGTATTTCGGAATAGTTCCATGCGAAACAATCTTTATGCTGCATGAGCACGTCTTTTAGCGTAGCCACCCTTTCTTCAGACAACAGCTCACTGACAAACGTCAGCAGCGGGTCACTTGCTGTCCCTAAATCAATTTTCTTGAGGTTATCTGCAGTAGTATGTATCCCATCTTCCAGCTCTTTTGGTGCCGGTGGAAACTCTGAGATTACCTCGTCATCATCGTTTTCGAAGCACCAGGGGAGGTCATCCATATTCTCGGGCTCTTCTTCTGACAGCGTTATCACGTGACAAGTACGAGCTCGCTTCCAAGACCGATGTTGATCTGGTTCTGCTCTCGCGGCTTTGGGTTCATGCTTCTGCGGCGGGGTTACCCTCCAGCTGCTGGATAGAGCGAACCTTTCTTACTGATACTTATCTTCGACCCAATTCTTGAATGTGAAGCAGTCTTTGAGAGGATGTCCTATTGCCCTGTGATAGGAGCAATAGTCCGAGTGAGAGACTTCGCCTGCTTGCTCGGGGTGCTTGGACTCCGCGAGTGTCATCATCTGATGTTTTATAACAAGATCGAATATCTTCCTTGTCTTGTCTTGGGGAAAAGAATATGTTCGACCCATCTTTTTTCATAAGAGATGAATCCGGACTGCTCGATTCCCGATCGCGTGGTTTCTTGGACCCGCTTTGTCGCTGTCGAACGCCTTTCCCGTTCTTTGGTTTGTTTCTGCCTCTGCGTCGGGCCTTTTGTACAACGGGTTGACAAGGAGGAGCATCTTCATTTTTCATAGCCTGGTGAAGGAGGCGTTGCATCCTTGCTTTCTCGTAGATGGCCATTTCTCAATTATGGTCATCTCGAACCTTTTGACCTACTTCCCTTATAAGCTTGTCCATTTGTTCTTCGAACGACGGACTGGGCATTTTCGCGGCGGGAGCTCTTTCTGGTTCAGGGTTAGCATCTTCCCATAGAGCATCTCTTTCTTCATCAAAGTCGTGTATGACGTAACAGTCGCGGAGTAGCTCCCGTTTCTTGGATTGAACATACCCAAGCCCGGTCGTTTCCATTCTCCCGTTGGGCAACTTTCGTTGAGTTCCGGGAATGTTTCAGATCCTATTATAGAACCGTGCTTGTTGCGCAGTTTGCTTAAGAGATACACCTTGGCATCTCAAGAGTCTCTTTAGTCCGTCTGTGTAATACCTGGGCAAACGGATGGGCTGGAGCCTGTCAAGTGTAGAATCCGCACCATGACAGATTTCTTTCTCCACTTTGGTTTCCCCGGATCGGTAGAATATGATCGCCCTTTCACCTTTTCGCATGGGAGGAACGTAGAATGTCTGCAGTTCCTCCACACTGTAGGTATCAAGCGCGTCTAGCTCTTTATGATACTTTGGCGGAACCATGGCAACTTGCAAACTTTGATCCTCATCAGCGAAGCCTTGTATCGATGGCCGAGCAGAGAATACGGCGTTGACCTCATCTTCCGAGTCGCTGCCGAAGATCAACATAAGAGTGGATGGGCCCGGCTTGTTGCACTGGGGCGGACCTGAGTAAACTATCTCTTCTTCCTCCTCGGTATCACTCTCGAAGACCGGAATAGTGGTGATAGCTTTGTTCTTTGGTTTGTGACATCTTTCCATGTCCTCGAAATCCGGTAAGAAGTATTTTGCATCTTCGTACTTTCGGACTTCATTCACGGAGAATGGGTTCAACTCCCCTGTTATGGTATACTCGAGACCATCCTTGAAATACTTCATACACTGATGTTGTGTAGAAGGGATGATGTTGTACTCGTGTAACCAGGGTCGGCCGAGCAAAGCATTGTAGCATGTCTTGGCGTCAATGACGTGAAACTTAATGTCTGTGATAAGCAGCCCAAAGCGTAACGTCAATATCACAGACCCGAGCGTCCGTAATGACCGGGAGTCGAACCCGGAGATGGTGATTTTATCACGGGCGAGGTGTTGAATGCTCATGCATATTTCCTTTAGCACCCTTACGTTAAGGAGGTTGACGGAGGACCCATTGTCGACCAGGATTTTACCTATCTTGATGTCATGACAGTATCCGGAGACATATAGGGGACGGTTGTGCTCGCATGTCCCAAGGAGGGGATCTTTATCGCCGAATGTGATATCGGCTGTGTGTACTTCTTCCAGCTCGTCCTTCATCTTTTCTTCGGCGAGGAAAGCTTGGAATTGCTTGGGCTCTTGCAGTGCCTTGATTAAAGAATCTCTCGCCTCTTTGGATAGCAGAAGGGCGTCGAGAATACTGAGCTGCGAGGGTATCTTCCTCAAGTGTGCCAGAACGTTGTAGTCCACCTTACTTTTCTTTGGCGGGTCCTTGGCTGTCAGCTTTTCGACGGCTTGGTCATCAAGGATGATACCCTCAGAGACTTTTTCTTTTCCCTTATCTTTTCTATTTGACCCACTGTTCGAGGGCCCAAGATTCTTTTCGGGCAGCGTACGATTGTGCAGCTCAATATTTTCACAGGTCTTCGGTTCTTCTTCCTTTCTCAAGGTGGACTCTTTAAAGAGAGGGCCAAGAGTCATTTCTTCGTCAGAGTCGCTCCCGAAGGTGAGGACCTGCGATCTCCCGGCGTTGACCATGCGACAGTTGCCGGCAGTTCTTTTACGCTCCTCGGTCGTACTTCTTTGCTCCCGACGAGTTTTGCGTTTCATCCACTTGAAATGTTGCCGGTGAGCAACATATCCCTGCCACCATCTTTTAAATGCGTTGTACTCTTCGGTGGGGTGCGCAATCTTTCGATGATATAAGCAGTAGCTAGGATGTGTTTCCGCTTCACTAAGAATATTTCCTTTGGAGGGTGGCAGCTTCATTCCCATCGATATGGCTTTTGCGAACCTTTTCCTCGTCTTGAACCTGCTTTTATTTGCGATGGATGTACTTTGATCTGGCGGGAGTGTTTCAACCCTTTCGTCCAGTCGCCGGCATTTGGCCTTTTCAAATATGGCCATCTCACGCTCTCGAGCAGCTTTGCTTTTAAGAAGAGCTTCGTTCAGGAACGCATCAATCATTTCGTCTGACGGCTCTAGAAGTTCCGGTTTAGGATTTGCCCCCAGTTTCTCGGTGCAAGGAGCTTCTTCATCGTTTATTAACGAGTGAGAGATCACATGGAAGCTTGCCACATAATCTTCAGGCTCACCCGACGAGTCTTCTCTATTATCGTCATCTCCGTCCTCAAGGACGTGGCGTAGAAACTCTTAAAGTGTGACTGGAGTCCGCGCCTTCTGGTTATACTCTTCCAGCGCGTCAATCTGCTTTTGCAGGTCCGTGCGCCTGTCACCAGGCTTCATGAGCTTCTTGGATTTCTTCTTCTTTATCGAAGATTTTGATGGCTGGGTGTGAGTTCTTTGGCTATCACCACCGATTTTTGGAGTTGGGTGCGGTTTCAGCATTCCCTCGATGATCTCGGGTTCGAATGGATTTTTCCACCTGATCGCCGGGCATGTTTAGAGATCCTTCAGCATTCTTCTTGTTTTGGCTGAAAGAGCGACCTCCCATGGAGCTTCTTCTACGAAAGAGCATGATGCCCCCGGTGTATCCGTATTCTTGGGAGTGTGTGGCCGAGGCGGGTTCACCTTCCAATTCTCAGATAATACGAATTTGCCCTGCTGGTATTGATCTTCTATCCAGCTTTTGAAGATGTAACAATCCTCGATCGGATGGCCCAACATTCGGTGATAAGGGCAGTAGTTAGGATTGCTAATGTCGCCTGGTTGCGCTGGGCGTCTTGGCTCCGGCAGAGTGATGAGCCTGTTGCGCAGTGCAAGTTCAAACAACCTCTTCGTTTTGTTTCGAGGGAACGAGTAAGGGCGTCTCATTTTATCTTCGAGAGATCGAGTTATGTTATTTTGGCGATCAACTGGTCTTGGGCCACCGGGCTGCTGTTGAGCATTGGCAACGATGATCGCTTTCCCATTTCCCTTCTCATTTCGAGAGTCCGGCTTTGGAAGAGACGGTCTATGTGTTAATTATATGTATGCCCTAGAGGCCATTACTGTACATTGGATGTATATTGTAGTGGATGCTGGGACATATATAGGGAGGACTTTCTTGCTCGACATGATAGTATGCTATCTGGTTGATCTTTACCTTAACGTGTACACTGATTGTCTCTCTGTTACATGTTGGTAAAGCCCTTAGGATGTGTACTTGACTACCTGGAATATGATGCGGATCATACTAGTGGGGACATGGTAGTCCATAAGTACATCCTTCAAAGTCCCTAGTCGTGGGTGTATCGAGACAGGGCATCGATATACCAGAGTAGACTAGCGTATACCTTCTCGACCCATACAGATGGGCGATGGATGATCCCATATCCATTGGTGTTTGACATCAGAGATGATATACGGGTGCTCAGTGGAGACTGGGTACACTGGACGGACTCGCCGAGAACTCCCAGATGGTATTATACCTTACGTCAGATGGCAGTTCTCTGGTGACACTGGTACAGAGTAGTCTGTTGACCCGAGATCTTCATAGAGTCTTGTGTGGTTCCCACTGTGCTTTGATTTCCATCTTACCACGTCCAAGAGGGCGTGCAAAACGGTGGTTTTTGGGTACAGTCCCGAGTCACATGGAGGCAATGAGCGATAGGAGGGGATTCGTCTCTCCCGGTATAGGGAGTTGATGTTGCGCTGTGTTCGATTGGCTATAACAGGAAATCCCTGGCCAGGGTTGCTGAGATTTACTGGTAAGTGTTACCAGTAGTATCTCGAATTGTTATAGACCTCATATCGACACGACTTATCGAGCTATCGGGGTCTGACGTTTACCACCCCTAGGCAAGATATGCGACATATCAGACGACGAGACCGGACTGTACGGTAAGTGTTACTGGTTGGATTCACAGGAGTGTGAGCGGGCTTGCTCGTCGATCTTCTGATCGCTCAATACCCGGGTGGCCGTTACGTTTAGCAGACCGCTTGCGGCTTGTGGGTGTTTGATATGATCATCACCTGCTGCCGGCGTATTGACGAGTTTTTAGAGTCCTACACAGAGGTTTCCTGGCTCAAGCAAAACGAAATAGGAGCGCATATGAGATATGTGCGGGACCGAGAATGATACCAGTATGTGATACTGTATTCGATTCTCGCGATTTGTGACAGTGATCGGTTATATGCGATATAGCCGGGTTATCGGATCAAGTGTTGATTCGATAAGTTGTTACTGTTGACATTAGTCGGTTATATGCGATATGACCGGATCATTAAATCAAGTGTTGATTTAATGATTTAATGCATAATTATATATTTGATATATTACTTTGCATTAACTAGTATCGGTTCACTTTAAATAGATTTTCTCACTTGATGTGCACATTGTATATGTGATATATTTTTGTGCATTTGATTGTATCATGTTTGATGATACATGATAGTTTGGTGTATAGTTTAAACCATGGTTGGTCAATGGTTAGGGTTTCTTTTGCTTCATTTACTTATTCATTTATTCATTTATTTATCCATTTTGTTTATTTTAGCAAAAGAAAATGATGAAGAGAAAATGGTGGCTTTCTTTGTTTGTTTTTGAAGCTTCTTGAAGCTTTGACCTAGTGACCATTTTGTCTTCATGTTTAACCCTAACCCTTCCAATTAACCATGGTCTATTCTCTACACCTAATCATGGTTGCCATATGATAAGTATTGATTTTATTTATTCATTTTGGATATACTTATCATAACATTTTTCATCTTCTTCTTCTTCTTCTTCAAGATGAAGAAGCTTGCCTCCATCAATGGCAACTAGTGAAAAAGAGTGAGAAATCCAATTCTAAAGTGAACCCACTTCCTATTTCTTCATCCTCTACCTCTTGCCAAGTAGTATAGGGTGTTTCCTTCACAAGTTTTCATGGCTTGGTGAAGGTGGAGCTTGATCTAGTGATGCCTCGACGTAGATCATCTTCGGCATCGTAGTCGATGACCTAGCCCGTCCTTTCTCCGATGAAGCCGACGCTAGAGCCCAAGATCCGATTTGTACAGCGAGGAGACTTCATCGCGGAGCCATGGAGGTGGAGAACCGGATCTACAAAGTTTGTATTTCCGTTTACTCTTAGTAAAGTAGTTTACTAGTTCTAGTTTTCGCTTAAATATCTAGTTAACGATCCGTATTAGGGTTTTTCGGCACCCGTAAAATTTGAAATTGGCATGGTTGATGCCTTGTGAGACCTCTTGAGAGTGCCTAGGAACCCTACAGTGGTATCAGAGCCTAGCTAGAGCCTTAGGCGAAGAGTAGACGACGTTTAAAACCCGATCGAAGCCGAAACCCTAATTTTTCCATGCTCTCTGGACTTTTTTCAAAAACTGGGTTTTTTCCAGATTAAAAATTGCTAAAAAATTCAGCAGGGAAATCTATGAATTACGGTGCAAAAATTAATTAATGAAGCGTCTACTGTGCGGCGGAACCGCGGCAGAAGCCTTGCTTCTGCGGCGGTTCCGCGGCCAATTTATTGAATTATCATATAATTTTTGCACAGTAACTGATTTCTTCAGGTGTTGGATTTTCTGGGAATTTTTAAAATTTATTCAAGAGTTGATTTTTCTGGGGTGTATTGGGAGTTCGTTGATTCGATCGGATTATCAGACTTCGTCTATGTGTTTTTCCGGATATTTTAGAATATGTTAAAAAGTTCGACCGGATGTAAATACCCAATCTTTCCCCTGCCGGGAAATTTCCAATTGTTGGACTTTTCCGTAGTTTAATGACGTTCTAAGTAGTGCAAGTAACGCGATGGTCCCTCTAGAAGACAACAAACCTTAACTCGATTATGTGACCGTCTTGAACTGCCCTTTGAACCTTCGGGTTTGGGGCAGTACGGCGAGCCATATGTGAGGCGTTGGCTTGACCCTTCTACGGCTGGACCGTTGGTACTGAGGCATGAAGTGAATGTCTTTGAACTTATTTCATGTGTTGATCGGTTTCGGGAAAACTTGGGTGTTCGAATGTTCGATCGGAAAGTTTAATATTCTCTATTTATCCGGAATGGGATACAATAATTGGAATTCACAAACAGTTATGAGATAACTAAATGAATGTTATAAATCTAGCAGTTTAGTCTCGCTTGATATTGAAAAGAGTTTTCGATAATGAGACAAAAATGCGGGGTTTATAATTGTTAGGCATGTGATGTCTAAGTAATTCATTTGATTAGGCATGCGATGTCTATGGAGGTTGCGGATTCCAACTGTTGTAGTTTTACACTTTCTTTTCTGTGACCGTAAGTGTAATATGTGATATCGCCGGTTTCGTTGCTATATGTCAACGACAATTGGGATGCGCATATTTACTTACGTTGATGACATGTGATGTTATGTGTTGCTGGATATGTTATATTGGATCGTCGTGTTTGAATAGCCGAGGGTTTTTATGTGAGATGAGTGTTTTTCATTTTCATTCATGTAAAAACTTGTATGTTATATTCTTTTATTGGGGCACTTCCAGGTTGCGGAAGATGTCACCGTCTGTATATTATTTACTTTTCCGCATTAGGATAGACCCAAGGAGGGGAGCACAAGTAACCGGGTTCTAGGGTCCAGTGGGAGACCATCTCGAGGAGTCGAGTCCGGGTCTCCTAACTCTAGAATTGGTAGGGTTGCTTGCCGCTCTCGTAGGGGTCTAGGGGTGTGGGTTTGGCTATTCATCGTGACCGTGGAATCCGTGTTTTATACTGGCTCGTATTGAAAACACGGACGTCCTAGTATATCTAATATTTCATATGATTCTTCTGCTGCGATATCTGTGATGTGATCATGTGATATGTTCTGTGATGGATACTATATATAGTATATATGATATATTATATAGGCGTTACTTATGTTTTACACCCGCGCTAGCCCTGCCCCGCTCTGTCGTTAGTTATCTAACCTAACGGTGCACGAGGGGACATCGAGGCGAATGCGGATGGCATAAGTGTACGTCGTATTTATCTGTGATGTTAAGGTAACTTAAATGATGGGACTTCATTAATATGATTAATGAAATAAAAGAAACCTAAGATGTTGTAGAATCGAATTTCAAAAATAAAAACAGGTAGCTACAGTTCTTGCTTTGCACAGCGGTATATATGATATATCCTGCACCTTATTCGATGAGGAAAGGACCGAGATCCCTTCACCGGGAGTGACTCCTTTAGCAATAACTGGCTGATGCTACACACTCGGTTTGTCTTTTGATTGCTTTTAAGAGTTTTTGCTTTGCACAGTGATATATATGATATATCCCGCACTTCATTCGACGAGGAAAGGACCGACGATCCCTTCACCGGAAGTGACTCCTTTAGCAAAACTAGAAAAGCCTCAAAAACACTCCATTTTAAAATTCATTCGATCCTACAACGATATCAAGTTCATTACGCAATAGGTTTTCAGAAAAACCTGTCGTAGCCCTCCGTCATTTCAGATAAGTACTAGTTAGTATTCGTGCTGCGGTAGTTTGGCCTCCGTCAAGGCGTAGTGTACGGTAGCTAACTAGTGCTTATCTGCTAGCATATGATGCGATTGGATTAGGGATTCGTACGGCGTTGTTTGGCCTCCGTCAAGGGTCGTGCGGGTGGGTTTAATTCAATCAGGAAATGACGGGTTGAACTTGACTAGCGGACTATGGGTAGTTTGGCCTCCGTCAAGGTCATAGGACGCTAGGGGCAAAATATTATCGGGAATTTCAAGTGTTGAAATTTGCAATGAGATTGCATACCTTCTATGAGATAGTTGGATCCCGATACCCGCTGCGAGTAAGAGTTACTCCTGGGAGAGTTTTTCACATTACAATTAGCCGATCAAGTAGGTGTCTAGAAAGGTGTTAACGAGGTTACGCCTCTGGGAAAACGAGATTTACATTAATTAGGTTCGTGCGAAAGCACGGGGGACCTCCCTCAAAGTACCGACACTGGCCTGGCTGAAAGATTGGCGAACTTGTAGTGCGTAATTAATCCCGGCTAGTCTTTCCTTTTAGGGTTTGAAGGAAGATTTGATAAAAAGCAGTGGGAGCCATCCTGATTAGATAAAATAATAACCAATCTATTCTTGCAAGAGCGCACGCTGAGTGTTTTCTTCTCTCTCTTTCCTGGTAGCGACCATATCACGCCTTAATCAAGATAATAATACGGATAATTGACTGAACCCGCTTGTTATACTGAGCTGGGGAACGTTGGTCCCGCTCCAACTTATAATTGTTATAAGACAGAGCAGGAAATTGGGGATTACCAGAATTCCCGTGCCGCCCAAACGAAGAGAGTGCATGCTGATGCATCATCTTCGGGTGTGTTTATTACAAAGAACTGTTTCTCAGTATCCTCCGCATCCTGGGTATGTGATACCAGATCAGGATCCCAAATATGTAATCTGTTACATAGGGCTACAGAAAAATAGAGGACTGAGAACGGGTGATAAGTTTCATGAGGCAGAAAACGGGGCAAGTGTTGCAGCCAGGTCTGTTGGTCACTGTCACCCTGTATTCCAAATACATTGATTCTGAACGAATGTTATTAGATACCGAACCTGATATACAAAATCATATCTATCTCTTTATTAGTAAAGAAATGATAAAATTTTGTATTGTTGGATAATGTTTTGAACATTTCCTATATCAAAAGTTGATCGGATCAGGCACGTTATCTAAAAGCATTGATGTTCTAAATCAAACTACAGTTCTTAGTATACGGAACACACACAAGAGGAAGAGTTCAGAAATGAACGAATCCTTCTTAAGGCATTGTAGACTAGGTCATATCAATGCGACCCGACTAGCTGAAGTTACATGAAGATGCATATTTAAATCAGTTTGAATCTACATCTTGTGAAACTTGCCAGTCGTGTCACAAAGATATAATGACACCAGCTCTGTTTATTGGAAACAGAGAAAGAGTTAGTAAACTCTTGGGATGATACATGTTGATTATGTAAGGTCCCCAGTCTACATATGCCAGGACTGGTTCTTTGTACTTCGTTACATTCTCTGATAATCTCTCAAGATTCAGACATATGTTCCTGTTGAAACACAAGTCCGAACCTTTTGAGATATTCACAGAATATAAGATAGAAGTAGAAAACCAAAACACGGGTATAAGTATTATGTCCTTTGATGAGATCGAGGAGGAGAATACTTGAGCATGGAAATCCTGGATTATTCTAAAGGAGAATGAGATTCTCTCTCAGCATTACTCCTCCGTATATACCAAAGAACGATGGTATATCGGGGCGGAGCAATCACACCCTATATGATATGGTGTGCTCTATGATGAGTACTACTGTGTTTCCTATTTCCTTTTGGGAGTTATGCACTTGAGAAGCTGCATACCTATTGAATAGGGTTCAAATCAAATCAGTTGCCTACCACTTCATATTTGATATGATAAGGGAAAAGCCCATCTCTTAAGTTAGTTAAGATTTGGGGTTGTCCAGCCTATGTCTGAAAAGCAAAATCCGGACAAGCTCGAGGCAAGGTCTGTAATGTACAACTGGAAATGTTCCAGCTATACAAACTGCAGCTGATGATTTGAAAGAACCAAAGGATTCAATAGTTACCAACGAACCTCAGCCTCTCCGCCGATCTAGTAGGGTTCCTCACCCACCTGAGAGATACTTCGTTTTCTCTATGACAGTGGGAGCGATGATTGCATCATAAGATGATGACCCAACTATTTTCGAGCTGGCCATCAGGAGTAGGACTCTGTAGGAATGGCTGGATGCTTAGCGATCTGAGATGGAATCCATGTACACCAACAAAGTATGGACTTTGGATGCTATATCTGAAGGGTTAAATCCCCATCAGGAGCAAGTATACCTTGAGAAGATTACTTGGTGTAGATGGAAAAGTTGAGACTTTCAAAGCTAGACTTGTTAAAGCTTTTCGTCATCGACCAGACGTGGATAATGATGAAACCTTTTCAAGTAGCTATGCTTAAGTCCATCCAGATCCTACTTGCCACGGCTACATACCATGACTACGATATCTGGTGGTTGGGTGTCATGACATCTTTTCTAAATGATGTTTTAGAAGAGGGCGTCTATAAGTACACAGCCAGAGGGCTTCGTAGACAGTGGGAGCAGTGGAAACGTGTGCAAAATGTTTTATGTGATAAAGCGGGCATCGCGGAGTTGGAACATCTGTTTTGATGTAGTAGTCAAAGAGTTTGATATCATCAAAATGGTAGATGAACCTTGTATAAACAAAAAGGTAGTAGGGAGTATGGTGATGATCCTCGTAGAGTACGTGGATGACATACTCTTGATAAGAAAGGAGTTTCCTATGCTACGCTCGGTCAATCTCCACTTATCACAATGATTCTCCATATAGGATCAAAATGATACCTCCTAAATCCTGGGTTTTGGATCTATGAGATAGATCTAATTGGATGTTAGGATTCTCACTAGTTGTAGTGAGATGGTATCAATCGATCCTGGGGAGAATCACTGGAAGGGTTCCAGGATGATAAAGACGACTGAATGTCAGTCGCAGGTATTGTCTTTACCCTCAGTAAAGGGACGATATGTTGGAAGAGTTCCAAGCTAGATACCGTGGCATACTAGACGATTAAGGCTGGATACATCGATACTTAAGATGCTACCAAAGAGGATGTTTGGGTGTATATTGGTTCATGAGATGAACTATGTTCCTCCCATTGTGTGACAATGGAGTTGTGGCTTATGCCAAGGAACGCCGGTCCCATCAGTGATCCAGACATATTCTAAGGCAGTGTCACCTGATCATGGAGATGGTTGATCTCCAGGATGATCGAGGTTAGGAGAGTAGACTCAGAGGAAAACACGGCGGATCCACTCACAAAGGCATTTTCCCAGAGAGAGACTTTTATGGGATGGTTGAGTATGAGATACTACAACCACTGCTATCAGATGGCCCTAGTGCAAGTGGGAGATTGTTAGTTATATGTATGCCCTAGAGGCCATTATTGTACATTGGATGTATATTGTAGTGGATGCTGGGACATATATAGGGAGGACTTTCTTGCTCGACATGATAGTATGCTATCTGGTTGATCTTTACCTTAACGTGTACACTGATTGTCTCTCTGTTACATGTTGGTAAAGCCCTTAGGATGTGTACTTGACTACCTGGACTATGATGCGGATTATACTAGTGGGGACATGGTAGTCCATAAGTACATCCTTCAAAGTCCCTAGTCGTGGGTGTATCGAGACAGGGCATCGATATACCAGAGTAGACTAGCGTATACCTTCTCGACCCATACAGATGGGCGATGGATGATCCCATATCCATTGGTGTTTGACATCAGAGATGATATACGGGTGCTCAGTGGAGACTGGGTACACTGGACGGACTCGCCGAGAACTCCCAGATGGTATTATACCTTACGTCAGATGGCAGTTCTCTGGTGACACTTGTACAGAGTAGTCTGTTGACCCGAGATCGTCATAGAGTCTTGTGTGGTTCCCACTGTGCTTTGATTTCCATCTTACCACATCCAAGAGGGCGTGCAAAACGGTGGTTTTTGGGTACAGTCCCGAGTCACATGGAGGCAATGAGCGATAGGAGGGGATTCGTCTCTCCCGGTATAGGGAGTTGATGTTGCGCTGTGTTCGATTGGCTATAACAGAAAATCCCTGGCCAGGGTTGCTGAGATTTACTGGTAAGTGTTACCAGTAGTATCTCGAATTGTTATAGACCTTATATCGACACGACTTATCGAGCTATCGGGGTCTGACGTTTACCACCCCTAGGCAAGATATGCGACATATCAGACGACGAGACCGGACTGTACGGTAAGTGTTACTGGTTGGATTCACAGGAGTGTGAGCGGGCTTGCTCGTCGATCTTCTGATCGCTCAATACCCGGGTGGCCGTTACATTTAGCAGGCCGCTTGCGGCTTGTGGGTGTTTGATATGATCATCACCTGCTGCCGGCGTATTGACGAGTCTTTAGAGTCCTACACAGAGGTTTCCTGGCTCAAGCAAAACGAAATAGGAGCGCATATGAGATATGTGCGGGACCGAGAATGATACCAGTATGTGATACTGTATTCGATTCTCGTGATTTGTGACATTGATCGGTTATATGCGATATAGCCGGGTTATCGGATCAAGTGTTGATTCGATAAGTTGTTACTGTTGATATTAGTCGGTTATATGCGATATGACCGGATCATTAAATCAAGTGTTGATTTAATGATTTAATGCATAATTATATATTTGATATATTACTTTGCATTAACTAGTATCGGTTCACTTTAAATAGATTTTCTCACTTGATGTGCACATTGTATATGTGATATATTTTTGTGCATTTGATTGTATCATGTTTGATGATACATGATAGTTTGGTGTATAGTTTAAACCATGGTTGGTCAATGGTTAGGGTTTCTTTTTCTTCATTTACTTATTCATTTATTTATCCATTTTATTTATTTTAGCAAAAGAAAATGATGAAGAGAAAATGGTGGCTTTCTTTGTTTGTTTTTTAAGCTTCTTGAAGTTTTGACCTAGTGACCATTTTGTCTTCATGTTTAACCCTAACCCTTCCAATTAACCATGGTCTATTCTCTACACCTAATCATGGTTGCCATATGATAAGTATTGATTTTATTTATTCATTTTGGATATACTTATCATAACATTTTTCATCATCTTCTTCTTCTTCTTCAAGATGAAGAAGCTTGCCTCCATCAATGGCAACTAGTGAAAAAGAGTGAGAAATCCAATTCTAAAGTGAACCCACTTCCTATTTCTTCATCCTCTACCTCTTGCCAAGTAGTATAGGGTGTTTCCTTCACAAGTTTTCATGGCTTGGTGAAGGTGGAGCTTGATCTAGTGATGCCTCGACGTAGATCATCTTCGGCATCGTAGTCGATGACCTAGCCCGTCCTTTCTCCGATGAAGCCGACGCTAGAGCCCAAGATCCGATTTGTACAGCGAGGAGACTTCATCGCGGAGCTATGGAGGTGGAGAACCGGATCTACAAAAGTTGTATTTCCGTTTACTCTTAGTAAAGTAGTTTACTAGTTCTAGTTTTCGCCTAAATATCTAGTTAACGATCCGTATTAGGGTTTCTCGGCACCCGTAAAATTTGAAATTGGCATGGTTGATGCCTTGTGTGACCTCTTGAGAGTGCCTAGGAACCCTACACTATGACCCATCTGGTCCATTTGGGCCAGTTTGTCGATCAAGGCTTGGAATGTGGTCGGCTTAAAGAACATCATGAATTGTGAAATAGTTGCATGAGGGTCTAGGTGCCCACGAACATGCCCATTGCTGGTGCTTCTTCGATGCGCTGTTCGTATTTCGACCACAGATTCCGCCATCGGATTGCGTATTGGATCCACGTCTCGCCTGGCTTCACCCTGGCATTGATCAATGCCGTTATCGGGGTACGTTCACTAGCACTCGCGAATCGCTGGGCGAATAATAGCTCTATTTATGCGAAAGTCTTGACGGGGTCGTTTGGAAGTTCAGAGTACCATTCGAACGCTGTCTCCGACAAGCTGACAACAAACTGACGGAGCAAAAGTTTATCATCACCCCCGGTGTTGCCGCAAAGAGCCCTGAACTGAGCGACATGTTGATGGGGATTGCCTGTCCCTTTATACACATGGAATTTATGGATCGTGTATCCCGGCGGGTACTTTATTTGGTCATACCAGGCTGGATATGGTCGCCCAGTTTTAACAACTTGGCCGGCCGCTTCGTTCGCCCGGTGAGCTCGTATTTGCTGAGCAATATAGTCATCTAGATCAGCCTTGGAAATAGTTTCCTCTTTGGCTGCTGAAAGAGCCGGAGGAGGGTTCGATGTCTCCCCTCTGTCGTCTTCGATAATGATCGGAGGGTCTTCAGCTGGAGGATCCGGCTGTAACATCATCCCGACCATGTCTTGGAAGAGAAGCGCCATTTGTTTTATGTTGGCAGCTTGTTCTGCTGCTTCTATATCCTTCTTTTCGAGGACTCTGCGTAGGAATTCAGCATCGGTTTCTTGTTCGTGACGGTGCTCTGATGATGCCTCCGGGCTTTCTTTTGGTCCGGTGAGTGCGGCCATTGCAGTTAGCATCTCCTGAAGCTTCTGCTTTTGCTGTTCCTGAGCCCTTGTTATTGATTGGGTGAGCGGTCGGTGACCCGTCGAAGCGCGGCTTTCCTCTTTTCCGGAAGCCATATAAATAGTATGCACCGTTATGCCCCCAGACTTGAGGCGTTTGGGCTCAGCGTCTTTGTGATCTGCCGTAGTCACAGGGGCTTTCTCCGGCCTCCTTTTCTTTTGAGCAGGTGACGTTGAGGGGGCCATTGCAGCGGGCACCCAGGTGGTTGTCGTCCCTTGTGGCTTGCTAGGACGGTTCCCTTCCTTCTGAACTTTCAGCTTCTTCTGTCGGCGGAGATAGCCCTGATCGATCACCGACTCCTGGACCCGTCGCCAGACTTTGTAAACTTTGAAGGACAGCCGTTGAGGAGGCTGGTCCAGCTTTATTTCTGTAATATTCTCCACCAGAGGAGGAGATCTTTTCAGTATGGCGGTAGGAGAGTTCCTGCGCACCTTGTTCAGCAGTTCGAAGCTGTTTCCAATTGGAACAGCATCATTGACTTCCACCGTTAGGGCTGGCGGAGTTAGCCCAGAGGGGGAGTTGCCCCCAGCCTTCCTCACTCGGCGCCAGTGGCGACATCGAGCGCGTCGAGCTGTTGGGATGGTTTCAGCTCGAGGTGTGACTTCGTCTTGTCCCCTGCTTTGGAGAAGGGCTGTTGCTGGCGTCAGCCTCTTGAAGACTGAGGTCCGTTGAGTAGCATGATTTAATCTGTCAAAGACAGACTTTGGAGCAGGAGCGGAAGTGGGAGCTGGAACAGTCAGTCTTGCAAAGACCGACCCTTTGGCAGGAGAAGCCGCCTTGACGACTTCAGGAGCAGGGATGGCTATCCTCTTCGGAACAACCTTTTCTGGGATTGCAGGCTTCATCATGGGCCCACATGGACTTTGGCCCAATCTGGCGAAGACTGAGGTGCTGGAGCTGGACGACCCGTTGAGAGGGGCCGCGGTAGTAGCGAGCCGATCAAAGACCGATTTCTTGGGAGCTTCTGGTGTTGGTACAGAGGTGCCGATGCTTGTTGGCGGGAGCATGGTCCCGAAAAACAATCCGGTGGTGGCCTGAGTCACCTGGTCCACCGGCATCGTGAACAAGGAAGCTGCTTGGGGCCCGTAGGCTATGCCTCTAGATGAGGCGGAGCGCGAGTTACAATTGCAGTTGGAACACTTCTCGCAAGTGGATTCCATTGATGTTTCGCTTTCTGCGCCAAGCAAGAAACCAAATCCTAGTACCTCGTACCTAAGGGCAACCATATCAAACCGCGATTCCTTCGCGAACACGACACACGAAGTGTGGAGTGGAAAGAGGAAAAGGTCCCACCGGGCGTGCCCGAATCTGTTCCCCGCCTAAAGACGCGGGAAGACGCGATGAACGTCTCTCCTGAATTTCGGGGCAGATACTAATTGGTGCTATCCGTCCACCTCTTCGAAGATGCCAAGTTGATTTACGGCACCGTGCATCGAAGGTTTAAACGAATGCGGCCAATGTAGCAGACTTCGTCAGATTCCTCCTCGTTTGAGAGGTTTTTGATTGTGGGGATGCTCTTCCCTGCAGGCGCAAGCCCCTGCAGTTAATTACGCTACCACATCGCGGTAACAACTTTCTCCTTCTCCAGATGGTCACTTCGTGTCGTGGGTGTTTGTTTTGTTTGTGGTTGCCCGTGGATTGTATACGGAGACTAATTTATGTTGTCGCCCGTAGGACGTGGATTAGTCGAAATCCGTATATTCTTAGATTTGGGTTTGGGGGTTTGGTTTAAAGATACGTTAGTCTCGTTTGAGACTAAGATCAACTTAAACGTTTGTTAAGGATACGTTAGCCTAATTTCTAGACTAAGATCTACTTAACGGGATCATTTAGATCCAACAAGAGAGCATTTGGACTCTATTGTTTAGTTTAGAGACATTGCGGTCGATTAGTTTAAGGACATTACGGTCCGATGTTAGTTTAAAGACATCTCGGTCCAGGTTAAGGACGTCGTAGTCTGTAGGTTTAAAGGGACCCCACAATCCAGGTTAAGGACATCGTAGTCCATGAGTTTAACGACCCCACAGTCCACATTTTAAAGACATCGTAGTCTATGAGTTTAAGGACCCCACAGTCTAAGGTTAAGGACATCGTAGTCCATGAGTTTAAGGACCCCACAGTCCAAGGTTAAGGACATCGTAGTCCATGAGTTTAAGGACCCCACAGTCCATAGTTTAAAGACATCGTAGTCTATGAAGTTTAAGGACATCGTAGTCCATGAGTTCAGGGACCCCACAGTTCGTAGTTTAAAGATATCGTAGTCTATGAAGTTTAAGGACATCGTAGTCCATGAGTTTAAGGACCCCACAGTCTGTAGAAATGTGTGGTTGTCGGGACCCGTCACCTCTCTGAAGACGTTGAAGGATTACAACGACAGATATCAGAGGAGTAAAGAGATGTACCCTTGAACCGGTGTGAGTTGGTTGGAAGATCTGTAGCCCAGTTTAGGATCGAGATTTGTTGAATATTCGTGAGCAGACGGGCTCAATTGAATATAAGTTGAGGACTTCTGGCCAGAATTGGGCTAAGTCCAATAAGATTAAAATGTTTAACATTTTATTGTTCTGGGCTGTTGAGCCTTTACCTGGGTTTGGCCCTTTTAGTAATGCTAAGTATTGGGTTCTGACATTTTTGTCTTGTATTGAATGCATATCATTCATCAGAACAATGTGTGTTCTGACAGTGCGCCACGTGGAGCGCTAGGCGCTTTGCGCCAATCAAAGAGCGCATAGCGTTTCTTTCGGGTAGCGCACGCGAAGATGACACGTGTCGCGCTTAGCGCTAGTTTATTAGCGCATTGCGCTTTTAATTTATGAGCGCTTTGCGCTGATTTAATGGCGCGCCAGTAAGTGAAACGTGGCGCGTTTGGCGCTGAGCGCCAGTCCAAAGGGCGCAGTGCACTGTTTCAGAAACGCAAAGCGCAAGCTGTGTCTGTGGTTGACACGCGGCATGCTTTGGCGCTGAGCGCCGGTCCAATGAGCGCAAAAGCGCAGTTCATGAGTGCAAGGCACTTTTCAGTAGAGCAAAGCGCATTTGATCAAATTTATGATCAGAGAACAAATTTATGTTCTCCCTTTAAAGGAGGCTTTGCCTCAAGATTCAAGAACAAAAGTTCTTATTTATAAAAAATTAAAAAAAAGGCACTGTCTTTGTAGATCAATGATCTGTAAATGAAGTAAATACTTCTTTTTTTTATGATAGGATCTTTTGATCTCTTTTTTTATCAAAGACCTTAGTCTTTTTATAGATCTATGATCGTTTTTAGAAGATAGTTCTTCTTTTCATGAGATGATTTCATCTCTGTATTCAAGAATTATGTTCTTTACTTTGAAGAAGATGATCTTTTTCTTGCTAGAAGCTTGCTTCTCTCTTTGAGTTTTCTCCAAGTTTTTTTAAGGAGGTTTCTCTATATTTTTTCTCTCTTATAGACTTGAAGTCTAGGGGCCTTTTTATAGGGCAAATTGATTTGTTAAATCAGTTAAAGAGATCTTTCTCTAATTGATTTGGGGATGTTTCCCCACCGTTGGATCTTTGATCCTAAGGCTTCTGTTTTACAGAAGGTAATCTTCTTGTTTTTAATAAGATTGGAAAGATCTTTCCATAACAGAATTTTAATTCTGATTAATTAATAATTTATTATTATTAGATCTTTTGATCTAACGGTGGGGAATTTTTAATTCCAGCGCTGGCGCACCTTGCGCAAGCGCACCTACGTTCTACACGTGGCGCGCAGCGCAACTGCGCTAGCGCACCCGTGTTTGACACGTGGCGCTCAGCGCAGAGTACTGAATCTGAAGCGTTGCTTCAACTTTTGAATTTTGAAATTTAAAACAGAGTTTTACTCTGATTGGGGGTGCGCTGCCTAGGGCGCAGCGCACCTGGCGCTAGCCCATCAGTGTTTGACACGTGGCGCGCAGCGCAGAGCGCTGGATCTGAAGCGTTGCTTCAATTTTTGAATTTTGAATTTCAAAACAAAGCTTTGCTCTGATTGGGGGAAACAACAATCTTGCACTTCTTTTTTATAAAGGCATCCTTACACTCAAAAATTCTTACACAAAGAAAGAAATACAATTCTCACTCTTCTCTCTTACAAAGACACTCTTACACTCAAAAGTTCTCATACAAAAAAAAGAAGAGGGTTATAATGAAGCACAATACTTTCTAAGAGTTTCTTTCAATACTAATACTCTTGAAGTATAGATAATCAAATAGAAGCTCTTGATCTATTTTGTGTGTGAGAGAGATGATAAAAATGCAAATAAGAATTTTGCTCTTACAAAAGCTGAGATCATCACTTGAGTTTTTCAAGTTTCAATTTTGTAAGTGTGCCATAAAAAATCTCCTTGAAACCTATTTAAAGCAAAGGATAAAACACTAGCCAAAAAGGTAGGGACAGCAGAAAAAACACTACGTCTGGAGAAGAAAAGCCTTGACGTCTGAATCTTTAAGATTTAAACCCCAACTATAAACAACTATTTTTTTAAAAACTTTTCTACATCAGATATTTGCCCAAAACAGCTGCAGACGTCATTCGATAAAAACATTTTCAACCCGAGACTTTTGGGCAGACGTCTGAAGTTCATTTGGCAGACGTCTGAAGGTATAAAAATTCATGTTCCAAATCCTTCATCAGACGTCTGGCCAACTGAACCGTAGACGTCTGTCGTTTCTCTGGATTTCAGATATTTTCTGACATTTGAAAATCAACAGTAGGCAGACGTCTGTAGTTGTTTTAAGCAGACGTCTGACATGGCACAAAAGCTGAAATTTAGGTTTTAATAAAATAGAAAATTTCGAAAACAAAAAACCCAATATTTGTAAAATGTTTGTCCATGCATGTGTGAGTGTTCAAGAGCACTAAATGATATAACCATAATTCGATCGAGTACTTACAGAGATTCCTATGTCAGTATTTGCAAATCTTCGAAATCTTGAATGTTTGATGTCTCGATTCGAGCTCTAGATCTTTTGGCGCTGTTCAGTCGAAAATATCGCATTTTTGATATAACATTTTCCTTACTTTTCTTAAATATCTAAAGGTGTTTATTATAAATATGACACATATTTGCGTTTATCTGTAAAAATACTATTTATCATATGTTTATATATTATAATTAACGTTATGAAGGAAAATGTATGCATATAATATTTATATAATATTTTGATAATTTAAATATGCATATCATATCAAATATGCTTAATCAATATTCTTAAAATATAATATCATATCAAATTGGTTAGGATAATATCTCAAAAATATCAAATATTACTAACATTATTCTTTGAGATATGGTGCAAGCTTTGGCTCAGGTCAGGAGATCGAGATGTTGAGATGTCGGAAATCAAAAATCTGCTGAAATATTAAAGAAAATCGAAGAATCAATACTGGCAGAGACTCAGGAAATATTTTCAAGTTCCAGACATCAACTAAATCTCCATGTGTCACAAGAATAAAGCCCCAAAAATTTGCACCCAAGATCTCACCAAACGGCTGTGGATCTGCGGCCAAACCATGCAATATGCGGCGGATCCGCGACCGATTCACCGAATCAGGAGTTAGGATTTTTAGGTTGGATTTGCTACAACTAATCATAATTCTGGGGATCTATGGTTTCTGACTTTGGGGCTATATAAAGGACCGATGGCTAAACTTAGAAATCATCAATCTTTTACACAAGCTAATCATCGTCAAAGAACAAGTGATCCAAGACAGGTCCAAGATTCGACGTGATAAAGCGACGTGAGATTCGACGGAACTTCTACATCCGACAAGGCGGAGATCGAGAGCAACTTCTTCTTCCTCTTGTAATATAAACTTGAAGTTTATACTTGTGAAGTTGATTAATAAAGGTAGATCTTTAGTTTAATTAGTTTAATTATTTAGTTACATTATGAATTTCATCTTTATCCGTTCTTCTATGTCCATCATGCGCGAGGAATTCTCCGCTTGATAGGGTTTGTAGGATTAGGGTAGAACAATGGATGAGAAAATGTTTTAACTTCTTTTAAGTCTTATGAAATTTATAAACTTTAGCAAAATAAATATTAACATCCTTATCGGGCGCGCTACCAATTTATTGCTAGTCTCGACCGCGATTTGAGATTAGATTAACAATTGTTTTGTTAAGGGCTAGACATGAATAGAGATCAATGAAAGGACAAGGGTCAATAGTGGGAAAACCCTAGTTTCTCCAAGAACCCTAATTCTCATTCATCACTATCTATCTAGTATTAAATCTATCAATAGATAAAAGGAGTAATCTTTATCAGTCATCCATGACTACTAAATCCGAACGAACCCTACAAGCATTCTTCTTATAAAATCTATATCCGTATTCAAACTAGATCTGTATTCTACATCCATATTTTGACGTAGATTTAGAAACTATTCTCCACTATTTTTTATTTCTCTATTCTTTCTCTTTTTCAACACGTCTAAAGTAAGATTGAAAAATTCCATATATCCCTAAGGACGACCCGTACTCATCTCGGTCTAGCTACACGCGGCACCGTTATTGATTGCGGTTACTACACAAACAAAAAAAGATCAATCAAATGGCGCCGTTGTCGGGGATACATGCGTAATTTTTTTATTCTTACTATTTGTATTGAATTATTATTCGATCTATATCATAAAAATAAAACAAAATCTCGTCTTGCATATTTAACGATTAGTGTGCGATTTTTGCGAGGGAATCTGGAGTCACTTTAGCGAGACATTCATCAAGACCCAGAGGAGAAAAGGAAGCAACAGTGAAAAAAATTAAACAAAGAACCCCCTAAAGCATGGCGGAACCGCGGCTATTGTGTGCAAACGGCGGCGGAACCGCGGAGGTCTTGGGGAGTTGTGCCCTCAAACTTTTCTGGTATCTTTTCTATCTCTTTCTCTCTCCTCTGAAAAATCTAATGATATATTTTCTGCAGGATTCTTTGCAAAATATCGCCGCTCAAAAATATTTTTGCGTGTTTTGTTTTGCGGGTTGTTTTTGCATATTTTAATACGTACTTTAAGGGGCAAGACCACAATTCAGATTAGGTGGGGATTTCATCACCCTTTCTAGGCCCCACAAATCACTAAACGAGCATCTGCTTCAACCTATTTTAATTAAAAAAAAAATCTAGATCAAGACCCTAAGGACCGTCGCGCTCAAATAGGACAGAGGAAGGTTGTGGGTAATCTATCGTTTATCCGCATTTCTTTTGTGCTTTCTAGGCATGTGTGTCTAAGACAAGTGGTTATTTAATTAGGCCCGTTATTTTCGGTGATTCGTATAGCGGATACCTCCCACTTACCTGGCACTTACCTGGCCACAAGAGTTATAAAGAGGTGGTAGAGGATTGATCCTGCGGCTTGTCCTTTGGAAGTCTAGGAGCGGTCTAGTGCTTGACTTAGGTAACCTTAGTTCAAGGGTTTGCTTGTGCATTTTGTGATTTGTTGAGTCAACCCTCAAGTCCCACTTTCAAAACAAAACAATCCAAATAGAGCTTAAATCTTTTCACCTTCCTCCCTCTTTTCACCTTCTTATAATGGGTAATCCAAATAAAAGAACTCTTGCTGAGTTTTGCTATTCAGAACCAAATATTTCTTGTTATTGTAATTGCTTCGGTATACCATCTGATTCTACCATGTCTTTAAAAGACCGGATAGAGCAAGCGGAAAGAAACAGTTGGCCACTTCACTCCAGGTCCTATTAACCGCATCAAAATTCTACATCTTTTTTTGTTGATGCTCCATCTAACACGCGTGAGGGAACTCCTAAACGCATGTCCATCGCTGAGTATATAGCTAGGACTAACGACCAAAGTTTCAATCCGGTCAAACCGTTAGGACAACAAACACCACCACTTTCTAAAGAAAATTTTACTACTCGGTTTGTGGCGTATATGACATCTATTGACAGTCGCCAACCAACCAACCAATATCAATATTCTTCTTATCACAATATTGATCCTACTCCTGCCCAATTTTCACAACCATTCGATTTCTATCAATCCTACCTGACTTTTACACCTTCTCTAGACATTCCTTCTGATCAGTCATTTGGGAGTTTTACTTATTCACAAGAATTTCAATCTTATGCTGAAACCCCTTACTGACCCATGTCTAGTCTTGAACGGACCGTGGAAGAATATGTAGTAGCGCCGCGCCGCGCCAGAGAGGAATTGAATGAGTGTATGACCGTCCTTAATAAACAAAATGAACGAGCAACTAGTTTCAAACCATCTCAAAATTTTCCAACGTATGATACAGCCATAGGACAAATTGAGAATTTGGGTAGTGAGAGAGAGAGCGGTACACTCTTCCGAATCAAACCTTCCCATCTCAAATTGAAATTCACACCTCCAGTTTCACAGATCTATCGAGGACACCAAATGATTCACCAATCGAAGATAGAATGTTTGATGAGTTGTGTGACTTTGTAGTGTTTGATTTACCCGATTGTGAAGGGTTCATTTCAAGTGAAGCCACACCCATCACTTGTGATCTCTACACCTCTACTCTAGAACCACAATTGATTGAAAACCCTGCTTTTGATGAGGTGTTTGAGCCTTGTATCCTTCACTTGATTGAGGATATTGACGTTGGGGATATATTTGATGATGAACCCAAAATTTTGGATGAGTTTGTCCCCAATTCATCAGGTCCTTTCACTCCCATGTGGTCATCATCTCGAACCTTTAATTATTCTTCCCGAACCTCATATGCGTCTTGAAGTTGATGATAAATGTATAACCGAAAAGCGGAACGAAATTCAGCCTTCATTTCCCACATCTGGTTCATCAATACTCGACACACCAATTTGTTTACCCATTTCATCTTTCACTTTCTCTGATTCTTCTTCTAATCTTCCTTTAATGACAGCGAGTGGTTATGAATCACAATCCGATATTTCGAGTTCGATAATTCTAGAAAGACAACTTGATTTAGACTCTTTTGAGAATGAGGTAGATGAGCTTTACGAGTCTCCTACCTCCATAATTTTTGACAAATCAAGTGTGTTGAATTCTGGCGCGATACTTATAGATATTGAAACGTTTAATCGGACCATCGATGAAAGTTTCGAAGATATTTTCGCCGACGAACTCGCATTCCTAAACGACACGGATTTTATGATTAATCAACCTCCACCTGAAGAAGTCGAACCACCACCATTTCTTCTTATCCCATACGAGAATGTGACCATTCTTCCCATTCCTAATCATCGACATTCTCGTTTCCATTCACCATTATTGTTTCGTCTCTATCAACCGAGACGTAAACCATACCGCCTCCTATCTTTTCACTTCTTCAAATCTTTGATTTTCCACCAACCAGTGCGTTACATCGATAAATTTTTTGAATGGTTGCTGTTGACTTTTGGTTTTTGTAAGGCTTTACTTTGACCAATAAGTTTAACCCCTCCAATAATTTTAAATGCTTAATACTATTTTACTCAAATTTAGGACGGGGGGGGGGGTATTTTGGCTCTTGAAAGAATTTTTTATAAAATTGTGAGCCAAAAAATAAGTTTGGGGGAGAATTTTACTTTCACTATTTCATGTCTCTGTTACTAACTTTTCCTCCCAAGTCTACAGTTTTTTAAGCAATACAGATGACATCAGTGAGGACACTGCTGTAAACAGGTTTGGGAGAGGTTTGTACTTATTCACGCATTACTTTGCATTATACTATATATAAGCACAAATTTTTTTTGATAATGAAATTTTGAAAGTGAAAATTTACATATGAAAGATAGAAATAGTTTAAGAAAAGGAAGAAAATTAGATATTTTCTTAAACGAAACTAGTAATAAGTAGTTATGAGCCGTTGTCCCAAGGGTTAGTAAGATGAAGGAAATTGCTAATCTGAAAATAAAAATAAGTCTGAAAAATAGTCCCTATTCTTAAGGCCAAACATTTGAACGTTGATACCCTACTATACGCACTTGCACACATCTTGAAACTTGGGATAGTAGAGAACACCTTGAAATGCTCTTGTCTAAAAGTCTTGGTATGAAGAAAAAAAATTATAAGTGGTGGAAAAAAAATGAACACTGGTTTTGTAATTACCAAGGCAGCATAAAAAAAATATAGTGAGGGTGTTTTATCACCTAGTGCCTTAGACCAACTGGTTTGGGAGCCACTGCTAAGCCTTAGGTGTTACAAGACGAAGAATTACGCCTTAATAATGCAAGCACATTTTGTAATCGGTCGGTTAGTATCTCAAGAAGTATTAACGGTCGCATGAAAGATGTGTGAACAATTCCATCTAAAATATTCACCAACTAAAAAGTACTAAGGATGATGGACAAGAGTATGATAGCTTGAATTGAATTCTCTAAGTGTAGGGATGTATTTTACACACGTAGAGGTATATGATCAATGTTTGGAGGAAAGATAGTGAGGAAAACTAAACACGATGTTTTATTGAGAGATGATGTGATTTCTAATATCTTTTCACGACCATTAAGATAGGTTTCATGAAAACCGAAAAACTGGTGTAGTTGGAAACTCTTATTTTCAAGTTTTTTCTTTTATAGTTCTTATCTTTGTATGTAACTTTCACTATCTTTCTTTTATTATAGAATTTTGTGGGTGTGATCCGCTGAAAACCCTTAGGAGACAACACTCCTCCTACTAGGGATACCTAGAGGTTTAACGGCTTGTTGCACGTGCTCAATGCAATCGTGTTGCCTACGAAAGTGTGCTACTTAGGTTTTTCTTTTTCTTTTTCTCCCTCTCTTGAATAAATAGTTTGCTCGGGATGATCAAAGTTAAGTTTGTGGGTATTTGTCCAGTTGAAAATATCGCACTTTTGATATAACATTTTCCATACTTTTCTTAAATATCTAAAGGTGTTTATTATAAATATGACACATATTTGGGTTTATCTGTAAAAATACTATTTATCATATGTTTATATATTATAATTAACATTATGAAGGAAAATATATGCATATAATATTTATATAATATTTTGATAATTTAAATATGCATATCATATCAAATATGCTTAATCAATATTCTTAAAATATAATATCATATCAAATTGGTTAGGATAATATCTCAAAAATACCAAATATTACTAACATTATTCTTTGAGATATGGTGCAAGCTTTGGCTCAGGTCAGAAGATCGAGATGTTGAGATGTCGGAAATCAAAAATCTGCCGAAATATTAAAGAAAATCGAAGAATCAATACTGGCAAAGACTCAGGAAATATTTTCAAGTTCCAGACATCAACTAAATCTCCATGTGTCACAAGAATAAAGCCCCAAAAATTTGCACCCAAGATCTCACCAAACGCCTGCGGATCCGAGGCCAAACCATGCAATATGCGGCGGATCCGCGGCCGATTCACTGAATCAGGAGTTAGGATTTTTAGGTTGGATTTGCTATAGCTAACTATAATTCTGGGAATCTATGGTTTCTGGCTTTGGGGCTATGTAAAGGACCGAGAGCTAAACTTAGTAATCATCAATATTTTACACAAGCTAATCACCGTCAAATAACAAGTGATCCAAGACAGGTCTAAGATTCGACGTGATAAAGCGACGTGAGATTCGACGGAACTTCTAGATCCGACAAGGCAGAGATCGAGAGCAACTTCTTCTTCCTCTTGTAATCTAAACTTGAAGTTTGTACTTATTAAGTTGATTAATAAAGATAGATCTTTAGTTTAATTATTTAATTACATTATGAATTTCATCTCTATCCTTTCTTCTATCTCCATCATGCGCGAGTAATTCTCCGCTTGATAGGGTTCGTAGGATTAGGGTAGAACATTGGATGATAAAATGTTTTAACTTTTTTTAAGTCTTATGAAGTTTATAAACTTTAGAAAAATAAATGTTAACATCCTTATCGGGCGTGCTACCAATTTATTGCTAGTCTCGATCGCGATTTGAGATCAGATTAACAATTGTTTTGTTAAGGGCTAGACACGAATAGAGATCAATGAAAAGGACAAGGGTCAATAGTGAGAAAACCCTAGTTTCTCCAAGAACCCTAATTCTCATTCATCACTATCTATCTAGTATTAAATTTATCAATAGATAAAAAGAGTAATTTTTATCAGTCATCCATGACTACTAAATCCGAACGAACCCTACAAGTATTCTTCGTATAAAATCTATATCTGTATTTAAACTAGATCTGTATTCTATATCCGTATTTTGACGTAGATCTAGAAACTATTCTCCACTATTTTTTATTCCTATATTCTTCCTCTTTTTCAACACGTCTAAAGTTAGATTGAAAAATTCCACATATCCCTGAGGACGACCCGTACTCATCTCGGTCTAGCTACACGCGACATCGTTATTGATTGCGATTACTACACACACTTTACAGATCAAACAGGCGCTTTGCTTGAACTTTGCGTTGGTCGATTGATCTACAATTAGCTTCGACACTTGACGCTTCAAACTCAGAACACGCCATCCACTCATTAGCATCTTGAAGTCGATATTGATCTTCAAATCTTGTATTCGACTTTGACGCTTCAAACTTGGACTTCGGTTTCTAACTTCTTAGCAATTTGTAGCTTGATTTCTTGAACTCCTAGCCTCGGCTACTTAGCATCACGAAGCGTGATATGTAAATTGAGAAGCACTCGTCCATATCCTCCAACCTCCATTAGATTTTCTATTTAAACTCGATTTCCTCCATCCTTCTTTGTATACTTGTGCCATGAGCTATGCGATATCCTGAAATGCAATCTCAAAACGACAATGCTTATCATATACAGTGTTATGAAATAATCAAGTTAGTAAATACAAGTATATGAACATTCATATATATATGAAAATTAAGATAGATGAGCACACGTGTGTGTGTATTTTCATATTGTGAAATACCAAAACAATGAATGAGAGTAATATATCGATATCAAGAAATATAACATAAGTAAAGCATGCCGATATTGATATATTACTCGATATGCACAAAATATAAGATATACAAGCTAAATATCAAGTGTATACAAGTTTAATGTCGACGAGATAAAGCAATATAAGTAAGTGACACTAAAAAAATATTTATGTTTAAGCTATTATCAAAACCAAATAATAGAATCATCGAAACCCATAAGTCATCACTATTAGGTTCTAAGTAGAAATTGATGACCTTTCTTGTACTTCATATATGTAACAACCCTAAATTTCCAGTACAACTTTCTGTACAAATTTTTCAAAAATACAGAAAGGGGTACTTTTTCCTGAGCACAAGTTATAAGTTTGTTTTGCTTTTTTAATAGCAAGAAGGAGCTTTTTAAAACTCTATTAAACCACTTTTTAATACAAAATTTAATACATTTTCTCACACCCTTTCACCTACCCTAACTCTAATCTTTTCCTATAAATACCACCCCTAAACACACCCTCTCACTCACAAATTCTGTCCAAACTCTCAAGAAAACTCTCTAGAATTTTTGTGTACAAGTGGAGTTAGCGAAGGGCGAAACTCCGGCGAAACTCCGACACGACCCTAGGAGCTCCCGGCTCAGAAATGACGCACCGGAACCTACTTCCACTCCCTCTTCCTCTCCTCTAAACCAAAAGCCAGTAAGTCCCTTCTCCCTCTTCTATTCTCTATTCTTAAAACTAGTATTCCTAAAATCCGACGGAAGCGGAGTTAAACCGACTTCCGATTCGGTTTTCTTTAAAAAGTACAATTTTCATTAAACACAACCATTCCAAACCCTCACATCTTGACTATTAAATATTAACAAAATATCATGAACAAGTTTCATAGCAAAATATTTCATATTGCAATTTTTATCGTACTTTTTCAGTAAAATACCATGTAGTTTAGTTTGACATTAAACATCATATTTCATTGCTATACCTTTAAATAGATAAGAGGTAATGACCTACCTCTTCACAACACTCATATGCAATATAGCACGATACCTTTTGGGAAATATAGATTCGGGAAAATACCGTTTTACACAAAACTACGTTTAACTTATAAAAGCCATTTTCATAAGATTATGTATTTTAAACAAGTCTTTGCAAAGCGCCGCTACAACCCATTTAGGAAACCCGTTCAGGATGGTGCGGATTATCGCAGATCCTCAGGTTTAGTAGTGCGAGATGCAGACCTCCGCAAGGAGCATTTGGTCTCGAGAGATTTAAAAATACAAATATCTTAAGAAAATGAGATTTCTAGAAAAATAATAAATTAAAATTATTTTATATAAATATATATATGTATTATCAAAATATCTATTTTGATATAGTATAAATATTCCAATTTTTTTTAAAATCAAAAGAATCACTTTACATGAAAATACCATGAAATTCCATACAAGTTCAATACTTTACAACTAAATACCATGTATTATGAAAAATAGGTTTTCTCACTAGAAATATCACATATATAAAATCTACATCAATGAAAACTCTAAAAACGATAATAAAATACTTGAGGTGTATTTTGAAAATTATACAAAATTATTTTTATATAAAACCCCCTCAAGTTTTATAAATTACAATAAGGACCTTAGTAAATATAGGTTTAAGCAGGACCAGTCTCTTGAGCCTCAGAGAGCCGGAGATATGGGTGCTTGCCTATTTAAGATAGACAACTTAACAAACGTTGTTATCAACACGGTAATCGTCTTTAAAAAAGGCACAAATCCTACCGCCCATGTGCAGTGGTTACCGATAACTTCAAAACCTAATTCAGGACTTCAATTTCTTTTTTTTTTGTCTGACTCAAACTGAGTCTCATTATAAATAATCTGACTTGAATATGATTTAAGTACAAACTACAATTCAATATGAATCCATGAATCCATATAATCAATCTGTTCAATCTATTCATTCTGTATTGACCGAACCGAACCATGGATATACTTCCATCTACATGATTCTCCAGTTACATCCATTTACTGATATTATGGTTTCGGCAAGTCATACATCTGTACAATCTATAATACAAAACAATACAATACAATACAAACAATACAAATAAGACATCGCGGGGTTTAAAGGGGTAGATTGGTACGGAAGGTGTTAGAAGTGGCACGAGACTGTAAGATTTAAGACACCTAATCTGAATTCAATCGCCGTTGTTCCGGGCATTCTAACGGAGCCTTGTACTCTATATTCCGTTGCCTTAGTCTCTGGTATACCGAGACTCCTCTCGTATACACTGGCCTCTTCTGTACCAAACTACAAACAACAACGTTAACACTAAATACAACATTACATCAATATAATACAGCTTTAAAAGTTATACACACACACACACACACACACTCTCTCTCTCTTTCTATTCTATTCCTCCCTTATCTTTGGGACTTATCGAGCGATTGTTCGCTGACGACATTCCTTCTCTTTCTTCTTTGGAATGTTGTCAGGTGGATCGGACGCACTAGAGCACGAGACCAATCGGGAGCATTCGGAGCAGGCCCTTGAGCAGTATACCGAAGACCCAAAGCTGTAGACACTTGTACCTATTTCATTTCAGTACTTTCCATCTCTATTATGCCACTGTTTAGGCATCGCTTTCATTCCATGTATTTACTTTTCCATGCATTGAACAAAAGAATGTTAATAAATAAAGTTGCTGTTTCATTACACTTGTCTTTTGTGTACATTTTTTTTATATTACTTAGTTACGCTTAGCGTATTTACTTCAGAGTAAATACGTAGAGGTCTCGTCCCGTCCCCTTCGCCGTACACCGGGAAGCGGGACGTGACAATATAGTTTCTTGTCTCCTTTATACCCAGAAGTTATCCAAAAGTATGAGCAAGTAAAATATTTTAAAACGGGATTAAAAAATTCAAAGATTTTTGAAATTTCACAATTTCCATGTACTATATAGCATGCAAAATAATGAAAAAAAGAAGAAAACAATTTTTTAATGAGATTTTAAAAAATTTTGTAATTTTTATGTGCTATATCATGCAAACTACTGAAAAAGCAGAAACAAGAAAAAAAATTAGGTTCATGATTTTTTTCCTATTTTTTGTTTATTAAACCAAGCAATATGTTGAAAAACCGAAAGAAACAATTTTTTTTAGGGTTTAAAAAAAATATTGCAATTTTTGTGTTCTATATAACAAACAAATAATAAAAACCAAAGAAAACATGAAATTTTGAGATTTTTGTGTGCTAAATAAAATAAAAAAAATTGTAAAATAGAAGAAATCAGTTTTTTTGAGGTTTTTAAAAATTAAAGGATTTTCGTGTGCTATAAAAAGAGAAATATTGAAAAAAGGAATAAAACAAAATTTTCGATATTTTTGAAATGTTCACTATCTTTGTGTGTTACACCAAGCAAAATATTGAAAAAATAAATAAAACAAAAAATATTAAGATATTTGAAATTTTGAAAATTTTCAAGCGCTGCAACATGCAAAATATTGAAAATTTGAAAAAAAAGAAATTTTTTTAATTTAAAATGTTCATGATTTTCATGTGTAATAGCAAAATACTGAAATTTCAAGGAAACATTTTTTTTTAATTTTTGAAGATATCATAATTTTCGTGTCATATGGCAAGCAAAATATTGGTAAACCCTAATAGTAGAAATTTTTGAGATTTTTGAAAATTTCGCAATTTTTGTGTGCGCATGAAAAATGTTGAAAAATAAAAAGAAAATGAAATTTATTGATGTCTTTAAAAATTTCGCGATTTTCGTGTGCTATAGGAAACAAAATATTGAAAAACCGAAGAAAACATAAAAAATCGAGATTTTGAAAATTATGTAATTTTTATCTGGTAGCGTGCAAAATATTGTAAATATGAACAAAAAAATAATTTGGAATTTTTGTAAATTTCGTAATTGCCAAGTACTATATAACATGCAAAGTATTTAAAAACTAAAAAACATATAAGTTTTAGATTTTTGAAAATTATATAATTTTTGTGTGCCGGCGTGCAAAATATTGTAAATATGAAGGAAAAAAATAATTTTGTGATTTTTATAACTTTCACGATTGTCACGTGATATAGTATGCAAAATATTAAAAAACCGAAGAAAATAAATATTTTTAAGATTTTTGAAAATTTCATGATTTTTATATGCTATAGCATGCATATTAATGAAAAAAACGAAGAAAACAGAAAATTTTAAGATTTTTGAAATGTTCGTGTGCTATATCATGAAAAATATTGAAATTTTTTAATTTTTTTGAAAATCTCATGATTTTCTCTTGCTGTAGCAAGCAAAACATTGGTTAACCGAAGAAAACAGATTTTTTTTGAGATATTTAAAAGTTTGCCATATTCGTGTGTGTGTATAAAAAGATGAATATTCGAAGAAAACAAATTTTTAATGATTTTTTTATATTTCGTGATTTTGATGTGCTGTAACTAGCAAAATATTGAAAAACCGAAGAAAAAGAAAATTTTGAGATTTTTGAAAATATCATGCTCTTCGTATGATATAACTAGGAAAATATTGAAAAGCGAAAAAAATGCCGAAGAATTTGCAAGTTAATTCTTCATATATTTTATATATGATGTTCATAAATATGAGATATAATAACTAACAAATCATATAATAATAACTTTTAAATTAATATGATTTCTCTTGATTTTGGACTTCATAAACGCGTATTTCACGGGATACCTTGCAAGTATATAAGAAAACTATATGATAGAATATTCCAAGGATCTCTCATCTAGCTTGGATAAATATGGCTACAAATCTGTCTCAGCCCCTCAACTTTTTAAAAATTACAAATTATACCTTGCTATGCGTATGTAATATTTCATCATTTAGCTTGGACATATTTAGCTATAAATTTAAGGGTAATTTGTTGAAAACCCCCGATCCAAGAAAAAGGGGCCAAAAAGTCCCTGAGATTTTTGAACATGTTAAAAAACCCTCCCAGCATATCACTTTTTTCCTCACATACTCACAGCAGTTGGTATTTTAGTATATCCCAAAAATGCTCTTAACCCCACTAATTCATATCAGTTCAAAATTTCTCCTCTTTATCTCTCTCTCGCTCGATAAAAAAGAATCCAATTCGCCTCTCGTCGTCGTCGTCGTCGTCGTCGCTGGCTTCACTATCGTCGTCACCGCCTTCGCCGCCGCTGTCGTCACCGCCGCCGCCGTCATCGCAACCTTGCCTCCCTAAGAAGAAGCGTAGCATAACACCAGATACTATTCTCATCCTCGTCGGTTGTTCTTTATCTTTTAAGTCCAATTGCTTGAGGGTATTTTGACAATCGAGTGTTTTCTGCATTGCAAATGTAATTTTTGTGTTGTCTCTCAATTTTTAGGTTAATAATTTCGATCCAAGCCTAATTTTATGCTATGGGTTTTTCTTAATTTTCAGTTTGTTTTTATTGTTGCATGGTAATTGTTTGATGAATTGCTCCATTGAGCATGTTGGTTGAAGCGACCAAGAAAAATGCATGTTTTGTGAAATTTTGAAGATGCAATTTTGTGTCGTTTTTGTTGTTACATTATTAATTTTTTTTTATTGTCATGAGTTTTATTAAGTTGATTTTATAATAGACAAAGTGTTGCTAGGGGCTGAAAATGGATACTTTGAGGGCCAACTCCAAGTAAATTGCAGAAGGCTAGAAGCTTATAGGCTTCAGAATTAGATTAAGTAATAAGCGTAAGTGTGTGTGTGTGTGTGTGAATGTATTTTGTGTGTTCATGTAATCTCTAATCAGTCGTCTGTAATTTCTAATAAGTTGCCTATAAGTTCTAACAAGTTGCTTGTAAATTATAAGCTATAGCCTGTAACTTCCAACAACTTACCTGTAACGTTTAATTAATTGCATGTAACTTCTAATAAATTGCCTATAACTTGTATGCACTTGCCTGTAATTTCTAACAACTTGTCTGTAATTTCTAACACTTATGCTTATTAATTAATCTAATTTTAACTTGATTATAATATATTGTGGTCTTCATTGGTGCATATTCTGAAGAAACGATTTGTTGAGAAGCCGGATGAGAAGGACAATGTGTAGGGCATGTCCTTTAAAGCACAAGCGACGCATCGGAAGAATATTTATGCGAAAAAGGAGGTGCACAAATTCTATTGGCGAACGAGTAAGAAATGGCTTGATATTGTTTCAGTTTTTGTTTGGCCGAAATTTGAACTCTTTGTTATTCATACATGTATTCATCTATTTATATTTGGCCGATATTGTTTCAATATTTACTTTAATATTGTCGATATTGTGATACAAATGATATTTGTAACGCCCACGCCCCAGTACAGATAGTATTGTCCGCTTTGGCCGAAACCGCACGGTTTTTCCCTTTAGAGCGAACCGGACCCGACCAGGGGCCACTTCCCAGGAGGTCACCCATCCCAAGACTTCCCTGGCCAGAGCACGCTTAACTACGGAGTTCTCAAGCTCCTGTAGTTCCGGTTCACTTAAAAGGCGCCTCTGTAATTGAGGGTGGTATCATTATATTTATAATGCAGTCCGGTCCTCTTTCGGAATGTATTCCGAAGATTCTCCATTGTTCTACAGTGGGTCCCACGGACTCTAGAGATGGCCCCCACAGATTCAAGAGGTGGTCCCCGCCCTCTTGGTATGACAATTGGCGTGGCACTTTTTTATGTGTGACAGTTTGCTCCGTGAACAAAAACCGGGTCCCGACAATATTTGTTAATGTTATCTGTTTTATATATTCGATGTTGTCCGTGGAGAGTGTTTTTCGTCACTCTATTGAGATAGGAATGCGTGTTGCTTGTCAAGCATCGTACAGATTCCCCATGTCTAGAATAGGCTGGGGTTTATTGATTGTGGGGATCCAAATCTCCGGCAGCCGCGGACTAAACTGCCGTTAATTACCCATCGCCTTTAGAGCGAGAGAACCTCCAATTGACGGGTAAAATTGGTCATGCGAACTCAATATGCAATATGTGCGTGTTGTATTTGGGAACAAGTTTGAGAATGCTTCATGCATATCGGGGGCTTCGTAGAGTTTTTACGGGGGTTCCGCTACCCGGATAGCGAGTTGGGGGTCAAGGGGGCTAGCAGCCCCCTTGCGAGATGCGGGGTAGCGTCCCGTTAGGATTTTTTTCTAACGGAAAAGTTGATGAGTGTATATATGTCAAGTGAGTACGTGGTAAGGTGTGCACGTGACAATGTCACGTCCCACTTCCCAGTAGACAGAAACGGTGACGTGTGAAGCCCGTGGCATATTTATTGAGAGAATGTCATTTCCTAATTAAATATATGAAGCGTATTCAAACAATAAATACACAATGCAAGAATAAACGAAGACTGTACAATTTTCAATAAATATCTTTAATTACATTCAAATTTGAAATATTTACAGATACATGAGTTCAACTGAAAAAGTAATTACAAGAAAAGAAATGCCTAAACAGGTGGCATATATAACCTGAAAGGAAAAGGAAGTTAAGTGTAACAACCCCAAACTTTCTGTACAACTTTCTGTACAATTTTTCAAAATTACAGAAATGAGTATTTTTGTCTGAGCACAAGATATAAGTTTGTTTTGCTAATTAAGAAGGAGCTTGTAGCTCATTGGTAATACCTTGCACTGCTGAACCAAGCCACCAGAGTTCAAATCCCATACCCCACATTATTTTTAATATTGTTTTATTTTGAATATTTAGAATAACAAGGGTTTACACGTGCATAACTCACAAAAACCCCACTACACATAAAAACCTAACTGTACCAGGGGCTACATGAACTGACAAGGAGCATTCCGGCCACCTGACTCGGCCGGACTCGGCCGAATCAGTCGGCGGACCGGCCGACTCGGGTTGCCTCCGCCGGCCGGACTTGGCCGGACCGCCGAGTCATCAACATCAAAGTGGTGTCTTTTCAGCTTCCCTATACACCTGCATACTTTATTTCTTCAGACAAGTAACAGAGACACTTTAAAACACCAATTACTCCACTTTTAATACATTTTATCACATTTTTTCATTTCAACCTTTCAGCTACCCTAAACCCTAGCCTTACCCTATAAATACAACCCGTAAACATACCCCCCTAACTCCAAAATTCTGATCAAAACTCTCAAGAAATCCATAGAAGTTTAGTGTACTTTTGGAGTTAGCGAAGGGCGAAACTCCGGCGATTTTCCGACGACGACCCTAGGAGCTCCCGGCGATGAAACAACGCACCTGAAGATACGTCCGTTCCCTCTTCCTCTCTTCTAATATCTAAACCTATAAGTCCCACCTCTCACTTCTCTATTCTATTCTAAAACTTTTTGAAACTAAAACCCGACGGAAGTGGAGTTAAATCCGACTTCCGATTCGGTTTTCTTTATAAAGTTCATTTTTCCTTAACACAACCATGTTAAATTCTTACATCTTGACTATTAATCATTAACAAAACATATTGAACAAGTTTCATAGCAAAATATCTCATTTTGTAACTTTTACCGCTCTTTTTTACTAAAATACCATGTAGTTTACTTTCGACTTAAAACATTATAAATCTTGCTATACCTTTAATTAGATCACGAGGTAATGACCTACCTCCTCACAACACTCATATGTAATATAGCACAATACCTTTCGGGAACATAGAATACGGAAAAACGAAACTTTACATATAAATACCACTAACTATTAAAACCGTTATCTATAAGATTAAGTATTTTTATAAATCTTTGCAAAGCGCCGCTACAACCCATTTTGGGGAACCCGACTGGGTGGTGCGGATTACCGCACATCCCTGGGCTTAGTAGTGCGAGATGCAGACCTCCGCAAGGAGCATTCGGTCTCGAGAGATTTAAAATACGAAAATCTTAAGAAAATAATATTTCTAGAAATATAATATATATTGAAATTTATATATATATATATATATATATATGTATCATTAAAATATCTATTTTGTAATAATATAAATATTCTAACTTTTTCTAAAATCACAAGAATCACTTTATATTAAAATACCATGAATTCCATACAAGTTCAATATTACAATTAAATACCATGTATTATGAAAAATAGGTTTAGTCACTAGAAATGTCACAAATATAAAATCTACAACTATGAAAACTCTAAAGACGATAATTAAATACTTGGGGTATATTTTGAAAATTATACAAAAGTATTTTTACATAAAACCTCCTCAAATTCTATAAATTACCCTAAGGACCCTAGTAAATATAGGTTTAAGCGGGACCAATCTCTTGAGCCTCAGCGAGCCGGAGAAGTGGGTGCTTTCCTATTTAAGGTAGACAACTTAACAACGGTGTTATCAACACGGTAATCGTCTTTGAAAAAGACACAAATCCTGCCGCCCATGTGCAGCGGTTACCGATAACATCAAAACCTAATTCAGGACTTTAATTTACTTTTCTAATTGTTCTGACTCAGACTGAGTTTTATTATTATAATCTGACTTGAATATATTTCAAGTACAATCTATAATCTACAATCTAACACGAATCCTTGAATACTTATATTCAATCTATTTAATCTGTATTGACCGAACCGAACCATGGATATACTTCCATTTACATGATTCTCCAGTTACATCCATTTACCGATATCATGGTTTCGGAAAGTCATCCATATATACAAGACAATACAATTTACAATACAAACACAAACAATACAATACAAGACATCGCGGGGTTTAAGGGGTAGATTGGTACGGAATGTGTTAAAAGTGGTACGAGACTGCAAGATTAAGACACCTAACCTGAATCCAATTGCCGTTGTTCCGGATTGTATAACGGAGCCTTGTACTTCCATTTGCCCTAGTCTCTAGCATATAGAGACTCCTCTCGTATACACTGGTATCTTTCTGTACCAAGCTACAAACAACAGCGTTAACACTCAATACAACAATATAACAATATAATACAACTGTAAAAACTACACTCTCTCTCTTACTCTCTGTCTTTTCTACTTCTCCCTTATCTTTGGGACTTACCGACAGATTGTTCGCTGACGACATTCTTTCTCTTTCTTCTTTGGAATGTTGTCAGGTGATCTGGATACCCAGGAGATCGAGCCTACTAACGAGGACTTGGATCAGCCTGCTTACGACCCAGAGCTCTAGCTTCATGTACACACTTCATTTCAGTACTTTTCCTTTTCTGTTATGCCACTGTTTAGGCATTGCTTTCTTTCAGATGTATTTACTTTTCCATGCATTGTATAAAAAGAATGTGAATAAATAAAGTTGATGTTTTATTATATCTTGTCTCTTGTGCATTTATTTTTATATTGCTTAGATACGCTTAGCGTATTTACTTCAGAGTAAATACGTAGCGGCCTCGTCGCGTCCTCTGCCCGTATACTGGGAAGCGGGGTGCGACATTAAGCTAATCCCGAGTAGCTATCTAGTTGTAATCCTCCTCCGTAGCGTCCACTTCCTCCGTCTCGACTGTATCTGACGATCTTTCTAAGAAAATAAAGATGGGTGGAATGCTTGTCAGCGAACTAGTGCTCGGTAAGTCTCAAAGGTAGAGTAAGATCGAAAAGTGACAAGTATATAAAGAAATAATGTAAATGACCAGTAAAAATGTGTAGATCTAAATATGGGTATATGTATTTATAAGTCTCTATATGGTCATTATGTTAATGTTAAGTTCCAAGTATGAATGTCAACGCAACCGTAGAAGTATTCACGAGCTCAAGAGTAGGGCCCCAGGAGCACGGAAACACGGGCCCATTTCATGTGTTAGCATTGGGACTCCAAGCCGTGGAGGAGTCGACCCGACTGAAATTCGAGTAAATAGAAAAATTAGGTTAATACATGACTCTTGAAACTCCGTTGGATTCACACAAGAAACTATCCCAAACACCCTGAGTATAATATATATTATAACTGTAAAATATCCTTAGTTAGTTTGCTTGGTCAATTATAACATGTCTTGATCGAAATCATAGATTGCAAAAGTTGAAGAATGAAGTCGAGAAAGTCGAGTAGAATGCGAGTCATGTCAATTGCAATCCTGGATCGAGTCAAGTTAGTTGAGTGGGTTGAGTTCATGTTAGTGTTCAAGCTTGGATTCAAGTTGGATTAGAGTTCGAGTTTAAATTCAAGTTTGGATTCGAGTTTGTATTCGAGTCATAGACATCTCTTATACATGGATTTAACTACAGAAATTCTTATGTTGGGGAGTAATCGGACAACTGCTGCACATGAATGGCAGAATTTGTGTCTTTTTCCAAGACAATTGCCATTAATGACTTCGTTAATTTGCAATGTTGTCTAACTTGAATAGGCAAGCGCTCACTTTCTCCGGCTTCCTGGGGCTCAAGAGAGATGATACCGCTTAAACCTATAGTAATTTATAGTTCTTAAAGATTTATTATTGTTATTTATATTGTATTTATATTGTTTGCATTTCTCAAGAGGATTTTATGAAAAATACTTTAATATTGTTTAAAAATAAATCTCAAGGGTGATTTATATTATTAAATGTTTTTATGAACATGTATTTTAATTTTAGTGGTATTTTAGTGATAAAATCCAGTTTTTAAAAATTTATGGTATTTTAATGAAAACTACTCTTTTTGTAAAGTTGATGGTATTTTATTAAAAAATTTAATCTTTCATTTAAAAATATATTTTTTCATAATTTGTTTTTATTGAAAATATGGTTTTCATAATTTTATATAATTTTCCAAAGTTTTAATTTTGTTTTAAAAGTCGTTTTCTTTTAAATCGTATTTTTATTTCCTTTCGAGACCGAATTCTCCGTGAGGAGTTCTGTATCTCACTTTACTACCCCAAGAATAAGTCGCACCATTCGTAGATGGGTTCCCCTAAAAGGGTTATAGAGGCGCAATTGCAAAAGATTTTAAAAATAAGGATTTAAAACATATTTTTATAAAGTGATGGTATTTTATTGAAAATTATTTCATTTAGATGAAAAATTCTAACCAAATATTGTGCTATGAATCAAAAGTGTGTGTGTGGGGTAGGTCGTTACCCCATGAATGTTCTAGAGGTATGTATGACTAATTATCGAAAAAAGGTTATATTAAAGTTCTTGGTATTTTGGTGTAAACTTCTATATACGTTCTATTTAACGAGAAATTCTAAACATGTGCAAAGTTAATTATATGAATATTATTTTAAGGTTATCGTTACAAGTTTTTTGTGATCAATGAAGCATGATAATGATAGTAGAAATATTGTAAGGAGAGTGTTATTAAGTTAACTCCACCTTTTGTTTTCTATATTGTTTTCAAGAACGATTTGAGATGAAATGAAAGAGAGGAAGAAAGGACTTACTTATTTTGTGCTAGGAGAAGAGAGGAAGAAGGAGAGGGTCTTGTGGTGTCGTGGTATCGTCGGAAGTGGCTCCAGTCTTTAACGGAATAAGATCGATCGCTAACTCCCCTTGATTAGTCTTAACTTTTCTTTGAACTTAGAGAATTTTTGAGAATTTTGATAAAAATTTTCAGAATGGTGAGAGCTAGGGGATGTGATGCATTTATAGTGTAGGGATGAGAGTGTGTGAGTTAAAGAATTAGAATTAAAAAAAATCAAAATAGGATTAATGAGGAAATGAAAGGTCTCTGGTTAATTGCAGTGTAATCAAACAGTACAGGAGAGTAGAGGGGAGCTGAAAGGGTGCACAGTCAAAGAATGGAGTGATTTGGAGCCATATCAACCACCGGTGGCGGCCAAAGTGAGGATTTGGGCGGTCCGTTCTTGGCCATCTACCTCGAGGTTCGTGCAATGTGTTTTATTCAATGTTAACTGCTCATTTATTCCGTTTGATTTTTCTGAAACTTTTCGATTCTCCATGCATTACACATGCAACTCTTGGGCTTCCGAAAAGTAAAAAAGAAAAATATTAAAAATAATTGGGACTGATGTGAATCGAACACACAGGCTAAGGAACAACAGTGGAGAGTCTTAACTAGTGTGCTACAAGTTGGTTCTTGCGTTTATTGAACAAAAATAACTTCTAACTCTTAATCAAGCTGAAATACCCTTTCTATATATTAAACAAGTTAATTTTGTACAGAAATTTCAGAATCATTACAGACATGTGCGCGCATGGCAAGGTGCATACCTGCCAAAACGCGCACTTAGCAAAGGGGCGCGCCTAACAAGTGCGCAACTGTCGAGGTGCGCATCTAGCAAGGGGAGCGCCTAACAAGGGGCGCACATGACAAGTGCGCACCTGTCGAGACCGCACCGAGCAAGGTGCACTCTTGATAAGGTGCGAGGGAGTGAGGAGGGCCAAAGGGCCCCGAATGGGCCAAAGGATCCCGAATGGGCCAAAAGGTTCAGTTAGGTGTTCACTGAGAAAAGTGCGCACCTGCGCTGGTATGCACTTTGCTAGGTGTGCACCCAACGGGGTGCGCACCAAACCCAATGGGCGCCTAGCACGGTGCAAGTAGAGTCGAAACTCAATGAAGCAATAGTCCAAAAACGCCAAAATTTTGACTTTTGAAAATCAAAAAGGGCTCTTTTCCCCTTTTTTGAGGCCTCATGATGTGCACACTTTGAAAAAAAGGAGAAACGAGAAAAAGACTTTCGCAATAAAGAGTGGCTCAAAATTCAAGATTTTGTTTTTTGGGGAATGAATCTTCGGATCCTTCTAATCACTATGGGAGGCCTTTTATAGGCTTACATATTTTACATTTAGCTTCATGGCTTGTATAAAAATTGGCTTATTTCCTATTAAAAATAAAATTACATTTAGTTTTTCTTTGGCCGGCCCCCTCTTCATGTTTGGGCTTGACTTAGGCTCGAGTTTGGGCTTGGGCCCACTTGGATTTTGATTTTAATTTTGGCTCTGATTTTGAGCTTGATTTTGATTTTTGAGTTTGGAAACAGGGTGTAAATTTTTACTCCAGTAGGCTGATACTGTGATATGAAGTTACATGCAACTAATTAGAAGTTATATGCAAATTGTTAGAAATTACAGGTAAATGCTTATAAGTTATATGCAACTTATTAAAAGTTACATGCAACTAATTAGAAGCTACAGGCAAGTGGTTAGAAATAAAAGACAAATGCACAGACAGGCAATGATTGATACGAAAAGGTGTATGTTTGTTGTTTAACCGCAATCAATAACGGTGTCGCGTATAGCTAGACCGAGATGAGTACGGGTCGTCCTCTGGGAAACGTGGAACCTTTTAATTTTACTTTAGATGTGTTGAGAAAGAGAGGAGGAATAAAGAATTTTGTGAGAAGTTTCTAGATCTACTTTAAACAAGAATGTAAAATATAGATCTAGATTATTTTAGAGATTTAAATAATATAATAATAGGGCTTGTAGGGTTCGTTAGGATTTAGTAGTTATGGACGATTAATTAAAAGTTACCCTTTTTATCCATTAATAGATTTAGAACTAGAACGACGGTGATGCATATAGATTAGGGTTTCTGGAGGGAAAAGGAATCCCACTCTTAACCCTTATCTCGACACGGAACTCCGTTCATATCTAGCCTTTACCAAAACAATCATTAATCTAATCTCTAATCGTGGTCGGAACTAGTAAAGAATTGCTAGCGCGCCCGATTAGGATGTTAATGATTCTTTTGATAAAGTTCCTAAACTTTATAGGACTTAAAAAGGGTTTAATTATTTTCATCGTCCATTAGCCTACCCTAATCCTACGAACCCTAACAAGCGGAGAATTACTCGCGCATGTTGGGAGAAGAAGATGTAAAGAAAAAGAGGGAAAACATAATGTAAAATGCAAAAAACAATTAAAAATAACTACCTTTATTAATCAACTGAACAATCTACACTTTTATTCCGTAGAAAATGATTACAAACTAGTTGCTTCTCGATCTTTCTTAAGGAGGTAGATGAACAGTTGATGATCAGCCTGGATGCGTGAGCGTCAGGGGCTTCGTGATCTCTTCGGCTTGATAGCTTTTCCAAGAGGCTCTCGGTGCCTTTTTATAGTGAAAACCCAGAATCTTATTGTTGAAAAGTTGGTAAAATTCAGCAGTAATCAATCTCCCAAAATCTTGCATTCCAACTCCTCATTATTGCGGCGGATCCGCGGCCCAAAGGTGTGTTTGGCCGCGGATCCGCGCTCAAGGGATGTGATCAATTGCTTATTTTTCTTGGGCTTTCATCTGGTGACATGTGGCAATCCTAGGCATCTTCAGAATTCAGAAATCTTCTCTCGGTTGCTTCCAGACTTGGTCTCCAAGTTTGCTTCTTAATTTGGCATGATTTCTTCAACAGCTTGATTTCTTTTATATATTCTGCATAACAACTTGGAAAATTCTGCACAACAACTCAAATAAGATTTTAGTAGACTTTGTTCTACTAGGATTAGGTCAATAATATTTGCATACATTTTCCTACCAAAATGATAATAAAAATATATTAACACATGGAAAATAATGTTTTTACACATAAACCCTCATATGTATAATATATCATATTAAAGTCCTTTTTTAATATAAAAATGGTAGGAAAAATGTACTACAAATGTGCAGTTTTATCGACTGAACAAATACCCCCAAACTTATCTTTGATCGTCCCGAGCAAACTAGTTTATTTAAGAGGAGAAAAAGAAAGGAGAAAACTAAGCACACTTTCGTAGGCAGACACGATTGCACTGAGCACGTGCAACAAGCCGTTAAACCTCTAGGTGTCCCTAGTAGGAGGAGTGTTGTCTCCTGAGGGTTTTCAGCGGATTACACTCACAAAATCCTATAACAAAAGAAAGATGGTGAAATTTACATATAAAGATAAGAACCATAAAAGAAATACTTTGAAAAGAAGAGTTTCCAACTATAATAGCTTTTCAGTTGTCATGAGCCCTATCTTAATAGTCATGAAAAGATATTAGAAATCACATCATCTCTCAATAAAACATCGTCTTTATTCTTCATTCCTACCTTTTATCCAAACATTGATCATATAACCCCACGTGTGTGTAAAGAACATCCCTACACTCGGAGAATTCAATTCAAGCTATCATACTCTTGTCCATCTACCTCAGTACTTTTTAATTTTATGAATACTTAGGTTTGCTCACACCTTTTCATGCGACCGTTAATACTTCTTGAGGTACTAACCGACCGATTACTCAAGTGCTTGCTGATTTGGTGATAATATTTTCCTCGTCTTGCACCACTTAAGGCTTAGCAGTGACTCCCAGACCAGTTGGCCTTAGGGCACTAGGTGAAGAGGCACCCTCGCTATATTTTTTTATTGCTGCCTTGGCGATACAAAACCAGTGTTCATTTTTTTCTTTTCACCATTTTTATATTTTCTTCATTTTTTTATTTCCTTCATACTTTGGCTTTTAGACAAGAGCATTTCAAGGTATCCTCTACTATCCCGAGTTTCAAGACGTGTGTAGGTGCATATTGTAGGGTATCAACATTCAAATGTTTGGCTTCCAGAATAGAAACTATTTTTCAGACTTATTTTTATCCTCAGATTAGTGATTTCCTTCATCTTACTAACCCTTGGGACAACGGCTCATAACTACTTATTACTAGTTCGTTTAAGAAAACTTCTAATTTTCTTGGTTTTCTTAAATTATTCCTATCTTTTGGATGTAATTTTTCACTTTCTACTCTTTTGTTATAAAAGAATTTTTTTTTTTGAAAATATTGTGCTTATGCAAAATATGATGCAAATTGATGTGTAAATAAGCACAAACCTCCCCCAAACCTGTTTACAGCAGTGTCCTCACTGATGTCATCCGTTAAGCTCAAAAACCTGTAGACTTGGGAGGAAATTATTAATGGGGGCAAGAATATATGAAAGTGAAAATCCTTCCCCAAACTTATTTTAGGCTCATAATTTTGTAAAAATCATTTTCTTTCAAGAGCCAAAATATACCACCCCTCCCCCAAACTTGAGTTAAACATTTTTAATCTTTTAAAATCACACGAGGGGGTCAAGGTTATTGGTCAATGCCAAGCTTTGCAAAGACCGAAGGTCAACACCAACCATTCAAAAATTTTATCAATGAAGCACCAAGGTTGGTGGAAGAACTTGTCACCTATTGACGTGAAGAAGTGGGGAGGTGACAAGAGGTGTAATGGAAAAGGATTGCGTCTCAATTTGGAGAGACGACACAGTGATAGTAATGATGGATTACTCGCATTGTCATGATTGTCCAAAAGAGGGGGTGGAGGTCCAATTTCTTCATCTTGGAGTTGATTCATCTCAACACCCGTGTCTTGTAAAAATGCGAGTTCATCAGCGAAAATTTCCTCAAAGCTTTCATCGATACCCCGAAAAATAATGTCATCAGAAAAAATGGGGTGATCGTCAGACTCAATATAAAGTTCCTCATTAGATGTTGACCCGGACAACTCGGTGGAAGAGTAAATGGTTGGGTCAAACAACAACATATGAAAAGAGTCTGTATCATGAGGTTGATCAAATTTGCTGCTGTCGACATCCATTAATTCGACAGAACACACATGAGCATAGGGTTCGGAGGGTTCACTTCCCAACTTGTAAATATTAAGCTCAATTGACTTCTTTCCAAAGGATAGGGTCATAGAGCCGTTTCTACAATTAATTACTGCGTTGGAAGTGGCCAAAAAGGGTCGACCGAGTATCACCGGGATTTGATTGCGTGGGTTCGCTACAGGTTGTGTATCTATAACGATAAAGTCCACAGGGAATATGAATTCCCCGACTTTGATTAACACATCCTCTAGCTCACCCCTTGGTTGGGTGATAGATCGATCGGCCATCTGAAGAGTGCAATGCGCAGGTTTTAACTCTCCGATCCCTAATTGCTCATAAACCGAATACGGAAGCAAGTTAACACTAGCACCTAGATCGAGTAGAGCACGATTAATATTTTTACCCCCAATAGAAATAGAAATTATAGGACTTCCGGGGTCCTTTCGTTTCTTGGGTAGTTGTTGTGTAAAAGCAGTGCTCACATTACTCGCAAGGAAAACTTTTTTAGGTACTTGAACTTTTCTCTTCCTAGTGCACAAGTCCTTTAGGATTTTCTCATATGATGGAACTTGTTGAATAGCATCTAGGAGAGGAATGTTTATGTTAACTTGCTTAAAAATTTCCACAATCTTCTCCATTTGTGGACTTGGTCTGTTGCCTCTTAACCTGTTTGGATAAGGTGCTTTATCAATAAGGGTTTGGTCCAACATTGGAGAGGATTGTGGGTACAGATTCGATCCCAAAACTGGAGTGGGAATCGACTTAGATAGATTTGGCGAAATGGGCGAAGGGTTCGAGCCTTGGGGAAAACGGAGAATAGGCTCGGGTGAAGGTGGGAGACTAGACGAATTAGGGGAAGAAGAAGAAGAAGCTGGGGTATCAAATGTTTCACTAACATCAATTTGCTCACCCTCTCGGTTATTCAGCACTCTCCCCGATCTCAACGTAGTAACAGCACTCACATTATAACTTTGTGAGTGGCCAGGATTAGGTATGGGTTGAGATGGGAGTTTCCCTTTCTCTCTCGCACTCATTGCGGCGTTTAACTGTGCGATTTGGTTTTCTATTGATTTAATACTCTCACCATGGGAGGCGGAGTTTTTCGTTAGGGTATCAATAGAAGACCTTATCTCAGCCGAATTTTGCATGGATTGTTTTATGAACATATCCAAAGTTTGTGCAAGTGAGTTGTCAGTACCGGCCACTTGTGGTGTAGAAATGTTGGCCGGATTTTGGAAATTTTGTGACTGAAAGGGGGGCTGATTCTGTGGTTGTGGTTGCTGTGGAGGAGGTCTTTGATAATTGCTTTGTTGGTTTTGATTCCAAGCAAAGTGAGGATGATTCCTCCATCCTTGATTATATGTGGAAGAATAAGGATCGTTTCTAGGTCGCTGCTGAAAAGCAGCATTAGCTTGAAACGATGCATTCATAGGACATTCTTCCGTTAGGTGTGAAGGATCCGAACAGTAACCACAGACAGTCTTGGGAAGCGTGACCTGATTTAGGGAGACTGATGAAAGTTTGTTCTCAATAGAATCGAGTTTCTTTTGCATCGCTGCCATTTCGGCTTTTACTGCGATGGAAACGTCGAGCTGGTGAATACCTCCCTTGGTTGTAGGTGGTCTTACGCTTTCCCACTGCAACGTGCTTTCTGCGAGATCTTCCAGATATTTCCATGCTTCTCCGTCATCTTTAGACATGAAATTGCATTGACACATTGTTTCAAGCATCTGCTTTGTCGCTGGATTAATGCCCTCATATATAATCCGACATAAATCCCATCTTTGTATTCCGTGATGGGGGCATTGGACAAGCAGATCTTTGAAACGTTCAAAGCACTTCCAAAATGGTTCATTGGGAAGCTGGGTGAACTGGTTAATCTCGCTCCTAATATGTGCAGTCTTATGATTTGGGTAAAACTTCTTAAGAAATGCTACGACGAATTCATCCCAATTAGTGATAGAGTGTGCGGCAGTATTATAAAGCCATTTCTCTGCCAAGTCGCACAATGTGAATGGGAGAAGACGTAAGCGCATAGCATCTAAAGTCAATTGTGAAGTACCCATCATTGCGCATACATTTTCGAATTTGGTGATGAAAACGTACGCGTCTTCCGACTCAAGCCCGTGAAATTTGGGCAGCAGGTTGATGTAGTGGGGTTTAATTTCGAAATTATCCCCGTTCGGTGGTGGAAGAGATAGACAAGCAGGAAGAGGACCACGAATAGGATAGCATCTCTCTTGGAGAGAGATGCGCGGTGGATTCTGCGCACCTGCGGGCGGTGGCAGCGTGGTGTTATAATTAGATGGAGTGTCGTCCATCACGATCGATGTGGTGTGTGGTGGGGGAAAAGAAGATGAAGAAGTATCGACTTCGGTGTCGATAGAAGGAATGCGGATAAGACGGGCACTAGGATCCCGTGTCCAGCCGAGCATGCACTAAGCGGGTTTAGTGCAAGTGGCAGCATGTGTGTGATTTAAAATTGGCTTGTTTTGAAAAATGTGGGACTCAAGACAAATCTCCCTAAGATGCACAAGCAACCCTAGAACTAAGGTCACCTAGGTCCAGTCTCTAGACCGCTCCTAGACTTCCAAAGGACGAGCCGCAGGATCAATCCTCTACCGCCTCCGTACTACCCTTGTAGCCAGATAAGTGCCAGGTAAGTGGGAAGGAACCACGTCGTGGGCCTAATTAAAAACCACTAGCCTTTGTCACACTTGCCTAGGCACTACAAAAGTAATGCGGATAAACGATAGATTACCTACGACCTTCCTCTGTCCTTATTGAGCGCGACAGTCCTTAGAGTCTGGTCTAGATATTTTTTTAATTAATGAAGGGTTGATCTATATGCTCAGTTTGTGATTTGTGGGGCTTAGGAAGGGTGATGAAATCCCCACCTAATCTTGATTTGGTCTTTGCCCCTTAAAGTCCGTATTAAATATGCAAAACAAAACCAATCACAAAACTTTTGCAAAAAGATTTTTGAGCGGCACAATTTTGCAAAGAATCCTGCAGAAAATAGATTTTATTGGATTTGAGGAGAGAGAGAAGGAGTTGAGAATCTTACCAGAGAGTTCTGTAGCCCTAATCCCTCCAAGAAGCCGCGTTTCCGCCGCAGGAAGCACCTTTGTGCCGCAGTTCCGCCGCGAGGTGGATGGATCGCTTGCTGAAAATTTTTCTGTGATCTCCTTTGCTCCTCTGGATCTCTAAAAATGTCTCTGTTTCCTGTTTTCCTCAATTCTGTGACTCCAGATCTCCTTGCAAAAATCCACGCACAAATCGTTAAATATGCAATTTGCAGTTTTGTTTTAATAATGATATGGCTCGTCTAAGAATTCAACACAAATAGTAAAAATAAAAAATTTACGCACGTATCCCCGGCAACGGCGCCATTTGATTGATACGAAAAGGTGTATGTTTGTTGTTTAACCGCAATCAATAACGGTGTCGCGTATAGCTAGACCGAGATGAGTACGGGTCGTCCTCTGGGAAACGTGGAACCTTTTACTTTTACTTTAGATGTGTTGAGAAAGAGAGGAGGAATAAAGAATTTTGTGAGAAGTTTCTAGATCTACTTTAAACAAGAATGTAAAATATTGATCTAGATTATTTTAGAGATTTAAATAATATAATAATAGGGCTTGTAGGGTTCGTTAGGATTTAGTAGTTATGGACGATTAATTAAAAGTTACCCTTTTTATCCATTAATAGATTTAGAACTAGAACGACGGTGATGCATGTAGATTAGGGTTTCTGGAGGGAAAAGGAATCCCACTCTTAACCCTTATCTCGACACGGAACTCCGTTCATATCTAGCCTTTACCAAAACAATCATTAATCTAATCTCTAATCGCGGTCGGAACTAGTAAAGAATTGCTAGCGCGCCCGATTAGGATGTTAATGATTCTTTTGATAAAGTTCCTAAACTTTATAGGACTTAAAAAGGGTTTAATTATTTTCATCGTCCATTAGCCTACCCTAATCCTACGAACCCTAACAAGCGGAGAATTACTCGCGCATGTTGGGAGAAGAAGATGAAAAGAAAAAGAGGGAAAACATAATGTAAAATGCAAAAAACAATTAAAAAGAACTACCTTTATTAATCAACTGAACAATCTACACTTTTATTCCGTAGAAAATGATTACAAACTAGTTGCTTCTCGATCTTTCCTAAGGAGGTAGATGAATAGTTGATGATCAGCCTGGATGCGTGAGCGTCAGGGGCTTCGTGATCTCTTCGGCTTGATAGCTTTTCCAAGAGGCTCTCGGTGCCTTTTTATAGTGAAAACCCAGAATCTTATTGTTGAAAAGTTGGTAAAATTCAGCAGTAATCAATTTCCCAAAATCTTGCATTCCAACTCCTCATTATTGCGGCGGATCCGCGGCCCAAAGGTGTGTTTGGCCGCGGATCCGCGCTCAAGGGATGTGATCAATTGCTTATTTTTCTTGGGCTTTCATCTGGTGACATGTGGCAATCCTAGGCATCTTCAGAATTCAGAAATCTTCTCTCGGTTGCTTCCAGACTTGGTCTCCAAGTTTGCTTCTTAATTTGGCAAGATTTCTTCAACAGCTTGATTTCTTTTATATATTCTGCATAACAACTTGGAAAATTCTGCACAACAACTCAAATAAGATTTTAGTAGACTTTGTTCTACTAGGATTAGGTCAATAATATTTGCATACATTTTCCTACCAAAATGATAATAAAAATATATTAACACATGGAAAATAATGTTTTTACACATAAACCCTCATATGTATAATATATCATATTAAAGTCCTTTTTTAATATAAAAATGGTAGGAAAAATGTACTACAAATGTGCAGTTTTATCGACTGAACAGGCAACTAATTAGAAGTTACAGACAACCGCCTAGAAGTTATAAGCAACTTATCAGAAATTACAGGTAAGCGCCTAAATATTACATGTAACTAATTAGAAGTTACATGTAAGTTATTAGAAGTTACAGACTAGTGCTTACAAGTTACAGGCAACTTATTAGAAGTTTCATACAATTAATTAGAACTTAAAGGCAAGTGGTTAGAAGTTAAAGGTAAGTGAATAGAAGTTAAAGGCAACTGCTTACAACTTACAAGCAACTTCGTAGAAGTTACATGCAACTTATCGGAATTTACAGGAAAGTGCGTAGATATTACATGCAACTAATTATAAGTTATAGGCAAGTGCTTACAAGTTATAAGTAAGTGCTTATAAGTTACATGCAAGTGCTTATAAGTTACGGGCAACTTATTAGAACTTATAAACAACTAATTAGAAGTTAAAGGCAAGTGTATAGAAATTATAGGTGTTCACCGCCGAAGGACGCGACCGGGACGTTAGGTTGTTTGGCCTGAATTTTGGGGGCAGATGCTATTTGGTTTTATCCTTCAACCCCTCCGAAGATGCCAAGTTGATTTATGGCACCGTATATCGGAGGTTTGGACGGATGCGGCTATTGTAGCAGACTTCGTCAGATTCCCTTTCGTTTGTGAGGGTTTTTTGATTGTGGGGACGCTCTTCCCAACATACACAAGCCCCTGCCATTAATTACGTTACCGCATCGCGATAACCACTTTCTCCTACTCCGGAAGTTCACTTCGTGTCGTGTGTGTTTTTGTTTGTTTTGGTTTCCCGTGGATTGTATACGGAGAGTAATTTATGTTGTCACCCATAGGGTGTGGATTAGTCCAAATCCGTATATCTTAGATTTGGGTTTTTTATTTAAGTACTGTTAATCTATTTTAAGATTAAGATCGACTTAAATGTATGTGAGCATTTGGGGCTCGATTTGTTAAGGATACATTAGTTCAATTTGAGACTAAGATCCACTTAACGGGGTTTCAGGATCATTTTTTTTCCAGATCTAACAAAAGAGTATTTGTACTCTGTTGTTTTAGTTTAAGAACGTTTCGGACCATTATCGCCATTTTGGAGGCGAAGTTCTAGTTTTAGGACATCTCGGTCTGTTGATCACCATTTGGGGGATGGGATTTTAGTTTAAGGACGTTACAGTCCGTTGATCACCATTTTGGAGGTGAGATCTTAGTTTAAGGACGTTACGGTCCATTGATCACCATTTTGGAGGTGAGATTTTAGTTTAAGGATGTCTCGGTCCGTTGTTGCCATTTTGGAGGCCACGGTTAGTTTAAGGACGTCTCGGTCCGTTGTTAGTTTAAGAACGTCTTGGTCCGTTGTTACCATTTTGGAGGCAACGGTTAGTTTAAGGACGTCTCAGTCCGTTGTTAGTTTAGGGACATCTCGGTCCATTGTTGCCATTTTGGAGGCAACAGTTAGTTTAAGGACGTCTTGGTCCGTTGTTAGTTTAGGGACGTCTCGGTCCATTGTTGCCATTTTGGAGGCAACAGTTAGTTTAAGGACGTTTCAGTCCGTTGTTGGTTTAAGGACGTCTCGGTCCATTGTCCATCTTGCGTGCACGTGTATTTGTTACGTGACGGGATGAGCAACGATGATATGGGATGCATCCAGTTTTGGGATGTGGTTTGATTTGGGATGTGCACGTCAGTTTGGGAAGTGCACCAGAAAGCAGTTGGTTGTCGGGACCCGCCACCTCTCTGAAGACGTTGAAGAATTACAATGACATGCATCAGAGATGTGGAGAGATGTACCCTTAAACCAAAACCCGTATTTGAGGGAAAAGATCATGGTGGATTATCTAAGAATCATTAGTCATTTTTGGAGAGTAAGATTAACTTAAGAGATGTGGGATGGACATCATTTTGAATATCATCAGTTGAAAGATCATTAGTCATGTTTTAGACTAAGATAAATTTGGGGAATGATGAGCGCAGAGGGGCTCGGTTGATTGGAAGAACTTAGTCAATTTGGGCTAGATCTGGGTCTCCATAATTACCCAAAAGAGCTAAGTGTTGAGGCATACAATGCTCACGTGCATTTCATATGAGGCACCTGATTAGTGTTAAACCCTACAGTTCTGTGGCGCTCACGTGACATAAGTGAGGCACCGGATTACTGTTAAACACCAGAGTTCTGTGGCGCTTACGTGACACACGTGAGGCACTGGATTAGTGTTAAACACTAGAGTTCTGTGGCGCTCACGTGATACACGTGAGGCACCGGATTATGGGCACTGCCCACTTATTTCCCCGCTTTTTATATAAGTGCTGAGCACCTAGTTCTTGTGGCGCTCACGTGTGAAACACGTGAGGTGCCCCAAAGTTGGGTTCTGCATTTTGGGTTTTTATCCCCTCATTTTAGATGAGTGCGTGCAAAACACGTGATTGCCCTAAGAGGCACTTCTCGTTCTTCTTTTAAGCGCTCGCATGAGAAACACGTGCAGTCCTCGTTATAGTGTTTAAACGCTAATCAATCATCAGCCTTTCCTTCTGGGTGTTTGGAGACTTTGATCTCAAGTTAATGACCCTAGGATTTGGAGGATCTCATGTCTTTTGTTTTGTAAGAATTAAATTCGTTTTATAGGGTTTGAACCCTAGCCTTCAGAGGAATTAAATTTCCATATGTTTTTTGTAAGAGTTATACTCATTGAACTCAATTCTTTCCCCTAGGTTTTGAATCTGCATGACAGAATCTCCCCGATGAGAATTAAATTCTCAACTTGTAGGGAGATCTGCTTCTGCAGGTCTCAACCAGAGGAAGAACTAAGTTCCTATATGAATGGTTAAACCCTTAGAGAGGCGAAGGAGAGAAAAAAACGATCTATGTGTTTTGTTTTCTCTTTACCTAGGGTTTTAATGAAACAAGTTGTCCTTTGTGAGAATTAAATTCTCTGTTTCTTTTGAAACTTTTCTTTCTTTCTCTCTTAAGTTTCTCTTTTTTTTCTAAGCTTCTGAGGGGATTCCTTTGTTTACTTTCTCTATCTTTCTTCACTCTCCGTCCTCCTTGAGACTTGAAGTCTCTGGTCCTTTATATAGTGGAGAGAAGTTTGTTTAATTCTGAGAAAATCTCTTGTTTACCGCCGAAAACAGAGACGAACCGGGATGGATCATCTTGCCTAAATTTGGGGGCAGATGCTATTTGGATTTATCTGTCCACCTCTCCGAAGATACCAAGTTGATTTATGGCACCGTGTATCAGAGGTTTAACGGATGCGGCCATTAAAGCAGACTTTGTAAGATTCCCCCTCATTTGCGAGGGTTTTTGATTGTGGGGAAGCTCTTCCCTGCAGGCGCAAGCCCCTGCAGTTAATTACGTTACCGCATTACAGTAACCACTTTCTCCTACTCCGGAAGTTTATTTCGTGTCGTGTGTGTTTGTTTTATTTTTGGTTGCCCATGTATTGTATACGGAGACTAATTTATGTTTCCGCCCGTAGGGCGTGGATTAGTTCAAATCCGTATATTCTTAGATTTGGGTTTGGGTTGATTTAAAGATCGTTAATCTCGTTTGAGATTAAGATCAACTTATATGTTTGTTGAGGATACGTTAGTCTAATTTTAGACCAAGATTTACTCAACCAGGATTTTGGGATCATTCAGATCCAACAAAAGAGCATTTGGGCTCTATTGTGTTAGTTAAAGGATGTTCCGGTCCGTAGCTAGTTTAAGGACGTTTCAGTCCGTTGTTAGTTTAAGGACGTTTCGGTCCATTGTCGCCATTTTGGGAAGTGCATCCAAAAGCAGTTGGATGTCGGGACTCACTACATTTCTGAAGATGTTGAAGAATTACAACGACATATATCAGAGGTGTAGAGAGATGTACTCTTGAACCAAATTCCAGATTGAGGGGAGGTGTGAGATGAATATCCTGTCGGATGATCAATAGTCGTGTTTGGGACTAAGACCAACTTGGAAAACAATGAGCACATGGGCTCGGTTGATCTGAATTAGGGATTTGGTCAACTTGGGCTCAGCCCACTCAGTCTTTGTCATTTAAATAAAGTGCTAAACACTTGCTTGGGCTCAGTCCCCTTTCTGTGCGAACAATGCTGAGTATTTATATGGGTTCTGACGCTCACACTTTACTTTACTTTTCCCTTTTTTGTTTTTTATGGAGTGTTAAACACTCTGTTCGCCGCCGAAAGACGCGACCGGGATGTTGGGACATCTGTCTTGGAATCTTTGGCGGGCAGATGCTATTTGGTTTTATCCATCCACCTCTCCGAAGATGCCAAGTTGATTTATAACACCATGTATCGGAGGTTTAGACGGATGCGGCCGTTGTAGCAGATTTCGTCAGATTCCCCCTCGTTGTGAAGGATTTTTGATTGTGGGGACGCTCTTCTCTACAGGCGCAAGCCCCTGCAGTAAATTACGTTACCGCGTAGCGATAACCATTTTCTCCTGCTCCAGAAGGTCACTTCGTGTCGTGTATGTTTGTTTTATTTTAGGTTGCCCGTGGATTGTATACGGAGACTAATTTGTGTTGTCGCCCGTAGGGCGTGGATTAGTCCAAATCCGTATTTTCTTAGATTTGGGTTTGGGTTGGTTTAAGGACCGTTAGTCTTGTTTTAGACTAAGGTCAACTCAAACGTTTATTGAGGATACGTTAGTCTAACTTTAGACTAAGATCTACTCAACAGAATTTTGGGATCATTTAGATCCAATGAAAGAGTATTTGGACTCTATCGTTTTAGTTTAGGGACGTTGCAGTCCATAAGTTTAATGACATCATAGTCCATGGAGTTTAAAGACATCATAGTCTGTAGGGGTTTAGTTTAGGGACGTTGCGGTCCATAAGTTTAAGGACATCATAGTCCATGGAATGTCTGGTTGTCGGGACCCGCCACTTCTCTGAAGACGTTGAAGAATTACAACGACACATATCAGAGGAATGAAGAGATGTACCCTTGAACCAATATTGGTTGGGAGATCTGTAGTCAGGTTTGGGACTAAGACCAATTAGGGAAATTATGAGCACATGGGCTCAGTTGGTCTGAGTTAGGGAGTAGTGGTCAACTTGGGCTCAGCCCACTCAGTTTTGATTAAAATGTTGAGCATTTGTTTGGGTGTTTGAACATTTGTTTGGGCTCAGTCCTTTTTAGTTCAATAATGCTGAGCATTAAATTGGGTTCTGACCCTCCTTTTTCTTTTGTCTTTTACTGAGTGTTGAACACTTTTTATGGCGCTGGGCTTTATTTAAAGAACACTTTGTATTCCTTCAGCGCACATGTGAGGAGCACATGGTGCGCTTGGCGCTGAGCGCCAGATCTGGAGCGCTAAGGCGCTTCTTGTGAAATAGCGCACACGTGAGAAGCACGTGGTGCGCTTGGCGCTGAGCGCCAGACCTGGAGCGCTGAAGCGCTTCTTTTGAAATAGCGCACACGTGAGCAGCACGTGATGCGCTTAGCGCTAGACTTGGAGCGCTGAAGCGCTTCTTATGAAATAGCGCACACGCGAGGAGCACGTGGTGCACTTGGCGCTGAGCGCCAGACTTGGAGCGCTGAAGCGCTTCTTTGGCAGTTCTGGTTAGTTCTGCGCTCTGAGAATTAAATTCTCGTTTATAAGAGACTTTGTCTCATGGATTTAAGAACTAAGTTCTTCTTTTTATGAAGAGATGCTATGATCTCTTCTGTTTTTGTAAAAGACTTTGTCTTACAGATCTTTGATCTAGAAAAAGAACTAAGTTCTTATTTTTTATCAAGAGATGCTATGATCTCTCTTCTTTTTATTTACCTTGAAGAAGACTCTTCTTCTTAGAGCTTGCTCTTCTCTTTTTCTTTTTTGAGAATTTGAAGTTTATGGGGGGTTCCATCCTTTAAGACCTGAAGTCTTGGGTCCTTTATATAGGGGAGGCTGATTTGTTGAACCAGTTAGGGAAATCTCTCATTGAGAGATTTCTGATTGATTTGGGGAATGTTTCCCACCGTTGGATTTTTGATCCAAGGGCTTCTGTTTTACAGAAGGCAATCTTCTTGTTTTTAACAAGATTGGAAAAATATTTTTCCATACAGAACTTATTCTGTATCTTAGTGATTTTTATTCACCATTGGATCTTTGATCCAACGGTGCTCTGATTTACAGAGCACAATCTTTCCTGTTTGGAAAGATTTGAGGAGTATTTCCTGAACATAATTTTATTCTGTAATTTGATAATTTATTCATTTCAGTTGGATCTTTGATCCAATGGTGGAGAACATTTAGTTCTAGCGCTTGGCGCTCTCGTGCTTTGCACGTGAGGCGCTGCCTCAGAGTCTTTGACTCTTAGCGTTGGCGCTCCTGGCGCAAGCGCTCTTGTGCTTTGCACGTGAGGCGCTGTCTCAGAATCTTTGACTCTTAGCACTGGCGCTCCTGGCGCGAGCGCTCTCGTGCTTTGCACGTGAGGCGCTGCCTTAGAGTCTTTGACTCTTTGCTCTGGTGCTCTCGGTGCTAGTGCTCTCGTGCTTTGCACGTGAGGCGCTGCCTCAGTTTAAATTTCAAATTTTGAACAGATCTTTGCTCTGATTGGGGGAAACAAATGCCCCCCACCGTTGCACTCATATGGTTTACATGTGAGTGTAGCGGTGGCAGCCTTTCCACCGTAAGATCAATTTGGAAGTTGGACCGACTTCCCCTGCCTATAAATAGGGCCTTTGGCGCTTTGAGATGACCGCTGTTCATCTTCTTGTTTTCTTATTCTTGAGAATTTTATTCTCTCTTCAGAGCTACGCTCTCTGCCTTAAGAACTCTCTTAGAGTCGGAACCCTGTCAAAAATTTAGGTAAAGATCAAATCTTTGAAGGGATTACTTCATAATCTAGGGTTTCACCCATTAACAGAGCTTTGCTCTTCTTAAATCATATAGATTTTTAGGGTTTCTCAACAGAGCTTTGCTCTTCTTAGATCATAGATCTAAAGAGATCTTTTTTAGGGTTTCTTAACCCATTAATGAAGAACTCTTAGAGTTCATTTTGCAGATCTTAAAGATCTCGGAGTTTTTAACTCAGTAAAGCTTTTCTTTTTCAGGGTTTTGATGGCTGATTCCATCGTCTTCACAGAGCATAGCTCTTAAAATTTTTTAAGGAATTTTATTCCTCTCATGATTAGAGCAGATGTCAAAATGTATGCAGAGCGTTGCTCTCAAGGGAGTTTAACTCCTTGGCCTGAGGGGCCTCTCATTAAATGAGAATCCTTTTAGGATTTCTTATTTAATGAGTGTCTGTCTCATCAATGATGAGCCGTCATCTTGATTTTGTGGGTCCCCTTTGGTCCCTTTCAACTGCATTGCAGTGCGGTACGAATTTAAAGTACCAAGTGCCAGAACTTAAACTGTAGCATTGACGACTAACTCTTGTTCTTTTTCGCGCAGGTACTATATCTTTCGACACTTCTTTTCCGTTTGTTCGTTTGGAAAGCGGATTTCCTGAAGCGCCTGTGGATAGGGAAGTCTTCGCGTTGATCAAAGATCACGACCCGGAACAAAAGAATCTTCATTTATGGGGGCCATGGTACAATCAAATCATCCAAGGTCGACGCAGCTTTTCTTGTGCGACGCCTTCAGAACCAATCTCCGCTGTTCACTATGCCGACTCACCACAGGTTAACTATGTCGTAGAGGAGGTCTATTGGACTTCAGAGGGTCACTTTCAGCCCTCTATGGCCGCGATACCTATGCAGCTGCTAATGGCTTTAGATATTCTGGGGCGGCGTATATGTCAGGGCGAGTCGCGCCCATGGGGACAGGTGTATATGATTGGCCTGACTCCTCGTCATTCGGCCGGATACCTGCAGTGGGCCCGGTACATCTTATCGGCAAAAAAGTAGGCGTTATTGAAGCTCGAGCTGTACCCTGCTATCTATGCATCGCTTTTCCAGTATCCGGCGCTTCCGGTGTGGTGGATTAAGGCTTTCTTAGAGAAATGGAACATCTCGACACACACCTTTCTCCTATCGGATCGTGTCACGCCCCGCTTCCCAGAGTGCGCTAAGATAGGCACGTGACAGAGCCAACCATGCTACCTTTGGATAGGAAATATCCCTCCACAGTCACATTACGGCTGTAGAGATATCAAGAACAGTAACAAACTATCTAACACATGTCCATAAGCCAGAATAAACGAGTCATGAAATAAAATAATGCGGAAGCAAAAGATCCAAGTACAATAATAAACTGGAATGTACGTCCCATAATGCGGACTCACATCAGGAATGAAAATACTGAAAAGAAACTAAACTAAACTAATAACAGGTCCTCACTGCTCGGCTTGTTGATCAAAATACTCCTGGATAGCCTGCGATAAAGATAAGGGATCTGGGCCATGCAAAACCCAGACGTCAGTGCGTCATAATATCAATAATTCTAAGCAAGCAGGATATAATGAGATATGTAGGCATGAAGTATGAACAGTAACAAGTCACCAATAACAGGTAAACAGTAACATGAATATATATATCAGTGAACAGGATATAAACAGGTGAAGTGCAGTGAGTAGTCTAAACTGTGCTATAGGGTTATCTACTCTAAAATTATTCGAAATCAATTCATGTAATCCTCATCGTAACCCATCGGTCTATGCCCTGTTCATTCCCCATGGGACCACGGTAAAATGATGTAATAGACTGTGAGTCTATGTCCCGTTCATTCCCCACGGGACCACGGTAAAAATGATATAATAGCCCTTTGAGTTACGTTCAGCTACATTCTTGATTTCCCCATACCCCCAAGTTATGTGTGTAAGTCAGGTATTTATAAATCTGAGACTAATGCTAACACAGGATCAAGCAGGAACAGGTTTGTCTGTATAGACAACAGGAAATGTCCGTAGGGACAACAGGTCAAGATTGTCGGCATTAGTAACAAGATCAGGTAACATGTCAAGCTGTGGTACATCAGGTCATGTCAGGCGGTGTACATGTATCAAGTCGTGTCAAATAGTGCACAGGTATCAAGTCATGTCAGTAGTAGTGTATCAGGTCAGGTCAGGTAGTGCACAAGTGTCGAGTGGGTACTCATAATCAAACTGTATAAAGTATGGGTGGACAAAATCAAGTATAGAGTACTAATAAAATGAACTAACATGAATGGTATGCACATAGATAGAAAGTCAAAGACATGGATGCACACTATCGATTAGGGTTACTTTTAATAGTTCTAAAACTAATTAGATTGCACTTTATTAAACATGGGGTATTAAAACAACAGTATTAAGTTATTAATAAGATCTGTAAATGCAGCTATATGCATTCTATATGATATGGATGCAAGCGGACATCATATAACCGTAAAATGATAAACTAACAAGTGCGAGATATATAACTAAGCAATATGAGATGCAACTATTCAATTTGATGCAGTATATGATAGTATAGTATGTAACAAGATAAGTTTTCATGACCTAGATCTAAAATGATATGAATGGATGCAAACGGAACATTGAAAAGTTATAAAACTAAACATGGGGTGCATGATTTAAAATACAGGTATGATATTTATTTAAATAGGTATATAATGAGTTATATAGCATGTAGCAAGATTAACTTGCCTCGACGGAATACGAAACGGATATGTACGGTAAGTCCGACGTCGACAAAATGTCACGACGCGCGCACGGCACACGGAAAGGGTCCAAGCAACGCACGAGGGTGATCACGCAGGTCAGGTCCGTCCTCTGGGTCGTCTGGATCGTCGGCGTCACGTCCGGCTCCGGCGATCTACAGAAATCAAGAATCAAAGAAAAGAAAAGAAAAGAAGATAAAGGAAAGAAAGAGGAAGAAGAAAGGAAAGGAAGAGGCTTACTGGGTTTGTGCACAGGGGTCAGAAGAGACGAGAGGGCGACGACAAGATCAACGGCAGTGATGGGGTTGCCGGCGAGGTCTACGACCACAGACAGTGGCCGCGGGGAGTTGCAGGGTTTCCTACAGAGGAAGCTCGGGTTTTTCAAGCTCGGGAAGGCGAGGAGAAGAGGAAGAGGGAGGAGAGGGTGGCCTCGAGGATGAGGAGGCGACGGAAACGAAGCTCCGGCGACGTGCAGGCGATGAGTTTAGGAAAGATAGGTCGTCGGGGTTAGGCTGCAGTCGGGGAAAGAGAGGAGGAGAAGAGAAGTGAAGAGAGGAGTGGAGGAGATGGAGGCGAGGTCGAAGATGGAAGCGGCGACGGCGACGAGCGCGACGCGCGGGCGTGGGTTCTCGCGAGGCGAAGGGTTTCGCGGGGAAGAAGATGAGGGAGAAGAGAGAGAGTGTACGTGGGTTAGGTTTGAGAATGGGTTTTGTAAAAGAAAATAAATATAATATAATATATATATAAAGATATAGATGAAGCAGAGAGAGAGAGAGAGAGAGCGAAAGGAAAGAGATAGAGAGATGAGAGAGATCGAGAGGAGTGAGAAAGAGAGAGAGAGGAGAGATGGATTTGTTTTTTAGTGGTTAAGATATAAATTTTAAAAAAATATATTTTTCGTTATAAAATTTTATACAGTTAGATTATTTTAAATATAATATTAATAAAATTAGATATTTTGGCAAATACAAACTTACTCCAAAATGCGTCCAGGTCGGGTCTAAAATCCAGATTTAAAATATGAAAAAATATATGCGACGTCCAAATTTCAAAATGAATGTTCAGGTAACGAAAATGCATATCCCTAAGATTGGATGCACGTACGTGCGCGTAGCCATCCAAACACGTCCGTTTCACTGAACGGGACGAGAACAAGATGCGCGGATGCTACCACGGGGTTAGGGGTATTAAGCAGGCCATGAAATATATTTTTAAAAATATTTTACGTGACTTAAAATGTTATATGTTAAAAGATGCAATGCCAGATAAAATGCCAGTATGCAGTATTCATGAAAATGCACATGTCTATATAACAAGTCAAGATAATTCATAAATATGAATCAAACAAGAAACAAGCAAGCGGGTCGGGTCGAATGCAATGTAAAATGTAAAATACCATTCGCACCCAAAATACGATAAATCAAGAAAATACCATAAATAAGGAAATACGAGAACTGGAATAGGTATAAATAAACTAGGTTGTTACATTATACCCAACTACAAAAAGAATTTCGTCCTCGAAATTCCCAAGACAAGAAAAGATAAACAAACATGCACCTACAAGAATAAGTGTGGAACTTCTGTCGAATTTCGTCTTCTCGTTCCCAAGTCAATTCTCCGTGCCAGCGATTTCCCCAAGAGACAAGTACAAAAGGGATAACCTTGTTCTTAAGGTCCTTTTCTCTTCGATCAACAATCGACATCGGTCGTTCCTCAAAGGTCAAATCCTCCCTTACAGTCAGCTCCGAATGATCCAGCACGTGTGTTTCATCTCGAACATACCTACAAAGTTGAGATACATGAAACACGTCATGAACATTCGCCAAAGATTGCGGTAAAGCCAATCGATACGCCACTTCTCCAATACGTTCCAAAATCTCGAAAAGCCCCACGAATCGAGGACTAAGCTTGCTTTGACTCCCAAAACGAATCATTCATCTAGTCGGTGATATCTTCAAGAATACCAAATCACCAACAGCGAAATCTAGATGTCTTCTCGATATATCGGCCCAACTCTTCTGCCGATCTTGTGCTTCCTTCATAAGATTCCGGATAGTGTTAACTTTCTCTACTGTCTGCACGATCAAATCCAGTCCCAACAATCTTCGTTCTCCAATATCGTCCCAACAAACAGGTGAACAACACTTGCGACCATATAATGCTTCGAATGGAGCAATCTGAATAGTTGCCGGAAAACTATTATTGTAAGAAAACTCCACCAAGTGTAGGTGATCTTCCCATGAACCCTTGAAGTCTAACATGCAAGCTCTCAACATGTCTTCAAGAGTTTGGATCGTTCTCTCCGACTGGCCATCTGTCTGAGGATGATAAGCTGTGCTAAACTTCAATCGAGTCCCCAAACTTTCCTGTAAGCTCTTCCAGAAGTGTGATAAGAAATGGGTGTCACGGTCGGACACGATGCTCACCGGTACTCCATGCAATCTTACAATCTCCTGCATGTACCGTTCTGCTAACGTTTCCGTTGACTGACCAACTCGAAATGGTATGAAATGAGCTGCCTTGGTCAATCGATCAACAATCACCCAAACTGCATTGTTGCCCTTTGGACTCCGCGGTAAAGTCGTCACGAAATCCATGGTTATATGTTCCCACTTCCATTGAGGAATCGGAAGTGGTTGCAATAAACCATCAACCCTTTGATGTTCAGCCTTAACTTGCTGACATACCAAGCACTTTGCTACAAAGCGAGCAATCTCCCTTTTCATGCCTTCCCACCAGAAATGTTGTCTTAGATCGCGGTACATCTTCGTGCTTCCAGGATGTACGGAATACGCGGAACTGTGTGCATCCTTCATAACTTCTTCCCTAATATCTCCTTTTGGCACACACAAATGGCTACCATCGCAACAAACCATCTTCATGAATCAACAAGTCCGCTTCAACTTGTTCTCGAAATTTCTGCAATCTTGGGTCCTGTAACTGCGCTGCTTTAATATTCATGATCAACGACGACTGTACTTGCAGCTGCATCAAAACACATCCCAATCTTTTCCCGGATGCGTCGCTATGAATCACCAATCCTCCGGAACTGTCTGGCACGGTTAAAATAGGAGCGGTTATCATTCTCTGCTTCAATGCCTCAAAAGCTGACGCGCTGTTCATAACATAATATTGCATTTTGTATTCCCCATTCTTATGCATTTAAGAATAAAAACAGGTGCTTTTGACCCATGTCTGCTACATGTTACAGGTTACAGGTTCTTGGACAGAAAACAGTGCAAACGATGTAAAGACGATGAAAATGTGGACTTTAACCAACAAACAGAGAATCTTGATCAGGCCTACATAAGGAACAATTCACAAAGCAAGATTCAAGACGTCGACACAAAGCCATGGTTAAAGTCCACAACAATGTTCACCGGAAATCTGGAAGAGAACCAGAAGCTGAATTGAGAAAAAATATATAGAACTAAGTAGCCCAAGATGACAAGAACCCAGCCCAGAAGTTTCAGCAGCCAACTCTTCCTTTTGGCCGCGGAACCGCGGCCAAACCAAGCCTCGGGCCGCGGTTCCGTGGCCGTAATGCGCAATCTTGAGTTGAAAATTTTACCATAACTTTAGGACGGCTTTGACTAGTCAACTTAGGTCTATATTTGTAATTTTAGACATGCGGTTCAAGATGTAACCTAGGGTTTCTATTTCCTATAAATAGAACTCTAATTCATTGTAAACTTTATGCCTCCTTTTAATAAAATACAAATTCTTTTGGAGAGCATCGGTGTTTCTTTTCCATTCAGAAATTCAGATCTGACAAACCTGCATGGATGATTGGAGGGATGCATCTGTAAGTAATTTAATTTCTTGCCCTAGTGTAGATTTCAATTCCTTGCCCTAGGTAGATTTAATTTCATGCCCTAGGAACTTGTTTAGGGTTTAGCTTTGAGGAAGGATTTTGAGAGATGAGATCTCTCATCCCTTTCTTACCCACCAAATATTTACAATAGGACTCTATGCATACACGCACATACCGCGCCCTACGGCATCCTACCCCTTGAGGTAACGATGACACCGTAGTGTAAAGGACACCGGTTGCACGTGTTTTTCATGGAGGTTAGGGTAAGGATCTCTAAAGGAAGGACAAGAACCTAGAGGAAGGAACACCTTCCCGAACGGATCTAATCCCCTTTATTGATAATTACCATAACTCCTCACAGATCTTCATTCGGGTATTGAAAGCGGTGAGATTTAATTACATTTCCAAACCATCCCTAAACCTAGCCCTAGCAAGAGTAGATCTAGATAATTGCCTTAGGTTAATTAGGTTTTTAGATTTAATAATTAATCCGAACACCCTTCGGAATTAACTCGTAAGCGCGACTAGGAGATTCACAAAATCCCTGTGGACCGACCCGTACTCACCGGCTAGCTGCAAAGCGACGCCGTTCTTGATTGCGGTTTAGAAATAGTTTTTGACATACGAATCACGCGCATTTATCCGTCCATACGAACGGTACTTCCTTACGCGTAAGCTTGGTCAGAGGCTCAGCCAAACGAGCAAAATTCTCCACGAACCTTCTGTAATACCCGGCAAGTCCAAGAATGCTTCTGATCTCTGCAGCGTTCTTCGGAATCGGCCAATCTCGAACTGCTGGAATCTTCTCAGGATCAACGGCGATTCTATCTCTGGATACAACATGCCCCAAAAACTTCACTTCTTCAAACCAAAACTCGCACTTGCTCATCTTAGCATATAATCTTTCTTGACTCAATGTCTGCAGTGTGATCTTCAAGTGTTCTGCATGCTCTTCTAGGCTCCTCGAGTAGACCAGAATATCACCGATGAACACCACTATAAACTGGTCCAAGAACGGTGAAAAGATTCGGTTCATCAAGTCCATAAATACCGCCGGTGCATTCGTGACTCCAAATGGCATCATTAAATACTCGTAGTGTCCATACCGAGTTCGGAATGCAGTCTTGCAAATATCCTCTGATTTAACTCGGACCTGATGATATCCGGACTGCAAATCCAGCTTCGAGAATTCCCTCGCGCCACTAAGTTGCTCGAATAATTATCCAATGCGAGGGATCGGGTACTTGTTCTTAATATTCACCCGGTTTAATTCTCGATAATTGATGCACATTCTCCTTGTGCCATCTTTCTTCTTTACTAGAAGAACTGGAGCTCCCCAAGGTGAATTGCTGCTGTGAATCTAACCCTTCTCAAGCAATTCGGTAACCTGCTTCTTGACTTCTTCCAACTCCACTGGTGCCATTGGATAGTACGCTTTAGAGATTGACGCTGCACCAGGAATAAGATCGATTGCGAACTCCACATCTCGTTTTGGTGGTAAACCCAAGATGTCTTCGAATACGTCCATGAACTCTCGAACAACAGTTGGCGCTTCTTCCTTATCAACTTCCATAGACGAAAGAACATTAATTGTCAGCCTAGCCCTAAACTCGACTGGCTCGATAGAACTGCTTCCTCCAGTAAAGACAAACTCCGGATGTCCGGGAATCTGAAAAATCACTTTCTTTGCCCGACAATCAATGTGAGCGTGGAAAGTGTCAAGAAAATCCATTCCCAAGACAACTTCATAACTGCCGGTATCAATCACCAAGAAATCCGCAAATAATTCACGTCCGTAAATAACTACAGAACAATCCTTACATTCTCTACTAGCTATGATTTTCCCATTCCCAGTGTATATGTCCCAATAACTAGACAGGGTCGTGCAAGTAATCGAGTGTGTAGTATTAAACTTAGACGACATAAATCAATGGGATGCACTAGAATCGAATAACTCTAATGAGAGAAAACCATGAACAAGTAGGATACCTGAAACGACTTCCTCTGAAGCCTTGGCCTCTTTAGCCGTCAGGGTAAATGCTCGAGCTTGATTGGATCCCTGAGTTAACTGCTCCTGCTCCCGAAACTGCTTCTGCGGTGGCCTCTGAACATCATCTTTCATGCGAAGCTTCGATGGACAAGTATCAGTAGTATGATCAGCTGATCCACAAATAAGACAAAGTCCAAGTCTCCTTCGACAATCTCTCCAGAAATGACCCAGTCGTTGGCAGTAATCACACAACACCCTTCCTTTTTGCTTGGGAAAAACTGGCTTCTTCACTGGTGTAACGCCACGCCTGTCCACCGGAATACCTCTGCATATAGGCGCTCGATTCGGCGTAAACGCCGGCTTCCGTACCGCAACTGTCGGCTGCTGCGTATTTTCAGTCTTCAATGATAGGCTTTGCTGCTCTCAAGCCACTTTAAGTACTTGTGAGAAAGTGGTCAAACCCAGAGATATAATTTGCCTCTGGATGTCCACGTCCAAACTGCGCATGAACCTCCTTGCCCTATCAGCATCATTGGAAACCAAATGTCCAGCGAATCTACTGAGCCGTGTCCACTCAGCTGCATGTACATCTACGGATGCGCCGTTCTGCTTCAAGCCGATGAATTTTTCTTCCATTTCCTCCCGTGCAGTCCGCGGGAAGAACTTCTCCAAGAAGCACTGCGAGAATGTTGCCCAACTGATCGGCTTGGGCAAACGGGTCTCCTCTACAAGCCACCATTCACGGGCATAATCTACCAATTGGATGCGTACTACATCCACTCTCTTGTCCTCTGGAATCTGTGCTGCAACGAGCAGATTCTCCGTATCGACTAGCCACTGCTCTGCTGGCAACGGCTCTTCCAGACCAGTGAAAACGGACGGACAAAGTCTCCTGAAATCCGCCACGGTACCTACACGCTCTATTGATTTAGCCACAACATTGTTTACGGACTGCTGGACGGTCCGCAAACCTTCCTGAAAAGCTTCGGCTTGCCGCTGGTTTAGCTCAGTCTGCCGTTTCTGGTTCTCTAGCAAGCTACGAATTACTCCAAGTAAGGCGGAGTCATCCACACGCCTCTGGTACATCTTCAAACTTCTGTCCATCATGATTCTGCAACCAATACACTAAAGAGGATTAGTATGATGAACAAGATTCAAAATTTGCGATGAATGATGACCATGAATCAAGGATATGAATCAAGACTAGAACTCTAAGTTACTTAAATAGAGTACCGCATTGTAACCATGCCGCGGTACATAGTTACAATCACATAACTCCACTCAAGTCGCCTAAATTCTAGAGGTAAACAATAGGAAACCAAAGTTTCAAGTCGAGATGCAAAAAGGTTTGCATATCGTCAAGGTAAGAATCAGGAGGAAGTTAAGATTCAAGAATGGAAAGATGGTAAAGTGGCAGGACATGTTCCTAATCACGAGTATTCTGATTCGTGTATTGGGTCCAATACCCAACTACAAAAGAATCAAACCCGATTAACCTAGATCCTACGGCTCTGATACCAAACAAACCCTGTCATGCCCCGCTTCCCAGAGTGCGCTAAGATAGGCACGTGACAGAGCCAACCATGCTACCTGTGGATAGGAAATATCCCTCCATAGTCACATTACGACTGTAGAGATATCAAGAACAGTAACAAACTATCTAACACATGTCCATAAGCCAGAATAAACGAGTCATGAAATAAAATAATGCGGAAGCAAAAGATCCAAGTACAATAATAAACTGGAATGTACGTCCCATAATGCGGGCTCACATCAGGAATGAAAATACTGAAAAGAAACTAAACTAAACTAATAACAGGTCCTCACTGCTCGGCCTGTTGATCAAAATACTCCTGGACAGCCTGCGATAAAGATAAGGGATCTGGGCCATGCAAAACCCAGACGTCAGTGCGTCATAATATCAATAATTCTAAGCAAGCAGGATATAATGAGATATGTAGGCATGCAGTATGAACAGTAACAAGTCACCAATAACAGGTAAACAGTAACATGAATATATATGTCAGTGAACAGGATATAAACAGGTGAAGTGCAGTGAGTAGTCTAAACTGTGCTATAGGGTTATCTACTCTAAAATTATTCGAAATCAATTAATGTAATCCTCATCGTAACCCATCGGTCTATGCCCTGTTCATTCCCTACGGGACCACGGTAAAATGATGTAATAGACTGTGAGTCTATGTCCCGTTCATTCCCCACGGGACCACGGTAAAAATGATATAATAGCCCTTTGAGTTACGTTCAGCTACATTCTTGATTTCCCCATACCCCCAAGTTATGTGTGTAAGTCAGGTATTTATAAATCTGAGACTAATGCCAACACATGATCAAGCAGGAACAGGTTTGTCTGTATAGACAACAGGAAATGTCCGTAGGGACAACAGGTCAAGATCGTCGGCATTAGTAACAAGATCAGGTAACATGTCAAGCTGTGGTACATCAGGTCATGTCAGGTGGTGTACATGTATCAAGTTGTGTCAAATAGTGCACAGGTATCAAGTCATGTCAGTAGTAGTGTATCAGGTCATGTCAGGTAGTGCACAAGTGTCGAGTGGGTGCTCATAATCAAACTGTAACAAGTATGGGTGCACAAAATCAAGTATAGAGTACTAATAAAATTAACTAACATGAATGGTATGCACATAGATAGAAAGTCAAAGACATGGATGCACACTATCGATTAGGGTTACTTTTAATAGTTCTAAAACTAATTAGATTGCACTTTATTAAACATGGGGTATTAAAACAATAGTATTAGGTTATTAATAAGATCTGTAAATGCAGCTATATGCATTCTATATGATATGGATGCAAGCGGACATCATATAACCGTAAAATGATAAACTAACAAGTGCGAGATATATAACTATGCAATATGAGATGCAACTATTCAATTTGATGCAGTATATGATAGTATAGTATGTAACAAGATAAGTTTTCATGACCTAGATCTAAAATGATATGAATGGATGCAAACGGAACATCGAAAAGTTATAAAACTAAACATGGGGTGCATGATTTAAAATACAGGTATGATATTTATTTAAATAGGTATATAATGAGTTATATAGCATGTAGCAAGATTAACTTGCCTCGACGGAACACGAAACGGATATGTACGGTACGTCCGACGTCGGCAAAATGTCGCGACGCGTGCACGACATACGGAAAGGGTCCAAGAAACGCACGAGGGTGATCACGCAGGTCAGGTCCGTCCTCTGGGTCGTCTGGATCGTCGGCGTCACGTCCGGCTCCGGCGATCTACAGAAATCAAGAATCAAAGAAAAGAAAAGAAAAGAAGAGGAAGGAAAGAAAGAGGAAGAAGAAAGGAAAGGAAGAGGCTTACTGGGTTTGTGCACAGGGGTCAGAAGAGACGAGAGGGCGACGACAAGATCAACGGCGGTGATGGGGTTGCCGGCGAGGTCTATGAACACAGGCAGTGGCCGCGGGGAGTTGTAGGGTTTCCTACAAGGAAAGCTTGGGTTTTTCAAGCTCGGGAAGGCGAGGAGAAGAGGAAGAGGGAGGAGAAGGTGGCCGCGAGGATGAGGTGGCGACGGAAATGAAGCTCCGGCGACGTGCAGGCGATGAGTTTAGGAAAGATAGGTCGTCGGGGTTAGGCTGCAGTCGGGGAAAGAGAGGAGGAGAAGAGAGGTGGAGAGAGGAGTGGAGGAGATGGAGGCGAGGTCTAAGATGGAAGCGGTGATGGCGACGAGCGCGACGCGCGGGCGTGGGTTCTCGCGAGACGAAGGGTTTCGCGGGGAAGAAGATGAGGGAGAAGAGAGAGAGAGTGTACGCGAGTTAGGTTTGAGAATGGGTTTTGTAAAAGAAAATAAATATAATATAATATATATATAAAGATATAGATGCAGCAGAGAGAGAGAGCGAAAGGAGAGAGATAGAGAGATGAGAGAGATCGAGAGGAGTGAGAAAGAGAGAGAGGAGAGATGGATTTGTTTTTTAGTGGTTAAGATATAATTTTTAAAAAAATATATTTTTCGTTATAAAATTTTAAACAGTTAGATTATTTTAAATATAATATTAATAAAATTAGATATCTTGGCAAATACAAATTTACTCCAAAATGCGCCCAGGTCGGGTCTAAAATCCAGATTTAAAATATGAAAAAATATATGCGATGTCCAAATTTCAAAATGAATGTTCAGGTAACGAAAATGCATACCCCCAAGATTAGATGCACGTACGTACGCGTAGCCATCCAAACACGTCCGTTTCACAGAACGGGACGAGAACAAGATGCGCGGATGCTACCATGAGGTTAGGGGTATTAAGCAGGCCAGGAAATGTATTTTTAAAAATATTTTACGTGACTTAAAATATTATATGGTAAAAGATGCAATGCCAGATAAAATGTCAGTATACAGTATTCATGAAAATGCACATGTCTATGTAACAAGTCAAGATAATTCATAAATATGAATCAAACAAGTTCCAAGCAAGCGGGTCGGGCCGAATGCAATGTAAAAGGTAAAATACCATTTGCACCCAAAATACGATAAATCAAGAAAATACCACAAATAAGAAAATACGAGAACTGGAATAGGTATAAATAAACTAGGTTGTTACAGATCGGGAGGTTTCAATCTCCCTGGAGGAGTTTGCGGAGATCTCAGGCCTACCTGTCAGAGGGGAACACTACGAGGAAATACTTCCCCCTGACGAATACGTCTTTGCGACCCGATCAGTAGTGATGGGCCTAACTCCGGAAAATGCCATTCAACATCGATTCCCATGCTTAATCAAGGTGTTGAATATTTATGAGTGCCTGTTCTTGGAATCTTGGGAGCACGGCGTCAGCTTCACAGATTTTATTGCCCGCTTTCTCCGCCCCGAAGTCCTTTTAAAGGAAGCTGCGAAATTTGCCAAGCTCGCCGATCCCTTCGACTTTGGTTTGGATAAACAGCCGGCAGCGGAAGCGGATCAGTGGAATTTCTTTCTCCCGGACACCTCGGTCATCCCCTTCGCAGAGCTTGCAGGCTCAGACGTCGACGAAGAGACGTTCTTTTTGGGGTTTCTCGGCCTATGGCTAAGTTGGTTCGTGCTACCCATGCACCCTCGTCATATGAGGCCGCCCGTTTTCTACCCGGCTCACCGGATGGTTGAAGGAACGCGGGTTGCCGTCGGGGTTGCCGTCGGGATTGCCGGGCTGGCTCATTTGTATCATGGGTTGAGCTTAGCGGCGGACACTACTCAGCCGGGTTTAGAGCCCGTAAATCTCCTGCTGCACTATTTTACTTCGTGGATCGAGCTGCACGTGCTTGGAGGCTTTGGAATCCACAAACGTCCTCGTTTCTATGATAGCTACAATTTTCCCCGGGTGATGTCTCTAATCGACGCCTCTGCTTCAGACCCGTCGTCGCGAGAAGCTCGGGGAGTGATCCTCCGCCCGCGCATGGTTGGGGACAGCATGACCTTCGTTGATAGGGTTATAACTATCGATAAGAAGTCAATTAAGATGGTGCAGCCGCTGCGTGACACCTTCAAGGATGGGCTTTCCACGTTGAAGGCTCGAGAGATCCTGCATTTGTACTCGATCAGGCCGGGCTTCTTAGTATTCAGGCTGAACGAGTCGGCGTTATTTATGAGGTACAACCCCCATAGCTTTGCCCAACAGTCGGGTTACAACCAGGGTGTTCCCCTCGAAGCTTTTCTGGCTGAACCGACTGCCACTGAAGAGGGCATTCGCACTATGCTGCACCACTTCATGCGCCTGAATACCGGGTCCATCTTCCTTATCAGCGATCCGAGCTACGTCTCGACCGCCTTGAACGCATATGTGGCATAGTACCAGCATGTGATGAGTGCCGTGATTAGGGAAGAACGACGGTCGCTGCTTGATCGCAAGGGTGCAGTCCCTGCCAGTAACCCGTCCGTCCCTTTAAAACGACGAATTGCCGTTCGTCCTTCATTAAGGGAGACTAATACGGTTGTGGTCCCTCACACCTTTACTTCAAAGCCACAGCTCAGCGTTCATAAAATGGTAGCTATAGCATCTCCGGACTGTGGAGGTGGCGTAGAGATTGGGCCCCGTCGCCCAAAAATGCCTGTGAAGCGTAAGCTCCTATCGTCGGCCGCCGGGGCTCGTTCGCAGAAGAAGAAGAAGAAGTCGATGTTTTCTGTCGACGTCGTACTCGGCCAGGAGCCCCATGCTCCCTATAGCGAGGGCTTGAGTGAGTACGGGACTAATGAGGGTCTATTTATCGAGCCTGCGGATGATACTGATCTTCAAGCCACCCTTGTGGCTTTCGAGCCACAGGCTCGCACAGAGACGGCGTTGCTATCGCTTGCAGAGACGGGTATGCTCTAATCATGTCATTTTGAGCTTTTTCCTTCTCTCTTATTATGCATTTATTAATACATCCTTCTTTGTCAGGCATCTCCGCTGAAGAGGCTCTGGCGGCTTCCCTCCGGACTTTCGAGGAGGAAGAGAGGCTTTGTGCTTCTTGTGGCTTGGGTATAACTTATTTCGTTTGATTACGCCATCATGCTTTATACCCGTGCTCTGACGCTTTATTTCACCTTGTTACAGGGACTACTTCGGCTCCAGTTGTTCCAGGTGTAGCGCCGATCCCAAGCGATGGTGCAGTAGTCTTGTCAGAGCTGGCCATCACGGCTACGACTATCCCTAAGCCAGCACGAGAGTCTTCGCTGAAACAGCCGATGATGGATGCCGTAACGGCATCGGATGCAGAACTAGGGTCAGATGACGGCGAAGGCATCCCCTTGTCCGAAGTCTTAAGGAGATCGGTCCTCACTGCTCAAACTGAAAAGAAGCGCAGGAAGCGCGCAGCGAGGGAGCATGATGCTACCTTGGCTGCGGGTGCAGGCTCAAGCACCATCCCTTCTGTCGCTATTACTTCAGAGGATACCCTTGTCTACTGCCCATAGACAGGTTGCGCGCGCGGCTTGGGAGGCAACTGAGGATCCATCACAAGGTAACGCAATGCCCATTTTTGTTTAGAACTTGGTCTGCAAATTCTTATATATCATATCCTGCAGGGCCAAGTCTTAGCGGTGAGATGGTAGGCGAGGCGACGGCGACCCCGGAACCCAAAGTAGCTACTCTCTCTAGGGAGTCTGGGACTGCCCAAACCGCTGCTCTCTCCCCTTGTGGCTCTCTGGTGTCGGAAGGCATCGTGAGTGTCACGAAGGCCCTTGTCGAATCTGGGGATGAAACCATGGGTGCCGAGACCGTCCCACTGAAGGAGAGCGAAGAAGTCACTAAGCCTAGTGATGCTTCCGTTGCTGAAATTGTGCCCTCTGAAGCACCTTGGGTTGCCGCAATGACGGCTGTTGTTCCTTCGCCTTCTCCCATGTCTTCTGAAATGCTGGAAGGTATAGGTTTGTGATTCATCGTCTTCATTGTGGTTATCACTCTCCTTGTACCGACAGTTGTTCCCCTCCAAAAGACGTGGCGGAGACGCGATAAACGTCTGGGCCTGAGGTTCGGGGCAGATGCTATATGGTTTTATCCGTCCACCTCTCCGAAGATGCCAAGTTGATTTATGGCACCGTGTATTGGAGGTTTAGACGGATGCAGCCGATGTAGCAGACTTCATCAGTTTCCCCCTCGCTTGAGGGGTTTTGATTGTGGGGACGCTCTTCCCTGCAGGCGCAAGCCCCTGCAGTTAATTACGCTACCGCATCGCGGTAACAACTTTCTCCTTCTCCAGAATTTCACTTCGTGTCGTGGGTGTTTGTTTTGTTTGTGGTTGCCCGTGGATTGTATACGGAGACTGAGTAATGCCGTCGCCCGTAGGACGTGGATTAGTCCAAATCCGTATTTACTTAGATTTGGGTTTGGTGTTTTTAGTTTAAGGATACATTAGCCGCGTTGAGGCTAAGATCAACTTAAACGTTCGTTAAGGATACGTTAGTCCTGTTTGAGACTAAGATCAACTTAACGTGGTGATCCATTTAATATATGGTCATCGAGACTCGTCGCCTCTCTGACGTCGTTGAAGGATTACAACGACATGTGTCAGAGGAGTTCAGAGATGTACCCTTGAACCAAGCTTGATTTAGAGTTTTATAGTCCGTTTGAATGTTTAAGGATACGTTAGCCGTGTTTGGGGCTAAGATCGACTTAAACGGGATCGTTTAGATCCGGTAAAAGAGCATTTGGATGCTCTGTTGTTCTAGTTTAGGGACGTGGTGGTCCTTACTCCAGTTTAGGGACGTGGTGGTCCATTTTCCAGTTTAAGGACGTGGTGGTCGATGTTCCAGTTTAAGGACGTGGTGGTCCATCGCCAGTTTAGGGACATGGTGGTCCATGTTCCAGTTTAAGGATGTGGTGGTCCATCGCCAGTTTAGGGACGTGGTGGTCCATATTCCAGTTTAAGGATGTAGGGGTCCAATATTAGTTTAAGGACGTTTCGGTCCAATATTAGTTTAAGGACGTTTCGGTCCATTATTAGTTTAAGGACGTTTCGGTCCACGAGTTTAAGGACCCCGCAGTCTATATTGATGTGTGGTCATCGGGACCCGTCACCTCTCTGACGTCGTTGAGGAATTACAACGATAGGCGTCAAAGGAGTTCGGAGATGTACCCTCGAACCGGATGTAAATTGATTTAGGGAGCAGCTGCGCTCAGTCAATTTAATTTGAGGACTTATGGCCATGACTGGGCTAAGTCCAATTAAAAAGTTCAACACCTTTATTTTTTTTGTTTGGGCTCTGCCCATAAAGGATGCAGAGCATCAATTTATTTTGGCCCTGCTCATTTTATAAATGATGCAGAATACCAATTTTACTTGGGCTCTGCCCTTATATAAAGGATGCAAAGCATCAATTTATTTAGGCTCTGCCCATTTATTGCCTTGCAATTTATTTTGGCCTGTTAGGTCATTTTGACTTAGGCCTGGCCCTTTAGCAGAGGAAATGTATTGCATTTCAGGCGCTTTGCGCCAATCAAAGAGCGCAAGCGCTTGTGATGATGACACGTGTCATGCAGCGCAGTACACTGCGCTAGTGCGCTACGCTTGCGCTGCTGACACGTGGCGCGCTCTGGTGAGTTGCGCCAATTTCAGAGAGCAAAGCTCTATTTCAAAAGCGTGTAGCGCAACTGGTTCAGATGCTGACACGTGGCGCTCTCCGGTGGCTTGCGCCAGCCCAAGAGCGCAACAGTGTAGATTGGAAGTGCAAAGCACTAAGAATCTTTTAGATTCAAGAACAGAAGTGCGAAGCACTATTTGATTTCTTGATCTAATTTAGATCAAAGAAAAATAAGTTTTTCTTGATTTTCTTATCTCAGAGAACCAAAGGTTCATGAAAAGTGCAAAGCACTATTTTTTTTTTTTGTTTTTTATTAAAGATCATTGATCTTGTTTTTAGATCTATAATCTGTTCATAAGAGAACTTTCTCTTTCTCTAAAGGTTTTTACCTTTTTCGCTCTTGAGGAGTTCTTCAGAGTTCTCTCTTTTCTCTCTCTCAGAAAACGTTGACTCCTTTAAATTGAGGTCTAGGGTCCTTCTTATAGTGCCCATAAATTAGTTAAATTTGTTAATGAGATCTTTCTCTGAGTGATTTGGGGAATTTTCCCCACCGTTGGACCTTTGATCCAAGGGCTTCTGTTTTACAGAAGAAGATCTTCTTGTTTTAACAAGAACAGAAAGATTTTTTAGAATTTTAATTCTGCTTGGCGCAAATGCTCCAGAGCGTGACACGTGTCATACAACGCACAGTGCAGTGCAACTGCGCAGCGCAGATGCACTAGCGCATCTGCGCTGACACGTGTCGCGCAGCGCAACTGCGCTAGCGCATCTGCGCTGACACGTGTCGCGCAGCGCAACTGCGCTGACACGTGTCGCGCAGCGCAACTGCGCTAGCGCATCTGCGCTGACACGTGTCGCGCAGCGCACAGCGTAGCGCAACTGAAGCGTTGCTTCTTTTGATTTTGCTTTGAACAGAGCTTTGCTCTGATTGGGTGCGCTGCCGCATCAGCTTTTGACATGTGGCGCGTTGCGTGCAGCGCAAAGAATTTGAAGCGCTGCTTCGAATTTTGAATTTTGAAATTCAAACAGAGCTTTGCTCTGATTGGGGGAAACAAATGCCCCCCGACCGTTGCTCTCACGTGGCGCACACGTGAGTGTAGCGGTGGCAAAGCCTTGACCGTTGGATCCAAGGGGTCAGGCGAAAGGGCGCAGGCGCCTATAAATAGGACCCTTGGTCCTTGATAAATTTTTTACCATTTTCAGGAACTTGAATTTCAGAGCCTTGCTCTCATTTCTTTCCAGAGTTCAGATTTTTAGAATAACTTAGGTAAATTTTAAATTAAATTAAATTAAATTAAATTAAATTTGATTAACAGAGCCTTGCTCTTATAGATCTTTGATCTAAAGAAAACCCCATTGGGGTTTTATTAACAGAGCCTTGCTCTCAGAAATCTATAGATCTACAGAGATCTTGTTCATGGATTTTAACCCATGAACAGAGCTTTGCTCATGGATCAAATGTAGACCTTTTTGATCTGAAAGCGGAAAACTCTTAAAAGTTTTTATGGATCTTTAAGATCCTAAATTTTTTAATCTTTAGGAGTTAGAGTTTTCCTTTTTGATGGCTTTTCCATCATTATTATAGAGCTGGGCTCTTTCCAAGGAAATTTTTATTCCCTTGAGACCAGAGTTTGACAAATGTCACTCTGTGACAGAGCTTTGCTCTAAAAGAGAAGATTTTCTCCTTGTCTCTGGGGATTTCCCATCAATGAGGATATTCTCTTGGGGATCTTTTTATTAACTGGCAGTCTCATCCAACGATGTGACTGTCTTCTTAAATGATGCGCCGTTATTCAGATTTTGTGGGTCCTCATTTGGTCCCTTACCCACTGCATTGCAGTGTGGTGTAAAATTTTAAAATGTTGAGCGTTGGAGTTACAACATCGACGGCTGATTAAAAAAAAATTGTCTCTCCGCAGGAAACATGTCTGGTAATTTGTCTTTCCCGTTTGTTCGCTCGGAGGGTGGGTTTCCCCAGGCACCGGTGGACCGAGTGATGCTCGCTCTCATAAAGGATCATGACCCCGAGTACAAGTGCCTTCACCTGTGGGTAAGTGGTACAGTGAGATTATCCAGGGTCGCCGAAGTTTCAGTTCTGCCACGCCATCTGAGCCGATATTTTCGATCTCTTATGCGGATGAACCCCCGGTGAAGTATGCCGTGGAGGTCAAGAATTGGAATTCAGATGACCTCCTACAGCCTGCAATTGTTGCTATTCCCGTGCAGCCGCCGCCAGCAATAGATATTTTAGGAAGGCGAATCTGTCAGGGTGAAGCACGCCCTTAGGGACAGGCCTATAATATTGGATTGGTCCCGCGACCCCCTATTGGATACTTGCAGTGGGCCCGGTATATCCTATTGGCGAAAAGGACCCATTTGATGAAGATTGGTTTGTATTCGGCCATCTATGTCTCGCTTTTCGAGTATCCCTCTCCTCCGACGTGGTGGATCAAGGCCTTTATCGAATAATGGAATATCCCCACCCATACCTTCCTGATGACGGACAGGGAGGTCTCTATCTCTTTGGAGGAGTTTGCTGAAGTTTCGGGTCTGCCAATGAGGGGGGAGCACTATGAGGAGCTGCTTCCTCCCGATGAATACGTCTTTGCCACCAAGCCGCGGGTGTTTGATCTAACTCCGGAGAACGCTATTCAGCACCAGTATCCGGGCTTGGTGAAGGTATTAGAGATTTATGACGGACTCTATCTGGAATCGGGCGACCGGGGAGTCAGTTTTGCAGATTTCATTGCTCGCTTCATTCGACCGGAGTTCTTATCAGAGCGGAGCGAGAAGTTCGCCCAGCTCGATGACCCTTTTGGGTTCGGTTTTGATCGCCGACCCACATCGGAGGATGACCACAGAGACTTTTATCTTCCCGGTGCCGCCGTCGTCCCTTTTTCAGAAATTGCCGTTCCCGACATGGATGAAGAGACCTTCTTCGTAGGGTTCTTGGGATTGTGGTTGTGCAGTTTTGCTCTTCCTATGCATCCACTGTTAGTTATATGTATGCCCTAGAGGCCATTACTATACATAGGATGTATATTGTAGTGGATGCTGGGACATATATAGGGAGGACTTTCTTGCTCGACATGATAGTATGCTATCTGGTTGCTCTTTACCTTAACGTGTATACTGATTGTCTCTCTGTTACATGTTGGTAAAGCCCTTAGGATGTGTACTTGACTACCTGGACTATGATGCAGATCATACTAGTGGGGACAGATAGTCCATAAGTACATCCTTCAAAGTCCCTAGTCGTAGGTATTTCGAGACGGGGCATCGATATACCAGAGTAGACTAGCGTATACCTTCTCGACCCATACAGATGGGTGATGGATGATCCCATATCCATTGGTGTTTGACATCAGAGATGATATACGGGTGCTCAGTAGAGACTGGGTACACTGGACGGACTCGCCGAGAACTCCCAGATGGTATTATACCTCACGTCAGATGGCAGTTCTCTGGTGACACTGGTACATAGTAGTCTGTTGACCCGAGATCGTCATAGAGTCTTGTGTGGTTCCCACTGTGCTTTGATTTCCATCTTACCACGTCCAAGAGGGCATGCAAAATAGTGGATTTTGGGTACAGTCCCGAGTCACATGGAGGCAATGAGCGATAGGAGGGGATTCGTCTCTCCCGGTATAGGGAGTTGATGTTGCGCTGTGTTCGATTGGCTATAACCGGAAATCCCTGGCCAGGGTTGTTGAGATTTACTGGTAAGTGTTACCAGTAGTTTCTCGAACTGTTATAGACCTCATATCGACACGACTTATCGAGCTATTGGGGTATGACGTTTACCACCCCTAGGCGAGATATGCAACATATCAGACGATCAGACCGGACTGTACGGTAGTGTTACTGGTTGGATTCACTGGAGTGTGAGCGGGCTTGCTCGTCGATCTTCTGATCGCTCAATACCCGGGTGGCCGTTACGTTTAGCAGACCGCTTGCGGCTTGTGGGTGTTTGATATGATCATCACCTGCTGCCGGCGTATTGACGAGTCTTTAGAGTCCTACACAGAGGTTTCCTGGCTCAAGCGAAACGAAATAGGAGCGCATATGAGATATGTGCGGGACCGAGAATAATGCATGTATGTGATACCGTATTTCATTCTCGCGATAAATGTATCGATTGGTTGTATGCGATATAACCTAGTTATCGATTCAAGCATTGATTCGATAAATCGATACATTGGATATTAGTCGGTTATATGCGATATGACCGGATCATTAAATCAAGTGTTGATTTAATGATTTAATGCATAATTATATATTTGATATATTACTTTGCATTAACTAGTATCGGTTCACTTAAGATGGATTTTCTCACTCGGATGTGCACATTGTATATGTGATATATTTTGTGCACTTGATTGTATCATGTTTGATGATACATGTTAACTTGGTCAAGTGTAAAGATTAAACCATGGTTAGTTAATGGTTAGGGTTTTCATTTATTCTTTCATTATCTTTTAATTTGGATTAAAAGAAATGAAAAGAGAAAAGAAAAACAAAAGGGTTTCTTTCATGAAGCTTGTTGAAGCTTCATGAAGCTTTGACCAAAGAAACCCTTTTGTCTTCATCTCATTAACCCTAACCATTCATTTAACTATAGTTAGCTCTCTACACTTTACCATGGTTACAATTATGATAAGAATTCATTTTCCTTTCTATTTTAAAAAAAATAACTTATCATAACATTATCTTCTTCTTCTTCTTCATCTTCTACTTGAAGAAAACCTTGCCTCTATCAATGGCAAAGTGAAGAAATGAGTGAGAAATCCAATTCTAAAGTCTACCCACTTCCTATTTCTTCATCCTCTACCTCTTGCCAAGTAGTATAGGGTGTTTCCTTCATAAGTTTTCATGGCTTGGTGAAGTTGGAGCTTGATCTAGCGATGCCTCGACGTAGATCATCTTCGGCACGAAGCCGACGACCTTGCCCCCCATTTCTCCGATGAAGCCGATGCTAGAGCCCGGGATTTCATTTGGACAGCGGAGAGGACTTCATCACGGAGCCGTGGAGGTGGAGGACCGGATCTACAAAGGTTGTATTTCCGTTCTCTTAGTAAAGTAGTTTACTAGTTGCATCTTTCGCCTAGATATCTAGTTAACGATCCGTATTAGGGTTTCTCGGCACCGTAAATTTTGAAATTGGCATGGTTGATGCCTTGTGAGACCTCTTGAGAGTGCCTAGGAACCCTACAGTGGTATCAGAGCCTAGCTAGAGCCTTAGGCGATGCGTAGACGAAGTTTGAAACCCGAACGAACCCGAAACCCTAAACCAAACATGCTCTTTGGACTTTTTCTAAAATCTGGAGTTTTTCGATATTAAAAATATGCAGAAAAATCAGCAGGGAATTGTAAGAATTACTGTGAAGCCCGTACCCATGAATCCACCAAAGTGCGGCGGAACCGCGGCAGAAGCCTGGCTTCTGCGGCGGTTCCGCGGCCGTATGATGACGTCAGCTTCCCATATTTGCACAGTAATTCCTCTTTTCTGGTGTTGGATTTTCTGGGAATTTTTAATATTTATTCAAGAGTTGAATTTTCTGGGGTTGTTTTGGGGATTCGGTGTTTCGATCGGAGTATCAGATTTTGTCTATGTCGCTTTCCGAATAAATTTTAGAATATGTTAAAAAGTTCGACCGGATATAAATACCCAATTTTTCCCCTGTCGGGAAATTTCCAAGTGTTGGATTTTTCCGAGGTTTAAAGACGTTCTATGTAGTGCAAGTAACGCGATGGTCCCTCTAGAAGACAACAAACCTTAACTCGATTATGTGACCGTCTTGAACTGCCCTTTGAACCTTCGGGTTTGGGGCAGTACGGCGTGCCACATGTGAGGCATTGGCTTGACCCTTCTACGGCTGGACCGTTGGTACTGAGGCACGAACTGAATGTTTTTAGACTTATTTCATGTGTTGATCTGTATCGGGAAAACTTGGGTGTTTGACTGTTCGATCGAAAAGTTTAACATTTTCTATTTATCTGGAATGGGATACAATAATTGGAATTCACAAAGAGTTATGAGATAACTAAATGAATGTTATAAACATAGCACTTTAGTCTCACTTGATCGGTTGCCACGGAATTTTGATGTGATCAAAAGTCCGTCGCAATCACGTAGCGTACGCGGATACTCGTCGGGTAAACTTAATAGACAGCCTCACTCCATAACCCCGACCAAGTGACTGTAGGAGAACCCCGTCGCCGAAAGCATCCGTCTGGGTGCTCGCGGTAGCGGTGTTCCGCCTTGGTGCACTTCGTCGACGGTATCGGGGGTGCAGCCGTTTACTGAAGTTTGCGACGAGCATTCGATCAGGATGTCGGGAATCCTGTTGAATTGCCCGACCTGATATTGAAAAGTGTTTTCGATTTTGAGACTAAAATGCGGGGTTTATAATTGTTAGGCATGCGATGTCTAAGGAATTCATTGGTTTAGGCATGCGATGTCTAAAGAGGTTGCGGATTCCAACTGTTGTAGTTTTGCACTTTCTTTTCTGTGACCGTAAGTGTAATATGTGATATCGCCGTTTTCATTGCTATATGTCAACGAAAATTGGGATGCGCATATTTACTTACGTTGATGACATGTGATGTTATGTGTTGCTGGATATGTTATATTGGATTGTCGTGTTTGAATAGCCGGGGTTTTTTTTATGTGAGATGAGTGTTTTTCATTTTCATTCATGTAAAAACTTGTATGTAATATTCTTTTATTGGGGCACTTCCAGGTTGCGGAAGATGTCACCCTTTGTATATTATTTACTTTTCCGCACTAGGATAGACCCAAGGAGGGGAGCACAAGTAACCGGGTTCTGGAGTCCAGTGGGAGACCAACTCGAGGAGTCGAGTCTGGGTCTCTTAACTCTAGAATTGGTAGGGTTGCTTGCCGCTCTCGTAGGGGTCTAGGGGTGTGGGTTTGGCTATTCATCGCGACCGTGGAATCCGTATTTTATACTGGCTCGTATTGAAAACATGGACGTCCTAGTATATCCAATATTTCATATGTTTTTTCTGCTGCGATATCTGTGATGTGATCATGTGATATGTTCTGTGATGGATACTTTATATAGTATATATGATATATTATATAGATGTTACTTATGTTTTACACCCGCGCTAGCCCTGCCCCGCTCTGCCGTTAGTTACCTAACCTAACGGTGCACGAGGGGACATCGAGGCGAATGCGGATGGCATAAGTGTACGTCGTATTTATCTGTGATGTTTAGGTACTTTAAATGATGGGACTTCATTAATGAGATTAATGAAATAAAAGAAACCTAAGATGTTGTAGAATCGAATTTCAAAAATAAAACAGGTAGCTACAGTTCTTGCTTTGCACAGAGGTATATGTGATATATCCTGCACCTTATTCGATGAGGAAAGGACCGAGATCCCTTCACCGGGAGTGACTCCTTTAGCAATAACTGGCAGATGCTACACACTCGGTTTGTCTTTTGATTGCTTTTAAGAGTTTTTGCTTTGCACAGTGATATATATGATATATCCCGCACCTCATTCGACGAGGAAAGGACCGACGATCCCTTCACCGGGAGTGACTCCTTTAGCAAAACTAGAAAAGCCTCAAAAGCACTCCATTTTAAAATCATTTGATTCTACAACGATATCAAGTTCATTACGCAATAGGTTTTCAGAAAAACCTGTCGTAGCCCTCCGTCATTTCAGATAAGTCCTAGTTAGTATTCGTGCTACGTTTGTTGGCCTGCGTCAAGGCGTAGTGTGCGGTAGCTAACTAGTATTTATCTGCTTATGCATATGATGCAGATTGGATTAGGGTAGTCGTGCGACTTTGTTGGCCTGCGTCAAGGGTCGTGCGGGTGGGTTTAATTCAATCAGGAAATGACGGGTTGAACTTGACTAGCGCACTATGGTTTGTTGGCCTGCGTCAAGGTCATAGGACGCTAGGGGCAAAATTATCGGGAATTTCAAGTGTTGAAATTTGCAATGAGATTGCATACCTTCTATGAGATAGTTGGATCCCGATACCCGCTGCGAGTAAGAGTTACTCCTGGGAGAGTTTTACACATTACAATTAGCCGATCAAGTAGGTGTCTAGAAAGGTGTTAACGAGGTTACGCCTTTGGGAAAACGATGTTTACATTAATTAGGTTCGTGCGAAAGCACGGGGGACCTCCCTCAAAGTACCGACACTGGCCTGGCTGAAAGATTGGCGAACTTGTAGTTTGTAATTAATCCCGGCTAGTCTTTCCTTTTAGGGTTTGAAGGAAGATTTGATAAAAAGCAGTGGGAGCCATCCTGATTAGATAAAATAATAACCAATCTATTCTTGCAAGAGCGCACGCTGAGTGTTTTCTTCTCTCTCTCTCCAGGTAGCGACCATATCACGCCTTAATCAAGATAATAATACGGATTATTGACCGAACCCGCTTGTTATACTGAGCTGGGGAACGTTGGTCCCGCTCCAACTTATAATTGTTATAAGACAGAGCAGGAAATTGGGGATTACCAGAATTCCCGTGCCGCCCAAACGAAGAGAGTGCATGCTGATGCATCATTTTCGGGTGAGTTCGTTACAAAGAACTGTTTCTCAGTATCCTCTGCGTCCTGGGTATCTGATACCGGAACAGGATCCCAGATATGTAATCTGTTTCATAGGGCTACAGAAAGGCAGAGAACTGAGAAAGGGTGATAAGTTTCATGAGACACAAAACGGGGCAAGTGTTGCAGCCAAGTCTGTTGGTCACTGTCACCCTGTATTACCAATACATTGATTCTGAACAAATGCTATTAGATACCGAACCTGATATACAAAATCATATCAGTCTCTTTGTTAGTAAAGAAATGATAAAATTTTGTATTGTTGGATAATGTTTTGAACATTTCCTATATCAAAAGTTGATCGGTTCAGGCACGTTATCTAAAAGCATTAACGTTCTAAATCAAAATACAGTTCTTAGCATACGGAACACACACAAGAGGAAGAGTTCAGAAATGAACGAATCCTCCTTGAGGCATTGTAGACTAGGTCATATCAATGTGACCCGACTAGCTGAAGTTACATGTAGATGCATATTTAAATCAGTTTGAATCTACATCTTGTGAAACTTGCCAGTCATGTCACAAAGATATAATGACACCAGCTCTGTTTATTGGAAACAGAGAAAGAGTTAGTTAACTCTTGGGATGATACATGTTGATGTATGTAAGGTCCCCTGTCTACACATGCCAAGACCGGTTCTTTGTACTTCATTACGTTCTCTGATAATCTCTCAAGATTCAGACATATGTTCCTGTTGAAACACAAGTCTGAACCTTTTGAGATATTCACAGAATATAAGTAAGAAGTAGAGAACCAATACGGGTATAAGTATTATGTCCTTTGATGAGATCAAGGAGGAGAATACTTGAGCACGGAAATCCTGGACTATTCTAAAGGAGAATGAGATTCTCTCTCAGCATTACTCCTCCGTATACACCATTGCACGATGGTATATCGGGGTGGAGCAGATACACCCTATTTGATATGGTGTGCTCTATGATGAGTACTACTGAGTTACCTATTTCCTTTTGGGAGTTATGCACTTGAGAAGCTGCATACCTATTGAATAGGGTTCGAATCAAATCAGTTGCCTACCACTTCATATGTGATATGGAAAGGGAAGAGCCCATATCTTAAGTTGGTTAAGATTTGGGGTTGTCCGGCCTATGTCAAAAAGCAAAATCCGGACAAGCTCGAGGCAAGGTCTGTTATGTACAACTGGAAAGGTTCCAGCTATACAAACAACAGCAGTTGATTTGATAAAACCAAAGGATTCAATAGTTACCAACGAACCTCAGCCTCTCCGCCGATCTAGTAAGGTTCCTCACCCACCTGAGAGATACTTCGGTTACTCTATGACAGTGGGAGCGAGGATTGCATCATGAGATGATGACCCAACTAGTTTCGAGCTGGCCATCAGGAGTGAGACTCTGTAAGAATGGCTGGATGCTTAGCGATCTGAGATGGAATCCTTATACACCAACAAAGTATGGACTTTGGTTGCTATATCTGAAGGGTTAAATCCCCATCAGGAGCAAGTATATCTTGAGAAGATTACTTGGTGTAGATGGAAAAGTTGAGACTTTCAAAGCTAGACTTGTTAAAGCTTTTCATCATCGACCAGACGTGAATAATGATGAAACCTTTTCAAGTAGCTATGCTTAAGTCCATCCAGATCCTACTTGCCACGGCTACATACCATGACTACGATATCTGGTGGTTGGGTGTCATGACAGCTTTTCTAAATGATGTTTTAGAAGAGAGCGTCTATAAGTACACAGCCAGAAGGCCTCGTAGACAGTGGGAGCAGCGGAAACATGTGCAAGATGCTTTATAGGATAAAGCAGGCATCGCGGAGTTGGAACATCTGTTTTGATGAAATAGTCAAAGAGTTTGACATCATCAAAATGGTAGATGAACCTTGTATATACAAAAAGGTAATAGGGAGTATGGTGATGATCCTCGTAGAGTACGTGGATGACATACTCTTGATAGGGAAGGAGTTTCCTATGCTACGCTCGGTCAATCTCCGCTTATCATAATGATTCTCCATATAGGATCAAAGTGATACCCCCTAAATCCTGAGTTTTGGATCTATGAGATAGATCTAATTGGATGTTAGGATTCTCACTAGTTGTAGTGAGATGGTATCAATTGATCCTGGGGAGAATCACTGGAAGGGTTCCAGGGTGATAAAGACGACTGAGTGTCAGTCACAGGCATTTTCTTTACCCTCAGTAAAGGGACGGTATGTTGGAAGAGTTCCAAGCTAGATACCGTGGCATACTAGACGATAAAGGCAGGATACATCGCTACTTGAGATGCTACCAAAGAGGCTGTTTGGGTGTATATTAGTTCATGAGATGAACTTCGTTCCTACCATTGTGAGACAATGGAGTTGTGGCTTATGCCAAGGAGCGCCCGTCCCATCAGTGATCCAGACATATTCTAAGGCAGTATCACCTGATCATGGAGATGGTTGATCTCCAGGGTGATCGAGGTTAGGAGAGTAGACTCTGAGGACAGCACGGCGGATCCACTCACGAAGGCCTATTCCCAGAGAGAGACTTTTATGGGATGGTTGAGTATGAGATACTACAACCACTGCTACAGATGGCCCTAGTGCAAGTGGGAGATTGTTAGTTATATGTATGCCCTAGAGGCCATTACTATACATAGGATGTATATTGTAGTGGATGCTGGGACATATATAGGGAGGACTTTCTTGCTCGACATGATAGTATGCTATCTGGTTGCTCTTTATCTTAACGTGTATACTGATTGTCTCTCTGTTACATGTTGGTAAAGCCCTTAGGATGTGTACTTGACTACCTGGACTATGATGCAGATCATACTAGTGGGGACAGATAGTCCATAAGTACATCCTTCAAAGTCCCTAGTCGTAGGTATATCGAGACGGGGCATCGATATACCAGAGTAGACTAGCGTATACCTTCTCGACCCATACAGATGGGCGATGGATGATCCCATATCCATTGGTGTTTGATATCAGAGATGATATACGGGTGCTCAGTAGAGACTGGGTACACTGGACGGACTCGCCGAGAACTCCCAGATGGTATTATACCTCACGTCAGATGGCAGTTCTCTGGTGACACTGGTACAGAGTAGTCTGTTGACCCGAGATCGTCATAGAGTCTTGTGTGGTTCCCACTGTGCTTTGATTTCCATCTTACCACGTCCAAGAGGGCGTGCAAAATGGTGGTTTTTGGGTACAGTCCCGAGTCACATGGAGGCAATGAGCGATAGGAGGGGATTCGTCTCTTCCGGTATAGGGAGTTGATGTTGCGCTGTGTTCGATTGGCTATAACCGGAAATCCCTGGCCAGGGTTGTTGAGATTTACTGGTAAGTGTTACCAGTAGTTTCTCGAACTGTTATAGACCTCATATCGACACGACTTATCGAGCTATTGGGGTCTGACGTTTACCACCCCTAGGCGAGATATGCAACATATCAGACGATCAGACCGGACTGTACGGTAGTGTTACTGGTTGGATTCACTGGAGTGTGAGCGGGCTTGCTCGTCGATCTTCTGATCGCTCAATACCCGGGTGGCCGTTACGTTTAGCAGACCGCTTGCGGCTTGTGGGTGTTTGATATGATCATCACCTGCTGCCGGCGTATTGACGAGTCTTTAGAGTCCTACACAGAGGTTTCCTGGCTCAAGCGAAACGAAATAGGAGCGCATATGAGATATGTGCGGGATCGAGAATAATGCATGTATGTGATACCGTATTTCATTCTCGCGATAAATGTATCGATTGGTTGTATGCGATATAACCTAGTTATCGATTCAAGCATTGATTCGATAAATCGATACATTGGATATTAGTCGGTTATATGCGATATGACCGGATCATTAAATCAAGTGTTGATTTAATGATTTAATGCATAATTATATATTTGATATATTACTTTGCATTAACTAGTATCGGTTCACTTAAGATGGATTTTCTCACTCGGATGTGCACATTGTATATGTGATATATTTTGTGCACTTGATTGTATCATGTTTGATGATACATGTTAACTTGGTCAAGTGTAAAGATTAAACCATGGTTAGTTAATGGTTAGGGTTTTCATTTATTCTTTCATTTATCTTTTAATTTGGATTAAAAGAAATGAAAAGAGAAAAGAAAAACAAAAGGGTTTCTTTCATGAAGCTTGTTGAAGCTTCATGAAGCTTTGACCAAAGAAACCCTTTTGTCTTCATCTCATTAACCCTAACCATTCATTTAACTATAGTTTATCATAACATTATCTTCTTCTTCTTCTTCATCTTCTACTTGAAGAAAACCTTGCCTCCATCAATGGCAAAGTGAAGAAATGAGTGAGAAATCCAATTCTAAAGTCTACCCACTTCCTATTTCTTCATCCTCTACCTCTTGCCAAGTAGTATAGGGTGTTTCCTTCACAAGTTTTCATGGCTTGGTGAAGTTGGAGCTTGATCTAGCGATGCCTCGACGTAGATCATCTTCGGCACGAAGCCGACGACCTTGCCCGCCCATTTCTCCGATGAAGCCGACGCTAGAGCCCGGGATTTCATTTGGACAGCGGAGATGACTTCATCACGGAGCCGTGGAGGTGGAGGACCGGATCTACAAAGGTTGTATTTCCGTTCTCTTAGTAAAGTAGTTTACTAGTTGCATCTTTCGCCTAGATATCTAGTTAACGATCCGTATTAGGGTTTCTCGGCACCGTAAATTTTGAAATTGGCATGGTTGATGCCTTGTGAGACCTCTTGAGAGTGCCTAGGAACCCTACATCTACGCCATATGCGGCCGACTGTTTTCTACCCAGCGCATCGGATGGTGGCTGGTTTGCAGTTATCAGTAGGAATCGCCGGGCTGGCTCATCTTTATAATGAACTTAGTGTAGCGGCGGACGCTAGTGAGCCAGGGGTGCAACCCGCCAACTTCCCGATGCACTACTTTACTTATTGGATGGAAATGCACGTGCACGGGGTGTTCGGTGCCCATAAGATTCCTCTCTTTTTTGAGAAATGCAGGCTCCCGAGGGTCATACGGCTGGTCGGGGCTTCGATCGTAGTTGCACCTTCACGGGAGGCTAGGGGGCTGCTCCTTCGACCACACCTGGTCGGGGTGAAGACTTCTTTCTTGGATAAGGTCATAACAATAGGCTCAGAGACCACCAAGTCAGTAGTGTCGCTACGCGACGATTTTAAAGACGGGGCTTCTATATTGAAGGCTCGGGAAATCCTCCATCTCTACTCCATTCGGCCGGGCTACCTGGTGTTCAGGCAGAATGAGACAGCACTCTTCATGAGGTATAACCCTCACCGGTTTGCTCAGCAATCGAGCTACAATCAAGGGATCCCGATGGAAGCCTTTTTGGAAAAGCCCGTGGTTAGCCGAGAGGGGATAAAGAATGCAATGCACCACTTTTTGCGGCTTAACACGGGTTCTTATTTCTTCATCAGCGAGCCGAGCTGCGTCCCCAAAGTCCTCAACGCGTATGTGGCTTGGTATGCGCATGCTATGGGTCCAGTTATCCAAATGGAAAAATGCATGCTGGTTGACCGTAAGGGTGCGCCCCCCGGCGGCGATCGTAAGGCTCCCCTGAAGCCGAGGACCCCGGTTATTTCTCCATTGAAAGGTGCTGGAGGCGGACCTTCACGCGTGTTGAGTCCTCCGCTCGGATTGCCGCTTCGCGATACTGTGGATGCGCCACCATCCCCCCGTGCTCCAGTGGAGACGGTAGCTATGGTATCGCCGGAGTCCGGTGTAGGCGCGGATATCGAGACCCGCCGTCCCAAGGTGTCCGCCAAGCGTAAATCAGTCCCGGGTGCATCCAGAGCTGGCGGGCAAAAGAAGAAGAAGTTGCTCCTTTCCCTTGACACGATTCTTGGCTTAGAGCCTGAGGCCCCTCTTACCGAAGGAATAAGTGAATATGGCAGCAATAAGGGCTTCGCGGTAGACCCCACAGACACCGACCTGGCGGCCGCCATTGCGGCTTCTGAGCGATCAGTGAGGCTTGAAGCGTGGTTGAGTAAACTCGCCGAGTCAGGTAATTATTAGCTGCTTTCTTCATCATTTCATTGCCTTTTTTTTAATCATTATTCTTGACTAATACTTTTCCCCATTTTCAACAGGTGTCTCTACCGAAGAAGCTATTGCTGCCTCTTTGAAAACCTTCCAAAAGGAGGAGGAGAAGCGCGCTTTAGCGGGCGCCGGTATGTCCCACCCCCCTTTTTTAAAAAAAATTTTGTTATCTTTTTCGATGGTTAACCTAACTTTCTTCCTTTGTTTCTTTAGAAGGGTTATACCAGTCGATGAGGGGATCCTCTCTGAACCTGTTATTGGAGTTCCGGTCTCGTCAGGGCTGCTGCAAGAGCCTCGACTTGACAAGTCGATGAGGAATGCCTTGAAGAATTTGGAGGCATCCCTGTATGCAGACGAGGACGCCTCAATGAAAAAGGCTCTGGTAAGGTCCATTTCAACGGCCCGGGAGGAAAGGAAGCGGCTGAGGCGTGAGGCGAAGGCGCGCCGGGCTGCTTTGGCTACGGGAGCGGGCCCAAGAACCATCCCTCGTGCCGACACTCCATCAGAAGAGTCCCCGGTCGCTTTGTCTACCGCTAATAGACAGGCGATCCGCGCCAAAAGAGAGGCTAACGACAAGTCTACCTCAGGTAGCACTTCTTTCAGAATTTCATTATAAGACTCATAAAGCTGTCGGTTCTTATATACTTTATCTTGCAGGGCCAAGTCCGACCGAAGGGGATGCGGAGACCGTTGAACCCAGGGAAATAGAGGAGGCGACGCCTGTCGAACCTGAGCCGACGGTGGGCAACGTCGCTGAGGCTTCAGAGCCTGAGATGGAGGTTGGGGGGTCCGTAGCCGAGAAGGTCATTGATGCCGCGCCTGAAGTAGCGGCAGATGAAATGATCATTATAACTGAGCCCAGGGTGGGGGCAGACGAGGCGCTTGAGGCCGGCGACCTTGTGGCGGCGGCGGATAAGCCGATGGAGATTGCGGAGCTCGAGGAAGTAGCGGGTGAGATGGGCACGACCCTTGGGGAAGAGTCAGCCGCTCTCTCTCAAGAGTCCGGCAATGCTCCGATCATTGCCCTCCCCGTCTACGATCTTCCGCCGTCTCCTGGCCACGCGAGCACGACGACGGTCCCCATCGAGTCGGGTGATGAGGCCACGGGCGGTGGCTTCATGTCGATAGAGGAGGGAGTCGCCTCCGTTTCAGCCGGAAGCTCCTCAGGGAAACCCCAAGTTGCTGATTTTCTTTACTTTACAATCCTTTCTAACAAGTTCACCTTTCTTGTAATGCAGGTGCAGCCAGCGCCGATGCCCCACTGCTTGGGGGAGTGCCTTCAACGACCGCCTTAGCGGTGGTCACCTCTCAACCCTCTCTCATACCATCTAAGATGTTGGAAGGTATGGGTTTGCAATTTATTAATCCTATACTTCAGATGTATAATTTGTGTACTAAAGTCATATAGTTGTGTCTTTTCAGGAGTGCTCTTTGATCATGTATATCAGATGTTGCTCCCACACTTCTCCTTCCCACCCGAACTTGCTTCTTCCCCTGGTGGCGTTGGTGAGTATGATTTCCATTGACATCTTTTTTTTTATTGATGAAATTACCTCTAACCCCTTTTTTCTCATCTCGACTGCAGTGCTACAGATTGAAGGAAGGGATAAAAGATCAGCTGCGCCACCGGCCCTTCCGACCTTGCCACCTGTCTCAACTGGTACAGCGACTATCACATTGATAACTTCCCTCTCTTTATTTTCTGTACTGTTATCTGATCGCATCCTGTTTCTTTTCAGCTGTCGTTCCGGCCTCGTCGCCCTCCGAGCCTCGTATTACAATGCCGGCGGGTCTTTATCTGAGAAGTCCGTCTTCAAAAGGCGCTGCGAATAGTCTGCGCATGTTGAGTGACTACGTCGAGGAACTCGACGTTGAAACTCCTACATCTGCCGCAGACTTCGCTACGGTGGTTAACCCGATGCTGGCAATACTCGTGAACTTTCATGATGAGGGCATCATCGCATCTTGGGTTAACCATTGCAGGGATATCGAGGGCCGCCTGTATCGGTTGGAGTCGCTGCGTCCCGCTCCCGAGACCTTGGCTGCCAGCAATCAAAGAACAGCGTGGATTGAGCAGAGCGCTTCTTACTTCCGCCACCTCGAACAAGAAGTCATTTCAAGGCGTAAGGAGCGTGGTGAGACTTCGAGCAAGTCTACCCAACTGTATGCTCGGGTGGAGGCCAATGCCGCACGGCTGAAGGTTGTCTTTGAGGGCCTTCTGCAATGTCTTTCTGAAGGGTTATCATTGAGGCAACAACTTGACGTTGTCGAGCGAGATGCACCTAGCCAGGAAGCAGCCCAGAAGGCGGCGGAGGAGCAACTTTCATCCTTCTTGCAGCAGCGGGCCCAGGTGGAGGCGGAGGTGGCTGCGGCTGTCACTCAGGAGGAGGCACTGAAGGAAGTGTGAGAGCAGCTTGTGGATTTCCTAAAGACACTTCCTCCTCAGTAGCTATCCCTCTTTGTATCGTTTGTACTTGTAGATAAAAGAACCTGTATATATATTTTTTATTCTTTGACATAATGTATCCTGTACCCAATCAAGTTTATGAATAAAAGATACACATTTTTTGTAATGTCTTGTGTCATTTTCTCCGTCTTTTCTTTCTTTTATTATCAACATGCCACCTTAGTAACCATGGTTGACGGATAATAGAGCACGCATCTTGACTTTCTTAAGAAATAGTGATGGCTTAGGCCGCAGGTTCAGATCTGCTGCCTAAGACTTTTCAACTCTATAAGCCGTGAGGGTCTCATAGAGATTTTTCTCCCTACGGATCGAGAGGATTTCGTAGGTGGGTTTTTCTCCTTAGGAATCGTGAGGATTCCTAAGTGTGGTTTTCTCTTATAAGTCGTAAGGATCCTATAAGAGAATTATTCCCTCTTAGAAGTCGAGAGGACCCGTAAGCGGTTGCTTCCCTCCTTGTCGAGTTTCGAGTTTAGAGAGTGAGACCCGTGGATAGTGTGCAAGAGACCGTTTTGGGCCAACTTGCAGGGTCCCAGTGCTTAGGAAACAGGCTCCTTTTATGCCTATTGCCTAAGGCTTTATCTCACGAGTCGAGCCGCATCGAAAATTCCTCGCAATGACATCAATTTCTTCACAAGTCAAGACGAATCGAGCATTTTTCGCAAGAATATCCTAACGTCACAGTTAACCTCTGTTATTTTCGACAGAAGTCCGTTAGGGTCTGTGGTACTTAGGGTTTTGGCCGTCGTACCGTCGCATAAGCTGATATGTTCCTCGATAGGCAATCGTGCTGTTCGAGTAGCCCTGCAACTGCCGTGTCTTTGATCCCTTCGGGGGCTGGACAAGGCATCTTCAAGCAATCTTCCTAGGCAGTTTGACCGTCGGAAGAGCAAGCGTTAGGAATTTTCCATGTCGCTTTTTACTTGAGGTTAGGCTTATTTTGGCGAGCCCCGATGAGTCATAACCACTCCGCGCTGGTGTGGGGATGATCTCTGATAGTCTTTCGGGCTTTATGTGAGTTGCTGTCAAGACCCTGAAGCTAGGTATTTGGCCTTTGCTTCGTTTGCTGGCATTGCGTCTGCTGTATCGAGACGATCGTCGCGGTGGGAACTAGGGATTTTGCCGTGGCTCCGTTTGTTTGATTATCGCATCTGAACCCTGCTGGGGAAGAATGCTAGAGCGACATCTCGTCTGCTGTATCGAGACGAATGTCGTAGTTGTCTCTAGGTTGCTAATGAACCGTCGAGGTTTGGAACTAGGGATTTTGCCGTGGCTCCATTCGTTTGATGACGTTGCGTCTGCTGTATCGAGACGAACGTTGGGGTGACATCTCGTCTACTGTATCGAGACGGACGTCGAGGTTGTCTCTAGGTTGCTGATGAACCGTCGAGGTTTGGAACTAGGGATTTTGCCGTGGCTCCATTTGTTTGATGATTGTTGCGTCTGCTGTGTCGAGACGAACGTCGAAGTGGTGACCATTCCGCACTGGTGTGAGATGATCTCCAGTTGTCTTTCAGGCTTTATATGACTCGCCGTTAAGACCTTGAAGCTAGGAATTTGGCTTTCGCTTCGTTTTCTTTGCCACGTCTGAATCCTGTTGGAGACAGGACACTGTTGTTGACATTGCGTCCGCTGTATCGAGACGAATGCTGAGGTGGAGCTGGGATTTTGCCGTTACTCCGCTTGTTTGACCATAGGGCTTGGCGTTGTATCTGCATCTTGATAGACTGCGAAGGAACGCCTTTATTGACATCTCATTTGCTGTAACGAGACGAATGCTGAGATGGTCTCTAGGTTGTCTGTGAACCGTCGAGATTTGGCTTCGCTTTTTTATGGAGCCTGTTGGGAAGGTATGGTTCCCTCTTTGTTTGTACCCTTGGGTTGTATACAGGAATCGATGTGATCTAACCTGTAGGGCAGAAGTTTCATTCATTTTCTTATTATTATTATTTAATTTCCGCGATGCTCTATCATTTCAGCTTTTATATCGCGAAGGTCGCGATTGCCCAATCATTTCGGCTATTTTTCGCGGTGCCCAATCATTTCGGCTGTTTATTTTGTTTTTACTCGCTGCTTTTTATTGCGTGTTGCCCAATCATTTCGGCTATTTTGTATGCATACATTTTTACTTGCCGCTTTTTATTGCAAGGTTCCCCATCATTTCGGCTATTTCGTATGCATGTGTGGCTCGCTAGCTTTTTCGCTGCAAGCTTGGATTTTAGACACCGATTTCGGTATTAGCACCGCTACAACTGGGATGTTGCCAGGAGTGAATCATCATTTGCCTCTGTCGATGTTGAACAAAGGTGGCTTAGTAAACAGGGTTAAGGGTCCTGTCGACCAAGGCTTTTGACTTCATGAGCCGTAGGGGTCTCACAAAGGTATTTCTCCCTACAAGTCGTGAGGATCTTGTAGGTGTGTTTTCCCCTTGGGAATCGTGAGGATTCCTAAGTGCATGTCCTCTTGCAAGTCGTAAGGATCTTACAAAGGGGTCTTCTCCTCATAAGTCGAGAGGACTTACAAGGGTTGCTCACCATATGGACATATCCCTAGTCACGGATGGGATTTGGTTAAGGAAATGTTTATTCGCGCCCGTGGATTGTATACAAGGGTCAGTATTGAGCCACTTGTAGGGCAATATCGGATGTTGTGGGGGTTGCTTAAGCACAGGTTTAGGTCTCTGTAACTTAAGACTTTCAACTCTTATGAGCCGTGAGGGTCCCATAAGAGAGTTCTCCTTACAAGTCGTGAGGATCTCGCAAGTGTATTTTCTCCCTAGGAATCGTGGGGATCCCTAAGTGTGTTGCTCCCTTGTGAGTCGTAAGGATCTCACGCGGGTGGTTTCTCCTTACAAGGTCGAGAGGACCCTATAAGTGTCCTTTAACGAGGTTGCACCTTTTCAGGTTTTCATGAACACTCGCCGGTAGCCCTGCTGTTTTTACTCACGGAGCCCTTTCGGGTTTTCATCCGTGCCCTTTTTGCTTATGGACATACCGTTTTTTTAATTTTATTTTTATATGTTTTTTTTATATCTCGTCAGCCTAAAAGATGCTGCGGTAGTAGTTTAAAGACGTTTCGGTCGTTTGCAAGTTTTAGGACATTGCGGTCCATCATTAGTTTAAGAACGTTTCGGTCTATGAGGCTTTCTCTATGACTGAGCATGATGCCCCCGACGTATCCGTCTTTCTCAGAGCGTGCGGTTGTGGCGGGTTCACATTCCAGTTTTCGGAGAGCGCGAACTTGCCCTGTAGGTATTGGTCTTCAACCCAGTTTTTGAAGACGTAGCAATCCTCGATCAGGTGACCCAGTACTCGGTGATAGGGACAGTAGTTGGGCTCATTGACGTCATTTAGTCGCGACGGACGTTTTGGCTCCGGCAGATTTATGAGTCGGTTGCGCAACGCCAATTCGAACAGTCCCCTTGTCTTATCTTGCGGAAACGAGTAAGGACGTTTCAACTTTTCTTAGAGGGGTTGCTGCTTGTTGTTTCGGCAAGCAACCGGTCTAGGGCCACTCGATTGCTGTTGAGCATGGGCTATGAGGGCTGTTTTTTCCTTCCCTTTATCCTTTTTGTTCGATCCCTTATTTGCGGGGCCGAGATTTTTTTTCGAGCAGCGTGCGATTACACGACTGAACGTTATCGCAACTTCTCAATTCTTTCATTTTTGAAATAGATTCTCCGAGAGAAGGGTTGGGGGTAGCTTCTTCGTCAGAGTCGCTTCCAAAGTTGATGATTTGTGATCCCTTAGAGTCGGCTATATGACAATTGTCGGCGGCTCTTTTGCACTCATCTATAGCGTTTTTTTGGCGTCTGCGAGCTTTACATTTTGTCCTGTCAAAGTGTTGCTTTTGAGCGACATACCCTTGCCACCAACAGCTAAAGGATTCGCAGTCTTCGGTAGGATGTATGATCTTCTGATGATATAAACAGAAATTAGGGTGCATCTCTACCTCAGCGAGAGTATTTTCTTCAGAGGGCGGTAGCTTCATTCCTACTGATAGAGCTTTGGCGAACCTTTTTCTCGTCTTGAATTTGTTTTTACCCGCAGTGGATGGCTTTTGATTTGACGGGAATGCCTTGGCTCTTTCCAGTATGGCCATTTCACGCTCTTGATTGGCTTTTGCTTTCAGACGAATTTCATTTAGGAAGACATCGATCAACTCGTCTGATGGCTGTAGACTTTCCGGCTCAGGGTTCGCCATTGATTTCTCAGCGCAAGGAGCCTCCTCATCATCCGTCAGTGAATGAGAAATCACATGACAAGTCGCTACGTAGTCTTCGGATTCATCTGATGAGTTTTCTCCATCGTTTTCACCCTCGACGAAAGAACAAGTTGCCCCCGGCGTGTCCGTCTTCTTTGGAGAGTGCGGCTGTGGTAGGTTTACCTTCCAGTTTTCCGACAGTGCGAACTTTCCTTGTAGGTACTGATCCTCGATCCATCCCTTAAAGACGAAACAATCCTCAATCGGGTAACTTACCGTTTGGTGGTAAGGGCAATAATTTGGGATTATTAAGATCGCCTGGCTGCGACAGATGCTTTGGAATCGGCAGATTAATGAGTCTGTTGCGCACTGCCAGCTCGAATAGTCTTCTCGTTTTATTATGAGGAAACGAGTAAGGACGTCCTAGCCTCTCTTCGAGGGATGGGCGTGGACGCACGTTGTTTTGGCGAACGACCGTCTTTGAGTTGTTTGACTGTTGCTGAGCATTGGCGACGACGATCGCTTTCCCTTTTCCTTTCTCATTTCGGGAATCTGGTTTTGGAGGAGACGGTCTATGGCCCATCTGGTCCATTTGGGCTAATTTGTCGATCAAGGCCTGGAAGGTGGTCGGCCTGAAGAACATCATGAATTGCGAGATGGTCTCCTGCGGATCGAGAGTGCCCACAAACATGCCTACCGCAGGTGCCTCTTCTATGCGTTGTTCGCATTTCGACCATAGGTTTCGCCATCGTGTTGTGTATTGGACCCACGTTTCGCCAGGCCTTATTCTGGCATTTATTAGTGCTGTTATCGAGGTGCGTTCACTAGCACTCGCGAATCTTTGTGTAAACAGCAGCTCCATCTCCGCAAATGTTTTGACAGAGTCGTTAGGTAGTTCTGAATACCATTCAAAGGCTGTTTCTGTTAAGCTACCGATGAATTGGCGTAGCAACAACTTGTCATCGCCTCCAGTATTGCCGCATAAGGCCTTGAATTGAGCGACATGCTGATGCGGATTCCCTGTCCCTTTATATACGTGGAATTTAGGGATCATATATCCCGGCGGGTAACTGATTTGGTCATACCAGCTTGTTGCGCCACGGCGGCGCCCCGGCCGTCTACTCGAGGCAAAAATGCAGAATCAAAAATTTTCTTTACTTTTAAACTGGCGCTACCGCGGACAATAAAACCCGGATCGTGACCATTAACCTAATGCTAGCAAACAAGAGAAGGGAAGAGAGCTATACCGAGCGATCCGTGTCCTTCGGTCTTCGTCTCCACTCCAATCTCCCGCGGAATCTCCGTCCGTCACATCCTCATCGGAAAGGGCACCACGTAGCCGGATTCTTTTACGGGCTCCCACCTCTGGACCGAGGCAACTCGGGCATGAAGTTGGCTAGCCGACGCGTCCAAGATTTGCTGTAGATATGTGTAGAAACTGTCTCTTGGGGTTTATGTAGTTGCCATTGATAGAGGAATCAAGAAAGAACAATGGAGAGAGGTTTGAAACTTTTGCAAGCCAAGAATGAAAATGAGATGAATCAATCCCTCACATATAAAATGAACTCTCTCATTCTCTCCCCAATAGTGTGACCGGCCTCAACATGTACGGAATTAAAAAGGAGGGGTAGCACAAGGAAGGTGAGTGTAGGATACATGAAGGGGTGACCACATCCAAATAGATGATAATGAGGTAATAAAGTCACATCACTTCTAATCTAAAGAAATGATGTATAAAGCATCTCATGATGATAGAAGCCACAAATGCAAGAAACCCTCCTCCACAATAAGTTATTTGCAAACATGCAAATAATCCCCTCCATCAGAAAAGTCCGGCCGTGAAGGAACAAAGGAAAACTGGCCGGAACAGAATGCAAACTGGCAACTTCAGAAAACTGATCCCGTAATAAATTACAGGAAAACCCCGCTACTGCATATACATGCCCGCATTTGTATTCCCACTGAACACAAATGCAAAGAGACAAAATCTACACTGTCTAATACTAGGATCCGGCTTAAGCCAAAGCCGGCTAGTAAAATCCGTCCGATCACGATCCGTGCAATGCCGCACGTATCTGATCGAACCCTGCCATATCTCCATACGGCCTCTACAGCGTTTCACCCGAAACTTGAGTAACTGAGTGTGTGATGGATTCTAAAGACTCGTCAATACTATGGCTGTGGATTTAACCACTAGCACGTCAGAGGTATTAGCCATACGTGACGGGCTACCAGCTATTGACCAAAAGGGACGTCGATGAGCAAACTCATCCTGACATCCTACTGAGCCTGTCAGTGACAATATTCGTACAGTCCGGTCCGTTCGTCTATGAGTATCGCATGGCGGGCCCAGGGGGTTGGTAAAAGTCAGACCCCCAAAAGCGGTACAAATCGTGTCGGAGTGAAGCCCAGAACACCCTGAGATACTACTGGAATACCTACCAGTAAATCTCCTGCCTCGGCCGAGGGCTTTGTGTAATGGCTCTCCTAGACACAGCGCGACTTCACCCCCAATACCGGGAGAGACGAACCCCTGCAGATCCGCTCACTGCCTCCATGTGGCTCGGGACTGTACCCAACTAAAACCTGTTTGCACGACTCCTTTGAGCCGTGGTAGGGTAGTAATCAAAGTACAGTGGGAACTCACACGATACAAATGACGATCTCAGGTCGATGAACTAACCTGTACACATGTCACCAGGGAACTGCTATCTGACGTCTGGTATAATCCCAACTAGCAGGTTCCCGGCGAGTCCTGTCCGGTGTACTCATAACCCAATGAGCACCTGTATACATCTTAGGTGAACCAACTGACACCAGTGGCTTGTGAGACCTGCCACCGCCCCTCGTCGGGGTCTCGACTGTATACACTAGTCTACTAATGGAGTATCGATGCCCAATCTCAAAACTCCCACGACTAGGGACCTTTTAAGGATGTGCTTATAGACCACCAGCTCCCACGTATATGATCGCCCTCATACTGTTGGCAGTCAAGCAAGAATCCTAGGGGCTCTATCAACGTGTAATAGCGACTCGTAAGGTCACCTAAAGCAGTACACGATGATAAAGATAAACCAGATAGCATACTATCATCTTGAGTAAGACTGTCCTACCGGTATAGGTCCTCCCTCAATCATTGCAATCACGTGCCTGTGATCCAATAATTGACTTTGACGGCACTATATCCAACAATCTCCCACTTGCACTCAAGGCTAATTATTGCGATGTCGCATACTCACAGCCCGTGTGATACCGAACACCCAACTCCTCTACTAGTCAGTCTCACAAAGCCCGTTTGCGAAACTATTGCGTTCGAGGAATAGCCTCAGTGAGTGGATCCGCTTTGATGTTTCTTTCTATGTCTCTCTATATCTCAAGTTCGCGGAGAAAGCCATCTCCCGAAATGAGCAATACCTGTCTTAGAATGTGTTTGGATATCTGATGGGACCTAGCTCATAAGTGAACTCCAAATCCAAACTTCTTAGACTGTATCGTCAACTGAAATTAATCAGTATCCTGCGCCATGCCTTTCCCTCAGTATCCACCTGGACCACCTGTCCAAAATACTTCCCCTCGTCAGAGGGAAAACTATAACTCTGACAGCCACTCTGCCATCCAGGTCACCTTGGAAGCCTGGAATGATAACCGTCTCCTAAAGGAAGCTTCCGTTATCAAATCCCTAGAACATCCACTTATGTTCTAAAGCTGCTTCCGATTGTTTCTCCAGGATTGGATTAATATCAACTTATTGCATCTACTGCAAGAACAACATCTGGTGAGGTACTTGACATCTCATGATTGACTCAATTGCCTAAGCAAGTGATCTGTCAATCATGCACATCCCTCTCCCCTTTAGTCTGTAAGACACCTTTAGAGAGGGTGACTCCATCACCTGCAGGTACACTACCGTGCCAGGAGTCGTCCATTCTAAATACTCATAGAATGCTGTCTAAGTACCCAGATTGGGAAACCACCCAAATCTAGATCTAAAACCATAGATCCAGTAACCAGAATGTCTGATATAATATCCAAGTCCTATGTGGAGAAACTACTGTGTGACGACCAAAGTATAACCGATTGTAGTATAGGAATATCACTTCCTACTCTGTGTATGTCATCCAAGTACTAGGACATCACTCCCTACTACCTTCTTAACAGATCTATCCCCTATTCTGATGAAGTCAAACCTATGACTGTCACATCAGAAATAGATGATCTATCTCCGCTATATCTGCTTTAGTCTATAAATAGACATAAGCCACTTGTACACCAATGCTTCCGCTGCTCCCACTGACCACGACAACCCTCTGGCAGAATCATATAAACGTACACTTCTAAAGCCTGTTTAGAACGACGCTATACTCATCCTCCTGCCGGGTCTCACAGTCTGGAACAACAGCAATGGAAAGTCTGGGTAAACAAGAACCTCCCTGCCACCGTCCTTGAGCATACCGAAGTACCTCTCGGGTGCCTGAGGTTACCCACCATATTTACGGAGTGGCCAATGGAATGTCAAACCAGATTGAATCTTTAGGTTCCTATCAAATTTTCAGTAATCGTTTGCGGTTCTGGAATCACTTCAAGTTCTACCATACTCCCACTACTGTTTTCTGGAAAAATCCATTTTTGTTAAAACTGTGGCGAGTCAAGAACAATATCACCATTGATCTTCCTGATGGTAGAAAGTCAACCCTCGTCATAGCCCGGGTCAACCCACAAACAGCCATTACAGAAACGTGCCTTGAGTTATCCAGAGTCTGGTTTTAATCATAAGCTGGACAACTTCCCGTACCTTAACAATGTCAAGATATGAACCGTTCTATATCCAATACAGAAACAGAGGCACTAATTTAATTGAACCAGATTTAAATCATGCAGCTGCCACCAGTGCATGTCAACTAAATGGAAGGAGGCCGATCAGCGTTACTCAACTTAGGAATGCTTCCAATTATGAGTAACCTGAAAGAGAAGCAAGTTCTCTTAATCATTACTATCATCTGAATACCATCCACAAGTATCTACATCTTCGATCACCTTAAAGAATCCTGATACTTGCAATACCTGGTTCTCTACTTTTCTCTTATACCTATAACTTTTCAAAACTTAGACCCTGTATTTCTACGAAACACCTGTCTAAGAACTAGAGAAGTCATAAGTAAACAGAGTATAGTACGAGGACCAACCCCTCTATCCTAATGGACACTTGATTGGTAGAGATTCTGCGTGTTCAAGTTTAGTTAATTACCGCAATCAAAACGGTTTCGCTTGTAACTAGCCGGTTGAGTACGGGTCATCCGCAGGGAGATGTGAATCTTTTTCTATGTGCTTTAACGAGTTAAGTCCAATTTTCCAGATTTGTTTGTGATTAACTAAGTGTTAAAATGATATGTAAAGAGAGCTTGTTAGGGTTAGGATTAGGTTAGTTTGAGTTAGGAGTCGCTCACTTCTTTCGTTGCCACTCTTAATATCGGTGTTACGGTAATCGGCAACAACGGGGATTAGCACGACTAGGAAGGAACTTGCGAGTATAAGCTAGGCTTTCCAACGCTTAAGTTCTTCCTTTTGGTGCTTGTCCGTCCGTTCTTGGCTCTTAGCCATAACCTCCGGTTAATCCAACCACAACCGGTCTCACTACGGAATCACCGCTATCATGTAGGACAGGGTGCCGTAAGGAGCGGATTGTGGTTCAATTAATGGGAGTCGATTTAAGATGTTGGGCAAGGAAAGAGTGAGAGAGATTTCCTTCTCTCAAACTTCCCTTATCCTACCCTAACAAGTATGAAACTACTCACCCATTATACGGAAAAGAAAATAACACAAAAGAGGAAGATAGAAAGAAGGAGATTAGAAGATAACAACTAGCTATTTGCGACCTCACCTCGGCAAGGATCAAGCGTAAGCATCATGGTTGTTTAAGGATAAAGGAAAAGAGAAAAGAAAGAAACAACAAAAAGTAACAACAACTAAGTTAACAAATGAAAATTACAAGCAATAATAAGAGAACAAGACAAGTATAATAACAAAAGGAACTTCTTTATTCATCATTCTTCACTCACAAAAGCTCACTACAAGTTTTTCAATGGAGAAGAGATGAGAAGAGGAAGATGAACAAGTATTCTAAAACCTAGAAAAAATACAAGATTAAGCACCCTTGGCTTCACAAGGTTCTGGGCTATTTATAGGCAGGGAAAAGGAAACCTAGGGCAAAAATATGTCCCTTCATAAAAATACAAAACTACCCCTAAAAGATAGTCCACTGCCGCCACCATATGGCCACGGAACCGCGGCCTAGACCCTCTATTGGCCGCGGTTCCGCGGCCGTATAGATGAGTTGCCTACTCCAATTTTGTGGGTTTCCCTGGTATTGTGTGCCCTTTATTCTGGTATATGTATTTTCTCAGATTTTCTTCACGATTTTTCCAGAATTTCTGTTGAGCAAAAGGTGATTTGATGTGGATCTTTTTGTCATGATTTCCTCGAGCTCCGTGTAGATTTCTTGGATCTTGTGTTGCCATTGAGCCTTGTGTATGAAAATGACATTGATTTACCATTTTGTCTTTTAAACTGGTGTGTGGCAACAGACGGATAAAGAGCGGAGATCCGTGTTTTATCTGTGGTTGGCAGGAACCCGGGTTTTGTCGTGTTTTCCCATGAATTTCACCGTTTAGAGCCGAGAACCTGTATCCTGCTATTGACTAGCAAACACGGCTCAAAAGTACCTACCGATATGCAATGTGATAAAAATTGGGCGGTATGAAAATGCAAAAATCTGATATGAACAAATACCCCCAAACTTATCATTTGCTCGTCCCGAGCAAAGCCAATTTATTCACAAAAAATCCTAACCTCACTTCCGCAGAGAACGCGATTGCACTGAGCATGTGCAACAAGCCGTTAAACCTCTAGGTGTCCCTAGTAGGAGGAGTGTTGTCTCCTGAGGGTTTTCAGCGGATACTACCCACAAAATCCGGTCAAGCTCGTTTTGCAAAATAACTATGATTCAAACCCTAAAGTTTTGTTTCAGAAAATAACAATTCTATGATCCTAAGTCTAGATTATCGAACCTTTATTTTTCACACCTCGCTTCTTATTTAACTACAGATTTTATATGTCTTTACGTGCAGTGCAAATAGTGTCGTTAAGTTCCAGAAGGACCGATTAAAGTCATCACAAATAAAAGCCCGGATAAAAATTTTAAAAGGATCACATAAGTTTTATAAAGAGTTAAGCATTTTTCAAGTTTCGTTTTCTAGTAAAGTTTCAACTTCAGAATTTCTATCTTCCTTAACAGGAAACTAGGTCTTATTTTTCACTCCACCTTTTTTCTTGTTTTCATTTCATACACACCTCTGTGAACGTGCAATAGTCTTTATCATAGAATAAAACCTTCATATTTCCGCTAAAATTTTTATAAAAGCCTGTCTTTTATCAAGATTATTCTCACACAAAGAACCGTTAGGAATTTTAACTCGGAGAGAACACTTGCCTGACTTTGTTTTAATCTGGACTTACTAGGCTTCTTAGCGAGCTTTGGGCCAATGCACCCAAACCAGTTGGTTTTAGGGCATTAGGTGTAGAAACACCCCAGCGGACTTAATTACTCAAGTTACCTAGGTCCAAAAAACAAAAGACAGTTTGGCGTGAAAATCATGATGATTTAATACGAACGGAGATATAACCGGCAGTTCAATTATTATTATTATTATTTTTTGGATAAAAGACGTGTTTAGTGGGTTCGGTGTGTAATCATTCCAATCAAGTTTCAGATGGGTTATTTTTCAGACTTAGTTCCAATTAAGGATCAATAACATTCCTTCATATTCACTTACTTCATAAACTATTCTTGATATTACTTATTTCAGAATAAACCTATTTGATCCTCAGAAAATCATTGATCCATTTAAAAGTTTTTCGACATAAAAGACTTGTCATCTAATTCCCAAAAACTCACGACACGTGTAGTGTGATGTAAAGACGTATATCAGCTATAGTTAACTTCAAAGGAGAGTTATCTTTCAGGTTTTCAAAATCTAAAAATAAGATTTAGTTATTTTTATTTTATCAAACAAAACCGTCGAAATGTTGAATCAGAGTTTTCCCACTAGCTAACTTGACAAAAAGTTTTTATGTTTTTAGAAAATTTTCTGATTTTTATGGATTTATGGAATTAAATATGCAGATGCAAAATATACATATGAATGCGAAGGTTAGAAATGCGTACCGAGCGTACCCCCAAACTTAAACTGGACAGTGTCCTCACTGTCATTGCATGAAGATATCATTTGAAGGGTCAAAATTGTCGGTTAGCTATACACACAATTTTTATTTTTATTTTTTTGTTTTTGGTTTTAAAGAAAAGAAAAAGAAAAAAAAGAGTATCCCCAAAAATGTACAAAATGGTATATACATACCCCCAAACTTATTTGGAACAGTGTCCACTGTTCTTGGCTGGATAACCGAAGTTTGGTGGTAGGTAGAGGAAGATTATGCAGGGTAAACCGGCTCCTGTAAGACCAGGAGCTCCTCTGTTGGTTCGGCGCTAAGGTACGGTTTTAGTCGGTGTCCGTTCACTTTGAAAAATGAACCGTCGTTTGGATTCTCCAAATCCACAGCGCCATGCGGATACACATTCCGCACAAAATACGGCCCTTTCCAGCGAGATCTGAGCTTTACTGGATGGAAGTGTAGTCTGGTGTCGTAAAGCAGTACCTGTTGACCAGGTACGAAAGTTTTGCGCAAAAGGTGTTTATCATGAAACACCTTCGTTCGGTTCTTAACAATAACCGCATTATCGTAAGCCTCATCCCTAAGCTCGCTTAATTCGTTCAACTGCAGCTTCCGATGGCTGCCCGCATCTTCGAGAGATAGATTCAGCTCCTTTATCGCCCAAAATGCACGATGCTCTATTTCGACAGGTAGGTGGCAAGCCTTTCCGTACACAAGCCGATAGGGAGACATGCCAAGATCGATCTTATAAGCTGTTCGAAATGCCCAAAGGGTATCAGTGAGTTTCAGCGACCAATCCTTACGGTTCTTGGAAACCGTCTTCTCCAGTATCTGCTTGATTTGCCGATTTGAAACTTCGGCTTGCCCGCAGGTTTGGGGGTGGTAGGGCGTAGAGAGCTTATGATTAATGGAATATTTCCGCATCAAGGCCTCGAAAGTCTTATTGCAGAAATGACTTCCATTGTCGCTAATGATCGCTCGGGGGTGCCCAAAACGGGAGAAGATGTGTTCTTTAAGAAACCTAACAACAACCTTGTTGTCGTTAGTCCGGCTTGGCACAGCCTCGACCCACTTAGAGACGTAATCAACAGCGAGAAGGATATACAAGTTCCCGAAAGAGCTGGGAAACGGCCCCATGAAATTTATCCCCCAAACATCGAAAATCTCCACAACCAAGATTGGTTGGAGCGGCATCTCGTTCCTCCGGGATATCCGGCCCAAGTGTTGGCACCGGGAGCAAGTCTTGCAATAGTCATGAGCATCTTTGAAGAGTTGTGGCCAGTAGAAACCACATTGCAAGATCTTCTCAGCTGTCTTTCTGGGGCCAAAATGCCCGCCACACACTTGATCGTGGCAAAATGACAGCACACTCTTGAATTCCTCGTCAGGGACACACTGACGAATAATCTGGTCGGGACAGTACTTGAACAAATAGGGTTCGTCCCAGTAAAAGTGTTTTACTTGGGATAAGAAGCGAAGTCTGTCCTGACTTGACCATTCAGTCGGTAGTAATCCCGTGGCCAAATAGTTCACAATATCTGCGAACCAGGGTTCGCAAGATACTGTCAAGAGCTGTTCATCCGGGAAAACATCGTTGATCGGAATTGGAAGCGAAGGCGAAGAAGGAAGTCGTGAGAGATGGTCGGCAACTACGTTTTCACATCCTCGTTTGTCCTTAATGACAATGTCAAACTCTTGAAGCAAGAGGATCCAACGTATTAGTCGAGATTTTGCATCTTTCTTCGCAAAAAGATGGCGCAGAGCAGAATGGTCAGTATAGACAATGACTGGAGAGCCGATGAGGTAGGGCCTGAACTTTTCTAAAGCAAATACAACAGCCAAGAATTTCTTCTCAGTTGTTGTATAATTGAGTTGGGCGTCGTTCAGGGTTCGGCTCGCATAATAGATTACGTGCGGCATCTTGTTGATGTGTTGTCCAAGGACAGCACCAATGGCAAAGTCGGATGCATCGCACATAATCTCAAATGGGTGCGTCCAGTCAGGGGAAGAAAGAACGGGAGCAGAAGTGAGTGAGCTTTTCAATGACTCGAATGCAGTCACACAGCTCGAGTTGAAGTCGAATGGCGTGTCCTTGGCCAGCAAAAGAGTCAAGGGCCTAGCAATCTTGCTAAAGTCCTTGATGAACCGTCTATAGAAACCGGCATGGCCAAGGAAGGCTCGGATGTCTCGAACGCATCTGGGAGGAGGTAGATTGGAAATGACCTCAATCTTTGCTTTGTCAACCTCTATGCCATTTTGCGAGATAATATGTCCTAAGACAATACCTTCGCGCACCATGAAGTGGCACTTCTCCCAATTCAAAGTGAGATTCTTGTCCTTACATCGGGTAAGGACAGCGTCAAGATGCAGCAAACACTCGTTGAAGGAATCGCCGAAGATGGAGAAATCGTCCATGAAGATCTCCAGAAATTTTTCCACCATGTCTGAGAAGATTCCCATCATACACCGCTGGAAGGTAGCGGGTGCATTGCATAACCCAAAGGGCATGCGACGATATGCAAACGTGCCGAAAGGACAAATGAATGTGGTCTTGTCCTGGTCTTTTTCGGCTATGGGAATCTGATTATAGCCGGAGTAGCCATCAAGAAAGCAGTAGTACTCGTGTCCGGCCAATCGTTCAAGCATTTGGTCAATAAAAGGTAGCGGAAAGTGGTCCTTCCGCGTTGCGGCGTTGAGTTTTCTGAAATCGATGCATACTCGCCACCCAGTTTGGGTGCGAGTAGGGATTAACTTGTTCGCCTCGTTAGTGATGACCGTTATACCTGATTTCTTGGGGACAACGTGAATGGGGCTAACCCACTGGCTATCAGAGATAGGGTAAATGATACCACTATCCAGACATTTTCCGATCTCCTTCTTCACAGCCTCTTTCATGACTGGATTGAGACGTCTTTGTGGATCCCGGGCCGGTTTGGCATCATCCATCAGATGAATGTGATGTTCAACGATCAGGGGACTAATCCCCTTGATGTCCGCCATGGACCAGCTAAAAGCTTGCCTGTTGCTGTGCAAGACCGCGAGAAGGGCTTTCTCTTGCTCTGGAGCTAGAGAAGCCGAGATGATGACAGGGAGGGTCTCGTTCTCACCTAAGTAAGCGTACTTAAGGTGAGGCGGCAAAGGCTTGAGTTCGAGCATCGGAGGTGAAATGATTGAAAGCAAGATTGGTGCAGAGGTCTCGAACTCAAAGGACTCCAGCAAAGGTTCAAAACGAGTGTAAGCGACCGAGTCGGATAGTTCAGGTAACTCATCCGGAAATTAGAAGGATTCAAACTCGGGTTGCGAGCGGCTAAGATCGTTCAAGAACGTGAAACACTCGTAGTCGTTGTCGGGCGCAGAAACAGCAGCAGGTTTGAGGAGGAACGCACTAGTGGCGTTAAGGTTATCATGATCGAACAGAAACTCCTCGAATTCACACTCTTCTGGGGTGATCTCCTGGATTGAGCAAACGTCTAGTATATGAGCATTAGGTTCAGAGGGCTGATTCCCCAACCTAAAAATGTTGAGTTCAATTGTCATGTTTCCAAAAGAGAGGTTCATCGAACCATTGCGACAATTGATCACAGCATTTGAGGTTGCAAGGAATGGGCGACCGAGTATCACCGGAATTTGATTCCGGGGGTTAGCTACAGGCTGTGTATCTAATACAATGAAGTCAACGGGGAATATGAAGTCCCCGACTTTGATTAACACATCCTCTAGCTCACCCCTAGGATGGGTGATCGATCGGTCGGCCATTTGGAGAGTGCAGTGCGTGGGTTTCAGCTCTCCTACGCCTAATTGCTCGTATACTGAGTACGGAAGCAGGTTAACACTGGCACCAAGATCTAATAGTGCGCGGTTGATGTTCTTATCCCCAATGGTAATAGAAATCGTAGGACAGCCAGGGTCCTTCCGTTTTTGTGGTAAAGATTGGGTAAGGGCATCACTCACAGCACTAGCCAAGAAAACTTTCTTGGGTACCTGAGACTTCCTCTTTTTCGTGCACAAGTCCTTTAAGATTTTCGCGTAGGATGGGACTTGTTGGACGGCATCTAAAAGAGGAATGTTATTGTTAACCTGCTTAAATAACTCCAGAATCTTCTCCATTTGAGGATTTTGTTTATTAGACCTCAACCGGTTTGGAAATGGGACGTTTTTAAAGTTGGTTGAGTCTAATGCTGGAGGAGGAGATTGTGGAGTTGGAACGGATCCCAGAACATGTGTTTTCGTGGAGTGAGAAGTGGGTCCATTCAAAGCAGAAGAAGAGGAAGGAGAGCCTTGTGAAGAACGGAGAATAGGCTCAGAAGACGAAGAAGAAGGAGAAGAAGAAGAAGAATAAACGGCCGGGGTGTCATCGTTGATCCGTGTGCCAATGTTGTTTTGCAGCATCCTTCCCGATCTAATTGTGGTCACGACACTCACATTATGGTTCTGTTGTTCAAGAGCAACATGTACATTCTGTGGGTGACCGGGATTTGGGAGTGGCTGGGACGGGAGCTTCCCCTTCTCTCGCTCGCTTAAGGCCGCATTCAGTTGTGCAATCTGGGCCTCGATGGTCTTGATGCTTTGCCTGTGAGCGGCAGTGTGTTGCACTAAGGACTGAATGGAAGACTGGATGTTGGCGGTGGATTGTGTCGATTGTTTAACGAACGCCTCCAGACTTCGTTCGAGCGAGGAAACCTTATCGTTGTTTGACGGAACAAAATTGTTTTGGGGAAAAGAATTGTTGGGTGCAAAGTTGTTCGTCTGATTTTGAAAAGGTTGGGGTTGGAAGGGCTGCTGAAACTGATGTTGAGTTTGTTGTTGCACTTGTTGTTGCGGCGGAGGGGGCCTTTGGAAATTGTTGCCTTGGAATTGATTCTGATTCTGATTCCAGGCGAAATTGGGGTGGTTCCTCCAACCGGGATTGTAGGTGGAAGAGTATGGATCATTCCTCGGTCTTTGCTGAAATGCAGCATTAACCTGATCCTGTCCTTGCGATGGTGGATTGTAAGGACACTCTTCGGTTAAGTGAGAAGGATCGGAATAACAAGCGCAAATGGTACGAAGGGGGAGAACAGGGGTAGGAGCAGGAGAAGAAAATTTGCTCTCTATCGCTTCAAGCTTTCTCGTTATTGCAGCCATTTCAGCTTTCATCGCAATAGAGACATCAAGTTGGTGAATTCCTACCCTAGACTGACCGGTAGAAGTGGAGGTAGAAGAAGAAGAAGTCGGTCTGGTGCTCTCCCATTGTAGCGTTTGCTCCGCAAGGTCGTCAAAGAATTGCCACGCTTCCTCGTCAGATTTTGATAGGAAGTGGCCCTGACAGATGGTTTCCAACAACTGCTTCGTTGCTGGGTTCAGGCCCTCGTATAAGGTTTGGCAAAGTTGCCATTTCTCTATACCGTGGTGAGGACACTGAACAAGAAGGTCTTTGTACCAGTCAAAGCACTTCCAGAAGGGTTCAGAAGGAAGCTGAGAGAATTGGTTGATTTCATTGCGAATCCTTGCGGTTTTATGATTCGGATAGAACTTTTTGAGAAACGCTTTAACAAACTCGTCTCAACTGGTTATGGTGTGGGAAGCGGTGCTATACAGCCATTTTTCAGCAAGATCGCATAAAGTGAACGGAATGACCCGTAGACGTATAGCATCGTCCGACAGTTGGGTAGTTTTCATCATGGCACAAACGTTTTAAAATTTATTGATGAAGATATAGGCATCTTCAGATTCAAGCCCATGAAATCGTGGAAGCATGTTGATGAAGTGGGGCTTAATTTCAAAATTATCCCCATTGGCCGGTGGAAGAGAAATGCAGGTGGGAAGTGCAGAACGGGTGGGATAGAAACGATCCTGGAGCGCGATTCGCTGCGGCGCTACAACAGGCGGTGGTAGTGGGTTATTGGTCTCCTTAGGAGGTGGAGCCAATCCAGGGGTAGTCAAAGAGATGTTTGGATTAAATCCTGACATCGCGGAAGAAGAGCTTGGTGATGGTGAAGGTGAAGATGTATGAACAGAATTCCGGTCAACGTCGGAGTTGGCCGGCAAAGGTAAAGGTGAAAGAGGAGTGGACAGAGTTTCGACGTCTGAGTCGTTCGCATAGTCGGTAGCGACTAACGTAACGCGGACTAGGCGGGCGCTAGTGTCTCGAGTCCAAGCGGACATACACTAAACGAGTTTAGTATAGTCAAAGCGGAGAAGGTGAGGGTAAGAAAACGTCAATGGAGAAAGGCGATGGGTGGTAGGTGAAAAATGGATTTTGGCGACAAAGGGCAAGTTTTTATAAAAGTTTTTGATTTTTTCCTTTTTTTTATTTTAGAAAGAGCTTTACAGAAATATGTATGGACTTACGGCTTTAAGCAATCACAAACAAGATATGCACAATCACACCTAGATCTAGGGTCACCTAGGTCTGCTAGACAGCTCCTAACTGTTCTAGAGAGCTAGAAATAGGACCTCAAACCGCCTCTTCTCTGTCAATTGCGACCAGGTAAGTGTCAGGTAAGTAGGAAGTTGTCCAACGCTTTCACGAAGTTCCTTAATTAAATAACCACTTGCCTTCGACACACTTGCCTAGACACCGCAAAAGTCAGATAGGATAAACGGCCGATGCCTGTAACTAGTCCTCTGTCCTATTGAGCGCGAAGTCCTTAGGGCTGAGTCTAGTATTTTTTAATTAATAAAGGTCAATGCATATGCTTTTTGTGATTTCTGGGGTCCTGGGAAGGGTGATGAAATCCCCACCCAATCTGAATTGGTTTCAAGCCCCTTAAGTCCGTATTAATGAATGCAAAGCGGTAACAAATCAACTGCAAACAATTTTTATTTTTAGCGCGGCGCAAAGAATCCTGCACGAGAACAGTTTATTGGAAAGGGGAAGAGAATTTGCGCAAAGAATGCTGCAGAAAACACAGTTTATTGGAGTCCAGAGGAGTGGGAGAGAGGAGAGAAAGAATTACCCAAAATTTGGGCTCCTGAAAGCTTCAAACCGCCGCGGTTCCGCGGCCTTAGTGTGCTAATGCCGCGGTTCCGCGGCTTGAAGATGCCTTCGGAGCATCATTTTTCTTGTGGGTGTTCACCTGGCTGTCCTCTTCTTGTCTGGTTATCCTGAATCTTGATTTTCTTCCTGGATCTGCACCAGAATTTTTCAATAGACCGTTTTATCCATCTTGAACCGTCGCGGTGTGGCCGCGAGATGTGGATCTAACTTCCCACGTCTTTGGCACTGAACTCGAATTTCGTATTATCCTGCACACTTGCACAAAAACTAATCAAAAATAAGAAGATGATTTTTTTACAACGTATATATTTTTTTTGTTTTGTTTTTCGGTTAGCTTTATATTCATAAATTAACCCGAAATTACACAAAGAAATAAACTACTGTCTCCCCGGCAACGGCGCCATTTGATTGGTAGAGATTCTGCGTGTTCAAGTTTAGTTAATTACCGCAATCAAAACGGTTTCGCTTGTAGCTAGCCGGTTGAGTACGGGTCGTCCGCAGGGAGATAGGAATCTTTTTCTATGTGCTTTAACGAGTTAAGTCCAATTTTCCAGATTTGTTTGTGATTAACTAAGTGTTAAAATGATATGTAAAGAGAGCTTGTTAGGGTTAGGATTAGGTTAGTTTGAGTTAGGAGTCGCTCACTTCTTTCGTTGCCACTCTTAATATCGGTGTTACGGTAATCGGCAACAATGGGGATTAGCACGACTAGGAAGGAACTTGCGAGTATAAGCTAGGCTTTCCAACGCTTAAGTTCTTCCTTTTGGTGCTTGTCCGTCCGTTCTTGGCTTTTAGCCATAACCTCCGGTTAATTCAACCACAACCGGTCTCACTACGGAATCACCGCTATCATGTAGGATAGGGTGCCGTAAAGAGCGGATTGTGGTTCAATTAACCGGAGTCGATTTAAGTTGTTGGGCAAGGAAAGAGTGAGAGAGATTTCCTTCTCTCAAACTTCCCTTATCCTACCCTAACAAGTATGAAACTACTCACCCATTATACGGAAAAGAAAATAACACAAAAGAGGAAGATAGAAAGAAGGAGATTAGAAGATAACAACTAGCTATTTGCGACCTCACCTCGGCAAGGATCAAGCGTAAGCATCATGGTTGTTTAAGGATAAAGGAAAAGAGAAAAGAAAGAAACAACAAGAAATAACAACAACTAAGTTAACAAATGAAAATTACAAGCAATAATAAGAGAACAAGACAAGTATAATAACAAAAGGAACTTCTTTATTCATCATTCTTCACTCACAAAAGCTCACTACAAGTTTTTCAATGGAGAAGAGATGAGAAGAGGAAGAAGAACAAGTATTCTAAAACCTAGAAAAAATACAAGATTAAGCACCCTTGGCTTCACAAGGTTCTGGGCTATTTATAGGCAGGGAAAAGGAAACCTAGGGCAAAAATATGTCCCTTCATAAAAATACAAAACTACCCCTAAAAGATAGTCCACTGCCGCCACCATATGGCCGCGGAACCGCGGCCTAGACCCCCTATTGGCCGCGGTTCCGCGGCCGTATAGATGAGTTGCCTACTCCAATTTTGTGGGTTTCCCTGGTATTGTGTGCCCTTTATTCTGATATATGTATTTTCTCAGATTTTCTTCACGATTTTTCCAGAATTTCTGTTGAGCAAAAGGTGATTTGATGTGGATCTTTTTGTTATGATTTCCTCGAGCTCCGTGTAGATTTCTTGGATCTTGTGTTGCCATTGAGCTTTGTGCATGAAAATGACATTGATTTGCCATTTTGTCTTTTAAACTGGTGTGTGGCAACAGACGGATAAAGAGCGGAGATCCGTGTTTTATCTGTGGTTGGCAGGAACCCGGGTTTTGTCGTGTTTTTCCATGAATTTCACCGTTTAGAGCCGAGAACCTGTATCCTGCAATTGACTAGCAAACACGGCTCAAGAATACCTACCGATATGCAATGTGATAAAAATTGGGCGGTATGAAAATGCAAAAATCTGATATGAACAACACTGGACAATATACAATCCTCTGTATAAGTCCGCTGAGTCTAACAACTCATTCACTGTGTGTCGTAGGTTGAAAACTGTACTTATGGTTAAGAAGAATTACACCGCTGTTCAGTGTTCCTTACCTAACCATCCACTGATATAGGTAAATGTCATAGACATAATTTCAAAAAGTATATCTCACTCTATAAAAATAGATGTACAGATATATCAATTTGAAATTGGTGCATAACAATGGATATTCAAAACCAAATATTTGCCGACCGGCAAACAGCCCAGGTGACTTCCTCAAATATCACCAATTACAACGAATCCCGATATAATGAGGATGATCACCTAATTCCCAATAACTTACTCCCACTCATCATCTGTAAAACCATACAGATGTGAGAATCAAACCTGGTAAATACATACCCTGGAGCAAGTGTCTAATTGGGAAATCAGTTTTCTTTTAACAGTACACAGTGAAACTGAAACATTGAAATGTTTCGATGGGGTATCCTGGTATTCCTAGTAATGCCTCTTCCATTATCCAGATTCACAACTGTAACCGTATAATTCTTTGCCATCTCTCCAAATCCCTTTATATGTCTTTAGTCATTACCTTCTGTACACCCCTTTAGGCCAAATGGTTTTCTTCCTTCCCTACCGTTCGGCACCAGCCTATGGTTTGGAAGAAGACTATCCAATAAGCATAATGGGTGTACTGTCCTAATCCTAGGAGCACTCGCAATGCGAGAGAAGGTGAAGATAAAAGACAACCGAATGAACCTTATTCCTATTTCTCCTGAACCAGGATCCATCCCCGAACTGGAACATGTTCCTTTCGAGTTCGTATATAACCATACGATGGATTATCCAATAACCTTGGGATCTTCGTAGTGATACAGAGTGTCCTGGAGAAATACAAAGGTGATTTAGGATTGGCGAAGAAATACTTGGTTTGGTCGTGAATAGCAGTCGCAATTTACTTTGCCCTCTTACTAATCCCTTTCTTTGTCTTAACTTAATACCTTCTGTACACCATTTAGGCTAATTGGTTTTCTTCATTCCCCACCGTTCGGCACTAGCCAAAGGTTTGGAAGAAGACTATCCAATTTGCGTAATAGGCGTACTATCTCCTAAACCAAGGAGTACCCGCAACCTGAGAGAAGGTAAAAAGAAAAAGACAACTGAATAGTCCTATTCGTTTTCTCCAGAACCGGAAACCATCCTCGAATTCCTTCGACTTCGTATATAACCATACGATGGTTTTTTCCAATGGAAGTGGACGTTCGTAGTAATATGGGGTGTCCTGGAGAAAAGGGTAAAAGTAGGAGTGGCAATGAGGTTTGCAACTCTGACAATCCAAAAGCCAGTGTTTTAGAAGGTTCGGTTAATTTTGGTCACTGAGTCATAGTCTAGGGTCGGGTCATTGGTCGCTGCCAAAGAGAGAGAGAAAAGAAACACTCAGCGTGCACTCTAACCTAGATCAGAATGGTTATCACTTTATCTAATCAGGAAACCTCCCACTGTAACCTCAAATTCTTCTCCAAACCCAAAAGAAGAATTAGTCGGGATCACCCGAGGAGTAAACCAACTCATCAGTGGGAATCGGGATCCAACTATCATTGCATGATAACTTGACGGAATCCACTCAAGTCACCACACTCCAGAAGGTATGCGCATGCCTGGCAAGTTTCAATTTCTTTAGAAACTCCCGATGTGATTTTTACCCCAAGCGGTTTATGACCTTGACTAGGTCAACAAACCATAAACCGCTAGTCAAGTTCAATCCATCATTATTCTGGATTGCATTAAAACCCACCCGTACGTGCCCTTGACTAGGTCAACAAGGCCGCACGACTGTCCTAACCAATCCCACTTATGCAACAAACAAGTACTACTTAGCTACCGAACACTACGTCTTGACTAGGTCAACAAACGCAATACGAATACTAAATAATACCTGTAGGAAATGACGGAGGGCTACGGCTGGTTTTTGGCGAAAAACCTTTAACGTAATGAACTTGATATCGTTGAAGGAACTGCATAGCTTTTTATAAAAATATAGTGGCGAAAACCTTTCCTAAAGAGGTCACTCCCGGTGAAGGGATCTCGGCTCTTTCCCCGTAGAATGAGGTGCAGGATATTCCAACCGAATACCACGATGCAAAGCAAAAGTAATCGGCTATAGTGAAGTTATTGCCCTGACGCAAACTTTTGTCCAAGGGGTCACTCCCGGTGAAAGGATCTCGGCCCTTGCCCCGTCGACTGAGTAGCAGGATATTCCAACTAAATACCACGATGCAAAACAAAAGAGAACGCCCTTGCAATAACAGCTTTTTGAAAAAATGTTCCAACAACATCAGAATAGGTTTGTTTATCTTGCATTGATCCGAATCAACACAGTCGCATCAATTGATCACACCACAAAAGAACGAAAATAATGATGTACGTATATGCCATCCGCATTCGCCACTGGGTCCCGTCATCACCCGTCAGGTTACTTAACTAACGACAGAGCGGGGACTGGACTAGCGCGGATGCAAAACATATACAACATCTACTAGTATATATATAATATATAATTTTCGCTCAAGGCATGATAAAATGCAACATCACAGAAATGTACAGCATCACAGAACAATACAGATATCTGGAAGCCCCGGGTTTCACAGAGCCACTGCTGAAACCCGACGTTCCCCTGGTCGTGTGGATAGCCTGTGCAATGAAATCCTAGACCCCTACGGGCGCGGCAAGTTACCCACCAAAGCCTGAAGCGAGGCAGCCCCCTTCAGCAACGTGAATGGACCATCCAGCACTTCATGGAATCCGGTAACTTGGGCACCCCTCCTGGGTCAACCTATACCCCCTACGAGTGCGGTGAACAGCCCGCCAATTCTAGAGTAAAGCCCCTTCGGTCTCAATGCCATGAGATGCGGGCCCGTTGCTCTCTAGAACCCGGCTATCCGTGCACCCCTCCGCGGGGTAATCCTAGTACAGAAAATAAAATATACATACAACGGGTACATCGACCGCAACCTGGTCGTGCCCCCAAAGAATAATACAAACAGGCAGTGACGGCAGTCCACATGTCGGACGCTCACCCCGCAATATCAAATGTACATAATACAACAAAAACTGTACTACCATTGCATCCAGGCTATCCCCCACGACCTATCCGCAACAACACAGCACAATCACAGAACATCAACGTGAATGTCACGTTCGCAAATCCGTCTAACCGGGCTATAGCAGTTAGATAGGATTTACCGATCAAATGACATTCACGGTCGCAGATATAATGTAAATACTGTGAACTAGCATGTTTAAAATATCCGATCGAACAAATTTTATCAAGTGGGCCCCCAAGCATTACTGTAGCACTTAAAGAAAATCTGGGCCCAAAAAGAATATACCAAAACCCCTATTTCCAGCCCAAAAGCCCACTGCAAAAATTTGGTGCGTTGACGAGTCAAAAGAGCGGCGGAACCGCGGCCCAAGCATGGGTTTGGCCGCGGTTCCGCGGCGGTATGGTGAGATCTCGTGACCAAATTTTCACAGATTGCTTATATTTCCATACACAGTATTCTGCAACAACCTGAAAAATTTTTGGAGCCAAAAAAATTTCGACAGAAACTGTGAATTTTGAAAAAGCGGGTTTTGGAATTTTGTTCGATCGAAGATGTAAACACACTAGACAAAGCTAGACTAGGTTAATGGCGTGGCTCTGATACCATGTTGCGCCACGGCGGCGCCCCGGCCGTCTACTCGAGGCCAAAATGCGGAATCAAAAATTTTCTTTACTTTTAAACCGGCGCTACCGCGGACAATAAAACCCGAATCGTGACCATTAACCTAATGCTAGCAAAAAAGAGAAGGGAAGAGAGCTTTACCGAGCGATCCGTGTCCTTCGGTCTTCGTCTCCACTCCAATCTCCCGCGGAATCTCCGTCCGTCACATCCTCGTCGGAAAGGGCACCACGTAGCCGGATTCTTTTACGGGCTCCCACCTCTGGACCGAGGTAACTCGGGCGCGAAGTTGGCTAGCCGACGCGTCCAAGATTTGTTGTAGATAAGTGTAGAAACTTTGTCTCTTGGGGTTTATGTAGTTGCCATTGATGGAGGAATCAAGAAAGAACAATGGAGAGAGGTTTGAAACTTTTGCAAGCCAAGAATGAAAATGAGATGAATCAATCCCTCACATATAAAATGAACTCTCTCATTCTCTCCCCAATAGTGTGGCCGGCCTCAACATGTAGGGAATTAACAAGGGGGGTAGCACAAGGAAGGTGAGTGTAGGATACATGAAGGGGTGACCACATCCAAATAGATGATAATGAGGTAATAAAGTCACATCACTTCTAATCTAAAGAAATGATGTATAAAGCATCTCATGATGATAGAAGCTACAAATGCAAGAAACCCCCCTTCACAATAAGTTATTTGCAAACATGCAAATAACCCCCTCCATCAGAAAAGTCCGGCCGCGAAGGAACAAAGGAAAACTGGCCGGAACAGAATGCAAACTGGCAACTTCAGAAAACTGATCCCGTAATAAATTACAGGAAAACCCCGCTACTGCATATACATACCCGCATTTGTATTCCCACTGAACACAAATGCAAAGAGACAAAATCTACACTGTCTAATACTAGGATCCGGCTTAAGCCAAAGCCGGCTAGTAAAATCCGTCCGATCACGATCCGTGCAATGCCGCACGTATCTGATCGAACCCTGCCATATCTCCATACGGCCTCTACAGCGTTTCGCCCGAAACTTGAGTAATTGAGTGTGTGGTGGACTCTAAAGACTCGTCAATACTATGGCTGTGGATTTAACCACTAGCACGTCAGAGGTATTAGCCATACGTGACAGGCTACCAGCTATTGACCAAAAGGGACGTCGATGAGCGAACTCATCCTGACACCCTACTGAGGCTGTCAGTGACAATATCCGTAAAGTCCGGTCCGTTCGTCTATGAGTATCGCATGGCGGGCCTAGGGGGTTGGTAAAAGTCAGACCCCCAAAAGCGGTACAAGTCGTGTCGGAGTGAAGCCCAGAACACCCTGAGATACTACTGGAATACCTACCAGTAAATCTCCTGCCTCGGCCGAGGGCTTTGTGTAATGGCTCTCCTAGACACAGCGCGACCTCACCCCCAATACCGGGAGAGACGAACCCTTTTAGATCCGCTCACTGCCTCCATGTGGCTCGGGACTGTACCCAACTAAAACCTGTTTGCACGACTCCTTTGAGCCGTGGTAGGGTAGTAATCAAAGTACAGTGGGAACTCACACGAGACAAATGACGATCTCAGGTCGATGAACTAACCTGTACACATGTCACCAGGGAACTGCTATCTGACGTCTGGTATAATCCCAACTAGCAGGTTCCCGGCGAGTCCTGTCCGGTGTACTCATAACCCAATGAGCACCTGTATATATCTTAGGTGAACCAACTGACACCAGTGGCTTGTGAGACCGGCCACCGCCCCTCGTCGGGGTCTCGACTGTATACACTAGTCTACGAATGGAGTATCGATGCCCAATCTCGAAACTCCCACGACTAGGGACCTTTTAAGGATGTGCTTATAGACCCCCAGCTCCCACGTATATGATCGCCCTCATACTGCTGGCAGTCAAGTAAGAATCCTAAGGGCTCTATCAACGTGTAATAGCGACTCGTAAGGTCACCTAAAGCAGTACACGATGATAAAGATAAACCAGATAACATACTATCATCTTGAGTAAGACTGTCCTACCGGTATAGGTCCTCCCTCAATCATTGCAATCACGTGCCTGTGATCCAATAATTGACTCTGAGGGCACTATATCCAACACAGCTCGGATACGGTCGTCCGGTTCTAGCAATTTGCCCAGCCGTTTCATTCGCCTGATGAACCCGGATCTGCTGAGCTATATATTCGTCTAGGTCAACTTTGGAGATTGCCTCCTCCTTGGCTATTGACAGAGCCGGCGGAGGATTTGACGTTTCTCCCCTGTCGTCTTCAAGGACGATCGGAGGATCTTCAGCAGGAGGGTCCGGCTGTAATATCATCCCTACCATATTTTGGAAGAGGAGCGCCATCTGTTTTATGTTAGCCGCTTGCTCTGCAGCGTCTTTGTCCCTCCTTTCGAGGACTCTACGTAAGAAGTCAGCATCGGTTTCTTGTTCGTGACGCTGCTCTGATGATACTTCCAAACTTTCTTTCGGTTCGGTAGGTGCAGCCATCACAGTCATCATTTCCTATAGCTTCTGTTGCTGCTCCTGGGCATTCGTCACAGATCGGGTGAGCGGTCGGTGACCCGTCGAAGTGCGGCTTTCCTCCTTTCCGGCAGCCATATAAACAGTATGCACTACCATGCCCCCAGACCTGGGGCGTCTGTGCTCAGCGCTTTTACGGTTCGCCATATTCACAGGGGCTTTTTGCGGCCTCCTTTTCTTTTGGGTGATTGACGTTGAGGGAGCCGTCGTAGTGGGCACCCATCCAGCTGTTGCTTTTTTCGGCTTGACAGAGTAGTCCTTCTCCTGCCGCACCTTCATCTTTTTCTGTCGGCGGAGATAGTTTTCATCAATCACCGACTCTTGGACCTGTCGCCAGACTTTGTAAATTTTAGAGGACAGCCGTTGAGGGGGTCGCTCTTGCTTCTTCTCTAGAGTATTCTCCACAGGTGAAGGAGTTCGTTTCAACATCGCAGTAGGAGAATTTCTGCGCACCGTATTCAGCAATTCAAAGCTGTTCCCGGTTGGAACAGCAGCATCGATCCTCACCGTTGGAGCTGGTGGCGTAAATCCAGAGGGGGAGTTGCCCCCAGCCTTTCTCACTCGACGCCAGTGGCGATGTCGGGCGTGTCTTGCGGACGGAGTCACCTCCATTGTTTGATAAGCTTCTTCGTGCCCCCTGCCCTGGGTAGGGAAAGCAGCTTTAAGGACCTCGCCTGGAGCATCAACCGGAATAGCCAGCCTTATAAAAACTGACTCCTCGGAAGGAGAAACCCTTCCAATGATTTCGTCCGCTTGAGCCGGGATAGCTATCCGCTTTGGGATGGCAGCTTCGGGTATCGCAGGTTTGTAGACGTTCTGGCCCAGTCCGTTGAAAACTGAGGTACTGAAATTGGGCGACCTGTTGAGAGGGGTCGCGGTAGTGGTAAGCCGATTAAAGACCAACTTCTCCGGGGTTTCTTGCGATGTCATTAGGGCATTGAAGCTCATCGCTGGGAGCATGGTCCCGAAGAATAGTCCAGTGGTGGCTTGAGTTACTTGCTCCACTGGCATCTTGAAAAGAGAGGCCGCTTGGGACCCGTAAGTCACTCCTCCAACAGGGACGGGGCAAGAGTTGCAGTTGCGGGTAGTGCGGTTTGAAGCCATCGATCTTCTGTTTTCTGCACGGAGCAAGACACCAAATCTTAATACCTCGAATCCACAGGCAACCACAGCAAACCGCGATTTGTTCGCGAACACGACACACGAAGTGTGGAGTGGAAAGAGGAAAAGGTCCCATCGGGCGTGCCAGAATCTGTTCCCCTCCGAAAGACGCGGCAGAGATGCGATAAACGTCTGGGCCTGAGGTTCGGGGCAGATGCTATATGGTTTTATCCGTCCACCTCTCCGAAAATGCCAAGTTGATTTATGGCACCGTGTATTGGAGGTTTAGACGGATGCGGCCGATATAGCAGACTTCATCAGATCCCCCCTCGCTTGAGGGGTTTTTGATTGTGGGGACACTCTTCCCTGCAGGCGCAAGCCCCTGCAGTTAATTACGCTACCGCATCGCGGTAACAACTTTCTCCTTCTCCAGCATTTCACTTCGTGTCGTGGGTGTTTGTTTTGTTTGTGGTTGCCCGTGGATTGTATACGGAGACTGAGTAATGCCGTCGCCCGTAGGACGTGGATTAGTCCAAATCCGTATTTACTTAGATTTGGGTTTGGTGTTTTTAGTTTAAGGATACATTAGCCGCGTTGAGGCTAAGATCAACTTAAACGTTCGTTAAGGATACGTTAGTCCCGTTTGAGACTAAGATCAACTTAACGTGGTGATCCATTTAATATTTGGTCATCGGGACTCGTCGCCTCTCTGACGTCGTTGAAGGATTACAACGACAGGTGTCAGAGGAGTTCAGAGATGTACCCTTGAACCAAGGTTGATTTGGAGTTTTATAGTCCGTTTGAATGTTTAAGGATACGTTAGCCGTGTTTGGGGCTAAGATCGACTTAAACGGGATCGTTTAGATCCGGTAAAAGAGCATTTGGATGCTCTGTTGTTCCAGTTTAGGGACGTGGTGGTCCTTACTCCAGTTTAGGGACGTGGTGGTCAATTTTCCAGTTTAAGGACGTGGTGGTCTATGTTCCAGTTTAAGGACGTGGTGGTTCATCGCCAGTTTAGGGACGTGGTGGTCCATGTTCTAGTTTAAGGACGCGGTGGTCCATCGCCAGTTTAGGGACGTGGTGGTCCATATTCCAGTTTAAGGACGTAGGGGTCCAATATTAGTTTAAGGACGTTTCGGTCCATTATTAGTTTAAGGACGTTTCGGTCCACGAGTTTAAGGACCCCGCAGTCCATATTGATGTGTGGTCGTCGGGACCCGTCACCTCTCTGACGTCGTTGAGGAATTACAACGATAGGCGTCAAAGGAGTTCGGAGATGTACCCTCGAACCGGATGTAAATTGATTTAGGAAGCATCCGTGCTCAGTCAATTTAATTTGAGGACTTATGGCCATGACTGGGCTAAGTCCAATTAAAAAGTTCAACACCTTTATTTGTTTTTTGTTTGGGCTCTGCCCATAAAGGATGCAGAGCATCAATTAATTTTGGGCTCTGCTCATTTTATAAATGATGCAGAATACCAATTTTACTTGGGCTCTGCCCTTATATAAAGGATGCAAAGCATCAATTTATTTGGGCTCTGCCCATTTATTGCCTTGCAATTTATTTTGGCCTGTTAGGTCATTTTGACTTGGGCCTGGACCTTTAGCAGAGAAAATGCATTGCATTTCAGGCGCTTTGCGCCAATCAAAGAGCGCAAGCGCTTGTGATGATGACACGTGTCATGCAGCACAGTACACTGCGCTAGTGCGCTACGCTTGCGCTGCTGACACGTGGCGCGCTCTGGTGAGTTACGCCAATTTCAGAGAGCAAAGCTCTATTTCAAAAGTGCGTAGCGCAACTGGTTCAGATGCTGACACGTGGCGCTCTCTTGTGGCTTGCGCCAGCCCAAGAGCGCAACAGTGCAGATTGGAAGTGCAAAGCACTAAGAATCTTTTAGATTCAAGAACAGAAGTGCGAAGCACTATTTGATTTCTTGATCTAATTTAGATCAAAGAAAAATAAGTTTTTCTTGTTTTTCTTATCTCAGAGAACCAAAGGTTCATGAAAAGTGCAAAGCACTATTTAATTTTTTTTGTTTTTTATTAAAGATCATTGATCTTGTTTTTAGATCTATGATCTATTCATAAGAGAACTTTCTCTTTCTCTAAAGGTTTTTACCTTTTTTGCTCTTGAGGAGTTCTTCAGAGTTCTCTCTTTTTTTTCTCAGAAAACGTTGATTCCTTTGAATTGAGGTCTAGGGTCTTTTTTATAATGCCCATAAATTAGTTAAATTTGTTAAAGAGATCTTTCTCTGAGTGATTTGGGGAATTTTCCCCACCGTTGGACCTTTGATCCAAGGGCTTCTGTTTTACAGAAGAAGATCTTCTTGTTTTAACAAGAAGAGAAAGATTTCTTAAAATTTTAATTCTGTTTGGCGCAAATGCTCCAGAGCGTGACACGTGTCATACAGCGCACAGCGCAGTGCAACTGTGCGAGCGCATCTGCGCTGACACATGTCGCGCAGCGCAACTGCGCGAGCGCATCTGCGTTGACACGCGTCGCGCAGCGCACAGCGCAGCGCAACTGCGCGAGCGCATCTGCGCTGACACGCGTCGCGCAGCGCACACCGCAGCGCAACTGAAGCGTTGCTTCCTTTGATTTTGCTTTGAACAGAGCTTTGCTCTGATTGGGTGCGCTGCCTTGGGCGCTGCGCTGCCGCATCAGCTTTTGACACGTGGCGCGTTGCGCGCAGCGCAAAGAATTTGAAGCGCTGCTTTGAATTTTGAATTTTGAAATTCAAACAGAGCTTTGCTATGATTGGGGGAAACAAATGCCCTCCGACCGTTGCGCTCATGTGGCGCACACGTGAGTGCAGCGCTGGCAATGCCTTGACCGTTGGATCCAAGGGGTCAGGCGAAAGGGCGCAGGCGCCTATAAATAGGACCCTTGGTCCTTGATAAATTTTTTACCATTTTCAGGAACTTGAATTTCAGAGCCTTGCTCTTGTTTAAGATTTTTAGAGCCTTGCCCTCATTTCTTTCCAGAGTTCAGATTTTTAGAACAACTTAGGTAAATTTTAAATTAAATTAAATTAAATTAAATTTGATTAACAGAGCCTTGCTCTTATAGATCTTTGATCTAAAGAAAACCCCTTTGGGGTTTTATTAACAGAGCCTTGCTCTCAGAAATCTATAGATCTACAGAGATCTTGTTCATGGATTTTAACCCATGAACAGAGCTTTGCTCATGGATAAAATGTAGACCTTTTTGATCTGAAAGTGGAAAACTCTTAAAAGTTTTTATGGATCTTTAAGATCCTAAATTTTTTAATCTTTAGGAGTTAGAGTTTTCCTTTTTGATGGCTTTTCCATCATTATTATAGAGCTGGGCTCTTTCCAAGAAATTTTTTATTCTCTTGAGACCAGAGTTTGACAAATGTCACTCTGTGACAGAGCTTTGCTCTAAAAGAGGAGATTTTCTCCTTGTCTCTGGGGATTTCCCATCAATGAGGATATTCTCTTGGGGATCTTTTTATTAACTGGCAGTTTCATCCAACGATGGGACTGTCTTCTTAAATGATGCGCCGTCATTCAGATTTTGTGGGTCCTCATTTGGTCCCTTACCCACTGCATTGCAGTGTGGTGTAAAATTTTAAAATGTTAAGCGTTGGAGTTACAACATCGACGGCTGATTAAAAAAAAATTGTCTCTCCGCAGGAAACATGTCTGGTAATTTGTCTTTCCCGTTTGTTCGCTCGGAGGGAGGGTTTCCCCAGGCACCGGTGGACCGAGTGGTGCTCGCTCTCATAAAGGATCATGACCCCGAGTACAAGAGCCTTCACCTGTGGGGTAAGTGGTACAGTGAGATTATCCAGGGTCACCGAAGTTTCAGTTCTGCCACGCCATCTGAGCCGATATTTTCGATCTCTTATGCGGATGAACTCCCGGTGAAGTATGCCGTGGAGGTCAAGAATTGGAATTCAGATGACCTCCTACATCCTGCAATTGGTGCTATTCTCGTGCAGCCGCCGCCGGAAATAGATATTTTAGGAAGGCGAATCTGTCAGGGTGAAGCACGCCCTTGGGGAAAGGCCTATAATATTGGATTGGTCCCGCGACCCCCCGCTGGATACTTGCAGTGGGTCCGGTATATCCTATCGGCGAAAAGGACCCATTTGATGAAGATTGGTTTGTATTCGGCCATCTTTGTCTCGCTTTTCGAGTATCCCTCTCCTCCGACGTGGTGGATCAAGGCCTTTATCGAACAATGGAATATCCCCACCCATACCTTCCTGATGACGGACAGGGAGGTCTCTATCTCTTTGGAGGAGTTTGCTGAAGTTTTGGGTCTGCTAATGAGGGGGGAGCACTATGAGGAGCTGCTTCCTCCCGATGAATACGTCTTTGCCACCAAGCCGCTGGTGTTTGATCTGACTCCGGAGAACGCTATTCAGCACCAGTATCCGGGCTTGGTGAAGGTATTGGAGATTTATGAAGGACTCTATCTGGAATCGGGCGACCGGGGAATCAGTTTTGCAGATTTCATTGCTCGCTTCATTCGACCGGAGTTCTTATCAGAGCGGAGCGAGAAGTTCGCCCAGCTCGATGACCCTTTTGGGTTCGGTTTTGATCGCCGACCCACATCGGAGGATGACCACAGAGACTTTTATCTTCCCGGTGCCGCCGTCGTCCCTTTTTCAGAAATTGTCGTTCCCGACATGGATGAAGAGACCTTCTTCGTAGGGTTCTTGGGATTGTGGTTGTGCAGTTTTGCTCTTCCTATGCATCCACGCCATATGCGGCCGACTGTTTTCTACCCAGCGCATCGGATGGTGGCTGGTTTGCAGTTGTCAGTAGGAATCGCCGGGCTGGCTCATCTTTATAATGGACTTAGTGTAGCGGCGGACGCTAGTGAGCCAGGGGTGCAACCCGCCAACTTCCCGATGCACTACTTTACTTCTTGGATGGAAATGCATGTGCACGGGGTGTTCGGTGCCCATAAGATTCCTCTGTTTTTGGAGAAATGCAGGCTCCCGAGGGTCATACGGCTGGTCGGGGCTTTGATCGTAGTTGCACCTTCGCGGGAGGCTAGGGGGCTGCTCCTTCGACCATACCTGGTCGGGGCGAAGACTTCTTTCTTGGATAAGGTCATAACAATAGGCTCAGAGACCACCAAGTCAGTAGTGTCGCTACACGACGATTTTACAGACGGGGCTTCCATATTGAAGGCTCGGGAAATCCTCCATCTCTACTCCATTCGGCCGGGCTACCTGGTGTTCAGGCAGAATGAGACAGCACTCTTCATGAGGTATAACCCTCACCGGTTTGCTCAGAAATCGAGCTACAATCAAGGGATCCCGATGGAAGACTTTTTGGAAAAGCCCGTGGTTAGCCGAGAGGGGATAAAGAATACAATGCACCACTTTATGCGGCTTAACACTGGTTCTTATTTCTTCATCAGCGAGCCGAGCTGCGTCCCCAAAGTCCTCAACACGTACGTGGCTTGGTATGCGCATGCTATGGGTCCAGTTATCCAAATGGAAAAACGCATGCTGGTTGACCGCAAGGGTGCGCCCCCTGACGGCGATCGTAAGGCTCCCCTGAAGCCGAGGACCCCGGTTATTTCTCCATTGAAAGGTGCTGGAGGCGGACCTTCGCGCGTGTTGAGTCCTCCGCGTGGATTGCCGCTTCGCGATACTGTGGATGCACCACCAGCCCCCCGTGCTCCAGTGGAGACGGTAGCTATGGTATCGCCGGAGTCCGGTGTAGGCGCGGATATCGGGACCCGCCGCCCCAAGGTGTCCGCCAAGCGTAAATCAGTCCCGGGTGCATCCAGAGCTGGCGGGCAAAAGAAGAAGAAGTCGCTCCTTTCCCTTGACGCGATTATTGGGTTAGAGCCTGAGGCCCCTCTTACCGAAGGAATAAGTGAATATGGCAGCAATAAGGGCTTCGCGGTAGACCCCGAAGACACCGACCTGGCGGCCGCCATTGCGGCTTCTGAGCGATCAGCGAGGCTTGAAGAGTGGTTGAGTAAACTCGCCGAGTCAGGTAATTATTAGCTGCTTTCTTCATCATTTCATCGCCTTTTTTTATCATTATTCTTGACTAATACTTTCCCCATTTTCAACAGGTGTCTCTACCGAAGAAGCTATTGCTGCCTCTTTGAAAACCTTCCAAAAGGAGGAGGAGAAGCGCGCTTTAGCGGGCGCCGGTATGTCCCACCCCCCTTTTTTTAAAACAAATTTTGTTATCTTTTTCGATGGTTAACCTAACTTTCTTCCTTTGTTTCTTTAAAGGGGTTATACCAGTCGATGAGGGGATCCTCTCTGAACCTGTTATTGGAGTTCCGGTCTCGTCAGGCCTGCTGCAAGAGCCTCGACTTGACAAGTCGATGAGGGATGCCTTGAAGAATTTGGAGGCATCCCTGTATGCAGACGAGGACGCCTCAATGAAAAAGGCTCTGGTAAGGTCTATTTCAACGGCCCGGGAGGAAAGGAAGCGGCTGAGGCGTGAGGCGAAGGCGCGCCGGGCTGCTTTGGCTACGGGAGCGGGCCCAAGCACCATCCCTCGTGCCGACACTCCATCAGAAGAGTCCCCAGTCGCTTTGTCTACCGCTCATAGACAGGCGATCCGCGCCAATAGAGAGGCTAACGACAAGTCTACCTCAGGTAGCACTTCTTTCAGAATTTCATTATAAGACTCATAAAGCTGTCGGTTCTTATATACTTTATCTTGCAGGGCCAAGTCCGACCGAAGGGGATGCGGAGACCGTTGAACCCAGGGAAACAGAGGAGGCGACGCCTGTCGAACCTGAGCCGACGGTGGGCAACGTCGCTGAGGCTTCGGAGCCTGAGATGGAGGTTGGGGGGTCCGTAGCCGAGAAGGTCATTGATGCCGCGCCTGAAGTGGCGGCAGATGAAATGATCATTATAACTGAGCCCAGGGTGGCGGCGGACGAGGCGCTTGAGGCCGGCGACCTTGTGGCGGCGGCGGATAAGCCGATGGAGATTGCGGAGCTCGAGGAAGTAGCGGGTGAGATGGGCATGACTCTTGGGGAAGAGTCAGCCGCTCTCTCTCAAGAGTCCGGCAATGCTCCGATCATTGCCCTCCCCGTCTACGATCTTCCGCCGTCTCCTGGCCACGCGAGAACGACGACGGTCCCCATCGAGTCAGGTAATGAGGCCACGGGCGGTGGCCTCATGTCGATAGAGGAGGGAGTCGCCTCCGTTTCAGCCGGGAGCTCCTCAGGTAAACCCCAAGTTGCTGTGTTTCTTTACTTTACAATCCTTTCTGACAAGTTCACCTTTCTTTTAACGCAGGTGCAGCCAGAGCCGATGCCCCACTGCTTGGGTGAGTGCCTTCAACGACAGCCTTAGCGGTGGTCACCTCTCAACCCTCTCTCATACCATCTAAGATGTTGGAAGGTATGGGTTTGCAATTTATTAATCCTATACTTCAGATGTATAATTTGTGTACTAAAGTCATATAGTTGTGTCTTTTCAGGAGTGCTCTTTGATCATGTATATCAGATGTTGCTCCCACACTTCTCCTTCCCACCCGAACTTGCTTCTTCCCCTGGTGGCGTTGGTGAGTATGATTTCCATTGACATCTTTTTTTTTATTGATGAAATTACCTCTAACCCCTTTTTTCTCATCTCGACTGCAGTGCTACAGATTGAAGGAGGGGATAAAAGATCAGCTGCGCCACCGGCCCTTCCGACCTTGCCACCTGTCTCAACTGGTACAACGACTATCACATTGATAACTTCCCTCTCTTTATTTTCTGTACTGTTATCTGATCGCATCCTGTTTCTTTTCAGCTGTCGTTCCGGCCTCGTCGCCCTCCGAGCCTCGTATTACAATGCCGGCGGGTCCTTATCTGAGAAGTCCGTCTTCAAAAGGCTCCGCGAATAGTCTGCGCATGTTGAGTGACTACGTCGAGGAACTCGACGTTGAAACTTCTACATCTGCCGCAGACTTCGCTATGGTGGTTAACCCGATGCTGGCAATACTCGTGAACTTTCATGATGAGGGCATCATCGCATCTTGGGTTAACCATTGCAGGGAGATCGAGGGCCGCCTGTATCAGTTGGAGTCGCTGCGTCCCGCTCCCGAGACCTTGGCTGCTAGCAATCAAGGAACAGCGTGGATTGAGCAGAGCGCTTCTTACTTCCGCCACCTCGAAAACGAAGTCATTTCAAGGCGTAAGGAGCGTGGTGAGACTTCGAGCAAGTCTGCCCAACTGCATGCTCGGGTGGAGGCCAATGCCGCACGGCTGAAGGTTGTCTTTGAGGGCCTTCTGCAATGTCTTTCTGAAGGGTTATCATTGAGGCAACAACTTGACATTGTCGAGCGAGATGCACCTAGCCAGGAAGCAGCCCAGAAGGCGGCGGAGGAGCAACTTTCATCCTTCTTGCAGCAGCGGGCCCAGATGGAGGCGGAGGTGGCTGCGGCTGTCACTCAGGAGGAGGCGCTGAAGGAAGTGCGAGAGCAGCTTGTGGATTTACTAAAGACACTTCCTCCTCAGTAGCTATCCCTCTTTGTATCGTTTGTACTTGTAGATAAAAGAATGTGTATATATATTTTTTATACTTTGACATAATGTATCCTGTATCCAATCAAGTTTATGAATAAAAGATACACATTTTTTGTAATGTCTTGTGTCATTTTCTCTGTCTTTTCTTTCTTTTATTATCAACATGCCACCTTAGTAACCATGGTTGACGGATAATAGAGCATGCATCTTGACTTTCTTAAGAAATAGCGATGGCTTAGGCTGCAGGTTCAGATCTGCTGCCTAAGACTTTTCAACTCTATAAGCCGTGAGGGTCTCATAGAGATTTTTCTCCCTATGGATCGAGAGGATTTCGTAGGTGGGTTTTTCTCCTTAGGAATCGTGAGGATTCCTAAGTGTGGTTTTCTCTTATAAGTCGTAAGGATCCTATAAGAGAATTTTTCCCTCTTAGAAGTCGAGAGGACCCGTAAGCGGTTGCTTCCCTCCTTGTCGAGTTTCGAGTTTGGAGAGTAAGACCCATGGATAGTGTGCAAGAGACCGTTTTGGGCCAACTTGCAGGGTCCCAGTGCTTAGGAAATAGGCTCCTTTTATGCCTATTGCCTAAGGCTTTATCTCACGAGTCGAGCCGCATCGAAAATTCCTCGCAATGACATCAATTTCTTCACAAGTCAAGACGAATCGAGCATTTTTCGTAAGAATATCCTAACGTCACAGTTAACCTCTGTTATTTTCCACAGAAGTCCGTTAGGGTCTGTGGTACTTAGGATTTTGGCCGTCGTACCGTTGCATAAGCTGATATGTTCCTCGATAGGCAATCGTGCTGTTCGAGTAGCCATGCAACTGCCCTGTCTCTGATCCCTTCGGGGGCTGGACAAGGCGTCTTCAAGCAATCTTCCTAGGCAGTTTGACCGTCGGAAGAGCAAGCGTTAGGAATTTGCCATGTCGCTTTTTACTTGAGGTTAGGCTTATTTTGGCGAGCCCCGATGAGTCATAACCACTCCGCGCTGGTGTGGGGATGATCTCCGATAGTCTTTCGGGCTTTATGTGAGTTGCCGTCAAGACCCTGAAGCTAGGTATTTGGCCTTTCCTTCGTTTGCTGGCATTGCGCCTGCTGTATCGAGACGAACGTCGCGGTGGGAACTAGGGATTTTGCCATGGCTCCATTTGTTTGATTATCGCGTCTGAACCCTGCTGTGGGAAGAATGCTAGAGCGACATCTCGTCTGCTGTATCGAGACGAATGTCGTAGTTGTCTCTAGGTTGCTAATGAACCGTCGAGGTTTGGAACTAGGGATTTTGCCGTGGCTCCATTCGTTTGATGACGTTGCGTCTGCTGTATCGAGACGAACGTTGGGGTGACATCTCGTCTACTGTATCGAGACGGACGTCGAGGTTGTCTCTAGGTTGCTGCTGAACCGTTGAGGTTTGGAACTAGGGATTTTGCCGTGGCTCCATTTGTTTGATGATTGTTGCGTCTGCTGTGTCGAGACGAACGTCGAAGTGGTGACTATTCCGCACTGGTGTGAGATGATCTCCAGTTGTCTTTCAGGCATTATATGACTCGCCGTTAAGACCTTGAAGCTAGGAATTTGGCTTTCGCTTCGTTTGCTTTGCCACGTCTGAATCCTGTTGGAGACAGGACACTGTTGTTGACATTGCGTCCACTGTATCGAGACGAATGCTGAGGTGGAGCTGGGATTTTGCCGTTACTCCGCTTGTTTGACCATGGGGTTTGGCGTTGTATCTGCATCTTGATAGACTACGAAGGAACGCCTTTATTGACATCTCATTTGCTGTAACGAGACGAATGCTGAGATGGTCTCTAGGTTGTCTGTGAACCATCGAGATTTGGCTTCGCTTTTTTATGGAGCCTGTTGGGAAGGTATGGTTCTCTCTTTGTTTGTGCCCTTGGGTTGTATACAGGAATCGATGTGATCTAACCTGTAGGGCAGAAGTTTCATTCATTTTCTTATTATTATTATTTAATTTCCGCGATGCTCTATCATTTCAGCTTTTATATCGCGAAGGTCGCGATTGCCCAATCATTTCGGCTATTTTTCGCGGTGCCCAATCGTTTCGGCTGTTTATTTTGTTTTTACTCGCTGCTTTTTATTGCGAGTTGCCCAATCATTTCGGCTATTTTTCATGCATACATTTTTACTTGCCGCTTTTTATTGCAAGTTGCCCCATCATTTCGGCTATTTCGTATGCATGTGTGGCTCGCTAGCTTTTTCACTGCAAGCTTGGATTTTAGACACCGATTTCGGCATTAGCACCGCTACAACTGGGATGTTGCCAGGAGCGAATCATCATTTGCCTCTGTCGATGTTGAACAAAGGTGGCTTAGTAAACAGGGTTAAGGGTCCTGTTGACCAAGGCTTTTGACTTCATGAGCCGTAGGGGTCTCACAAAGGTATTTCTCCCTACAAGTCGTGAGGATCTTGTAGGTGTGTTTTCTCCTTGGGAATCGTGAGGATTCCTAAGTGCATGTCCTCTTGCAAGTCGTAAGGATCTTACAAAGGGGTCTTCTCTTCATAAGTCGAGAGGACTTAAAAGGGTTGCTCACCATATGGACATATCCCTAGTCACGGATGGGATTTGGTTAAGGAAATGTTTATTTGCGCCCGTGGATTGTATACAAGGGTCAGTATTGAGCCACTTGTAGGGCAATATCGGAAGTTGTGGGGGTTGCTTAAGCACAGGTTTAGGCCTCTGTAACTTAAGACTTTCAACTCTTATGAGCCGTGAGGGTCCCATAATAGAGTTCTCCTTATAAGTCGTGAGGATCTCGCAAGTGTATTTTCTCCCTATGAATCATGGGGATCCCTAAGTGTGTTGCTCCCTTATGAGTCGTAAGGATCTCACGCGGGTGGTTTCTCCTTTCAAGGTCGAGAGGACCCTATAAGTGTCCTTTAACGAGGTTGCGCCCTTTCAGGTTTTCATGAACACTCGCCGGTAGCCCTGCTGTTTTTACTCACGGAGCCCTTTTGGGTTTTCATCCGTGCCCTTTTTGCTTATGGACATACCGTTTTTTTAAATTTTATTTTTATATGTTTTTTTATATCTCGTCAGCCTAAAAGATGCTGCGGTAGTATTTTAAAGACGTTTCGGTCGTTTGCAAGTTTTAGGACATTGCGGTCCATCATTAGTTTAAGGACGTTTCGGTCCGCCGTCGCCGTATTTGAGGCGAATCTCTAGTTTACCGACTTTTCGGTCTATGAGACTTTCTCTATGACTGAGCATGATGCCCCCGGCGTATCCGTCTTTCTCAGAGCGTGCGGTTGTGGCGGGTTCACCTTCCAGTTTTCGGAGAGCGCGAACTTGCCCTGTAGGTATTGGTCTTCAACCCAGTTTTTGAAGACGTAGCAATCCTCGATCAGGTGACCCAGTACTCGGTGATAGGGATAGTAGTTGGGCTCATTGACGTCATTTAGTCGTGACGGACGTTTTGGCTCCGGCAGATTTATGAGTCGGTTGCGCAACGCCAGTTCGAACAGTCCTCTTGTCTTATCTTGCTGAAACGAGTAAGGACGTTTCAATTTTTCTTGGAGGGGTTGCTGCTTGTTGTTTCGGCAAGCAACCGGTCTAGGGCCACTCGATTGTTGTTGAGCATGGGCTACGAGGGCTGTTTTTTCCTTCCCTTTATCCTTTTTGTTCGATCCCTTATTTGCGAGGCCGAGATTTTTTTTCGAGCAGCGTGCGATTACATGGCTGAACGTTATCGCAACTTCTCAATTCTTTCATTTTTGAAATATATTCCCCGAGAGAAGGGTTGGGGGTAGCTTCTTCGTCAGAGTCGCTTCCAAAGGTGATGATTTGTGATCCCTTGGAGTCGGCTATATGACAATTGTCGGCGGCTCTTTTGCACTCATCTATCGCGTTTTTTTGTCGTCTACGAGCTTTACATTTTGTCCTGTCAAAGTGTTGCTTTTGAGCGACATACCCTTGCCACCAACAGCTAAAGGATTCGCAGTCTTCGGTAGGATGTATGATCTTCTGATGATATAAACAGAAATTAGGGTGCATCTCTACCTCAGCGAGAGTATTTTCTTCAGAGGGCGGTAGCTTCATTCCTACTGATAGAGGTTTGGCGAACCTTTTTCTCGTCTTGAATTTGATTTTACCCACAGTGGATGGCTTTTGATTTGACGGGAATGCCTTGGCTCTTTCCAGTATGGCCATTTCACGCTCTTGATTGGCTTTTGCTTTCAGACGAATTTCATTTAGGAAGACATCGATCAACTAGTCTGATGGCTGTAGACTTTCCGGCTCAGGGTTCGCCATTGATTTCTCAGCGCAAGGAGCCTCCTCATCATCCGTCAGTGAATAAGAAATCACATGACAAGTCGCTACGTAGTCTTCGGATTCATCTGATGAGTTTTCTCCATCGTTTTCACCCTCGACGAAAGAACAAGTTGCCCCCGGCGTGTCCGTCTTCTTTGGAGAGTGCGGCTCTGGTGGGTTTACCTTCCAGTTTTCCGACAGTGCGAACTTGCCTTGTAGGTACTGATCCTCGATCCATCCCTTAAAGACGAAACAATCCTCAATCGGGTGACTTACCGTTTGGTGGTAAGCGTAATAATTGGGATTATTAAGATCGCCTGGCTGCGACAGACGCTTTGGAATCGGTAGATTAATGAGTCTGTTGCGCACTGCCAGCTCGAACAGTCTTCTCGTTTTATTCTGAGGAAACGACTAAGGACGTCTTAGCCTCTCTTCGAGGGATGGGCGTGGACGCACGTTGTTTTGGCGAACGACCGTCTTTGAGTTGTTCGACTGTTGCTGAGCATTGGCGACGACGATCGCTTTCCCTTTTCCTTTCTCATTTCGGGAATCTGGTTTTGGAGGAGACGGTCCATGGCCCATCTGGTCCATTTGGGCTAATTTGTCGATCAAGGCCTGGAAGGTGGTCGGCCTGAAGAACATCATGAATTGCGAGATGGTCGCCTGCGGATCGAGAGTGCCCACAAACATGCCTACCGCAGGTGACTCTTCTATGCGTTGTTCGCATTTCGACCATAGGTTTCGCCATCGTGTTGTGTATTGGACCCACGTTTCGCCAGGCCTTATTCTGGCATTTATCAGTGCTGTTATCGGGGTGCGTTCACTAGCACTCGCGAATCGTTGTGTAAACAGCAGCTCCATCTTCGCAAATGTTTTGACAGAGTCGTTAGGTAGTTCTGAATACCATTCAAAGGCTGTTTCTGTTAAGCTGCCGATGAATTGGCGTAGCAACAAGTAGTCATCGCCTCCAGTATTGCCGCATAAGGCCCTGAATTGAGCGACATGCTGATGCGGATTCCTTGTCCCTTTATATACGTGGAATTTAGGGATCGTATATCCCCGCGGGTAACTGATTTGGTCGTACCAGCTCGGATACGGTCGTCCGGTTCTAGCAATTTGCCCAGCCGTTTCATTCTCCTGATGAACCCGGATCTGTTGAGCTATATATTCGTCTAGGTCAACTTTGGAGATTGCCTCCTCCTTGGCTGTTGACAGAGCCGGCGGACGATTTGACGTTTCTCCCCTGTCGTCTTCAAGGACGATCGGAGGATCTTCAGCAGGAGGGTCCGGCCGTAACATCATCCCTACCATATTTTGGAAGAGGAGCGCCATCTGTTTTATGTTAGCCGCTTGCTCTGCAGCTTCTTTGTCCCTCCTTTCGAGAACTCTACGTAAGAAGTCAGCATCAGTTTCTTGTTCGTGACGCTGCTCTGATGATACTTCCGAACTTTCTTTCGGTTCGGTAAGTGCAGCCATCACAGTCATCATTTCCTGCAGCTTCTGTTGCTGCTCCTGGGCTTTCGTCATAGATCGGGTGAGCGGTTGGTGACCCGTCGAAGTGCGGCTTTCCTCCTTTCCGGCAGCCATATAAACAGTATGCACTACCATGCCCCCAGACCTGGGGCGTCTGTGCTCAGCGCTTTTATGGTTCGCCATATTCACAGGGGCTTTTTGCGGCCTCCTTTTCTTTTGGGTGATTGACGTTGAGGGAGCCGTCGTAGTAGGCACCCATCCAGCTGTTGCTTTTTTCGGCTTGACAGAGTAGTCCTTCTCCTGCCGCACCTTCATCTTTTTCTGTCGGCGGAGATAGTTTTCATCAATCACCGACTCTTGGACCTGTCGCCAGACTTTGTAAATTTTAGAGGACAGCCGTTGAGGGGGTCGCTCTAGCTTCTTCTCTAGAGTATTCTCCACAGGTGAAGGAGTTCGTTTCAACATCGCAGTAGGAGAATTTCTGCGCACCGTATTCAGCAATTCAAAGCTGTTCCCGGTTGGAACAGCAGCATCGATCCTCACCGTTGGAGTTGGTGGCGTAAATCCAGAGGGGGAGTTGCCCCCATCCTTTCTCACTCGACGCCAGTGGCGACGTCGGGCGTGTCTTGCGGACGGAGTCACCTCCGTTGTTTGATAAGCTTCTTTGTGCCCCCTGCCCTGGGTAGGGGAAGCAGCTTTGAGGACCTCGCCTGGAGCATCAACCGGAATAGCCAGCCTTGTAAAAACTGACTCCTCGGAAGGAGAAACCCTTTCAATGATTTCGTCCGCTTGAGCCGGGATAGCTATCCGCTTTGGGATGGCAGCTTCGGGTATCGCAGGTTTGCAGACGTTCTGGCCCAGTCGTTGAAAACTGAGGTACTGAAACTGGGCGACCCGTTGAGAGGGGTCGCGGTAGTGGTAAGCCGATTAAGGACCAACTTCTCCGGGGTTTCTTGCGATGTCATTGGGGCATTGAAGCTCATCGCTGGGAGCATGGTCCCGAAGAATAGTCCAGTGGTGGCTTGAGTTACTTGTTCCACTGGCATCTTGAAAAGAGAGGCCGCTTGGGGCCCGTAAGTCACTCCTCCAACAGGGACGGGGCGAGAGTTGCAGTTGCGGGTAGTGCAGTTTGAAACCATCGATCTTCTGTTTTCTGCACGGAGCAAGACACCAAATCTTAATACCTCGAATCCACAGGCAACCACAGCAAACCGCGATTTGTTCACGAACACGACACACGAAGTGTGGAGTGGAAAGAGGAAAAGGTCCCACCGGGCGTGCCAGAATCTGTTCCCCTCCGAAAGACACGGCGGAGACGCGATAAACGTCTGGGCCTGAGGTTCGGGGCAGATGCTATATGGTTTTATCCGTCCACCTCTCCGAAGATGCCAAGTTGATTTATGGCTCCGTGTATTGGAGGTTTAGACGGATGCGGCCGATGTAGTAGACTTCATCAGATCCCCCCTCGCTTGAGGGGTTTTTGATTGTGGGGACGCTCTTCCCTACAGGCACAAGCCCCTGCAGTTAATTACGCTACCGCATCGCGGTAACAACTTTCTCCTTCTCCAGAATTTCACTTCGTGTCGTGGGTGTTTGTTTTGTTTGTGGTTGCCCGTGGATTGTACACGGAGACTGAGTAATGCTGTCGCCCGTAGGACGTGGATTAGTCCAAATCCGTATTTACTTAGATTTGGGTTTGGAGTTTTTAGTTTAAGGATACATTAGCCGCGTTGAGGCTAAGATCAACTTAAACGTTCGTTAAGGATACGTTAGTCCTGTTTGAGACTAAGATCAACTTAACGTGGTGATCCATTCAATATTTGGTCATCGGGACTCGTCGCCTCTCTGACGTCGTTGTAGGATTACAACGACAGGTGTCAGAGGAGTTCAGAGATGTACCCTTTAACCAAGGTTGATTTGGAGTTTTATAGTCCGTTTGAATGTTTAAGGATACGTTAGCCGTGTTTGGGGCTAAGATCGACTTAAATGGGATCGTTTAGATCCGGTAAAAGAGCATTTGGATGCTCTGTTGTTCCAGTTTAGGGACGTGGTGGTCCTTACTCCAGTTTAGGGACGCGGTGGTCCATTTTCCAGTTTAAGGACGTGGTGGTCTATGTTCCAGTTTAAGGACGTGGTGGTCCATCGCCAGTTTAGGGACGTGGTGGTCCATGTTCCACTTTAAGGACGTGGTGGTCCATCGCCAGTTTAGGGACGTGGTGGTCCATATTCCAGTTTAAGGACGTAGGGGTCCAATATTAGTTTAAGGACGTTTCGGTCCAATATTAGTTTAAGGTCGTTTCGGTCCATTATTAGTTTAAGGACGTTTCGGTGGACCCCGCAGTCCATATTGATGTGTGGTCGTCGGGACCCGTCACCTCTCTGACGTCGTTGAGGAATTACAATGATAGGCGTCAAAGGAGTTCGGAGATGTACCCTCGAACCGGATGTAAATTGATTTAGGGAGCAGCCGTGCTCAGTCAATTTAATTTGAGGACTTATGGCCATGACTGGGCTAAGTCCAATTAAAAAGTTCAACACCTTTATTTGTTTTTTGTTTGGGCTCTGCCCATAAAGGATGCAGAGCATCAATTTATTTTGGGTCCTGCTCATTTTATAAATGATGCAGAATACCAATTTTACTTGGGCTCTGCCCTTATATAAAGGATGCAAAGCATCAATTTATTTGGGCTCTGCCCATTTATTGCCTTGCAATTTATTTTGGCCTGTTAGGTCATTTTGACTTGGGCCTGGCCCTTTAGCAGAGGAAATGTATTGCATTTCAGGCGCTTTGCGCCAATCAAAGAGCGCAAGCGCTTGTGATGATGACACTTGTCATGCAGCGCAGTACACTGCGCTAGTGCGCTACGCTTGCGCTGCTGACACGTGGCGCGCTCTGGTGAGTTGCGCCAATTTCAGAGAGCAAAGCTCTATTTCAAAAGCGCGTAGCGCAACTGGTTCAGATGCTGACACATGGCGCTCTCTGGTGGCTTGCGCCAGCCCAAGAGCGCAACAATGCAGATTGGAAGTGTAAAGCACTAAGAATCTTTTAGATTCAAGAACAGAAGTGCGAAGCACTATTTGATTTCTTGATCTAATTTGGATCAAAGAAAAATAAGTTTTTCTTGTTTTTCTTATCTCAGAGAACCAAAGGTTCATGAAAAGTGCAAAGCACTATTTAATTTTTTTTGTTTTTTATTAAAGATCATTGATCTTGTTTTTAGATCTATGATCTGTTCATAAGAGAACTTTCTTTCTCTAAAGGTTTTTACCTTTTTCGCTCTTGAGGAGTTCTTCAGAGTTCTCTCTTTTTTTTTCTCAGAAAACGTTGATTCCTTTGAATTGAGGTCTAGGGTCCTTTTTATAGTGCACATAAATTAGTTAAATTTGTTAAAGAGATCTTTCTCTGAGTGATTTGGGGAATTTTCCCCACCGTTGGACCTTTGATCCAAGGGCTTCTGTTTTACAGAGGAAGATCTTCTTGTTTTAACAAGAACAGAAAGATTTATTAGAATTTTAATTCTGTTTGGCGCAAATGCTCCAGAGCGTGACACGTGTCATACAGCGCACAGCGCAGTGCAACAGCGCTAGCGTATCTGCGCTGACACGTGTCGCGCAGCGCAACTGCGCTAGCGCATCTGCGCTGACACGTGTCGCACAGCACACAGCGCAGCGCAACTGCGCTGATACGTGTCGCGCAGCGCACAGCGCAGCGCAACTGAAGCGTTGCTTCCTTTGATTTTGCTTTGAACAGAGCTTTGCTCTGATTGGGTGCGCTGCCTTGGGCGCTGCGCTGCCGCATCAGCTTTTGACACGTGGCGCGTTGCGCGCAGCGCAAAGAATTTGAAGCGCTGCTTCGAATTTTGAATTTTGAAATTCAAACAGAGCTTTGCTCTGATTGGGGGAACAACAGTATGTCGTCATAACTTTGCAGGAGTCCTTTTTGATCACCTGTATCAGGTGCTGAATCCGCATTTCTCATTCTAGCCAGAGATTGCCTTACCTGCTGATGTCGGTGAGTATAGTCTATAACCGACGTCTTTTCCTTTCTTTTACGGATAGCCATGTTGTTAACTCTTCTTCATATTGGATATAGCATCGCAGGTCGAGAGAATAACCGAGCTCCCTACACTCCCCGTCTTACCGCCTGTTATAGCCGGTATGATAGGCTTTACCCCTTATGCGTTTTCTTTATTTCCTGAGTTGGCATTTAACCGTGACTCATTCTGCAGCAATCGCACCGGCTCCAGCTCCCTTCGAGTCTCGCATTACGATGCCGGCAGGGCTTCTTGTTAAACTCACATCTTCCCGAGGCGCCGTGAACATCCGACGAATGTTGAGCGAGTTTGTCGAGGATCTTGATGTTGAAGCCCTCACCTCCGCTGCAAATTTTGCTATGCATATTAATCCAATGTTGGCAACACTCGTGAACTTCCATGATGAGGACGTCGTCGGGTCTTGGGTTGACTACTGCAGATAGATCGAGGCTTGCTTGCACGAGATCGAGCTCAAGCGTATTGCTCCTGAGGCGTTAGCTTCAACTTCCCAGCTGGTTGCATGGATGGAGCAGAGTGATCCTTTCCTTCGCCATTTTGAACAAGAGTCGACCTTGCGACAGAAGGAACATGAGGAGGCTTCTAACGAGTCTGTCCAGTTGCGTGCCCAGGTCGACGCGAATGCTGCATAGCTGAAGGCTATTTTCGACAATCTCCAATGGTGTATCTCAGACGGGTTAGCGCTAAGGCAGAAGCTTGACTCCACCGAGCGGGTTGCGCAAAGTTGCGAAGCTGCTAAGCATGAAATCGATACGAAGCTTTCATCCTGCTTGCAGCAATGGGCTCAAATTGAAGCGGAGCTGGCAGCGGTGGCTAACTGTGAGAAGGAGCTGAAAGGAGTGCACGAGCGGCTTGCCGACTTGTTGAAGTGGCCTCTTTCTTAGTACCTGTCTTTGTAATTTTTTTTATTGATGGAAATTTGTACTTCATGAATAACATGTATTCATTCATTTTTTTATTCTTTTATATGATGTATCTTGTATTCAATTGAACTCATGAATAAAGGACATGTTTTATCTTATATCGCTTTCTTTTCTCTGCTGTGTTGTTGTCATGTTATTCTAGTAAGTGTAGCATGTACATAACAACTCATCTTGAACTCTTCGTAGGGTAGCGACGGTTTAGGAAACAGGTTCGGGTCTGCTGCTTAAGGCTTTTTAACTTTATGAGCCATGAGGGTCTTATAAAGATTTTTCTCCCTACGAGTTGAGAGGATCTCGTAGGTGTATTTTCTTCTTAGGAATCGTGAGGATTCCTAGGTGTGCTTTCTCTTGAGAGTCATAAGGATCTCATAAGAGAATTTCCCCCCTTACCAGTCGAGGGGACTCGTAAGTGGTTGATGAGTTGACTTGTTCCCGAGTCGAAGCACTGCCCCGACGAGGGGATCATTGGTTGACATATTTCCGAGACGGGGTCATTGAATGACGTATTTCCGCAACGGGGTCCTTTGATGACATGTTTCCGAGACGAGGTCATTTGCTGACGTGTTTCTGCGACGGGGTCATTGGATGACGTATTTCCGCGACGGGGTCATTGGATGACGTATTTTCGCGATGGGGTCATTTGCTGACGTATTTCCGCGACGGGGTCATTGGATGACGTATTTCCGAGACGGGGTCATTGATTGATAGAGATTTTACGATCAAAAATATAATTACCGCAATCAAGAAACGGCGTCGCTTCGCAGCTAGCCGGTGAGTGCGGGTCGATCCACAGAGACGGGTAAATTCCTTTAGTGTGTCTTAACGAGTTGATTCTATTTGTCGTTTTGGTTTTATAAAAATCTAGATCTAAAACTTAATTAATCTAATTTAAATTCTTGCTAGGGTTAGGCTTAGAGGAAGTTTTGGAGATTGATGTTTCCTCACCGCTTTCAATGCCGTATTTTAGATCCATTAGGTGTTATAGTAATTATCGATAAAGTGGATACGACTCTTTTGGGAAGATGTTTTCTTCCTCTAGATTCGTATCCTTCCTTTATCGTTAATTACCCTAACCTCCATGGAAAACGCGCGCAACCGGCCCTTTATACTGCGGTTCACCGTTACCTCGAGGGGTAGGGTGCCGCAGGGAGCGGTTGTGCGCGCATGCATGGAGTTCTTAATGGGTTAGTTTAATATGACATTGAAAGGGGTGAGAGATCTCATCTCTCAACCCTTTCCCTAAGGCTAACCCTAACAAGCGAGGAGACTACTCGCTCATTAGGGGATGAAATAACATTAAAAGAATAAAAGAAAAACACTTACTAATGGTGATGGCTCCCTCCAAGCGATAAAGAACAGATCTGAATGTCACTTCCAGAATTTCTGAATTTTATTTATTGAAAAGAGGCATACAATTTTTAGATCTAAGATTACAATTTATAGGAAAATAGAAAACCTAGGGCTACAGACTCTCGCACATGCAAAATTACAGATTTGCCCACGTTAAATCCTAACATCTGCACCGACGCAACAACCCAGAGATTTTCCACCGACACGGGCGCTTGATGGCCGCGGATCCGCGGCGCCAGGCTGGGTTTGGCCGCGGATCCGCGGCCAAACTGTGGACTTGGGCTTTGTTATTTTCTGGGCTTTTTCCTTGGCTGTTTGGGCTTCTGTTTCCATATGTAGTTTCTCTGTTCGGCTTCTGGTTCTTCTCCAGATGTTTCAGTGAACACTTGTATTGGGATTTTTAACCGTTTACTTGACATTTTGGACCTTGCACTGTTCTTCGACTAGGCTTGACTAGGATAGGTCTGCTTGTTGGTCAAAAGTCCCTTTTTCTGTTGTTTTGTGTCTTTTTCACTGTATTTGCTCCAGAAACCTGTAACCTGTAATATGCAACAAACGTGCGTCAAGAGTACCTGTTTATTTATAAAAAGGATAAGAATAGGGGAATGATAAATGCAATATTATGGTCTGAACAAATACCCCCAAACTTACCTTTTGCTCGTCCTCGAGCAAACTTATTATTTTATTCACTAAAATCCTAACCGCACTTTCGCAGGGAAACGCGATTGCACTGAGCACGTGCAACAAGCCGTTAAACCTCTAGGTGTCCCTAGTAGGAGGAGTGTTGTCTCCTGAGGGTTTTCAGCGGATTACACCCACAAAATCATATCAACTTGGCCCATTGACTTTTGTTCTTCATTTAGGTTTTCTAATAAGGAGTTCTATTATCTTCTACTTGCAAATTATCCACCCATATTTTTCACGCTTCCTCATTATTTAACTTAAGATTATATATGTTATGTAGACCTACTTAGCTTTCGGCATCTTTTAAGTCTTCCTTCTAGGGTTTCATCTCCACTTAGGAATTTCTATCAACTCTATTAAAGATACAAGTTCTATTCTTCATTCCTTTCTCTTATATAGATTCCAATCACATATCCCTACGTGTGTGTATAGATCACCCCTACACTTGGAAATTCAATTCAAGCAATCATGCCCTTGTCCATTGTCCAAAGTACTTATTAATTGGTGAATTTAAATGAAATTTGCTTACATATCCTTCATGCGACCGTTAATACTTCTTGAGGTACCAACGACCGATTACAAAATGCGTTTGCACTTTAAAGCGTACTTCCTAGTCCTTGCAACACCCAAGGCTTTAGCAGTGACTCCCAAACCAGTTGGTCTAAGGCACTAGGTGATAAGGCACCCTCGCTAAATATTTTTCTATTTTTTACAGCCTTAGGTAATCACAAAAACCAGTGTTCATTTTTTTTTTCTTTATTCACACTTTTTCTTTTATTTTCTTCGTACTAAGGACTTTAGACAAGAGCATTTCAAGGTCTCTTCTACTATTCCAAGTTTCAAGGTGCGTGATTGTGCAAATTGTAGGGTATACATTTTCAGAATCTAGACTTAAGCTAGGAACTATCTATAATCTCCAAAACTTGATTGATAGAGATTTTACGATCAAAAATATAATTACCGCAATCAAGAAACGGCGTCGCTTCGCAGCTAGCCGGTGAGTGCGGGTCGATCCACAGAGACGGGTAAATTCCTTTAGTGTGTCTTAACGAGTTGATTCTATTTGTCGTTTTGGTTTTATAAAAATCTAGATCTAAAACTTAATTAATCTAATTTAAATTCTTGCTAGGGTTAGGCTTAGAGGAAGTTTTGGAGATTGATGTTTCCTCACCGCTTTCAATGCCGTATTTTAGATCCATTAGGTGTTATAGTAATTATCGATAAAGTGGATACGACTCTTTTGGGAAGATGTTTTCTTCCTCTAGATTCGTATCCTTCCTTTATCGTTAATTACCCTAACCCCCATGGAAAACGCGCGCAACCGGCCCTTTATACTGCGGTTCACCGTTACCTCGAGGGGTAGGGTGCCGCAGGGAGCGGTTGTGCGCGCATGCATGGAGTTCTTAATGGGTTAGTTTAATATGACATTGAAAGGGGTGAGAGATCTCATCTCTCAACCCTTTCCCTAAGGCTAACCCTAACAAGCGAGGAGACTACTCGCTCATTAGGGGATGAAATAACATTAAAAGAATAAAAGAAAAACACTTACTAATGGTGATGGCTCCCTCCAAGCGATAAAGAACAGATCTGAATGTCACTTCCAGAATTTCTGAATTTTATTTATTGAAAAGAGGCATACAATTTTTAGATCTAAGATTACAATTTATAGGAAAATAGAAAACCTAGGGCTACAGACTCTCGCACATGCAAAATTACAGATTTGCCCACGTTAAATCCTAACATCTGCACAGACGCAACAACCCAGAGATTTTCCACCGACACGGGCGCTTGATGGCCGCGGATCCGCGGCGCCAGGCTGGGTTTGGCCGCGGATCCGCGGCCAAACTGTGGACTTGGGCTTTGTTATTTTCTGGGCTTTTTCCTTGGCTGTTTGGGCTTCTGTTTCCATATGTAGTTTCTCTGTTCGGCTTCTGGTTCTTCTCCAGATGTTTCAGTGAACACTTGTATTGGGATTTTTAACCGTTTACTTGACATTTTGGACCTTGCACTGTTCTTCGACTAGGCTTGACTAGGATAGGTCTGCTTGTTGGTCAAAAGTCCCTTTTTCTGTTGTTTTGTGTCTTTTTCACTGTATTTGCTCCAGAAACCTGTAACCTGTAATATGCAACAAACGTGCGTCAAGAGTACCTGTTTATTTATAAAAAGGATAAGAATAGGGGAATGATAAATGCAATATTATGGTCTGAACAAATTGTAGGGTATACATTTGATTATAGAGATTTTACGATCAAAAATATAATTACCGCAATCAAGAAACGGCGTCGCTTCGCAGCTAGCCGGTGAGTGCGGGTCGATCCACAGAGACGGGTAAATTCCTTTAGTGTGTCTTAACGAGTTGATTCTATTTGTCGTTTTGGTTTTATAAAAATCTAGATCTAAAACTTAATTAATCTAATTTAAATTCTTGCTAGGGTTAGGCTTAGAGGAAGTTTTGGAGATTGATGTTTCCTCACCGCTTTCAATGCCGTATTTTAGATCCATTAGGTGTTATAGTAATTATCGATAAAGTGGATACGACTCTTTTGGGAAGATGTTTTCTTCCTCTAGATTCGTATCCTTCCTTTATCGTTAATTACCCTAACCCTCATGGAAAACGCGCGCAATCGGCCTTTTATACTGCGGTTCACCGTTACCTCGAGGGGTAGGGTGCCGCAGGGAGCGGTTGTGCGCGCATGCATGGAGTTCTTAATGGGTTAGTTTAATATGACATTGAAAGGGTTGAGAGATCTCATCTCTCAACCCTTTCCCTAAGGCTAACCCTAACAAGCGAGGAGACTACTCGCTCATTAGGGGATGAAATAACATTAAAAGAATAAAAGAAAAACACTTACTAATGGTGATGGCTCCCTCCAAGCGATAAAGAACAGATCTGAATGTCACTTCCAGAATTTCTGAATTTTATTTATTGAAAAGAGGCATACAATTTTTAGATCTAAGATTACAATTTATAGGAAAATAGAAAACCTAGGGCTACAGACTCTCGCACATGCAAAATTACAGATTTGCCCACGTTAAATCCTAACATCTGCACCGACGCAACAACCTAGAGATTTTCCACCGACACGGGCGCTTGATGGCCGCGGATCCGCGGCGCCACACTGGGTTTGGCCGCGGATCCGCGGCCAAACTGTGGACTTGGGCTTTGTTATTTTCTGGGCTTTTTCCTTGGCTGTTTGGGCTTCTGTTTCCATATGTAGTTTCTCTGTTCGGCTTCTGGTTCTTCTCCAGATGTTTCAGTGAACACTTGTATTGGGATTTTTAACCGTTTACTTGACATTTTGGACCTTGCACTGTTCTTCGACTAGGCTTGACTAGGATAGGTCTGCTTGTTGGTCAAAAGTCCCTTTTTCTGTTGTTTTGTGTCTTTTTCACTGTATTTGCTCCAGAAACCTGTAACCTGTAATATGCAACAAACGTGCGTCAAGAGTACCTGTTTATTTATAAAAAGGATAAGAATAGGGGAATGATAAATGCAATATTATGGTCTGAACAAATACCCCCAAACTTACCTTTTGCTCGTCCTCGAGCAAACTTATTATTTATTCTCTAAAATCCTAACCGCACTTTCGCAGGGAAACGCGATTGCACTGAGCACGTGCAACAAGCCGTTAAACCTCTAGGTGTCCCTAGTAGGAGGAGTGTTGTCTCCTGAGGGTTTTCAGCGGATTACACCCACAAAATCCTATCAACTCGGCCCACTGACTTTTGTTCTTCATTTAGGTCTTCTAACAAGGAATTCTATTATCTTCCACTTGTAAATCATTCACCCATATTCTTCACACTTCCTCATTATTTAACTTAAGATTATATATGTTATGTAGACCTACTTAGCTTTCGGCATTTCCTAAGTTTTCCTTCCAGGGTTCCATCTCCACTTAGGAATTTTTATCAACTCTACTAAAGATACAAGTTCTATTCTTCATACCTTTTTCTCATCTAAATTCCAATCACATATCCCTACGTGTATGTATATATCACCCCTACACTTGGAAATTCAAATCAAGCAATCGTACTCTCATCCATTGTCCAAAGTACTAATTAGTTGGTGAATGAAATTTGCTTACACTTCCTTCATGCGACCGTTAATACTTCTTGAGGTACCAACGACCGATTACAAAATGTGTTTGCACTTTAAAGCGTACTTCCTAATCTTTGCAACACCCAAGGCTTTAGCAGTGACTCCCAAACCAGTTGGTCTAAGGCACTAGGTGACGAAGCACCCTCGCTAAATATTTTTCTATTTTTGCAGCTTGAAGTAATCACAAAAACCAGTGTCCATTTTTTTTATTCTTTATTCACACTTTTTCTTTTATTTTCATTGTACTAAGGACTTTAGACAAGAGCATTTCAAGGTCTCTTCTACTATTCCAAGTTTCAAGGTGCGTGATAGTGCAAATTGTAGGGTATACATTTTCAGAATCTAGACTTAAGGTAGGAACTATTTTTCAAACATATACTCTAATAAGAGCATCAATACTCTTCCCTTGTTTCGACTTAGCCCAAGAAGTGAACCCAAAATTTGCCTATTTCTAAATAAACTACAAGCCATATACTTTCTACTGTTAAACTTTAAGAAAGGTTATTTTTAGGGTTTTTAATTTACTAAGTCTAAGATCTAGTTGTTCCTAACCAGTTAACCTATTTGTCAAACTCAAGTCAATTAGCCAAAATTGAATACATTAATTTATATATTTTTTGAAATTTTTCAAATTTTTATGGGTTTTCAAATAAGTATGCAAATGCAAAAATATGTACAAATGAATGCGAAGAAAGAAGACGTACCGAGCATACCCCCAAACTTGACAGTGTCCTCACTGTCATGCTAAACCAAGAGGGTCAAAATACCGATACTCCCCTGTTTATTTATTTATAGGTTTTTTTTTTTTTATTTTTAGAAAAAACAAAAATATGTACAAAAAGACCCTCCCCCAAACTTCATTTAAACTATGTTAGACTTACTGCCAAACTTTGCATCGGCCAAAAGTCAACACCAACCAGTTGAAAAATTTATCAGTAAAGAATATTGGGTGGTGGAAAAATAAGTTGTGGTGGTCCGCAAAGAATTGGGGAAGATAGAAGTAGTGGTATGGGAGGTGTGGAGGTAAATATACAGGTGATGGTGATGCATCGATACGAGAATGTAAGTGATCAGCAATCAGTGGAGTGTTGGCATTCTCATACCTTATTAAAAGAAATGGGGGTATTTCAACTTCTAAGGGAGGAAGTTGGCTCACCACAATACTCCCACGATGTTCCCGTGGGTCCTCTATTGACATGGCATCATCCATCAATTGTGTATGATATTCACTTATGAGGAAACTTATCTCCTCGATGTCCGCCATAGTCCTACCGAAAACTTGCCGCCTATCTTGAAAGACCGTTAAGAGGGCATTCTCTTGCTCGAGGGCTAGAGAAGCCGATATGATAATGGGAAAGGTCTCATTCTCACCTATGTAAGCATATCTAAGGTGAGACGGCAAGGGCGTGAGTTCGAGTTTCGGAGGCGAAAGAATCATTGCGGAATCTACCTCGAACTCAAAGGACTCCAACACAGGTTCGAAATCACTGCAAACAACCGATTCAGATGGTTCGACTGACTCATCCAAAAATTCAAACGACTCATATTCGGGCTGTGAGTCATCATCATCCAAAAAAGTGAAGCATTCATAATCAACATCGGTTGTATCAACGGTAGTAGGCTCAAGGAGGGACGCACTAGTGGCGTCAAAACTGTTTTCATCAAACAAGAATCTTTCAAGCTCACAGTCCTCCTGCGTGATTTCGTGAATAGAGCAAACTTCTCGTGTACTACTTTTAGGTACGGGGGGCAGACTTCCCATCTTATAAATATTGAACTCACTAGACCTCTTTCCGAAGGATAGAGTCATGGAGCCATTGCGACAATTTATCACGGCATTGGAAGTGGCCAAAAATGGTCGACCGAGAATCACCGGAATTTGGTTTATTGGGTTAGCAACAGGTTGTGTATCCATAACAATAAAATCAACGGGGAATATGAACTCCCCAACTTTGATCAACACATCCTCTAGTTGACCCCTTGGATAGGTGATTGATCGATCAGCCATTTGGAGAGTGCAACGAGTAGGTTTCAACTCTCCAACCCCTAATTGTTCGTACACGGAGTAGGGAATCAGGTTAACACTAGCCCCAAGATCTAAAAGTGCTTGATTAATTTTCTTATCCCCAATTGTAATTGAAATCGTAGGACAGCCGGGGTCCTTTCGTTTTTGGGGTAAGGTTTGATGGTGGTTAATAGCATTGCTCACTGCACTAGCCACTAGCACTTTCTTGGGTACTTGAGATGCTTTTCTCTTTGAAGTGCATAATCCCTTTAAGATTTTCGCATATGAAGGGACTTGTTGGATAGCATTCAAGAGAGGTATATTTATGCTAACCTGCTTAAATATCTCCACAATCTTCTCCACTTGTGTATTTGGTTTATTAGGACTCAACCTGTTTGGGAATGGAACATTCTGAAAATTTGTTGAGTCAAAAGTCTGTGGAGTAGAATGTGGAATAGGAACGGATCCCAGTGTGGATGTGTTCGTGTTGTGAGAAATGGGTCCGTTCGAGTCAGAAGAAGTAGAGCCGTGTGAAGGGTGGAGAATAGGCTCTAAAGAAAAAGGTGAAGAAGGAAGTGAAGAAAATGAAGAAGGGGAAGAAGAACCACCGGCGGGGATGTCATCACTAGTTTCCACATTATTTTTCAACTCTCTTCCGGATCTCAACGTGGTCACCGCATTTACATTGTGATTGTGATATGCGTTTTGTGCGTGACCGGGATTGGGCAAGGGTTGAGATGGAAGCTTTCCCTTTTCTCTCTCGCTCAACGCAGCAGTTAATTGTGCAATTTGTGCCTCAATAGATTTGATACTTTGATCGTGTGAGGCATTGTTATTCATTAAAGAGTGCACATAACTTTCAAGTCTTGCTGCGGATTCTGTAGTTTGCTTGAGAAATGCTTCAAGACTTTTCTCGAGCGAGCTAACCTTATCATCATTTGGTTGAACTAAATTGTTCGTTTGATTTGTATAAGGTTGTTGTTGGAAAGGTTGCTGGTTTTGAGTTTGTAAGGGTGCTTGTTGTTGTTGTGGAGGAGCTCTTTGAAAATTGTTATTCCCTTGGAACTGTTGATTTGGGTGACTCCTCCACCCCTGATTGTATGTCGAAGAGTACGGATCATTTCTTTGTCGTTGTTGAAATGCAGCATTGACTTGATCCTGTCGTTGAATGGGTGCATTATAAGGACACTCTTCGGTTAGGTGCGACGGGTTCGAACAACAAGCACAAACAGTTCGTGTGGGTAGAGTAGGGGCAGGAGAAGTCGATGAGATTTTTGTCTCAATGGCTTCTAGCTTTTTCATAAGTGAGGCCATCTCGGCCTTCATAGCAATCGACATATCTATTTGATGTATGCCTGCCCTAGATTGACCAACTGAAGAAGATGATGTGGTCTTGGTACTCTCCCACTGAATTGTTTGCTCACTTAGGTCCTCAAGAAACTGCCAAGCTTCGTCGCTAGACTTGGAGAGAAAATGACCTTGACATATTGTTTCTAGCAACTGCTTCGTTGCTGCGTTCAATCCCTCGTATAATGTTTGGCAAAGTTGCCAATTTTCTATCCCATGATGAGGGCATTGAACAAGTAGGTCTTTAAATCTCTCGAAGCACTTCCAAAATGGTTCGGAAGGAAGCTGTGAAAATTGTATAATCTCGTTTCGGATTTTAGCAGTTTTGTTATGAGGATAGAACTTTTTCAGAAAAGCTCTCACAAACTCGTCCTAATTTCTAATGGAGTGTGATGAGGTGCTGTATAGCCACTTCTCGGCTAGGTCACATAAGGTAAAAGGAATGACCCTTAGCCTTATTGCGTCATCACTTAATTGGGTTGTCTTCATCATGGCGCAAACGTTTTGGAATTTATTAATGAAAATATATGCATCTTCGGATTCCAAACCATGAAACTTAGGCAGCATATTGATGAAGTGTGGTTTTATTTCAAAATTATCCCCATTTGCCGGTGGGGGTGAAAGACATGTGGGTAAAGAAGTGCGAACGGGGTAGAAGAGATCCTGGAGCGCAACTCGTGCGGGCGCTACAACAGGCGGTAGATTCGGGTTATTCGCACCTGGCGGAGGTGGAATCATTCCCGTCGGCAAGGTATCGTTGGGGTTGAATCCCGACATACCTTCGAAAGAAGAATTTAAAGGTGGAGGTAAGGAAATGGAGGGAATTTCGACGAAGGGTTCGTTGGTCGGTACCAACGAAACACGGACTAATCGGGCGTTAGTATCCCTAGTCCAAAATGACATACACTAAAGGGTAGTGCAGTCAGAAAAAAAAAAGAGAAAAAAAGAATGTGGGGGTAAGATAACGTCAGTGAGAAGAAGTGGTGGAAGTAGTTTGCAAGTTTTCTTTAGCGGCAAGTTGCAAGTTTTTGAAAAGATTTTTCTTTATTCTTTTTTTTTTTTTTTATTTGTGAGTTTTGCAAGGAGGTTTTAGGAAAGGGACTCGTGACACCAATGTGTCAACCACACATGCACAATCAGGCCTAGATCTAGGGTTGCCTAGGTCTGCTAGACAGCTCCTAACTAGGGCTAGAAATAGACCTCAAACCGCCTCTTCACGGACAAATACGACCAGGTAAGTGGGAAGGAACCACCACTACAGTGGGCCTAATTAATAACCACTAGCCTAGATACCGCAATGTCGGTTAGGATAAACGGCCGATGCCTACCCTAGTCCTTTTCCTATTGAGCTCGCTGTCCTTAGGTCTGAGTCTAATCTTTTTTAATTAAAGGTGGTTGATGCAAAATGCTTAGGTGTTTTCTGGGGTCCTGGGAAGGGTGATGAAATCCCCACCCAATCTGAGTTTGGTCAAATAGCCCCTTAGAATCCGGTTAAATTATGCAAAACAAATAAAATTTCACTTGCAATCAGAATTTTTTAGCGCGGCGCAAAGAAACCTGCAGAGATCTGTTATTTAGAAGGGGGAAGAAGATTTTTGCGCAAAGAAATCCTGCAGAAAACTTTTTACAGAGAGATATATGGGAGATTGCAGAGGAGAGAAAGAGAAATCAAACCAGAAAAAATTCGTGCGCTTACGTGGCACAGAGAGCGCGGATGAGCGGCGGTAGGCCCCTAATGCGGCGGAAGCGCGGCGTTCTGGTGGGATCGCGCTCTGGAAATATTTTCACTGTTCTGTAATTACAATTGCTCTCTGTTCCTATGCTCCAAATTTTTATTTGCCCTCTGTAAAATTCCAGATCCGTGATTCTTCGCTGTTCCTGCAAGATCCAAAAATATACACCCTTCAAACATATCAAATTTGATATTTTTTTTTTATTTATATTTTCAGATTTTTATAATTTTTAAATTTTATATCAACCCGAAAATTCACAAAAAGAAAGATTACGCCGTCCCCGGCAACGGCGCCATTTGATTATAGAGATTTTACGATCAAAAATATAATTACCGCAATCAAGAAACGGCGTCGCTTCGCAGCTAGCCGGTGAGTGCGGGTCGATCCACAGAGACGGGTAAATTCCTTTAGTGTGTCTTAACGAGTTGATTCTATTTGTCGTTTTGGTTTTATAAAAATCTAGATCTAAAACTTAATTAATCTAATTTAAATTCTTGCTAGGGTTAGGCTTAGAGGAAGTTTTGGAGATTGATGTTTCCTCACCGCTTTCAATGCCGTATTTTAGATCCATTAGGTGTTATAGTAATTATCGATAAAGTGGATACGACTCTTTTGGGAAGATGTTTTCTTCCTCTAGATTCGTATCCTTCCTTTATCGTTAATTACCCTAACCCCCATGGAAAACGCGCGCAACCGGCCCTTTATACTGCGGTTCACCGTTACCTCGAGGGGTAGGGTGCCGCAGGGAGCGGTTGTGCACGCATGCATGGAGTTCTTAATGGGTTAGTTTAATATGACATTGAAAGGGGTGAGAGATCTCATCTCTCAACCCTTTTCCTAAGGCTAACCCTAACAAGCGAGGAGACTACTCGCTCATTAGGGGATGAAATAACATTAAAAGAATAAAAGAAAAACACTTACTAATGGTGATGGCTCCCTCCAAGCGATAAAGAACAGATCTGAATGTCACTTCCAGAATTTCTGAATTTTATTTATTGAAAAGAGGCATACAATTTTTAGATCTAAGATTACAATTTATAGGAAAATAGAAAACCTAGGGCTACAGACTCTCGCACATGCAAAATTACAGATTTGCCCACGTTAAATCCTAACATCTGCACCGACGCAACAACCCAGAGATTTTCCACCGACACGGGCGCTTGATGGCCGCGGATCCGCGGCGCCAGGCTGGGTTTGGCCGCGGATCCGCGGCCAAACTGTGGACTTGGGCTTTGTTATTTTCTGGGCTTTTTCCTTGGCTGTTTGGGCTTCTGTTTCCATATGTAGTTTCTCTGTTCGGCTTCTGGTTCTTCTCCAGATGTTTCAGTGAACACTTGTATTGGGATTTTTAACCGTTTACTTGACATTTTGGACCTTGCACTGTTCTTCGACTAGGCTTGACTAGGATAGGTCTGCTTGTTGGTCAAAAGTCCCTTTTTCTGTTGTTTTGTGTCTTTTTCACTGTATTTGCTCCAGAAACCTGTAACCTGTAATATGCAACAAACGTGCGTCAAGAGTACCTGTTTATTTATAAAAAGGATAAGAATAGGGGAATGATAAATGCAATATTATGGTCTGAACAGTCATTTGCTGACGTATTTCCGAGACGGGGTCATTGGATGACGTATTTCCGCGATGGGGTCATTGGATGACGTATTTCCGTGACGGGGTCATTTGCTGACATATTTCTGAGACGGGGTCATTGGATGACATATTTGCGCAACGGGGTCATTGGATGACGTATTTCCGCGATGGGGTCATTGGATGATGTATTTCTGAGGCGGGGTCATTGACTGACATGTTTCCGAGGCGGGGTCATTGACTGACGTGTTTTCGAGACGGGGTCATTTGCTGACGTGTTTCCACGATGGGGTCATTTACTGACGTGTTTCCGTGACGGGGTCATTGGATGACGTATTTCCGCGATGGGGTCATTGGATGACGTATTATCGCGACGGGGTCATTGGCTGACGTATTTCCGAGACGTGGTCATTGGATGACGTATTTCCGTGATGGGGTCATTTGCTGACGTATTTCCGTGACGGGGTCATTGGATGACGTATTTCCGCGACGGGGTCATTTGCTGACGTATTTCCGAGACGGGGTCATTGGATGACGTATTTCCGAGATGGGATCATTAGATGATGTATTTCCGCGATGGGGTCATTGGATGACGTATTTCCGAGACGGGGTCATTGGCTGACGTATTTCCGAGACGGGGTTATTGGATGACGTAATCCGCTTTTTGCGGTGTCGGGTTGACTTGCTCCGCTTTCTGCGGTGTCGGGTTGACTTGCTCCGCTTTCTGCGGTGTCGGGGCTGACTTTAGGTTGTCTGTGAACTGTAGAGTATTGGAATTGAGGACTTGGCCGTGGCTCCGATTGGTGGTGTCGCGTCCGTGCCCTGCTAGCATGAGTCGGGACGCCGTTGTTGGTCTTCTGGGATGCAGATGTTGCTGTCAAGATCTGACTTTCCCTTTGATAGAGTTTGTTGGGACATGCGGTTCCCTTTTCGTTTATGCCCATGGATTGTTTACAGGGGTCAGTATGGACTTACCTGCAGGGCAAAAGTTTCATTCTTTCATTTTTTTTATTTCTTTCCGCGATGCTCTATCATTTCAGCTTATTATATCGCGAAAGTCGCGATTGCCCAATCATTTCAGCTATTTTTCGCGGTGCCCAATCATTTCGGCTATTTTTCTTTTTACTCGCTGCTTTTTATTGCGAGTTGCCCAATCATTTCGGCTGCACATATTTTACTCGCTGATTTTTATTACGAGTTGCCCCATCATTTCGGCTATTTCATATGAATTTTTTTTGCGAGTATGGAACTCAAGATCTGATACCAATCTTAGTATCAGTATCACTGCGATTGGAATATTGCCAGGAGCGAATCTTCATTTTTCCATGAAAGGACTTGGAATTTGATATCGATTTAGGTATCAGCATCGCTACAACTGGGATATTGCCAGGAGTGAATCATTATTTACCTCTGTCGATTCGAACAAAGGTGGCTTAGCAAACAGGGTTAGGATCCTGTCGACTAAGGCTTTTAACTTCATGAGCCGTAAGGGTCTTATAAAGGTGTTTCTCTTTACGAGCCGCGAGGATCTCGTAGGTGCTTTTTCTCCTTAAGAATCATGAGAATTCTTAAGTGTGTGTTCTCTTATAAGTCGTAAGGATCTTACAAGAGTGTTTTCTCCTTATAAGTCGAGAGGACTTACAAGTGTTGTTCACCAAATAGGGGGATTTCATGCCATTGGTGGAACTTGGTGGGGGAGACGTTTATTTGTGCCCGTGGATTGTATACAAGGGTCAATATTGAACCGTTTGTAGGGCAGTCTGGGAAATATGATGGCTTAAGAACATGTTCAGATCCCTGTAACTTAAGGCGTTTGAATCTTATAAGACGTGAGGGTCTCATAAGAGGGTTCTCCTTATGAGTCGTGAGGATCTCGTAAGTATAATTTCCCCTCAGGAATCGTGAGGATCCCTAAGTGTGTTGCTCCCTTGTGAGTCGTAAGGATCTCATGCAGGTATTTTCTCCTTACAGGGTCGAGAGGACCTTGCAAGTGTGCATGAATTTTAATGAGTCTACGCCCTTTCGGGTTTTCACAAACTCCCTGGTAGCCCTGCCATTTTTACTCACGGAGCACTTTCAGGTTTTCATTCGTGCCCATTTTGCTTATGGACGTACTTTTTTTTATGAGTCTGCGCCCTTTCGGGTTTTCACAAACATCGCTGGCAGCCTTGCTGTTTTTACTCACGGAACCTTTTCGGGTTTTCATCCGTGCCCATCTTGCTTATGGACGTACCGTTTTTTTTCTTTTTTACGTGTGCCCAAGGATGCTGTGGTTTGTAGTAGTTTTAAAGACGTCTCGGTCTGTCGTTAGTTTTAGGACATTGCGGTCCATAGCTAGTTTTAGGACATCACGGTCCATTGTTAGTTTAGGGATGTTTCGGTCCGTCGTTAGTTTTAGGACATTACGGTCTATAGCTCATCCTGTATGCACATGTATTTGTCATGCGACGGGATACATAACGATAAAATAGGATACCCCCATTTAGGGTGTGATTTGGTTTGGTTGGGGTGTTTTGTGATCCATCCCTACTGCGACTTCTTCCACTTGACGTCGACACCTGGCTTTTTCGAATATGGCCATTTTGCGTTCTCGATCAACTTTGCTCTTCTGACGGGCTTCGTTTAGCAGCACGTCAATCAGCTCATCAGACGGTTCCAAGGATTTTGGTGTCGATTCTTCCCCCAGCTTCTCTGCATCAGGAGCTTCTTTATCATCTATTGACAAGTGAGAGATCATGTGACAACTTGCCACGTAATCTTCGAATTCTTCTGACGAGTCGTCTCCGTCGTCATTGTCGTTTTCTCCGCTCTCAGGGATGTTGTTGAGAAATTCTTGGAGCATGATCGAGGTTCGCGCCTTCTGATTATATTCTTCCAGCGCGTCAATCTGCTTTTGTAGGTCCATGCGCTTGTCATCAGGCTTTATGGGCTTTTTGGTCTTCTTCTTCCTTTTCGAAGATTTTGACGGCTGGACCTAGGTGTTTTGCCCATTGCTACCAATCGTTGGCGTCGGGCGCGGTTTCAGCATTACCTCAATGACCTTGGGTTCCAGCGGGCTTTTCCACCTAATCGCCGGGAATGTTTGAAGATCCTTCAGCATTCTTTTTGTTTTGGTTGAAAGAGCGACCTCCCATGGAGCTTCTTCTATAAATGAGCATGATGCCCCCGGCGTGTCTACCTTTTTAGGAGCGTGCGGCTGCTGTGGGCTTACCTTGCAGTACTCGGACAGTGCAAATTTGCCCTGTTGGTATTAGTCCTCGATCCAGCTTTTTAAGATAAAGCAATCTTTAATTGGGTGGCCTACTACTCGGTGGTAGGGGCAGTAATTAGGATTGTTGACGTCACCTAGCTGCAGTGGGCGTCTCGGATTTGGCAGAGTGATGAGCCTGTTACGCACCGCCAGTTCAAACAGTCTCCTTGTTTAATCCCGAGGGAACGAGTAAGGACGTTTTAACTTTTCGTTGATAAATCGTTGCCTGTCGTTTTGGCGATCAGCTGGTTTTGGACCACTCGGCTGTTGCTGAGCATTGATGACGAAGGTCGCTTTCCCTTTCACTTTTTCATTCCGAGGCTCCATCTTTGAAGAGGAAGGCCTATGGCCCATCTGGTCCATTTGGGCCAGCTTGTCAATCAAGGCCTGGAAGGTGGTTGGCTTGAAAAACATCATGAATTAGGATATGTTCGCCTGCGGATCGAGGGCTCCCACAAACATGCCTACTGCATGAGCCTCTTCTATGCGCTATTCGCACTTCGACCATAGGTTGCGCCACCGAATTGCATACTGAACCCATGTCTCCCCTGGCTTCACTCGGGCATTGATCAACGCCGTGATTGGGGTGCGTTCGCTAGCGCTTGCAAAACGCTGAGTGAATAGCAACTCCATCTCCGTGAATGTTTTGACGGAGTCATTGGGGAGCTCCGAATACCATTCGAAGGCCGTCTCCGCCAAGCTGCCGATGAATTGGCGAAGCAGCAGCTTATCGTCACCTCCAGTATTGCCGCAGAGGGCCCTGAACTGGGCGACATGCTGGTGGGGGTTGCCTGTCCCCTTATATACATGAAATTTAGGGATTGCGTATTCTGGCGGGTACTTAATCTGATCGTACCAGCTGGGATAGGGTCGCCCAGTTCTGACGACTTGGCCAGCAGCTTCGTTCGCTTGATGGGCTCTTATCTGTTGAGCTATATAATCATCGAGCGCAGCTTTCGAGATTGTTTCCTCCTTTGCTGCTGAAAAGGCCGGAAGAGGGTTTGATGTCTCCCCTCTGTCGTCTTCAATGATCACCGGAGGCTCCTCCGCTGGAGGGTCCGGCTGGATCATTATGCCCACCATGTCCTGGAACAATAGCGCCATTTGTTTTATGTTGGCCGCTTGTTCCGCGGCTTCTTTATCTTTCTTCTCGAGCATTTTGCGGAGGAACTTGACATCGGTTTCCTGTTCCTGATGCTGCTCTGACGATGTTTCCGGGCTGTCTTTTGGCCCAGCGAGTGCGGCCATCTTTGTTAGCATCTCTTGGAGCTTTTGCTGTTGTTGCACCTGAGCCTTTGTTACAGACCGTGTGAGTGGTCGATGATCCGTGGAGATACGGCTATCCTCTTTTCTGGACGCCATGTAAATTGTGTGCACTATCATGCCCCCAGGCTTGGGGCATTTGGATTCAGCGCCCTTGAGATTTGTTGCAGACACAAGGATCTTCTCCGGCCTTCTCCTCTTATGGGCGGTTGAAGTTGAGGGGGCCGTTGCAGCGGGAACCCATGTAGACGATACCTTCCATGGCATGGCAGCGAGATGGCCCCCTCCTTTCGACCCTTCATTTTCTTCTGTCGACGGGAGTAATCTTGGTTAATTACAGAGTCTTGGACTCTTCGCCAGACCCTGTGGATTTTGGAGGATAGCCGCTGAGGGGGCTGTTCTGGTTTTTCCTTTGTAACGTTCTCCACAGGTGGAGGAGATCTTTTTAGCACGGCAGTCGGAGAGTTCTTGCGCACCCTCTTGAGTGGTTCAAAGCTGTTCCCAGTTGGAATAGCAGCATCAACTTCCACCGTTGGAGCTGGTGGGGTAAGTCCGGAATGGGAACTGCCCCCAGCTTTCCTCATTCGGCGCCAGTGGCGACGTCGAGCATGTCTTGCAGACGGTACTGGCTCAGTTACGGGGGTGGCTTCATCATGCCCTCTGTTCTGGTGAAGGGTTGATGTTGGTGCCAGTCTATCGAAGACAGACGTCCGCTGAGAAGAAACATCCAACCTGTCGAAGACTGACCCTTGGGCAGGGAAGCAGCTTTGGTGACTTCGCCTGAAGCGGGAGTTGGAATGGACAGTCTTATGAAGACCGATCCTTTAGCAGGAGAAGCCCCTTTTATAACTTCGTTTACCGGAGCTGGAATGACTATCCACTTTAGGATAGCTCCTTCGGATATTGCAGGCTTCTTCACGGGCCCACTTGAGCTTTGGCCTAGTCTGTTAAAGACCGAGGCGCTGGACTTGGACGACCCATTGAGAGGGGCCGTGGTAGTGGTAAGCCGATCAAAGACCAACTTCTTTGGAGCTTCCTGTGGCGGCGCCGGAGCGTTGAAGCTCATTGGCAGGAGCATGGTCCCGAAGAACAACCCAGTAGTGGCTTGTGTCACCTGTTCCACCGGCATTGCGAAAATGGAGGTCGCTTGGGGCCCGTAGGTTACACCTCCAGACGGGGCGGAGCGGGAGTCATTGTTGCAGTTGGTGCAGTTAGAAGCTATTTTCTCTACACGGGAGCAAGACACAAAATCTTAGTACCTAGAATCCAAGGGCAACCATATTAAACCGCGATTCGTTTGCAAACAAGACACACAAAATGTGGAGTGGAAAGAGGAAAAGGTCCCACCGGACGTGCCAGAATCTGTTTGCCGCCGAAAGACGCGACCGGGACGTTAGGATGTCTGGCCTGAATTTTGGCGGGTAGATGCTATTTGGTTTTATCCGTCCACCTCTCCGAAGATGCCAAGTTAATTTATGGCACCATGTATCGGAGGTTTAGACGGATGCGGCCGTTGTAGCAGACTTCGTCAGATTCCCCCTTATTGTGAAGGGTTTTTTGATTGTGGGGACGCTCTTTCCTGCAGGCGCAAGCCCCTACAGTTAATTACGTTACCGCGTAGCGATAACCACTTTCTACTGCTCCAGAAGGTCACTTCGTGTCATGTGTGTTTGTTTTATTTTTGGTTGCCCGTGGATTGTACGCAGAGACTAATTTGTGTTGTCTCCCGTAGGGCGTGGATTATTTCAAATCTGTATTTTCTTAGATTTGGGTTTGGGTTGGTTTAAGGACCGTTAGTCTTGTTTTAGACTAAGGTCAACTCAAACGTTTATTGAGGATACGTTAGTCTAACTTTAGACTAAGATCTACTCAACAGCATTTTGGGATCATTTAGTGTAAGTCCACGGTAGCGCCCCGGCCGTCTAACAGGCGCCAAATGCGGAACAAAAACTTTTACAACTGGCGCTATCGCGTACTATAACCCGGATATGCCATTAAAGCTAAACTAACAAACTACAAAGTGGGTAGAAATGATATACCGAATAATTCGAGTCCTTCGGTCTTCAACCATCATCCCACGCTTTGTTACGGCTGCTCCGATCTCCTGAATCTCCAGTCTTCTCGTCCAGGTGGCACCACATCGACGGATCTTTAAACGGGCTCCCGCCTCTGAACCGAGGCAACTCGATCATCAAGTTTGCTAAAAGAGATGACCAAGATGATGTAGAGAATGAGTAGAACACTTTGTCTCGTTACGTCCAAAGCTATGGACGAACGGTTAATGAAATTGCCTTTTGGATTGGGTGAAATGAGAAATGAGGCTATCTAATTTTCATGAATCCAAAACAATAATCTTTTCAAAAAAACAACCTATCTCTTCCAAGAGAGGGGGCCGGCCACATATAAGGAGGAGGGGGGTGAGTGTAGGATAGCAGTGGTGACCATAATGATATGATACTTATCATAACACACTTAAAGAAACATGACTCACTAATGACACCTAGTATGAACACATTAAAAGCAAAGGATGAATCATAAACCTAGTCACCCTTGCATTAAATGAATCATTAAATGCACTAATGAGTCACAAATCCTAGTCATCATCCTAGTCATCATCTAGAAGCTTCCACACTCATCCCAAGAAAAGATAAATCCGTCTTTAACCGAACGTTAAAGACAGGCGATAGAAAACTGGAAACTGGCAACTTCCAAAAGTGATCCTGAAACGAATTTCAGGATAACCCCGTAACAGTATAAACATACCCGCATTTGTATTACGACCGAATACAAATGCAACTGAGACAAAGATATTATATCTACACAGTATAATACTCGGATCCGGCTTAAACCAAAGCCCACCAGTATTATCTGCCCGAAATATGATACGTGCGTAAACGCACGTGCATTTTCCGAACCCTGCCAAAAAACCATACGGCCTCTACAACATTTCGCCCGAACTTGGGAAACGGTCTGTGGGGGACTCTAATGACTCATCAACACACTGACACTGGGTATAACCACTAGCACGTCAGAGGTACAAGCTGTACGTAACGGTTGCCTATGTATTGATTGGAAGGGAAGCTGACGAGCGAACTCATCCATAAACCCTACTGAGCCTGACAGTGACAATATCCGTACAGTCCGGTCCGTTCGTCTAAAGAGTATCGCATATCGAGTCTAGGGGGGTGGATATAGTCAAACCCCTAATAACGCGATAAATCGTGTCGGCATGAAGCCCATCACCACATGAGAAACTACTGATCCAAATCAGTAATTCTCCACTACCTCGGCCGAGGATTTCTAGTGATGGCCACCCGTGCACTGTGCGACATCAACCCCCAATACCGGGAGAGACGAATCCCCGACGATCTGCTCACTGCCTCCATGTGGCTCGGGACTGTACCCAAAAAATACCTGTTTGCACGTCTCCTTTGAGCGTGGTAGGGTAGAAATCAAAGCACAGTGGGAACTCACACGAGACAAATGACGATCTCAGGTCGACAAACTAACCTGTACACATGTCACCAGGGAACTGCTATCTGACGATATATATAATACCAACTAGCATGTTCCCGGCGAGTCCTGTCCGGTGTACTCATAACGAGATGGGCACCTGTATACATCTTAGGTGAGCCAACTGACACCAATGGCTTGTGAGACCGGCCATCGCCTCTCGTCGGGGTCTCGACTGTATACACTAGTCTACTCTGGAGTATCGATGCCCTGTCTCGAAACTCCTACGACTAGGGACACTTTAAGGATGCGCTTACAGACCCCAGCTCCCACGTATATGATCGCCATCATACTGCTGGCAGTCAAGCAAGAATCCTATGGGCTCTATCAACATGCAATAGTGAACTAAAGCATGTATACGATAATAAAGACAAACCAGATAGCATATTATCATCTCGAGTAAGACAGTCATGTCGGTATAGGTCCTCCCTCAATCATTGCAATCACGTACCTGCGATCCAATAATTGACTTAGAGGGCACTATATCCAACAATCTCCCACTTGCACTTAAGGCTATTATTGCGATGTCGCATACTTATAGCCTCAGTGAGTGGATCCGCCCTGATGTTTCTTTCTATGTCTCTCTTAATCTCAAGGTCGCGGAGAAAGGCATCTCCCGAATCGAGTAATACCTGTTTTAGAATATGTCTGGATATCTGATGGGACCTAGTTCATAAATGAACTTCAAATCCAAACTTCTTAGACTGTAGTGATCACTGAACCTAATCAGTATCCAGCACCATGCCTCCCACAGTATCCTCTTGGACTACCTGTCCATAATACTGTCCCTCGTCAGAGGGAAAACTATAACTCTGACAATCACTCTGTCATCCATGTGACCTTTGAAGCCTGGAATGATCACCGTCTCCCGAAGGAGGCTGCCGTCATCAAATCCGTAGAACATTCACTTATGTTCTAAAACCGCTTCCTTATGTTTTCCAGTATTGGATTAATATTAACTTATCGCATCTAGTGCAAAAACAACATCTGGTGTGGTACTTGACTTTTCACGATTGACTCAATTGCCTTAGCAAATGATCTGCCAATCATGCACATCCCTCTCCCCTTTAGTCTGTAAGATACCTTTGGAGAGGGTGACTCCATCACCTGCAGGTACACCACCATGCCAGAAGTCTTCTATTCTAAAATACTATTAGAATACTGTCAAAGTACCCACATTGGGAAACTACCCAAATCTAGATCTAAAACCATAGATCCAGTAACCAGAATGTCTGATATTATATCCATATCCTTTGTGGAGAAACAACTGCGTGACGACCACAGTACAACCGATCGTAGTATAGGAATTTTACTTCCTACTCTGTGTATGTCATCCAAATACCATGACATCACACCCTACTACCTTCTCAACAGATCCATCCCTTATTCTGATGAAGTCAAATCCATGATTGTCACATCAAAATTAGATGATCTATCTCTGCTATAACTGCTCTAGTCTATAAATAGACATAAGCTACTTGCCCACTATGCTTCCGCTGCTCCCACTGACTACGACAACCTTCTGGCAGAATAATAGATACGTGCACTTCTAATGCTAGTTTAGAACGGCGTTATACTTATCCTCCTGCCGGGTCCCATAGCCTGGAACAACAGTAGTGTCAAGTCTGGGTGAATAAGAACCTCCCTGTCACTGTCCTTGAGGCTACCGGAGTACCTCTCAGGTGTCTGAGGTTACCCACCATATCTGCGGAGTAGCTAATGGAATGTCAAACCTCTGATTGAATATATAGGTCCTATTAAATTTTCCGTAATCGTTTGCGGTTCTGGAATCTCTTCCAGTTCTACCATACTCCCACTGCTGTTTTCTGAAAAAATCCATTTTACTAAAACTGTGGTGAGTCAAGAACAATATCACTATTGATCTTCCAGATGGTAGAAAATCAACCCTCGTCGACGCCAGGGTCAACCCACAAACTGCCATTACAGAAACGTGCCTTGAGTTATCCAGTGTCTGGTTTTAAGCATAAGCTGGACAACTCCCCGAATCTTAACATCGTTAAGATATGAACCATTCTATATACAATATAGAAATAGAGGCACTAATTTAACTGGAACCAGATTCAAACCATGCAACTGTCTCCAGTGCATATCAAATCAATGGAGAAAGGCTAATCAGCATTACTCAACTTAGGAATATATCCAATTATGAGTAACCTGAAAGAGAAACAAGTTTCTCAAAACCATTACTATCAACTGAATACCAACCACAAGTATCTACATCTTTGATCTCTTTGAAGAATCCTGATACTTGCGACATCTGGTTCTCTACTTTATTCTTATACCCACAACTTCTCATAACTTAGACATTGTATTTCTACGAAACACTTGTTTAAAAACTTAGAGAAGTCACAAGTAAATAGAATATAGTACGAGGACCAACCCCTTTGTCCTGATGGACACTGGACAACATACAATACTCTGTATAAGTCTGCTGAGTTGAATAACTTAAAACCTGTGCGTCGTAGGTTGAAAACTGTACTTATGGTTTAAGAACTACTCCGTTGTTTAATACTCCTTACCCAATCGTCAACTGATATAGGTAAATGTCACGGACATAATTTCAAAAAGTTATATCTCACTTTATAAAAATAAACGTACAGATATATCATTTTGAAATTGGTGCACAACAACGGATATTCAAAACCAAGTACATGCCTTCCGGCAAAAACTCAGACGACTTCCTCAAATATCACCAATTACAACGAATTCCGATATAATGAGGATGATCACCTTTATTCCCAATAATCTACTCCCACTCATCATCTGTAAAACCATACAGATATGAGAATGAAACCTGGTAAATACATACCCTGGAGTAAGTATCTAATCGGGAAATCAGTTTTCCTTTAACAATGCACTGAAACATGAAAAATGTTTCATAGGGGTACCTTGGTATTCTTAGTAATGCCTCTTCCATAATCCAATTCATGACTATAATCGTATATTTCTTTGCCTTCTCTCCAAATCCCTTTATTTGTCTTTATTCATTGCCTTCTGTACACCATCGTTAGGCTAAATGGTTTTCTTCCTTCCCTACCGTTCGGCACCAGCCTATGGTTTGGAAGAAGACTATCCAGTAAGCATAATAGGTGTACTCTCCTAATCCTAGGAGTACTCGCAACTTGAGAGAAGGTGATGATAAAAGACAACTGAATAATACCTTATTCTATTTCTCCCGAACTGGGAAAAAAGGCAAAGGTGAAATAGGAGTAGCGATGAAGTACGCGGTTTGGTCGTGAATGATAACAGTCGCAATTTACTTTGCCCCTCTTTCTAATCCCTTTATTTTGTCTTTACATATTACCTTCTGTACACCCTACTTAGGCTAATTGATTTTCTTCATTCCCTACTTTTCGGCACCAGCCTATGGTTTGGAATAAGACTATCCAATAAGCGTAATAGGTGTACTCTCCTAAACTAAGGAGCCCTTGCAACCTGAGAGAAGGTGATAATAAAAGACAACTGAATAATACCTTATTCTATTTCTCCTGAACCTGGATCCATCCTAGAAGTAGTACCTTCGAGTTCGTATATAACCATACGATGGATCTATCCAATGGAAGTGGATATCCGTAGTAATACGGGGTGTTCTGAGAAATTCAAAGGGTAAAAGAAGGAGCGACAATGACTTATGCAACTTTAGACAATCCAAAAGCCAGTATTTTAAGACGGTTCGGTCAACTTGGTCACTGAGTCATAGTCTAGGGTTGGTCAAAGGTCGCTGCCAAAGAGAGAGAGAAAAGAAACACTCTGCGTGCACTCTAACCTAGATCAGAATGGTTATCACTTTATCTAATCAGGAAACCTCCCACTGTAATCTCAAATTCTTCTCCAAACCTGAAAGAAGAATTAGTCGAGATCACCCGAAGAGTAAACCAACTCATCGGTGAGAATCGGGATCCAAATATCATCGCATGATAACTTGATGGAAGCCACTCAAGTTATCACACTCCAGAAGGTATGCGCATACTTGGCAAGTTTCATTATGTTTGAAACTCCCGATGTATATTTTTGCCCCATGCTCTTATGATCGTGACTTTGGCCAACCCATCATAAGTCACATGCCAAGTTCTACCCGTCATTATCCAGGTTAATTTGAACCTACCCGTACATACCCTTGACTTTGGCCAACAAGGTAATACGACTGTCCCAAACCAACGCATCTATCTACGCAACAGATGAATACCCAGCAACTACCAAACACTATGCCTTGACTTTGGCCAAACAAATATAGCTTGAATACTACTGACCATCCATAAGACATGACGGAGGGCTATGTTAAAGGTTTTTGGCGAAAAACCTTTAACGTAATGAACTTGATCTCGTTGAAGGAACTTGATAGCTTTTATAAAAATATAGTGGCGAAAACCTTTGCTAAAGAGGTCACTCCCGGTGAAGGGATCTCGGCTCTTTCCTCGTGGAATGAGGTGCAGGATATTCCAACTGAATACCGTGATGCAAAGCAACTTGTAATCGACTATATTGAAGTTATTATCCTGACGTAAACTTCTGCCCAAGGGGTCACTCCCGGTGAAGGGATCTCGGCCCTTGCCTCGTCGAATGAGGTGCAGGATATTCCAACTGAATACCGCTATGCAAAACAAAAGGAAACATCTTTGTAATAACACTTTTTAAATTGGTTCCAACAACATCAAATATAGGTTTGTTTTACTTTGCATTGATCAGAATCAACGCAGTCCCATCAATCAATCACACCAGAAAAGAACGAAAAATAAAATGTACGTATATGCCATCCGCATTTGCCACTGGGTCCCGTCATCACCCATTAGGTTACTTAACTAACGACAGAGCGGGGACTGGACTAGCGCGGGTGTAAAACATATACAACATCTAATAGTATATATACCAATATACAATAATCGCTCCAGGCGTGAAAACATGCAACATTACAGAAAAGTAATAAGCATCACAGAACAATACAGATAATCTGGGATCCCCGGGTTTCACAGAGCCGCTGCTGAAACCCGACGTTCCCCTGGTCATGTGGATAGCCTGTGCAATGAAACCTAGACCCCTACGGGGGCGGCAAGTTACCCGCCAAAACCTGAAGCGAGGCAGCCCCTACAGCAAAGTGAATTGACCACCTGGCACTTCACGGAATCCGGTAACTTGAGCACCCCTCCTTGGGTCAACTTGTACCCCCTACGAGTGCGGCGAATAGTCTGCCAATTCTAGAGTGAGGCCCCTCTGCCTCTCAAAGCCATGAGATACGGACCCGTTGCCCTCCAGAACCCGGTTATCCGTGCATTCCGTCGCGGGGTAAACCTAGTACAGAAATAAAAATATGTACAACGGGTACATCGACCTCAGCCCGGTCGTGCCCCAAAAGAATATTATACAAACAGGCAGTGACGGCAGTCCACATGTTGGACGCTCGCCCCGCAATATCAAATGTACAAATAAATCCAAAAAGCACTACCATTGCACACTGCTATCCACCACGACAAATCCGCAACATCACAGCACAACACAGAACATCAACGCGAATGTCACGTTCGCAAACCCGTCTAAAAGAACTATAGCAATTAGACACAATTTACCGCTCGAATGACATTCACGGTCGGAGATATAATGTAATTACTGCATACTAAGAAGTTTAAAATTTCGATCGACAAAACATTCCGAAGTGGGCCCCACGTACATCCGTTGTACAGTAATAAAATTTGGGCCCAAAAGAAATATTCCATAAACAACAATTTTACAAGAAGAACCTACTGTAGAAAAATGGTTTACTGTAGCTCCAAAACGGCGGCGGAACCGCGGCCAAAATAGGGTTTGCGCGGCGGTTCCGCGGCTCTTTGGAAGCTTCAGTTGACCAAATTTCACCAGAATTCTTAAAAAAGCCTGCTCTCTTTTCTGTGATATGCAAAATAATTTTTAGACCCTTTTAAAAATCGACAGAAACTTTAACCCAGAAAATTGCAGTTTTCGAAATTCCATTCGATCGATATTTTAAACGCGTTAGCACAAGTTAGTATAGCTTAATGGTGAGGCTCTGATACCACTGTAAGTCCACGGTAGCGCCCCGGCCGTCCAATAGGCGCCAAATGCGGAACAAAAACTTTTACAACTGGCACTATCGCGTACTATAATCCGGATCTGCCATTAAAGCTAAACTAACAAACTACAAAGTGGGTAGAAATGATATACCGAACGATCCGAGTCCTTCGATCTTCAACCATCATCCCACGCTTTGTTGCGGCTGCTCCGATCTCCTGAATCTCCAGTCTTCTCGTCCAGGTGGCACCACGTCGACGGATCTTTAAACGGGCTCCCGCCTCTGAACCGAGGAAACTCGATCATCAAGTTTGCTAAAAGAGATGACCAAGATTGATGTAGAGAATGAGTAGAACACTTTGTCTCGTTACGTCTAAAGCTATGGACGAACGGTTAATGAAATTGCCTTTTGGATTGGGTGAAATGAGAAATGAGGCTATCTAATTTCCATGAATCCAAAACAATAATCTTTTCAAAACAACAACCATATCTCTTCCAAGAGAGGGGGCCGGCCACATATAAGGAGGAAGGGGGGTGAGTGTAGGATAGGAGTGGTGACCATAATGATATGATACTTATCATAACACACTTAAAGAAACATGACTCACTAATGACACCTAGTATGAACACATTAAAAGCAAAGGATGAATCATAAACCTAGTCACCCTTGCATTAAATGAATCATTAAATGCACTAATGAGTCACAAATCCTAGTCACCATCCTAGTCATCATCTAGAAGCTTCCACACTCATCTCAAGAAAAGATAAATCCGTTTTTAACCGAACGTTAAAGACGGGCGATAGAAAACTGGAAACTGGCAACTTCCAAAAGTGATCCTGAAACGAATTTCAGGATAACCCCGTAACAGTATAAACATACTCGCATTTGTATTACGACCGAATACAAATGCAACTGAGACAATGATATTATATCTACACAGTATAATACTCGGATCCGGCTTAAACCAAAGCCCACCAGTATTATCTGCCCGAAATATGATACGTGCGTAAACGCACGTGCATTTTCCGAACCCTGCCAAAAAACCATACGGCCTCTACAACGTTTCGCCCGAACTTGGGAAACGGTTTGTGGGGGACTCTAATGACTCATCAACACACTGGCACTAGGTATAACCACTAGCACGTCAGAGGTACAAGCTGTACGTAACGGTTGCCTATGTATTGATTGGAAGGGAAGCTGACGAACGAACTCATCCATAAACCCTACTGAGCCTGACAGTGACAATATCCGTACAGTCCGGTCCGTTCGTCTAAAGAGTATCGCATATCGAGTCTAGGGGGGTGGATAAAGTCAGACCCCTAATAACGCGATAAATCATGTCGGCATGAAGCTCATCACCATCTGAGAAACTATTGATCTAAATCAGTAATTCTCCACTACCTCGGCCGAGGATATCTAGTGATGGCCACCCGTGCACTGTGCGACATCAACCCCCAATACCGGGAGAGACGAATCCCCGACGATCCGCTCACTGCCTCCATGTGGCTCGGGACTGCACCCAAAAAATACCTGTTTGCACGTCTCCTTTGAGCGTGGTAGGGTAGAAATCAAAGCACAGTGGGAACTCACACGAGACAAATGACGATCTCAGGTCGAAAAACTAACCTATACACATGTCACCAGGGAACTGCTATCTGAAGATATATATAATACCAACTAGCATGTTCCCGGCGAGTCCTGTCCGGTGTACTCATAACGAGATGAGCACCTGTATACATCTTAGGTGAACCAACTGACACCAATGGCTTGTGAGACCGGCCATCACCCCTCGTCGGGGTCTCGACTGTATACACTAGTCTACTCTGGAGTATCGATGCCCTGTCTCGAAACTCCTACGACTAGGGACACTTTAAGGATGTGCTTACAGACCCCAGCTCCCACGTATATGATCGCCATCATACTGCTGGCAGTCAATCAAGAATCCTATGGGCTCTTTCAACATGCAATAGTGAACTAAAGCATGTATACGATGATAAAGACAAACCAGATAGCATACTATCATCTCGAGTAAGACAGTCATGTCGGTATAGGTCCTCCCTCAATCATTGCAATCACGTACCTGCGATCCAATAATTGACTTAGAGGGCACTATATCCAACATTTAGATCCAACGAAAGAGTATTTGGACTCTATCGTTTTATTTTAGGGACGTTGCGGTTCATAAGTTTAATGACATCATAGTCCATGGAGTTTAAAGACATCATAGTCTGTGTGGGTTTAGTTTATGGACGTTGCGGTCCATAAGTTTAAGGACATCATAGTCCATGGAATGTCTGGTTGTCGAGACCCGCCATCTTTCTGAAGACGTTGAAGAATTACAACGACACATATCAGATGAATGAAGAGATGTACCCTTGAACCAATGTTGGTTGGGAGATCTGTAGTTAGTTTTGGGACTAAGACCAATTAGGGAAATTATGAGCACATGGGCTCAGTTGGTCTGAGTTAGGGAATTGTGGTCAACTTGGGCTCAACCCACTCAGTTTTGATTAAAATGTTGAGCATTTGTTTGGGTGTTTGAATATTTGTTTGGGCTCAGTCCCTTTTAGTTCAATAATGTTGAGCATTAAATTGGGTTCTGACATTCCTTTTTCTTTTGTCTTTTACTGAGTGTTGAACACTTTTTATGGCGCTGGGTTTTATTTAAAGAACACTTTGTGTTCCCTCAGCGCACACGTGAGGAGCACGTGGTGCGCTTGGCGTTGAGCGCCAGACCTAGAGCGCTAAGGCGCTTCTTGTAAAATAGCGCACACGTGAGGAGCACGTGGTGCGCTTGGCGCTGAGCGTCAGACCTGGAGCGCTGAAGCGCTTCTTTTGAAATAGCGCACACATGAGGAGCACGTGATGCGGTTGGCGCTGAGCGCTAGACTTGGAGTGCTGAAGCGCTTCTTATGAAATAGCGCCCACGTGAGGAGCATGTGGTGCGCTTGGCGCTGAGCGCCAGACTTAGAGCGCTGAAACGCTTCTTTGGCGGTTCTGGTCAGTTTTATGCTCTGAGAATTAAATTATCGTTTATAAGAGACACTGTCTCATGGATCTAAGAACTAAGTTCTTCTTTTTATGAAGAGATGCTATGATCTCTTCTGTTTTTGTGAAAGACTTTGTCTTACAGATCTGTGATCTAGAAAAAGAACTAAGTTCTTATTTTTTTTTATCAAGAAATGCTATGATCTCTCTTCTTTATATTTAACTTGAAGAAGGCTCTTCTTCTTAGAGCTTACTCTTCTCTTTTTCTTTTTTAAGAATTTGAAGTTTAGGGGGGGGAGGGGGTTCCTCCCTTTAAGACCTGAAGTCTTGGGTCCTTTATATAGGGGAGGCTGATTTGTTGAATCAGTTAGGGAAATCTCTCATTGAGAGATTTCTGATTGATTTGGGGAATGTTTCCCACTGTTGAATCTTTGATCCATGGGCTTCTGTTTTACAGAAGACAATCTTCTTATTTTTAACAAGATTGGAAAAATATTTTCCCATACAGAACTTATTCTGTATCTTAATGATTTTTAATCACCATTGGGTCTTTGATCCAACGGTGCTCTGATTTACAGAGCACAATCTTTCCTGTTTGGAAAGATTTGAGGAGTATTACCTCAACAGAATTTTATTCTGTAATTTGATGATTTATTCATCTCAGTTAGATCTTTTATCCAATGGTGGAGAACATTTAGTTCTAGCGCTTGGTGCTCTCGTGATTTACACGTGAGGCGTTGCCTTAGAGTCTTTGACTCTTAGCGCTGGCGCTCGTGGCGTAAGCGCTCTCGTGCTTTGCACGTGAGGCGCTGTCTCAGAGTCTTTGACTCTTAGCGCTGGCGCCCCTGGCGCCAGCGCTTTCGTGCTTTGCACGTGAGGCGCTGCCTCAGAGATTTTGACTCTTAGCGCTGGCGCTCTTGGCGCGAGCGCTCTCGTGCTTTGCACGTGAGGCGCTGCCTCAAAATCTTTGACTCTTAGTGTTGGCGCTCTCGGCGCTAGCACTCTCTTGCTTTGCACGTGAGGCGCTGTCTTAGTTTAAGTTTCAAATTTTGAACAAAGTTTTGCTCTGATTGGGGGAAACACACTCTTTATGGCGCCCACATGTGGAGCTCGTGAAGCGCTTGGCGCTGAGCGCCAACTACTGAGTGCTAGGAACTCTTTATTGAGTAGTGGCCACGTGAGGTGCTTGGCGCTGAGTGCCAACCACTGAGTGCTAGGCACTCTTTATCGACTAGCACCTACGTGAGGGGTACGTAAGGCGCTTGGCGCTGAGCGCCAACCACCGAGTACTAGGCACTCCTTATTGAGTAGCGCCCACGTGAGGGGCACGTAAGGCGCTTGGCGCTGGGTTTTCTTAGTATATTTTGTTCTGAAGAGTTCAATTCTCTGTTCTTTTCTGGATCTTTGATCCCCAAGAACAAGTTCACCCCGATGAGAATTATATTCTCATTTGTGGAAGACTTGTCTCATGGATCTCAGATCCAGAGAAAAAACTAAGTTCTTTTATAAGGGTTAAACCCTTGGGTATGAAGATGAGATGCTCTGATCTCTATTATTTTTATTTACCTCGAAAAGAGGTATTCTTCTTTCTTTCCTCTTAAAGCTTTCTTCTTGCTTGCTCTCTCCTTTTTTTTGAAGTTTTTTTTGGCGCGGGGGGGGGGGGGTTCCTCTGTATTCTCTCCTCCTCTCATCACTCCTATTTATACGAGAAGAACAAGAATCAATTTGTTAATAGAATCTCTGATTGAGAGATCATGATTGATTCTATGATATTTTAGATCAATCGGTGAATTTTATTCTTCGTTGGATTTTTTAATCCAAAGGCTCTCTGTTAATCAGAGAAGATTTCTTATTTTTTAACCAAATTAGGAAATATTTTCCTATGAAAGAATTTTATTCTATCAGACGATCACCGTTGGATCTTTGATCCAAAGATCTTTCGCTTAACAACAGGGAAGATGTTTATGTTTTAATGAAGAATTTAATTCTAGAATTTGATAGGAGCATTTTAAATTGGGGTGCTCACATGCTTTGCATGTGAGCGGCAAGAGAACTCACGTGTTTAACACGTGACCCCTAGTGTGGGTTTTAGCCTGTTTATTTTTAGCGCTCATATGAGCATATGAGCGCTCACGTGTTTAACACGTGAGGGCTTTTTGGCTATTGGTGATTTATGTTCAGCGCTTATATGCTTTGCATATGAGCGCTCACGTGTTTTACACGTGAGGCCTATTTGACCCTTAGTTATGTGTTTTCGACGCCTATATGCTTTGCATATGAGTGCTCACGTGTTTATCACGTGAGGCATGTTTGACCTTTGATTATTTATGTTCAGTGCTCATATGCTTTGCATATGAGCGCTCACGTGTTTTACATATGAGGCATGTTTGGCCCTTAGTTATTTTCTTTCACCGCTTATATATTTTTCATATAAGTGCTCACGTGTTTAACACGTGATGTCCAACCGTGAATTCTTTTCTTCTTTCTTCTCTCCCTTTTTTATAAGGGTTATAAGGGAACAAATAGCTCTTGGCTGAAAATTTTGGCGGGAACAAATGCCTCCACTACTTTGCCCACGTAAGTATGTACATGGATGAAGTAGTGCAGAGTTATGCATGGCCATAGAATTGAGGGCTTAGGAGACAAGTTTAGGGTCCCTATAGCCTAAGATTTTTTTCATCTTCATGAGTAGTAAGGGTCTCAAGAAGATTTTTTCTCCCTACAAGTTGAGAGGATCTCATATGTGCATATTCTCCCTAGAAATCGTGAGGATTTCTAAGTGTTCATCACCTTTGTGAGTCGTAAGGATCTCACTCGGGTATTTTTCCTTACGAATCGTGGGGATTCGTAAGTAGCTTCTTTATTTCATTGGTGAATGTGGTTTTGGCAAATGTGGCCCGTAGATAGTCCATCTTGACCTCCTTATAAGGCAGCGATGGCTTAGGAAATATGTTTGGATCTGCCGCCTAAGACTTTTCAACTTTATGAGCCATGAGGGTCTCATAAAAACTTTTCTCCCTACGAGTCGAGAGGATCCCGTAGGTGTATTTTCTCCTTAGGAGTCGTGAGGACTCCTAAGTGCGTTTTCTCTTGAGAGTCGTAAGGATTTCACAAGAGAATTTTCCCCCTTACAAGTCGAGAGGGCTCGTAAGTGGTTTTTTTCTCCTTGTCGATATTCGACTTTGGAGAATATGACCCGTGGATAGTATACAAGAGTCAGTTTGGACCTGCTTGTAGGGCCACAGTGCTTAGAAAATAGGTTGCTATCCCCGTCGCTTAAGGCTTTCCACCTTCATGAGCCGTGAGGGTTTCACGAAGATGTTTTTCCCTACGAGTCGAGATGGGTCGAGAAGTTCTCACAGGAACATTGTTTTCTCTACGAGTTGAGAAGAATCGAGAAGTTCTTGCAAGAATATCCTAACGTCACAGTTAACTTCTGCTCTTTACGACATAGGTCCGTTAGGGTTTGTGGTACTAGGTTTTTTGTCCGTCGTACCGTCGCGTTGGCTGAAGCATTCCCCGATATGCAGTCTTGCTATTCGAGTAGCCCTGTGACTATCGTGTCTCTGATCCCTTCGGGGGCTGGACAAGACGTCTTCAAGTAATCTCCCAGGTCATATTACTGTCGGAAGAACAAGCGTTAGGGATTTTCCATGCCGCTTTTTACTTGAGGTTAGGCTCAGTTTGGTAGCCCCGATGAGTCATAACCACTCCGTGCTGGTGTGGGATGATCTCTGATAGTCTTTCAGGTTTTATTTGAGTTGCCGTCAATACCCTGAAGCTAGGGATTTTCCTTTGCTTCGTTTGTTGACATTGTGTCTGCTATATTGCGACGAATGTCGAAGTTGTCTCTAGGTTGTCTGTGAACCGTCGAGGCTCGGAACTAGGGACTTTGCCATGGCTCCATTGTTTTGACCCTAGCGTCGGTTGTTGACGTTGCATCTGCATCCTGCTGGAGTGAGGAGGAACGCCGTTGTCGATCTCTAGGCTGTCTGTGAACCGTCGAGATTTGGAACTATGGACTCTGCCATGGCTCTGATGTAGTCTCTAGGTTGTCGGTGAACAGTCGAGATTTGGAACTAGGGACTTTGCCATGGCTCTGATGTAGTCTCTAAGTCGTCGGTGAACCGTCGAGATTTGGAACTAGGGACTTTTCCATGGCTAGATGAGTCTTTAGGTTGTCGGTGAACCGTCGAGATTTGGAACTAGGGACTTTTTCATGGCTCCGTTTGTTGACGTCGCGTCTGCATCCTGCTGGAGTGAGGAACAACACCGTTGTTGATCTCTAAGCTTTCTGTGAACCGTCGAGACCTGGCTCTCCTTCTGATGGAGCCTGGTGGGAACATATGGTTCCCTTTTCATTTATGCCCATGGATTGTATACAGGGGTTGATGTGGACTCACCTGTAGGGCAAAAGTTTCATATTTTTTTTATTTCTTTCCGTGATGCTCTATCATTTCAGTTTTTTATATCGCGAAAGTCGCGATTGCCCAATCATTTTGGCTCTTTATCGCGGTGCCCAATCATTTCGGCTATTCTTTTCTTTTTACTCGCTGCTTTTTATTGCGAGTTGCCCAAACATTTCGGCTGTTTTTATATGCATATATTTCGCTCGCTGATTTTTATTGCGAGTTGCCCCATCATTTCGGCTATTTCATATGCATATATTTTGCTTGCTGATTTTTATTGAGATTATGGATCTTGAGATCTGATACCAATCTCGGCATTAGCACCGCTGCAACTGGAATATTGCCAGGAGCGAATCATCATTTGCTTTGAAAGGATTTAGACTTTGATACCAATTTTGGCATCAGCATCGCTATGACTGGAATATCGCCAGGATCGAATCATCATTTGCCTTCGCTAATTTAACAAAGGTGACTTAGCAAACAGGGTTAGGATCCCCCCGACTAAGGCTTTTTGACTTATGAGCCGTAAGGGTCTCATAAAGGTATTTCTCCCTATGAGTCGTGAGGATCTCGTACGTGTATTTTCTCCTTAGGAGTCGTGAGGACTCCTAAGTGATATTTTCTCTTGCAAGTCGTAAGAATCTTACAAGAGTGTTTTCTCCTTACAAGTCGAGAGGACTTAAAGTGTTGTTCACCACATGAGGACATTCCTCGTCATTGGTGGAACTTGGTGGGTAAATCGTTTATTTGTGTCCGTGGATTGTATACAAGAGCCAATATTGACCACCTGTAGGGCAACTTAGGGAGTGTGACGGCTTAAGAATATGTTCAGATCCCTGAATCTTAAGGCTTTTGAATCTTATGAGCCGTGAGGGTCTCATAGGGGGAAATTCTCCTCACGAGTCGTGAGGATCTCGTAAGTATAATTTCTCCTTAGGAATCGTGGGGATCCTTAAGTGTGTTGCTCACTTGTGAGTCGTAAGGTTCTCACGAAGGTGTTTTCTCCCCAAAAGGTCGAGAGGACCTTGCAGGTGTTTTTATTTTAACGAGATCGTGCCCTTTCTGGTTTTCACAAGCTCGCCGGTAGCCTTGCTGTTTTACTCACGGAGCCCTTTCGGGTTTTCATTCGTGCCCATTTCGCTTGTGGGCGTACCGCTTTTTTTAACAACGAGATTGCGCCCTTTCAGGTTTTCACAAACTCGCCGGCAGCCCTGCTGTTTTTACTCACGGAGCCCTTTCGGGTTTTCATTCATGCCCATTTTGCTTATGGGCGTACTCATTTTTTTTTACCCCTTTGTTCGCCAATGGCACTTAAAGGGGACTTCTCCACCGGGGTAGCTACGTAGCCGGTGGGATTTGAGTGGCAACTCTTGCCGTTGGGACTTGTGGACTTGCATTCCATTATCGCCGCGCTTGATGCGATGCATTTAGTTTAAGGACATTACGGTCCAATGTTAGTTTAGGGACATCTCGGTCCATTGGTTAGTTTAAGGACATCTCGGTCCGTTGTTAGTTTAAGGATATCTCGGTCCATTGTTAGTTTAGGGACATCTCGGTCCATTGTTAGCTTCGAGGCGACATTTTTGCCGAATACTACTTATAGAGTTTGGGCTCAGGAAGACAGCGAGCGGACACAAGCGTCGTCATCTATCATTAACTTGAGCCATAACTCTTCAAGCATAGTATTTCTTAAGAAACCAGCCATTTATTAGCCGGAAGGGTCTTTCTCCGTGCATATTTATGAGCAAGTAGGCCCCACTTTGGTAAATTTTGTCTATGATGTACGGACCCTCATAGTTCGGCTCGAATTTCCCTCGCTTTGCACGGTTGGGGATCATAGGTCTTTTGACAACTAGCATGAGTTCGCCTTGGCGGAACGTTCTTGGTCTAGTTAGTCTTTCGTATGAGCGTATTATCCTTACTTTGTAAGCTTCTAGGTTTTGCTGCGCTATGAGATGAGTTTCATCGAGGGCATCGAGCTCCTCAAGCCGAAGATGGGCATTTTCTTCATCCGTCAGCTCATATCGAACTGCCACTCGCAGAGAGGGTAGTTTTATCTCCATGGGAAGTACCGCTTCCGTGCTGAATACCAATGCGAATGTCGTTGTATTTGTGGTTGTTTTGAACGTGGTTCGATAAGCCCAGAGTGCTTCATGCAGCCTCTCGTGCCAGCCCTTTTTATTTCTGGACACCGTTTTCTTTATGATCTTTGTCAGGGTCTTGTTGAAAGCCTCATCTAGACCATTAGCCCGGAGATTATAGACTGAAGAGTATCTCCAATCTATATTATGCTGCTGTGCGAAGCGGCTGATCTTATGGCTCCTGTAGGCCGGCCGATTATCCGAGATGATTCGTCGTGGAGTGCCGAACCGGTAAATGACATGTGTCCTGAAGAAATGGAGGATGTTCTCCGTCTTCACCTTCCTTAGCGATACTGCCTTTGCCCACTTAGATAAGTAATCGGTTTTTTCCAATATGAACCGATGTCCCTTGGATGATGCTGGTTCGATGGACCTAATTATATCGGTTCCCCATATTTCGAATGGCCAGCTAGCCAATGTTGGGTGTAGCGGATTTGGATGCTGGTGGATGAAATCCCCGTGAATTTGGCATGAATGACACTGCTTCGCATATTCAAGGTAGTCCTGAATCATCGTGGGCCAATAGTAATGCATTCTCTTGATCTTCAACTTCATCTTTGGTCCGGCTTGATGAGAACCGTAGAGTCCATCGTGAGTTTCTTGGACGGCTCTCCTTGCTTCTTCTGGTCCAAAGCATCTTAGCCACAAACTGTCGAACGATCTCTTATATAGAGTATCATTGACGAAGGTGAAGGATAGGGCTCGTTTCATGAGCTGATGTCTTGACGACGCGTTTTCAGGCATTCGATGTGATTTGAAGTAGTCTATAAAGACTTCCCTCCAATCCTTGACTTTTTCTTTGTCTTCTATTTGGAGGACCGCTTGTTTGGTCGCTTCCTTTCTTTCAGAAGACTTCGGAGATATTTCTGCTGGCGCGAGAATCCGACGGCTTTGCACAATGATCCTTACGTCATCGAGGTTTTCGTCAGCCGGTTCCTTAGCAAGCTTGGCTAACGCATCCGCCTTGCTATTTTCCACACGCGGTATGCTTTCCAAGATGTAAGAGGGGATTTGTGTCAGCAATTGCTGCACTCTTTCACCATATTTTACCAACTCCGGTTTACATGTCTGATAGTCGCCATTTACTTGGCTAACGACTAGTTGTGAGTCACTATATATGAGGAGGTTTTCATCGCTGAAGGTGATGTCAGCTGTGTGAATTTCTTCCAGTGAGTCTTTCATCTTTTCCTCTGCAAGGAAGGCTTGAAACTGATCGGGCTCTTGCAACGTCCTGATCAGAGAATCTCGTGTCTCTTTAGACAGGAGAAGGTTATCCAAAATACTCAATTGTGAGGGTATCTTTCTCAGATGTGCCAGAACATTGTAATCCACCTTGTTTTTCTTAAGCGGGTCTTTGGCTGTGAGCTCTTTGACGACTCTATCATCGAGGGCAATCTCCTCAGGGACTTTTTTTCTTCCCCTTGTCTCTTTTGTTCAAACCCTTGTTTGTAGACCCGAGGTTCTTTTCAGGCAATCTACGGTTACGCAGCTGAATATTCTTGCAGTTCTTCTCTTCCTCTTCTTTCCCAGAGGCGGGTTCTTTGAAGAGATGGCCGGGGGTCATTTCTTCCTCAGAATCACTTCCAAACGTGAAAACTTGAGTTTTCCCTTTTGTCAAACTGGTATCAACCATATAACAGTTGCCAGTCCTTTTTCCGTGCTCATCTGTCACACTTTTTCGCTGTCGACGAGCTTCACGCTTCATACTCTTGAAGTGTTGTCGGCGGGTAACGTATCCTTGCCACCACTTCTTGAAGGCACCACACTCTTTGGTGGGGTGTGTAACCCTCTGATAGTATAAGCATTAGTTCGGATGTACATCCGCTTCATCAAGGCACGTACTCCCGGGAGTATTTCCTTTGAAAGGTAGCAACTTCATCCCTATAGACAGGGCTTTGGCGAACTGTTTCCTCGTCTTAAACCTGCTTTTGTCTGTCGCGGGTGTGCTTTGATCTGGTTAGAGTACTTCATGACTCTTCCTCGCCGCAGCTTCTTTATTCTGACGCTGACGCTTGGCCTTTTCATAAATGGCTGTTTCACGCTCTCGATTAGGTTTGCTCTTCTGAAGGGCTTCGTTCAGCAGTCTGTCAATCAGTTCGTTTGACTGTTCCAGGGATCTTGGGACCGATCCTGCCCCCAGTTTCCTCGCGTTGCTCTCCGACGCCGAGGGAGTTTCTTCGTTTTTAACGATGAGTGAGAAACCATGTGGCAACTCGCTACATAATCCTTGGATTCTTCTGACGACTTGTTCCCCTCATCATTGTCGTTTTCCCCATTCTCAAGGATATGATTGAGAAACTCTTCGAGAGTGATTGGGGCCTGCACCTTCCGGTTGTACTCCTCCAGCACACCGATGTATTTTTGCAGGTCCATACGCTTGTTATCAGGTTGTACGTGCTTCTTAGTCTTCTTCTTTTTCTTCGAAGACTTTGAAGGCTTGACCTGGGTGTTTTGCCCCTCATTATTATCTTTTGGTGTTGAGTGTGGTTTAAGCATCCCCTCAATGATCTCGGACTCTAGCGGGCTTTTCCATTTGATTGTCGGGCATGTTTGAAAATCCTTCAGTATTCTCTTAGTTTTAGCTGAAAGGACAACTTCCCACGGAGCTTCTTCTACAAATGAGCATGATGCCCGCGGCGTATCCACCTTTTTAGGAGCGTGCTGCTGTGGCGGGTTTACCTTCCAGTTTTTGGATATTGCGAACTTGCCTTGCTGATATTGGTACTCAACCCAGTTTTTGAAGACGTAGCAATCTTCGATTGGGTGACCTATTACTCTGTGGTAGGGGCGGTAGTTGGGACTGTTGACGTCGCCAGGCTGCAGGGGGCGTCTCGGATCCGGCAGAGTAATGAGCCTGTTGCGTACCGCCAGTTCGAACAGTCTCCTCGTTTTATCCCGGGAAAATGAGTAAGGACGTCTCAACTTCTCTTCGAGGGATTGGCGTGTGTTGCTCTGGCGAGCAACCGGTTTCGGGTCACTCGGTTATTGTTGAGCGTTGGCAACGAAGGTCGCTTACCCTTTGCCCTTTTCATTCCGGAAATCCGTTTTTGAAGAGGACGGCCTATGGCCCATCTGGTCCATTTGGGCCAGCTTGTCAATCAAGGCCTGGAAGGTGGTCGGCTTAAAGAACATCATAAATTGGGATAAAGTTGCCTGAGGATCAAGGGTCCCCACGAACATGCCCACGAAAGGAGCTTCTACGATGCGTTTTTCGTATTTTGACCATAGGTTCCGCCACCGAATTGCGTATTGAACCCAGGTCTCTCCCGGCTTCACCCTGGCATTGATTAATGCCGTGATTGGGGTGCTCTCGCTGGCGCTTACGAAACGCTGTGTGAATATTAATTCCATCTCCATGAATGTTTTGACAGAATCATTTGGGAGCTTGGAGTACCATTCAAATGCCGTCTCCGAAAAGCTGCCAACAAACTGGTGAAGTAGCAGTTTGTTGTCGCCTTCAGTATTACTGCACAAAGCTTTGAATTGAGAAACGTGCTGGTGTGGATTGCCCATCCCCTTATACACATGGAACTTAGGGATCGTATATCCTGGCAGGTACTTGATCTGATCGTACCAGCCTGATAAGGTCGCCCAGTTCCGACGACTTGGCCAGCCGCTTCACTTGCTTGATGAGCTCGTATTTGTTGGGCTATGTAGTCATCAAGGGTAGCCTTAGAGATTGTCTCTTCCTGGGCTGCTGAGACGGCCGGAGGAGGGTTTGACGTTTCCCCTCTGTCGTCTTCGATGATTATCGGAGGGTCTTGGCTGGAGGTTCCGGCTGGATCATCATCCCAACCATGTCTTGGAACATAAGCATCATCTTCTTTATATTAGCAGCCTATTCCGCGGCCTCCTTTTCCTTCTTTTCGAGCACCCTTCGCAGAAATTCTGTATCAGTCTCCTGCTCCTGGCGCTGTTCAATTGTTGATTCCGGACTTTCTTTCTGCCCAGTGAGTACGGCCATTTTCGTCAGCATCTCTTAGAGCTTTTGTTGTTACTCCTGAGCTTTTGTCAACGACCGAGTTTGCGGTCGATGACTCACGGAAGCATGACTATCCTCTTTTCCGGAAGCCATGTAGATGGTATTTATAACCATGCCCCCCCGACTTGGGGGCGTTTGGGTCTATCACCTTTGGGATTTGCCGCCGGTGGTGAGAGATTCTCATGCCTTCTCTTTTTGTAGGAGGCCGAAGTTGGAGGGGCTAGCACCCATGTGGACGAGGCCTTCCGTTGTATGGTGGAGGGATGGTCCTCCTCCTGCCGAGCCTTCTTTTTCTCTAGTCGGCGAGAGTAATTTTTGTCAATTATAGAGTCTTGGACTTTCCGCCAGATCCTGTGGATTTTGGAGGATAGCCGCTGAAGGGGCTGCTCCGGCTTCACCTGTGACATGTTTTTAGCAGGCGGAGGTGACTTCTTCAATACAGCAGTTGGAGAGTTCTTTCGCACCTTCCTGAGCGGATCGAAGCTGTTCTCAGTTGGAACAGCAGCGTCAACTTCCATCATTAGCGCTGGTGGAGTAAGCCCAGATGGAGAGTTGCCCCAGCTTTCCTCACTCGGCGCCAGTGACAACGTCGAGCATGCCTTGCAGATGGGATTGTCTCTGTTGTGGGAGTGACTTCGTCATGCCCCCTGCTCTGATGAAGGGCTACTGCTAGTGCCAGCCTATTGAAGACTAACGTTCATTGAGATGGGATGGTCAATCTTTCGAAGGCCGACCTTTTGATAGGGGAAGCAGTCTTGATGACTTCGCCGGAAGTAGGAGTTGGAACGGCCAATCTTGCGAAGACCGACCCTTTAGTAGGAGAAGCCCTTTTGACGACTTCATTTGCCGGAACTGGAATGGCTATCCTCTTCGGGATAACCCCTTCAGGTATTGCGAGCCTCTTTGCAGGCCCACTGGAGCTTTGGCTCAGTCTATTAAAGACTGAGGTGGAAGACTTGGACGACCCGTTGAGAGGGGCGATGGTGGCTTCAAATCGATCGAAGACCGACTTCTTTAGAGCTTCCTATGATGTCACCAGGGCGCTGAAGCTTGCTGGCGGGATCATGGTCCTAAAGACCAGTCCAGTGGTAGCTTGAGTCACCTGCTCCACTGGCATTGTAAAGATGGAGGCCGCTTGGGGCCCGTAAGTCACTCCTCCGGTGGGGACAGAGTGAAAGTTGCTGTTGCAGGTGCAGTTGGAAGCCATCGATTTCTCTTCTCTTCTGCATATGAGCAAAACACCAAATCTTAGTACCTTGAATCCAGGGGCAACTATATTAAACTGCGATTTGTTCACGAACAAGACACACGAAGTGTGGAGTGGAAAGAGGAAAAGGTCCCACCGGGCGTGCCAGAATCTGTTTACCGCCGAAAACAGAGACGAACCGGGATTGATCGTCTTGCCTGAATTTGTGGGCAGATGCTATTTGGATTTATCTGTCCACCTCTCCGAAGATACCAAGTTGATTTATGGCACTGTGTATCGGAGGTTTAGACGGATGCGGCCGTTGTAGCAGACTTCGTCAGATTCCTCCTCATTTGCGAGGGGTTTTTAATTGTGGGTACGCTCTTCCCTGTAGGCGCAAGCCCCTGCAGTTAATTACATTACCGCATCGCGGTAACCACTTTCTCGTGCTCCGGAAGTTCACTTCGTGTCGTGTGTGTTTGTTTTATTTTTGGTTGCCCGTGGATTGTATACGGAGACTAATTTATGGCACCGTGGATTGTGGGTACGCTCTTCCCTGCAGGCACAAGCCCCTGCAGTTAATTACATTACCGCATCGCGGTAACCACTTTCTCGTGCTCCGGAAGTTCACTTCGTGCTGTGTATGTTTGTTTTATTTTTGGTTGCCCGTGGATTGTATACGGAGACTAATTTATGTTGCCGCCCGTAGGGCGTGGATTAGTCCAAATCCGTATATTCTTAGATTTGGGTTTGGGTTGATTTAAGAATCGTTAATCTCGTTTGAAATTAAGATCAACTTAAATGTTTGTTGAGGATACATTAGTCTAATTTAAGACCATGATCTACTCAACCAGGATTTTGGGATCATTCAGATCCAACAAAAGAGCATTTGGGCTCTATTGTGTTAGTTTAAGGACGTTCCGGTCCATAGCTAGTTTAAGGACGTTTCGGTCCGTTGTTAGTTTAAGGACGTTTCGATCCATTGTCACCATTTTGGGAAGTGCATCCAAAATCAGTTGGTTTTCGGGACCCACCACCTCTCTAAAGACGTTGAGGAATTACAACGACATGTATCAGAGGTGTAGAGAGATGTGCCCTTGAACCAAATTCCAAATTGAGGGGAGGTGTGAGATGAATATCCTGTCGGAAGATCAATAGTTGTGTTTGGGATTAAGACCAACTTGGAAAATAATGAGCACATGGGCTCGGTTGATCTGAATTAGGGATTTGGTCAATTTGGGCTCAGCCCACTCGGTCTTAGTCATTTAAATAAAGTGCTAAACACTTGATTGGGCTCAGTCCCCTTTCTGTGCGAACAATGCTGGGCATTTATATGGGTTCTGACGCTCACACTTTACTTTACTTTTCCCCTTTTTTGTTTTTTATGGAGTGTTAAACACTCTTTATGGCGCCCACATGTGGAGCTCGTGAGGCGCTGGTGCTGAGCACCAACTACTGAGTGCTAGGCACTCCATATTGAGTAGCACCCATGTGAGGGACACGTGAGGCGCTTGGCGTTGAGCGCCAACCACTGAGTGCTAGCACTTCTTATTGAGTAGCGCCTACGCGAGGGGCACGTGAGGCGCTGAGCTCCAACCACTGAGTGTTAGGCACTCCTTATTGAGTAGCGCCCACGTGAAGGGCACGTGAGGCACTTGGTGCTAGGTTTTTTTCATATATTCTGTTATGAAGAGTTCAATTCTCTGTTCTTTTCTGGATCTTTGATCCCCAAGAACAAGTTCACCCCAATGAAAATTAAATTCTCATTTATGGAAGACTTGTCTCATGGATCTCAGATCTAGAGAAAGAACTAAGTTCTTTTATAAGGGTTAAACCCTTGGGTATGCAGATGAGATGCTCTGATCTCTATTATTTTTATTTACCTCGAAGAGAGGTATTCTTCTTTCTTCCCTCTTAAAGCTTTCTTCTTGCTTGCTCTCTCCTTTTTTTTAAAGTTTAGAGGGGGGTTCCTTGTATTCTCTCCTCCTCTCCTCGCTCCTATTTATACGAGAAGAACAAGAATCAATTTGTTAAGAGAATCTCTCATTGAAAAATCATGATTGATTCCATGATCTTTTAGATCAATTGGTGAATTTTATTCACCGTTGAATTTTTAATCCAAAGGCTCTCTGTTAATCAGAGAAGATTTCTCATTTTTTAACCAAATCAGGAAATATTTTCCTGAGATAGAATTTTATTCTATCAGACGATCACCGTTGGATCTTTTATCCAAAGATCTTTTGCTTAACAACAGAGAAGATGTTTCTGGTTTAATGAAGATCAGGTATATATTTCCCATATAGAATTTAACTCTAGAATTTGATAGGAGCATTTTAAATTGGGGCGCTCACATGCTTTGCATGTGAGCGGCAAGATAACTCACGTGTTTAACACATGACCCCTAGTGTGGGTTTTAGCCTGTTTATTTTCAGCGCTCATATGAGCATATGAGTGCTCACGTGTTTAACACGTGAGGCCTTTTTGGCCATTGGTGATTTATGTTCAGCGCTCATATGGCGCTCACGTGTTTTACATGCGAGGCCTGTTTGGCCCTTAGTTATGTGTTTTCAACGCCTATATGCTTTGCATATGAGCGCTCACGTGTTTAACACGTGAGGCCTGTTTGGTCTTTGGTTATTTATGTTCAGCGCTCATATGTTTTGCATATGAGCGCTCACGTGTTTTACACGTGTGGCCTGTTTGGCCCTTAGTTATTTTCTTTCAGCGCTTATATACTTTGCATATAAGCGCTCACGTGTTTAACACGTGATGTCCAACCGTGAATTCTTTTCTTTTTTCTTCTCTCCCTTTTTTATAAGGGTTATAAGGGAACAAATAGCTATTGGCTGAAAATTTTGGCGGGAACATATCACGCCCCGCTTCTCGGTATACGGCGAAGGGGGCGCGACTGGCCGCTACGTATTTACTGTGAAGTAAATACGCTAAGCGTATCTAAGCAATATAAATAAAAATGCACAAGAGACAAAAGATATAATTGAACAACAACTTTATTTATTCACATTCTTTTGTACAATGCATGGAAAAGTAAATACATCTGAATGAGAGCAATGCCTAAATAATGGCATAACAGAAATGAAAAGTACGGAATAAAAAGGTGTATAATGAAGCTAGAGCTCTGGGTCATAGGAAAGCTGGTCCAAGTCCTCACTAGTAGGCTCGATCTCCTCAGTGTCCAGATCACCTGATAACATTCCAAAGAAGAAAGAGAAGGAACGTCGTCAGCGAACAAACGCTCGCTAAGTCCCATAGATAAGGGAGGAGTAGAATAGACAGTGAGTAAGAGAGAGAGTGTAACTTTTAAAGTTGTATTTAGTGTTAACGCTGTTGTTTGTAGCTTGGTACAGAAGAATGCCTGTGTATACGAGAGGAGTTTCACTTTCCCCGGAGACTAAGTATCAGGAACTCAAGGAACCGTTTATGCCACAGTACAACAGCAACGGAATATAGGTTAGGTGTCTTATGGTTGCAGTCTCGTGCCACTTTTAACACCTTCCGTACTAATCTACCCCTTAAACCCCACGATGTCTTGATTGTATTGTCTTGTAATATACATTGTATAATTGGATGACTTGCCGAAACCATGATATCAGTAAATGGATGTAACTGGAGAATCATGGATGTAACTGGAGAATCATGTAAATGGAATTATATCCATGGTTCGGTTCAGTCAATATAGATTGAATATATTGAATAAATGGATTCATGGATTCTTGTTGAATTGTAGTTTGTACTTGAATCATATTCAAGTAAGATTATTTATAATGAGACCCAGTCTGAGTCAGAACATTTAGAAAGAGAAATTGAAGTCCTGAATTAGGTTTTGATGTTATCGGTAACCGCTGCACATAGGCGGCAGGATTTGTGTCTTTTTCAAAGAAGATTACCGTGTTGATAATACCGTTGTTAAGTTGTCTACCTTAAATAGACAAGCACCCACTTCTCCGGCTCTCTGAGGCTCAAGAGATTGGTCCCGCTTAAAGCTATACTTACTAGGATTCTTAGGGTAATTTATAAAACTTGAGGGGTATTTATGTAAAAATACTTTTGTATAATTTTCAAAATACACCCCAAGTATTTTATTATTGTATTTAGAGTTGTCATGGATGTAGATTTTATATTTTTTATATTTCTAGTGAAAATAACCTAATTTTATAATATAGGGTATTTAATTGTAATATTGAACTTGTATGGAATTCATGGTATTTTAATATAAAGTGATTCTTGTGATTTTAGGAAAAGTTGTAATATTTATATTACCACAAAAATAGATATTTTAATGATACATATATATAAAAATAATTTTAATATATATTATATTTCTAGAAATCTCATTTTCTTAAGATATTTGTATTTTAAACCTCTTGAGACCGAATACTCCTTGCGGAGGTCTGAATCTCGCACTACTAAGCCTAAGGATGTGCGATAATCTGCACCGTCCCGAACGGGTACCCCCAAAATGGGTTGTAGCGGCGTTTTGTAAAGATTTGTAATAAATACGTATCTTGTAGAAAACAGTTTTAATAGCTATTGGTATTTATATGTAAAGTTTCAATTTTCTGTATTCTATGTCCCCGAAAGATATTGTGCTATATTGCATATGAGTGTGTGAGGAGGTAGGTCATTACCTCGTGATCTACTTAAAGGTATAGCAAGATTGTGATGTTTTAAATGTCGGAATTAAACTACATGGTATTTTAGTGAAAAATACGATAACAATTGAAATAAAAATTCTTTTGATATGGAACTTGTTCAATATGACTTGTTAATGTTAAATTGTCAACATGTAAGGGTTTAGTATGATTGTATTTAAGAAAAAGTAAGATTTTTAGGAAGAACCGAATCGGACATCGGATTAACTCCGATTCCGTCGGTATTTAGAAATACGTGTTTTTTTAGAAAAGAATAGAGAAGAGGGAGGTGGAACTTACGGGTTTTTAGATTAGAGGAGAGGAAGAGGGAACGGTAGGAGGCGCCGGTGCGTCGTTTCGTCGCCGGGAGCTTCTAGGGTTGTCGTCGGAATTTCGCCGGAGATTCGCCCTTCGCTAACTCAAAATGTACACTAAACTTGTAGGGATTTCTTGAGAGTTTTGATCAGAATTTTGAAGTGAGGGGTGTGTGTCTAGGGGTTGTATTTATAGGGTAAGGCTAGGGTTTAGGGTAGGTGAAAGCGTGAATTGAAAATTATATTAAAATGTATTAAAAATGTATTAAAATGGAGTAAATAAGGTTTTAAAGGGGCTGTGTTGCTGATCCAAGGAATTACTCGGTGGTCCGGCTGAGTCCGGCCGGTGGCGGCGGCCCAAGTCGGCCGAGTTGCCGGCCGATTCCGGGGTGCCATGTGTGCCTCGTCGTCTCATCTACCCCCTGGGCCATTTAGTTTTATATGTGTAGTGGGGTTTTACGGGTTTAGCATGTGTAAACTCTTGGAATTCTAAAAATATTAAAAGAAAATAATATTAAAAAATAATATGGGTGATGGGATTTGAACTCTGGTGGCTTGGTTCAGCAGTGCAAGGTCTTACCAATGAGCTACAAGCTCCTTCTTGCTATTAAAAAGCAAAACAAATTTATAACTTGTGCTCAGGCAAAAGTACCCCTTTCTGGATATTTTTTTGAAAAATTTGTTCAGAAAGTTGTACAGGAAATTTAGGGTTGTTACATTCTACCCTCCTTATAAAAATTTCGTCCTCAAAATTTATAAAAGGAAAGTGTAACAGATTTAAGAAAAGTTTGGTGACAGAAGTACTGATAGTGTATGAAAAATAATAAAGTGATACAAGGGTTTTAAAAATGTGAAAGAGACTTGCTAGTGTTACCTTGGTCAACTATCTCGGCTTCTACGGCTGCTAAAGTGTAAGCCTGTCGCCTTGGCACGTTCCTCCTGTTAGGTCCACGTTACCGCTCCCGGTACTTTCGGGGTTGCGGAAACGGTAAAACAAAAATTTTTCTGAACATGGTAACATGGACCGTAAAAGCCGGATCTTTGCTAAACAATACACTAGCATCCTAACTAGAGATTTGTCTACTCGGTTAGGGGTTATACCTCAACTTGAACTCCTTCTCTTCTTGTTGTTCTTCTCCTTGCTTGCTCCGTGGCTTGATCCGGACTTTGGTCACCTCCGCGGCCTCCTTGAGTCGAAGACGATCCACCCGAGAGATGTACACCGAGCTCCACCTCGAGCCGAGGTAACTAGGGCAAAGAGATTGCTAATCTAAAAGCCCTAGGTTGTGTAGAAGTGATGAAGGGATGGTTTTGTCTTTGTGGGATCTTTATCTCTCAACATATGAGATCAAAAGATAAAATCAAGAGGAGGAAGAAGAAGGAGCTAGCTAACAACCATGGAGCTTCTCATTTCAAGAGAGAGAATGAGAATGAGCAAATGAAAAACTTAACCAAGAGAAAAACCAACCATGGTTGCAATAATGCAAAACATTATCATTACTAATCCCATCAAGATAAAGTTGATGGCTACAAATGACATGACCATTATCATAACAAAAAGAAAAAGAAAACCAAAGAATACTTTAGATCTTTCAAGAAGATCCTAGTCAACTTTGGTCAAACGGTCAACAAAGTCAAGATGGTCAAATGGTCAATGTAATTAGCCATAACATAATTATCAATGAAAGGATTAGTAAATAATGTCCCCGGCTCATAATGGTTTTGACCAAAACGAACTGTCAAAACCCTAATGAGCCTGCCACATAACGGTTTTGGCCGAACCAACTGCCAAAACCCTAATGAGGCACCTCCTCCTTCATCGCTCCGGAAAACTGTGCATACACACCTGCATCCGTATTCCGTAGAATGCGGATGCACAGAAGACAAAACAAATCCATCCGTGCAATACTAGGATCCGGCTTAAAGTAAAGCCCACTAGTATTGCCTGTCCGAACACCACACGCGCACAAGTGTATGTAAGTGATCGCAGCCCTGCCGTAAAACCATACGGCTTCTACACGTTTCGCTCACTGCAGGGAAACTCTCTGTGTGGGACTCTAAAGACTCGACACTACGCTGGCAGTGGGTTTAACCACAGACCGCAAGCGGCACTAGCTGTACGTAACGGTCCCCAGGTAGATGTCGATAAGAAGGCCGATGAGGTAAACCCATCCGAACTCCTACTGAGTCTATATGTGACAATCTCCGTACAGTCCGGTCTGTTCGTCTGATACATCGCATGGCGGGCCTAGTGGGCGGTAAACGTCAGTCCCCTAATAGCGGTACAATTCGTGTCGGAGTGAAGCCCAGAACACCCTGAGATAACACTGGAAACCTACCAGTATATCTCGCTTGCCCTGGCCAGGGACTACTCGTGTAATGGCTCTCCTAGACACAGCGCGATGTCAACCCCCAATACCGGGAGAGACGAATCCTGTCTAACCATCACTGCCTCCAAGTGCTTCGGGACTGCACCCAACTACTACCTGTTTGCACGACTCAGTAGAGCCGTGGTAGGGTAGTAATCAAAGAACAGTGGGAACACACTCGAGGCGAAGTGACAGTGTCAAGTCAGCGGACTAAGCTGTACTCAAGTCACCTGGGAACTGATAACTAACGATAGGTATAATACCAACCATCAGTTCCCGACGAGTCCTGTCCAGTGTACTCGTAACCTAATGAGCACCCGCATACTATCTCAAGTACGGCGTACTGACGGCTGGGGGACAGACCGTCTCCCGTGCTGGGATGAGAAGCGCATACGCTAGTCTACTCCGGAGTATCGATGCCCTATCTCGATACTCCCACGACTAGGGACGTGTATAAGGATGTGCTTGTAGATTACCCAGCCCCCACGAGTGTGATCGCCATCACAACGCCGGTAATCAAGCAAAGATCCTAAGGGCTCTACTAATGCGTATAGGTGATGTAATGAATAAACACACATGTACACATTAAAGCAGAGACAAACCAAGTAGCATACTACTATATCGAGCAAGATTGTCTATACAACTGTGAATATCCCAAGCATCCATCAAGTAATATACATACTAGTATGATACAGTAATGGCCTCTGGGCATATACACCAACAATCTCCCACTTGCACTAAGGCCATGTCCTGGCGTATCGAAGACCTATCATCTCGATCAGCCGCTCGAACTGAGTCTGGGGTAAGGCCTTCGTGAATGGGTCCGCTGTGTTGTCCTTTGTGTCCACTCTCCGCAGCTCGATCTCCTGGCGATCAATGATCTCCCTGATCAGGTGATACCGCCTTAAGATGTGCCTGGATTTCTGATGGGACCTTGGTTCCTTCGCTAAAGCTATAGCCCCATTGTTATCGCAATACAAAGGTATTGGGTCAACAATGGACGGAACCACCTGAAATTCACTAATGAACTTCTTTATCCAGACCGCCTCTTTTGCGGCATCGCTTGCAGCAATGTATTCAGCCTCCATCGTCGAGTCTGCGACGGTATCCTGTTTGGAACTCCTCCAACATACCGTCCCTCCGTTGAGGGTAAACACAAAACCCGAGACAGACTTGCTGTCATCTTTGTCACTCTGGAAGCTTGAATCGGTAAAGGACTCGACCCGGAGGTCTCCATTACCGTAAACCAGGAACATCTCCTTAGTCCTTCTCAGGTACTTGAGAATGTTCTTCACTGCTGTCCAGTGGTCCTCACCTAGGTCTGACTGATACCGGCTTACCGCGCCCAGCGCGTAAGCTACATCTGGTCTTGTACATAGCATCGCATACATTATAGATCCTACCGCCGAAGCGTAGGGTATAGTGCTCATGCGAACCCTCTCCTCGTCAGTCTTAGGAGACATCTTCTTGGAGAGGGTAATTCCGTGCAATGCGGGTATGTTACCGCGCTTGGAATCCTCCATACTAAATCTCTTTAGTACGGTCTCTATGTACCTGGACTGCGAAAGTCCCAGTAGTCTCTTGGATCTATCTCTATAGATCTTGATCCCCAGAATGTACGAGGCATCACCCATGTCCTTCATGGAGAACCGTTGTGACAAAAATAGCTTGACCGATTGTAGCATAGGAATGTCATTTCCTATCAAGAGAATGTCGTCCACGTACAAGACTAGGAATACGACAGTTCGTCCTACAATCTTCTTATAGACACAAGGTTCATCTTCGTTCTTGATGAAATCAAATTCCTTGATTGCCTCATCAAAACAGATGTTCCAGCTCCGCGATGCCTGCTTTAATCCATAAATGGATTTAAGCAACTTGCACACCTTCCCGCTGCTCCCACTGTCTACGAAACCTTCTGGTTGATCCATGTAAACGCACTCTTCCAAACAACTGTTTAGGAAAGCCGTTTTAATATCCATCTGCCAGATTTCATAGTCATGGAAGGAAGCAATGGCAAGTAAGATCCGAATGGATTTGAGCATAGCCACCGGAGAAAAAGTTTCGTCATAGTCCAAACCAGGTCTTTGACGAAAACCTTTTGCAATGAGTCTAGCTTTATAGGTTTCCACCTGCCCATCTACACCAAGTTTCCTTTTGTAGATCCATTTGCATCCAACGGGTTTTACCCCAGGTGGAGCAATATCCAAGGTCCACACTTTATTGGCGTACATGGACTCCATTTCGGATTGCATTGCTTCCTGCCACTTATCAGAGTCCCTACTGATAATGGCCTGCCTGAAACTGGTAGGGTCATCTTCTTCCAAGATGCAATCCTCTCGATCCCCGTCTATGAGAAAACCGTAGTATCTCTAGCTTGCCCTCAGTGTAGTAGAACAGATATCCTAGTGAGTCTTTAGGATATCCCACAAATTTACACAGAACTGATCGTGCCTCTAGCTTGCCCGGTTTCTGTGTTTTCACATAGGCCGGACAACCCCATATCTTAAATCGCTTAAGATACGGATTTCTCCCACTCCATATTTCATATGGAGTCTTAGGCACAGATTTGGATGGAACATAATTCAGTAGGTATGCTGCTGTCTCTAGCGCAAGTCCCCAGAATGAAAGAGGTAACTCAGCATTACTCATCATGGATCGAACCATATCCAATAGGGTACGATTCCTTCTCTCCGATACACCGTTGTGCTGTGGTGTATAAGGAGGAGTAAGCTGAGAGAGAATACCATTCTCTTTTAAGTAATCTCGGAATTCCGTGCTTAAGTACTCCCCTCCCCTATCAGACCGGAGGATCTTGATACTTTTGCCTGTCTGGTTCTCTACTTCCTTTCTGAATTCCTTGAATTTCTCAAAAGCTTCAGATTTGTGTTTCATCAGATACACATATCCGAACCTAGAGAGATCGTCAGTGAATGTGATGAAGTAGGAGAACCCACCCCTTCCATGTATAGACATCGGACCACATACATCACTATGTACGAGTCCCAAGAGCTCTGCTGCTCTTTCTCCATGTCCGGTGAACGGAGATTTGGTCATCTTCCCTTTGAGACAAGACTGACAAGTTTCATAAGATGAAAACTCGAACGCATTCAAGAGTCCATCTTTATGCAACTTACTCAGTCTTTTCTCTCCGAAATGACCAAGTCTACAATGCCACAAGTAGGATTCATTCGTATCTGAATTCTTCCTCTTGTGTGTGTTTTGTATATTGAGAACTGTATTCTGATTTAGAACGTAGATACCATTACACAGTGTACCCTCTGCAACCAGTACCTTATGAAGGTAAACGTTCATGATATTCTTGTCAAGAACAAAGTTATATCCATCTTTATCGAGTAAAGAAACTGATATGATGTTGCAAACCATGGAGGGTACATAGTAGCAATCGTTCAAAATCAAAGTCTTGCCATTTGGCAATACTAGGTGATATTCACCGACGGCTGCCGCATCAACTTGTGCTCCGTTCGCTACTCTGAGCGACATATCACCCGGTGCAACTTTCCTACTTTTTCTCAGTCCCTGCAATAAATTACAGATATGAGATCCTGATCCGGTATCAAGTACCCAGGAGGTAGGGCTGACCTTAAAACAGTTCTCAATTACAAGAACACCTGAAGTAGATGCAAAACCATGCATCTTCTTCAACTGGGTATCCTGGAAATCCATACAGTCCCCTTTCCCTTTCCCATACTTATGACTGTTGTCACAAGTTAGAGCTGAACCAATGTTCCCCAGCCCCGAATAAGAATTCGGACCGGTCAAGCGATACATTTTATTATCTTGATTAGGGCGTGAAATGGCTGCTACCTGGAGAGAGAGAAAAGAAACACTCAGCGTGCGCTCTTGCAAGATTAGATTGGTTTATTAGTTTATCTAACCAGGTGTCTCCCACTGTTTCCTCAAATTCTTCTTAAAACCTTTTTAAAAGAACTAGTCGGGATTTCATTCACGTCACAATACTTGCTTAACCTTTCAGCCAAGCTAGTGTCGGTACTTCGAGGGAGGTTTTCCAACGCTTTCGCGAAGTTCCTTAATTTAAGAACCTCTTTTCTCTGGGGGCGTAGCCCCGCTAACACCTTTCTAGACACCTACTAGGTTTATAGCATTGATCGTTAAGTGAAAGTAATCTCCCGAGAGTAATCCAACTCATCAGCGGGATCGGGATCCAACTATCATTGTGTGATGACCTAGATGGAATCCACTCTAGTCACTACACTCTAGAAGGTATGCTAAATCTGCAAGTTTCAGTTCTTTTGAAACTCCCGATGTGGTTTTTGCCCCTAGGACCCAAGTGATCTTGACGGAGTCAACAAATCAAAGAGCCCTAGTCAAGTTCAACCCGTCATTATCTGGATTGCATTAAGCCCACCCGCATAACCCTTGACGGAGTCAACAAGGTTATGCGACTGTCCTAATCAATCCCATATACCGATACAAACAAGCAGCACTTAGCTACCGTACACTACGCCTTGACGGAGTCAACAAACGCAGCACGAATACTAAGTGTTACTTGTAAGAAATGACGGAGGGCTACGGCTGGGTTTTTGGCGAAAAACCCGTTAACGTAATGAACTTGATGTCGTTGAAGGAACCTGGTAATCTTTTTGAAAACATAGTGGCGAAAACTTTTGCTAAAGAGGTCACTCCCTGTGAATGGATCTCGGCTCTTTCCTCGTCGAGTGAGGTGCTGGGCATTCGTAAGATGAATACCTCGATGCAAAGCAAGAATAATCGACTATGGTGAAGTTATTACCCTGACGCAAACTTTTTGTCCAAGGGGTCACTCCCGATGAGGGGATCTCGGCCCTTGCCTCGTCGATTGAGGTGCCGGGCATTCATAACCGAATACCTCGATGCAAAACAAAATGATGAACGTCCTTGTAATAACAGCTTTTTGAAAAACTTGTTCCAACAACGTCTTTTAGGTTTATTTTCTTGCATTAGTTCTTTTAATGCATCCCATCATTTAAATCCTACCATTGCAGAAAACAACCAAAATATGACGTACGCTTATGCCATTCGCATTCGCCACGGGGCCCCGTCATCACCCGTTAGGTTACTTAACTAACGACAGAGCGGGGGCTGGGCTAGCACGGCTGTAAAACATAAGCAACGTCTAAATAGTTATTATATATAGATATACAGCAATGATAGCCAATCCAGATCACAGATGAACACTTTGGATATACTAGGAACCCGCGATTCGTTCGAGCCTGCAACGAAAAGCGGATTACACGGTCGCGATGAATAGCCAATACCTCACCCAAGACCCCTACGGGTGCGGCAAACTACCCGCCAGTACCCGAAGCGAAGCAACCTCCCTCAACGCCGTGAGTAGGCCACTCGGCACTTCGAGATACCCGGTAGTTTGTGCACCCCCTCCATGGGTCTATCCTAGGAGCAAAAACAGTAAAAAGAATTATACAATGACGGCTACAACCCTGACCCGGTTGTGCGGCCATACAAATAATATTACATCAATTTACAAATTTATTACAAGAATGAAAGAAAAAGAAACACTCATCTCACATCCACCCCGGCTATTCATCCGCGACAATCCAACGAGTTCATATACACATACCATCAACAACACAGATCACAGATGTGTATAACCCCTACTAATCGGCGTATAGCGATTAGTAGACGTTCAATACACATATAACATTACAGATATAACCATTAGCCAAAGTCTACAGAACATCGACCAAAAATACGGATTTTTGAGCCCCAAAAACAAATTTTGCTTTCTGAAAAATATGGGCAGAAAAGTCATATTGTAAAAATCCCAAAATACCCTTCTAAGAAAACTGCAAGAAGGAGATCCCCCAACGGAGCCAAACTGGCCGCGGTTCTGCGGCATAAGCAAGCTTATGCCGCGGAAACGCGGCGGTTTAGTCGAGTTGGGTGATCAAATTTTTGCAGTTTTCTAATAAAAGCCTGAGCCGATTTTTAGTGCATGAATTTTTAATTTTGGAACAGATCTGAAAATCGGCAGAAATTGAATTTTTTCCGGGGTAATTTTGCGGGTTTTCGTCCGGTCGATATTCTTAATACTTTGCTAACATGCTAGGGTGTGTTTAGTTAGGCTCTGATACCACTGTTAGGTCCACGTTACCGCTCCCGGTACTTTCGGGGTTGCGGAAACGGTAAAACAAATTTTTTTCTGAACATGGTAACATGGACCGTAAAAGCCGGATCTTTGCTAAACAATGCACTAGCATCCTAACTAGAGATTTGTCTACTCGGTTAGGGGTTATACCTCAACTTGAACTCCTTCTCTTCTTATTGTTCTTCTCCTTGCTTGCTCCGTGGCTTGATCCGGACTTTGGTCACCTCCGCGGCCTCCTTGAGTCGAAGACGATCCACCCGAGAGATGTACACCGAGCTCCACCTCGAGCCGAGGTAACTAGGGCAAAGAGATTGCTAATCTAAAAGCCCTAGGTTGTGTAGAAATGATGAAGGGATGGTTTTGTCTTTGTGGGATCTTTATCTCTCAACACATGAGATCAAAAGATAAAATCAAGAGGAGGAAGAAGAAGGAGCTAGCTAACAACCATGGAGCTTCTCATTTCAAGAGAGAGAATGAGAATGAGCAAATGAAAAACTTAACCAAGAGAAAAACCAACCATGGTTGCAATAATGCAAAACATTATCATTACTAATCCCATCAAGATAAAGTTGATGGCTACAAATGACATGACCATTATCATAACAAAAAGAAAAAGAAAACCAAAGAATACTTTAGATCTTTCAAGAAGATCCTAGTCAACTTTGGTCAAACGGTCAACAAAGTCAAGATGGTCAAATGGTCAATGTAATTAGCCATAACATAATTATCAATGAAAGGATTAGTAAATAATGTCCCCGGCTCATAATGGTTTTGACCAAAACGAACTGTCAAAACCCTAATGAGCCTGCCACATAACGGTTTTGGCCGAACTAACTGCCAAAACCCTAATGAGGCACCTCCTCCTTCATCGCTCCGGAAAACTATGCATACACACCTGCATCCGTATTCCATAAAATGCGGATGCACAGAAGACAAAACAAATCCATCCGTGCAATACTAGGATCCGGCTTAAACCAAAGCCCACTAGTATTGCCTGCCCGAACACCACACGCACACAAGTGTACGTAAGTGATCGCAGCCCTGCCGTAAAACCATACAGCTTCTACACGTTTCGCTCAGTGCAGGGAAACTCTCTGTGTGGGACTCTAAAGACTCGACACTATGCTGGCAGTGGGTTTAACCACAGACCGCAAGCGGCACTAGCTGTACGTAACGGTCCCCAGGTAGATGTCGATAAGAAGGCCGATGAGGTAAACCCATCCGAACTCCTACTGAGTCTGTATGTGACAATCTCCGTACAGTCCGGTCTGTTCGTCTGATACATCGCATGGCGGGCCTAGGGGGCGGTAAACGTCAGTCCCCTAATAGCGGTACAAGTCGTGTCGGAGTGAAGCCCAGAACACCCTGAGATAACACTGGAAACCTACCAGTATATCTCGCTTGCCCTGGCCAGGGACTACTCGTGTAATGGCTCTCCTAGACACAGCGCGATGTCAACCCCCAATACCGGGAGAGACGAATCCTGTCTAATCGTCACTGCCTCCAAGTGCTTCGGGACTGCACCCAACTACTACCTGTTTGCACGACTCAGTAGAGCCGTGGTAGGGTAGTAATCAAAGAACAGTGGGAACACACTCGAGGCGAAGTGACAGTGTCAAGTCAGCGGACTAAGCTGTACTCAAGTCACCTGGGAACTGATAACTGACGATAGGTATAATACCAACCATCAGTTCCCGACGAGTCCTGTCCAGTGTACTCGTAACCTAACGAGCACCCGCATACTATCTCAAGTACGGCGTACTGACGGCTGTGGGACAGACCGTCTCCCGTGCTGGGATGAGAAGCGCATACGCTAGTCTACTCCGGAGTATCGATGCCCTATCTCGATACTCCCACGACTAGGGACGTGTATAAGGATGTGCTTGTAGATTACCCAGCCCCCACGAGTGTGATCGCCATCACAACGCCGGTAATCAAGCAAAGATCCTAAGGGCTCTACTAATGCGTATAGGTGATGTAATGAATAAACACACATGTACACATTAAAGCAGAGACAAACCAAGTAGCATACTACTATATCGAGCAAGATTGTCTATACAACTGTGAATATCCCAAGCATCCATCAAGTAATATACATACTAGTATGATGCAGTAATAGCCTCTAGGGCATATACACCAACACCTCCTAGCTGGAGACACATTCCTCTGTCCTCGAGGCATGTTCCTCAGTGCTTGATGGAATTGGCGATTTGGCTGTGCGGGAAATCCACGTGGAGGTGGTGCTGGGAGTGCAGGACGAGTTGCAGGAGCCTGGATAGCTGGCCGCTGCGGGTAGTTGGTGGGTATCTGAGTTGAGTTGTATCTATATAGACAGATCTCAATTCTGTGATTGGACGCGCCACAAACTAGGCACAGGCCTTTTGCGCCCTTACTGTCCTTTATCAAATGTCCATCTCTCTTGCAATGGAAACAGAAATCTGGTCTTGGCTGGTTATTGGGTTCTTCAGTTCTCCTGGGTTCGAACGATGGCCTGGAAGAGGCTCCTCCTGCCATTTGAGTGGCAGGGCGTTTCAAACCGGCAGATTGAGGTCTGCCCTTCCTCTTTACTACTGCCTCATATCTTCGGGCAGCCTTCAAAGCCAAATCATGGGTTGTGAAATCCCCTGTAGCTATAGCAGTTTGGATTTCCGGGTCCAACCCTTGCCGAAATGTTCTAGCCCTGATCTCAGCAGTCGGTATGAGATGGGCCGCAAACTTGTTACGGTCTTGTGTTAGCTGTGTAGTATGTGATATATTGAAGAGTCGAATTATTGAGACATATCTTACCGACTGAGCATGGTGAACTCAGCGTCATACTCATCTACTGACTTGGTCCACATTGAACCTTGTTGCAGATGGATGAACTGTTGTTCCATGTCAAACCTGGCAGTCTTAGGGAAGTACTTTGCGTCGAACATGTCGCGGAAAGTGTTCCATTGGATGGGCTGATCAAGACGGCTTTCTTCCGCCTTCCACCAGACCTGTGCATTGTCCGTGAGCTGCAGTTTCGCAACACGAACCCAAGTTATTTCTGGCACTTGTGCTGCTGCCAGATCGTCTTCGATGCTCTGAGCCCATTCCTCAGCTTCTAGAGGGCTCCTCTTCCCTGAGAACTGTTTGGAATGCAAAGCTCTGAATTGCTTCACCCCAAGTGCTTTTTGCCTCTGGACGGTTCATTAAAAGTGCAGTCTGCTGCTGCTGTCCAACCAGGAGGCTGGGGATCGCCTCAAGAAGAACCGTCTGCTCGTTGATCGGAGCAGGAACGGCAGGTGTAATTGGTAGTGGGGGTGGAGTGTTGTTGAAGTTGGTGCTTGTTTTGTTTGGGGAATCCATAACCTTGAATGAAAAATTTAGGTTAGGACAGATTCAAAGTATATGATTCAAAGAATATGAAATTGTAAGATTCAAGGAATATGAATTGTAAAGAATGTTTTAGTTGCTGGTTCTTGTGTTATATTGCTTAGGTTGTTCACGCAAAACAGAACTGCATGGTAAGGTTTCATACAGCTCGGACCTGCATGGGTCACCAACAAAACCTGTCACGCCCCGCTTCCTGGTGTACGGCGAAGGGGGTGCGACTGGCCACTATGTATTTACTGTGAAATAAATACGCTAAGCGTATCTAAGCAATATAAATAAAAATGCACAAGAGACAAAAGATATAATTGAACAACAACTTTATTTATTCGTATTCTTTTATACAATGCATGGAAAAGTAAATACATCTGAATGAGAGCAACGCCTAAACAATGGCATAATAGAAATAAAAAGTACCGAATAAAAAGGTGTATAATGAAGCAAGAGCTCTGGGTCATAGGCAAGCTGGTCCAAGTCCTCACTAGTAGGCTCGATCTCTTGAGTGTCCAGATCACCTGACAACATTCCAAAGAAGAAAGAGAATGAATGTCGTCAGCGAAAAAATGGTCTGTAAGTCCCAAAGATAAGGGAGGAGTAGAATAGACAGTGAGCAAGAGAGAGAGTGTAACTTTTAAAGTTGTATTTAGTGTTAACGCTGTTGTTTGTAGCTTGGTACAGAAAAATGCTAGTGTATACGAGAGGAGTCTCACTTGCCCCGGAGACTAAGGTATCAGGAACTCAAGGAACCGTTTATGCCACGGTACAACAGCAACAGAATATAGGTTAGGTGTCTTATGGTTGCAGTCTCGTGCCACTTTTAACACCTTCTGTACCAATATACCCCTTAAACCCCGTGATGTCTTGATTGTATCGTATCTTGTATTGTTTTGAAATATAGATTGTATAATTGGATGACTTGCCGAAACCATGATATCAGTAAATGGATGTAACTGGAGAATCATGGATATAACTGGAGAATCATGTAAATGGAAGTATATCCATGGTTCGGTTCAGTCAATATAGATTGAATATATTGAATAAATGGATTCATGGATTCATGTTGAATTGTAGTTTGTACTTGAATCATATTCAAGTCAGATTATTTATAATGAGACCCAGTCTGAGTCAGAACACTCAGAAAGAGAAATTGAAGTCCTGAATTAGGTTTTGATGTTATCGGTAACCGCTGCACATGGGCGGCAGGATTTGTGTCTTTTTCAAAGACGATTACCGTGTTGATAACACCGTTGTTAAGTTGTCTACCTTAAATAGGCAAGCACCCACTTCTCCGGCTCTCTGAGGCTCAAGAGATTGGTCCTGCTTAAAGCTATATTTACTACGGTCCTTCGGGTAATTTATAAAACTTGAGGGGGTTTTATGTAAAAATACTTTTGTATAATTTTCAAAATACACCCCAAGTATTTAATTATCGTCTTTAGAGTTGTCATGGATGTAGATTTTATATTTGTGATATTTCTAGTGAAAATAACCTAATTTTATAATATAGGGTATTTAATTGTAATATTGAACTTGTATGGAATTCATGGTATTTTAATGTAAAGTGATTCTTGTGATTTTAGGAAAACTTGGAATATTTATATTACCACAAAAATATATATTTTAATGATACATATATATAAAAATAATTTTAATATATATTATATTTCTAGAAATCTCATTTTCTTAAGATATTTGTATTTTAAACCTCTCGAGACCGAATGCTCCTTGCGGAGGTCTGAATCTCGCACTACTAAGCCCGAGGATGTGCGATAATCTGCACTATCCCGAACGGGTTCCCCAAAATGGGTTGTAGCGGCGCTTTGCAAAGATTTGTAATAAATACGTATATTGTAGAAAACGGTTTTAATAGCTAGTGGTATTTATATGCAAAGTTTCGTTTTCTCGTATTCTATGTTCCCGAAAGATATTGTGCTATGTTGCATATGAGTGTGTGAGGAGGTAGGTCATTACCTCGTGATCTACTTAAAGGTATAACAAGATTGTGATGTTTTAAATGTCGAAATTAAACTACATGGTATTTTAGTGAAAAATACGATAACAATTGAAATAGAAATTCTTTTGATATGGAACTTGTTCAATATGACTTGCTAATGTTAAATAGTCAACATGTAAGGGCTTAGTATGATTGTATTTAAGAAAAAGTGAGATATTTAGGAAGAACCGAATCGGACATCGGATTAACTCCGATTCCGTCAGTATTTAGAAATACATGTTTTTTTGTAGAAAAGAATAGGGAAGAAGGAGGTGGGACTTACGAGTTTTCAGATTAGAGTAGAGGAATAGGGAACGGTAGGAGGCGCCGGTGCGTCGTTTCGTCGCCGGGAGCTCCTAGGGTTGTCATCGGAATTTCGCCGGAGTTTTGCCCTTCGCTGACTCCAAATGTACACTAAACATCTAGAGATTTTTTGAGAGTTTTGATCAGAATTTTGGTGTGAGGGGGGTGTGTCTAGGGGTTGTATTTATAGGGTAAGGTTAGGGTTTAGGGTAGGTGAAAGGGTGAATTGAAAATTTTATTAAAATGTATTAAAAATGTATTAAAATGGAGTAAATAGGGTTTTAAAGGGGCTCTGTTACTGATCCAAGGAATTAAAGTGTGCAGGAGTGATGGGAAGATGAAAATCCAAAACTTTTTAGTTGACGACTCGGCGGTCCGGCCGGGTCCGGCCGGCGGAGTCGCCCCGAGTCGGCCGAGTCGCCGGCCGATTCGGCCGAGTCTGGCCAATTCCGGGGTGCCATGTGTGCCTCGTCGTCTCATCTATCCCCTGGGCCTTTTAGTTTTACATGTGTAGTGGGGTTTTACTGGTTTAGCACGTGTAGACTCTTAGAATTCTAAAATATTAAAAGAAAACAATATTAAAAAATAATGTGCGTGATGGGATTTGAACCCTGCTGGCTTGGTTCAGCAGTGCAAGGTCTTACCAATGAGCTACAAGCTCCTTCTTTCTATTAAAAAGCAAAACAAATTTATAACTTGTGCTCAGGAAAAAGTACCCCTTTCTGGATTTTTTTTGAAAAATTTATGCAGAAAGTTGTACAGGAAATTTAGGGTTGTTGCAGAACAAATGCCCCCACTACTTTGCACATGTAAGTATGTACGTGGGTGAAGTTATGCAGAGTTATGCATGGCCATAGAATTGAGGTCTTAGGAGACAAGTTTAGGTTCTTTGTACCCTAAGACTTTTTTTTATCTTCATGAGCCATAAGGGTCTCAAGAAGGTTTTTTCTCCCTACATATCGAGGGGATCTTATAGGTGCATATTCTCCCTAGAAATCGTGAGGATTTCTAAGTGTTCATCGCCTCCATGAGTCGTAAGGATCTCACTTGGGTATTTTTCCTTACGAATTGTGAGGATCCATAATTAGCTTCTTTATTTCATTGGCGAATGTGGCTTTGGAAAATGTGGCTCGTAGATATTCCATCTTGACCTCCTTGTAGGACAGCGATGGCTTAGGAAACAGGTTTGGATATGCCGCCTAAGACTTTTCAACTTTATGAGCCGTGAGGGTCTCATAAAGACTTTTCTCCCTACGAGTCGAGAGGATCCCGTAGGTGTATTTTCTCCTTAGGAGTCGTGAGGACTCCTAAGTGCGTTTTCTCTTGAGAGTCGTAAGGATCTCACAAGAGAATTTTCCCTCTTACAAGTCGAGAGGATTCGTAAGTGGTTTTTTTCCTCCTTGTCGATATTCTACTTTAGAGAATATGACCCATGGATTGTATACAAGAGTCAGTTTGGACCTGCTTATAGGGCCACAATGCTTAGAAAACAGGTTGCTATCCCCGTAGTCTAAGGCTTTCCACCTTCATGAGCCGTGAAGGTTTCACGAAGATGTTTTTCCCTACAAGTCGAGACGAGTCGAGAAGTTATCGCAGGAACATTGTTTTCCTTACGAGTCGACAATAATCGAGAAGTTCTCGCAAGAATATCCTAACGTCACAGTTAAGCTCTGCTCTTTACGACAGAGGTTCGTTAGGGTCTGTGGTACTAGGTTTTTTTTATAAGGGAACAAATTCCCTTCAGCGTTGCTCTCACGTGGTTTGCACGTGAGTGCAACACTGTCTGCCTTCGTAACCATTAGATTGCCTATGGAAACGGGGAGATGAACCGTTCCTCATCACGTCTTATAAATGAGAGGGCTTGGCTATTGAAAAAGGCCACTGTTTCTTCATCTTCTTCCTTAGTCTTTTTTTGAGAATTTAATTCTTCTCTTAGAGCTTAGTTCTCTGCTCATTGAAATTTCAGAGTTTAACTCTGTCAGAAAGAACCTTTTTAGGAAAAGATCTTGAACGGGATTTTTTCTTAGGAACAAGAAACTCTTTTCTTTAATTAATTAATAATTTTTTCTTGGATTTTAAATCCACCGTAAGAGCTTTGCTTTCTTTTGGAACCGATCTCTTAGAGATCCAAAAAGACAGAATCTTTTATGTGGTGAACCCTAATGTCTTCGAAGATCAGGCATTTCTCCTTTGATATTTTAGAATTTTAATTCCATTCCTTCGTTTCCCCTCATGGGGGTTTCTGGAATTTAATTCCATTGCTTTTAACAGGAATTTGATTCCTCACCAAAGATCTTAGCTCTGAAAGATCAATAGGGTCCTTCGGGAAATTCATTCCCTGGTGTTCTTGAGAATGTTTTCATTATATGGTTTTACCCTTATTTTCACAAATTTGAATTTGTTGGGTACTTTAACAGAACTCATCTTTCTTTGAAGATGCTAAGTGTTGTTTAAACTCCAGTTGCCTATTTAATGAGAATCCTCTTTGATTCTCACAATGATTATCTCGTCTCATCATTGGTGAGCCGTCATATTGATTTTGTGTGGTCCATTGGTTTTGCAGGCAGTGGTGTAACACCTTAGAATGTGTTTTTGGGATAATTATATTTTAATATATGGTTTTTAATAAAAAGTTTACCAAATTGGGTTTTAATTATTTTATCCTATTTAATGAAAATTTTATTATATTTTTCCTAGGCTTACACACACTTGTGCATGTTAACTAAGGTGTTAATTTGGGGTTTAACCATTTCTTAATCTAGTTTTATATTTTGTTTAAGTGTTTTGGGTATTATGGTTTATGGTTGTTTTATAAATAAAATGAAAAATGAATTTGAAAAAGGGTTTTTAATGGGTTGAATGGTTGACCTTGTGGGAGAGAGAGAGAGAGAGATGGGCAAGGGGAGCATGGTGTGAACCATGCCTCATTAATGAGGGAAGAGAAAGAGAGTGGAGGGTTTTTTTGAATTTCCTCTCATTTCTCACTTTGTTCTCTCTTTTCACTCATTCTCTCACTCTCTCTCTCTCTCACACACACACACACAACAGAGCAGCAGCAGCCCCAGAAGCAAGCAGCAGCAACACCAGAAGAAGGCATCAGCATCAGCATCAGTAGCAGCTAATGCAACAGCAGCAACAGCAAGCAGCTTCAGTAGCAGCAACAGCTACAACAGCAGGAGCCCAGCAACTTGCAGCAGCTCTTCCTCCTCCATTCATTTCTTCTCCTGATTTCTAGAGTTCATTAGGGTATAATTCCTTAACCTAAGTCCCCTTTTTCCTAGCTTGTATGCTTATTAGCATCGGTTTGTGTTAATTAGCTAGTTTAGTGCTAGATTAAGATGATTTGTGTGGAAGTTTTGTTAGTGATGATTGTGTTAGTTAACCTAGCCTATTTTAGTGTTGTTAGGGTTACTTTAACTGAGAATTGACCCAGATTTCACTAAAATACCATAGGTTTTCCATTTTGTGCAAATTGTCATTTTTTGGTGTCGTTTTGCGACATCTGGAATCTGCTATTGACCCGGATCCTTCAGGGTAAAATTGAGGAAACTGGAGCATGTACACTAGGTATAGATACCACCACCAGAATACGAACCCTCCCTTCCTAAAGCTGGCCGCCAATTTAATCCATCTGGCCGCAAATTGCGGCCAGGAAGAGGAGTTAGGTGTTGGGTTCTTGGCTAGGGTTCTCTGCAGTGTGTTATAGTGTTTTGGCATGTTTAGTTTTGTAAGATTTGACCTGTAGGAAAATCTGGGGCAATATATCGTTTTTCTAGTTCGTTGTGTTTGCGCGATACGCGCGATACGTGAGTGGGTTCTGCGATCCAGCGTGTCGCGGCGTGTCGCGATAGTTTTAGATACGTATACACACGATTCAGCGTATCGTGCACACGCGCGTTTAGTTCGCGACGCGAGTTTCTCGTTTGGGTTTGATATCGCGTTTTGCGGAATATTTGGCTTATATATGATTTCCTTGTCTAAATTGCAGGTTTGCAGGCGGGGACTACAGACACTGCTACAGGGGGGAGCAGATGGTAGGATTCACCTAGCGTGGAGCGTAGGTTAGTGGATTTAATATCTACAGGGGAATCGCCCGCATGGCGCTATGCGTCTGGGCTAGAATTCAAATACTTATCGCATATTCTACGTCATTGTTAGAATTGCGCCTTTACCTTATTTCCTTGATATAGTTGTACTGTGACTAGCAGCCGTAGGACACTGCACATATTATTGACGGTTCATATTGCACGAGCATGGATTGTATGCTACACACACACCGGCAATAATTGCCATGTCACACACGAACCATTATAGACATTATATTGCTTAGTTAGGGACTTTACGACATCGATTCACATTATTTATCACGTTTGACATTTAGTTACCGATATACCTTACTCACCTATTCCACTCATACCCGGAGGGGGTATACTTCATCAGTTCTTATAGGTAGATACCTATACATTGCTGCATCTGTATGTTACACACATATTCAGTTGCAGTCATATATTTACCTTTACTGATGTTACTTAGCTGTACCTTATTGATTTCGTATACTTATGGTTTCAGCTACATATTCTCATTTATATGCTCGCATTTCAGATATATCGCATATATTTATTCCTGGATTTGCGCATTGTTATTTGGATTTCACATGATGATTTCTGGATTTGGGAACCGCGGGAGTTCATGAAATTATGCATACATTGAAAAACCCGGTTTCCTTGATATGATATTTGCGCAGTCACCATGAGATTTATCGGTTCTGATTATATACTCCATACGAGGTGTGGTTGCCGGATGAGGGTATATGGTGGGGCCCGGTATGGTTTCCCTCGGCAAGAAGATCGATGGATTTTGCCGATTGAGCCTGGAGGCGGGCTAGTACCTACCGGTGACAGTACTGATGACTCGGCGGGGATCATGGAGATACCGTTGGGAGTCATGCACGTATGCATACGTCAAATGGCGAGGGTCAGAGCTAGGCACTTGTGCTTTCGGGATAGCGTATGATACGTACCTATCAGGATTTCTGTGTCGATGCTTGGCACATTGTTTTCATGATATTTCCTTTAAACACCTTTGTATATATAACAGGGGATTTAGCCGTTGTTATATATACCCTTACACCAATATTAGTGGAATGAGACGCTAATATATGTGTATTGACCCCATCATATTTATTTCTGCATATATATATATATATATTTAGGATGCTAGAATCTTACGTGAGACTTTGACTTGGGATATCAGGTGATTCATTGAGATTGGACATACATATGGGATTATTGATTTGTACATTCGGGATATAGGAGATTACTCGATATTGTACATTAAGGAGACGTGAGACTTATATGATGTGAGAGCCCAACGTGGGGGCTGTTTTGAGGAATTGGGATTTGAGTGTCTTGATGGATTGTGATCCTACCACGATGACAGGATTCCGTGGGATGACATATTTCACTCCATACCTCATACCTTTTCACTTATGCACTGTTCCATGTATTAGGAGTACCTGTTAGTGTACGCTTCATGATTGCTGCATATTTACATTCTCATATAGCTATTGCATGGTTATTGCATACTACTGTCATGTTATTATTGCTTCACATATTGATTGTACCTGCTAGTGTACTTTCCATTATTCGGTATTTACATGGCATGTTATTACTGTAATCGCATATCTTAGATTCATGCTGTACGTACATTCCTATGATTACCTGCATATGTTATCTACTATTCACGAGTTGGCAACTCACCCCCGTTGTGCCACAGGTGTTGCAGGTTGTTCCCCAGAGTAGTCGAGGCAGGCTATTCAGCTATTCAGCTATTCATCTATCATCTTTTGCTACAGATACCGCATCGGCTCACAGTATACTATTTTGCTTAGGTGGGTTGGATGATTATCTGTATTTCATATTGTACATTCGTTGTATCTTGTACTCTCCATCTACTATTATGTTGTTGACTTAGAGACTTGGTGAGGACGATATTGTATATTGAATGTGGATTTATCGTCTTTTATACAGCTTTCTCTCTATTGCCTTTATTTCTTTGCTACGGCTTGTATATTTGTGTTGTCTTCATCTTGGGCTAGTTTTTACAAAAAGGGGTGTTGCTAAAATTTTAAAGAAAGAAAGTAGGACTTTTAAAGAATTTGGGTTGCGATTTCAAATATTTCAAAAACTTATATTATCTTTTCCGTATTTTCATGGTTTAGATTTCTGGGTTTTGGCTTTCCTTTACTGCGCTACGACTTTAGGCGTTGCGTAGTATTAGGGCTGTCACGGGCCAATTTCGGGTCGTGACAAGTGGTCCCGTGAAACACACATCACGGTTTTCTTTTATTTTATTTTATTTTACCTTATTATTTATTATTATTATTTTTTAATTGTTATTTATTATTATTATTATTATTATTATTATTTTTATGGGTTTTTCCTTTCCTCTTTTCAGGAACGATGGCCTCACTTCCCGACTTCCCATACACTTGCTCAGAAGTCGCTTTTCCGCAATCGTCATTGGACGAGGAGGTTACGGCGATGATTAGGGCACATGACAGGGACCATACTAGTCTTCTCTTATGGGGGGACGTGGTACGGTCATATCATCAGGGCACGCTGTAGCTTTACCTATGAAGCGCCGACAGAACCCATCCGCTATATATCACTGATGGAATGCCCACGGACTGCTTATGCGGTGGAGGCAACTAACTAGACTCCTACGGGCTGACTCAAGCCTTCAACGAATGGGATTCCCAACCAACCCATGGTTGCCATTGATATTCTGGGACGCCGAATATGTCAGGGTGAAGCTCGGCCTTGGGGGCAGGTTTATAAGGTAGGCGTTTACCTCCCGCCATCCAGTGGGCTACCGTCCTTGGGCTCGATATATTCTTTGCGCCCAACGCGCACGTCTGTAGAAGGTTGGGATGTACCAAGCAGTGTATGCGTCGTTATTTTATTATCACGCCCTGCACGTCTGGTGGGTTAAGGCTTTCTTGAATCAATGGAATCTTCCCACCAACACGTTCTTGCTAGGGGATCGTGAGGTTTTGATTTCAATAGAAGAGTTTCGCGAGATTTCTGGGTTTCCGATCAGGGGAGAGCACTACGAAGAGTTACTGCCTCCTGATGAGTATGTGTTTGATACGGTGCCTAATATGCTTGATGTCCTGACGACTGATAACGCCGTTCGTCATAAGTACCTAAGTCTAATCAAGGCCCTGGGTATCTTTGAAAAGCTGTTCATGAAATCGGAAGGGAAAGGTGTCACCTTTGACGCTTTTATTGCTTGCTTCCTTCGCGAGGATGTCTTATCCAAAAAGGCTCCAAAATTCACGAAAATTGAAGCCTCTTTTGGATTCGGTCTGAGAAAACTGCCGGCCAAAGAGGAAGACTTGCCGCAGTTCTATATTCCAAACTCGTCGACCGTAGCTTTTGATGTGATCGCGACACCTGGCATGGACGAAGAAACTTTCTTCGTCGGCTTTATCAGCCTTTGGCTCAGCTGGTTCGCCATGCCGATGTATTGCTGCTTTATGAGAGCCTCCGTTTTTTATCCTACTCATCACATAGCCGGAGGAGCATGATTAGCTATTGGCGTCGCGAGGTTGTTGCATCTATATCACGGGTTAGGCGTTGCCGCTAATACTTCGAACTCGGGTGCGAATACCATGAATTTCTCCCTCCACTACTTCATGTCGTGAATTGAGATGCATGTGTTGGAAGCATTTGCTGCGCACCAGCGACCCGATTTTTATGAATCATATACTTTCCCACGGATCATGAGGTTGGTTGATGCTTCCGCTCTCGATTCGACCCATTTAGGGGTATCCGCGTACTGCTGAATACGTACTCAAATGAAGACGGAATGGTTTTCTGCGATCGAGTCATTTCTGCTCCAGCAGGGCCAGTTCAGCAATTATTTGATTTGTCAAAGGGTGGGGTCCCGGATTTAAAGCCTAAGGAGATTATTCATCTATACTCGATCAGGCCGGGTTATTTAGTGTTCCGCCGGAATTACACTGCTCTCTTTATGCGGTATAATCCGCATCGCTTTGCGCAGCAGTTAGGCTACAACCAGGGCGTTCCTCTAGAGGCATTTTTAGTTGAGCCTGCCCTCTCCCTGGAGGTTACTCACGATGTCATTCACCATTTCATGCGGTTAAACACTGGCTCCCTCTTCATGATCCCGGAGCCCGACTATCTTCTGAGGCCTGTGTGGTCCTTCAAGAGTTGCTATCACCATCGAGTCGGCCCCATCATTGCAGAGGAGAGAAAGGTGCTTTTCGAGTATAGAGCTCCCATTCTGGCTCAGGTCACCAGCTCCCCATTGCGGCCGCGGTCAGTGGTTCACCCTCCTCTGAGGGATAGCAGTTCGGTGCTTATCCCTAAGGTCACAGAAATAGAATCAACCCCTCGCACTGCTGGTATGCCGATGCGTACTAGAGCCCAGGCAGAAGTTCCTGATAAAGCACCCGCGGTGGTGTCACCAAAGGGTGATACTGAAGGCGAAGTTGGGCAACACCGCGCCAAAGCACCAAAGGGGAGGAAGCGCTCGTCCGCTAGCATTAGCACAGGCTCCAAAAGGAGAAAGAAATCGGTCGCCGGCCTACTCGACACTTTGCTTGAATCCGAGCCCTTTATTTAGGAAGAGCCGATATCTATGCAAGAGCCGGACGACGGTCTTCTCTTTCCTGGTTCGTCTGCCGAGGAGGCCGCGTAGTTGGTCGAGGCTTTAAGGCGCTCACAAGATGAGACTGAAAACGTGCGCGCCCCGAAGAAAGCCTACCCCATCGTTGTATTCTACGACGTTGACCCATCATTATGGAGGGTACACATGGGTCCTCTATTAATGGAAGAAGAACGAGCCCTCAAACAGCCCATCTCGGTTGTTTCTGAAGATGAGCTTGCACTGAAAAGGGCAGCCATTCACTTGCGATTGAAACCCGGCGAGCGCATTTGATCAGAAAAGAACAACGGCTCGAAAAATCCATACTTTAGTCTTCTTGGCGTATTGGTATGCGTATTTTTCGTTTCCTTCTTTTGGCGAGTAATTTGTATTACTTTTACGTCTTCTTATTTTTGCGAAAACTTTGCAGGGACTTCTGCAGCGGAAGTGGATTTGAGTCCAGATCGAGCCATAGCTGCGGATTCTACGAATATCTCTCATGACACACCGACGGGTGTAGAGGAGATTACTGAATCTACTACCCTTGCTATGGAGTTCCCGGTGGTGGCTTTTGTCCCTTCAGCGTCTACTCCTCCGGCAGAGGTGGTCTTGCCGGCCATAGGTCCCATGGCTATCTCTAGTGACGCACTGGAGGGTGTAGAAGAAGCTGTCGAAGCTGCCATCTCTCCAGTTCAGGGCGGATGAAGCATCGAAGGTAATCTTCCACACATACACATTTTGTTTAACGACCTCTCCTTTATCTGAACTTTCCCTTCCCTCAGAATTGCAGGAGCTGGCGGCTTTCATCATGGATCTTTCCCCGAGGAAAACCTTCCAGCGATTGCTTGACATGGTGGCCCCATAAGCAATACCTCCACAAAGCATAGTACTCTCTTCTGGCCAAAGTCGGTATTATTTTACCCTTTTTGTTTTATATTTTTATAATGATGCTAATATGCCTTCCATTTTAAATCACAGTTATGGAAGCCGACGACGAAGTCGAGATTCTTGATGGGCCTGTGGATCTCTCAAACCCATCTTGCATGACTGTGGGTAAGTGACGCTTTATCTTTGGCATCGTTTTGTTTACTCTATGTTCGGAAATACAACTGACCGCACATAAATCTTCACAGCTTTTCCAGCTCTGACCCTATTAGAGTCTCGAATCCCCATGCCCCTAGGCCTTTACGCCTGACGTGTATTTGAAAAGATGACAAAACAGAGCGTTTACTCCCTGGCGGCTCTCATTGAATACCTTCAATCTGGTACCTCTGTCGCGGCCGAAGAATTTGCTGCCGAAGCTAACGCTTCCTTGTCTGTTCTCGCTACCTTTCATGACGAAGCATTGGTGTGTGCCTGGGTTGAGTACTGTCGCCGAGTGGAGGCCTACCTATATTGTCTTGAGTGCATACGCTTTCCCTCCGACATCTTAATTGTAAAAGTGAGCCTGCGGGGATGGATCGAACGGTGTGCAGACAATCTCCAGTCATACGAGAAGAGGCTCAACCGGGAGTTTTCGGCGAGGGAGTTGGCTTCAAACGCTTTGGGGGAACTTCAGGCTCAGCTTACTTCCAAGACCATCCGTGCATACGGAATTTGGCGGGGCCTTCAAGAAGCCATTACAGAGGTAGTGGCTCTTGACAAAGCCGTTATTTTTACCCGTAAGATGGTTGAAGCACATAAGGTCGCCGAGAAGGAGCTTGAGGGTCAGTTTGCTTCATAATCAATAGACCCAGGCAGGGACTCGTCTTGCAGCACTGATGGAGCTTGAAGCCGAAGTCCAGCGGAAGAACGGCGAACTTGCTGGCCTATTGAACCGTTCGCAGACTTAAACATTTTTTCGCTGTATATTCTACCCTTTTTTATATTCATTCATAAATAAGAGTATCTTGTATTCATTTTGATTCATCAATAAAAAACATATTTCATTTCATACTAGCGCTTCTCTTTCTTTTGCTGTCTTGACTTGGTATAAAGTAGTTTATGTACTCATTACGGAGTTTGTAGTTTATGCACTCATCTCGGAATCTCTAGTTTATGCACTCATTGTAGTTTATTCACTCATTCCGGAGTCTCTAGTTTATGGACTCATTTCAGAGGTTGTAGTTTATGGACTTATTTCGGAGTTTGTTCAGTTTACTTCCCTTGGGCTTGTAGGCAAACTTATCCTAACGTCATAGATAACCCCTACTCTTTGTGACAGAGGTCCATTAGGTTTTATGGTACTGGGGTTTTTAGTCCGTGGTACCATCGCGTTGGCTGATGCATTCCTCGATATGCAGTCTTTACACTACTGTTCGAGTAGCCATGCGACTGTCGTGTCTATGATCCTTTCTGGGGCTGGACAAGACGTCTTCAAGTAATCTTCTTAGGCAATTTGATCGTCGGAAGAGGAAGCGGTAGGAATTTTGCCATGTCGCTTTTTACTTGAGGTTAGGCTCAATTTGGGAGCTCTTATGAGTCATAACCCCTCCGCACTGGTGTGTGATGATCTCTGATAGTCTTTCGGGTTTTATTTGAGTTGCCGTCAAGACCCTGAAGCTAGGAATTTAGCCTTCGCTTCCTTTTGATTTGGCTATTTTGGAGCCTTTGTTGACATTGCGTCTGCATCCTGCTAGAGTGAGAAGGAATGCCGTAGTAGTCTTTAGGTTGTTTAATGAACCGTCAAGACTTAGAGCTGGGAATTTTGCCATAGTCCCGATTTGTTTTTGACCCTGGAGTCTTTGTTGACGTCGCGTTTGCATCCTACTGGAGTGAGAAGGAACGCCGTTGTTGACATTGCATCGGCTGCCACTAGACGAATGCCGGGACAGTCTTTAGGTTTTTTTGTGAACCGTCAAGACTTGGCTCTCCCTTAGACGGAGCCTGGTGGGAAAATTGTTGGCTATAGTGCCCTCAAGGCAATTATCATAGTCGCGGACTTATGATTATGATGATTGAGTGAGGACCTATACCGATAAAACAATCTTACTCAAGATGATAGTATGCTATCGGGTTTGTCTTTATCATCATGTATATGTTGATAGAGCCCATAGGATTCTTGCTTGACTGCCAGCATTGTGATGGCGATCACATACGTGGGAGCTGGGGGTCTATAAGCACATCCTTAAATGTACCTAGTTGTAGGAGTATTGAGACCGGGCATCGATACTCCAGTGTAGACTAGTGTATACTGATCGAGACCCCGACGAGGGGCGGTGGCCAGGTCTCACAAACCATTGGTGTTAGTTTGTTCACCTAAGATAGTATGCAGGTGCTCATTGGGTTATGAGTACACTGGACAGACTCGCCGGGAACCTGCTAGTTGGTATTATACCTATTATCTGAAAGCAGTTCCCAGGTGACATGTATGCAGGTTATTCTGCCGACCTGAGATCATCATTTGTCTCGTGTGAGTTCCCACTGTGCTTTGATTACTACCCTACCACGGCTCAAAGGAGTCGTGCAAACAGGTTTTAGTTGGGTACAGTCCCGAGCCACGTGGAGGCAGTGATCGGATCATCGGGGATTCGTCTCTCCCGGTATTGCGGGTTGATGTCGCATTGTGTACGGGTGGCCATCGCCACAAATCCATGGCCATGGTAGACGAGGATTACCGATCCAGGATCGATAGTTTCTCAGGAGGTGATGGGTATCATGCCGACACTAAATATCGCGTTGTTAGGGGTCTGACTTTATCCACCCCCTTAGACTCGATATGCGATACTCTTAGACGAACATACCGGACTGTGCGGATATTGTCACTGTCAGGCTCAGTAGGGGTTCAGGATGAGTTTGCTCGTCGGCCTCCCTTTCGCTCAATACCTGGGTAGTCGTTACGTACAGCTAGTGCCGCTGACGTGCTTGTGGTTAAACCCACTGCCAGCGTATTGACGAGTCTTTAGAGTCCCACACAGAGGGTTTTCACGATTCAGGCGATATGGTGTACATGAGTTATGTTGATACATACAGATGTCCGATTAAATATGTGCACTTGCTGCGCAGACTTTAATTGGACGGTTGATAATTCTAGCAGCTTAGGATTAAGCCAGTTTATTAAATCAGGTTTTGATTTAATAATTTATATATGTATTTGTATATATATACGTATTCTAGTATTATTGCTCACTATTCGTTTTCTCTCTCGGCTATTCGTATTTTGGTACGAATACGCGTATATGTATTTCGGTACATGTACCGGGAAGTATTCTGTATTTTATACGGAATAGCTTTTAGAAGATGCCACCTTTTTTATTGATTTTCTTTTAGAAATTCAATTAAGAAATGAGGTGGAAAAGGTAAGTCAAAGCATTGCATGAACATGGATTTGAATATGGTTGGCATTTGTTTATTATAATTTGACTTTGGAAAATGATTTTAATTTTGTGATTGAGAGAGAAGGGGGGCCGGCCATATTATGATGGGGGGTTCTTTTTCATTTGCTTGATGATTCATTACAAACACTAGCCTCCTCACTCTCTCACTCTCTCAAGTTCAAAAACACTTAGCCATTCTTTGTTCATGCAAATGCTTGATCACCTCCATTCTTCTTCTTGAGTTTCTCATTGAGCTCATGGTTGAGAGAAAATTGTAGTGACACTTTCATACACCCCTCCACACTCCATAGCTAGCGACTTTGGAGCGTAGGTTACCTCGTTTGTCGAGGTTGGAGCTTGCGCCGTTTCCCTCGGGTGGATCATCGGAGATGGAGGAAGACCGGCAACCAAACATCATCAAAGGATCACTAGGAGTTTGGAATGAAGACCGAAGGACACGGATCAACTCGGTATAACGATTCTAACTCTTAGTTAGCTCGCTAGTTTAGGGTTTAAGGTCGATCCGGGATTCGGGTAGCGGTAGCACCGGTTTAATAAATTTTTGTTCCGCATTTTGGCCGCGTTTTCGATGGCCGGGGCGCTGCCGGAACCCATCATGGTATCAGAGCCACTCTTTAAACCCCTTACTAGCTTGTTTAAACGTGCTTAAAAGATCGATCGACGGAATTTACCAAAATCACGTTTTCATTTTTCTGATTGCTGTCGATTTTCAAAAGTGGTCAAAAAATTATTTCAGGCATCTTAAAAATCCATGCAGGCGATTTTAAGGGTACTGGAAAATTTTGGGCTCCTGATGCTTCTAAAGCGCCGAGGAATCGCCACACTTACCCCCTTTTGGTGGCGGTTCCGCGGCTATCTAGTGGCGACGGGCTTCAAAATTTCTCCTGTAGCCCCCTGACTTGGAAATGTGATTTTTTTAATATTCTGTTTTGGCCCAGGTTTCAGTGAAGTGTTGTTTTGCTATTGGGGCCAATTTGGAACTTTGTCGATCGATATTTTAAGCGTGCGTTTGACAGTACATACATTATATTTTGCGACCGTGAATGTCATTTGATCGGTAAACTCGTCTAATTGCTATATGTCTTTTAGACGGGTTTGCGAACATGACATTCACGTTGATGTTCTGTGTTGTGCTGTGATGTTGGTTGGATTGTCGTGGTGGATAGCTGTGGTGCAATGTTAGTACAATTTAATCTCATTTGTACATTTGATATTGCGGGGCGAGCGTCCGACATGTGGACTGCCGTCACTGCCAGTTTGTATATTATTCTTTTGGGGCACGACCGGACTGAGGTCGATGTCACCCTATATATTATTTTATTTTCTGTACTAGGATTACCCCGAGGTGGAGTGCACGAATAGCCGGGTTCTAGAGGGCAACTGGTCCGCATCTCAAGGCATTCAGACGGAGGGGACCTTACTCTAGGATTGGCGGGCTATTCGCCGCACTCGTAGGGGGTATAGGTTGACCCAGGAGGGGTGCTCAAGTTACCGGATTCCGTGAAGTGCTGGGTGGTCCATTCACGTTGCTGAAGGGGGCTGCCTCACTTCTGGTTTTGGCGGGTAACTTGCCGCGCTCGTAGAGGTCTAGGTTTTCATTGTACAGGCTATCCACACGACAGGGAACATCGGGTCTTACTTGCGGCTCAAGTGAAACCCGGGGCTCCAGATTATCCACCATTCTGTGTTGTTTCTGTGATGTTTCTGTGATGTTGCTTTTTATCATGCCTGGGACGATTGTTATATATATATTTATATATACTAGTAGATGTTGTATATGTTTTGCACCCGCGCTAGCCCAGTCCCTGCACTGTCGTTAGTTAAGTAACCTAACGGGTGATGATGGGACCCAGTGGCGAATGCGGATGGCATATACGTACATTTTATTTTCGTTCTTTTCTAGTGTGATTAATTGATGGGACTGCATAGATTCTTATCAATGCAAGGATAAAACAAACCAATATATGATGTTCTTAGAACCAAGTTTTTTAAAAAAACTGAAATTACAGACGTACACTTTTGCTTTGCATCGTGGTATTCGATTGGGAATATTCTGCACCTCATTCGACGAGGCAAAGGCCGAGATCCCTTCATCGGGACTGACCCCTTGGGTAAAAGTTTGCGTCAACGTAATAACTTTACTATAGTCGATTATTTTTGCTTTGCATCGTGGTATTCAGTTTGGAATATCCTGCACCTCATTCTACGGGGAAAGAGCCGAGATCCCTTCACCGGGAGTGACCTCTTCAGCAAAAGTTTTCGCCACTATATATTTATAAAACCATTTGGATTCCTTCAACGATATCAAGTTCATTACGTTAAAGGTTTTTCGCCAAAAACCAGCCGTAGCCCTTCGTCATTTCAGATCTGTATTGCTTAGTATTCGTACTACGTATGTCGTGCATTGCCGAGGCGTAGTGTTCGGTAGCTCTGTAATGCTTTTCTGTCGCATGGATATGTGGATTGGTTAGGACAGTCGTACGGTTATGTTGGCATTGTCAAGTACTCGTACGGGTGGGTTTAACGCAATCAAGATAATAACGGGTTGAACTTGACTAGGACTCTTTGATATGTTGGCATTGTACAGGTCACTTGGGTCCTAGGGGTAAAAACACACATCGGGAGTTTCAAACATACAGGAAACTTGCAGGCTTGCGCATACTGTTCATATCAGATTTTTGCATTTTTATACCGCCCAATTTTTATCACATTGCTTATCGGTAGGTACTCTTGAGCCGTGTTTGCTAGTTAATTGCAGGATACAGTTTCTCAGCTTTAAACAGTGAAATTCATGGAAAAACACGATAAATTCCGGATTACTGCCAACCACAAATAAAACACGGGTCTCCGCTCTCTATCCGTATGTTGTCGCACACCAGTTTAAGGGACAAAATGGCAAATCGATGTCATTTTCATGCACAAAGTACAATGGCAACACAAAATCCAAGATATCTACGCGGAGCTCAAGAAAAATCATGGCAAAAGATCCATATCACATCACCTTTTGATCAGCTAAAATTCTGGAAAAATTGTGAAGAGCTTCTCAGAAACAACATATACCACACTGAAGAGTACATAAAACCAGGGAACCCCACAAAATCCTACATGCTAACTCACCTAGATGGCCGTGGATCCGCGGCCAACATGGGGTCTAGGCCGCGGATCCGTGGCCATGGTGCCTCATCAGATGATAATATTTCAGGGGCAGTTTGGTCTTTTCATGAAGGGTCAGAATGTAGCCCTGGGGTGTCAGTTTTCTGCCTACCAGAACTTGCCAAGCCAAGGGTGCTTATTCTTGTGTAAAATTTTAGGATATATTTTGTAGTTCTTCTTCCTATTTTCATCTTTTCTCCATTAAAATCTTGTAGTGAGGTTTCATGAGTGAAGTGATGAATAAAAGAGTTCTTTTTGTTATCATGCTTGTCTTGTTATGTTGTTAATTATAATTGCTTGTATTTTTTATTTGCTAATCTAGTTGTTGTTATTTGTTGTTTGTTTCTTTCTTGTTCTCTTTTTCTTTATCCTTAACAACAATGATACTTAAGCTTGATCCTTTCCAAGGTGAGGTCTCAAATAGCTAGTTGTAATCTTCTAACATCTTTCTTTCTATCTTCCTCCTTTTGTTGTATTTTCTTTTTCTTGTAATGGGTGAGTAGTTTTCTTACTTTTTAGGGTATGATAAGGAAAGTTTGAGAGAAGGAAATCTCTCTCACTCTTTCCTTGCCCAACATCTTAATTCGGACTCTCGTTAATTGAACCACAATCCGCTCCCTATGGCACCCTATCCTACATGATAGCGGTGATTCCTTAGTGAGACCGGTTGTGGTTGAATTAACCGGAGGTTAAGGCTAAGAGCCAAGAACGGACGGACAAGCACCAAAAGGAAGAACTTAAGCGTTGGAAAGCCTAGCTTATACTCGCAAGTTCCTTCCTAGTCGTGCTAATCCCCGTTGTTGCCGATTACCGTAACACCGATATTAAGAGTGGGAACGAAAGAAGTGAGCGACACCTAACTCAAACTAACCTAATCCTAACCCTAACAAGCTCTCTTTATATAACATTTTAGCACATAGTTAATCTCAAACAAACCTGGACATTTGGACTTAACTCGTTAAAGCGCATAGAAAAAGATTCCCATCTCTCTGCGGACGACCCGTACTCAACCGGCTAGCTACAAGCGAAACCGTCTTGATTGCGGTAATAAACTAAGCGCACAAAAACTCCAACAATCAAATGGCGCCGTTGCCGGGGAGACGGTAGTTTATTTCTTTGTGTAATTTCGGGTTAATTTGTGAATATAAACATAACCGAAAAACAAAAAAATATATATATACATTGTAAAAAACCATCTTGTTATTTTTGATTAGTTTTTGTGCAAGTGTACAGGATAAAAAGAAGGTCGAGTTCAGAGCCAATGACGTGGGAAGTTAGACCCATATCTCGCGGCTATACCGCGTTTGATCAAAACGGAACCAACGGTCTACTGTACAATTCTGGAGCAAACCCAGTAAGCAAATCAAGATTCAGGAGCTCCAGACTAGAAGAGGACACCCAACTTAGCATACCACAGGAATTTCAAGTCCCAAATCCACCTTATTGCCGCGGAACCGCGGCATAAGCAGGCTATAGCCGTAGAACCACGGCCACTTGGTGCCGTCAGCATCTCAAAATTTCTGTGAGTATTTCTTCCTCCTTTCCCACTCCTCCGAACTCCACTGAACTGTGTTTTCTGCAGCATTCTTTGCGCAAACTCTCTTCCCCCTTCCAATAAATTGTTCTTGTGCAGGATTCTTTGCGCCGCGCTAAAAAATAAAATAAAAATTGGTTGCAGTTGATTGTTACTGCTTTGCATATTTTAATCGGACTTTAAGGGGCTTGAAACCAATCCAGATTGGGTGGGGATTTCATCACCCTTCCCAGGACCCCAGAAATCACAAAAAGCATATGCATTGACCATTGTTTAATTAAAAAAATACTAGACTCATCCCTAAGGACTTCGCGCTCAATAGGACAGAGGACTAGTTACAGGCATCGGCCGTTTATCCTATCCTGACTTTGCGGTGTCTAGGAAAGTGTGTCGAAGGCAAGTGGATACTTAATTAGGACCACTACTTACGTAGTGGGGAGCCTCCCACTTACCTGGCCGCAATTGGTGGAGAAGAGGCGATTTGAGGTCCTATTTCTAGCCCTTTGGAACAGTTAGGAGCTGTCTAGCCGACCTAGGTGACCCTAGATCTAGGTGTGATTACGCATATTTTGTCTGTGATTGCTTGAAGCCGTAAGTCCGTACATATTTTTGTAAAGCTCTTTCTAAAAAGGAAAAAAAACACAAAACAAAAACTTTTATAAAAACTTGCTCTTTGTCGCCAGAATCCATTTTTTTCACCCACCACCCATCATATTTCTCTATTGACGTTTTCTTGCCCTCACCTTCTCCGCTTTGACTACACTAAACTAGTTTAGTGTATTTCCGCTTGGACTCGGGACACTAGCGCCCGCCTAGTCCGCGTTACGTTAGTCGCTACCGACTACGCGATCAACTCAGACGTCGAAACTCCGTCCACGCCTCTTTCACCCTTACATTTGCCGGCCAACTCCGACGTTGACCGGAATTCTGTTCATACATCCTCACCTTCACCATCACCAACCTCTTCTTCCGCGATGTCAGGATTTAATCCAAACATCCCTTTGACTCCCCCGGGATTGATTCCACCTCCTATGGATGCGAATAACCCACCACCATCGCCTGTTGTAGCGCCACAGCGAATCGCGCTCCAGGATCGTTTCTATCCTACCCGCTCTGCACTTCCCACCTGTCTTTCCCTTCCACCGGCCAATGGAGATAATTTTGAAATTAAGCCCCACTTCATTAACATGCTTCCGAAATTTCATGGGCTTGAATATGAAGATGCCTATATCTTCATCAACAAGTTCCAGAATGATTGTGCCATGATGAAAACTACCCAGCTGTCAGACGATGCTATACGGCTGCGGGTCATTCCGTTCACTTTGTGCGATCTTGCTGAAAAGTGGCTGTATAGCACTGCTTCCCACTCCATAACCAGTTGGGACGAGTTTGTGAAAGCGTTTCTCAAGAAATTCTATCCGAATCATAAAACCGCTAGGATCCGTAACGAAATCAACCAATTCTCCCAGCTTCCTACTGAACCCTTTTGGAAGTGCTTTGACCGGTATAAAGACCTTCTTGTTCAGTGCCCTCACCACGGTATTGAGAAATGGCAACTTTGCCAAACCTTATACGAGGGCCTGAACCTAGCAACCAAGCAGTTGTTGGAAACCATTTGTCAGGGCCACTTCCTATCGAAATCTGACGAGAAAGCATGGCAATTCTTCAACGACCTTGCGGAACAAACGCTTCAATGGGAGAGCACCAGACCAACTTCTTCTTCTTCTTCCTCCACTTCTACTGGTAAGTCTAGGGTAGGAATTCACCAACTCGATGTCTCTATTGCAATGAAAGCTGAAATGGCTGCAATAACGAGAAAACTTAAAGCGATAGAGAGTAAATTTTCATCTCCTGCTCCTACCCCTGTTCTTCCCCTTCGTACCATTTATGCTTGTTGTTCCGATCCTTCTCACTTAACCGAAGAGTGTCCTTACAATCCACCATCTTAAGGACATGATCAGGTTAATGCTGCATTTCAGCAAAGACTGAGAAATGATCCATTCTCTTCCACCTACAATCCCGGTTGGAGGAACAACCCCAATTTCGCCAGGAATCAGAACCAGCATCAATTCCAGGGCAACAATTTCCAGAGGCCCCCCCCCCTCCGCAACAACAAGCGCAACAACAAACTCAACATCAATTTCAGCAGCCCTTCCAACCCCAACCTTTTCAAAATCAGACGAACAACTTTGCACCCAACAATTCTTTTCCCCAAAACAACTTTGTTCCGTCAAACAACGATAAGGTTTCCTCGCTAGAACGAAGTCTGGAGGCGTTCGTTAAACAATCGACACAATCCACCGCAAACATCCAGTCGTCTATTCAGTCTTTGGTGCAACACACTGCTGCACACGGGCAAAGCATCAAGACCATCGAGGCCCAGATTGCACAGCTGAATGCGGCGTTAAGCGAGCGAGAAAAGGGGAAGCTTCCATCTCAACCACTCCTAAATCCTGGTCACCCACATAATGTGCATGTTGCTCTTGAACAACAGAACCATAATGTGAGTGCCATAACTACATTGAGATCTGGAAGGATGCTGCACAACAACATCGGCACAACAATTGAGGATAATGACACCCCGGCCGCTTCGTCTTCTTCTTCTCCTTCCTTATCTTCTGAGCCTATTCTTCATTCTTCAAAAGGCTCTTCTTCTTCTTCTTCTTCTTCTTCTTCTTCTGCTCTGAACGGACCCACTTCTCACTCCACGAAAACACCAGCTCTGGGATCCGTTCTAACTCCACAATCTCCTCCACAAGTATTGGACTCAACCAATTTTAAAGACGTTCCATTTCCAAACCGGTTGAGGTCCAATAAACAAAATCCACAAATGGAGAAGATTCTGGAGTTGTTTAAGCAGGTTAACATCGACATTCCCCTTTTAGATGCTATCCAACAAGTCCCGTCCTACGCAAAAATTTTAAAGGACTTGTGCACAAAAAAGAGGAAATCTCAGGTACCCAAGAAAGTTTTCTTAGCTAGTGCTGTGAGTGATGCTCTTACCCAATCTTTACCTCAAAAATGGAAGGACCCTGGCTGTCCTACGATTTCTATTACCATTGGGGATAAGAACATCAACCGTGAACTTTTGGATCTTGGTGCCAGTGTTAACCTGCTTCCGTACTCAGTATATGAGCAACTAGGTGTAGGAGAGCTGAAACCCACACAATGCACTCTCCAAATGGCCGACCGATTGATCACCCATCCTAGGGGTGAGCTAGAGGATGTGTTAATCAAGGTCGGGGACTTCATATTCCCCGTTGACTTCATTGTTTTAGACACACAGCCTGTAGCTAACCCTCGGAATCAAATTCCGGTGATACTCTGTCGCCCATTCCTTGCAACCTCAAATGCTGTGATCAATTGTCGAAATGGTTCGATGAACCTATCTTTTGGAAATATGACAATTGAACTCAACATTTTTAGGTTGGGGAATCAGCCCTCCGAACCTAATGCTCATATACTAGACGTTTGTTCAATCCAGGAGATCACCCCGGAAGAGTGTGAATTCGAGGAGTTTTTGTTCGATCATGACAACCTTAACGCCACTAGTGCGTTCCTCTTCGAACCTGCTGCTGCTTCTGCGCCCGACAATGACTACGGGTGTTTCACCTTCTCGAACGATCTTAGCCAGTCACCACCCTAGTTAGAATCCTTTGAATTTCCGGATGAGTTAGCTGAGCCATCCGACTCGGTCGCTTACACTCGATTTGAACCTTTGCTGGAATCCTTTGAGTTCGAGACCTTTTCACCAATCTTTCCTTCAATCGTTTCACCTCCAACGCTCGAATTCAAACCTTTGCCGTCTCACCTTAAGTACGTTTACTTGGGTGAAAACGAGACCCTCCTTGTTATCATCTCGGCTTCTCTAGCTCCCGAGCAAGAGAGAGACCTTCTTGCGGTCTTGCACAGCAATAGGCAAGCTTTTGGCTGGTCAATGGCGGACATCAAGGGGATTAGTCCCCTGATCGTTGAACATCACATTCATCTGATGGATGATGCCAAACCATCCAGGGATCCACAAAGGCGACTCAACCCAGTCATGAAGGAGGCTGTAAAAAAGGAGATCGTAAAGTGTCTGGATAGTGGTATCATTTACCCTATCTCTGATAGCTATTAGTTATATGTATGCCATAGATGCCATTACTGTACATACGATGTATATTGTAATGGATGCTTGGACATATATAGGGAGGACTTTCTTGCTCGACATGATAGTATGCTATCTGGTTGTACTTTATCTTAACATGTACTCTGATTGTCTCTATGTTACATGTTGATAAAGCCCTTAGGATATGTACTCGACTACTGGGACTATGATGAGATCATACTAGTGGGGCCACGGTAGTCGACGAGTACATCCTATAACTGTTCTTAGTCGAGGGTGTATCGAGACAGGGCATCGATACACCAGAGTAGACTAGCGTATACGCATCTTGACCCATATGATGGGCGATGGATGATCCCATATCCATCGGTGTTTGACATCAAGGATAGTGTACGGGTGCTCAGTGGAGACTGGGTACACTGGACGGACTCGCCGAGAACTCCCAGATGGTATTATACCTCACGTCAGATGGCAGTTCTCCGGTGACAATGGTACAGAGTAGTCTGTTGACCCGAGATCGTCATAGAGTCTTGTGTGATTCCCACTGTGCTTTGATTTCCATCATACCACGTCCAAGAGGGCGTGCAAAAAGGTGGCTTTTGGGTACAGTCCCGAATCACATGGAGGCAATGAGCGATAGGAGGGGATTCGTCTCTCCCGGTATAGGGAGTTGATGTTGTGCTGTGTTCGATTGGCTATAACCGGAAATCCCTGGCCAGGGTTGCTGAGATTTACTGGTAAGTGTTATCAGTAGTTTCTCGAACTGTTATAGACCTCAAATCGACACGACTTATCGAGCTACTGGGGTCTGACGTCTACCACCCCTAGACGAGATATGCGACATATCAGACGACGAGACCGGACTGTACGAGAGTGTTACTGATTGGATTCACAGGAGAATGTACAGGCTTGCTTGTTGATCTTCTGAGTGCTCAATACCTCGGTGGCTGTTACGTTTAGCTGACCGCTTGCAGCTTGTGGGTGTTTGATATGATCATCACCTACTGCCGGCGTATTGAAGATTCTTTAGAGTCCTACACAGAGGTTTCTTGACTCAGGCAAAACGGAGTAGGGGCACATATGTGATATGTGCGGGACCGAGGATAATGCGATATGAGATACCGTATTCTATTCTCGCGATATATGATATCAGCCGGGTCATCGGATCAAGTGTTGATTCGATGAATCGGTACGGATAAATATTAGTCGGTTATATGCGATATAGCCGGATTGTCGGATCAAGTGTTGATTCGATAATTTAATGTATAATAATATATATGATATATTAAATTACATTATCTAATATTAGCTCACTAAAAGATTCTTTTTCTCACTCGGGTAATATATTGATATATATGCGATATATGTTAATTGTATTATTTTATTTGGTTACAATAAATATTATATATGTGATATATAATATTGTAACATGATATGATAACTAATGCAACATGTTTAGTAGAGATTAAACAAGATTAGGGTTTGATTTGGGTTAATGCTTTCTAGATCATTCTAGAAGGTTTTGTTTTGTTTTGTGAAAGATATTTTGTTATGACTCATGCTTTAACCCAAGCCAAACCCTAACCCTAGTTAATTCTCTACATGGGATTAGTTGACCATGGTTGCATTAATCATCATATTTTATCCTTTCATTATTCATCACAAAAGGTTTCATGTTGATTGTTCATCTTCTTCCTTCTTTCTTTTCATGAAAAAGCTTTCTAGCTTTTTCTAAGTGATGAAAAATGAGCGAGAATAAGAAAACAAATGAGAGCAAAAAATCCTACTTCATCATCCTCATCTATCCTTGCCATTTAGATGAGGGTGTTCACATCATTTCATGAGTGATAGCTTGTGTTAATGAAACTTCAAGGTAGATCATCTATGTTATCGAAGATCGGAAGCAAGACTGCATCTTTCTCTTCGTGAAGCCTCTCGAGAGTCCGGAACACGATGATCGCAGCGAAGGGACCTCAACACGGAGCTTAAGAAGTGAAGGACCGGATCTACAAAGGTTGTAATCCCTCTCACTTAGTGTTAAAGAGTTTAACATGCTAGTTTTCGCCTAAACCCTAGTTTAAAGATCCGGTTTTGGGTTGTTCGGCACGGCTAATTTTTAATCGGGCATGGTTGATGCTTCGTAGAACCTTGTGAGCGTGCCTAGCAACCCTACAATAGCCAGTGGGTTATCCCCATTCATGTTGTCCCCAAGAAGTCGGGCATAACGGTCATAACCAATGAGGCGAACGAGTTAATCCCTACTCGCACCCAGACTGGGTGGTGAGTATGCATCGATTACAGAAAACTCAACGCCGCAATACGGAAGGACCACTTTCCGCTACCTTTCATTGACCAGATGCTTGAACGATTGGCCGGACACGAGTACTACTGCTTTCTTGATGGCTACTCCGGCTATAATCAGATTCCCATCGCCGAAAAAGACCAGGACAAGACCACATTCACTTGTCCTTTCGGCACGTTTGCATATTGTCGCATGCCCTTTGGGTTATGCAATACGCCCGCTACCTTCCAGCGGTGTATGATGGGAATCTTCTCAGATATAGTGGAAAAATTCTTGGAGATCTTCATGGACGATTTCTCCATTTTCGGCGATTCCTTTGATGAGTGTTTGCTGCATCTTGACGCTATCCTTAGGTCACGCCCCGCTTCCCAGAGTACGCTAAGGTAGGCACGTGACATAGCCAACCATGCTACCTGTGGATAGGAAAAATCCTTCCACAGTCACATTACGGCTGTAGAGATATCAAGAACAGGAAAGTAGACTAAACTATCTAGTACATGTCCATGAGCCAGAATAAATGAGTCAAGAAATAATATAGTATGCGAAAGCAAAGGATCAAATAAACACCTGGAAAGTAAGGCTGGATACCAACAGGATCCTTACCGCTCGGTCTAACAGCGGCAAAACTCCTGATCAGTCTACAACAAAGGTAGAGGATCTGGGCCATGCAAAACCCAGACGTCAGCGCGTCATAACATCAAGCAATAATATATAAATAGGGTAGCAAGACATGCAAGTATGATCATAAAAGATAAAGCAAGTGTAACAGCAATGTAAATCAGGGCAGTGACAGGTAGTGTGCAGTGAGTAATCTAAACTGGTCTATTGGGTTAAATACTCTCAAGTCTTTGAAATCAATTTGATGAATCATCGATGTAACTCAATAGTATCCCGTGCATACCCGGGACCACGGTAAAGATTCTCGGGCTGAATCCGAGACATGCCGCTAGGCACTAAAACAGGAAATATGTACAGATGAATGACATCAGCAACATCATCCCAAGGCTGGCCCAGCCTCTAAAACTTATCAGTAAAGGTAGTACACTGTCGAGTTACAAGTCAGGTTTCATCATTGATTTCCCCATACCCCCAAGTTATGTGTTCAAGTCAGGTATTAAAGTAATCAAGAACTAATGCCAACACAGGAGCAGGTAGGTGCAGGTTTGTCTGGATAGACAACAGGAACGGTCCGTAAGGACTACAGGTTATGTTTGTTGGCATTAGACACAAGATCAGGTAACAGGTAAAGTCATGGTACATCAGGTCAAGCCAGGTAATGTATAAAGGTGTCATGTCATATCAAGAGTGTACGGTACCATGTCATGTCAAGTAGGAAGTGTAACAGGTCATGTCAGGAAGCACAAGATGTCATGTGGGTGCTCATAATAAAACTAACATAAGCATGTGTATAAATAAACAAGCATGGGCACAATCAGAAAAATAAACTGGAACATGTAATATGATATGCAAATAGATATAATTTCAAGGATATGGATGCACAGTTATCGATTAGGGTTACACTTAAAGTTCCAATATTAATTAGGATGCAATTTATTAAACATGGAGTGTTAATATCACAGTATTATGTAGTAATGTGATCTATGGATGCAATTATATGTATCTTAAATGCAATGGATGCAAACGGGTATCCGAAAAGTTATAAAACTCTAAAATGGTAATGTGGGATGTACAACTAAGCAATATGTGATATAAATATTGATATAATAATATTAATATGGATAGAATATTCAAAGTGATTAATAACTATAAAAGTGGTATTGATTAACCATGCACAAGAAAGTTCCGTTCAGAAATTCAGCGTCACCCTAATTTGTAAAATAGCTTAAAAATAACAAACGTTCTCCAAAAGGGACGTGTCTTATACCAAAGCAAAGATAATTCAATAAGGTTTTCAGTTTTATAAGTATAAGCATCTCAGGTTATCCCTACAAAAAGCTATGAATATTCGAAATTGAAAGTTTGCTGCTGGAATTTTCCTGGACAGCAGTTTAGAGACATTTTCATTTGCATTTTACGTTATTTAAAAAATTTATTTTGCAAGTAAATATTTCATAAAGTTATAGTATTCTGAGTTATCTTCGTAACGAACTAAAGAACGTATACTAATGATTTTTTTATGATTTATAATGAATTTCATAAGGTAAGGTGTACAGTAAATTTCAGATTTGTCGTATCCGCTTTTTCAACGACGTTTCATGTGTAAACTATAATATTTTCAAATGTATAACATTATAAAATGCAGATTATAAACTAATTAAAGATAATAATAAGAAATATTACGACGATATATATTTTAAATGATATGGATGCAGTATAATGTAATCTAGTATGTCACAAGATAAGTTTTCATGATCTAGATTTAATATGATATAAACGGATGCAAACGGAACATCGAAGCGTTATAAAATTAAACATGGGGCACTAGATTTAAACTATAGGTATGGTATTTATTTAAATAGGTATAAAATAAATTATATAGCATGTAGCAAGATTAACTTGCCTAGACGGAACAAGAACGGATGTGTACGGAACGTCCTTCGTCGGCGAAATGTCGTGACGCGTGCACGGTACACGGAACGGTTCCAAACAACGCACGAGGGTGATCACGCAAGTCAGGTACGTTCACTGGATCACTCGGATCATCGGCGACGAGCACGGCTCCGGCAGTGATCACCGGAATCAAGAAATAAGATCAAGAAAAAGAAAGAAGAAAGAAGAAGAAGAAATAAAAAGAAGAGGTTGTGTATTAAATAAGAAAAGAAAAATTAACTAAATAAAATATATATAAATATATATATGCAGAGGAGAGAGAGAGAGAGAGAAAGGAGTTGTTAGTTTATTAGGAAATTAGATTTAAAATTTTAAAAGATTTTTAGATTTAAAATTTTAGATAAAAGGTTTCAGTTTGTTAAAGAAATCATATGAAAATATTTAAACTAAATTTTAAAATTAAATAAATTGAATTTTGGCGGGATACAAAAATATTTCAAAACGCGCCCGGATCGGGTCTAAAAATTCAGATTTAAAATACGAAAAATATGTGCGACTTTCAAAATTCAAAATGAATGCTTAGGTAACGAAAATGCATACCCCCAAGAACGGATGCACGTACATGCGCGTAGCCATCCAAACACGTTCGTTTCACTGAACGGGATGAGAACAACATGCGCAGATGCTACCACGGGGTTAGGGGTATCATGCAGGCTATGAAATGCAATTTTAAATTATTTTACATGACCTAAAATGTTATATGGTAAAATATGCAATGCCAGGTAAAATACCAGTATGCAGTATACATGAGATGCGCGTGTCTATATAACAACTCAGGGTAATCTATAAATATGAATCAAATAGGTTCAAGCAAGCGGGTCGGGTCGAATGCAATGTAAAATGTAAAATATTATTCGCACCCAAAACACGATAAATCAGGAGAATACCACAATTAAGGAAATACGAGAACTGGAATTGGTATAAATGAACTAGGATTTTACATTATACCCAACTATAAAAGAATTTCGTCCTCGAAATTCCAAGAACAAGAAAAGATAAACAATCAATAAACTACAAGAATAGATGTGGAAACTTCTGTTGGATTTCATCTTCTCGTTCCCAAGTTGATTCTCCATGCGAGCGGTTTCCCCAAGAAACAAGTACGAGAGGGATAACCTTGTTCTTAAGAACATTTTCCCTTCGATCCACAATCAATATCGGTCGTTCCTCAAAGGTTAAATCTTCTCGTACAGTCAGCTCTGAATGATCCAGCATGTGTGCTTCATCTCGAATATACTTACGGAGTTGAGATACATGAGACACGTCATGAATATTCGCCAAAGATTATGGTAACGCCAAACGATACGTCACCTCTCCAATAAGCTCCAAAATCTCAAAGATCCAACGAGTCGAGGACTAAGCTTTCCTCAACTTTCGAAACGAATCACCCCTCTAGTCGGTGATATCTTCAAGAATACCAAATCACCAACGATGAACTCTAGAGGTCTTCTCGATGTATCTGCCCAACTCTTTTGTCGGTCGTGTACTGCTTTAAAATGATTCCAAATAGTATTAACCGCCTCAACTGTCTGCCTAACCAAATCTGGTCCCAACAATCTTTGTTCACTGACATCGTTCCAACAGACAGGTGAACGACACTTGCGACCATATAAAGCCTCGAATAGAGCCATCTGAATAGTCGCCTGAAAACTGTCATTGTAAGAAAACTCCACTAAGTGTAGATTATCCTCCCATCAACCCTTGAAGTCTAACATGCAAGCTCTCAACATGTCCTCAAGAGTTTGGATCATTCTCTCCGACTGACCATCTGTTTGAGGATGGTAAGTTGTGCTAAACTTCAATCAAGTCCCCAAACTTTCCTGTAAGCTCCTCCAAAATGTGGTAAGAAACGGGTGTCACGGTCGGACACGATGCTCACCGGCACTCCATGCAATCTTACAATCTCCTGCACGTACCGTTCTACCAAAGCTTCTGTTGATTGACTAACTCGAAATGGTATGAAATGAGCTGCCTTGGTCAATCGATCAATAATCAACCAAACTGCATTGTTACCTTTTGGACTCCGCGGTAGAGCTGTCACGAAATCCAAGGTTATATGTTCCCACTTCCACTGATCGGAAGTGGTTACAATAAACCAGCAACCCTTTGATGTTCAGCCTTAACTTGCTAACACACCAAGCACTTTGCCACAAAGCGGGCAATCTCCCGCTTCATGCCTTCCCACCAGAAATACTGCCGTAGATCTCGGTACATCTTTGTGCCTCCTGGATGTACGGAATATGCGGAACTGTGCGCCTCCGTCATAACTTCTTCGCGGATGTCTCCCTTTGGCACACACAACGACTACCATATCGTAACGAGCCCTCTTCATGAACCAATGAGTCCGTTCGAAGTTCAGCTTCAACCCGTTCTCGAAACTTCTGCAATTTAGGGTCCTGTAACTGCGCTGCTGTAATATTCTCGATCAACGACGACTGTACTTGCAGCTGCATCAACTGTCCCGACGAATGCGGTAGCACAATCTCTAAGTCAAATCTTTGAAAGTCTTCAATAAGTTCCTTCTGAGTAGTCAACGTCTGAATTGCTGGCAACCGACTAAGCGTATCCGGTACAACATTAACTTCCCCGGATGGTACTTAAGATCGAGATCGTAGTCAGCCGTCAGCTTCAACCATCTACGCTATCTCACAATTAGCTCCTTCTGAGCGAACACGTACTTTAGGCTTTTGTGATCGGTGAATATTTCGACCCCTTTCGCCCAATAAGTAGTGTCACCAAATCTTCAAAGCGAAAACCCCAGCTGCTAACTCCAAGTCATGAGTTGGGTAATTCTTCTCATGGGTCTTCAACTGTCTCAATGCGTAAGTTGTAACCTTCCCATGCTGCACCAAAACATATCCCAATTCTTTCTCCGGTGCGTCGCTGTGAATCACCAATTCTCCAGAACCGTCTGGTACGGTCAAAATAAGAGCGGCTATCAACCTCTGTTTCAACGTCTCGAAAGCTGACGCACACCTACCAGTCCCCGCAAATGGTACTTCCTTGCACGTAAGCTTGGTCAAAGGCTCTGCCAGACGAGCAAAGTTATCCATGAACCTCCTGTAATACCCGGCAAGTCCAAGAAAGCTTCTTATCTCTGCAACATTCTTCGGAATCGGCCAATCTCGAACTGTTGCAATCCTCACGGGATCAACGGCGATTCCATCACCGGATACGACATGCCCAAAAACTTCACTTCTTTTTGTTCCGCATTTTGGCCGCGTTTTTGATGGCCGGGCCGCTGCCGGAACCCATCATGGTATCAGAGCCACTCTTTAAACCCCTTACTAGCTTGTTTAAACGTGCTTAAAAGATCGATCGACGGAATTTACCAAAATCACGTTTTCATTTTTCTGTTTGCTGTCGATTTTCAAAAGTGGTCAAAAAATTATTTCAGGCATCTTAAAAATCCATGCAGGCGATTTTAAGGATACTGGAAAATTTTGGGCTCCTGATGCTTCCAAAGCGCCGAGGAACCGCCGCACTTACCCCCCTTTTGGCGGCGGTTCCGCGGCCATCTAGTGGCGACGGGCTTCAAAATTTCTCCTGTAGCCCCCTTACTTGGAAATATGATTTTTATGATATTCTGTTTTGGCCCAGGTTTCAGTGAAGTGTTGTTTTGCTATTGGGGCCAATTTGGAACTTTGTCGATCGATATTCTAAACGTGCGTTTGACAGTACATACATTATATTTTGCGACCGTGAATGTCATTTGATCGGTAAACTCGTCTAATTGCTATATGACTTTTAGATGGGTTTGCGAACATGACATTCACGTTGATGTTCTGTGTTGTGCTATGATGTTGGTTGGATTGTCGTGGTGGATAGCTGTGGTGCAATGTTAGTACAATTTAATCTCATTTGTACATTTGATATTGCGGGACGAGCGTCCGACATGTGGACTGCCGTCACTGCCAGTTTGTATATTATTCTTTTGGGGCACGACCGGGCTGATGTCGATGTCACCCTGTATATTATTTTATTTTCTGTACTAGGATTACCCCGAGGTGGAGTGCACGAATAGCCGGGTTCTAGAGGGCAACTGGTCCGCATCTCAAGGCATTCAGACGGAGGGGACCTTACTCTAGGATTGGCAGGCTATTCGCCGCACTCGTAGGGGGTATAGGTTGACCCAGGAGGGGTGCTCAAGTTACCGGATTCCGTGAAGTGATTGGTGGTCCATTCACGTTGCTGAAGGGGCTGCCTCACTTTTGGTTTTGGCGGGTAACTTGCCGCGCTCGTAAGGGTCTAGGTTTTCATTGCACAGGTTATCCACACGACAGGGAACATCGGGTCTCACTTGCAGCTCAAGTGAAACCCGGGGCTCCAGATTATCCACCATTCTGTGTTGTTTCTGTGATGTTTCTGTGATGTTGCTTTTTATCATGCCTGGGACGATTGTTATATATATATTTATATATACTAGTAGATGTTGTCTATGTTTTGCACCCGCGCTAGCCCAGTCCCTGCTCTGTCGTTAGTTAAGTAACCTAACGGGTGATGACAGGACCCAGTGGCGAATGCGGATGGCATATACGTACATTTTATTTTCGTTCTTTTTTGATGTGATTAATTGATGGGACTGCATAGATTTTTATCAATGCAAGGATAAAACAAACCTATATATGATGTTCTTGGAACCAAGTTTTTAAAAAAAAACTGACATTACAGACGTACACTTTTGCTTTGCATCGTGGTATTCGATTGGGAATATCCTGCACCTCATTCGACGAGGCAAGGGCCGAGATCCCTTCATCGGGAGTGACCCCTTGGGTAAAAGTTTGCGTCAACATAATAACTTTACTATAGTCGATTATTTTTGCTTTGCATCGTGGTATTCAGTTTGGAATATCCTGCACTTCATTCTACGGGGAAAGAGCCGAGATCCCTTCACCGGGAGTGACCTCTTTAGCAAAAGTTTTCGCCACTATGTATTTATAAAACCACTTGGATTCCTTCAACGATATCAAGTTCATTACGTTAATGGTTTTTCGCCAAAAACCAGCCGTAGCCCTCCGTTATTTCAGATCTGTATTGCTTAGTATTCGTACTACGTATGTTGTGCATTGCCGAGGCGTAGTGTTCGGTAGCTCTGTAATGCTTTTCTGTCATATGGATATGTGGATTGGTTAGGACAGTCATACGGTTATGTTGGCATTATCAAATACTCGTACGGGTGGGTTTAACGCAATCAAGATAATGACGGATTGAACTTGACTAGGACTCTTTGATATGTTAGCATTGTACAGGCTACTTGGGTCCTAGGGGTAAAAATACACATCGGGAGTTTCAAACATACAGGAAACTTGCAGGCTTGCTCATACTGTTCATATCAGATTTTTGCATTTTTATACCGCCCAATTTTTATCACATTGCTTATCGGTAGGTACTCTTGAGCCGTGTTTGCTAGTTAATTGCAGGATACAGGTTCTCAGCTCTAAACAGTGAAATTCATGGAAAAGCACGACAAATTCCGGATTACTGCCAACCACAAATAAAACACGGGTCTCCGCTCTCTATCCATATGTTGCCGCACACCAGTTTAAGGGACAAAATGGAAAATCGATGTCATTTTCATGCACAAAGCATAATGGCAACACAAAATCCAAGATATCTACGCAGAGCTCAAGAAAAATCATGGCAAAAGATCCACATCACATCACTTTTTGATCAGCTGAAATTCTGGAAAAATTGTGAAGAGCTTCTCAGAAACAACATATACCACACTGAAGAGTACATAAAACCAGGGAACCCCACAAAATCCTACCTGCTAACTCACCTAGATGGCCGCGGATCCGCGGCCAACATGGGGTCTAGGCCGCGGATCCGCGGCCATGGTGCCTCATCAGATGATAATATTTCAGGGGCAGTTTGGTCTTTTCATGAAGGGTCAGAATGTGGCCCTGGGGTTTCAGTTTTCTGCCTATAAATAGCCCAGAACTTTCCAAGCCAAGGGTGCTTATTCTTGTGTAAAATTTTAGGATATATTTTGTTGTTCTTCTTCTTCTTTTCATCTTTTCTCCATTAAAATCTTGTAGTGAGATTTCATGAGTGAAGTGATGAATAAAAGAGTTCTTTTTGTTATCATGCTTGTCTTGTTATGTTGTTAATTATAATTGCTTGTATTTTTCATTTGCTAATCTAGTTGTTGTTATTTGTTGTTTGTTTCTTTCTTATTCTCTTTTTCTTTATCCTTAACAACAATGATGCTTAAGCTTGATTCTTGCCAAGGTGAGGTCTTAAATAGCTAGTTGTAATCTTCTAACCTCTTTCTTTCTATCTTTCTTCTTTTGTTGTATTTTCTTTTTCTTATAATGGGTGAGTAGTTTTATTACTTGTTAGGGTAGGATAAGGAAAGTTTGAGAGAAGGAAATCTCTCTCACTCTTTCCTTACCCAACATCTTAATTTAGACTCCCGTTAATTGAACCACAATCCGCTCCCTACAGCACCCTATCCTACATGATAGCGGTGATTCCTTAGTGAGACCGGTTGTGGTTGAATTAACCGGAGGTTAAGGCTAAGAGCCAAGAACGGACGGACAAGCACCAAAAGGAAGAACTTAAGCGTTGGAAAGCCTAGCTTATACTCGCAAGTTCCTTCCTAGTCGTGCTAATCCCCGTTGTTGCCGATTACCGTAACACCGATATTAAGAGTGGCAACGAAAGAAGTGAGCGACTCCTAACTCAAACTAACCTAATCCTAACCCTAACAAGCTCTCTTTATATAATATTTTAGCACATAGTTAATCTCAAACAAATATGGACATTTGGACTTAACTCGTTAAAGCACATAGAAAAAGATTCCCATCTCCCTACGGACGACCCGTACTCAACCGGCTAGCTACAAGCGAAGCCGTCTTGATTGCGGTAATAAACTAAGCACGCAAAAACTCCAACAATCACATACCTTCTGGAGTGTGGTGACTTGAGTGGCTTCCATCAAGTTATCATGCGATGATAGTTGGATCCCGATTCCCACTGATGAGTAGGATTACTCCTCGGGTGATTCCGACTAATTCTCCTTTTGGGTTTGGAGGAGAATTTGAGGAAACAGTGGGAGCCATCCAGATTAGATAAAATGATTAACCATTCTGATCTAGGTTAGAGTGCACGCTGAGTATTTCTTCTCTCTCTCTCTCTCTCTGGCTGCGACTATGACCCGACCCTAAACTAAAACTCATGAACCAAGTTAACCGAACCTTCTTTAAACACTTTGGCTTTTGGAATGTTACGATGTCGCATACATCATTGCCACTTCTATATCACCTTTGCATTTCTCCAGAACACCTCGTATCACTACGAATATCCACTTCCATTGGATAAATCCATCGTATAGTTACATACGAACTCGAAGGAACTTTTTCGATGATGGATTCTGGTTCTGGAGAGATTGAATAGGATTATTCGGTTGTCTTTTCTCTTTACCTTCTCTCAGGTTGTGAGGGCTCCTAGGATTAGGAGAGGGTACACCTATTGAGCTTATTGGATAGTCTTCCTCCAGATCATAGGCAGGTGTCGAACGGTAGGGAAGGAAGAAAACCAACAAGCTTAACTGTGGTGTATAGAAGGTAATAAGTAAGGACATATAAAGATATTAGAATAATGGCAAAGTAAATTGCGATCACCATCATTCACGACAAAGAACGTGTATACCCCTGCCACTCTTACATCCACTTTGCTTTTCTTTAGAACACTCCGTATCACTACCGATATCCACTTCCATTGGATAAATCCATCGTATAGTTACATACGAACTCGAAGGAACTTTTCCGAGGATGGATTCTGGTTCAGGAGAAATTGAATAGAATTATTCAGATGTCTTTTCTCTTTACCTTCTTTCAGGTTGCGAGAGCTCCTAGGATTAGGAGAGTACACCTATTGCGCTTATTAGATAGTCTTCTTCAAAACCTTAGGCTGGTGCCAAGGGTAGGGAATGAAGAAAACCAATTAGCGTAAAAGAGGTGTACAGAAGGTAATAAGTAAAGACATATATTAAAGGGATTGTAGTGAGGGCAGGTAAGTATATGGTTATTGTCGTGAATCAGGGTAATGGAAGAGGCGTTACTAGGAATACCAGTTAACCCTTTTGAAACATTTTCATGTTTCGGTTTCACTGTGCAATGTTAATTGAAATCTGTTTTCCCAATTGGAATCTAACTCCAGGGTATGCATTTACCAGATCAGTTTCTCAGATCTGTATGTTATTACGGATGGTGAGTGGGAGTAAGATATTGGGAATTGGGTGATTAGATCCTCATTATATCGGAATTCGTTGTAATTGGTTATATTTGAGGAAATCATCTGGATTTTGCCGGATGGCAAATATTTGGTTTTGAATATCCATTATTATGCACCAATTTCAAACTGATATATCTGTACATTTATTTTATAAAGTGAGATATAACTTTTTGATATTATGTTTGTGACATTTACCTATATCAGCTGGTGATTAGGTAAGGTGCATTCAACAGCGGTGTAATTCTTCTTAACCATAGTACAGTTTTTCAATCTACAACGCACAGGGTTTGAGTTATTGAACTCAGGGGACTTATACAAAGTATTGTATGTTGTCCAGTGTCCATTAGGACAAAGGGGTTGGTACTCATACTATATTCTGTTTACTTATGACTTCTCCAGTTCTGGACATGTATTTCGTTGAAATGCAAGGTCCAGATATTCAGAAGTTATAGGTATAAGAATAAAGTAAAGAACCATCTGTTGTAAGTATCAGGATTCTTCGAGGAAGTCGAAAATGTAGATACTTGTGTTTGGTATTCAGTTAATACTAATGGTTTTGAGAACTTGCTTCTCTTTCGGGTTACTCATATATGGATGCACTCCTAGATGAGTAATGTTGATTATCCTCTTTCCATTTGGTTGATATGCACTGGAGACAGATGCATGTTTTTGAATCTGGTTCAAATTAGATTAGTGCTTTTGTTTCTATATTAGATTAATATAGAATCAATTTATATCTTAACAATGTTAAGGTATAGGGAGTTGTCCGGCTGATGCTTAAAACCAGAATCCGGATAAACTCAAGGCACGTTTCAGTAATGGCTGTTTGTGGGTTATCCCGGGCTTTGACGAGGGATAATTTTCTACCATCAGGAAGATCAATATTTATATTGTTCTTGACTCGCCACAGTTTTAGTAAAATGGACTTTTTCAAAAAACACAAGTTGGAGTATGGTAGAACTGGAAGTTATTCCAGAACCACAAACGATTACTGAAAATTTAATAGAACCTTAGGATTCAATTGCATTTGATATTCCATTAGCCACTCCGCAGATTTGATGGGTAACCTCAGGCACCCGAGAAGTACTTCGGTCTTCTCAAAGACGGTGACAGGGAGGTTCTTGTTTACCCAGACGTTCCATTGCTGCTGTTCTAAACTATAAGACCCGGCAGGAGAATGAGTATAGCATCGTTCTAAACTAGTTTTAGAAGTGCACGTATATATGACTCTGCCAGTTGGTTATTGTAGTCAGTGGGAGCAGCGGAAGCAAAATACGCAAGTAGCTTATGTCTATTTATAGACTAAAACAGGTATAGCGGAAATAGATCATTTATTTTTGATGTGACAGTCATAGGTCTTGACCTCATCAGAATAGGAGATGGATCTGGTAAGAAGGTAGTAGACAGTGATGTCCAGGTATTGGGATGACTTGCACTTGATAGGAAGAGATATTCCTATACTACGATCGGTTATATTATGGTTGTCACAAAGTAGTTTCTCCACACAGGATATGGATATAATATCAGGTTTTCTGGTTACTAGATCTATAGTTTTAGATCTAGATTTGGGAAGTATCCTAATCTGGGTATTTTAACATTAAATAGACGACTCCTGGCATGGTGGTCTACCTGCAGGTAATGGGGTCAACCTCTCTAAAGGTGTCTTAAAGACTAAAGGGGAAAGGGATCTACATGATTAACATATCATTTACTTAGGCAATTGAGTTAATCATGAAATGTCAAGTACCACACCAGATATTGCTTTTGCACTAGATGCAATAAGCAGATATATTAATCCAATCCTGGAGAAACATTGGGAAGCAGTTATTGAACATAAGTGAATGTTCTTGGGAAATGATTACGACAGCCTCCTTCGGGAGACGGTTATCATTTCAGGCTTCCAAGGTGACCTGGATGACAGAGTGACTGTCAGAGTTATATTTTTCCCTCTTTTGAGGGACAGTATGTTGGACAGGTGGTCCAAGCGGATACTGAGGAAGGCATGGCGCATGTTACTGATTAAATTCAGTGGTTGATACTGTCTAGGAGGTTTGCTGGATTTGGAGTTCGTTTGTGAACTAGGTCCCATCAGATATCCAGACAAATTCTAAGACAGGTATTGCTCATTTCGGGAGATAGCTTTCTCCGCGAAGTTGAGATTAAGAGAGATACAGAAAGAAACATTGGAGCGGATCCACTCACTGAGGCTATTTCTTGAATGCAATCATTTTCGCAAACAGGCTTTGCGAAACTGATCAGTACAGAAGTTGGGTGTTCGGTGTCACACGGGCTGTGAGTATGCGACATCGCAATAATTGGCCTTAAGTGCAAGTGGGAGATTGTTGGCTATAGTTCCCTCAAGGCAATTATCATAGTCGCGGACTTGTGATTATGATGATTGAGTGAGGACCTATACCGATAAAACAGTCTTACTCAAGATGATAGTATGCTATCTGGTTTGTCTTTATCATCATGTACATGTTGATAGAGCCCATAGGATTCTTGCTTGACTGCCAGCATTGTGATGGCGATCACATACGTGGGAGCTGGGGGTCTATAAGCATATCCTTAAATTTTCCTAGTCGTAGGAGTATCGAGACCGGACATCGATACTCCAGTGTAGACTAGTGTATACTGATCGAGACCCCGACGAGTGGCGGTGGCCTGGTCTCACAAGCCATTGGTGTTAGTTTGTTCACCTAAGATAGTATGCAGGTGCTTATTGGGTTATGAGTACACTGGACGGACTCGCCGGGAACCTGCTAGTTGGTATTATACCTATTGTCAGAAAGCAGTTCCCAGGTGACATGTATGCAGGTTAGTCTGCTGACCTGAGATCATCATTTGTCTCGTGTGAGTTCCCACTGTGCTTTGATTACTACCCTACCACGGCTCAAAGGAGTGGTGTAAACAGGTTTTAGTTGGGTATAGTCCCGAGCCACATGGAGGCAGTGGTCGGATCGTCGGGAATTCGTCTCTCCCGGTATTGGGGGTTGATGTCGCATTGTGTACGAGTGGCCATCGCCATAAATCCATGGCCATGGTAGACGAGGATTACCGATCCAGGATCGATAGTTTCTCAGGAGGGATGGGTATCATGCCGACACTAAATATTGCATTGTTAGGGGTCTGACTTTATCCACCCCTCTAGACTCGATATGCGACACTCTTAGACGAACAGACCGGACTGTGCGGATATTGTCACTGTCAGGCTCAGTAGGGGTTCAGGATGAGTTTGCTCGTTGGCCTCCCTTTCGCTCAATACCTGGGTAGCCGTTACGTACAGCTAGTGCCGCTGACGTGCTTGTGGTTAAATCCACTGCCAGCATATTGACGAGTCTTTAGAGTCCCACACAGAGGGTTTTCACGGTTCAGGCGATATGGTGTACATGAGTTATGTTGATACATACAGATGTCCGATTAAATATGTGCACTTGCTGCGCAGACTTTAATTGGACGGTTGATAATACTAGCGGCTTAAGATTAAGCCAGTTTATTAAATCAGGTTTTGATTTAATAATTTATATACGTTTTTGTATATATATACGTATTCTAGTATTATTGTTCACTATTCGTTTTCTCTCTCGGCTATTCGTATTTTGGTACGAATATGCGTATATGTATTTCGGTACATGTACCGGGAAATATTCCGTATTTTATACGGAATAGCTTCTAGAAGATGCCACCATTTTTATTGATTTTCTTTTAGAAATTCAATTAAGAAATGAGGTGGAAAAGGTAAGTCAAAGCATGGCATGAACATGGTTTTGAGTATGGTTGGCATTTGTTTATTATAATTTGACTTTGGAAAATGATTTTAATTTTGTGATTGAGAGAAAAGGGGGGCCGGCCATATTATGATGGGGGGTTCTTTTTCATTTGCTTGATGATTCATTACAAACACTAGCCTCCTCACTCTCTCAAGTTCAAAAACACTTAGCCATTCTTTGTTCATGCAAATGCTTGATCACCTCCATTCTTCTTCTTGAGTTTCTCATTGAGCTCATGGTTGAGAGAAAATTGTAGTGACACTTTCATACACCCCCCCACACTCCATAGCTAGCGACTTTGGAGCATAGGTTACCTCGTTTGTCGAGGTTGGAGCTTGCGCCGTTTCCCTCGGGTGGATCATCGGAGATGGAGGAAGACCGGCAACCAAACATCATCAAAGGATCAATAGGAACTTGGAATGAAGACCGAAGGACACGGATCAACTCGGTATAACGATTCTAACTCTTAGTTAGCTCGCTAGTTTAGGGTTTAAGGTCGATCCGGGATTCGGGTAGCGGTAGTGCCGGTTTAATAAATTTTTGTTCCGCATTTTGGCCGCGTTTTCGATGGCCGGGCGCTACCGGAACCCATCAAAAATATAGTTTCCCTTTCGTTTGTGCCCATGGATTGTATACATGGGTTGATGTGGACTCACCTGTAGGGCAAAGAAAATTTTATTTTATTTTATTTTTTATTTCCGTGATGCTCTATCTTTTCAACTTTTCATATCGCGAAAGTCGCGATTGCCCAATCATTTCGGCTATTTATCGCGGTGCCCAATCATTTCGGCTATTTTTATATTTTTACTCGTTGCTTTTTATTGCGAGTTGCCCAAATATTTCGGCTATTTCATATGCATATATTTTTCACTCGCTGATGTTTATTGCGAGTTGCCCCATCATTTCGGCTATTTTTATATGCATTTTTTGCTCGTTGATTTTTATTGCGAGTCGAGAACTTAGATCCTGACACTAATTCCGGCATCAGCATCGCTGCGACTGGGATATTGCCAGGAGCGAATCATCATTTGCCTCGAGAGGACTTGGAATTTGATACCGATTTAGGTATCAGCATCGCTACGACTAGGATATTGCAAGGAGTGAATCATCATTTGCCTTGAGTGGACTTGGAATTTGATACCGGTTTAGGCATCAGCATCGCTACAACTGGGATATTTCAAGGAGCGAATCATTATTTTCCTTTGCTGATTTGAACAAAAGTGGCTTAGTAGACAAGGTTAGGATCCCGTCGACTGAGGCTTTTGACTTTATGAGCCGTAAGGGTCTCATAAAGTTATTTCTCCCTATGAGTCGTGAGGATCTCGTAGGCGTATTTTCTCCTTAGGAATCGCGGGGATTTCTAAGTGTGTGTTCTCTTATAAGTCGTAAGGATCTTACAAGAGTATTTTCTCCTTATAAGTCAAGAGAACTTAGAAGTGTCATTTACCATATGAGGACATTCCTCGTGATTGGTATAACTTGGTGGGAGAAACGTTTATTTGTGCCCGTGGATTATATATAAAGGCCAATATCGGACCGCCTGTAAAGAAACTTGGGGAATATGACGGCTTAAGAACAGGTTTGGATTCCGTAGCTTAAGACTTTTGAATCCTATGAGCCGTGAGGGTCTCATGGGGGGATTCTCTTTACGAGTCGTAAGGATCTCGCAAATGAAAATTTTACGAGATTGCGCCATTCCGGGTTTTCACAAGCTCGCCAGTAGCCCTGCTGTTTTTACTTACGGCGCCCTTTCGGGTTTTCATCCGTGCCCATCTTGCTTTTGGACATACCATTTTTTTTAACAACGAGATTGCGCCCTTTCAGGTTTTCACAAGCTCGCCGATAACCCTGCCGTTTTTACTCACGGTGCCCTTTCAGGTTCTTATCCGTGCCCATCTTGCTTGTGGACATACCGTTTTTTTTACTTGGGTTGCAGTTTTCACCGTTGGAGCTTTGATTGCAACATAGATCCTAAGAGAGGATATCGCCGTATTTTGGGCAATATGCCATGTTTGAGGCGGAGCACTAGTTTAGGCACATTTCGGTCCATTACCGGTTTAAGGACGTAATGGTCCATTATCACCATTTTTTGAGGTGAAGCTTTTCCAAATACTACTTAGAGTTTTGATTCATGAAGATAGCGAGCGGACACGAGTGTCGTCATCTATCATTGACCTAAGTTGTTACTCGTCAAGCGTGGTATTTCTTGCGGAATCGGCCGTTTATTAGCCAGAAGGGTCTTTCGCCATGCATATCCATAAGTAAATAGGCCCTACCTTGGTAGACCTTGTCTATGATGTACGGGCCCTCACAGTTTGGCTCGAATTTCCCCGTTTTGCATGATTGGGGATCATAGGTCTTTTGACGACTAGTACGAGTTCGCCTTGGCGGAATGTTCTCAGCCTAGTCAGTTTTTCATATGACCGTGTCATCCTTACCTTATAAGCTTCCGGATTTTGCTGTGCTACAAGGCGAGTTTCATCGAGGGCGTCGAGTTCTTCAAGACGAAGATGGGCCTTTTCGTCATCTGTGAGTTCGTATTGAACCGCTACTCGGAGAGAAGGGAGTTCTATTTCCAAAGGGAGTACCGCTTCAGTGCCGAATACCAACGCGTTTGTTTTTGTATTCGTAGCCGTTTTGAACGTCGTTTGGTACGTCCAGAGAGCTTCATGCAGTCTCTCGTGCCAGTCTTTTTTGTTTCTGGACACCGTTTTCTTTATAATCTTGGTCAAGGTCTTGTTGAAAGCTTCAGCTAGACCGTTGGCACGAGAATTATAGACAGAGGAGTATCTCCAGTTTATTTTATGTTGTTCTGCGAAGCGGCTGATTTTATGGCTCCTGTAGGCTGGTCAATTATCCGAGATTATTTGTCGCGGGGTGCCAAACCGGTAGATGACATGTGTCTTAAATAAATGGAGAATATTCTCCGTCTTCACCTCCCTTAGTGGTACTGCTTTCGCCCACTTAGAAAAGTAGTCGGTCGTTGCCAGTATGAACCGGTGTCCTTTGGATGACGCTGGTTCAATGGGGCCGATTATATCAGTTCCCCACACTTCGAACGACCAGCTAGCTACCGTTGGGTATAGCGGATTTGGATGTTGGTGGATGAAGTCCCCGTGAATCTGGCATGAGTGACACTGCTTCGCATATTCGAGACAATCCTGAATCATTGTGGGCCAATAGTAACCCATTCTTTTGATCTTCAGCTCCATCTTTGGTCCGGCTTGATGAGAACCGCAGAGGCCGTCGTGAGTTTCTTGGACGACCTTCTTTGCTTCTTCTGGCCCCAAGCACCTTAGCCACAGATAGTTAAGCGACCTCTTGTATAAAGTATTATTGACAAAAGAGAAAGACAGAGCCCGTTTCATGAGCAGATGTCTTGACGACGCATTTTCGATCGTTCGATGGGATTTGAAGTAGTATATGAAGACTTCCTTCCAATCCTTGACCTTTTCTTCGCTCTTTATTTGGAAGTCTGCTTGTTTGGTCGTTTCTTTTCCTTCAGATGGCTCCATTGAATCCTCTGAAGATATTTCTGCTGGCGTGAGAACCCGGCGGCTTTGCACAACGATCCTTATGTCATTGAGGTTTTCGTCAGCCAGCTTCTTAGCAAGCTTGGCTAATGCATCCGCCTTGCTATTTTCCGCACGCGGTATGGTTTCCAGAATGTAGGAGGGGATTTGTGTTAGCAGTTGCTGCACTCTCCTACCATATTTTATCAACTCTGGTTTGCACGTCTGATAGTCGCTATTTACTTGGCTAACGACCAGCTGGGGGTCTCCATATATAAGGAGGTTTTCAATTCCTATATCGACAGCGATCTCAAGACCCGTCATCAAAGCTTCATATTTAGCCTCGTTGTTTTTTTGGTTCCGTTAAAGAAAGGATGAAATGCATTATCCTTCCTTGCGGAGTCACGAAGATGAGGCCTACCCCGGCTTTGATGATAGGGGTGTTTGTTCTCGTTTCTTCATGGAAGACGCTCTATCGAAGTAGAGTTCCCATTGGACATTATTTTCTTTCTTTTCCCCTTCAATTGTGTCGAACGCGTGTTCGCCTAGCAATTCGCAATTTAAGGGAGAATCGGCTGATATCGAATGCTCAGCGAGAAATTCGGCGATGGCCTGACCTTTCAATGCCTTGAGGGGTCAATACGTTATCGAGAATTCCATCAAGAGGAAGGCCCATTTGGCAAGCCTTTCTGTTAGTATGGCCCTTGACATCAGATATTCGAGAGGATCCACCTTTGATATGAGATGGACCTCATATGCCAAGGCATAGTGCTTGAGCTTCGTTACCGCAAAGATTAGTGCCAGGCAGTGCTTTTTGATGGGGGGTAGTTGTTTTCTGTCCCCAGGAGAACTCGACTCAAATAGTATAGAGGTCTTTCCTTCCCCTGGTCATTCTCCTGTGCCCATAACGCGCCTAAAGAACCTTCCAAGGCTGTTGTGTACAGGATGAGGGGCTTTCCCTTAACCGGAGCGGTCAACACCGGCGGAATTTGTAGGAATTGCTTGATTTCGTCCAGTGCGTTTTGGCATTTGTAATCCCAGACGATTGGGATCCCTTTCTTCATCAGGTGACTGTAGGGACGGCATTTTCCGGAGAGATTGGCTATGAATCGCCGGATATACACGAGCTTTCCTTGGATAGACCGCAGTTGTTTGAGAGTTCTTGGCGTGGGCACATTCATAATTGCCTTGATCTTTGATGGGTCTATTTCGATGCCTCGGTGTCGTATGATAAATCCTAGGAATTTGCCTGAGGATACCCCAAACGCGCATTTCATTGGATTCATCTTCAAATTGTATTTCAGAAGACCCTGGAACACTATGTTCAGATGTTTCCAGTGCTCCTCGTACGATTTGCTTTTCACCACAAGGTTGTCGATATAGCATTCAACAATCTCATGTATGAGATCATCGAAGATCTTCGTCATGGCCCTCTGGTAGGTAGCGCCTGCATTCTTCAAACCGAAGGGCATCACCTTATAGCAGAATATACCTAGCGGGGTCCGGAAGGCTGTGTGCTTTTGGTCTTCAGGATGCATTTTTATTTGATTGTAGCCTGAAGATCCATCCATGAAGGAGAAGACCTCATGAGTGGACGTGTTATCAATCATCAGCTCGGTAACAGGTACTGGGAAGTCATCCTTCGAACAAGCTTTGTTAAGGTCCCGAAAGTCTATGCAGATGCGCACTGTCCCATTTTTTTCATCACTGGAACAATGTTGGCAATCCAGTCGGGATATTGAACTTCTTGGATGAAGCCGGAGTCAATTAGTTTCTTGACTTCGGCATTGATACCCATCTCGAGTTCGAGCCGCATTCTTCTTGGCGCCTTTTTGACTGGCTTGACGTCCGGCGATATAGCCAGTTTATGCACCGCTATTTTTGGATCTAGTCCCAGCATCTCGGAATAGTTCCATGCAAAGCAGTCTTTATATTGCATGAGTACATCTTTTAAAGTAGCCACCTGCTTTTTAGACAGCAGCTCACTGACGAACGTTGGTCTCGGATCATTTACCGTTCCCAAGTCAATTTTCCTTAGATTGTCCGCCGTAGTGTGTATCCCATCTTCCAGCTCTTTAGGTGCCGGTGGAAACTCTGAGATCACCCCATCCTCGTTTTCATTTGTGAAGCACCTGAAGGAGTCATCCATATTCTCGTGCCCTTCCTCCTTTGAGAGTGTTATCATGTGGCAAGTATGAGTTCGCTTCCATTCTCGGTGTTGAGCCGGTCCTACCTTCGCGATATAGATTTTCTTTGGCTCATGCTTTTGCGGTAGGGTTACCCTCCATTTGTCGGATAAAGCGAACCTGCCTTGTTGATACTGATCTTCAACCTAATGTTTGAAGGTGAAGCAGTCCTCAAAGGGATGTCCTATTGCTCGATGGTAGGAGCAATAATTCGGGTGATGGACCTCATTTGCTTTTTTGGGGTACCGAGGCTCCGGGAGCGTCATCATCTGATGCTTGATGACAAGGTTGAATATTTTCCTTGTCTTGTCTTGAGAGAAAGAGTATTCCCGACCCATCTTCTTGATGAAAGACGGATTCCAACTGACTTTTTCTTGATTGCGTGGCTTTTTGGATCCACTTCGCTGTTTTAGAACGTCATTCTCGTTCTCCACCATGTTTTTGTCTCTGTGTCGGGCTTTCTCCTTATCACGAAAGTGCACAGTGGGTTGAGGGTGAAGGGAATCATAATTTTCCTCTTCCGCAGACAGCTGAATGAGACGCTGAGTCCTAGCCATTTCGTAAATACCCATTTCGCGGTTGTGATCATCCCAAACCTTTTGACCGTCTTCCCTTATTAGCTTGTCAACTTGCTCTTTGAACGACAGACTTGACGTTTTTATAGCGGGATTTTGCTTCGTTTCAACATCACAGCTATCTGGAAAAGCATTCCCTTTTTCACCAGAGTTATTTGTAACGCAGCAGCCATGGAATCGCTCCCGTTTCTTGAACCGAACATATCCAAGACCAGCCGTCTCCATCTTCCCATTGGGCATCTTTCGTTGAGTGCCGGGAACGTCCCAGATCTTGTTGTAGAACTGGGCTTATCGTGCGGTTTGTTTGAAGGGTACGCATTGGCATCTTAATAGCCTTTTCAATCTCTCTGCATAATATTTGGGTAGACGGATTGGTTGAAGTCTGTCAAGTGCAAACTCGGTACCATGCCATACCTCTTTCTCCACTCTGGTCTCCGTAGATTGATAGAAGAGGATCGCCTTTTCACCTCTTCGCCTGGGAGGGACGTAGAAAGTTTGTAGCTCCTGTACACTGTATGTATCGAATGCATCAAGTTCTTTGTAATGCTGCGGCGGAACTATGGTGATTTACAAGCTCTGATCAGCACCGGTAATGGTTTGTGCTGACGGGCGAGTGGAGAATACGGCGTTAGTCTCATCCTCAGAGTCACCGCCAAAGACTAAAATAGGAGTAGATGGTCCGGGCCTGTTGCATTAGAGTTGCCTCGAGTAGACTATCTCTTCATCCTCCTCAGTATTGCTCCTAAAGATCAAGATAGCGGTGACGGCTTTTTATTTATTCTTTCCGTGTCCTTGATATATGGTAGGAAGTACTTTGCGTCTTCATATTTTCGGATTTCGTTTATGGAGAACGAATTTAGCTCCCCTGTAACTGTGTACTCGAGGCCATCTTTGAAATACTTCATACACTGGTGTTGTGTAGAAGGGATGACGTTGTACTCATGTAACCAAGGCCGGCCGAGAAGAGCGTTATAGCAAGTCTTGGCGTTGATGACATGAAATTTGATGTCAGTGACGAGAAGCCCAAAGCGTAATGTCAATATTACGGACCTGAGCATCCGTCATGACCGTGAGTCGAATCCGAAGATGGTAATTTTGTCCCGAGCCAGGTGCTGAATGTTCATGCAAATCTCCTTCAGCACCTTCGTGTTGAGAAGGTTGATGGAGGACCCGTTGTCGACCAGGATCTTTCCTATCTTGGTGTTGTGGCAGTACCCGGTGACATATAGAGGGCAGTTGTACTCGCACGTTCCGAGGAGGAGATCTTCATCGCTGAATGTGATGTCAGCTGTATGAATCTCTGCCAGCCCGTCCTTTATCTTTTCTTTTGCAAGGAAAGCTTGGAACTGATCGGGCTCCTATAATGCCCTGATCAGAGAATCCCTTGATTCTTTAGATAGGAGGAGAGCATCCAGTATGCTCAGTTATGAGGGTATCTTCCTCAGATATGCCAGGAAATTATAATCCACCTTGTTTTTCTTAGGCGGGTCATTGGCTGCGAACTCTTTGACGACTCTATCATCGAGGGCAATTTCCTCAGGGACTTTTTCCTTCCCCTTGTCTCTTTCGCTCGAACTTTTGTTTGTAGACCCGAGGTTCTTTTCAGACAGCGTGCAGTTACACAGCTGAATATTCTCGCAGTTCTTCTCCTCCTCTTCTTTTCCGGAGGTGGATTCTTTGAAGAGAGGGCCGATGATTATTACTTCCTCAGAATCGTTCCTGAATGTAAGAACTTGGGATTTTCCTTTTGTCGAACTGGTATCAACCATATGACAGTTGCCAGCAATTCCTTCACACTCATCTGTCGGGCTTCTTTGCTGCCGACGAGCTTTACGCTTCATCTGCTTGAAGTGTTATCGGTGGGCAACGTATCTTTGCCACCACTTCTCGAAGGTATTGCACTCTTCGGTAGGGTGGGTGACCCTCCGATGATATAGGCAGTAGTTCGGATATAAAACCTCTCCATTGAGACATGTGGCCCCGGGAATATTTCCCTTCAGAGGTGGCAGCTTCATTCCTACTGACAGGGCTTTGGCGAACCGCTTCGCTATCTTAATTTTGCTCTTGTTTGTCGCAGGTGTGCTTTGGTCTGGTCGGAGTACTATACGACTCCTCCTTTCCACAGATTGTTCATCCTGACACTGACGCTTAGCCTTTTCGTATATGGCTGTTTCACATTCTCGGTCAGCTTTGCTCTTTTGAAAAGCTTCGTTTAGCAGCCTGTCAATTGAGTCTTCTAGCAGCTCCGGGGATTTTGCACCGATCCTGCCCCCAGTTCCTCTGCGTTGTTTTCTAACGCCGAGGGAGTTTCTTCGTTATTTAATGACAAATGAGAAACCATGTGGCAACTTTCTATATAATCTTCGGTTTCTCTCGACAAGCCTTTTCCCTCATCATCGTTACTATCTCCGTTCTCAAGTATATGGTTAAGAAACTCTTCGAGGGTGACTGAGGTCCGCGCCTTCTGGTTATACTCCTCCAGCATGTTGATATACTTTTACAGGTCCGTGCGCTTGTCGTTATACTCGGTAGGCTACACAAGCTTCTTAGTCTTCTTCTTCTTCTTCGAAGACCGTGAAAGCTTGACCTGGGGGTTTTGCCCCTTGTCAACTGTTTTCGGTGAGGAACACGGTTTCAGCATCCCCTCAATGATCTCATGCTCCAACGGGCTTTTCCACTTGATCGCCGGACATGCTTGAAGATCCTTCAGCATTCTTTTGGTTTTATATGAAAGGACGACTTCCCACGGTGCTTCTTCCACAAATGAACATGATGCCCCGGGAGTATCCACCTTTTTAGGAGCGTGCCTCTGTGGTGGGTTCACCCTCCAATTCTCAGAAAGCGCAAATATCCCCCGTTGTTACTGGTCCTCGATCCAATTTTTGAAGACGTAGAAATATTCAATTGGGTGGCTCACCATTCTGTGATAGGAGTAGTAATTGGGGTTGTTGACGTCACCAGGATGCGTTGGACGTTTTGGGTCCGGCAGAGTGATGAGTTTGTTGCGCACTGCCAGTTCGAACAGTCTCTTTGTTTTATCATGGGGAAACGAATAAGCACGTCCTAGCTTCTCTTCCAGGGATTGGCGCGGGCGTGTGTTGTTTTGGAGAGCAACCAGTTTCGGGTCACTTGGTTGCTGTTGAGTGTTGGCAACGAAGGCTACTTTCCTTTTACCCTTTGCATTCCGAGAGTCCATTTTTGAAGAGGATGGTCTGTGGCCCATCTGGTCCATTTGGGCCAACTTGTCAATCAGAGCCTGGAAGGTGGTCAGCTTAAAGAACGTCATAAACTGGGACACAGTCGTCTGAGGATCCAGAGTTCCTATGAACATGCCCACGGCAGGAGCTTTTTCGATGCGTTGTTCACATTTTGACTATAGGTTCCTCTACAGGATTGCGTATTAAACCAAGGTCTTTCCTGGCTTCACTCTGGAATTGATTAATGCCATGATCGGGGTGCGCTCACTTGCGCTGGCGAACCGCTATGTGAACAACAATTCCATTTCCATGAATATTTTGACGGAGTCATTTGGGAGCTCCGAGTACCATTCAAACAACGTTTCTGATAGGCTGCCAATGAACTGGTGAAGCAGCAATTTGTCGTCGCTTCTAGTATTGCCACATAGAGCCCTGAACTGAGCGACGTGCTGATGCGGGTTTCCTGTCCCTTTGTACACATGGAATTTGTGGATTGTATATCCCGGCAGGTACTTGATTTGATCGTACCAGCCTGGGTATGGTCGCCTAGTTTTGACAACTTGGCCGGCCGCTTTGTTGGCTTGATGAGCTCGTATTTGTTGAGCTATGTAATCATCAAGGGCAACTTTGGAGACCGTTTCCTCTCTGGCTGTTGATAAAGATGGAAGAGGGTTTGATGTTTCTCCTCTGTCGTCCTCGATGATTATCGGCAAGTCTTCAGCTGGAGGTTCTGGCTGGATCATCATTCCAACCATGTCTTGGAACAGGAGCGCCATTTGTTTTATATTAACAGCTTATTCTGCGGCCTCCTTATTCTTTCTTTCCAGCACCCTTCGCAGGAACTCTGTATCGGTCTCCTGCTCCTGGCGCTGTTCTGATGCTTACTCCGGACTTTCTTTCTGTCCGGTGAGTGCTGCCATCTTCGTCAGCATCTCTTGGAGCTTTTGTTATTGCTCCTGAGCCTTTGTTAACGACCGAGTTTACGGCCGATGACCCACGGAAGCACGGATTTCCTCTTCCCCGGAAGTCATATAGACCGTGTGTACAACCATGTCCCCAGACTTGGGGCATTTAGGTCCGGCGCCTTTGGAATTTGCTGCAGGCAATGTGATTTTCTCCGGCCCCCTCCTTTTGTGGGAGGTCGAGGTTGAAGGAGCCATTGTAACAGGTGCTTGTGTGAAATAAGACCTTCGTTGTACGGTGGAGGGATGATTTTCCTCTTGTTGAACCTTCATTTTCTCCAGTTGACGAGAGTAGTTCTTGTTGATCATAGAATCTTGGACTTTCCGCCAGACTCTGTGAATTTGGGAGGACAGCCGCCGAAGAAGCTGCTCCGGCTTTGCCTACGTCATATTTTCAGCAGGAAGTGGAGATTTCTTCAACACCGCGATTGGAGAGTTTTTGCGCACTCTCTTTAGCGGTTCAAAGTTGTTCCAGGTTGGAACAGCAGTGTCAACTTCCACCATTGGAGCTGGTGGAGAAAGTCCAGAGGAGGAGTTTCCCCTAGCTCTTCTCGCCCGGCGCCAGTGGCGACGTTGAGCATATCTTGCTGACGGGATCACCTCAGTTATGGAAGTGGCTTTGTCATGCCCCCGACTTTGATGGGGGGCTACTGTTGGTGTTAGCCTGTCGAAGACTGACGTCCGTTGAGATGGAACGACCAATCTTTCGAAGGCCGATTTTCTGGTAGGGGAAGCACCTTTGACGACTTCACCTGCAGCAGGAGTTGGAAGGACTATTCGTTTTGGGATAGCCCTTTCGGGTATCGCGAGCCTCTTTGCGGGCCCACTTGAGCTTCGAATCAGCCTTTTGAAGACTGAGGTGGCGGATTTGGACGACCCGTTGAGAGGGGTCATGGTGGTTGTAAGTCGATCGAAGACGGACTTCTTTGGAGCTTCCTATGGTGGCACTAGGGCACTGAAACTCGCTGGCGGGAGCAAGGTCCCGAAGAACAATCCAGTGGTGTCTTGAGTCACCTGCCCAACTGGCATTAAAAAGATGGAGGTTGCATTGGGCCCGTATGTCACTTCTCCAGTTGGGGCGGAGCGGAAGTTGCTGTTGCAGTTTGTGCAGCTGGAAGCCATTGATGTTTACTTCTTCTTTTTGCACAGGAATAAGACACCAAATCTTAGTACCTCAAATCCAAGGGCAACCATAGCAAACCACGATTTTTTTTCGTGAAACACGACACACGAAGTGTAGAGTGGAAAAAGTAAAAGGTCCCACCGGGCGTGCCAGAATCTATTCACCGCCGAATGACGCGACCGGGACGTTAGAACGTCTGGCCTGAATTTTAGGGGCAGATGCTATTTTGTTTTATCCGTCCACCTCTCCGAAGATGCCAAGTTGATTTATGGCACCGTATATTAGAGGTTTGGATGGATGCAGCCATTGTAGCAGACTTCTTCAGATTCTCCCTCGTTTGTGAGGGGTTTTTGATTGTGGGGACGCTCTTCCCTGCAGGCGCAAGCCCCTGCAGTTAATTATGTTACCCCGTCGCCATAACCACTTTCTCCTGCTCCGGAAGTTCACTTCGTGTCGTGTGTGTTTTTGTTTTTGTTTGTTTCGATTGCCCGTGGATTGTATACGGAGACTAATTTATGTTGTCGCCCGTAGGGCGTGGATTAGTCCAAATCCGTATATCTTAGATTTGGGTTTTTTATTTAAGTACCGTTAATCTATTTTGAGATTAAGATTGACTTAAATGTATGTGAGCATTTGGGGCTCGATTTGTTAAAGATACATTAGTCCAATTTGAGATTAAGATCCACTTAACGGGATTTTAGGATCATTTTTATTTCAGATCCAACAAAAGAGCATTTGGGCTCTGGTTTTTTAGTTCAAGGACGTTTCGGTCCATTATCGCCATTTTGGAGGCGAAGTTCTAGTTTTAGGACATCTCGGTCTGTTGATCACTATTTAGGGGTTGAGATTTTAGTTTAAGGACATTACGGTCCGTTGATCACCATTTTGGAGGTGAGGTCTTAGTTTAAGGACGTTACGGTCCGTTGATCACCATTTTGGAGGTGAGATTTTAGTTTAAGGATGTTACGGTCCGTTGCTGCCATTTTGGAGGCAATGGTTAGCTTAAGGACGTCTCGGTCCGTTGTTATTTTAGGGACGTCTCGGTCTGTTGTTACCATTTTGGAGGCAACGGTTAGTTTAAAGACGTTTCGGTCCGTTGTTAGTTTAGGGACGTCTCGGTCCATTGTTGCCATTTTGGAGGCAACGGTTAGTTTAAGGACATTTCGGTCCGTTGTTTGTTTAAAGACGTGTCGGTCCATTGTCCATTTTGCATGCACGTGTATTTGTTACGTGACGAGATGAGCAAAGATGATATGGGATGCATCCAGTTTTGGGATGTGGTTTGATTTGGGATGTGCACGTCAGTTTGGGAAGTGCACCAGAAAGCAGTTGGTTGTCGGGACCCGCCACCTCTCTGAAAAAGTTAAGGAATTACAACGACATATATCAGAAGTGTGGAGAGATATACACTTAAACCAAATCCTGTATTTGAGGGAAAAGATCATGGTGGATCATCTAAGAATCATTAGTCATTTTTGGAGACTAAGATTAACTTAGGAGATGTGGGATGAACAACATTTTGAATATCATCAGTTGAAAAATCATTTGTCATGTTTGGGACTAAGATCAATTTGGGGAATGATGAGCGCAGAAAGGCTCGGTTGATTGGAAGAACTTAGTCAATTTGGGATAGATCTGGGTCTCCATAATTACCCAACAGAGCTAAGTGCTGAGGCATATAATGCTCACGTGCATTTCATATGGTGCACCTGATTAGTGTTAAACACTAGAGTTCTGTGGCGCTCACATGACACACATGAGGCATCGGATTAGTGTTAAACACTAGAGTAATCCGGCGCTCACGTGAGGCACCGGATTAGTGTTAAACACTAGAGTTCTGTAGCGCTCACGTGACACACGTGTGGCACCGGATTAGTGTTAAACACTAGAGTTCTGTGGCGCTCACGTGAGGCACCGGATTAGTGTTAAACACTAGAGTTCTGTGGCGCTCATATGACGTGATGCACTGGATTATAAGCACTGCCCACTTATTTCCCCGCTTTTTATATAAGTGCTGAGCACTTGGTTCTTATGGCGCTCACGTGTGAAACACGTGAGGCGTCCCAAAGTTTAGTTCTGCCTTTTTGGTTTTTATCCCCTCCTTTTAGATGAGTGCGTGCAAAACACATGATTTCCCTAAGAGGCACTTCTCGTTCTTCATTTAAGCGCTCACATGGGAAACACACGCGGTCCTCGTTATAGCGTTTGAACGCTAATGAATCATCAGCCTTTCCTTCTGGGTGTTTGGAAATTTTGATCTCAAGTTAATGACCCTAGGATTTGGAGGATCTTATGTCTCTTGTTTTGTAAGAATTAAATTCTTTTTATAGAGTTTGAACCTTAGCCTTCAGAGGAATTAAATTCCCATATGTTTTTTTGTAAGAGTTAAACTCTTTGAACTCAATTCTTTCCCCTAGGTTTTGAATCTGCATGACAGAATCTCCCCGATGAGAATTAAATTCTCAACTTGTGGGGAAATCTGCTTCTGCAAGTTTCAACCAGAGGAAGAACTAAGTTCTTATATGAATGGTTAAACCCTTAGAGAGACGAAAGAGAGAAAAAAATGATCTCTGTGTTTTGTTTTCTTTTTACCTAGGGTTTTAATAAAACAAGTCTTCCTTTGTGAGAATTAAATTCTCTGTTTTTTTGAAGCTTTTCTTTCTTATTCTCTTAAGCTTCTCTCTCTTTTCTAAGCTTCTGAGGGGATTCCTTTTTTTACTCTCTCTATCATTCTTCACTCTCCGTCCTCCTTGAGACTTGATGTCTCTGGTCCGTTATATAGTGGAGAGAAGTTTGTTTAATTCTGAGAAAATCTCTCATTGAGAGATCCTAATTGATTTAATTGGTTTCAGAATTGACTTGGGAAATTTTGCCTACCATTGGATCTTTGATCCAAGGGTTTCTGTTTTACAGAACATATTTTTCTTGTTTTAAAAAGATTGGGGAAATATTTTCCTATATGCAGAATCTTATTATGTAAAATAGTAATTTTCTAAACCATCATTGGATTTTTTAATCCAAGGGTGCTCGGCTTAACAGAGCACTATTTTTCTTTATTTAGAAAGATATGGAAAATATTTTCCTTCTCATGGGATCTTTGATCAACCAACTTTCTGTTTAACAGAAAATATCCCTCTTTGATAGAATTTAATTCTATGCTTAATCACCATTGGATTTTTGATCCAACGATTCCTTGTTGAGTAGAATTTAATTTTACGTAGGGAGGTGCCCTCACGTGTTTAACATGTGAGGTTTATTTAGTTTGTCAGCTGTTTGATTTGCAGCGCCTATATGCATTGCATATAGATGCTCATGTGTTAAACACGTGAGGCTTATTAAGCCTATAGTTTTTTAATTTGTAACGCCTATATGCTTTGCATATAGGCGCTCGCGTGTTTAACACGTGAGGCTTATTATGCCTATAGTTTGTTTGATTTGCAGCGCCTATATGCATTGCATATACGCGCTCACGTGTTTAACACGTGAGGCTTATTTAGCCTATAGTTTGTTTGATTTGCAGCGCATATATGCATTGAATATAGGCGCTCACGTGTTTAACACGTGAGGCTTATTTAGCCTATTTGCAGCGCCTATGTACTTTAGCATATAGATGCTCACGTGTTTACACGTGAGACTTGGAAAGTAGGGAATTTTCCTTCTTCCCTTGTTTTTATAAGGGAACAACATGCAACTAAATAAGAGATACATGTAAAAAGTAAGCTTACAAAACCTGGAATGCGGTATGCTTACAAAACCTGGAATAAAATAGAAAAAGAAAATCTAGAACAATTAAATTCGTTAGATTCAAACTCTTAAATTTTTTTAACTGATTTCAAAATTTAATCATTTTGCAGACGTCTACTTAAGAAAATTTTAAAACCAGACGTCTGCACCAGACGTCTAGTGAAGGAAATTTCCATTTTCAAATCTCTGTTTCTATTTCAGAGATGATTAAGCAGACGTCTCTTTAAGAAAATTTTGAACTGCAGACGTCTGGTTCAGACGTTTACTAAAGGAAATTTTCAAAATGTCAGTTTATATTTTTAACAGGAGATGTCTGGGGAAGACCTCTCTAGGAAATTTTTGAACTACAGACGTCTTCTTAAAATTTCATATTTTTTCTTCATTCCTTAAGTGCCTTAAATTTAAATAATCTCTCAAGACAATCCTGATAAGTGCTTACAAGTTACAGGCAACTGATTAGAAGTTACAGGCAACTGCCTAGAAATCACAGGCAAATGGTTAGAAGTTACAGGAAATGATTACAAGTTACATGCAAGTGTTTAGAAGTTACATGCAACTGATTAGAAGTTACAGAAAATTGCTTACAAGCACATGCAACTGCTTAGAAGTTACAACTATTTAGAAGTTACAGAAAATTGCTTACAAGCACATGCAACTGCTTAGAAGTTACAGGCAACTTATCAGGAGTTACAGGCAACAAGACTGTTTTACCATTTTCCCCCTTAAGCTTCTTAATTGTTGAGTTGTTGGTGTTAATTTTGCTGTAAATTTTTTATTGTTTAAGTATGCATCTGAATGAAATTTAAAAACTGCTTTATGAATCCCTTTATTTGCAGTTGCTTGTAACAAGCAAAAGCATTTTCCTGTAACTTATGATAAGTGGCAAGTAACTTCTAATTATTTGCTTGTAACTTCTAAATATTTGCTTGTAATTTCTAATCATTTGCTTGTAATTTTTAGGCAGTTGCCTATAATTTCTAAGCAGTTATTTATAACTTGTAAGCAATTACCTGTAACTTATAAGCACTTACCAGAATTGTTTTGAGAGATTATTGAAATTTAAGGCTCTTAAGGAATGAAGAAAAAAGTATGAACTTTTAAGCAGACGTCTGTAGTTCAAAATTTTCCTAGAGACGTCTGCTCCAGAAGTCTCCTATTAAAAACAGAAACTGACATTTTGAAAATTTTCTTTAGCAGACGTTTGTACCAGACGTCTGCAATTCAAAAATTTCTTAAGGAGACGTCTATATAGTCGTCTCTGAAATAGAAACAAAGATTTGAAAATAGAAATTTTCTTCACTAGACGTCTGTACCAGATGTCTAATTTTCAAAAATTTCTTAAGCAGATGTCTATACCAGACGTCTGCAGTATGACTAAATTTTGAAATCAGTTACAAAAAATTTAAGAGTTTTAGTCCAACGAATATGTTAGACGTCTATTGATCAAAGATGAGACGTCTGAAGAATAAAAATGTGCTGGAAATGGTTAGAGATTACAGGCAATTGCTTATAAGTTACAGGCAACTGTCTAGAAGTTACAAGTAAATGCATAGAAGTTACGGGCAACTGATTAGAAGTTATATGCAACTTATCAGAAATTCCAGGCAATCATTTGCATGTAACTTCTAGGCATTTGCATATAACTTCTAGGCAGTTAGTTGCCTGTAATTTCTATGCACCTGCCTTTAATTTCTAATCACTTGCCTGTAACTTCTAACTGCTTTCCTGTAACTTCTAATTAGTTGCATGTAACATGTAGGTACTTGCCTGTAACTTCCGATAAGTTACCTGTAAGCTCTAGGCAGTTACCTGTAATTTGTAAGCAATTGCTTATAGGTTCTAATTAGTTACCTGTAACTTCTATGCACTTGCCTTTAAAATATATAACCACTTACCTATAACTTCTAATTAGTTACCTATAATTTCTGATATGTAACTTCTGAACACTTACATGTAAATTCTAACAACTTGCTTATTTTTGACATCAACAAAAATATATCAACATCGGCTATATAAAACCAGTAATATCAACAAAAATATCATTCATAACACATAATCGGACAACATCGGTTATATAAAACCGATAAAATCAATAAAAATATCATTCATAACACATTATCAGCCAATATCGGTTATATAAAACTGATAATATCAACAAAATATTATTCACAATATTGGCTAACATTGGCGATATTAAATTAAATACATCAACAATTTTTGACATTCATTACACAATACTCTTCATCGGCCAATATCAGCGTAGTAAAATCAGTAACATCTAACCAATTTGTTATCATTCATAAAATAAGTAACAATATCGGCGAACATCAGCCAAATACAAATAGATGATTACATGTATGAATAACAATGAGTTCACACTTCGGCAGAAAAAAACTGAAACAACATCAACCCATTTCTTCCTCGTCCGCCAATTGAATTTTTGCTGCAAGTATCGGCTACCACTCCGTACAACTTTTTCCCTCCAAGGCATCCGCTATCTCCCGACCCTCAATCAATTCCTTCATGAATAAGGAATCGAACATGTCATATTCAGAACTGTTAAATAACATGATTAACAAACGTATATTGTTATAATCCTTAACAACCAGAAATGTTAAAACGACACTTCTAATAATTGACCATTTCAATTTATATATATTTTATACAAATCTCCAATATCTTAACGATCAAATCGTCATGTCTTCTAAAAGCAAATAAACATATGACAAAAAAATTAAATTACAAAAATCAAAGAAAAAAAGAATTAAAGAGGAGAACATTTTCAAATAAAGGAAAAAAAAACGGAGTTTAAGATTTTGTGATACTGAGATGCATACAAAATGTGCATCCAAATCAAGAGTTAGATATTTCAAGTCTTCAACAAAAGTTAGTCGCTTCATATAGTTTGGAATTTGGTATTGAAGTCGTTGAGAAGAATAAGATATCATAGCCACTCTCTAACATGATTCAATAACATCAAGAAATAGATCACTCTTTCTCAAAAGAAACATGGCTCCTAAAGATGCAATCAATAATCAGTTATGAAATTTAGACCTTGACATTACATTCAGATTGCTAAATTCTCTCCTTAATATGAGAATTCATAGGGTAATGTAAATAAAACACCATTGGTTCATTAATACACAATTGACCTTTAAAATATGAAACTAACACCATCGATATTTCTTGATCACACAGGTTTAAGAAAAAGGTGAATAAACCAAATTTCCTTATACTTAAACCTCCGTCTAACTTGCTCACAGAGGTTATTTGTGGCTTTATAAAATCGCATGAGAGGTTAAGAAGCACATGCTAACTTGACTAACATTTGCAAACATGATTATAGTTGAATGGGGTTTAGCCTAGTTTCTTTAATGTTTATAGATGTTGTACTAAAACTGAAAAAAGCTCGATGGTGATTTCTGCAATTTACCCAGTATTGTATTGCAATCCTCCTCTCACCAAAAACTGATTCTCTTTCCAAAAACTACCTGTTACAAAATTTAGAACTTATATCCAATCTCTCTATACTAGCAAGATCATTTTCCTGGTACAGTTTTACTCCCACATGAGACGCAAGATACCCAGCCAAATTGTCATTGGGACCATGGGAGTGTCCAACAAACAAATTGCATGTGCCATCCGGTTATAATCTGCAAGAATATCGTCTTCAATTATCAAGGTATTCCATCCAACTGTGTAACAATTTCATAAAGTTTAGCATACAGAAGTTGACCTTTCGGTGCTTGGTAATGTCTCACAATAATTGTCGCACCCCGCTTTTCAGTAGACGGAAGCAGGCACGTGACAAGACCGCGACGTATTTATTTTGAAAAGGTCATTTTCCAGAATAAATACGCTAAGCGTAAAATAAGCAATATAAAATGACAAGAAAATTAATATGAGATTAAAACTTCAACAACTTTATTTACATTCAACTTGATTCATTTACAATACATGATATCAACTGAAGGAAAATACAAGAATGGAAATGCTTAAACAAGTGGCATACATAAACTGAGAAGAAAATAACTGGTCTAGGTTTGGGTCGCAATCTGATCGTGCTCCTCCTCTGAGATGTCTACCTCCTCAGTCTCCACAGTATCTGACGAACATTCCAAGAAAACAAAGGTGAGTGGAATGCCCGTCAGCGAACTTTCACTTGGTAAGTCCCCAAGAAATGAAATAAAGTATAAAGTGTAATGATAATGGAAACTGTATAGCATGAACAATTGATTATGAAGTATGGTATGTCAGCATGTCGTTTAATGTAATCATGGCAAGTTTATTTAGCATGCAGTTCTATCGTAATATATGTGAACAAATATGGTAATATATATGATAAGTCGGTAAACATGACAGTATAGCACGAGCATGGCAAACAAATGTAATATAGCCGTGTAGTTTAAGTATAGTGAACATGCAGTGAATGTAAGTGTCTTAACATGTTTCTTGTTTGCCCCAATCAGAGAGCAAAGCTCTGTTCAAAATTTGAAATTTGAACTGAGGCAGCGCCTCACGTGCAAAGCACGAGAGCGCTAGTGCCAAGAGTGCCTGCGTTAAGAGTTAAAGACTCTGAGAAAGCACCAAGAGCGCCAGCGCCATAAGTCAAAGACTCTGAGGCAGCGCCACACGTGCAAAGCACGAGAGCACTTGCGCCAAGAGCGCCAGCGCTAAGAGTCAAAGACTTTGAGAAAGTGCTAAGAGTGCCAGAGCCATAAGTCAAAGACTCTGAGGCAGCGCCTCACGTGCAAATCATGAGAGCGCCAGCGCTAGAACTAAATGTTCTCCACCATTGGATCAAAGATCCAACGAAAATGATAAATCATCAAATTACCAGAATAAAATTACGTTGAGGAAATACTCCTCAAATCTTTCCAAACAAGAAAAATTGTGCTCTGTAAATCAGAGTACTGTTGGATCAAAAATCCAATGGCGATTAAACATCACCAAGATACAGAATAAGTTCTGTATGGGAAAATATTTTCCCAATCTTACTAAAAACAAGAAAAATGTCTTCTGTAAAACAGAAGTCTTTGGATCAAATATCCAACGGTGGATAAAATCCCCAAATCAATCAGAGATCTCTCAATGAGAGATTTCCTTAACTGATTCAACAAATCAGCCTCCCCTATATAAAAGACCCAAGACTTCAAGTCTTGCACAGAAGAACCCCCCCATAAACTTCAAATTCTCAAAAAAGAAACAGAGAAAAAAAACTCTAAGAAGAAGAATTTTCTTCGAGGTAAATAACAATAAGTAAGATCATAGCATCTCCTCTATATTTAAGAGTTTAACTCTCACATCAGAAGAACTTAGTTCTTTTTCCAGATCACAGATCTATAAGACAAAGTCTTTCATAAGAAGAAGAGAGATCATAGCATCTCCTCCACATCTAAGAGTTTAACTCTCACATCAGAAGAACTTAGTTCTTTTTCCAGATCTCAGATCTATAAGACGAAGTCTTTCACAAGGGAGAACCAAATTCTCAGAGAATTGAATTGGGTAGAACAAAAAACTCAGTGCTTAACACTGAAATCTGGCGCTCAGCGCCGAGCGCTCTACGTGCTCTTCACGTAGGCGCTGCTCAATAAAGAGCGCTCAACACTCAAATGCTGGCGCTCAGCGCCAAGCGTCTCACATGCCCCTCACGTGGGCGCTACTTAACACAGAGCGCTCTGCGCTCCTCAAGAAAAGCCTAGCTCTATGAAGAGTGTTCAACACTCATAAAAAACAAAAAGAAAGTGGGTGTCAGTATTCACATAAATGTTTAGCATTATGTGCACAGAGAAAGGACTGTGTCCTAGTAAGTGTCTAACACTTTATAAAAAAAGGGGAAATGACAAAGACTAAGTGGGCTGAGCCCAATGTTGGCCAAACCCCAAAATCGACTGAGCCCATAGGTCTTCTTCTAAATTGGACTTAGTCCCAAACAAGGCTATCAAATCTTTGATGAATATTCATTGGTTCAAGGGTACATCTCTCCACACCTTTGATACATATCGTTGTAATTCTTCAACGTCTTCAGAGAGGTGGAGGGTCCCAATAACCAATAATTCTTGGTATACCCCCCTAAACCAACAACCCAGTAGACCGCAACGTCCCTAAAAACTAAATTGTGGACCGGAATGTGCTTAAAACTAAACTCCATGGACCGCAACGTCCCTAAAACTAAATTGCGGACCGCAACGTCCCTAAAAACTAAATTCCACGGACTATGACATCCTTAAATTTTGGACCGCAACGTCCTTAAAACTAAATTGCGGACCGCAACATACCTAAAAACTAAATTCCACGGACTGTGATGTCCTTAAACTTTGAACCGCAATGTCCTTAAAACTAAATTGCGGACCGCAACGTCCCTAAAAACTAAATTGCGGAATGCAATGTCCCTATAAACTAAAGAAAATCCTGTTGAGTAGATCTTAGTCTAAAATTAGATTAAGGTATCCTCAACAAACGGTTGAGTTGATCTTAATCTAAAACAAGATTAACGATCCTTAAACTAACCCAAACCCAAATCTAAGAAAATACGGATTTGGACTAATCCACGCCCTACGGGCGACAACACAAATTAGTCTCCATATACAATCCACGGGCAACCAAAAATAAAACAAACACACACGACACGAAGTGAACTTCTGGAGAATGAGAAAGTGGTTATCGTAACTCGATAACATAATTAACTACAGGGGGTTGCGCCTGTAGGGAAGAGCGTCCCCACAATCAAAAGCCCCTCGCAAGCGAGGGGGAATCTGACGAAGTCTGCTACAACGTCCGCATTTGTCCAAACCTCCGATACATGGTGCCATAAATCAACTTGGCATCTTCGGAGAGGTGGACGGATAAAACCAAATATCATCTGCCCCTAAAATTCAGACCAGACGTCCTAGCATCCCGGTCGCGTCTTTCGGCAGTAAACAGATTCTGGCACACCCGGTGGGACCTTTTCCTCTTTCCACTCTACACTTCGTGTGTCGTGTTCGCGAACAAATCGAGGTATAATATGGTTGCCCCTGGATTCGAGGTACTAAGATTTAGTGTCTTGCTCCGTGCAGAAGAGAAGATAGCGTCAATGGCTTCCAACTGCACCAACTGCAACAACAACTCCCGCTCCGTCCTCGCTGGAGGAGTGACCTATGGGCCCCAAGCGGCTTCCATCTTCACAATGCCGGTGGAGAAGGTGACACAGGCCACCAATGGGTTGTTCTTTGAGACCATGCTCCCGCCAATAAGCTTCAACACTTCGACGCCATTGCAAGAAGCTCCAAAGAAGTCGGTCTTTGATCGGCTTACCACTACCAAGGCTCCTCTCAACGAGTCGCCCAAGTCCAGCGCCTCGTCTATAACAGATTAGGCCAAAGCTCAAGTGGGCCCGTGAAGAAGCCTGCAATACCCAAAGGAGTTATCCCGAAGCGGATAGCCATTCCAGCTCCGGTAAACGAAGTCATTAGAGGGGCTTCTCCTGCTAAAGGGTCGGTCTTCGCAAGACTGGCCGTTCTAACTCCTGCTTCGGGTGGAGTCATCCAAACTACCTCCCCTGCTCGAAAGTCGGTCTTCGACAGATTAGACGTTCCCCCTCAACGGAAGTCAGTCTTTGACAGTCTGGCACTAACAAAAGCCTCTCCTCAAAGCAGGGGACATGACGATGTAAGGTTAGTATAGCATCCTATGAAGAGTTTTGAAGCATCACATGACCCAAAGTTATAATTTTTAAGGTGCTAAACTAACATGCACATGGATCGATCCTAGAAAATTAGGGTTATGAAACTTTAAGCTAGCAAAGTTAAGGGTTTGAAGGCTACAACCTTTGTAGCTCCCCTTCGCTGGACTCCTTGGTCTCTAAGGTGTTGAACGAAGGTCCTTTTGATGTCCCCTTGTGTCCACGACGATCCACCACGGAGATATCCGTCCAAGCTCGCAATTTCGACAAACCGAAGAGAACACTCTAAACAAAGCGGCTAAGCTTGTGTAGAATGATGTTGTGGTTAGGTTTCTCACTTCAAAAACCTATCTTTGAATGGTATTTGATCACTAGAAAGAACTAGAGAGCAAAAGAGCAAGAGGAAGAAGATGGTGGCAACTTTTTGACAAGAGGTAAAAGATAACCATGAGTTAAGCAAGAGAAAGAAATATATATCACTATATATATTTAATTCCTTCTTGACTTCAACCATGATTAAATGATAGATAGTTAATTTAACTTGGGTTTAGAATGATAAAGAGAAGGATAACCATAGGTTAGTGGTAGTTGAGCTAGGTTAGGTTAGAAGAAGAGTGTGGAAACTAACATGATTATCCTTTTCTTTTTCATTTAACTTTAAAACCAAAATTAAATAATTATCCATTATTTAATCCATGGTGTAAGTCTTGCATTGCCACCATTTCCATATGCTAACAACCATGATGGATGGGTGTATGTATGTATGCATGTATGCACATTCACATGTGCATGAAACTAGAATGAAAATAAAGAAACACATGCATGCATGCTTACATCCATCAAACCCTAGAAAGGTTTCAAGTGAGATAACTTATGGTTAGATGATAAATCAACACTTAATTTATCAATCCAGTCATATCTCATACGACCCCACCAAAAGTAGGCCACCCGATTAATGTTCGGTATCATATACGCACATTTCAATCGGGTGCATGCGCATATCGCATACGCGCACCACAACGTTTCGCCTGGACTGGGTAACTCCTTTGTGGGACTCTAAGACTCATCAATACGCCGGCAGAGGGTAATGATCATATCAAGTACCCTCAAGCCGCAAGCGGTCAGCTAAACGTAACGGCCGCCCGGGTATTGAGCGATCAGAAGACAACAAGCGAACCTGCTACAACTCCCGTCGAGCCATCCGGCAACACTACCGTACAGTCCGGTCTCTTCGTCAGATATGCTGCATATCGAGCCTAGGGATGGTCACGTCGACCCCAATAACTCAATAAGTCGTGTCGGTGAATGGTCTATAACAGATTGAGAAACTATTGATAACACTTATCAGCAAATCTCAGCAGCCCTGGCCAGGGACTTGCTGTTATAACCAGTCGAGCACAGCACAGCATCAACTCCCAATACCGGGAGAGACGAAACCCCTCCTATCGCTCATTGCCTTCGTGTGTCTCGGGACTGTACCCAACGGCCACCTGTTTGCACGACTCAGTAGAGCCGTGGTAGGGTGGCAATCAAAGTACAGTGGGAGAACACACAAGACTCCATGACGATATCGGATCTACAGACTAACCTGTATCAGTGTCACCTGAGAACTGCTATCCGACGATAGATATAATTCTATATAGGAGTTCTCGGTGAGTCCGTCCAGTGTACCCAGTCAGCACTGAGCACCCGTATATGATCTTGATGTCAAACATCGATGAATGTGGGAACATCCATCGCCCATCATATGGGTCTAGTATCATATACGCTAGTCTACTCTGGTATATCGATGCCCCGTCTCGATACACCTCCGACTAGGGACATTTCAGGATATGCTTATAGACTACAAATGTCCCACTAGTATGATCTCTATCATAATCAGAGTAGTCAAGCAGATATCCTTGGGACTTTATCAGCATGTATGAATGAATAAAAGCATGATCAAATCAACATGTCAGATAAAGAATAACCAGATAGCATACTATCATGTCGAGCAAGAATGCAAACTGAATATATATACATGTATAGATACATCCACTATCACATAATGGCCTCTAGGGCATACATATATCCAACAATCTCCCACTTGCACTAAGGCCAGTTATTGGCGTATCTCATACCCAACATCTCAAAAAGTCGCTCATGCTGTGGCTGAGGGAGGGCCTTGGTGAGTGGATCCGCGGCGTTGTTCTTTGTGTCAACTCTCTTAATCTCGATCTCGCGGCGATCTACAATCTCCCGGATCAAATGAAAGCGCCTCAGGATGTGTCTGGACCGCTGATGGGATCTGGGCTCTTTGGCTAACGCCATCGCCCCATTATTGTCACAATACAAAGGTATTGGATCAATAATGGTTGGAACTACTCCTAGCTCCGAGACGAACTTCTTCATCCAGACGGCTTCCTTGGCGGCATCATTTGCAGCAATGTACTCAGCTTCCATCGTAGAGTCTGCAACGGTATCCTGTTTGGAACTCTTCCAACTTACCGCCCCTCCATTGAGGGTAAATACAAACCCTGAGATAGATTTGCTGTCATCCTTATCGCTCTGGAAGCTCGAATCGGTAAAGGCCTCCATTTGGAGATCTGTATTACTATACACCAAGAACAATTCTTTAGTCCTTCGTAAGTACTTAAGAATGTTCTTCACAGCTGTCCAGTGGTTCTCCCCTGGGTTGGATTGATACCTGCTTACAACACTAAGTGCATAAGCTACATCTGGGCCTGTACATAACATCGCATACATTATAGACCCTACTGCCGAAGCATAAGGTATAATGCTCATGCGAGCTCTCTCTTCATCGGTCTTTGGACAAGAATCCTTGGAGAGAGTGACTCCATGGCAAGCGGGTAAGGCACCCCGCTTGGAGTCTTCCATACTAAACCTCTTTAGGATGGTGTTGATGTACCTGGTTTGGGACAATCCCAATAACTTTTTGGATCTATCCCTATAGATCCTTATGCCCAGGATGTATGTGGCATCACCCAGGTCCTTCATGGAGAACCTTAGTGATAAGAATGATTTGACCGACTGTAGCATAGGAATATCATTTCCTATCAGAAGAATGTCATCCACGTACAATACGAGGAATGTGACAGCTCTTCCTACAGCCTTCTTATAAACACAAGGTTCATCTGGATTTTTGATGAAATCAAACTCTTTGATAACATCATCGAAACAGATGTTCCAACTCCGAGATGCCTGCTTCAACCCATATATGGATTTAAGCAATCTACATGCTTTCTCGCTGCTCCCACTGTCAATGAAGCCCTCTGGCTGATCCATATAAACGCATTCTTCTAAATTTCTATTTAGAAATGTTGTTTTAACGTCCATCTGCCAGATTTCATAGTCGTAGTGAGCAGCAATAGCAAGTAGGATCCGAATGGATTTAAGCATGGCTACGGGCGAAAAAGTTTCGTCATAGTCCAAACCTGGTCTTTGACGAAAACCTTTCGCCACAAGTCTTGCCTTATAGGTCTCTACCTGCCCATCCACACCAATCTTTCTTTTAAAGATCCATTTGCACCCTACAGGTTTTACCCCAGGGGGTACAACGTCCAAAGTCCATACTTTGTTGGTGTACATAGACTCCATTTCGGATCTCATGGCATCCAGCCACTTCACAGAGTCACCACTCGTGATAGCCTGCTGAAAACTGGTAGGATCATCATCATCCATGATGCAATCTTCTCCGTTACCATCAATGAGGAAACCGTAGTACCTCTCCGGTGGGCGAGAAGTCCTACCAGACCTACGGAGTGGCCGAGGTTCTTCAGTTTCTGTTGCAACAGCCGGTTCAACCAAATCGTCATTTGTAGTTTGTGTCTCCAGAACCTCTTCTAGATCTACCACCTTGCCATCATCTTTATCTGTGAAAAACTCTTTTTCCAAGAATGTGGCATACTGAGAAACAAACACTTTTTGTTCCTCTTTGTAGTAGAACAGATATCCATAAGAATTCTTTGGATATCCTACAAAGTTACACATGACTGACCGTGTCTCGAGTTTGTCCGGATTCTGTTTTTTAACATAGGCCGGGCAACCCCAAATCTTAATTCTCTTAAGAGATGGTCTCTTCCCATTCCATATCTCATATGGCGTGGTAGACACGGCTTTGGTCGGAACCCTGTTTAGCAGAAACGCTGCAGTCTCCAATGCATGCCCCCAAAACGAGACTGGTAACTCAGCGTCACTCATCATGGACCGGACCATATCTAATAGGGTCCTATTCCGTCGTTCTGACACACCGTTGTGCTGTGGTGTGTAAGGCGGAGTGAGCTGAGAGAGAATCCCATTCTCTTTTAGGAAGTTTGCAAATTCTGTACTGAGATACTCTCCACCTCGATCTGATCGAAGCATCTTAATACTCAAGCCGGTTTGTTTTTCTACTTCTTGTTTATATTCAACGAATTTCTCGAAAGCGTCGGACTTGTGTTTTAATAAAAATACATGACCGAATCTTGAGAAATCGTCGGTGAATGTAATGAAGTATGAAAAACCGCCTCTAGCCTGTGTAGACATTGGCCCACATACATCACTATGTATGAGGCCAAGGAGCTGAGTAGCTCTTTCTCCGTGTCCTGTAAACGGAGTTTTGGTCATTTTACCCTTGATACAAGACTGGCAAGTCGCATAAGATTTATATTCAAAAGAGTTTAAATATCCATCTTTATGTAACTTGTTTAGTCTTGTTTCGTTAATATGACCAAGTCTACAATGCCAAATAAAAGCTTCATTTAATTCTGAAAGTTTTCTTTTATTAGTGTGTTGTATACTGAAAACTGTGTGTTGATTTAGGACATATATTCCGTTATTAAGCGTACCATACCCAACCAACATTTGATTCAGGTGAATGTTCATAACATTGTTCTGCAACACAAAATTATATCCTTCATTGTCCAACAAAGAAACGGATATTATATTACATAGCATACTTGGTACAAAATAACATGGATTCAAAATCAAAATACATCCAGATGGCAACCCCAAGTGATACTCTCCCACTGCGACTGTATGTACATTGGAACCATTTCCAACGCGGAGAGTATGGTCACCTGTCTTCAAAACCTTGCTATTTCTCAGCCCCTGCATAGAATTGCAAATGTGAGAACCTGAACCGGTATCCAATACCCAGGAAGCAGAGTTTATAGAAAAACAGTTTTCAGTCACAAACGCACCTGAAGCAGAAGCATCACCATGCTTCTTCTTGAGACTTAGGTACTCCGTGCAATTGCGCTTCCAATGTCCTGTCTTGTGGTAATGAAAACACTCGCCTTTCCCTGGGTCTCCAGCCGTGGACTTTCCATTTCCCTTCACCTTTTTGACTCCGCCCTTAGGATTAGTGGGTTTCTTCTTTTTCTTTCCCTTGGCCTTAGCTTTTGGGCGAGAAGAAGAAGACTGTCCAATGGTCATAACGGGAGTCTTTGCTGACTTCATAGTGCTCTCTGCACTCCTTAACATATTAAGGAGTTCAGGGAGGTCCTTCTCCATGCCATGCATGTTGAAGTTCACTATGAACTGAGCAAAGGTGGAGGGGAGGGACTGCAGAATAATATCTATATATTGTTCATTGTCCATTGTCCATCCAAGGTCCTCAAGCTCTTCTATAAGAGCTATCATCTTCAACACATGGTCTCCTACTGGTGTGCCAGGGGCCATTCGCATCTGAAACAGTTTCTTTGATGCTTCGTATCGTAATACGCGGGATTGCTCCCCATACAACTCCTTTGTATGGAGCAGTATCCCGTGAATGTCCATGTCCTCATGCTGCTTTTGATGTGTGTTATCCATCGATGCAAGCGCGAGGCATGTGGCCGTGGCACAGTCAGCGTCCCATGTCTTGCGGACTTCAATGTCCGCAACTGAGGATTTTGGACCTGGGACGGGTGGGGCTGAAGCCGTGAGGACATATGATACTTTATTATAAGTCAAGGTGATCTTCAGATTCCTTAGCCAGTCTTTATAGTTGGTCCCATTCAGTTTGTTTTTATCTAGTAGAAGCTTAAGTCCAGTCATTGGTATCTGCCATTAAGAGAGAGAAAAGAATACACTCAGCGAAAGCTCTTGCATAGATTAGATTGGTTTATTATCTTGTCTAATCGATGTTTCCCACTGCTTTTTATCAAGTTTTTCTTTCAAACCTTAAAAAGAAAAACTAGCCAGGATTAATTACAGTCTACAACTTCGCTAACCGTTCAGCCAGGCCAGTATCGGTACTTTGAGGGAGGTTCCCCGTGCTTTCGCACGGACCTAATTAGAGTAAACCTCGTTTTCCCAGAGGCGGAGCCCCGTTAACACCTTTCTAGACACCTAATGAGTTAGCTAATTGTAAACTGTAAAACACTCTTAGGAGCAACTATTGCCCACAATGGGATCGGGATCCAACCATCACATGGAAGGTATGCAATCTCATTGCAAATTTCAACACTTGAAATTCCTGATGTAATTTTTACCCCTAGTACTTATGACCTTAACTATAGTCAACAAATCATAAGTACCAGTGAAGTTCTACCCGTCATTTCTTGATCAATTAGACCCACCCATATGACCCTTAACTATGGTCAACAAAGTCGCATGAATGTCCTAATTAATCTGCATCATATGCAGTGTAGGAAGACATCACTTAGCTACCGTACACTACGCCTTAACTAAAGTCAACAAACGTAGCACGAATACTAAGTACTCTACTTCCTAAAATGACGGAGGGTTGCGAATGATTTTTAAGAAAATCTTTAACGCTTTGAACTTGATATCGTCGTAGAATCAAACAGTTTTCAAAAAGAGTGGCTTAAGCTCCGCAGTTTTGAAATGTAGCTTTTTCACAAATAGCCGAGTAGTTTTTAAATCCGATTCTACAACATCTTTTTAGGTTTATTTTCTTTACATTAATCACATTAGTGTAATCCCATCATTTAAGTCCTTAAGCCAATCACAGAAAAGAAACGAAAATAACACGTACGCTTATGCCATCCGCATTCGCCGCAATGTTCCGTTATGCACCGTTAGGTTACTTAACTAACGGCATACCGGGACGGGACTAGCGCGGGTGTAAAACATAAGCAACGTCTACTATATATCATATATATAATACGTCATTCGTCACAGATATCACAGAACACAGGCAGCAGAAACATAGATATAACGTGGGATATCCTAGGACGTCCGTATTTAGTATTTAGCCAGAATAGAAAATACAGATTCCACAGTCGCGATGAATAGCCAAGCCCACACCCTGGACCCCTACGAGAGCGGCAAGTGACCCTACCAATCCTGGAGTTTAGGAGACCCGGTCTCGACTCCTCGAGATGGCCTCCCACTGAACCCCAGAACCCGGTCACCTGTGCTCCCTTCCTTGGGTCCATCCTAATGCGGAAAAGTAAATAATATACAACACTGGTGACACAACCGCAACCTGGAAGTGCCCCAAATAAAAGAATATTACATTACATTTGAATTTACATGAATGAAAATATAAAACTCTCATCTCACAAAAACCCCCGGCTATTTGATCGCGACAATCCTACACATCATATCTCAGCAACACATAATATCACATATCATCAACGTAAGTAAGTATGCATACCCCAATTGTCGTTGATGTATAGCAACGAAACCGGCGATATCTAACATACTACACTTACGGTCACAGAAAAGAAAGTGAAAAACTACAATATTTAGAATCCATATTCTCTTTAGACATCATAAATGCGAAATATCACATATTTCGTATTTCATGCCTACACTATATGAATTCCACATATTGTATCACATTCCAGACAAACAGACAGTATTAAAGTTTTCGAACGAACAATCAAGCACCCAAGATTCACTAAAGCTCAACACTTGAGCAGGGTTCAAAAAAATCTGGAGTGTGACACAGTAGCGGCGGTCCAGCCGTAGAAGGGTCAAGCCAACGCCTCACATGTGGCACGCCGTACTGCCCCAAACCCTAGGGTTCAAAGGGCAGTTCGAGACGGTCACATAATCGAGTTAAGGTTTGTTGTCTTCTAGAGGGACCACCGCAAAAAGACTTGCACGTATTTCCAAACTATTTAAACCCCGTGAATAGTGAGTAAATGATACTCGTTCAAACACTTCAATACTTTCTAATTTACCCGGAAAAGCTACGAAATGAAAGTCCCGATCGAATCGACGAATCCAAAAATATCTCCAGAATTTTTCAAAACTTTATACAGTTTAAAAATACCCAAAAATTTATACATGCAGAACCAAAAATTACGGAAGAAAAATTATCCACTAATTCATATATAAGGCCGCGGAACCGCGGTCTAAGCAAGCTTAGGCCGCGTTTCCGCGGCAAGAAACACTGTTCATTGGATAAATTTTCTGCCGTAATCCTTATTTTTCCCTTCTTTATTTTTTACATATTTTTAATTCTGCAAAATGTCAAAATTTAGAAAATTTCCAGAGAGCATCCCATAATATCGTATTTTTGTCCGATCGGGGTTTTCACTTCGTAAAAACGTCGCCTAATGTTCTAGGTCGGCTCTGATACCAATGTAAGGTTAGTATAGCACCCTATGAAGAGTTTTGAAGCATCACATGACCCAAAGTTATAATTTTTAAGGTGCTAAACTAACATGCACATGGATCGATCCTAGAAAATTAGGGTTATGAAACTTTAAGCTAGCAAAGTTAAGGGTTTGAAGGCTACAACCTTTGTAGCTCCCCTTCGCTGGACTCCTTGGTCTCTAAGGTGTTGAACAAAGGTCCTTTTGATGTCCCCTTGTGTCCACGACGATCCACCACGGAGATATCCGTCCAAGCTCGCAATTTCGACAAACCGAAGAGAACACTCTAAACAAAGCGGCTAAGCTTGTGTAGAATGATTTTGTGGTTAGGTTTCTCACTTCAAAAACCTATCTTTGAATGGTATTTGATCACTAGAAAGAACTAGAGAGCAAAAGAGCAAGAGGAAGAAGATGGTGGCAACTTTTTGACAAGAGGTAAAACATAACCATGAGTTAAGCAAGAGAAAGAAATATATATCACTATATATATTTAATTCCTTCTTGACTTCAACCATGATTAAATGATAGATAGTTAATTTAACTTGGGTTTAGAATGATAAAGAGAAGGATAACCATAGGTTAGTGGTAGTTGAGCTAGGTTAGGTTAGAAGAAGAGTGTGGAAACTAACATGATTATCCTTTTCTTTTTCATTTAACTTTAAAACCAAAATTAAATAATTATCCATTATTTAATCCATGGTGTAAGTCTTGCATTGCCACCATTTCCATATGCTAACAACCATGATGGATGGGTGTATGTATGTATGCATGTATGCACATTCACATGTGCATGAAACTAGAATGAAAATAAAGAAACACATGCATGCATGCTTACATCCATCAAACCCTAGAAAGGTTTCAAGTGAGATAACTTATGGTTAGATGATAAATCAACACTTAATTTATCAATCCAGTCATATCTCATACGACCCCACCAAAAGTAGGCCACCCGATCAATGTTCGGTATCATATACGCACATTTCAATCGGGTGCATGCGCATATCGCATACGCGCACCACAACGTTTCGCCTGGACTGGGTAACTCCTTTGTGGGACTCTAAGACTCGTCAATACGCCGGCATAGGGTAATGATCATATCAAGTACCCTCAAGCCGCAAGCGGTCAGCTAAACGTAACGGCCGCTCGGGTATTGAGCGATCAGAAGACAACAAGCGAACCTGCTACAACTCCCGTCGAGCCATCCGGCAACACTACTGTACAGTCCGGTCTCTTCGTCAGATATGCTGCATATCGAGCCTAGGGATGGTCACGTCGACCCCAATAACTCAATAAGTCGTGTCGGTGAATGGTCTATAACAGATTGAGAAACTACTGATAACACTTATCAGCAAATCTCAGCAGCCCTGGCCAGGGACTTGCTGTTATAACCAGTCGAGCACAGCACAGCATCAACTCCCAATACCGGGAGAGAAGAAAGCCCTCCTATCGCTCATTGCCTTCGTGTGTCTCGGGACTGTACCCAACGGCCACCTGTTTGCACGACTCAGTAGAGCCGTGGTAGGGTGGCAATCAAAGTACAGTAGGAGAACACACAAGACTCCATGACGATCTCGGGTCTACAGACTAACCTGTACCAGTGTCACCTGAGAACTGCTATCCGACGATAGATATAATTCCATATAGGAGTTCTCGGTGAGTCCGTCCAGTGTACCCAGTCAGCACTGAGCACCCGTATATGATCTTGATGTCAAACATCGATGAATGTGGGAACATCCATCGCCCATCATATGGGTCTAGTATCATATACGCTAGTCTACTCTGGTATATCGATGCCCCGTCTCGATACACCTCCGACTAGGGACATTTCAGGATATGCTTATAGACTACAAATGTCCCACTAGTATGATCTCTATCATAATCAGAGTAGTCAAGCAGATATCCTTGGGACTTTATCAGCATGTATGAATGAATAAAAGCATGATCAAATCAACATGTCAGATAAAGAATAACCAGATAGCATACTATCATGTCGAGCAAGAATGCAAACTGAATATATATACATGTATAGATACATCCACTATCACATAATGGCCTCTAGGGCATACATATATCCAACAGACGAAGCCACCCCCGTAACTGAGCCGGTCCCGTCTGCAAGACATGCTCGATGTCGCCATTGGCGCCGAGTGAGGAAAGATCGAGGCAGTTCCCCTTCTGGATTGACTCCACCAGCTCCAATGGTGGAAATCGATGCTGCTGTTCCAATTGGGAACATCTTTGAGCCGCTTAGGAAGGTGCACGAGAATTCTACAACTGCCGTACTAAAAAGATCTTCTCCACCCGCTGAAAATGTCACAAAGGCGAAGCCGGAGCAGCCCCCTCAGCGGCTGTCCTCCAAAATCCACAGGGTCTGGCGAAGAGTCCAAGACTCTGTAGTTGACCAAGACCACCCCCGCCGACAGAAGAAAATGAAAGGTCGACAGGAGGGGGCCATCTCGTTGCCATACCACGGAAGGTATCGTCTATATGGGTGCTCGCTGTAAAGGCCCCTTCAACTTCAACCGCCCATAAAAGGAGAAGGCCGAACAAGATCCCTGTGTCTGCGGCAAATCTCAAGGGTGCTGAATCCAAATGCCCCAAGTTTGGGGGCATGGTAGTGCACACCATCTACATAGCTTCAGGGAAAGAGGATAGCTGTATCTCCACGGGTCATCAACCACTCACCCGTTCTGTGACAAAGGCTCAAGAGCAACAACAAAAGCTCCAGGAGATGCTAACGAAGATGGCCATGCTCACTGGGCCGAAAGAAAGCCCGGAGACGTCGTCGGAACAGTGCCAGGAACAGGAAACCGACGCAGAGTTCCTCCGAATAATGCTCGAGAAGAAAGACAAAGAGGCCGCGGAACAAGCGGCCAACATAAAAAAAAATGGCGCTTTTGTTCCAAGATATGGTCGGGATGATGATACAGCCGGATCCTCCAGCTGAAGACCCTCCAATAATCCTTGAAGACGACAGAGGGGAGACATCAAACTCTCTTTCGGCTCTATCAGCAGCCAAGGAAGAGACCATCTCCAAAGCCGCCCTTGACGACTATATAGCTCAACAGATACGAGCTCATCAGGCGAGCGAAGCGGCCGGCTAAATCGTCAAGACTGGACGACCCTATCCGGGTTGGTACGATCAAATAAAGTACTTGCCAGGATATACAATCCCTAAATTCCATGTGTATAAGGGGACGGGTAATCCACACCAGCACGTTGCTCAATTCAGGGCTCTATACGGTAATACTGGGGGTGATGACAAACTACTGCTTCGCCAGTTTGTTGGCAGCTTGTCGGAAACAACATTCGAAAGGTACTCCGAGCTCCCGAATGACTCTGTCAAGAAATTTGCAAAAATGGAGCTACTGTTTACACAAAGATTCGCGAGCGCTAGCAAGCACACCCCGATCACCGCACTAATTAATGCTAGAGGGAAGCCGGAAGAAACCTGGGTTCAATACGCCACTCGGTGGCGGAACCTGTGGTCGAGATGCTAACAACGCATAGAAGAAGCTCCTGTCGTGGGCATGTTCATGGGGACCCTTGACCCTCAGGCAACCATTTCCCAATTCATGATGTTCTTCAAGCCGACCACTTTCCAGGCCTTGATCGACAAGCTGGCCCAAATGGACCAGATGAGCCATAGACCGTCCTCCTCAAAGACGTATCCTCAGAATGAAAAGGGAAAAGGGAAAGCGACTTTCATCACCAACGCTCAGAAACAACTGAGTGGCCCGAAGCCGGTCGCTCACCAAAACGATAAACATCGATCACTCGGAGAAAAGATGAGACAGCCTTACTCGTTCCCTCAAGATAAGACGAAGAGATTATTCGAGCTAGCGCTGGACAACAGGCTCATCACTCTACCAGAGCCGAGACGCCCAACGCAATCAGACGACGTTAACAGCCTCAATTACTGTCCTTACCACCAAATATTGGGTCACCCAATCGAAGATTGTTACATCTTCTAAAGTTAGATCGAAGACCAGTTCCAACAGGGCAAGTTCGTGCTGTCCGAAAACTGGAGGGTGAACCCGCCACAACCGCACACTCCTAAAAGGGTGGACACGCCGGGGGCATCATGCTCACTTATAGAGGAATCCCCATGGGAGTTGCCCTTTCAGCTAAGACTAAAAGAATACTGAAGGACTTTCAAGCATGCTCGGCGATTAAGTGGAAGAGCCCGCTGGAACCTGAGATTATTGAGTAGATGTTGAAGCCGCGCCCAAGAAAAGACGGGTAGGGGCTCCTTCGTTGCCTTTGTGCTGAAAGTTAGTGATGGTGGACAAAACCTTCGAAGTCTTTAAAGAAAAAGAAGAAGGCCAAGAAACCCGTCCAACCCGACAACCGTACAGGTTTGCAGAAATACATCGATGCACTGGAAGAATATAACCAGAAGGCACGGACCCCAATTACATTGGACGAATTCTTCAAGCATGTTCTTGAGAATGAAAACGACAATGTTGATGAAGGAGACGACTCTTCAGAAGAGCCCGAGGATTATGTGGCGAGCTGCCACATGATCTTTCACTCGTCAATAGATGGTAAAGAAGCTCCTGATGCAGAGAGACCGAGGGCAGAACTGGAATCAAAATCCCTGAAGCCATCAGACGAATTGATTGACAGGATGTTGAGCGAAGCTCTTCAGATGAGCAAAGCTGACTGAGAGCGTGAAACGGCCATATACGAAAAGGCCAAGCGTCGGCGTCAAGCTGAAGAAGCTCCGGTAATGAGAAGCCATAAATTACCCCAACCGGGTCAAAGTGCCCTTATTACCGGCAAAAGCAGGCTTAAGACGAGGAAACGACTCGCTAAGGCCCTGTCAATGGGAAAGAAGTTGCCACCTTTCAAAGAAAGCACTTCAGAAAGTACGTGCCCCGACGAACCAGATACACATCCAAACTACTGCTTATACCATCGGAGGATCACGCACCCTACCGAAGAGTGTTAACGCCTTCAAGAAGTGGTGGTAGGAATACGTCACCTATCGACAAAAATTCAAGTGAATAAGGCGCAAATCTCATCGGGAGCAGAGGAGCACGACAGATGGGCACAAAAGAGCTGCCGGCAACTGTTACGTGGTTGATACCAGGAGATCGCAAGTTCTCACCTTGGGGAGCGATTCTGACGAAGAAATGGACCTTGACCCCCTCTTTAAGGAATCCACCTCTGAAAGAGAAGAAGAGATGAAGAATTGCGAGAACATTCAGCTGTGTAATCGTACGTTGCCTGAAAAGAATCTCGGACCTTGAAACAAAGGATCGAACAGAAAAGACAAGGGGAAGGAGAAAATCCATGAGGAGATTTCCCTCGATGATGGGGTCGTCAAAGAGCTCGCAGCCAAGGACCCGCCTAAGAAAAGCAAGGTGGATTATCCTAGCGCATTTGAGGAAGAGACCCTCACAACAAAGCATACTGGATTCCCTCTTTCTGTCTAAAGAAGTACGGGATTCCTTGGTCAAGGCGTTACAAGAGCCCGGTCAGTTCCAGGCTTTCATCGCAGAGAAGAAAATGCAAGATGAGCTGGCAAAAGTCTACATGGATAACATTACATTTAACGAAGAGGATCTTCTCCTTGGTACGTGCGACCAAAACCATCCTTTATATGTCACTGGATACTGCCATGATATCAAAATAGGGAAAATACTTGTTGACAATGGGTCCTCTGTCAACCTTCTCAACGTGCAGGTGCTAAAAGAAATTTGCATGAGCGTTCAACATTTAGCCCGAGGTAAAATCACTATCTTTGGATTTGATTCGCAGTCGTCGCAGATGCTCGGGTCCGTGATACTGACATTGTGTTTTGGGCTTCTCGTCACAGACATCAAATTTCATGTCATCGACTCTTGGACTTGCTACAACGCTCTACTTGGTCGGCCTTGGTTACACGAATATAACGTCATCCCTTCTATACAACACCAGTGTATGAAGTATTTCAAAGACGGCCTCGAGTACACCGTTACGGGAGAGCTAAACCCGTTCCCTGTGAATGAAGTCCAAAAATATGAAGACGCCAAGTACTTCCTGCTAGACTTCGAAGACATGGAGAAGTGTCATAAGCTGGAGCTTAAACAGAAGCCCGTCACTCCCATTCCTACCTTTGGAAACGATACCGAGGAGGATGAAGAAATAGTCTACTCGGGACAGCCTCAGAAGCGGAATGATAAACCCGGACCATCTGCTCCCATTTTGGTCTTTGACAGCGACTCCGAAGATGAAACCAACGCCGCATTCTCCGTCTGCCCGTTGATGCAAACCTTCGTTGGAGTAAACCGGAGTTTGCAAATCGCCATGGTTCTGTGGCCGTACTATAAAGAGCTTGATGCGCTGGAGACATATAGTGTGGAAGAGTTGCAGACGTTCTACATCCCTCCCAGACGAAGAGATGAAAAGGCGATCCTATTCTATCGATCCACGGAGACTAAAGTCGAAAGAGAAGTCTGGCATGGTGCCAATCCTGCGCTCGACAGGCTCCAACCCATTCGTCTGCCTAGGTATTATACCGAGGGTTTGAAAAGGTTATTAAGATGCCAAGGACCTTTCAAACAGACTACTTGGCAAGCTCGATTCTACAACATGATTTGGAACATCCCCGAAACTCAGCTAAAATTGCCCAACGGAAAAATGGAAACGATTAGGCTTGGATATGTCCAATCCAAGAAACGGGAGCAATTCTATGGCTGTCATGTCATAAATGACCTCGATGAAGAAGGAGATGCTCTTTTAAAAGACGCTGACGTTGAACCAGAACGAAGTCCTGCCATAAAAATGCCGAGTCCGTCGTTTGAAGAACAGATGGACAAACTAATAAGGGAAGCGGGACAAAAGGTTCGGAATGACTACAGCCGCGATATGGCCATTTACGAGAAAGCCAAGATACAACGCCTCCTTCAGCAGGCTACGGAGGACGACGATGCCCTTCATCGTCAGCCCGCCATGCATTCCCAAGACAAGAAAAAGGCCCGATGCAGGGGCAAAAACAAGAAAAAACGTTCGACAGCGGCAAAACGGATCCAAAAGGCTACGTGATCAAGAAAAGGTCAGCCGGAATCCGTCTCTAACGAAAAAGATGGGTCGAGCATATTCCTTCCCTCAAGACAAGACAAGGGAGATATTCGACCTCGTTATGAAAAATCAAATGATTATGCTCCTGGAGTCCAATCACCCTGAACAAGCAAACGAGGTTCATCGCCCGGATTATTGCTCCTATCACCGAGTGATAGGACATTCCCTTGAAGACTGCTTCACCTTCAAAAACTGGGTCGAAGACCAATATCGACTCGGCAGATTCACTTTATCCAACAGTTGGAGGGTAGCCCCACCGCAAAAGCATGTACCAAAAGCAACGTATATGGCGAGAGTAGAACCAGATCAACATCGGTCTTAGAAACGATCTCATACCTGTCACGTGATAACGCTGTCAGAAGAAGGAGTGCCCGAGAATATGGATGACCTCTTCTGGTGCTTTGAAAACAAGGATGAAGAGAAATTGATCTCAGAATTTCCACCAGTGCCAAAAGAGTTGGAAGATAGAATACATACTACTGCGGACAACCTAAGGAAAATCGACTTGGGGACGGCAAACGACCCACGACCTACGTTCGTCAGCGAGCTGCTGTCAACAGGTGGCTACGCTAAAAGACGTGCTCTTGCAGTATAAGAACTGCTTCGTATGGAACTATTCCGAGATGACGGGGCTAGATCCGGAAATACCTGTGCATAAATTGGTGATATCTCCTAACGTCAAGCCAGTTAAAGAAGCACCAAGAAGAATGCGGCTCGAACTTGAGATGAGCATCAATGCCGAAGTTAAGAAGCTAATCGATTCCGGCTTCATCCAAGAAGTTCAATACCCCGACTGGATCGCCAACATTGTCCCAGTGATGAAGAAAAACGGGACAGTGCACATCTGCGTGGACTTTCAGGACCTCAACAAAGCCTTTTCGAAGGATGATTTTCCTGTACCGATTACCGAGCTGATGATAGACAACACGTCCACTCACGAAGTCTTCTCCTTCATGGACGGCTCATCAGGGTACAATCAAATAAAGATTCATCCTGAAGAACAGAAGCATACCGCTTTCCGGACTCCTCTGGGCATATTCTGCTACAAAGTGATGCCTTTCGGTCTAAAGAACGCCGGCGCTACCTATCAGAGAGCCATGACGAAGATTTTCGATGACCTCATACATGAAATCGTCGAATGCTATATCGATGACCTCGTGGTGAAAAGAAAATCATATGAGGAACATTGGGAGCATTTGAAAATAGTATTCCAGCGTCTTCGGAAATACAATCTAAAGTTGAACCCTCTCAAATGCGCGTTTGGAGTTTCCTCGGGCAAATTCCTGGGGTTCATCATCCGACACTGGGGCATCGAAATAGATCCATCAAAGATCAAGGAGATTATGGAAATACCTTCGCCAAGAACTCTCAAGCAATTGCGGTCTCTCCAAGGAAAGTTCACGTATATCCGGCGGTTCATAACCAATCTTTCCGGGAAATGCCGTCCCTACAGTCACCTGATGAAGAAAGGGGCCCCGTTCATTTGGGATCGTAAATGCCAGGGTGCACTCGATGAAATCAAGCAATACCTGCAGAATCTGCCGGTACTGACCGCTCCAGTCAAGGGAAAGCCCCTCATCCTATACACAACAGCCCTTAAAGGTTCTTTAGGCGAGCTATGGGCACAGGAGAATGATCAAGGGAATGAGAGAGCCCTCTACTATTTTAGCTGAGTTCTCTTGGGGGAAGAAAACAACTACTCCCCTATCGAAAAACACTGCCTGGAGTTAATCTTCGCTATAACGAAGCTTCGGCATTATGCTTTGGCGCATGAGGTCCATCTTATATCAAAGATGGATCCTCTCAAGTATTTGATGTCAAGAGCCATACTAACGGGGCGGCTCTCTAAATGGGCCCTACTCTTAATGGAATTCTCGACAACATACCGACCTCTCAAGGTGGTGAAAGCCAGGCCATCGCCGACTTCCTCGCTGAGCATCCGATACCTGCCGATTCACCCCTAAATTTCGAATTTCCAGAAGAGCACGTGTTTGACACGATCGACAGGGAGTGAGGAGGGAGTGATACCCGATGGGAACTTTACTTCGATGGGGCATATTCCATGAAGAAGCGACAGCACAACACCCCTATAATCAAATCTGGGGTAGGCCTTATCTTCGTGACTCCGCAAAGAGGGATAATGTGCTTTGCCTTTTCCTTAACAGAGCCGATGACAAACAATGAAGCAGAATATGAGGCTTTAATAGCAGGTCTTGAGATCCCTATCGACATGGAAATCGAAAACCTCCTTATATACGGAGACTCCCAGCTGGTCGTTAGTCAAGTAAACGCAAACTAGAGTTGGTAAAGTACGGCGAGAGAGTGCAACAATTGCTGACTCAAATCCCTTCCTATGTCTTAGAAAGCAAACCGCGTACGGAAAATAGCAAGGCGGATGCATTAGCTAAACTCGCTAAAGAACTGGCTGACAAAAATTTCGATGACGTAAGGATTGTTGTACAAAGCCGTCGGGTTCTTGCACCAGCGGACTATCTCCGGAGTCGTTTGAAGAAAAGGAAGTGACCAAGCAAACAGCCCTACAAATAGAGGACCAAGAAAAGGCTAAGGATTGGAGAGAAGTCTTTTTAGACTACTTCAAATCCCATCGAACACTTGAAGATACATCCTCAAGACATCAGCTCATGAAACGAGCTTTGTCTTTCGCCTTCGTAAATGATATTCTATTTAAAAGATCGTTCGACTTTCTGTAGCTGAGATGCCTAGGACCGGAAGAAGCAAGGAGAGTCGTCCAAGAAACTCACGACGGACTTTGCGGTTCTCATCAAGCTGGGCCAAAGATGAAGCTGAAGATCAAAAGGATGAGCTACTATTGACCCACGATGATCCAGGACTTCCTCGAATACGAAAAGCAGTGCCACTCGTGCCAAATTCATGGAGACTTCATCCATCAGCATCCAAACCCGCTACACCCAACAATGGCTAGCTGGCCGTTTGAAATGTAGGGAACCGATATAATCGGGCCCATCGAGCCAGTATCGTCCAGGGGACATCGGTTCATATTGACAACAACCGATTACTTCTCTAAGTGGGAAGAAGCAGTACCACTAAGAGAAGTGAAGACGAAGAACATCCTCCATTTCTTCAAGACACATGTCATTTATCGGTTTTGCACTCCGCGACGGATTATCTCTGATAACGGACCAGCCTACAGAAGTCACAAAATCAGCCGCTTCGCATAGCAACATAACATAGACTGGAGATACTCTTAGGTTTATAATCCCTGAGCTAACGGTCTAGCTGAGGCTTTCAATAAGACCTTGACGAAGATCATAAAGAAGACGGTGTCTAAAAATAAAAAGGACTGGTACGAGAGACTGCATGAAGCTCTCTAGGCGTATCGGACCACGTTCAAAACGGCCACAAACACAACGCCGTATGTATTGGTATTCGGCGCTGAAGCGGTACTTCTCTTGGAGATAGAGCTACCCTCTCTATGAGTGGCGGTTCATTATGAGCTAGCAGAAGAAGAGAATGCTCATCTTCGGCCTGAGGAGCTCGACGCCCTCGATGAAACTCGTCTCATGGCGCAGCAAAAATTGGAGGCTTACAAAGCAAAAATGACGCGCTCATACGAGAGATTGACTAGGTAGAGAACATTTCGCCAAGGCGAACTCATGCTAGTGTTCAAGAGACCTATGATCCCCAATTGTGCCAAACAGGGGAAATTCGAGCTGAACTATGAGGGCCCGTACATCATAGACAAAGTCTACTAAGGTAGGGCTTACTTGCTCATGGATATGCATGGCGAAAGATCCTTTAGGCCGATAAATGGTCGGTTCCTGAAAAAATACTACACCTGACGAGTCACAGCCTAGGTTAACGATAGATGACGACGCCTATGTCCACTCGCTATCTTCCCAAGCCCAAACTCTATAACTAGTATCCAGCGAAAACATACCTCCAAATCACTATGGACCGAGATGTCCTTAAACTAACAATGGACCGAGATGTCCATAAACTAACATTGGACCGAAACGTCCCTAAACTAACAAGGGACCGAGATGTCCTGAAACTAGCTACGGACCGAAACGTATTTAAACTACTACAAACCGCAGCATCCTAAGGCTGACGCAAAAAAAGGTACGTCCATAAGCAAGATAGGCACGGATGAAAACCCGAAAGGGCTCCGTGAGTAAAAACAGCAAGGCTACCGGCGATGTTTGTGAAAACCCGAAAGGGCGCAGACTCGTAAAAAATTCATGCACACTTGCAAGGCTCTCTCGACCTTATAAGGAGAAAATAGCTGCGTAAGATCCTTACGACTCACAAGAGAGCAACACACTTAGGGATCCGCACGATTCCTGAGGAGAAATTACACTTACGAGATCCTCACGACTCGTAAGGAGAACCCTCTTATGAGACCCTCACGGCTCATAAGATTCAAAAGCCTTAAGCTACAGGGATCTGAACATGTTCTTAAGCCATCACATCTCCCAGACTGCCCTACAAATGGTTCAATGTTGACCCTTGTATACAATCCACGGGTACGAATAAACGTTTCCCCCACCCAGTTCCACCAATGGCGCGAAATTTCCTCATGTGGTGAATGGCACTTGTAAGTCCTCTCGACTTATAAGGAGAAAACACTCTTGTAAGATCCTTACGATTTATAAGAGAACACACACTTAAGAGTCCTCACGATTCTTAAGGAGAAAACGCACCTACGAGATCCTCATGACTCGTAGGGAGAAACACCTTTATGAGACCCTTACGGCTCATGAAGTCAAAAGCCTTGGTCGATAGGATTCTAACCCTGTTTACTAAGCCATCTTTTTTCAAATCGACACAGGCAAATGATGATTCGCTCCTGGCAATATCCCAGTTGTAGCGATGCTGATGTCTAAATCGGTAACATATTCCAAGTCCTTTAAAGGCAAATGATGATTTGCTCCTGGCAATATTCCAGTCGCAGCGATGCTGATGCTAAGATTGGTATCAGGTCTTGAGTGTCATACTCGCAACAAAATCGACGAGCCAAAAATGCATATGAAATAGCCGAAATGATGGGGCAACTCGCAATAAAAATCAGCGAATAAAATATATGCATATCAAAATAGCCGAAATGTTTGGGCAACTTGCAATAAAAAGCAGCGAGTAAAGAAAAAGAAAAATAGCCGAAATGATTGGGCACCGCGAAAAACAGCCGAAATGATTGGGCAATCGCGACTTTCGCGATATAAAAAGCTGAAATGATAGAGCATCGCGGAAAGAAATAAAAAAATGAAAGAATGAAACTTTTGCCCTGTAGGTAAGTCCATATTGACCCCTGCATACAATCCATAGGCACAAACGAAAAGGGAACCACATGTCCCAACAAACTCTGTCAAAGAGAAAGTCAGATCCCGACAGCAACATCTGCATCCCAGAAGACCAACAATGGCGTTCCTCCGCATGCCAGAAGAGCACGGACGCGACACCACCAATCGGAGCCACGGAAAAGTCTCCAGTTCCAAGACTCTATGGTTCACAGACAACCTAGAGTCAGCCCCAACACTGCAGAAAGCGGAGCAAGTCAACCCGACACCGCAAAAAGCGGAGTACGTCAGCCAATGACCTCCTTCTCGGAAACACGTCAGCCAATGACCTTCGTCTCGAAAACACGTCAGCCAATGACCCCGTCTCGGAAACACGTCAGCCAATGATCTCCGTCTCGGAAACACGTCGGCCAATTACCTCCGTCTCGGAAATACGTCAGCAAACGACCTCCGTCTCGGAAACACGTTAGCCAATGACCTCCGTCTCGGAAACACTTCAGCAAATGACCTTCGTCTCATAAACACGTCAGCAAATGACCTCCGTCTCGGAAACACGTCAGCCAATGACCTCCGTCTCGGAAATGCGTCAGAAAATGACCTCCGTCTCGGAAACACGTCAGCAAATGACCTCCGTCTCGAAAACAAGTCAGCCAACGACCTCCGTCTCGGAAACAAGTCAGCAAATGACCTCCGTCTCAAAAACACATCAGCCAACGACCTCCGTCTTTGAAATACGTCAGCAAATGACCTCCGTCTCGGAAACACGTCGGCAAATGACCTCCGTCTCGGAAACAAGTCAGCCAACGACCTCCGTCTCGGAAACACGTCAGCAAATGACCTCCGTCTCGGAAACCAGTCAGCCAACGACCTCCCCGTCGGAGCAATGCTTTAACTCGAAAACAAGTCAACTCACCAACCACTTACGAGTCCTCTCGACTTGTAAAGGAGAAAATTCTCTTGTGAGATCCTTACGACTCTTAAAAGAAAACGCACTTAGGAATCCTCACGACTCCTAAGGAGAAAATACACCTACGGGATCCTCTTGACTCGTAGGGAGAAAAGTCTTTATGAGACCCTCATGGCTCATAAAGTTGAAAAGTCTTAGGCGGCAGACCTGAACCTGTTTCCTAAGCCATCGCTACCCCACAGAGAGTTCATGATGAACTGTTATTTATCATCTACAGGCCACACTTGCTAAAGTAACATGCCAACAATACAGCAAAGAAAAGAAGGCGATAGTAGGAGATAAAAAATGTGTCTTTTATTCATAAATTCAATTGAATATAAGATACATCATAAAAAAAATGAATGAATGAATGAATGAATGCATGTTATTCATAGATTACAAATTTTCACTCGAAACAAAGACGGTTATTGAGGAGGAGGCATTTTCAACAAATCAGCAAGCCGCTCACGCACTCCTCTCAACTCCTTTTCTTGGTCAGCCGCCGCGGCCAGCTCCGCTTCGACTCAGGCCCGTTGTTGCAAACAGGACGAAAGGTTTTCGTTAGTTCCCAGCATGACAGCTTCGCAGTCATGCACGGCCCACTTCCCAGAGTCAAGCGCCCGTCTCAGCGTCAACCCATCCGAAATCACCGCTGAAGATTGTCAAAGACAGCTTTCAACTGCGCAGCGTTCGCTTCAACCTGGACGTGCAACCGAGTAGATTCGCTTGAAGATGCCTCATGTTCCTTCCGTCTCAGGGTCGCCTCTTGTTCAAAATGGTGAAGAAAGGGAACACTCTGCTCAACCCATGCAACCCGCTGGGAGTTCAAAGCCAAAACCTCGGGAGCAAGACGCTTGAGCTCAATTTCGTGCAGGCAGGCCTCGATTTGTCTGCAGTAATTAACACAAGACTTGACGACGCCTTCGCCATGGAAGTTCAAGAGCGTCGCCAACATAGGATTAATCTCAACAGCTAAATCTGCAGCAAATGCGAGGGCCTCGGCGTCAAAATCCTCGATGAATTCACTCAACATGCGCAGACTAGTCGCAGCGCCCCTGGAAGATGGACATCTAGAAAAGGGCCCTGCCGGCATTAGGATGCGAGACTCAAAGGGAGCTGGAGCTGGTGAGATTTCTATAAAATAATATTTGATGAAATGTCGGCTCAAGAGATAAAGAAAATACACGAGCGATGGAGTCTACTATACCGGCTGCGATAGGTGGCAAAGTTGGGAGTACCGGAGGCGCGGCTATTCTCTTGTCCCCTCCTCCAATCTGTAACGTTGCAATCAATGCAAAGAAGAATTAGCAAAGACATGGCTGCTCGTATAAGAAAGGAAAGGATGTCGGTTAAAAACTATACTCACCGACACCAGCAGGCAGGACAATTTCTGACTGGAAGGTGAAATGTGGGTTCAACACCTAATACAGATGGTCAAAAAGGACTCCTGCAAAGTTGTGCCAATATACTGTCAGTAAAAAGAGGATGATACCCATGATGAAACCGATAAGTTGCAAACCCGTACCTTCCAGCATTCCAGAGGACATAAGAGAAGGCGAGGGGACAACAACCGTCATGGCGGCGATCGGAGGTACTTCAGATGACACAATCTCAGCGTTCACTGCACCTACAAACAAAATGCCATCAGAACAAGCTGAAAGGGATTGCGAAATAAAAAGTAAACGGCAACCCAAGACCTACCTGATGGATCATCAGCCAAAACCGCGACGGAAGCATCACCAGGCGCAGCGGCTTCTTCGCTCTCCTTCAGTGGAATAGTTTCGGCGCCCGTGGCTTCATCCTCTTATTCGACAAGAGCCTTCATGACGCTTGCGATGCCCGCCGATATCAGGGAGCCGCAAGGGGAAAGATCGGAGGTTTGGGCAGTCCCAGACTCCCGAGAGAGAGTAGCCGCTTCAGGCTCTGTGGTCGCCGTCATCTCACCTGCCATCTCATCACCAGGACTTGGCCCTGCAGGATATAGTATATAAGAATTTGAAGATCAAGTTCTAATAAAAGACTTAGTGTTACGTTACCTTCGGGCAGCTTTTCGGTTTCTTCCCGAGCCGCGCGCGCAACCTGTCTATGGGCGGTAGACAGGGCAGCTGGAGCATCAATAGCGACAGATGGGGTAGTGCTTGAACCTGCACCTACAGCCAAGCTGGCATCGCGTTCCCTCGCCGCACGCTTCCTATGCTTCTTTTCGGTCTGAGCGGTAAGAAGCGATCTCCTCAAGACCTCCGTCAAAGGGACGTTATCGTCCGAACCAAGCTCTGCCTATAGAGCCGTTACGGCGTCTGTCATCGGCCGCTTAAGTGAAGCCTCCTGTGGTACTGTCGGGGGAGCTGGGGCCACAATAGCCGGCTCTGGAAGCATCGCTGCATTACCGCTCTGGATCGTTACCGCACTTGAAATAATCCGAGTCAAGGTAGCCCCTACAACAAAATAAAAGAGAGGGTCAAACCACGAATAAAGAAAAAGGAAGTGAAGGCACAATGAGCCGAAGTATACCAAGGCCCAAAGAAACACGGAACCTCTCTTCCTCCTCAAATGTTTTGAGGGAAGCCGTGAGAGCCTCTTCGGCAGAGATACCTGTTGAAGAAGAAAGCGTCGGTAAAAGCATAATAGAAAAAAAAAAGATAATTGGGGAAAGATATGACCGAAGTCTACCTGACTGTGCGATAGTGATCAGTGCGGCTTCATCGCGAGCCAGTCGCTCGAAAGCCACAAGGGCAGCTTGAAGATCAGTATCATCTGTAGGCGCGATAAATAGACCCTCATTGGTCCCATACTCGCACAAGCCTTCGCTGTAGGGAGCATGGGGATCCTGGCCGAGTACAACGTCAGCGGAAAAAGAGCGACTTCTTCTTTTTCTGCAAGCAGACACTGGCGGCCGATGACAGGATCTTGCGCTTGGCGGGAAATTTTGGGCGAAGAGTCCCGATCTCCGTACCCACCCCAGACTCCGGGGACACTACAGCTTCCGTTTCTGTAGGAACATAGGGTAGAGGCTTCTCAGGGAAAGCGCGCGGGACCACAGCCACAGCAGCTCTCTTAAGGTAGGACCAACAGTGGTCCGTCACTTTAAGGGAACGGCTGGATTATCGGCGGGGACCACACCTTTGCGATCGAGCAAAAGCCGTCTTTCTTCCCTAATAACAGCACCCATCGAATGCTGATACCACGCCATGTAGGAGTTCGAGATTTTCGGGACGCGGCTCGGCTCACTGATAAAAATGTTGGATCCGGTGTTCAGCTGTATGAAATGGTGTAGCGCGTTGCGAATACCCTCTTCCGTGGAAACCGGCTCAGCTAGGAAAGTCTCTAGCGGGACACTTTGATCATAGATCGACTGTTGAGCGAACCGGTGCGGGTTATACCTCATGAACAACGTCGATTCATTCTTCCTGAACACCAAAAAGCCCGGCCTGATTGAGTATAGATGTAGAATCTCCCAAGCCTTCAATGTAGAAGCCCCGTCTTTGAAGGTGTCCCGCAGCGGCTGCACCATCTTAGTGGATTCCTTGCCGATAGTTAAAACCTTATCGACAAAGGTCATGCCATCTCCAACTGTACGTGGGCGAAGGACCAGACCCCGAGCCTCCCGCTGTGATGGATTTAAAGCGGATGCGTCAACTAGGAGTATAATCTGAGGGAAGTTATAACTGTCATAGAAACGGGGCTGTTTGTGGGCTCTAAAAGAGCCAAACACGTGCAGCTCGATCCACGACGTAAAATAGTGCAACGGGAGAGTGACGGGCTGTACCCCCGGCTGAGTGGTGTCTGCCGCTAAGCTGAGGCCATGATACAGGTGAGCCAGCCCAACGATCCCAACGGCCACTCACGTTCCCGCAACCATGCGGTGGACTGGGTAAAATACTGATGGCCTCATATAACAAGGGTGCATCGGAAGCACAAACCAGTTCAACCACAAGCCAATAAACCCCAGTAAGAACGTCTCTTCATCGACGTCTGAAGCAGCAAGCTCTGCGAAAGGAACGACCGGGGTATCCGGAATAAAGAAGCTTTTTAAATCTGCTTCCGCCGTCGGCTGGTTATCCAAACCAAAACCAAACAGATCGTCAAGCTTGGCGAACATCGCAGCTTGCTTTGATAAGACCTCCGGACGAAGAAAGCGAGCGATGAAGTTTGCGAAGCTGACTCCATGCCCTCTGGACTCTAGAAATAGACTTTCGTAAATATTCAACACCTTGATCAAACTCGGGAATCGGTGTTGAATGGCGTTCTCCTGGGTAAGGCCTATTACTACTGATTTGGTGGCAAAGATGTACTCGTCAGGAGAAAGTGGCTCATCGTAATGTTCCCCCCTGACGGGTAAGCCGAAGATCTCCGCGAACTCCTCCAAAGAGATTGAAACTTCCCGATCTGATAGAAGGAAGGTGTGAGTCGGGATATTCCATTGCTCCAAAAAAGCTTTGACCCACCATACAGGAGGCGTGGAATACTGGAAAAGAGACACGTAAATTGCGGGGTACAACCCGAGCTTCAGCAGTAATGATTTCTTGGCCGACAAAATGTACCGAGCCCACTGCAGATATCCAGCTGAATGGCGAGGAGTCAAGCTAATCATATACGCTTGTCCCCAAGGGCGCGACTCGCCCTGACATATGCGCCGTCCCAGAGTATCTAAAGCCATCGGCGGCTGCACAGGTATCGAGCCCATAGAAGGCTGGAAGCGTCCATCCGTAATCCAGTTGATCTTCTCTACGGCATAATTCACCGGGGGTGAGTCAGCATAATGAATCGCTGAGATGGGCTCTGAGGGTACTGCACAAAAGAAGCTACGCCGACCCTGGATAATTTGATTATACCACGACCCCCATAGATGAAGAGATTTCTGCTCCGGGTCGTGATCTTTAATGAGCGCGAAGACTTCCCTATCCATGGGCACGTCAGTGAATGCGCTTTTCGGATGAACAAATGGGAAAGAAGTGTCAAAAGACATAGTACCCGCGTGAAAAAGAACAACAGTTAGCTGTCAAGGCTACAGTTTAAATTCTGACAGTTGGTACTTTAAATTTGTACCGCACTGCAATGCAATGGAAAGGGACCAGTGGGGACCCACAAAATCAAGGTGACGGCTCATCATTGATGAGATAGTCACTCATTAAAGAGGATATCCTAAAACGATTCTCATTTAATGAGATGCTCATTAGGCCAAGGAATTGAACTCTTTCGAGGGCAGTGCTCTGCAACAAAAATCACATCTGTCATTATGAGGGGAATAAAAATTCCCCACGAATTCTAAAGAGCTATGCTCTGTGAAGAAGATGGAACAAGCCATCAGAACCCTTAAAAAAAGCAAAGCTTTTTACAGAGGTAAAACCCCAAGATCTTTAAAGATATGAGACACAAATCTTAGAAACTCTAAGAGTTCTTCATTAATGGGTTAAGAAACCCTAAAAAAAGACCTCTTTAGATCTATGATCTAAGAAAGAGCAAAGTTCTGTTAAGAAACACTAAAAAAGATTTATTTAGATCTATGATCTAGGAAGAGCAAAACTCTGTTTTAATTAACGGTTTGAAGATCTATGATCTAGTAAGAGCAAAGCTCTTTTAATAGGGTCGAACGTGATTCTTACCAACTTTTTGAACAAAGTTCTAACTTAAAGAAAGTTCTTTGGGCAGAGATCTATGCTATGAAGGGAGAATTGAATTCTCAGAAAAACAAAAAGGAGAGAAGATGAAAAGAAGTCATCTCAAGGGCCAAAGGCCCTATTTATAGGCGTTGGAAGTCAATCCAACTTCCAAGTGATCTAACGGTGGAAAGGTTGCCACCGCTGCACTTACGTGCAAGCCACGTGAGCGCAACGGTGGGGGGGCATTTGTTCCCCCAATCAGAGAACAAAGCATTATTCAAAATTTGAAATTTGAACTGAGGCAGCTCCTCACGTGCAAAGCACCAGAACGCTAGCGCCAAGAGCGCCATCACTATGAGTCAAAGACTCTGTGGAAGCGCTAAGAGCGCCAGCGCCATGAGTCAAAGTCTCTGAGGCAGCGCCATGAGTGTAAGTCCGTGTTGCCCACCCCGGTGCTTACGGGGAGGCGGAAAACATAATAAAAATCGGATTTTTAATGACTTAGGCAACATGGACTAAGCTTGTGAGGATCTTTGCTAAACTAAAACTAGCTAAAGTAAACTAACAACTAACAAAGTTGTAGAAAGGTTATACCTTTGGTCTTTAGTCCTTCTCTCCTTGCTCCTAGGTATGGTAGAAAAGGATCACCTTGCTTGTCTTCTCCCGTCAAAGAAGGATCCACCCGAAAGCCACCACCTTTAGCTTCAACTCCAAGCTAGGAGTAACTAGAGTGCAAGAAATGCTAAGACTTGAACCCTAGAAGTGAGTAGAGAAGATCAAGAGAGGGTTTTTCTCAAGCTTTTTGTTTCTCAACACATGAGAGGGAGAGAGCTTGAGGGAGAGGATGAGCAAGAGAGAGAAAAGAAATGAGAGAATGATTTATTTGTGAGCCTTTCTCACTAATATGTGTGTATATTTTTAATTGAATAATTAGCTAGATAATTATCATGGTAAATCATGACATGACCATTATCATTTCAAATTGCAAAGATCAAAAAGCATCTTCCAAAAGAAATTATGATGGTCAAAGTGTCAACCTTGGTCAACAAGTCAAAGAAGTCAAAAGGTCAAAAACCACAACCATGGATAATTATTAAACTAATTACTAATTAACAATAACACACACATAAATATTAGGGTTAATAAAATGACAACAACCATTAACCCTAATCAAGGTCCTCTCCCTCAAACTCAAGCAACTGTGCATACGCACCCGCATTCGTGATCCGAGGAACACGAACACAATGAGAAAAACCAATCTCAAATCATATACTAGGATCCGGCTTAAACCAAAGCCCGCTAGTATAGACTGTCCGGACAGCAAACGTGCACAAGTGCGCGGATGCGAACGAACCCTGTCGCAAAACCATGCGACCTCTACTCGTTTTGCCTAAAGGCGAATAGCTCTCTGTGTGGGACTCTAAAGACTCGACACTACGCTGGCAGTGGGTTTAACCACAGACCGCAAGCGGCACTAGCTGTACGTAACGGTCCCCAGGTAGATGTCGATAAGAAGACTGACGAGGTGAACCCCATCTGCTCTCCTACTGAGCCTGTATGTGACAGTCTCCGTACAGTCCGGTCTGTTCGTCTGATACATCGCATGGCGGGCCTAGGGGGGCGGTGAACGTCAGTCCCCTAATAGCGGTACAAGTCGTGTCGGAGTGAAGCCCAGAACACCCTGAGATAACACTGGAAGCCTACCAGTATATCTCGCTTGCCCTGGCCAGGGACTACTCGTGTAATGGCTCTCCTGGACACAGCGCGATGTCAACCCCCAATACCGGGAGAGACGAATCCTGTCTAACCGTCACTGCCTCCAAGTGCTTCGGGACTGCACCCAAAAACTACCTGTTTGCACAGCTCCTTTGAGCCGTGGTAGGGTAGTAATCAAAGTGCAGTGGGAACACACTCGAGGCGAAGTGACAGTGTCAAGTCAGCGGACTAAGCTGTACTCATGTCACCTGGGAACTGATAACTGACGATAGGTATATTACCAACCAACAGTTCCCAACGAGTCCTGTCCAGTGTACTCGTAACCTAACGAGCACCCGCATACTATCCCAAGTACGACGTACTAACGGCTGTGGGACAGACCGTCTCCCACACTGGGATGAGAAGCGCATACGCTAGTCTACTCCGGAGTATCGATGCCCTGTCTCGATAGTCCAACGACCAGGGACCTGTATAAGGATGTGCTTATAGATTACCCAGCTCCCACGAGTGCGAGCGCCATCACAACGCTGGTAATCAAGCAAAGATCCTAAGGGCTCTACTAATATGTATACCAGCAATATGCTAAAAGAAACACATGCACATATTAAAGCAGAGACAAACCAAGTAGCATACTACCATTTCGAGCAAGATTGTATATACAACTGTGAATATCCCAAGCTTCCATTAAGTAATATACAAGCTAGTATGATACAGTAATGGCCTCTAGGGCATATACACTAACAATCTCCCACTTGCACTAAGGCCATGTACTGGCGTATCGAAGACCTATCATCTCGATCAGCCGCTCGAACTGAGTCTGGGGCAAGGCCTTGGTGAATGGATCTGCTGTGTTATCCTCTGATGCAACTCTCCGGACCTCGATCTCCTGGCGATCTACGATCTCCCTGATCAGGTGATACCGCCTTAAGATGTGTCTGGATTTCTGATGGGACCTGGGTTCCTTCGCTAAAGCTATAGCCCCGTTGTTGTCGCAATACAGAGGTATTGGGTCAACAATGGACGGAACCACCTGAAGTTCTTTCAAGAACTTCCTCATCCAGACAGCTTCTTTTGCGGCATCAGATGCAGCGATGTATTCCGCTTCCATAGTCGAGTCAGCAACGGTTTCCTGTTTGGAGCTCTTCCAACACACCGCCCCTCCATTGAGGGTAAAGACAAAACCCGACATGGACTTGGAATCATCCTTGTCACTCTGGAAGCTGGAGTCAGCAAAGGCCTCAACCTGCAGGTCTTTTCCGCCATACACCAAGAACATCTCCTTAGTCCTTCTCAGGTACTTGAGAATGTTCTTTACTGCTATCCAATGTTTCTCCCCAGGGTTTGACTGATACCTGCTTACCACACTCAGTGCATAAGCCACATCCGGTCTGGTACACAACATCGCATACATTATAGAGCCTACCGCAGAAGCGTAGGGTATAATAGACATGCGATCCCTCTCCAAATCAGTCTTGGGAGACATCTCTTTGGAGAGGGTGATCCCGTGACAAGCCGGTAGATTACCGCGCTTGGAATCTTCCATACTGAATCTCTTCAGTATGGTGTCGATGTACCTGGACTGCGAGAGTCCTAATATCCTCTTGGATCTGTCACGGTAGATCCGGATACCCAGAATGTAGGAGGCATCACCCAGGTCTTTCATGGAGAACCTGTGTGACAAGAACCCCTTGACAGATTGTAGCATAGGAATGTCATTTCCTATTAAGAGAATGTCATCCACGTATAAAACGAGGAATACTACAGTTCTCGCTACAAATCTACAATAGATGCATGGTTCATCTGGATTTTTGATAAAGCCAAATTCTTTGACTGTCTCATCAAAACAGATGTTCCAACTCCGCGATGCCTGCTTGAGTCCATAAATGGACTTGAGCAACTTGCACACCTTTCCGCTGCTCCCACTTTGAACGAAACCCTCTGGCTGGTCCATATAGACACACTCCTCTAAATGACCATTTAGAAAAGCTGTCTTTACGTCCATCTGCCAAATCTCATAATCGTGGAAAGCAGCGATGGCAAGAAGGATCCGAATGGATTTCAGCATAGCTACTGGAGAAAAGGTTTCGTCATAGTCCAAACCAGGTCGCTGACGAAAACCCTTTGCTACCAGTCTAGCTTTATAGGTCTCAACCTGTCCATCTACACCAATCTTCCTTTTGAAGATCCACTTGCATCCTACGGGTTTTACCCCATCTGGAGCAATGTCCAACGTCCATACTTTGTTGGTGTACATGGACTCCATTTCGGTCCGCATTGCATCCAGCCATTTTACCGAGTCGACGCTCTGAATGGCTTGCTGGAAGCTAGTAGGCTCATCACAATCCAGGATGCAGTCTTCTCTATCCCCGTCAATGAGAAAACCGTAGTATCTCTCGGGCGGATGAGACTGCCTACTACTCCTGCGGAGCGGCATAGGAATGTCCTGTTCTTTTGAACTTTCTGGTTCCACTAAACTTTCAGTAATAGTTTGTGGTTCTGGAATTTCTTCCAGTTCTATTGCGCTCCCACTTATTTCTTTTTCTATGAACTGATGTTCTAGAAAGTGGGCATGGCGAGAAACAAGGACTTTTTGTTCCTCTTCGCAATAGAAGTAATATCCCTTGGAGTTCTTTGGATATCCCACAAACTTGCACTGTACTGAGCGTGCCTCGAGCTTGTCCGCATGCTGCTTTTTTACAAAAGCTGGACATCCCCATGTCTTAATGTGATTAAGATAGGGTTTCTTCCCACTCCATAACTCATATGGTGTGGTAGGCACAGTCTTAGTGGGAACACGGTTCAAAAGATATGCAGCTGTTTCTAGCGCATACCCCCAGAAAGATCGCGGTAACTCAGCGTTACTCATCATGGACCGTACCATATCCAATAGGGTTCGGTTCCGTCTCTCCGATACACCGTTATGTTGCGGAGTGTATGGAGGAGTAAGCTGAGAGAGAATTCCATTCTCTTTTAAATAGTTCAGGAATTCGGCACTTAAGTATTCTCCTCCTCGATCCGATCTTAGGATCTTGATACTTTTGCCTGTTTGTTTTTCTACTTCATTCTTATATTCCTGGAATTTTTCAAAAGCCTCGGATTTATGTTTCATTAAGAAGACATAACCGTACCTTGAAAAATCATCCGTAAAGGTAATGAAGTAAGAAAAACCGCTTCGCGCATGTGTAGACATTGGACCGCACACGTCGCTGTGTACGAGTCCCAAGAGCTCGCTCGCTCTTTCTCCGTGTCCAGAAAACGGAGCCTTTGTCATCTTTCCTTTGAGACAGGAATGACAAGTTGCATACGATTGATATTCGAACGAATCTAAATATCCTTCAGTATGTAACTTAGTCAATCTTCTCTCGTTGATGTGACCCAGTCTACAATGCCATAAGAAAGTTTTATTAATTTCTGGAGACTTTCTTTTGTGTGTATTCTGGATATTGAAAATCTGTGGTTGGTTTAAAACGTATATACCGTTGTTCAATGTACCTGACCCAATCAACACTTGATTAAGGTGAATGTTCACTACATTACTTACAAATGCAAATTCATAACCTTCTTTAGATAATAAAGATACAGAAATGATATTACAGGTTGCATTTGGTACATAATAACAACTACGCAAAACCAAAAAGTGTCCATCTGATAATCCCAGGTGATAGTCCCCCACGGCCTCTGCATCCATGCTAGCACCGTTCGCAACTCTGAGGGTCATGTCACCTGCCTTCAAAACTCTACGCTTTCTCAACGCCTGCAAAGAATTACAGATATGAGATCCTGATCCGGTATCCAATACCCAGGAAGTAGAGTTTATTGATAGACAATTTTCAATAACATACACACCTGAAGCTGAAGCTGCAACTCGCTTCAAATCCTGTGTTCTGGCTTTCCAAGCCTTGCAATCTTGTTTCCAGTGGCCACTTTTGTGACAATAGAAGCATTCTTCCTTCCCCACCAGCTTCCCCGCTACCTTTGTTGCTTTACCCTTTCCCTTCGTATCCACTTTACCGACACCGCCTCTTGGTTTGGCGGGGGCTTTCTTCTTCTTGCCCTTGGCTTTCGCCCTGGACCTAGAAGAGGAAGATCCTCCTACAAACAAAGTGGATGTCTCCCTACTCTTCTGTAGGGTGCCCTCAGCAGTCCTCAACATGTTCAGAAGCTCGGCAAGTTCTACCTCCTTTCCTTGCATGTTGAAGTTAAGAATGAACTGGGCGTAAGTGGAAGGAAGGGACTGGAGAATCAGATCAGTATAGAGTTCATTCTCCAACGTGGTCCCAAGGTCCGCGAGCTCCTCTATGTAGCCGATCATCTTAAGCACGTGGTCCGCTACCGATGATCCGACGGCCAACCTTGCCGAAAAGAGCTTCTTCGACACTTCGTATCTTGCGATACGAGACTGCTCTCCATACAGTTCTTTTGTATGGAGAAATATGGACTCTAGGTCCATATTCTCGTGCCTCCTCTGATGGTCATTGTCCATCGAGGCTAGTACGAGGCATTTGGCCCTCGCGCAATCTATCTCCCATGTCTTACGGATTTCTACATCCGCGACGCTGGAGGTGGGACCTGGGACGGGGGGAGCTTTGGTGGTAAGTATATACCCCAGCTTGTCATAAGTGATAGCCATCTTGACATTCCTGAGCCAATCTTTGTAGTTTGGCCCTGTCAATATGTTTTTATCTAACAGTAACTTAAGTCCGGTCATCTTGAATGGTCGCTGCAATTAGGAGAGAGAAAAGAAACACTTTAGCATGATGCTCTTGCAAGTTTAGAGTGGTTTTTAGTTTGTCTAAACTGGATGGCTCCCACTGTCTCTCGAATCCCTTCTCAAACCGTAAAGAAAAGGATTAGCCGGGATCATTCTCACCGTACAATACTTGCTTAACCGTTCAGCCAGGCCAGTGTCGGTACTTCGAGGGAGGTTTTCCAACGCTTTCGCGAAGTTCCTTAATTAAGTAACCTCTTTTCCCTGTGGGCGTAGCCCCGCTAACACCTTTCTAGGCACCTACTAGGTTTATAGCATTGATCGTTAAGTGAGAGTTTTCCCGAGGAGTAGCATATACTCACAGTAGGATCGGGATCCAAATATCATCGCGTGATAAAACCGAAGGAATCCTACCAGAATCATCACACTCCAAATGGTATGCAAATCTAGCAAGTTTCAGTACTTATGAAACTCCCGATGTGGATTTTTGCCCCATGCTCTTATGACCTTGACTTTGGCCAAAATATCATAAGTCACATGTCAAGTTCTACCCGTCATTCTCCTGGTTAATTTGGACCCACCCGTACGTACCCTTGACTTTGGCCAAAATGGCAGCACGACTGTCCCAAATCAACGCATCTATCTATGCTGCACATGAATACCTAAACGCTACCAATCACTATGCCTTGACTTTGGCCAAAATACATAGCTTGAATACTTTTGACCATTCATGTGGAATGACGGAGGGCTACGGATGGTTTTGGCGAAACCGTGAACGTAGTGAACTTGATATAATCGATGGAACGAGATAGCTTTTAAAAGGAGTGGTTCAAGCTCCGCGTTTAAAAGTTTTAGTTTTGAAAAGAACCGAGTGGTTTTCAAAGTGTTCCAATCGACTTTTACTTGGTTTATTTCTTGCATTAGTTCTTTTAATGCGTCCCATCATTTAATCCTACCATTGCAGAAAACAACCAAAATATGACGTACGCTTATGCCATTCGCATTCGCCACGGGGCCCCGTCATCACCCGTTAGGTTACTTAACTAACGACAGAGCGGGGGCTGGGCTAGCGCGGCTGTAAAACATAAGCAACGCCTAAATAGTTATTATATATAAATATATAGCAATGATAGACATTACAGATCACAGATGAATACATTGGATATACTAGGAATCCGCAATGCGTTCGAGCCTGCAACGCAAAGCGGATTACACGGTCGCGGTGAATAGCCAATACCCCACCCAAGACCCCTACGGGTGCGGCAAACTACCCGCCAAGCACCCGAAGCGAAGCAACCTCCCTCACCACCGTGAGTAGGCCACTCGGCACTTCGAGATACCCGGTAGTTTGTGCACCCCCTCCATGGGTCTATCCTAGGAGCAAAAACAGTAAAAAGAATTATACAATGACGGCTACAACCCCGACCCGGTTGTGCGGCCATACAAAGAATATTATTACATCAATTTACATGTTACAAATGAATGAAAGAAAATAACACTCATCTCACATCCAACCCGGCTATTCACCCGCGACAATCCAATCCATTCATATCCACAAACCAACAATCACAGATCACAGAGATGTATAACCCCGACTAATCGACTTATAGCGATTAGCCGACGTTCAATACATACAAGCATCACAGATATAACCGATATAGTTAAAGTGTAGTGAAGTTCCGAAAAAATACGGATTTATAGGCCCCCAAAAGTAAATTTTAGTTCTGGAAAATCTGGGCACATATTATATATCCTAAAAATCCTAAAACCAACTCAGAAACAATCTGCACCAAAAACGATACAGAGAGTTGACAAGACGGCCGCGCTTCCGCGGCAAGAGCTTCCTTATGCCGCGGAACCGCGGTCCTCTTGGCTCCTCTCTGGTTCGTATTTGGTGGTGTTTCACACAAAACCCTGAGACAATTTTACAAGTATACAGTTTTTTATTTTGAGCAGAAAAAATTTCAACAGAAAGTTGGATTTTGAAAAAGTTTGGTTTTAGGGTTTTTCGGTTTCGAAACTTCGTTACACTTAACTACTTAGCTAGTTTGAGTTTAGTTAGGCTCTGATACCACTGTAAGTCCGTGTTGCCCACCCCGGTGCTTACGGGGAGGCGGAAAACATAATAAAAATCGGATTTTTAATGACTTAGGCAACATGGACTAAGCTTGTGAGGATCTTTGCTAAACTAAAACTAGCTAAAGTAAACTAACAACTAACAAAGTTGTAGAAAGGTTATACCTTTGGTCTTTAGTCCTTCTCTCCTTGCTCCTAGGTATGGTAGAAAAGGATCACCTTGCTTGTCTTCTCCCGTCAAAGAAGGATCCACCCGAAAGCCACCACCTTTAGCTTCAACTCCAAGCTAGGAGTAACTAGAGTGCAAGAAATGCTAAGACTTGAACCCTAGAAGTGAGTAGAGAAGATCAAGAGAGGGTTTTTCTCAAGCTTTTTGTTTCTCAACACATGAGAGGGAGAGAGCTTGAGGGAGAGGATGAGCAAGAGAGAGAAAAGAAATGAGAGAATGATTTATTTGTGAGCCTTTCTCACTAATATGTGTGTATATTTTTAATTGAATAATTAGCTAGATAATTATCATGGTAAATCATGACATGACCATTATCATTTCAAATTGCAAAGATCAAAAAGCATCTTCCAAAAGAAATTATGATGGTCAAAGTGTCAACCTTGGTCAACAAGTCAAAGAAGTCAAAAGGTCAAAAACCACAACCATGGATAATTATTAAACTAATTACTAATTAACAATAACACACACATAAATATTAGGGTTAATAAAATGACAACAACCATTAACCCTAATCAAGGTCCTCTCCCTCAAACTCAAGCAACTGTGCATACGCACCCGCATTCGTGATCCGAGGAACACGAACACAATGAGAAAAACCAATCTCAAATCATATACTAGGATCCGGCTTAAACCAAAGCCCGCTAGTATAGACTGTCCGGACAGCAAACGTGCACAAGTGCGCGGATGCGAACGAACCCTGTCGCAAAACCATGCGACCTCTACTCGTTTTGCCTAAAGGCGAATAGCTCTCTGTGTGGGACTCTAAAGACTCGACACTACGCTGGCAGTGGGTTTAACCACAGACCGCAAGCGGCACTAGCTGTACGTAACGGTCCCCAGGTAGATGTCGATAAGAAGACTGACGAGGTGAACCCCATCTGCTCTCCTACTGAGCCTGTATGTGACAGTCTCCGTACAGTCCGGTCTGTTCGTCTGATACATCGCATGGCGGGCCTAGGGGGGCGGTGAACGTCAGTCCCCTAATAGCGGTACAAGTCGTGTCGGAGTGAAGCCCAGAACACCCTGAGATAACACTGGAAGCCTACCAGTATATCTCGCTTGCCCTGGCCAGGGACTACTCGTGTAATGGCTCTCCTGGACACAGCGCGATGTCAACCCCCAATACCGGGAGAGACGAATCCTGTCTAACCGTCACTGCCTCCAAGTGCTTCGGGACTGCACCCAAAAACTACCTGTTTGCACAGCTCCTTTGAGCCGTGGTAGGGTAGTAATCAAAGTGCAGTGGGAACACACTCGAGGCGAAGTGACAGTGTCAAGTCAGCGGACTAAGCTGTACTCATGTCACCTGGGAACTGATAACTGACGATAGGTATATTACCAACCAACAGTTCCCAACGAGTCCTGTCCAGTGTACTCGTAACCTAACGAGCACCCGCATACTATCCCAAGTACGACGTACTAACGGCTGTGGGACAGACCGTCTCCCACACTGGGATGAGAAGCGCATACGCTAGTCTACTCCGGAGTATCGATGCCCTGTCTCGATAGTCCAACGACCAGGGACCTGTATAAGGATGTGCTTATAGATTACCCAGCTCCCACGAGTGCGAGCGCCATCACAACGCTGGTAATCAAGCAAAGATCCTAAGGGCTCTACTAATATGTATACCAGCAATATGCTAAAAGAAACACATGCACATATTAAAGCAGAGACAAACCAAGTAGCATACTACCATTTCGAGCAAGATTGTATATACAACTGTGAATATCCCAAGCTTCCATTAAGTAATATACAAGCTAGTATGATACAGTAATGGCCTCTAGGGCATATACACTAACAATGAGAGCGCTCGCGCTAAGAGCGCCAGCGCTAAGAGTAAAAGACTCTGAAAAAGAGCCAAGAGTGCCAGCGCCATGAGTCGAAGACTCTGAGGCAGCGCCTCACGTGCAAAGCACGAGAGCGCTTGCGCCAAAAGCGCCAGCGCCAAGAGTCAAAGTCTCTGAGGCAGCACCTCACATGCAAAGCACGAGAGCGCCATCGCTAGAACTAAATGTTCTCCACTATTGGATCAAAGATCCAACGAAGATGATAAATCATCAAATTACCAGAATAAAATTCTGTTGAGGAAATACTCCTCAAATCTTTCCAAACAAGAAAGATTGTGCTCTGTAAATCAGAGCACCATTGGATCAAAGATCCAATGGTGATTAAACATCACCAAGATACATAATAAGTTTTGTATGAGAAAATATTTTCTCAATCTAGCTAAAAACAAGAAAGATGTTTTCTGTAAAACAGAAGTTCTTGGATCAAAGATCCAACGGTGGATAAAATCGCCAAATCAATCAGAGATCTTTCAATGAAAGATTTCCTTAACAGATTGAACAAATCAGCCTTCCCTATATAAAGGACCCAAGACTTCAAGTCTTGCACAGAAGAACCCCTCCATAAACTTCAAATTCTCAAAAAAGAAAAGGAGAAGAAAAAACTCTAATAAGAAGAATTTTCTTCAAGGTAAATAATAATAAGTGAGATCATAGCATCTCCTCTATATTTGAGATTTTAACTCTCACATCAGAAGAACTTAGTATTTTTTCCAGATCATAGATCTATAAGACAAAGTCTTTCATTGTAATACCTTAGAATGCGATTATTGTTAATTGAGCGATAATTCGGATTTTTAGTAAAAAGTTTACCAAAATAGTTTTCAAATATTTTACAAAAATTAATGATTATTTTATTAATATTTAATTCGGGCTTGCACACACATGAGCATGTTAACCTAGGGTTAACTTGTGTTCACCATGCTTAAGTAGCCATGGCACTTTAACCCCATTCCATTAAGTTGTATATTGTATTTAGTTTTGGTTTAGGGTTTAATTTGGGGTTTGACTTGAGAGAGAGAGGGTGGCATAGGGAAATTATGAGGTATGGCCATGCATTAATGAGGAGAGAGAAGAGGGAGGCATGGTTGTGTTAAGCTCACCCTTCATTCTCTCATCCCTCACTCACACATACACTCTCAACTCACTTCATTCTCTCATTCTTTCTTCATCTCATCTCTAACCTCATCTCACAACTGAAACCTCTTCATGTTCTTCACAAAACTCAAGCCAAATCCTCACTACTCTTCACAAAACTCACTAAACCCTTCTTTAAACTTGATCTAAAGCTCATGGAGATCACTTGGGACATGGAAAGCTAGGGTTTTGAGCAAGTGTGGATAGGTATAACCTCTAAACTGTTAATTAGGACCTTTTAATGTGGTGTTGCTAATTAGTTTCAATTTAGAACCATAAAGTTTCAGTTTTGTGCAAAATATCGTATTTTAGTGTCGTTTTTGAGTGTCTGGAATCTGCTGTGACCCCGAGTGTATACTAGAAAAAATAGCAGTGTAGAAGTGTTGTACTAGTTGCCCTGAGTGTACACCAGTAACACGAACCCCACCTGATACTATAAATCCGGCGAGATCGGGCTTCGATCCGGCGAGCTCAGTTTTTCAAGGGACTAGGGGGTTGTAGTTTTCAGGGTAGCTGTCTGCAGTGGTTTTAGATTGTTTGGCATTGCTAGATTTTTCTGTATTGGCTGCATGTAAAATCTGGGATCGATTTGCTAGTTTCTAGTGTTACGACTACGCGCGTTACGTTATCCGACACGATTCGAGTTCTTGTGTAGCTGCTGCACTTGGGTTGGTTTCGGGATATCGCTACACGCGTTAGCTGCTTAGCGAACACTAGAGGGTTTGCTTGGAGGTTGGTGTGTCGGTCTAAACGTAGTTGTACATGTTATTGGTCGATTTCTGAGTTGCACTTGCTATGTTTTGTGTTAATAGGATCGCAGGCGGGGACTTCGGACACTGCGAAGAAAGGGAAGCAGGTGGTTAGATTTACCTAGCTCGAGATCGTCGGTGAGTAGATTTAACATCTACAGGGAAATCGCCCGTATGGCGTTAAGCGTCAGGGCTAGATATGATATGATATTAGCCGCATGTTTATATGCACATATTGAGGTTGTGCATGCGCATCATTGCAAATTATCACTTGTTGTGTCTGGACTTAGTACTCATTGGACACTGCACCATTACTAACGGTTCATATTACACGAGCACTCATTGTATGCTACACACACACCGTCGGTAATTGCCATGACACGTACAACATGTATGCATATGTGATATTGTATTGGTTAGTGGCATTGAGATATTGATTCTTGTGCGATTGCGCATATGAAATGTAGCATGCATGCATACCTACATGCTTACACATATATCTTGCTATAGCTACATATTCACCCTTATATGATGTTGCATTGGATTTGGAGAAATTGGGAACTGCATGATATATTTAAAAGCTTGATTCATTTAAAAAGAGCGGTTTTTCCCTTGATATGCTCATATTACTGTTCTATATTGCATACATCATATTATATGGATTTACGCATTGAGATATGGATTTCATGTGATTTCTGGATTTGAAAACCGTGAGGATATTTCAGGAAACGTGCATTATTTTGAATACCCAGTTTCTCTTGATATGATATTTCGATACGTCCACCATGAGTTTTCTCGATTCTGAGACTTGTGTTAGAAACCCAATGCGAGGAGTTGGATGAGGCCGTGTGCGGGTTCATGGTGGACCCGGTAAGTTACCCCGAGGCAAAAAAGGGATGTTATGCAGTAGACGATGAGCCTGGCAGTGGGACTACTACCTACCGGTGATAGTTTTGGACTCGACGGTTATCCGGAGGATACCGACCAGAGTCATGAGATGGATACAGGCCGATTCAGACAGACGGAGCCCGAGGGCCGTTCCGGACTGACGGAGCCCGAGATATGTGGATTTGCGTATCGATGCTGGACACGAGTTTTCATGATGTTCCGAGTGTCGATGTTGGACACTAAGGTTCCATGAGACTTATAGATTTGAGGGCCAATCTGGATGATGGCGCCTGAGGATTTTGGGATTTTGGGTGTCATTAACGGACACCGGTTTTTCCATACCGATGATTTGTGCATGAGATTTATTATTTATCCCACACTCAGGATTACTTGATATGCAGTTGATTCATGTAGTTGTAATACCCGGATGGTATACCTTGATCATGATTGTTGCATATCCTTATTGCCATATTCATGCTATTAGCTTGCATGTGATAGATTATCGTTGTACGTGCATAATTGCGATTACCTGCATGATGTTATTTTCTATTCACGAGTTGGAAACTCACCCCCGTTGTGCCACAGTGTTTTGCAGGCTTGACCCTCATAGTAGTCACGGCATGTTTTCTTATTATCTCTACTTTTACGGATACAGCTACGGTTGGCTATGAGGCCTTTTGCTATAGGTGGGTTGCGGTTATCTGGTTGTATCCATTGTATATCACATTGTATCTAGTACTCTCCATCTACCATTTCATGTATTGACTTAGAGACGAGTTGTGAGGACGATATTGTATATTTTGTGACTCTGGATGTCACGCTCGTGTGAGCCGGCCTTTATTATGTTGCTTATTCTTTTTTATGCTAATTTCATTTATATTGTCTCTTTTCTTCGCTACGGCGTTGTATATTTGTGTTAGTGGTGGTTGTTCCGCCTTTGGGCGTGATTTGCTCCCGTTTGGAGATGCTTTACTTATATTATATGTTTGTACCCGTTTCGGGGCTTGTTTTTACAAAGGAGGTGCTGCAGAAATTTTTAAGAAAATAAACTTAACTTTAAAAGTTTTACTTGAGATTTCCCAATGTCTTTAACAATGTTTTATCACTTATTGATTTATATGAGTTAGATTTCTGGGTTTTCGGATTACTTAAATTTCGTTGCGCCTGTTCACGTCATGTGGTTTAAGTGTCGGTCATGTGCTAACATTGGGTCGTGACAAAGTTGGTATCAGAGCGCTAGATTTTACCTTTCGGAGTGTAGAATGACCTTGGTATGATAGAGTAGATAGCTTAAGAAGAGTGACGCAGCGTGTGTATGTTCCGCGGCATACTTACGACACGATACTCCGCCTAAGTAACCTTCCATGATTATATACATCCTTGAGATTCGATTCTGTATTCTTATCGAATCCTGTTTTCAATTCCAGCCATTATGCCGCCGAAGACTATGAGGGCGCAGAGAGCGGCCACGAGAGCCGAGGTCAGAGTTGGCTCGTCTGAGACAAGGACTGATCAGGGCGGTACGCCCGTTGTTCATGAGCAGATTGATCCACCTTCGATGGATCGTATTACGAGGCTAGAGGCCGGTATGCAGAATTTGCGCCAGATGATGGGGTCATTGGTTGAGGCCAGTCGAGCGCAGAGACAGGAGGTTGTTCCACCTGTTATGGGGACCGTGTTGGTGCCTACTGTTCTGACAGTCATACCTGCAGCTACGGAGGTTATCACTGTATCGCTATCTGAGTTCATGAGGCTGAAGCCTCCGGTTTTCACCGGCACCGATGCAGCTGAGGATCTGCAGTCATTTATCGATCGGATGGCCAGGATATCTCATTCGCTGAGATGCCCCGATGCGAGATGGGTAGAGTTCGTGAGTTTTCGTCCGGAGGGTCTTGCCCAGACATGGTGCGAGTCTTTGGAAAGGGGCAGAGCCGCAGGTCTTCCTCCTATGACCTGGGCTTAGTTCGTGACAGTTTTTCTTTCCCGTTTTCTTCCGTTGAGCGTCAGGGATGCTCTAGCTCGCAGTTTTGAGTCATTATGCCAGACTCCGGGTATGATGGTGGCAGGGTATGATGTTCAGTTTACTCAGCTATCGATGTATGCTCCACACCTGGTGGACACCGAGGAGATGCGGATCAAGAGATTTTTGAGAGGTTTGGCCACCTTGTTGTTCGTTGCTATCGGCGCCCATCACTTTGACACATATGCAGCCACTGTGGACGCAGCTCTATTGGTTGAGACGCGTCTTTCTGAGACTTTGGTCGTTCCGGAACCGAAGAGGGTTCGCACTGATGTATCGGCCCGGAGACGGATGTTTAGATGCCATGACAGATTCCGTTCTAGTACTGGGGGGTAGTAGAGGCTCTGGGCAAGGCCAGTTATTCAGATCTTATCCCCAGGAGGGTCAGCAGTTTTCATCTGGATGTTTCCGGTGCGAGAGTTTATATCATCGAGTTAGAGATTGTACTGAGGCACGTGAGGACGAGACGGCTGTACCACATGTTACCTTACCACCTTCTCCACCTCAGAGAGCGTTGCCTCTTACGCCTGTTGTTGCTCTGCGTCAGACTCCTGCTCAGAGAGGTCGTGGTCATGGAGGTTCTGCTCAGAGAGGACGGGCTGGCGGAGGCAGAGGACAGCCAGTAGCCGGTAAAGGGCAGGGTCGGTTATTTGCTTTGACTCATCAGGACGCGTGATTGTTAGAGTTTTTGCGTGCTTAGTTTTAATTACCGCAATCAAGACGGTTTCGCATGGTAGCTAGTCGGTTGAGTACGGGTCGTCCGCAGGGAGATGGGAATCTTTTTCTATGTGCTTTAACGAGTTAAGTCCAAATGTCCAGGTTTGTTTGAGATTAACTATGTGATGAAATATGTATAAAGAGAGCTTGTTAGGATTAGGATTAGGTTAGTTTGAGCTAGGAGTCGCTCACTTCTTTCGTTGCCACTCTTAATATCGGTGTTACGGTAATCGGCAACAACGGGGATTAGCACGACTAGGAAGGAAACTTGCGAGTATAAGCTAGGCTTTCCAACGCTTAGTTTCTTCCTTTTGGTCCTTGTCCATCCGTTCTTGGCTCTTAGCCTTAACCTCCGATTAATTCAACCACAACCGGTCTCGCTAAGGAATCACCGCTATCATGTAGGATAGGGTGCCGTAGGGAGTGGATTGTGGTTCAATTAACAGGAGTCCGATTAAAGATGTTGGGCAAAAAAAAGAGTGAGAGAGATTTCCTTCTCTCAAACTTTCCTTATCCTACCCTAACAAGTGAGAAACTATTCACCCATTACAAAAGAAAAAGAAAATAAAACAAAGGAGGAAGATAGAAAGAAAGGGGTTAGAAAATCACAACTAGCTATTTGAGACCTCACTTTGGTAAGGATCATACTTAAGCATCATTGTTGTAAGGATAAAGAAAAATAGAAGAAGAAAGAAAGCAAACAACAAATAACAACAACTAGATTAGCAAATGAAAATTACAAGCAAATATAATTAAACACAATAACAAGACAAGCATGTTAAAGAAAAGAACTCTTCTTTTATCCATGACTCATAAAGCTCACTACAAGTTTTAATGGAGAAAGATGAAAAGAGGAAGAAGAACTACAAAATCTAATCCTAAAATCTAATACAAAGAAAAGCACACTTCACTTAGTTTTGCACTGGGCTATTTATAGGCAGGAAACTGAAACCCTAGGGATACAATCTACCCTCAAATACAATTACAAAACTACCCTTAAAAAACGAGTCAGTACTGAGCTGACTCGGCCGCGGATCCGCGGCCTAAGTGCTATGTTGGCCGCGGTTCCGCGGCCATATAGTGGAATTGGGGCTTCATCTTTTCTGTGGTTTTCCATGTTACTGTTCTCTTCTGTTTGGTACACTTGGTTTCTCAGGATCTCATCATTTTTCTTCCAGATTTCCAGCAGTCCAAAAAGGTGAAATGATGTGGACTTTTTGCCTTGATTTTCTTGAGCTCCGCGTGAAGTCTTGGATCTTGTGCTACCCTTGTGCTTTGTGCATGAAATGACCAATGATTTGCCATTTTGTCCCTTGAACTAGTATGCGGCATCATACGGATAGTGAGCGGAGATCAATATTTATCTGTTGTTGGCCGTAGTCCTGCATTTGTTGCGATTTTTCATGAATTTCACTGCTTAGAGCTGAGAACCTATAACCTGCAATTATTTAGCAAACACGGATCAAGAGTACCTACCTGTATGCAATGTGATTAAGAATGGGCAGTATAAAAATGTAAAAATCTGATATGAACAAATACCCCCAAACTTATCTTTTGCTCGTCCCGAGCGAAGCCAAATTATTCACAAAAAATCATAACCTCACTTTCGCAGGGAACGCGATTGCACTGAGCTCGTGCAACAAGCCGTTAAACCTTTAGGTGTCCCTAGTAGGAGTAGTGTTGTCTCCTAAGGGTTTTTAGCGGATACTACCCACATAATCCGATCAAATTGGCCGTCGATTCTAATTCTACAGTTCAACATTCTAGCAAGAAACTCTATCATCTTTAACTTAGAAATCATCAACCCGTATTTTTCACACTTCCTTTTCATTTAACTTAAGATCATATACGTTTTGCCGGTTTATAAAGCTTTCAGCATTTCTTGAGTTTTCCTTCTAAAATATCATCTCAAATCCGGAATTTTTATCATCTCTACTGAAGATATAAGCCCTATTTTTCATTCCTAGCTCTCCTCCAAACTCTGATCATAAAACCCTACGTGTGTGTATTTATCACCCCTACACTTGGAAATTCAATTCAAGCTATAATACCCTTGCCTTAATACCTAGTACTACTTCTTTTCATTAATGATTGACGGTTTTGCTCATACATCTTTCATGCGACTATTAATGCTTCTTAAGGCACTAACATCTGATTACTGAATGTATGAGCTTAAAGCGTAAATAGCAGTTTCTAGGTCTTGTATTTTATTCCTTTTTTTTATTTCAAGACCGGATATATTTTTCAGTGATGCTCTTTTGGTGGTTAGCTTTAAATGTCGTTTTTTCTTTCATACTAGGCTTTCAGGCAAGAGTATTTCTAGATATCCTCTACTATCCCAAGTTTCAAGGTGCATGTATGTGCGATCTGTAGGGTATCTATTTTCAGAATTTGGACCTAAAGTTCAGAATTATAGTTCAGACTTACATTTCAGATAGAGCTTTCAATACTCTTCCCTCATTTCGACTCAGCTCAAGAACTAAACTCAAAATTTGCTTATTTCTAAATAAACTGCAAGGACGTATATTTTCTACCGTTATACTTCAAGAAAGGTTATTTTTAGGGTTTTTTAATTTACTAAGTTTAGGATCTAGTTTTTTTCTAACTAGTCAACCATTATGTTGAACTTGAGTCAAATATGGTCAATATTGAAATTTTCAAAAAAAAATTATTTTAATTTTAAAATTTTAAAATTTTTTCAATTTTTTTATTATTATTAATTTTTTTTTATAAAGATGCAATGCAAAAAAAATAAGATACGGAATTAAATATGCAAAGAAAAACAAATATTTACAAAAATTAAAAAAATGTGCAGATGCAATGCAAAGATAACTATTTACAATCAACCATTACCCCAAACTTATTTACAGCAGTGTCCTCACTGCTCCCTGCGGCGGCGTCTAGACGCGACCTCACTAGTCCCTGCCTCACCCCTATTTGTCCCCCATCCCCTCGATCGTGCTCGTTCCTCTCTGGCCAGTAGGGTGGACATTCCCTGTTCCAGACTCGTCAGTCGCTGATCAAAGTTCGTCAGCATCCCTATCACTCGTTCTACCCCTCTATGGGTTCATCGTATCAAACGCGCTTGCGCAGCGGGGGTTAGCTCTTCATCGCTTGCTGTGGAGTTCGAGCTTGGTGTCTTGTCCATCACATCCTCGGCCGGCTCGGTGCGCCACCATAATGCGTGAAGTCGTGTGTAGGATGTGGAGACACCCTCAAGAAAGGGTCGAATGGGAACCCTACCATACATGTAAAATTCAAATTCCTCAACAGAAAGGAAATGGCGACATAGTTGTGTCACCAACATCGGGCATGGATAATTGGCAGCCCTCTTGCCGGCGCCAATCGAGTGTAGCAACGCAGTGCACATGTCGTAGCTAGGATTTCTGGTCATCAATGTGTGCACTATGTGTAGGGATGGTGTAAAAAATGTTGTGTTGTGCGAACTTCTGAAAATATTGTTTTGTGCCCAACGGCACACAGTTAAAACATTCGCATAAAGCGTGCGAGCCTGAATGCCTTTCCTAGGCTCCCTATAACAGTCGTCTCCCATTAATGGTAGGTAGTCCTCAAAATGGAGGGGTTGGTCGTGGACGGGGATTCATGGTATTAAAGTAACTTCATGAATGAAGTCCCTATCGATTAAAATTTCCCGATCCCCCCACAGTAATCTAAAGTACTCGTGTTGTGTCAAACAACCCTCCTCTATACTATCATAGAAACGTGCAACAAGATCCGGAAGCGCGAATGCATTCGGATGGTTAAATAACAAAAAATTCCATCCGTGCTTTCGGATCTTGTCGCCGAAATAACTACCGTACAAATCATGCACAAACAAGTGGGAGAAATCCCTTTCAAATTGCAAGGTAGGGGCCATGACAGAAAGCAAATGCAGAATTTTAAAAATTTGACAGAGAGGAGAACAGAGATGCAAACCTCCTCTGAAATTTTCATAGGGAGACGAGGCTTTGCGGCGGCGGAAGCGCGGCAGGGAGGGAGCTTCTGCGGCGGTTGCGCGGCGGCGGGGAGCGATCATAGGCAAAGAATGCTGTGGCGGCTAGGGTTTTGAGTTTGAGATAGAATTAGGGCTCGGGATTTCTGAAAAAGGGTCGGGGTGTTTTTATAGGGGTTGTTTGGTTATATGTACAAAAGCCCCCTTAAAAAGAGGAATTTATTTTGTAAAGAAAAAAAGTATTTTTTTATTTATTTAATGGAACTGAATATTTACAAAAACACCCCCGAAAATAAAAAAAATTATTTTTTATTCTATAAATAATTACAAGTGGGAAATTAAAAAATTGGTATAAACATACCTCCAAACTTATTTGAAACAGTGTTTCTACTGTTTATGGCTGGATAACCGAAGTTTGGTGATAAGCGGAGGAAGATCGGTCAATGTAAACCGGCTCCTGCAATATCAGGAGCTCCTCCGATGGGTCCACGGTGAGGAACGGTTTTAGCCTGTGTCCATTCACTTTGAATAGTGAACCATCCTCTGGATTTTCCAAATCCACTGCACCGTGCGGATATACAGTCCGCACAAAGAATGGTCCTTTCCAGCGAGATCTGAGCTTCCCGGGATGGAAATATAGTCGGCTGTCGTAAAGAAGTACCTGTTGACCAGGTGTGAAAGTTTTGCGCGTAAGGTGTTTATCATGAAACGCCTTCGTTTGGTTCTTAACGACAACCGCGTTTTCGTAAGCTTCATCCCGAAGCTCGTTCAGTTCGTTGATCTGCAGCTTCCGATGGCTGCCCGCATCTTCAAGAGATAGATTCAGCTCCTTGATCGCCCAAAATGCGCGATGCTCGATTTCCACTGGAAGGTGGCAAGCCTTTCCGTAAACAAGCCGATAAGGAGACATGCCAAGATCAGTCTTATAAGCAGTTCGAAATGCCCAAAGGGCATCAGTGAGTTTCAAAGACCAATCCTTACGGTTCTTGGAAACTGTCTTCTCCAATATTTGCTTGATTTGAAACTTCGACTTGCCCATATGTTTGGGGGTGGTAGGGCATGGATAGCTTATGATTAATGGAATATTTCCGCATCAAGGCCTCGAAAGTCCTATTACAGAAATGCGTTCCATTGTCGCTAATGATCGCGCGGGGGTGCCCAAACCGGGAAAAGATATTTTCCTTAAGGAATCTAACGACAACCTTTTTGTCGTTAGTCCAGCTGGGTACAGCCTCGACCCACTTAGAGACATAATCAACAGCGATAAGAATATACAGGTTCCCAAAAGAGCTGGGAAACGGCCCCATAAAATCAATTCCATAAACATCGAAAATCTCGACAACCAAGATTGGTTGGAGCGGTATCTCGTTTCTCCTGGATATCCGGCCCAAGTGTTGGCACCGGGAGCAAGTCTTGCATTAATCATGAGCGTCTTTGAAGAGTTGTGGCAGTAGAAACCACACTGCAAGATCTTCTTGGCTGTCTTTCTTGGGCCAAAATGCCCGCCACATGCTTGATCGTGGCAAAACGACAGCACACTCTTGAACTCATTATCAGGAAAACACCGAAGAATAATCTGGTCGGGACAGTTGATCAGTCGAAAATATTGCATTTTTAACGCATCGAATTTCCTACTATTTGTAATCATCTAAAGGTGTTTGGTATAAATATAGCACATATTAGCAATTTGTCTGCAAAATACCAAATAACTTGTGTTATACATTATAACCGGCATTTTGAGGGAAATTGAGTATTTATTACTGCACGCATGATCTTTTGTATATCGCAACACTTGTCTCGAGATTGTATGCAGGAAATTCCAGGTAAAGAGCCGAAACTGTTAAAAGTGCTGATAAAAATGCGCCAAGTCCAAGACTTGTGATCTGGCAGTTAACAAGAAAGTATAAAAATATTCCAGACATCAGAAAAATACCATGAGGCCAACACAAAGCAGGACAGGAATTTCCATACATCAATGTCACCAAACGGCCGCGGATCCGCGGCCGAATGGGCCTATTGGAGGCGGATCCGTGGCCACGAAGACACGTCATCGGCAGATTGTTACTTCAGATCTCTCCTTTCATTGGCCAAACTTCTTCAAGGCACTTCGGTCTCCAGAGATCTCCAGAAGCTTCCGTCCTAACAGCCAAGCTTCTTGTACAAGCCTAATACCTCCAAGCTTCTCAAGCAAGCTAGCTAACTACCTTAACCTAGAAGCTTCTTCTCATAACAACCAAGCTTCTCTTGTAAGCTTGGTAACTAACTAAATCTAGAAGGTTCTACTCAACTATCAAGCTTGCAAGAGAAGTTAAACCTAGCTTAGCTTCTAAAGGAAGCTAAACCTAATCAAGCTTCTAGGGGAAGCTAAAGAAGAAGGCTATATAAAGGGACCCAAGGCTTAATGAAGAGGTTGTTCATCATTTGAGGGTAAAATTCTAGCGAGATCCAAATCAATTCCACACAAATTGAGTGACACAATTTGATCCAAATAAAGATCATCGAGTACCAAATCAAGAAAGCATTCACAAGCCTTTTTGAAGCAACGCCGATCTTCATCCGAGCAAGTGATCCACGACGATCCGCGACTCAAGAAGACGATGCGAAGCTAGTTCGACGATCAAGTTCTCTCCTCAATTCTTGTAATCTTTGAGTGAATTGTAACGAAACGTTGAATAATAAAAGGTGAAAATTCTTGATCTTGCTTTTCTTTACATTTGAGCATTATGAAGAGTTCTCAATTCTTGATTGTTTTCTTTTTCATGATGTTTGAGTGAAAACTCCGCTCGTGGAGGAATCGAAAAAATAGATAGATGATGATGATTAAATTCTTGAACGATTCTTAAGACTTATGAGTTTTGTAAACTTTAGGAAATTGAATCATCGACAACCTAGTTTCGAGCGAGATACTTTCTTGAATGTTTTCACTCTTAATTAGAGATCAACGATCGATGATTGAATTTCCTAGAGGCTAGAATTTGAATGCTAATCAACGAAAGGATAAAGGATGAGATGAAGAAACCCTAGTTTCTTCAAGAGATCCTTAATTCTTGTTGATCATCATTGATCTAGCAACAAATCATCAATAGATAAGAATTTGTAATCCTAATTCTTCATCATCACTATCGATTGGATCGATTCCTACGAGCCTCTTTACAAATCTTGATAACTCATTCGATTTGGATATCATCTTGACAATTCTTGATTCTAGATTCTTGATCTTTATTTTCTTGATAATTCTCGAAATTAAATTTCACAATTCTTGAACAATTTTTCTTTTATCCTTTAATTTTTAACTCAACTAAAACAAGATCAGTCAAATCTCACTTTCCCTATGGACGATCCACACTCGCTAACGAACCTACAATTGACACTGTTATTGATTGTGGTTTACAAATTTTTTTGGTTGTGATCTTTACACTTTTCTAAACACGACATGAAAATCGATTATCAATCAAATGGCGCCGTTGCTTGGGATAGTGTGCTAATATGTTCGTTTTTGAAATTTGAGTTGAAAGATTTATTAATCCATCAGAATTTTTAGATCAAAATTCGCACAAACACTAAACGATTTGTTATGATTTGTTGCAAGGAGATCTGGAATCGGTGGAGCGGGAGAAAAAATTTTCAGATCATTCCAGAGAGTTCAGTGAGTGATCAGGAGCAGTCTTTGAAAATTTTGTGCAGGGATCAATCTACCTAACCGCGGAAGCGCGGCCAATTGTAGCATATTGCGGTGGAACCGCGGCACTCCTAGGGCTTCAGTGCACCAAACTTCTCAGGCCTATTTCTGACTTTCTTATCTCCTCTCTGCTCTGCTCCATTAACCAATTTCTGCAGGATTCTTTGCAAAAATTCGCAGCCCCGCAAAAATAAAAATTGTGCGTGTTTGATCTTGGTTGATTGCATTTTTAATACGGAAATTAAGGGGCAAAGACCAAATTCAGATTAGGTGGGGAGTTCATTACCCTTCCCATGCCCCAAAAATCACAAAACTGTTTCCGTATTACCCTCATTAACTAAAAAAATATCTAGACATGACTCTAAAGACCGTCGCGCTCACTTAGGATAGAAAAAGGTCGTGGGTAATCTATTGCTTATTCGCGTTTCTTTTGTGGTGTCTAAGGCAAGTGGTTATTTAATTAGGCCCACTACTTACGTAGTGGAGAACCTCCCACTTACCTGGCACTTACCTGGCCACAGGAGGGACAAAGAAGCAGTAGAGGATTTATCTTGCGACTTGTCTTCTTGTCACGACCCAAAAGTACGGAACATGACCGGCACTTAAACTACGAACGTCTCGAGGCGTACGTAATCTAAGTAAACCGAAAACCCAGAAATCCAAACCAAGAAAAGATGTAGAGTGCAGGAAAAACCAACTTAAAGCAAGTAGTTTCAATAGCATAAGCCGAATTATGTGGTTTTCAAAAACATCAAAAATTTCCTGAAAATTTCGGCAGAGTCTCTTTTGTAAATACTGGCCCCCAAATGGGATACAACATGAATAGTATACGAAATCAATAAAAAGGCATTCCCAAGCGGGAGCTAGCTCTTCGTCAATCGACGGCCACAACCACACAAGCAATATAATATACAACGCCAACGGCGAGGATCAAAACTCAAAAGGAAACTCAATACCACAAGAAATCCACAGAAATATAACGCGCGACTCTAAGGTCGAAAGAATAACATCACTGGTCTCTATCTCAAAAATAAATACATGTTTGGTTGATGGAACTTCTAGATACAACAGAATAATGATATACAAGATATATAATGGGGGTACGATACAAGTAAACCCACCTACTAGCAAGTCACCCGGAAATGGGAAGCAGTACCAGCAAAGCTGTAATGAAACCTGTACGGCAAAACCTGCAAAAAACTGGGGCACAACGGGGGTGAGTTGCCAACTCGTGAATAGAAAAACATCTACGGAAAGAAATCGCATAAATAACGCAACCTAGGTCAATGATCATAATATATCCTCAATTATATATATAACATGCAGCCTATAAAAAAGGCTAGGGTAAATATCTAACCCGAGTGTAATCTCATGGGCCCGTGTCAGTGCCTCAGGTAGCAATATATCGTATGAATGAGGTATGAATGCATGCAAACAGAATACATGTAAATGAAGAAACTGTTTTCATAATTTAGTGAGATTTCCTTTGTATTTTTAAAATGAAGTATCATAATGCAATCAGCATAAAACAGTGCCTAGCATCGGCACAAAACGTAATCCCAATATCTCGATATCTCTGTATCACAGTCTCTGTACCTCAATATCTCGAAATCTCAATGTCTCAATCACAATAACTAGGGCGCCGTCAGTCCAGACCGGCCCCTACCATCCATCTCAAGACCACGACGGTATCCTCCGGATATCCGATGCGTCGGGTAATATCACCGGTCGGTAGTGCTCCCCTGCCAGGCTCAACGTCAACAACACGATCCTCTTGCCCCGGGGTACCGTACCGGGCCGCCATGTACCCGAAACGGTTCCTCCACTCCTCGAATCGGGGCTCGAAATCCATCAGCAAACTCATGGTGGACGACTCATACATCATGGGAAAACCGCACTTTTTATTTAAAAGAGAGGGAAGAAGCTTATACAAGTTTTGCGGTTTTCCCCCAAATCCAGAAAATCTCATAGAAATCCGAATCCAAATCATCAATAGCATATAAACCCATGAATATAGGCATAAGAATCCATGAATACGGCATAACAATGAATAACCGTATGCATGAAGTAACAAGTAATAACTACAATATCTAAGCTGGCATATAAGGTAAGTACACTAATATTATGTCAAACTACTAGCTATCAAGCTGAGTTAAGCAATAATATTTTCTAAGGTGTACGTGACATGGCAATTACCGATGAAGATGTGTGTGAGCCGGCAAGTAAGTGTACGTGGTACATACGCATCATCGGTAATGGTGCTGGTGTCCTAACAGCATAATGTCGACAATACAATATGAAATAACAATGTAAGTATGCGATGCGGAGCGAGCAACCAAAATGAGCGGGAGCTAAATATTAAACAATGGTGCCATTTGAAATAACACGAATCGTGGGGTTTTGAAAATAGGGCTATGGTAGTTTTAAGAAAGGATACGTCTTTTGAAATATCCGTAGATCCCTTGACCTGTCTTTTAAAATACCCACGATCCGCTAGTTTTGAAATAGGTAGGAGTCTAATCTAATCTAACTACACTAAACTATACGGCTGAACTAACAAGCTGAACTACAGGTAAGGAAACCGCCTATCATCTGAGTCGATACATATACATACCTGTATATGTATAGTCGGTGATCCCGCCTCAATAATATCATATCCGATACCATATCTATAATCAGACATCCCAAGTCAAGAGTGCGGATCAATCATCAATATATAGCTCGTACGTAAATCCGTCGTACGGCATCCCAAATCGGGGTACGGGTCAATATCACATTCATCATACTATTCACCTAGTATCCTCTTTATCAAATATCATGATCGGGGTACTGATCTACGTCTAGTACAATACTGATACCGCCTAAGTATGCATGCACGTGTGTGAAACACTACGTCAAGGACCCGCTACAACGTCATGTCGTATCTCAAATACGAACCCTGCTATATCACCGATCTCACGGCCTCAAATCAAATCTCATCGACTCATCATAAATCCCAAGTACTATCCTCATTATCCATGCATGCGTATATGAATGTACATATGCATAGTCCCATACCCACGCATATATACATATATACACATCCCAATCCACGCACAAGAAAGTAAAGTATGCAAGTCTGTGTGTGCGTATGTAGGTATAACAACTACTCTAGGGTTTCGCAACTAACCCAAAGGTAAACCATGAACACATGAATAAACATTCTCGTATCATAAAACACCTATATAAACATATATATATGAGCTATACTACGGACTGCGGGGGTGCTATACGCCATCCACCCGACTTCTCCCAGTAGATATAAATCTACTCACCTGGTCCTCGCTAGCCGGTGCCGACGTCGCCACGCGCTTGCTTGTCGTCTCGAGGTCCACATGGGGTACCTACATATCATAATGCACCGTGTCGTATTAAAATCCGACTCATGACCCAAAACGACACGTGAATCCCACATAGGTCAAAACCTATGGTTGCTTTCACAAATCAACCCAAAAATCCTCGACGTCGACGTACAAACGCCAAACCATCGAGAAAAACTCAAACGTATCAATCGTGGTTTCACAACACCTTAAATATATATATAAAAAAAAGTTAAAATCACCAAAACTTCAAATTCGCTTTAAAGCTATTTTTCCGAAAACCTAATAAGCAAAAATTATCCGCTTTAATACAACATCTTGATGTTTAAACGAATCTAGCGGCCACAATATTCACTAAATATCATAACAAAGTCATATAAACCATTCCTATAATTTATTCTCATCAATTTCCATAAATTCCAAAATTCTAGTTTACAATATACCCAAATTTAACAATTTTATAGCTCAAATGCACAAACAACAATTTAGCTTGGATTTTCATGAACTAAAGTATTAAACTATATTTTATAATGTTAATGAAGTCATGAAAAACTTAATCACATTTTTAAACCCAATATTTAAACAATTTTTTTAAAACCTAGTTAGCAATTTAGCAAAATTATCACCATTTTAATTTAACAAATTAGCTAGTAGCAACCAACTTAGATTTTGCATACAATTACATGTTAATCTCATCATTACAACCATAAACTAATGATAAAAACCCTAATTAAATTCAAACCCTAGTCTTGAATTTCCTAAAGTTGCAATAAAACCCAATTAAACATCAAATTTGTTAACATAGAAGCAATTAAACAACAATATATGAATAAGGTTTAAATTATACCTCATGATCATGGATCAATCATGAAATCTAGCCTCTCAAAATGCTCTCTTTTCACCACAATCCATGCTTGTTAGGCTAAGCTAAAATGGGTAAGAGTTGGATTTGGATTTTGGGATTTTTTTGATGGATTTTGAGGCAATTTTGAAGCATTTTTTGAAGAGAAATGAGAGGAGAAAAGGGGGAAGGGGCTGCTGCTAGAAAGGGCCGGCCAAATGCAGGTGGGGGAGAGGAGAGAGAGGGTGTGGTGTGAGGTATGGTGAGGGAAAAGTCCAAGTCAACAAAAGGTCAACTCTTTTACCCATTCTCATTTCTTTTCTTTTCTTTCTTTGAAATTCAAGTGGGGAAAAGGGGTGGGGGCTGCTGAATTCGGCCAAGGGAAGAAGTAAATGGGGGTGTGTGAGTGTGGGTATGGGTGTGGGGTGATGGAAAATGATAAATACAATACCCCAAACATCCATTTACACTAAAAAAAAAGCCTTTTTCTTCGATATTTTCTAAACCGTTTTGGCAAACGATTTCATTTCAAAAACCACATGATAAAATTTTATTTAATGTTTTATGATGCACAAAATTTGTTTCAACTCATTCCAATTTGTAATTTTCCCTGATTAAACGAATTAGTGACGGCTTAAAATAATATTAAAATAATTAATTTCGGAAAATTTTTCAGAAAATTTGAAATTTTACCAGTGGCTCAATAAACACCAAATAATAGCAATTACATAGCTAGAATATGTATATTTAATTTTATAATAAAGATATTTGCATTTTGACTTTTTACAGAAAACCCCCTTATTTTACCGTTTTTTCGAAATTTCACCGAAACGATTTTCAAAACGTTACAATATTCCCCCCTTAAAGAAATTCGGTCCCCGAATTTAAATTAAAACTCCCCCCCAAATACTAAAATATTTCAGCCAAAACCATCAAATCGCCGGGGCTCCGAAATCATAAATACATAAACACATCATAGCGCAATGCATGCGCATGAGTAATGAGTAGATAACTCGAAATCAAAACTCCGTCAAGCATCCCGCAATCATCGGAGTCAAGGTGAAGGCACGAATGCCAAATCTCAAGCAAGACCGATATGCTATAAATCGAAACTATACATGCAAATATCAGGAGGAAATGCATGCCAAATCCTTTAAGTTGCTGTGCAATGCACATAACACTGCACAGTGGCGGACGTCTATCATAAGAAAATAACTATATACATATATACCTTTGTTTGAAATGTACGTTCCGCCGTTTTGGGAAACAATTTAGAAGGGTTTTCCTTGTTTTAAACGTTTCGCGTCATATCAGACACGTAGGTAAATACTGACACTATAGCTCGCTTTTTGGAATTCCCTTCAATAGCTATCAATGCATGCAAAATACATTCAGGTACTGTCCTCTGACTAGTCCTGCTTAGTACGAAAACACATCGCAATTATCATTAAAATAACGTACTGCTCTATAAGAAATCAATCCCAAAATACGCGTATGAATACTACGTGCGTCTGGTGCGCACGACAATCAAAATCCATATACGTGCCATATAAGTGCACAGAAACAAGATCTAAGTGCATCGGGTGTGCACAAAGCATCTGTCGTAGGCAACGTGTGTGCCTGACAGCAAAATCAGGTGCATCTGACATGCACGAAAAAAAATCTCGATTTAATGCATCTGGTGTGCACCAAAATCGCATCTCAAGACATGCGCTCAACATGCGCGAAAACCCAAAACCAGGGGCATCCATCATGCACGAAATCATGAAATCCAATATCAAGCGCCGAACATGCGCAAAATCAAATCAGGTGCACAAGGTGCACAAAACAAATATCGAGTATCACAATCGAAATCGAAGTCCAGTGCATCTAAGTGCACAAAAGGCGTATCACTGCACTGCAAGCATATATAAACTATACAGAGTGCAGGAACCAAATCGTGTGCGTGCATACGCACAAAATCAACTCAAATGTCTAAAACCGTAAAATCACAAACATGTGAAACCAAAGCACGAAAACGATATCAAGTGCAACACTGTGCAAAGATCGTAAATCCTCAATCATCAAAATCAAATCATGCGAATAAATCACCCAAAACATCGAAATCAATAATGGCGGAATAGTACCGCTCAAGTGCATCCTCTAAGAATCTCGGACCAACTGTCGCGGTCACTAGTGGGACGTCTCGTCGATGATCATGAACTCTGGCCTGCTGGTTTGCGTAACAATGACCACTCCTGGGTCAAGGTCTTCACTGTGAATTACCAATCTCTCGGTCCATCGGCTCATCGGCCCTGTCAGGTGTGCTAACGGGGATGATTCCGTTCTAGCACTTCTCTGGTCATCTCTCGGTCAATCATCGTGACCACTCGTAAGACAGCATATCACTGGCGTCGGCCTCTTGCTCTCTGAATGTACGTGACACATCTGATCCTGGGTGCAAGTATCATTGCAGCAGTGTCCTGGAAGGAATCCTGCTCACGGTCTCTTCCATGTCTCGTCTCTGCCAACTGTCCGAAAGTCATCGTCCTTTTCTATATCTGCATCTTGCTCTGGAACGACTGCATACTCATCGCGACTCCTTCTGGAAGGTAAATCCAAGTACCATGCCTCGGCATGCGCATCGCATCTCTGATGTCGGCGGAGTGGAACGTCATCTCATCTAGATCTGGTACGAACCTCTTGCTTCACTTTTCTCTAATGTCGTCTGCTTTGGACTCGTCTCGTCGCGGCTGCATGGACTGAGCTCCAACGGCTATCCTCGTATCGGGAGTCTCCCAAGAAATGCATCTCACCACCTAGCATCCGAATTAAGTCGAGCCATCCGATCGAGTCGTCAAAACCTCATAATCCACCAAGAGCTCAACATCTTGGGCACAGTTTAATAGTATCGAGTACATACCACAGTATCGGTGGTCCAGCCGTAGAAGGGCAAACCCAAGCCTCACTAATGGCGCCGTAGAACTGCCGCAAACTCGAAGGTTCAAAGGCTTTCACACGGTCATTAAGTCGAGTTAGGGTTTCATTCTTCTAGAGGGTCCATAGAATTGCCTGCATGCCCTTCCGAATACTTTAAACTTGGAATAATAGGTTTCTGACATTCGATCGTCTCTGTCGACTCTCAACGTCTCCGCGTGAAGTCGTCTCTTGCTGGAATCAATCTATCTGATGACCTCTCATCGGGTAGGCGAACGAACCACATGTCCTAGTCATTCATCCTCGGGTGACTAGCGACCTTCTATCATCTCTTAGTACAACTTGTACTGCAATAGCTCCAACATATGGGGCGATATCTCGTCGCTCGCAGCAACAACTATCTCACTCGTCTGCACGCTGAACAGTGCCTCAATCATCATGAGTAAGCAATACACCAACGGTCATCAAAATCTGGCTGGCCTCTATCATTGGCTCAATCCTCTAGTGTCGATCAGCACATCCGAGTAACCTCATAAAGGCGATCCGCCAAACGCTCGTGGCGCGGAAAAACAGTAAAAAGAAACATCTCCGCAATCGTGTGTCGCCGGAATTTCGCCCTGGTCAGTCCTCGTTCGTGACGAGCTCGAGCTGACCGCAACTCTAGCTGTAGCTCTCCCTGCCCGTAATCGTGGAAGCAAAACCATAACTGGTACTGATGAGGCTAGATCGGAATGAATATAATACTGAGCAAAGAAATGTACATCCTAAGGCTTCTTAAGTGGAGCGTATCGTAAATATGCCGCGGAACATACCTACGGTACATCACTCTACTTTAGTCACCTATTCCATCAACCAAGGGTCATCCTACGCTCCGAAGGTAAAACCTAACGCTCTGATACCAACTTTGTCATGACCCGAAAGTACGGAACATGACCAGCACTTAAACTACGAACATCTCGAGGCGTACGTAATCTAAGTAAACCGAAAACCCAGAAATCCAAACCAAGAAAAGATGTAGAGTGCAGGAAAAACCAACTTAAAGCAAGTAGTTTCAATAGCATAAGCCGAATTATGCGGTTTTTAAAAACTTCAAAAATTTCCTGAAAATTTCGGCAGAGTCTCCTTTGTAAATACTGGCCCCCCAATGGGATACAACATGAATAGTATACGAAATCAATAAAAAGGCATTCCCAAGCGGGAGCTAGCTCTTCGTCAATCGACGGCCACAACCACACAAGCAATATAATATACAACGCCAACGGCGAGGATCAAAACTCAAAAGGAAACTCAAAACCATAAGAAATGCACAGAAATATAACGCGTGACTGTAAGGTCGAAAGAATAACATCACAGGTCTCTATCTCAAAAATAAATACATGTTTGGTTGATGGAACTTCTAGATACAACAGAATAATGATATACAAGATATATAATGGGGGTACGATACAAGTAAACCCACCTACTAGCAAGTCACCCGGAAATGGGAAGCAGTGCCAGCAAAGCCGTAATAAAACCTGTACGGCAAAACCTGCAAGAAACTGGGGCACAACGGGGGTGAGTTGCCAACTCGTGAATAGAAAAACATCTACGGAAAGAAATCTCATAAATAACGCAACCTAGGTCAATGATCATAATATATCCTCAATTATATATATAACATGCAGCCTATAACAAAGGCTAGGGTAAATATCTAACCCGAGTGTAATCTCATATGCCCGTGTCAGTGCCTCAGGTAGCAATATATCGTATGAATGAGGTATGAATGCATGCAAACAGAATACATGTAAATGAAGAAACTGTTTTCATAATTTAGTGAGATTTCCTTTGTATTTTTAAAATGAGGTATCATAATGCAATCAGCATAAAACAGTGCCTAGCATCGGCACAAAACGTAATCCCAATATCTCGATATCTCTGTATCACAGTCTCTGTACCTCAATATCTCGAAATCTCAATGTCTCAATCACAATATCTAGGGCGCCGTCAGTCCAGACCGGCCCCTACCATCCATCTCAAGACCACGACGGTATCCACCGGATATCCGACGCGTCGGGTAATATCACCGGTCGGTTGTGCTCCCCTGCCAGGCTCAACGTCAACAACACGATCCTCTTGCCCCGGGGTACCGCACCGGGCCCACCATGTACCCGAAACGGTTCCTCCACTCCTCGAATCGGGTCTCGAAATCCATCAGCAAACTCATGGTGGACGACTCATACATCATGGGAAAACCGCACTTTTTATTTAAAAGAGAAGGAAGAAGCTTATACAAGTTTTGCGGTTTTCCCCCAAATCCAGAAAATCTCATAGAAATCCGAATCCAAATCATCAATAGCATATAAACCCATGAATATAGGCATAAGAATCCATGAATACGGCATAACAATGAATAACCGTATGCATGAAGTGACAAGTAATAACTACAATATCTAAGCTGGCATATAAGGTAAGTACACTAATATTATGTCAAACTACTAGCTATCAAGCTGAGTTAAGCAATAATATTTTCTAAGGTGTACGTGACATGGCAATTACCGATGAAGATGTGTGTGAGCCGGCAAGTAAGTGTACGTGGTACATACGCATCATCGGTAATGGTGCTGGTGTCCTAACAGCATAATGTCGACAATGCAATATGAAATAACAATGTAAGTATGCGATGCGGAGCGAGCAACCAAAATGAGCGGGAGCTAAATATTAAACAATGGTGCCATTTGAAATAACACGAATCGTGGGGTTTTGAAAATAGGGCTACGGTAGTTTTAAGAAAGGATACGTCTTTTGAAATATCCGTAGATTCCTTGACCTGTCTTTTAAAATACCCACGATCTGCTAGTTTTGAAATAGGTAGGAGTCTAATCTAATCTAACTACACTAAATTATACGGCTGAACTAACAAGCTGAACTACAGGTAAGGAAACCGCCTATCATCTGAGTCGATACATATACATACCTGTATATGTATAGTCGGTGATCCCGCCTCAATAATATTATATCCGATACCATATCTATAATCAGACATCCCAAGTCAAGAGTGCGGATCAATCATCAATATATAGCTCGTATGTAAATCCGTCGTACGGCATCCCAAATCGGGGTACGGGTCAATATCACATTCATCATACTATTCACCTAGTATCCTCTTTATCAAATATCATGATCGGGGTACTGATCTACGTCTAGTACAATACTGATACCGCCTAAGTATGCATCCACGTGTGTGAAACACTATGTCAAGGACCCGCTACAACGTCATGTCGTATCTCAAATACGAACCCCGCTATATCACCGATCTCACGGCCTCAAATCAAATCTCATCGACTCATCATTAATCCCAAGTACTATCCTCATTATCCATGCATGCGTATATGAATGTACATATGCATAGTCCCATACCCACGCATATATACATATATACACATCCCAATCTACGCACAAGAAAGTAAAGTATGCAAGTCTGTGTGTGCGTATGTGGGTATAACAACTACTCTAGGGTTTCGCAACTAACCCAAAGGTAAACCATGAACACATAAACATAACATGAATAAATTTTCTCGTATCATAAAACACCTATATAAACATATATATATGAGCTACACTACGGACTGCGGGGGTGCTATACGCCATCCACCCGACTTCTCCCCGTAGATATAAATCTACTCACCTGGTCCTCGCTAGCCGGTGCCGACGTCGCCATGCGCTTGCTTGTCGTCTCGAGGTCCACATGGGGTACCTACATATCATAATGCACCGTGTCGTATTAAAATCCGACTCATGACCCAAAACGACACGTGAATCCCACATAGGTCAAAACCTATGGTTGCTTTCACAAATCAACCCAAAAACCCTCGACGTCGGCGTACAAACGCCAAACCATCGAGAAAAACTCAAACGTATCAATCGTGGTTTCACAACACCTTAAATATATATATAAAAAAAAAGTTAAAATCACCAAAACTTCAAATTCGCTTTAAAGCTATTTTTCCGAAAACCTAATAAGCAAAAATTATCCGCTTTAATACAACATCTTGATGTTTAAACGAATCTAGCGGCCACAATATTCACTAAATATCATAACAAAGTCATATAAACCATTCCTATAATTTATTCTCATCAATTTCCATAAATTCCAAAATTCTAGTTTACAATATACCCAAATTTAACAATTTTATAGCAAAAATGCACAAACAACAATTTAGCTTGGATTTTCATGAACTAAAGTATTAAACTATATTGTATAATGTTAATGAAGTCATGAAAAGCCTAATCACATTTTTAAACCCAATATTTAAACAATTTTTTTAAAACCTAGTTAGCAATTTAGCAAAATTATCACCATTTTAATTTAACAAATTGCAAGTAGCAACCAACTTAGATTTTGCATACAATTACATGTTAATCTCCTCATTACAACCATAAACTAATGATAAAAACCCTAATTAAATTCAAACCCTAGTCTTGAATTTCCTAAAGTTGTAATAAAACCCAATTAAACATCAAATTTGTTAACATAGAAGCAATTAAACAACAATATATGAATAATGTTTAAATTATACCTCATGATCATGGATCAATCATGAAATCTAGCCTCTCAAAATGCTCTCTTTTCACCACAATCCATGCTTGTTAGGCTAAGCTAAAATGGGTAAGAGTTGGATTTGGATTTTGGGATTTTTTTGATGGATTTTGAGGCAATTTTGAAGCATTTTTTGAAGAGAAATGAGAGGAGAAAAAGGGGAGGGGGCTGCTGTTGGAAAAGGCCGGCCAAATGCAGGTGGGGGAGAGAAGAGAGGGGGTGTGGTGTGAGGTATGGTGAGGGAAAAGTCCAAGTCAACAAAAGGTCAACTCTTTTACCCATTCTCATTTCTTTTCTTTTCTTTTCTTTCTTTGAAATTCAAATGGGGAAAAGGGGTGGGGGCTGCTGAATTCAGCCAAGGGAAGAAGTAAATGGGGGTGTGTGAGTGTGGGTATGGGTGTAGGGTGATGGAAAATGATAAATACAATACCCCAAACATCCATTTACACTAAAAAAATGCCTTTTTCTTCGATATTTTCTAAACCGTTTTGGCAAACGATTTCATTTCAAAAACCACATGATAAAATTTTATTTAATGTTTTATGATGCAAAAAATTTGTTTCAACTCATTCCAATTTGTAATTTTCCCTGATTAAATGTATTGGTGACGGCTTAAAATAATATTAAAATAATTAATTTCGGAAAATTTTTCAGAAAATTTGAAATTTCTCCAGTGGCTCAATAAACACCAAATACTAGCAATTACATAGCTAGAATATGTATATTTAATTTTATAATAAAGATATTTGCATTTTGACTTTTTACAGAAAGCCCCCTTATTTTACCGTTTTTTCGAAATTTCACCGAAACGATTTTCAAAACGTTACACTTCTGGAAGTCTAGGAGTGGTCTAGAGACTTGACCTAGGTGACCACTAGATTTAGGGTTGCTTGTGCATTTTTTGTGATTTCATTTTTTAAAAAAATCTGTATCTTTTTCAAAACAAACACCAACTTATCTTTTTCTTAATTATTACAACGCTGCCACTTGTGCTAAACCATTTAGTGCATACTCGGCTGGACACGGGATTCTAGTGCCCGTATTGTCCGCGTTCATCCTATCGACTCCGAAGTCGGTAATTCTATGTCTACTTTTTCTTTACCCACCACCACACCCACTTCGATGGACAATTCTCCATCGAACTTCTTTAACACTACTCTGCCACCATCCGCAGGTGCGCAGAATCCACCCCGCATCTTTCTCCAAGAGAGATGTTATCCTATGCGAGGTCCTCTTTCGACCTGTCTCACCATTCCACCAGCCAACGGGGACAATTTTGAAATAAAACCCCAATACATCAATCTTCCACCCAAATATCACGGTCTCGATTCTGAAGACGCGTGTGTCTTTATTACCAAATTTGAAAATGTATGCGCTATGATGGGTACTTCACAGATTTCTGTGGATGCTATGCTTCTACGTCTTCTCCCATTTACTCTGTGCGATATAGCCGAGAAGTGGCTTTATAACACAGCCGCACATTCTATTTCAAATTGGGATGAATTCGTCGCAGCTTTCCTAAAGAAATTCTACCCCAATCATAAGACATCTCGAGTCCGTAGCGAAATAAATCAATTTACCCAGCTTCCAAATGAACCATTCTCGAAGTGTTTTGAACGCTTCAAGGATCTGTTAGTTCAATGTCCACATCTCGGAATCCCTAGATAAGATCTGTGCAGAATCATATATGAGGGCATTAATCCTACCATAAAACAGAATCTTGAATCCATGTGTCAAGGCACCTTCATGTCTAAAGATGATGGTGAAGCTTGGAGATTCTTAGAAGATTTCATTGAAAAATCTTTACAGTGGGAGAGTGTAAACCAGTCATCGTCTATGGGTGGCATTCACCAAATTGATGTTTCCATAGGAGTTAGAGCTGAAATGGCAGCAATGCAAAAGAAGCTCGAAGGTATGGAACATAAATTTTTAGCAGCCTCCCTAAATCAGATGTCGCTCCCCAAAACTGTATATGGATGTTGTTCTGATCCATCACATCTTACGGAAGAATGTCCTTTAAATTCTCCGTTTCAAGGTCAAGAGTATACCAATGCTGCTTTCCAACAAAGACCTAGAAACGACCCGTATTCTTCCACTTGTAATCAGGGTTGGAGGAATCACCTTAACTTTGCTTGGAACCCACAACAAAATCAAAACACGGTTCCAAATCAAAAAAATTTCCAAAAGGCTCCTCCACCACAACAGCAACCACTTCAACTGAGTCAGCATCCCTACCAATCACAAAATTTTCAAAACCAGGTCAACACACCTGCACCGTATAATCCCTTGCAGTTGACCGGTTCTGATGAATCCTCTTCACTCGCACAAACCATGAATTTGATTCTGAAAAATTTCATGCAAGTGTCGGCTAAGATTCAGTCTTCTGTCGATGATATAAAGAAAAACTCCACCTCCCAAGCTGAGAGTATAAAATTGATGGAAGCAGAAATTGCACAATTAAAAGCCGATAGGAGTGCTAGAGAGAAAGGGAAACTTCCGTCTCAACCCCTACCAAATCCTGGGCATTACAATGTGAATGGCATCACAACGTTGAGATCAGGAAGAGTGCTGAATAATCACGTTGGGGAAGAAATTGATGATCATGAAAAATTTATCAATAATACTCCGGCTGAGACCTTTCCTTCCATACACACTTCTACTTCTGATCCTTGTTCTTCTACTCCACCACCTTCTTGCGAGCCTATTCTTCGTTTCCCCCAAGGCTCGACACCTCAGCAAACCTCTTCTAGTCCACCAAAGACGATCCCCACTCCTATTCTGGGATCACTTCCACACACATCACCTTCTCCAATGATGGACCCAGCTCTTATTGCTAAAGCTCCTTATCCGAATCGGTTAAGGGGAAACAAATCGAGTCCACATATGGAGAAGATTATGGAATTGTTTAAACAGGTTAACATCAACATCCCTCTCCTAGATGTTATTCAACAAGTCCCCGCTTATGCGAAAATTCTCAAAGACTTGTGCACTAGGAAGAGGAAGACTCAAGTGCCAAAGAAGGTCTTCATGACTAATAATGTTAGCACTGCCTTTACCCCACAGTTACCAAAGAAACGTAAGGACCCAGGATGTCCTACAATCTCGATTTCTATTGGGGGTAAAAACATCAATCGTGCTTTACTTGACCTTGGCGCAAGTGTTAACCTGCTTCCATACTCGGTTTACGAGCAGTTAGGGATTGGAGAGTTGAAACCAGCTCATTGCACTCTCCAAATGGCAGACCGTTCAATCACCAAACCTAGGGGTGAACTGGAGGATGTGTTGATAAAAGTCGTGGAATTTTTATTCCCTATGGACTTTATTGTTCTTGATACACAACCTATAGCAAACCCACGGAACCAAATTCCGGTGATTTTGGGTCGACCATTCCTTGCCACTTCCAATGCTGTCATTAACTGTCGAAATGGTTCAATGAACCTATCTTTTGGAAAAATGACAATTGAACTGAACATCTACAAAATTGGAAGTTAGCCATCTGAACCATCTGCTCACATACTTGATGTTTGTTCTATCCACGAGATTGCTCCCGAAAGTTGCGAAGTTGATGAACTTTGCTTTGAAGATCTCGACGACACTAGCACATCAATGTTTGATCTTGCACATCTTATTGAGGACACTCTTTCTAAGCTTGATTCTGAAACTCTTGACTCATCACCTTCCGAGTCTGTATCCTATGCAGGCTATGAGCTTCTGTGTGACTCTGAATATCATTCGATGACTCCACCTTCTATAGTTTCTCCGCCAGCATTAGATCTCAAATTTTTACCTTCTCATCTTAAATATGCATATTTAGGTGAGAATGAGTCTTTACCCATGATCATATCCGCTTCTCTAGCCTCAGAGCAAGAGAATGCACTTTTGACGGTATTGAGATCTAACAGGCAGGCGTTTAGTTGGACTATGGCTAACATCAAAGGGATTAGTCCCTTGATTGTAGAACATCATATACATTTGATGGATGAAGCCAAGCCAACCCGAGAACCACAGAGACGGTTGAACCCCGTCATGAAGGATGCGGTGGAGAAAGAAATCGTCAAATGCCTTGACAATGGTATCATTTACCCAATCTCCGATAGCCAATGGGTGAGTCCAATTCATGTCGTCCCTAAGAAATTTGGCATCACAGTCATTACAAATGAGGCTAACGAGTTAATCCAGACACGCGCTCAAACTGGGTGGCGTGTATGTCTTGATTATAGAAAACTCAATGCCGCAACGAGAAAAGACCACTTTCCTCTACCTTTCATTGACCAGATGCTAGAACGCTTAGCTGGACGTGAATATTATTGCTTCATGGATGGATACTCTGGCTATAACCAGGTCCCTATTGCCAAAAAGGATTAAGATAAAACCACATTTACTTGTCCTTTTGGTACCTTTGCTTATAGACGCATGCCCTTTGGGTTATGCAATGCTCCCGCTACATTTCAGCGGTGTATGATGGAGATGTTCTTGGACATGGTCAAGAATTTTTTGGAGATTTTCATGGACGATTTCTCGATATTCGGAGATTCTTTTGATGACTGCCTATCTCATCTTGACGCTGTTTTTACTCGTTGTAAAGAGAAGAACTTAACCTTGAATTGGGAAAAATGCCATTTCATGGTCCAAGAGGGAATTGTGCTTGGACATATTATTTCACGAAAAGGAATTGAGGTTGACAAAGCTAAAATTGATGTCATTCAAAACTTTCATCATCCCAAATGCATCAAGGATATCCGATCTTTTCTTGGCCATGCAGGCTTTTATAGGAGATTCATTAAGGATTTTAGCAAAATTGCTAGACCCTTAACTCTTCTCTTGGCCAAGGACACAACCTTTCACTTTAACTCAGATTGTGAGGCAGCATTCGACTCACTCAAACACTCTCTCACTACAGCCCCTGTTTTATCTTCTCCAGATTGGAACCACCCTTTTGAGCTTATGTGTGATGCATCAGATTTGCAGTTGGTGCAGTCTTAGGACAGCACATTGAAAAGATGCCACACGAGATCTAGTATACAAGTAAGACCCTGAACGATTCTCAAATTAACTATACAACTATCGAGAAAGAACTTTTGGCAGTTGTATTCGCATTAGAAAAATTCAGGCCTTACTTGATTGGCTTTCCTATTATTGTGTATACTGACCACTCCGCCTTGAAACATCTTTTGGCGAAGAAAGATACTAAAGGTAGGCTAATACGTTGGATCCTTCTATTACAAGAATTTGATCTTGTTATTAAAGATAAGAAAGGATGTGAAAACGTTGTAGCCGACCATCTTTCGCGCATCTCTTCTTCACCTGTGACCTTGCCGATCAATGATTCTTTTCCAGACGAACAACTCTTGAGTGTATCCGATGAACCTTGGTTCAGGGATATTGTGAATTATCTTGCTACAGGACTTATTCCCCGTAAATGGTCAAAACAGGACAAACATCGATTTCTATCCCAAGTAAAACACTTTTACTGGGATGAACCATATCTGTTTAAATATTATCCTGACCAGATCATTCACCGATGTGTCCCTAATGATGAATTCAAGAGTGTTCTATCTTTTTGTCATGATCAGGCATGTGGGGGTCACTTTGGTCCTCGAAAGGCGGCGGAGAAGGTTTTGCAATGAGGTTTTTATTAGCCGACTTTGTTCAAAGATGTATTTGATCATTGCAAAACCTGTACACAGTGTCAACACACGGGTAGGATTTTTCGGAGAAATAAGATGCCACAGCAACCTATCTTAGTGGTTGAAATTTTTGACGTCTGGGGTATTGACTTTATGGGTCCTTTTCCCAACTCTTTTGGGAATCTGTACATATTGCTTGCGGTTGATTACGTCTCAAAGTGGGTTGAAGCTATTCCTTGTCGCACTAATGACAAAAAGGTTGTCATTAGGTTCCTAAAAGAAAACATCTTTTCGTGATTTGGACACTCAGGCGCTATCATCGGCGATAACGGGACACATTTCTGCAATCGGTCTTTCGAGACTTTGATGCGGAAATATGCAATCAACCACAAACTTTCCACACCCTATCATCCCCGAACGAGCGGGCTGGCTGAGGTTTCAAACAGACAAATCAAACAAATCTTGGAGAAAACAATTTCTAAGAATCGAAAAGATTAGTCAACCAAATTGACGGATGCTCTTTAGGCATTCCGAACTGCATATAAAACCGATCTAGGTATGTCTCCTTACAGACTAGTGTTTGGGAAGGCTTGTCACCTTCCGGTCGAGATTGAGCACAAAGCAATGTGGGCCATTAGAGAAATCATCTTTGACTTAAATCAAGCCTGCAACTTTCGGAAGCTGCAATTAAACGAGCTAAGCGAACTCCGCGATGAAGCTTATGATAATGCTGTAATTATAAAGAATCGGACTAAGGTATTTCACGATAAAAACATTTTGAGAAAAAATTTTACTCCTGGTCAACAAGTCCTTCTTTATGATTCACGACTCCATCTTCATGCGGGTAAGCTAAAATCTCGGTGGGAAGGACCTTTTGTTGTGCGGTCTGTATACCCGCACGGGGCAGTTGAGGTTGAAAATGCTGAAAACGGTACACTTTTCAAACTTAATGGGCATAGATTAAAACCGTACTTTTCTACTGACCCCATGGAGGAGTTCCTGTTTTTACAGGAGCCATTTTATTTTGATTAAAATTCCTCCGTCTCACCTCCATGTCCTGTAAAATACTGTATTATCTTTTAGAATGGAGGTGAGTGAAGAGAATAAGTTTGGGGGAGGATTTTCACGATCATATTTATTGCCCCCATTAATAAATTTCCTCCCAAGCTTACAGTTTTTTATGATCTAGCGGTTGGCAACAGTGAGGGCACTATTGAAAACAAGTTTAGGGGAGGTTTGTGCTTATTTACGCATCATTTGCATCATATTTTGCATAAGCACAAAACTTTTAAAACATATAAAAATTTAAAAAAATTTCAAAAGATAAAAATATTTAATATTTAATTTTATAATAAAAGATTATATAGTGAAAAATTACATCCAAAAGATTAGAAAAGTTTAATAAAACCAAGAAAATTAGAAGTTTTCTTAAACGAACTATTAATAAGTAGTTATGAACCGTTGTCCCAAGGGTTGGTAAGATGAAAGAAGTCACTAATCTGAGGATAAAAATAAGTCTGAAAAATAGTTCCTATTCTGGAAGCCAAACATTTGAATGTTGATACGCTACTATTCGCACTTACACACGTCTTGAAGCTCGGGATAGTAGAGGATACCTTGAAATGCTCTTGTCTAAAAGCCAAAGTATGAAGGAAATAATAAATGAACAAAATATAAAAATGGTGAAGAAAAAAAATGAACACTGGTTTTGTTATCGCCAAGGCAGCAATAAAAAAATATAGCGAGGGCGCTTCATCAGCTAGTGCCTTAGACCAACTGGTCTGGGAGTCACTGCTAAGCCTTAGGTGGTGCAAGACGAGGAAAATGCTAATACACCTTATAAGCAAGCACATGAGTAATCGGTCGGTTAGTACCTCAAGAAGTATTAACGGTCGCATGAAAAATGTGTGAGCAAATTCCATCTAAATATTCATCAATTAAAAAGTACCGAGATCGATGGACAAGAGTATGATAGCTTGAATTGAATTCTCCGAGTGTAGAGATGTATTTTACACACACGTAGGGGTATATGATCGATGTTTGAAAGAAAGATAGGAATGAAGAATAAAGACGATGTTTTATTGAGAGATGATGTGATTTCTAACATCTTTTCATGACTATTAAGATAGGGCTCATGACAACCGAAAAGCCAGTGTAGTTGGAAAATTCTAAATTTTCAAAGTATTTCTTTTATAATTCTTATCTTTATATGTAACTTTCACGGTCTTCCTTTTATTATTGGATTTTGTGGGTGCAATCTGCTGAAAACCCTCAGGAGACAACACTCCTCCTACTAGGGACACCTAGAGGTTTAAAAGCTTATTGCACATGCTCAGTGCAATCGTGTTGCCTATGAAATTGCGCTAGTTAATTTTTCTTTTTCTTTATTTTCTCCTTCTCTTTCTAATAAAACAAGTTTGCTCGAGACGACCAAAAATAAGTTTGGGGGAATTTGATCAGTCGAAAATATTGCATTTTTAACGCCTCAAATTCCCTACTATTTGCAATCATCTAAAGGTGTTTGGTATAAATATAGCACATATTAGAAATTTTTCTGCAAAATACCAAATAACTTGTGTTATACATTATAACCGGCATTTTGAGGGAAATTGAGTATTTATTATTGCATGCATGATCTTTTGTATATCGCAACACTTGTCTCGAGATTGTATGCAGGAAATTCCAGGTAAAGAGCCGAAACTGTTAAAAGTGCTGATAAAAATACGCCAAGTCCAAGACTTGTGATCTGGCAGTGAACAAGAAAGTATAAAAATATTCCAGACATCAGAAAAATACCATGAGGCCAACACAAAGCAGCACAGGAATTTCCATACATCAATGTCACCAAACGGCCGCGGATCCGCGGCCGAATGGGCCTATTGGCGGCGGATCCGTGGCCACGAAGACACGTCATCGGCAGATTGTTACTTCAGATCTCTCCTTTCATTGGCCAAACTTCTTCAAGGCACTTCGGTCTCCAGAGATCTCCAGAAGCTTCCGTCCTAACAGCCAAGCTTCTTGTACAAGCCTAATACCTCCAAGCTTCTCAAGCAAGCTAGCTAACTACCTTAACCTAGAAGCTTCTTCTCATAACAACCAAGCTTCTCTTGTAAGCTTGGTAACTAACTAAATCTAGAAGGTTCTACTCAACTACCAAGCTTGCAAAGGAAGCTAAACCTAGCTTAGCTTCTAATGGAAGCTAAACCTAATCAAGCTTCTAGGGGAAGCTAAAGAAGAAGGCTATAAAAGGGACCCAAGGTTTAATGAAGAGGTTGTTCATCATTTGAGGGTAAAATTCTAGCGAGATCCAAATCAATTCCACACAAATTGAGTGATACAATTTGATCCAAATCAAGATCATCGAGTACCAAATCAAGCAAGCATTCACAAGCCTTTTTGAAGCAACGCCAATCTTCATCCGAGCAAGTGATCCACGACGATCCGTGACTCAAGAAGACGATGCGAAGCTAGTTCGACGATCAAGTTCTCTCTTCAATTCTTGTAGTCTTTGAGTGAATTGTAACGAAACGTTGAATAATAAAAGGTGAAAATTCTTGATCTTGCTTTTCTTTACATTTGAGCATTATGAAGAGATCTCAATTCTTGATTGTTTTCTTTTTCATGAAACTCCGCTCGTGGAGGAATCTAGAAAATAGATAGATGATGATGATTAAATTCTTGAACGAATCTTAAGTCTTATGAGTTTTGTAAACTTTAGGAAATTGAATCATCGACAACCTAGTTTTGAGTGAGATGCTTTCTTGAATGTTTTCGCTCTTAATTAGAGATCAACGATCGATGATTGAATTTCTTAGAGGCTAGAATTTGAATGCTAATCAACGAAAGGACAAAGGATGAGATGAAGAAACCCTGGTTTCTTCAAGAGATCCTTAATTCTCATTGATCATCATCAATCTAGCAACAAATCATCAATAGATAAGAATTTGTAATCCTAATTCTTCATCATCACTATCGATTGGATCGATTCCTACGAGCCTCTTTACAAATCTTGATAACTCATTCGATTTGGATATAATCTTGACAATTCTTGATTCTGGATTCTTGATCTTTATTTTCTTGATAATTCTCGAAATTAAATTTCATAATTCTTGAACAATTTTTCTTTTATCCTTCAATTTTCAACTCAACTAAAACAAGATCGGTCAAATCTCACTTTCCCTGTGGACGATCCGCACTCGCTAACGAACCTACAATTGACACCGTTATTGATTGCGGTTTACAAATTTCTTTGGTTGTGATCTTTACACTTTTCTAAACAGGACATCGAAATCGATTATCAATCAACAGTACTTGAACAGATAGGGTTCGTCCCATTAAAAATGTTTTACTTGGGATAAGAATCGAAGTCTGTCCTGACTTGACTATTCGTTCGGTAGTAATTCTGTTGCTAAATAGTTCACAATATCTGCGAACTAGGGTTCGCACGATACTGTCAAGAGCTGTTCATCCGGAAAAACGTCGTTTATTGGAAGTAGAAGCGTTGGCGAAGAAAGAAGTCGTGAAAGGTGGTCGGCCACTACGTTTTCACATCCTCTTTTGTCCTTGATGACAAGGTCAAACTCTTGAAGTAAGAGGATCCAACGCATCAGCCGAAATTTTGCGTCCTTCTTCGCAAAAAAGATGGCGTAGAGCTGAATGGTCTGTGTAGACAATGACTGGAGAGCCGATCAAGTAAGGCCTGAATTTTCCTAATGCAAACACAACAACTAAGAATTCCTTCTCGGTTGTTGTGTAATTTAGTTGGGCATCGTTCAGGGTCCGGCTAGCATAGTAGATCACGTGCAGCATCTTATCGATGTGTTGTCCAAGGACCGCACCGATAGCAAAGTCGGATACATCGCACATAATCTCAAAGGGATACGTCCAGTCAGGAGAAGAAAGAACGGGAGCAGAAGTGAGTGGGCTTTTTAGCGTTTCGAACGCAGTTACACAGTTCGAGTTGAAATCGAATGTGGTATCCTTGGCCAGCAGAAGAGTCAAGGGTCTAGCAATCTTGCTAAAGTCCTTGATAAACCGTCTATAGAAACTGGCATGGCCAAGGAAAGCTCGGATGTCTCTGATGCATCTGGGAGGAGGGAGATTGGAAATGACTTCAATCTTCGCTTTGTCTACCTCAATGATATTTTGTGAAATGATATATCTTAGGACAATACCTTCGCGTACCATGAAGTGGCACTTCTCCTAGTTCAAAGTGAGGTTTTTATCCTTACACCGGGTAAGGACAGCGTCGAGATGCAGCAAACACGTTAAAGGAATCGCCGAAGATGGAGAAATCGTCCATGAATATCTCCAAGAATTTCTCCACCATGTCTGAGAAGATTCCCATCATACACAGCTGGAAGGTAGCGGGCGCATTGCATAACCCAAAGGGCATGCGGCGATATGCAAACGTGCCGAAGCACAGGTGAACGTGGTTTTGTCCTGGTCTTTTTCGGAGATGGGAATCTGGTTATAGCCGGAGTAGCCATCCAGAAAGCAGTAGTACTCGTGTCCAGTCAATCGTTCTAGCATTTGGTCAATGAATGGTAGTGGAAAGTGGTCCTTCCGCGTTGCGGCGTTGAGTTTTCTATAATCAGTGCATACTCCCACCCAGTCTGGGTGCGAGTAGGGATTAACTTGTTCGCCTCGTTGGTGATGACCATTGTGCCCGACTTCTTGGGGACAACGTGAATGGGGCCGACCCACTGGCTATCAGAGATAGGTTAAATGATACCACTATCCAGACACTTGACGATCTCTTTTTTCACAGCCTCCTTCGTGACTGGATTGAGTCGCCTTTGTAGATCCCTGGATGGTTTAGTATCATCCATCATATGAATGTGATGTTCAACAATCAGGGGACTAATACACTTGATGTCCGCTATTGTCCAGCTAACAGCTTGCCGATTGCTGTGCAAGACCGTTAGAAGGGCTTTCTCCTACTCTGGAGCTAGAGAAGCCGAGATGATGACAGGGAGGGTCTCGTTCTCACCTAAGTAAGCGTACTTAAGGTGAGACGGCAATGGTTTGAGTTCGAGCATTGGAGGTGAAACGATTGAGGGCAAGATCGACGAAAATGTCTCGAACTCAAAGGATTCCAGCAGAGGTTCAAAACGAGTGTAAGCAACCGAGTTGGAAGGTTCAGCTAACGCATCCGGAAATTCAAAAGATTCAAACTCAGGTGGCGACTGGCTAAGATCGTTGGAAAAAGTGAAACACTCGTAATCATTGTCGGGAGCAGAAGCGGCAGCAGGTTCAAAGAGGAACGCACTAGTGGCGTCAAGATTGCTGTGATCGAAGAAAAACTCCTCGAATTCACAGTCCTCTGGGGTGATCTCCTGGATCGAACAAACGTCTAGTATATGAGCATTAGGTTCGGAGGGATGATTCCCCAACCTAAAAATGTTGGGTTCAATTGTCATGTTTCCAAAAGATAGGTTCATCGAACCATTTCGACAATTAATCACAGCATTTGAGGTTGCAAGGAATAGACGACCGAGTATTACCGGAATTTGATTCCGGGGGTTAGCTACAGGTTGTGTGTTTAAGACAATGAAGTAAACGGGGAATATGAAGTCCCCAACCTTGATTAACACATCCTCTAGCTCACCCCTAGGATGGGTGATAGATTGGTCGGCCATTTAGAGAGTACAGTGTGTGGGTTTCAGCTCTCCTACACCTAGTTGCTCATATACCGAATACGGAAGCAGGTTAACACCAGCACCAAGATCTAAAAGTGCGCGGTTGATGTTCTTATCCCCAATGGTTATTGAAATCGTAGGACAGCCAGGGTCCTTCCGTTTTTGAGGTAAAGCTTGGGTAAGAGTATCACTCACAGCACTAGCTAAGAAAACCTTCTTGGGTACCTGAGATTTCCTCTTCTTAGTGCACAAGTCCTTCAAGATTTTTGCGTAGGAAGGGACTTGTTGGAATGCATCTAAAAGGGGAATGTTGATGTTAACCTGCTTAAACAACTCCAGAATTTTCTCCATTTGTGGATTCTGTTTATTGGACCTCAACAGGTTTGGAAATGGAATGTTTTTGAAATTGGTTGAGTCCAATGCTTGTGGAGGAGATTGTGGAGTTAGAACGGATCCCAGAGCTGGAGTTTTCGTGGAGTGAGATGTGGGTCCGTTCAGAGCAGCGGAAAGGAAGAGCCTTTTGAAGAATGGGGAATAGGCTCAGAAGATGAAAAAGAAGAAGCGGCCGGGGTGTCATCATCTGTGCCAACGTTGTTGTGTAGCATCCTTCCAGATCTCAATGTAGTCACGGCACTCACATTATGGTTCTTTTGTTCAAGAGCAACATATACATTATGTGGGTGACCAGGATTTGGGAGTGATTGAGATGGAAGCTTCCCTTTCTCTCGCTCACTTAAAGCCGCATTCAGTTGTGCAATCTGGGCTTCGATGGTCTTGATGCTTTGCCCGTGTGCAGCAGTGTGTTGCACCAAAGACTGAATAGAGGACCGGATGTTGGCGGTGGATTGAGTCGATTGCTTTATAAACACCTCCAGACTTCGTTCTAGCGAGGAAACCTTATCGTTGTTTGACGGAACAAAGTTGTTTTGAGGAAAAGAATTGTATGGTGCAAAGTTGTTCGTCGGATTTTGAAAAGGTTGGGGTTGGAAGGGCTGCCGATACTGATGTTGAGTTTGTTGTTGCGGAGGAGGAGGCCTCTGGAAGTTGTTGTGGCCTTGGAATTGATGCTGGTTCTGATGCCAAGCGAAATTGGGGTGGTTCCTCCAACCAGGATTGTAAGTGGAAGAGTATGGATCATTTCTTGGTTTTTGCTGAAATGCTGCATTGACCTGATCCTGTCCTTGAGCAGGTGGGTTGTAAGGACACTCTTCGGTCAAATGGGATGGATCAGAACAACAAGCGCAGATGGTACGAGGGGGAAGAGCAGGAGAAGGAGACGAAAACTTGCTTTCAATTGCTTCCAGTTTTCACGTGATTGCTGCCATCTCAGCCTTCATTACAATTGAGATATCGAGTTGATGAACGCCTGCCCTAGAGAGACCAGAAGAAGTAGAAGAAGAAGAAGTGTTCGGTCGTGTGCTTTCCCACTGAAGCGTCTGTTCCGCAAGATCGTCGAAAAATTACCAAGCTTCCTCGTCAGATTTGGATAGGAAGTGGCCTTGACAAATGGTTTCCAACAACTGCTTAGTTGCTGGATTCAGGACCTCGTATAAGGTTTGGCAAAGTTTCCATCTCTCAATACCGTGATGAGGACACTGAACAAGAAGGTCTTTGTATCGGTCAAAACACTTCCAAAAGGGTTCGGTAGGAAGCTGGGAAAATTGGTTGATTTCATTTTGGATTCTCGCAGTCTTGTGATTCGGGTAGAACTTTTTAAGAAACGCTTTTACAAACTCATCCCAACTGGTTATGGAATGCGATGCGGTGCTATACAGCCACTTCTCAGCAAGGTCACACAGAGTGAAAGGAATGACTCGTAGCCGTATAGCATCGTCGGACAGTTAGGCTGTCTTCATCGTTGCACAGACGTTCTGGAATTTGTTGATGAAGATGTAGGCATATTCGGATTCCAGCCCGTGAAATTTGGGCAACATGTTGATGAAGTATGGCTTAATTTTGAAATTATCCCCATCGGCCGGCGGAAGTGAAAGACAGGTAGGGAGTGCAGAGCGGGTAGGATAGAAACGATCCTGGAGCGCGATTCGCTGTGGCGCTACAACAGGAGGTGGTTGCGGGTTATTCGCACCCAGATGAGGTGGAATCAGTCCCGGGGGAGGTAAAGGGATGTTAGGAGGAAATCCTGACATCTCAGAAGAAGAATTTGGTGATGGAGAAAGTGAAGGTGAGGATGTATGAACATAATCTCGGTCAACGTCAAAGTTGGCCGACAAAGATAAGGATGAAAGAGGTGTGGAGGGAGTTTCGACGTCGTAGTCGATCGCGTAGTCGGTAGCGACTAACATAACGCGGACTAGGAGAGCACCAGTGTCCCGAGTCCAACTGGACATACACTAAACGAGTTTAGTATAGTCAAAGCGTAGAAGGTTAGGGTAAGAAAACGTCAATGGAGAAATGCGGATGAAAGGTGGGTGAAATGGAATTCGGCCGACAAAGGGCAAGTTTTTATAAAAAAAAAAATTTGTTATTTTTTTAAAAATATTTTTAGAAAGAGTTTTAGAAAAAATATGTACGGACTTATTGCACAACTTCAAACAATCACAGTCAAAACATGCACAATCATACTTAGAGCTATGGTCTTCAAAGTCCACAAGACTGCTCCTAACTGTTCCAAAGTGACAAGTTGTGAGATAACCCTCAAATCGTCACTTCACTGCCAATTGTGGCCAGGTAAGCACAAATGAGGAAAGGAGGGTTCCGCTCACGAATCACCGTGAGACGGTCCTTTTAAAATTACATTTCTCACTTGTCTAGCCTAGGCACCACAAAGTCAAGTTTAGATAAACGATCGAATGCCCACAACCTTCCTCTATCCAATTGAGCATGACAGTCCTTAGTTGGTTGAGTCTAGATATTTTTTATTAAGCTCAAGAGTAATGCGTATGCTTTTAGTGATTTTTGGGGTCTTAGGAAGGGTGATGAAATCCCCAACCAATCTGAATTGGTGTTATAGCCCCTTAAAGTTCGTATTAATTATGCAAAACAGTAACAAACAAAAATCTAAAACACTTGCAAAAAATTTATTTGGCGGCGGCACAAAGAATCCTGCACAAAAAAAGTTTTATTGGAGAGGGTAAGAGAGTTTGTGCAAAGAATACTGCAGAAAAAATAGTTCAGTGGAGTTCAGAAGAGGGGAGAAGAGAAATGGGATACTCAAAGAGAGCTTTTGGTTGCTGATGTCACCCTTTGACCGCGGTTTCACGGCCAAACAAGCACTTGTGCCACAGTTCTACGGCTATACAGTGGAGTTGGACTTTCAATCTTCTTCCCTGTCCTGAGTTGGGTCTCCTCTTCTTGTTTAGAGCCCCTGAATCTTGATTTGGTCACTGAGTTTGCTCCAGAATTTGACAGTAGACCGTGGTTCCGTCTTGATCCGCCGCGGTGTAGCCGCGAGGTATGGGTCTAACTCCTCACGACTTTGGCACCGAACTTGACCTTCTTCCTATCCTGCACACTTGCACAAAAACGAATCAAAAATAACAAGATGATTTTTACAATATATTTTTTTTTGTTTGTGGTTATATGTATATCCACAAATTAACCCGAAATTACACAAAGAAATAAACTACCGTCTCCCCGGCAACGGCGCCATTTGATTGTTAGAGTTTTTGCGTGCTTAGTTTTAATTACTGCAATCAAGACGGTTTCGCTTGGTAGCTAGCCGGTTGAGTACGGGTCGTCCACAGGAATATGGGAATCTTTTTCTATGTGCTTTAACGAGTTAAGTCCAAATGTCCGGGTTTGTTTGAGATTAACTATGTGCTAAAATATGTATAAAGAGAGCTTGTTAGGGTTGGGATTAGGTTAGTTTGAGTTAGGAGTCGTTCACTTCTTTCGTTTCCACTCTTAATATCGGTGTTACGGTAATCGGCAACAACGGGGATTGGCACGACTAGGAAGGAAACTTGCGAGTATAAGTTAGGCTTTCCAACACTTAGTTTCTTCCTTTTGGTCCTTGTCCGTCCGTTCTTGGCTCTTAGCCTTAACCTCCGGTTAATTCAACCACAACCGGACTCGCTAAGGAATCACCGCTATCATGTAGGATAGGGTGCCGTAGGGAGCGGATTGTGGTTCAATTAACGGGAGTCCAATTCAAGATGTTGGGCAAAGAAAAGAGTGAGAGAGATTTCCTTCTCTCAAACTTTCCTTATCCTACCCTAACAAGTGAGAAACTACTCACCCATTACAAAAGAAAAAGACAATAAAAAAAGAAGGAAGATAGAAAGAAAGGGACTAGAAAATCACAACTAGCTATTTAAGACCTCACTTTGGCAAGGATCATACTTAAGCATCATTGTTGTAAGGATAAAGAAAAATAGAAGAAGAAAAAAAGCAAACAACAAATAACAACAGCTAGATTAGCAAATGAAAATTAAAAGCAAATATAATTAAACACAATAACAAGACAAGCATGTTAAAGAAAAGAACTCTTCTTTTATTCATCATTCATAAAGCTCACTATAAGTTTTAATGGAGAAAGATGAAAAGAGGAAGAAGAACTACAAAATCTAATCCTAAAATCTAATACAAAGAAAAGCACACTTCACTTAGCTTTGCACTGGGCTATTTATAGGCAGGAAACTGATACCCTAAGGATAAAATCTGCCCTCAAATACAATTACAAAACTACCCTTAAAAAACGAGTCAGTACTGAGCTAACTCGGCCGCGGATCCGCGGCCTAAGTGCCATGTTGGCCGCGGTTCCGCGGCCATATAGTGGAATTGGGGCTTCATCTTTTCTGTGGTTTTCAATATTGCTATTCTCTTCTGTTTGGTACACTTGGTTTCTTAGGATCTCATCATTTTTCTTCTAGATTTCCAGCAGTCCAAAAAGGTGAAATGATGCAGACTTTTTGCCTTGATTTTCTTGAGCTCCGCGTTGAAGTCTTGGATCTTGTGCTGCCCTTGTGCTTTGTGCATGAAATGACCAATGATTTGCCATTTTGTCCCTTGAACTGGTATGCGGCATCATACGGATAGTGAGCGGAGATCAGTATTTATCTGTTGTTGGCCGTAGTCCTGCATTTGTTGCGGTTTTTCATGAATTTCACTGCTTAGAGCTGAGAACCTGTAACCTGCAATTATTTAGCAAACACGAATCAATAGTACCTACCTGTATACAATGTGATTAAGAATGGGCGGTATAAAAATGCAAAAATCTGATATGAACAATGCGCAGGCGTCCAATGCAGGGGTTTCAGGTACTCTTTCAGTATGCTCGTTCGATGCGCACGTTTTGTTTGATCCGGGATCTACGCACTCGTATGTTTCTACACACTTCGTGCCGAATTTAGGCCGAGAGTCGTGTTTGCTAGATCAGCCACTCATTGTGATTACTCCTGTTGGCGAGTCTTTTGTTGCGCGACATGTGTTTCGATCGTGTGCCGTTAGGATTGGAGATAGAGATTCGTCCGTCGATTTGATCCTTCTAGATATGTTGGACTTTGACATTCTCCTTGGCATGGACTAGTTAGCTGCTTGCTATGCGTCCTTGGATTGCCGTGAGAAGACAGTCAGATTTTGTTTTCTGGGAGAGTCTGTTCTAGTTGTGCAGGGGGACCGTGGTGCCGCCCCTCCCATTTTGATTTCATCCCTTTACGCTTGTTGGCTTTTGAGGAGATGATGTCGGGGATTCTTGGCTTTCATTCGTGATACCGGAGCCACAGTAGAGTCGTTGGACCGGGCTCCTATCGTGCGAGAGTTTCCCGACGTTTTTCCCGATGTGTTACCTGGATTACCGCCAGAGCGTGAGATTGAGTTTTGCATTGATCTTATTCCCGTTTCGCGGCCTATTTCTATACTACCTTACCGGATGGCCCAGCGGAGCTTAAAGATCAATTGCAAGAGTTGCTTGATAGGGGACTTGTACGTCTGAGTGTTTCGCCTTAGGGAGCTCCTGTTCTGTTCGTTAAGAAGAAGGACGGTAGTTTGAGGTTCTTTATAGATTATCGTCAGCTGAACCGAATTACGGTGCGGAATAGGTTTCCTTTACCTCGCTTTGACGATTTGTTTCATCAGCTCCAGGGGGTGGGACATTTCTCCAAGATTGATTTGCGATCGGGTTATCATCAGTTGCGGGTTCGGAGTGATGACATTCCGAAGACTGCCTTTCGTACGCGCTACGGGCATTATAAGTTTCTGGTGATGTCGTTCGGACTCACCAATGCCCCAGCAGCATTCATGGATTTGATGTGTAGGGTTAGTATAGCACCTTGTGAAGGTTTTGGCAAGCATCAATCATGCTACTTTAAAATTTTTGGGGTGCTAAACAAACCCTAACCAAGATCTTAACTAGAGACTTAGGGTTAAACATGCATGTAAACAAATTTACTTCTAAGATTTGGGGATTACAACCTTTGTAGTCCGTTCCTTCGCTTCATAAGCTCCGAGTTGAGGTCCCTTCGCTGCGATCATCAAGTACCCAGACTCTAGAGAGGCTCCATGAAGAGAAGATGCAAGCTTGCTTCCAATCTTCAACTACTATGATGATCTACCTTGAAGAATCTCAAACCCAAGCTCTTGCTTCACTAATCAAGTATTAGCAAAGCAAACACCCTAATCTAAGTGGCTATAATAGATGAGGATGATGAAGTAGGAATTTTTCTCTCTTTTGTTTTCAATTTCTCACTTTATTTCATCACATCACAAAAAGCTAGAAAGCTTTTTCAAGGAGGAATAAGAAGAAGAAATCTATTTGTGATGAATAATGAAATCTAGTTGTGGTTACAAATCCAACCATGGGTTAATAATGAAGGGCTTAACCCATGTAGAGAATAAACCTAAGGTAAAGGGTTTGGGTTGGGTTAAGAAATATCTATACAAAATATCTTAGCAAAAAACAAAAGAAAGCTTCATGAAGCTTCATGAAAAAGCTAACCCAAATGCTAACCCAAATCAAACCCTAACTTGTTTTAATCTCCACAAAATATGTTGTATTTGTAACCCTAACTTATTACAATATTATATATCACATATATAATATATTTTGCAACAAAAGAAAATAATACAATTAACATATATCGCATATATATCAATGTATTATCCGGTGAGAAAATGAATCAATAAAGCGAGCTTATATCAGTTAACGTAATGTAATATATTACATATATAATTATACTTTAAATTATCGAATCAACACTTGATCCGACAATCCGTCTATATTGCATATAACCGACTAATATAACATGTACCGATTCATCGAATCAACACTTGATCCGATGACCCGGCTATATCACATATACCCGGCCGATATCATATATCGCGAGAATAGAATACGGTATCTCATACCGTATTATTCTCGGTCCCGCACATATCACATATGTGCTCCTACTCCGTTTTGCCTGAGCCAGGAAACCTCTGTGTAGGACTCTAAAGAATCGTCAATACGCCGGCAGTAGGTGATGATCATATCAAACACCCACAAGCTGCAAGCGGTCAGCTAAACATAATAGCCACCCAGGTATTGAGCAATCAGAAGATCAACAAGCAAGCATGTACATTCTCCTGCGAATCTAATCAGTAACACTCCCGTACAGTCTGGTCTCTTCGTCTGATATGTCGCATATCCAGTCTAAGGGTGGTTAACGTCAGACCCCAGTAACCAATAAGTCGTGTCGATATGAGGTCCATAATAGTTCGAGAAACTACTGATAACACTTACCGGTAAATCTCAGCAACCCTGGCCAAGGATTTCCAGTTATAGCCAATCGAACACAGCGCAACATCAACTCCCTATACCGGGAGAGACGAAACCCCTCCTATCTCTCATTGCCTCTATATGACTCGGGACTGTACCCAAAAGCCACCATTTTGCACGCCCTCTTAGACGTGGTATGATGGAAATCAAAGCACAGTGGGAATCATACAAGACTCTATGACGATCTCGGGTCTACAGACTAACCTGTACCAGTGTCACCAAAGAACTGCCATCTGACGTGAGGTATAATACCATCTAGGAGTTCTCGGCGAGTCCGTCCAGTGTACCGAGTCTCCACTGAGCACCCGTATACTATCTCTGATGTCAAACATCAATGGATATGGGATCATCCATCGCCCATCTACATGGGTCAAGAAGCATACGCTAGTCTACTCTGGTATATCGATGCCCTGTCTCGATACATTTGCGACTAGGAACATTTGAAGGATGTACTTAGCGACTACACTGTCCCCACTAGTATGATCTGCATCATAGTCCTGGTAGTCAAGTACTCATCCTAAGGGCTTTATCAACATGTAACATAGAGACTATCAGAGTACATGTTAAGATAAAGAGCAACCAGATAGCATATTATCATGTCGAGCAAGAAAGTCCTCCATATATATGTCCAAGCATCCACTACAATATACATCGCATGTACAGTAATGGCCTCTAGGGCATACATATCACTAACAATCTCCCACTTGCACTAGGGCCATCTGTTCTAGTACCTCATACTAAACAATCAGCTGTGGTTGATGTATCTCATACTCAACCATCCCATAATAAGTCTCTACTGGGTAATAGGCCTTTGTGAGTGGATCCGCGTTGTTGTCCTCTGTGTCTACTCTCCTAACCTTGATCTCCCTGGAGATCAACCATCTCCATGATCAGGTGATACTGCCTTAGAATATGTCCGGATCACAGATGGGACGGGGTTTCCTTGGAAAAAAGCCAAAACTCCATTGTCACACAATGGTAGGAACGAAGTTCATTTGATGAACTAGTGTACATCCAGACTATTTCTTTGGTAGCATCCTTGGTAGTGATTTATCCTGCCTTTATCGTCTAGTATGTCACGGTATCTAGCGTGGAACTCTTCCAACATACCGTCCCTCCACTGAAGGTAAAGACAATACCTGTGACTGACATTTAGTCGACCTTACCACCCTGGAAGCTTTCCAGTGATTCTCCCCAGGATCGATTGATACCATCTCACTACATCTAGTGAGAATCCTAACATCCAATTAGATCTATCTCATAGATCCAAAACCAAGATTTATGAGGTATCATCTTGATCCTATATAGAGAATCCTTGTGATAAGAGGAGATTGACCGAGTGTAGCATAGGAAACTCCTTTCCTATCAAGAGTATGTCATCCACGTACAATACGAGGATCACCACCATACTCTCTACTACCTTTTTGTATATACAAGGTTCATCTACCATTTTGATAAAGTCAAAATCTTTGACTACCACATCAAAAGAGACGTTCCAACTCCGCGATGCCTGCTTTATCCCATAAAGCAACTTGCTCACGTTTCCGTTGCTCCCACTGTCTATGAAGCCCTCTGGCTGTGTACTTATAGATGCTCTCTTCTAAATCAATATTTAGTAAAGCAGTCATGACACCCAACCGCCAGATATCGTAGTCATGGTATGTAGCAATTGCAAGTAGAATCTGGATGGACTTAAGCATAGCTTTGAAAGCCTCAACCTTTCCATGTACACCAAGTAATCTTCTCAAGATATACTTGCTTCTTATGGGGATTTAACCCTTCAGATAAAGCAACCAAAGTCCATACTTTGTTGGTGTACATAGATTCAGATCACTAAGCATCCAGCCATTCTTATAGAGTCCCCACTCTTGATGGCTTGCTCGAAACAAGTTGGGTCATCATCTTATGATGCAATCCTCGCTCCTACTGTTATAGAGAAACCGAAGTATCTCTCAGGTGGATGAAGAACCCTACTAGATCGGCAGAGAGGCTGAGGTTCGTTAGAAACTATTGAATCCTTCGGGTTTACCAAATCATCAGCTGCGGTTTGTATAGCTGGAACTTTTTTCAGTTCTACCTCATGACCACTAATTTCTTCATAAGAAATTCCTTTTCCAAAAGGTGGCATGCTGAGAAACAAAACACCTTTGGCTCCTCAGTTTGGTAGAAGATATTCCCTTGCGAATGCTTGGGATATCCAACAAACTTCCACAGAACTGACCTTACCTCGAGTTTGTCCGGATTTTGCTTTGGACAACCCCAAATCTTAACATCCTTAAGAGATGGGCTCTTTCCATACCATATGACATATGGAGTGGTAGGCACCTGATTTGGTTGGAATCCTATTCAATAAGTGTTCCCCTCCGAACGGCGGCGCACAAGACTGCGATGTCCTGACGCTGAGATTCGGGGCAGATGCTATTTGGTTTTATCCGTCCACCTCTCCGAAGATGCCAAGTTGATTTATGGCACCGTGTATCGGAGGTTTAGACGGATGCGGCCGATGTAGCAGACTTCGTCAGATTCCCCCTCAGGGTGAGGGGTTTTTGATTGTGGGGACGCTCTTCCCTGCAGGCGCAAGCCCCTGCAGTTAATTACGCTACCGCATCGCGGTAACAACTTTCTCCTTCTCCAGAATTTCACTTCGTGTCGTGGGTGTTTGTTTTGTTTGTGGTTGCCCGTGGATTGTATACGGAGACTGAGTAATGTCGTCGCCCGTAGGACGTGGATTAGTCTAAATCCGTATTTACTTAGATTTGGGTTTGGTGTTTTTAGTTTAAGGATGCATTAGTCGCGTTGCGGCTAAGATCAACTTAAACGTTCGCCAAGGATACGTTAGTCCTGTTTTGGACTAAGATCAACTTGATGTGATGATCGATTTAATATCTGGCCATCGGGACTCGTCACCTCTCTAACGTCGTTGAAGGATTACAACGGCAGATGTCAGATGAGTTCAGAGATGTACCCTGGAACCGAGGTTGATTTGGAGTTTTATAGTCCGTTTGAATGTTTAAGGATACGTTAGCCGTATTTGGGGCTAAGATCAACTTAAACGGGACCGTTTAGATCCGGCAAAAGAGCATTTAGAGGCTCTATTGTTCCAGTTTAGGGACGTGGTGGTCCATGTTCCAGTTTAGGGACGTGGTGGTCCAATATTAGTTTAGGGACGTTTCGGTCCAATATTAGTTTAGGAACGTTTCGGTCCAATATTAGTTTAGGGACGTTTCGGTCCACGAGTTTAAGGACCCCGCAGTCCATATTGATGTGTGGTCATCGGGACCCGTCACCTCTCTGACGTCGTTGAAGGATTACAATGATGGGTGTCAGAGGAGTTCGGAGATGTACCCTCGAACCGGATATAAATTAATTTAAGAGAACAGCTGTGCTCAGTCAATTTAATTTGAGGACTTACGGCCAAAATTGGGCTAAGTCCAGTTGAGCATATTCAGCATTTTTCTTGATCTTTGGCCTATTAGGCCTGTGCTAGGGCTTTGCTCATATTTAATAATGCACTGCATTTTCTTCTGGTCTGCTAGGCCTCTTTGATTTGGGCTCTGTCCCTTTATTTATGATGCAGAGCACCTGTTTTGGTTTGGGCTCCCCCCCTCTTTTTTAAAAAAAATAATGCATTGCATTTTATTAGGCCTGTTAGGCCTTCTTTAATTGGGCTTGGCCCTTTTGTAAACAATGCAGTACATTTGTCTGGCGCTTTGCGCCAAGTAATGAACGCAAGCTCACATGGTGATGACACGTGTCATGCTCTGGCGAGCGCAAGCGCAACAACGCTTTTCTAGTGCGCTGCGCTTGCGCTGCTGACACGTGGCGCGCTGTGGTGAATTGCGCCAGTTTTAGAGAGCAAGGCTCTGTTTCAAAAGCGCATAGCGCAATTGGTTCAGATTCTGACACGTGGCGCTCTCTGGTGGCTTGCGCCAACCCAAGAGCGCAACAGTGCAGTTTTGCAAGTGCAAGGCACTATGATTTAAGAATCTTTTAGATTCAAGAACAAAAGCGCAAAGCACTGTTAGATTTCTTGATCTAATTTAGACCAAACAAAAAAATAAGTTTTTTCTTATCTTAAAAAACCAAAGGTTCATAAAAGTGCAAAGCACTATTTTATTATTATTAATTTTTTTTATTAAAGATCATTGATCTTGTTATTAGATCTATGATCTGTTCATAAGAGAACTTTCTCTTCCTTCTAAAGGTTTTTACCTTTTTGTTCTTGAGAAGTTCTTTAGAGTTCTCTTTCCCTTCTTTTTTTTAGAAATGTTGATGCCTTTGAATTGAGGTCTGGGGTCCTTTTTATAGTGCCCATAAATTAGTTAAATTTGTTAAAGAGATCTTTCTCTGAGTGATTTAGGGAATTTTCCCCACCGTTGGATCTTTGATCCAAGGGCTTCTGTTTTACAAAAGAAAATCTTCTTGTTTTAACAAGAACAGAAAGATTTCTTTAAAATCTTAATTCTGTTTGGTGCAAATACCCCAGCGCGTGCCGCGCAGCGCACAGCGCAGCGCAACTGCGCTAGCGCATCTGCGCTGACACGTGCCGCGCAGCGCAAACCGCAGCGCAACTGTGCTAGCGCATCTGCGCTGACACGTGCCGCGCAGCGCATCTGCGCTGACACGTGCCGCGCAGCGCAGTACTTGCGCAACTGAAGCGTTGCTTCCTTTAATTTTGCTTAAAATAGAGCTTTGCTCTGATTGGGCGCGCCTTCTTGGGCGCTGCGCTGACGTATCAGCGCCTGACATGTGGCGCGTTGCGTCCGAGATTTGAAGTGTTGCTTCAAAATTTTGAATTTTGAATTTCAACAGAGCTTTGCTCTGATTGGGCGAAACAAATGCCCCCCCCCACCGTTGCGCTCACGTGGCGCACACGTGAGTGCAGCGGTGGCAAACTCCTGATTATTGGATCAAGGGGTGAGCTCAAGGGGCGCAAGCGCCTTATAAATAGGACCTCTGGCCCTTAGAAAAATCTCACCGTTTCAAGATTTTTATTTTCTAGAGCTTTGCTCTCATTCAAGAACTTTCAGAGCTTTGCTCATTTCTAAAGTCAAAAACTTTAGGTAAAATTAATTAAACTTAATTTAACTTAATCTCAACCAAAGAGCTTTGCTCTCACAGATCTTTTGATCTAAAGAGATCCCCATTGGGGTTCCATAAACAGAGCTTTGCTCTCAAGAACTTATAGATCTGTAGAGATCTTGTTCATGGGTTCTAACCCATGAGTAGAGCTTTGCTCTTTGAATCATCTGTAGATCTTTTAGATCTGAAAATTGAAGCACTTATTTTAAGTTTTCATGGATTTTTCAAGGTTCCAAAATTTTTAATTCTTTTAAGTGTTAAAAAAAATTCTGATGCATCTTTCCATTATTACCACAGAGCTATGCTCTTTTAAGGAATCCTATTCCTCTAAGACCAGAGTTTGATAAGTGTCACTCTGTGACAAAGCTTTGCTCTGAAAGAGGAGATTTTCTCCTTGTCTTTAGGGATCTCCCATTGATGAGAATATTCTCTTGGGGGTCTTTTCATTAATTGACAGTCTCAACCAATGATGGGGCTGTCTTATTACATGAGGCACTGTCATCCAGATTTTGTGGGTCCTCATTTGGTCCCCTACCCACTGCACTGCTGTGTGGTGTAATTAATTAATTTTAATTTAATTAATGCATTTTTTTTTAAATATCAAGCGTTGGAATTACAACACTAACGACTAAATTGTTCTTTTGCAGCGATCATGTCTCTAGACACTTCATTCTCGTTCGTCCGCTCGGAGGAGGGCTTTCCCGAGGCTCCCTTGGACCGTGAAGTCCTGGCCATGATTAAGGAGTACGACCCGGAATACAAGAGTCTCCACCTTTGGGGGTCGTGGTACAATCAGATCATCATGGGCCGACGGAGCTTCACATGCACGGTGCCGTCAGAACCCATAACGGCGATTCATTACGCCAGCCCACCCCCGGTGCAGTACGCCGTGGAGATGGTTGATTGGACATCGAAGGGCTTTCTACATCCCGCCATAGATGCGATTCCGGTTCAGCGTCCCATGGTTTTGGATATCCTGGGACGCCGCATCTGTCAAGGCGAGGCACGACCTTGGGGGCAATCATATAATATCGGTTTGATCCCCCGCCACCCAATCGGCTATCTGCCGTGGGCCCGGTATATCCTGTCGACGAAGAAGTCGCAGTTGATAAGATTAGGATTGTATACCGCAGTCTACGTCTCCCTCTTCCAGTATCCCATGCTTCCCACCTGGTGGTTCAAGGCCTTCCTGGAGCAGTGGAACATTCCTACCCATACTTTCCTCGCTATGGATCGGGAAGTGTCAATCTCTTTGGAAGAGTTTACGAAGGTATCCGGTCTACCGGTCATGGGGGAACATTATGAGGAGTTGCTCCCGACGGATGAGTACGTCTTTGGTGCTAAGCCGGTGATAAGGGGGCTCACGCCGGAGAACGCTGTTCAACACCAATTTCCAAGTCTGATCAAGGTGTTGAACATCTACGAGGCCCTTTTCATTGAGCGTGGGAGCCGCGGAGTTAATTTTGAGGATTTCATTGCTCGGTTCCTTCACCCAAACGTTCTCTCGGCAGAAGCTGCCAAGTTTGCCACCCTTGAGGACCCTTTCGGTTTAGGTTTGGATAACCTGCCAGCGAAGGACATAGACCAAAAGGACTTTTTTCTTCCTAACTCCCCAACCATGTCTTTTGTGGAAGTCGCAGCCTCCGAGATGGACGAGGAGGCCTTCTTTCTAGGATTTCTTCGGCTTTGGCTGAGTTGGTTTGCACTCCCAATGCACTCTCACCGCATGCGGCCCTCTGTTTTTTTACCCAGCCCAACGAATGACTATCGGGATAAAGGTGGCCGTTGGGATCGCCGGCTTGGCGCACTTATATCATGGCCTCAGCCGAGCAGCGGATGCTAACGAGCCTGGGGTGCTGCACGTGGTCTTCCCGATGCACTACTTTATGTCGTGGCTCGAGCTATATACGGCGGGTTTCTTCGGCATGCATAAAAGGCCCTCGTTCTACGAAAGGTGCAGTTTTCCTCGCATTCTACAGTTGATCGGCGCATCAATTGTAAATCCATCGCCACGAAATGCCAGGGGTTTACTCCTTCGCTCCCACACCATTGGAGCTGGTGTGTCTTTCATTGATAAGGTGTTGACTATTGGAAAAACGTCCACCACTGCAGTGCGGCCATTGCAAGACACTTTCAAGGATGGAGCTTCAGTTTTAACGGCCCGGGAGACCCTTCACTTATATTCCATCAGACCGGGCTTCTTGGTGTTTAGGCAGGACGGGGCAGCGATCTTCATGAGATATAACCCTCATCGTTTCGCCCAACAGCTGAGCTATAATCAAGGGGTACCGCTGGAGGCCTTTTTATCGGAACCTGCCGCGACTGAAGTGTCATGACCCGAAAATACGGAACGTGACTGGCACTTAGATTGTAAAGCAATCAATCCTGAAATCTAGATATATCTGTATAAAGAAAATCCTTAACTTTTATCATGGTAAATTTGTATAGAAATCTGAAATATCATCGATGAAATCCATGGAAATCCGTGTCAAGCATCGACAAAAAAACATGTAAATCTCAAGTCTCAATACCTCATAGTCTCAATATCTCATAGTCTCAATATCTCGGGCTCCGTCAGTCCGGATCGGCCCATATCATCAAATCTCACGACAACGATCGGTATCCTCCGGATATCCGCCGTGCCAGACATCACCGGTAGGTAGCCTTCCCCTGCCAGGCTCATCATCTACAACTCGATCTTCTTACCCCGGGGTACCATACCGGGCCCACCATGTACCCGAGACGGTTCATCCACTCCTCGAATCGGGTCTCGAAATCCAACAGAAAACATAAAATCTCATGGTGGACGACACATACATCACGAGAAAACTGCATCTTATATTTTAAAAAAAGAGAGGAGAGAGAGAGAAGTTTTTATATATTCTTGCGGTTTTCCCCAAAATCCAGAAATCTCATACAAATCCAAAATCCCAAAATCATGAATAAGTATATGATAAGTGTCGGCATATGCCCCATAATACTGCATGATAACATGAAAATGTGAATACATGAAATGTCTAAGTAATAAATGCCATGTCTATATTAACACCAGAGAGTAATCACAATATTATATCGATCTAACTGTTAGCTGATTCTATGAATAAAAGATAATATGATCTAAAGTGTACGTGACATAGCAATTACCGATGATGATGTGTGTGAGCCGGCAAATAAGTGTGCGTGGAATATGCGCATCATCGGTAATGGTGCTAGTGTCCTAACAGGCAAAGTTTTATTCTGATTATTGAAACATATGTATGAACATGCACCATAATGATTACGGTCTGAATGTAAAGACAGATGTGTAATAACCACTCATTTGATATACAAGTATAACTACAACTATATATCTCGAGCCTAAACTAGTGTTCATCTAACCTCCTAAAGAACTAAACCTAAGAAACTAGTCGATCTGAAATAAGAGTACACCTAAAGTCTGAGTCCATATCTCTAATAGTCGGCGATCCAGCCTCAATAGCGTCACGTACGTAGTACGACTTCCTCGAATCAAGAGTGCGGACCAATCATCACATCTATGCCTCGTACGGTAAAATCCATCGCACGGCATCCCGATATCGGGGTACGGGACAAGTATCACCTACGTGTCTCATCATTTGTATAATACCATCATCAACACATGTCATGATCAAGGTGCTATACTGTAATCGCATACATCAATCATATATCATTGCCAGCATAAATATACATCGTTAATTATCCTCAGAAATGTCATGTCATATGTATCATATTATGATTAAGTCACACTTAGATCACATCGTAATCAAGTCACACCTATATGATATCGTAATCAAGTCACACCTATATGATGTCGTAATCAAGTCACACATATATCATATCAGAATTTCAAGCATAGGTTATGGTCCGGGTTCTATTTTAGAGTCCCATGTACTTCAATATCATCACCACCCTTTATTATTTATGTATACCTATTCATTATCTCATTTCCTAATGATCCGCTAACATCATAACACGACCGTATAGCCAAGAATCACGGCATCAAGCCCAGTTATATTGTTTCATCCCCGTGTATCATATCATATCCTTGTATCACATATACGTATTGTGTATATATATATACCTACACCTAGTCCTATACACACACACACACACACACACACACACAAACACACATACACGTATACACCACATCGAGTTTTAGTGTGTGCGTGTGTGTGTATCTACCTGAAACCTACGAATCTCCTCCAAGATATTCATCCTCGGGTAAGGTCTTTCTAAATCAATCTAGTCCAAGCTAAGGTCACTACCAGGGTCCTACTCACCAAAATTCTAAGGTCACATCTGGCTTCCTAATGACAATAAGTACTTATTCCTATTCTATGTTGCGGGGGTGCTAAACGCCATCCACCCGATTTCCCCCGTAGATATACATCTACTCACCTGGTCCTTGTCTGCCGAAGATGATGGCGCCACACTCTCCCTTATCGTACAAAGTCCACGCGAAGGTACCCCAAAATAAAGTAGCTATTAGTAAAAAGAACAATGGAGCATCTTCAGTAAGGATCAAGTGCTTCAAGAAGGGCACGACCCCCGTGACAATTCCCTGGATAGAGGCAATAATAAGGGGCTGCAAAAATTCATTTCATCTTCAATTTCTCAATAAGAAAGCATAGTTGGCCAATTATTTCTTCTTTTCTTGTAGACCATAGCTCAGTTGCTTCAGAATCTTCTGACATTCAACAAAGGCACTTTCTCAGGTGCATTATCCTTCATTGAAGCTTTAGGCAGTTTGTTAGGAGCATCATTGTTAATAGGGCGTTAGTTGGAAGTTTCTCCTCCTCAAAATTGAAGGTTCGTCTAGGTGGTGGAGAGGGCATTTGAAATACATAAGTGTATAGAATGATTGCACCAACCCATTGACCAAATGAGATATATGCATTTCCATCTTGGCTACATTTTCTAGAATCACCAACTTGGTTTGGAACTGTCTCGGCATAGAGCTGCAATTAAGACAAGTATATTTTTGATGTTACCAATTCCAATATGTACAATGGTGAACTTGAAGTATGGGTATGGAGATTGCACAATTGAAGCCACAAGAAGCCTGATTAATAAGCCTGATATTGTACCCATGACATCATTGACAGGAATAAACTACCATTCAAGAAATTTTTTCTTAGTGATTACTCATCCAAGTTGTGAGAATATCAGACAAGAAAGGAGAAGAGAAAAGACGAACCCATTAAGAAGCTTCCTCCCACGATCGCGAGGAGAGCATCGACCACTGATCACGAGACATCGGTAGCGACGGCGGATCCTAATGCTTCGATGCAGCCGGTGTCATCATTGACGGCAGAGTCGATGAGGCCGGGGAGCTCAGGTGAAAAATCAGGCATCGGGGGTTGGGATCTAGGTTTCCGAGATGAGCATCAATGATGAGACGAAGGGATCAAAGCTTAGAGAGGAGAGGGAGTAACTGCGAGTAGGATCGAGCGCGGGCGAGAATGGAGCTGGAGCTGGATTCGCATTAGAAGAGGGCCGATTCAGGTTCGGGTTCGGATCATGGAGGGAGACGGAGGAGGAGACGTCGGCGGCGGCGAGGTTAGCGCGTCTCGGTTCTCGATCCCAGGCCTCTTGAGGATGAGATAGGGAATTTGATGGAATTTTCCTAGTTTAGTAATTGGGCAAACTAGGAAAAGAAATCAAGAATGTTATGGTGATGGGGCTGGCCTATGCTGCTGGGAAAGTGAGGGGCAACTAGGGAAAATGGTGATTGGCTGACATTGTTGACTTGAGAAGGGGGAAATGGTGACAAACTACAACCATACCATATATATATATATGGTAACTTGAGAAAGGGAAAATGGTGACCAACTACAACCATACCATACCATAACTCACACACACATTGGTTTTAAATATATATATATATATATATATATATATATATATATAGACACACACACATACATGCTACAACCATACCATTTTGTGACAAAACTCCTCAAGCCCAAATTTTTTTTTAGGCCAATCACTGAAGATATTTTTATTATTTTACACAAACTCATTATTTTATTATTTTAAATTCTTAAAAACAATATTTTATTTTTCTGAAATATTACAATCTTCCCCCCTTTAGGAAATTCGGTCCCCGAATTTAAAATTAAACCCCCCAAATACTTAAAACATTTCAGTCAATTACTCAAATCGACTGGGCTCTGAGTATCATGAATACATAAAACATCTCTTAGCGCAATACATGCGCATGAAAATGAGGGTAAAACTCAAAATCAAAACTCCGTCAAGCAATACGCAATTATCGAATTTATGGCGAAAATACGAGTGTCAAATCCAATATGAAGACCAATCTGATATAATTAAAACTATAATAGGTACATGGTACGCATCGTCGTAAAGTCCTTAAAACATCTTATTAGAAATGCATGCAAAAACCCTTTCAAATTGCCGTGCGATGTGCGTATCACGGCATAAGTAGCGGACGTTCATTTATAAGGAAAATAGTTATATGTATATACATATCTTTTGTTTTAACATATACGTCTCGCCATTTGAAAATGATTTTAGAAGGGTTTCCTTTTTAAAATATTTCCTGTGATCTCGGACACGTAGGAAAATATTGAGACTATAGCTTATTTTTGAAATCCCTTCGGTAATTATCGATGCATGCAAAAAACAATTAGGTGATGTTCTCATAACAGCACCGCTGGTTTACTAAACTATATAGCACATAAGTCATGAAAACATGATGCTCGAAAGTAATCCAACTCAATTAGCGTATACAAAAGTGTCACATGCGTCTTGTGCGCACGGAAATCGAAATCAAAGTCAAGTTCCATACATGAGCACAGAACGAAATCTAAGTGCAACGGGTGTGCACGAAAGCATGTGTCGAGTGCAACGGGCGTGCACGACAACAATATCAGGTGCATCTAATCTGCACAAAAATCTCGATTTAGCGCATCTGGTGTGCACAAAATCGCATCAAGTGCACCAAGTGTGCACAAGAATCTCAATCAAGTGCACATGGTGCATGAAATTATACACCGAATATCAAAATCGAAATCACAGTACGAAAGTGCATGAAAACTAGGTCGAAGTATATGTCAAAACCATGTGTAACCATATGCACGAAATCAAATCAAAATCTCAAAATGTATTAAAACCAAATCAAGTACACTGGGTATGTACTAAACAACATCAATACAACTGATATATGAAACATAAATAGAATGTAATGAAGGTACACATAAGAAATACCAATCATAGAACAAAGTCCTCAAAATACCAAAATCCAATCAACGAAAATATGAAATTCAAATCACCAAATCACAATCGTAAACACTATCGTTAATGTGCGCCTCTTTCCCCTTTCCTCTGGTGTCGACTGCTTCGAACTTGTCTCTTTATAGGTGTGCTGACTACGCTACCAACGGCAATACTCACATCTAGAGTCTCCCACGTAGTCGATCCCTTCACCTGAAATCCGGACTACATTAAACTTTTCGATCGATCCATCAAAATCCCATAATTCCCCGAGAGCTCAACACTCAAGTACAGTTTAAAAATATCCAGTACATACCCCAGCATCGATGGTCCAGCCGTAGAAGGGCAAACCCAAGCCTCACTAATGGCACCGTGGAACTGCCGTAAACCCTAAGGTTCAAGGGCGTTCTCGTGGTCATTATGTCGAGTTAGGGTTTCATTCTTCTAGAGGGTCCATAGAAATACCTGCATGTTCATCTGAATACCTTAAACTTGGGAAAATGGGTTTCTGACAATCGTTCGAATCCTTTAACTTCGTCTGGACGGCATGTGAATACTTTTCGTCCGCACGCTAAACAATACTTCAATCCTCAAGAATAAACGATACCCTACTGGTCATCACATACGATCCGCAGCTCCCTCTGCCCGTGCGACCGTGGTAACAGAAACCACCTTCCGACATCGACGAAGATAGGTCAAAGGAACGAATGAAATACGGTGAAAAGAAATGTACATCCTAAGGCTCCTTAAGCTGAGTAGCGTATCGTAAGTATGCCGCGGATCATACCTACGGTACGTTACTCTACCTAAGTCGCCTACTCCATCAACCAAGGGTCACCTAGACTTATACAAGGTTAAACCTGGCTCTGATACCAACTTTGTCACGACCCGAAAATACGGAACGTGACCGGCACTTAGATTGTAAAGCAATCAATCCTGAAATCTAGATATATCTGTATAAAGAAAATCCTTAACTTTTATCATGGTAAATTTGTATAGAAATCTGAAATATCATCGATGAAATCCATGGAAATCCGTGTCAAGCATCGACAAAAAACATGTAAATCTCAAGTCTCAATACCTCATAGTCTCAATATCTCATAGTCTCAATATCTCGGGCTCCGTCAGTCCGGATCGGCCCATATCATCAAATATTACGACAACGGTCGGTATCCTCCGGATATCCGCCGCGCCAGACATCACCGGTAGGTAGCTTTCCCCTGCCAGGCTCATCGTCTACAACTCGATCTTCTTGCCCCGGGGTACCATACCGGGCCCACCATGTACCCGAGACGGTTCATCCACTCCTCGAATCGGGTCTCGAAATCCAACATAAAACATGAAATCTCATGGTGGACGACACATACATCACGAGAAAACTGCATCTTATATTTTAAAAAAAGAGAGGAGAGAGAGAGAAGTTTTTATATATTCTTGCGGTTTTCCCCAAAATCCAGAAATCTCATACAAATCCAAAATCCCAAAATCATGAATAAGTATATGATAAGAGTCGGCATATGCCCCATAATACTGCATGATAACATGAAAATTTGAATGCATGAAATGTCTAAGTAATAAATGCCATGTCTATATTAACACCAGAGAGTAATCACAATATTATATCGATCTAGCTGTTAGCAGATTCTATGAATAAAAGATAATATGATCTAAAGTGTACGTGACATAGCAATTACCGATGATGATGTGTGTGAGCCGGCAAATAAGTGTGCGTGGAATATGCGTATCATCGGTAATGGTGCTAGTGTCCTAACAGGCAAAGTTTTATTCTGATTATTGAAACATATGTATGAATATGCACCATAATGATTACGGTCTGAATGTAAAGACAGATGTGTAATAACCACTCATTTGATATACAAGTATAACTACAACTATATATCTCGAGCCTAAAATAGTGTTCATCTAACCTCCTAAAGAACTAAACGTAAGAAACTAGTCGATATGAAATAAGAGTACACCTAAAGTCTGAGTCCATATCTCTAATAGTCGGCGATCCAGCCTCAATAGCGTCACGTACGTAGTACGACTTCCTCGAATCAAGAATGCGGACCAACCATCACATCTATGCCTCGTACGGTAAAATCCATCGCACGGCATCCCGATATCGGGGTACGGGACAAGTATCACCTACGTGTCTCATCATTTGTATAATACCATCATCAACACATGTCATGATCAAGGTGCTATACTGTAATCGCATACATCAATCATATATCATTGCCAGCATAAATATACATCGTTAATTATCCTCAGAAATGTCATGTCATATGTATCATATTGTGATTAAGTCACACTTAGATCACATCGTAATCAAGTCACACCTATAAGATATCGTAATCAAGTCACACCTATATGATGTCGTAATCAAGTCATACATATATCACATCAGAATTTCAGGCACAGGTTATGGTCCGGGTTCTATTTTAGAGTCCCATGTACTTCAATATCATCACCACCCTTTATTATTTATGTATACCTATTCATTATTTCATTTCCTAATGATCCGCTAACATCATAACACGACCGTATAGCCAAGAATCACGGCATCAAGCCCAGTTATATTGTTTCATCCCCGTGTATCATATCATATCCTTGTATCACATATACGTATTGTGTATATATATATACCTACACCTAGTCCTATATACACACACACACACACACACACACACACACACAAACACACATACACGAATACACCACATCGAGTTTCAGTGTGTGCGTGTGTGTGTATCTACCTGAAACCTACGAATCTCCTCCAAGATATTCATCCTCGGGTAAGGTCTTTCTAAATCAATCTAGTCCAAGCTAAGGTCACTACTAGGGTCCTACTCACCAAAATTCTAAGGTTACATCTGGCTTCCTAATGACAATAAGTACTTATTCCTATTCTACGTTGCGGGGGTGCTAAACGCCATCCACCCGATTTCCCCCGTAGATATACATCTACTCACCTGGTCCTTGTCTGCCGAAGATGATGGCGCCACACTCTCCCTTATCGTACAAAGTCCACGCGAAGGTACCCCAAAATAAAGTAGCTATTAGTAAAAAGAACAATGGAGCATCTTCAGTAAGGATCAAGTGCTTCAAGAGGGGCACGACCCCCATGACAATTCCCTGGATAGAGGCAATAATAAGGGGCTGCAAAAATTCGTTTTATCTTCAATTTCTCAATAAGAAAGCATAGTTGGCCAATTATTTCTTCTTTTCTTGTAGACCATAGCTCAGTTGCTTCAGAATCTTCTGACATTCAACAAAGGCACTTTCTCAGGTGCATTATCCTTCATTGAAGCTTTAGGCAGTTTGTTAGGAGCATCATTGTTAATAGGGCGTTAGTTGGAAGTTTCTCCTCCTCAAAATCGAAGGTTCGTCTAGGTGGTGGAGAGGGCATTTGAAATACATAAGTGTATAGAATGATTGCACCAACCCATTGACCAAATGAGATATATGCATTTCCATCTTGGCTACATTTTCTAGAATCACCAACTTGGTTTGGAACTGTCTCGGCATAGAGCTGCAATTAAGACAAGTATATTTTTGATGTTGAGATGGTGAACTTGAAGTATGGGTATGGAGATTGCACAATTGAAGCCACAAGAAGCCTGATTAATAAGCCTGATATTGTACCCATGACATCATTGACAGGAATAAACTACCATTCAAGCAATTTTTTCTTAGTGATTACTCATCCAAGTTGTGAGAATATCAGACAAGAAAGGAGAAGAGAAAAGACGAACCCATTAAGAAGCTTCCTCCCACGATCGCGAGGAGAGCATCGACCACTGATCGCGAGACATCGGTAGCGACGGCGGATCCTAATGCTTCGGTGCAGCCGGTGTCATCATTGACGGCAGAGTCGATGAGGCCGAGGAGCTCAGGTGAAAAATCAGGCATCGGGGGTTGGGATCTAGGTTTCCGAGATGAGCATCAATGGTGAGACGAAGGGATCAAAGCTTAGAGAGGAGAGGGAGTAACTGCGAGTAGGATCGAGCGCGGGCGAGAATGGAGCTGGAGCTGGATTCGCATTAGAGGAGGGCCGATTCGGGTTCGGGTTCGGATCATGGAGGGAGACGGAGGAGAAGACGTCGGCGGCGGCGAGGTTAGCGCGTCTCGGTTCTCGATCCCAGGCCTCTTGAGGATGAGATGGGGAATTTGATGGAATTTTCCTAGTTTAGTAATTGGGCAAACTAGGAAAAGAAATCAAGAATGTTATGGTGATGGGGCTGGCCTATGCTGCTGGGAAAGTGAGGGGCAACTAGGGAAAATGGTGATTGGCTGACATTGTTGACTTGAGAAGGGGGAAATGGTGACAAACTACAACCATACCATATATATATACATATGGTAACTTGAGAAAGGGAAAATGGTGACCAACTACAACCATACCATACCATAACTCACACACACATTGGTTTTAAAAATATATATATATATATATATATATATATATATATATATATAGACACACATACATACATGCTACAACCATACCATTTTGTGACAAAACTCCTCAAGCCCAAATTTTTTTTAGGCCAATCACTGAAGATATTTTTATTATTTTACACAAACTCATTATTTTATTATTTTAAATTCTCAAAAACAATATTTTATTTTTCTGAAATATTACATGAAGAAGGGATGGAGAGAGCGCTGCATCACTTCATGCGTCTAAACACGGGCTCTCACTTCTTTATCAGTGAGCTGGCTTGCGCCCCACGACTTCTTAAGGTATATACATAATGGTACAGTCATTCGACGGGAGCGGTCATAAAGGAGGAAAGGCGGTTGCTGATCGACCGTAAGGGTGCACCTCCAGGTAGCGATCGCAACGCTCCTCTGGTGCCAAGGACCCCGGTAATCCCCCTTTTAAAAGATGCCAAAGCCGGACCCTCGCGTGCGCAGAGTCCTCCGCATGGATTGCCGCTCCCTGATATTGCGGATGCACCACCAGCGTCCTGTGCTCCAGTGGATACCGTGGTTATAGCCTCACCGGAGTCTGGCGTGGGTGCGGACATCGGGACCCGCCGTCCCAAGGTGGCTGCTAAATGGAAGTCGATCCCACATGCACCTCGGGTCGGAGGGCGGAAGAAAAAGAAGTCTCTCTTCGCTGCGGACGTCGTGTTCGGTCAGGAACCCCATGCTCCCTATGCCGAGGGCCTGATCGAATACGGGACTAACGAAGGATTAGTGATGCCGCCGCCGGACGATACAGACTTGGAGGCTGCTCTCAAAGCTTCAGCGTGGTTGGCGAGGCGTGACGCGTGGCTAGCTAAGCTTGCGCAATCAGGTAACAACTAGTCGCCCTTTTTTTTATTGCAACATATCCTCTTCATTGCCTTTGACTAACACTTTTCTTTCTTTTCTTTCAACAGGCATCACTGATGAAGAAGCCATTGCCGCTTCTCTGAAGACTTTCCAGGAGGAGGAACGTCTTAGAGCATCCATGGGCCTTAGTAAGTTTTGATTCATCAAGTTTTCATTTCCCTTGTGTTATGGTCGATCTAACCTTTCCCTTTTAATCACAGGAACCTCAATGCCGCTCCCGCCAAGTGATGCAGATGTTCCGCCAGCTGCCGATATTCCTACTTCCTCTGGGCCACCGCAGGAGGTTCGTCTTGAAGAGCCGATGAAAGATGCCTTAAAGGCTCTGGAGGCATCCCTGAACGAGGATGACGACGCCTTGAAGGAGGCGTCACAAAGGTCCATCGCGACAGCCCGGGAGGAAAGGAAGCGGCTGAGGCATAAGGCGAAGGCGCGCAGGGCTGCCTTGGCTATAGGAGCGGGCCCCAGCACCGCCCCTCGTGCTGATACTCCATCCGAAGAGGCCCCGGTCGCCCTGTCTACAGCTCATAGACAGGCGATCCGTGCCAATAGAGAGGCTAATGACAAGTCTACCTCAGGTAATATTTCCTTCAGAATTTCTTTATTAGACTCATAAAGCTGTCGGTTCTTATATATTCTATCTTGCAGGGCCAAGTCCGACCGAGGGGGAAGCGGAGACCGTTGATCCCAAAGAAACAGAGGGGGTGGCACCTGCCGAACCTGAGCCGACGGTGGGCAACGTCGCTGAGGCTTCGGAGCCTGAGATGGAGGTTGAGGGGTCTGCAACCGAGAAGGTCATTAATGCCGAGCCTGAAGTAGCGGCAGATGAAATGATCATCGTAACTGAGCCCAGGGTAGTGGCGGACGAGGCGCTTGAGGCCGGCGACCTCGTGGTGACGGTGGATGAGCCGATGGAGACAGCGGAGCCCAAAGAAGTAGCGGATGAGATGGGCACGACTCTTGGGGAAGAGTCAGCCGCTTCCTTCCAAGAATCCAGCAACGCTCCAGTCATTGCCCTCCCCGTCTATGATCTTCCGCCGTCTCCTGGCCGAGCGAGCACGACGACGGTCCCCATCGAGTCGGGTGATGAGGCCACGGGCGGTGGTCTCATGTCGATAGAGGAGGGAGTCGCCTCCGTTTCAGCCGGGAGCTCCTCAGGTAAACCCCAAGTTGTTGTTTTTCTTTACTTTACAATCTTTTCTGACAAGTTCACCTTTTCGTAACGCAGGTGCAGCCAGTGCCGATGCCCCACTGCTCGAGGGAGCGTCTTCAACGACTGCCTTGGCGGTGGTCACCTCTCAACCCTCTCTCATACCCTCGAAGATGTTGGAAGGTATGTGTTTGCAATTTATTAATCTTATCTTCCAAACGCATAATTTGTGTACTAAAGTCACACTGTTGTGTCTTCCAGGAGTGCTTTTTGACCATCTCTATCAAGTGTTGCTCCCACACTTCTCCTTCCCATCTGAATTCGCCTCTCCCTCTGGTGGCGCTGGTGAGTATCGTTCCCGATTGATATCTTTGTTTTTCAGTGGTAGAATTATTTCTAACTCTCTCTTGTCCTGACTGCAGTATTACAAATCGAAGGGGGAGAAGAAAGATCCGTTGCGCCACCGGCCCTTCCGGCCTTGCCACCTGCTTCAACCGGTATAGTAAACTATCTTATCAATGACTTTCTCCATATCTATTGAATCATCATCTAATCGCATTTTGTCTTTTTCAGCTATCGTTCCAGTCTCGGTGTCTTTTGAGTCTCATATTACAATACCGGGCGGCCCTTCCCAGAGACGTCCGTCCTCAAAAGGTGCGGTGAATAGTCTGCGCATGTTGAGCGACTACATCCAGGAACTCGACATCGAGACTCCTACATCTGCTGAGGACTTCGCTATGACGGTTAACCCGATGTTGGTGATATTTGCCACCTTCCATGACGAGGGCATTGTCGCCTCTTGGGTTAACCATTGTCGGGAGATTGAGGCTCGCCTTCATCAGCTGGAGTCGATGCGTCTATCCCCCGAGACATTGGCCCTGAGCAATCAACGGGGAGCATGGCTCGAGCAAAGCACTTCTCATTTCCATCATTTGGAACAAGAAGCAGCTTTGAGGCTGAAGGAGTGTCAGGAGTCTTCAAGCGAAATTGCTCGCCTGCGTGCTGAAGTTGAGGCGAACGCCGCTGAGGTACAAGCTATCTTCGAGGGCCTTCTGGAGCGCATCTCAAACGGGCTGAAACTGAAGCGGGCACTTGATGTCGCCGAGCATGACACTCCAGGCCGTGAAGCTGCTCATCAGGCCGTCAGGGATCAGCTTGCATCTGTCGCGCAGCAACGGGCCCAAGTGGAGGCGGAGTTGGCAGTGGTGGCTGATCAGGAGAAAGCGGGGAAGGAAGTGCGCGAACAATTGCTAGAGCTATGCAGGACGCTTCCTTCTCAGTAACTCTCCATGTATCGTTTGTACTTGTAAAAAAAATGTATATATATTTTTTTATTCTTTAGCACAATGTATCCTGTACTCAATCAAGTCTATGAATAAAAGATACGCATTTTCTGTAACGTCTTGTATCATTTCTCCGCCCTTTCTTTCTTTCATTATCAGCACGCCATCTTAGTAAACATGGTCAACAGATAATAGAGCATGCATCTTGACTTTCTTAAGAATCAGCGATGGCTTAGGCCGCAGGTTCAGATCTGCTGCCTAAGACTTTTCAACTCCATGAGCCGTGAGGGTCTCATAGAGACTTTTTCTCCCTACGGATCGAGAGGATCTCGTAGGTGGTTTTTTCTCCTTAGGAATCGTGAGGATTCCTAAGTGTGGTTTTCTCTTATAAGTCGTAAGGATCCTATAAGAGAATTTTTCCCTCTAACGAGTCAAGAGGGCTCGTAAGCGGTTGTTTCCCTCCTTGTCGAGATTTGACTTTGGAGAGTGAGACCCGTGAATAGTATGCAAGAGACCTTTTTGGATCGACTTGCAGTGTCTCATTGTTCAGGAAGCAAGTTTTTTAGTCCCTGCTGCCTGAGGCTTCATTTGCAAGTTGAGACGAATCGGGAATTTCCCGCGGAGACACTGGTTTTTCTGCGAGCCGACGCGAATCAGGAGGCTCTCGTCAAGGAGTGTTTGTATCCGTGAGTCGAGGAGTTTGCTAGGGATTATTTGTTTCTCAAGCGCCAAGGATTATTTGTTTCCTTGGGGTTTGAAACGAGTCGGGGATTTCCAACGGAGGCACTGGTGGCTCTGCGAGTCGACGCGGATCAGGAGGCTCTCGTCAAGGAGTGTTTGTATCCGTGAGTCGAGGAGTTTGCTAGGGATTATTTGTTTCCCAAGCGCCAAGGATTATTTGTTTCCTTGGGGTTTGAAACGAGTCGAGGATTTCCCACGGAGGCACTGGTGGCTCTGCGAGTCGACGCGGATCAGGAGGCTCTCGTCAAGGAGTGTTTGTATCCGTGAGTCGAGGAGTTTGCTAGGGATTATTTGTTTCCCAAGCGCCAAGGATTATTTGTTTCCTTGGGGTTTGAAACGATTCGAGGATTTCCCACGGAGGCACTGGTGGCTCTGCGAGTCGAAGCGGATCAGGAGGCTCTCGTCAAGGAGTGTTTGTATCCGTGAGTCGAGGAGTTGCTAGGGATTATTTGTTTCCCAAGCGCCAAGGATTATTTGTTTCCTTGGGGTTTGAAACGAGTCGAGGATTTCCTATGGAGGCACTGGTGGCTCTGCGAGTCGACGCGGATCAGGAGGCTCTCGTCAAGGAGTGTTTGTATCCATGAGTCGAGGAGTTTGCTAGGGATTATTTGTTTCCCAAGCGCCAAGGATTATTTGTTTCCTTGGGGTTTGAAACGAGTCGAGGATTTCCCATGGAGGCACTGGTGGCTCTGCGAGTCGACGCGGATCAGGAGGCTCTCGTCAAGGAGTGTTTGTATCCGTGAGTCGAGGAGTTTGCTAGGGATTATTTGTTTCCCAAGAGCCAAGGATTATTTGTTTCCTTGGGGTTTGAAACGAGTCGAGGATTTCCCACGGAGGCACTGGTGGCTCTGTGAGTCGATGCGGATCAGGAAGCTCTCGTCAAGGAGTGTTTGTATCCGTGAGTCGAGGAGTTTGCTAGAGATTATTTGTTTCCCAAGCGCCAAGGATTATTTGTTTCCTTGGGGTTTGAAATGAGTCGAGGATTTCCCACGGAGGCACTGGTGGCTCTGCGAGTCGACGCGGATCAGGAGGCTCTTGTCAAGGAGTGTTTGTATCCGTGAGTCGAGGAGTTTGCTAGGGATTATTTGTTTCCCAAGCGCCAAGGATTATTTGTTTCCTTAGGGTTTGAAACAAGTCGAGGATTTCCCACGAAGGCACTGGTGGCTCTGCGAGTCGACGCGGATCAGGAGGCTCTCGTCAAGGAGTGTTTGTATCCGTGAGTCGAGGAGTTTGCTAGGGATTATTTGTTTCCCAAGCGCCAACGATTATTTGTTTCCTTAGGGTTTGAAACGAGTCGAGGATTTCCCACGGAGGCACTGGTGGCTCTGCGAGTCGACGTGGATCAGGAGGCTCTCGTCAAGGAGTGTTTGTATCCGTGAGTCGAGGAGTTTGCTAGGGATTATTTGTTTCCCAAGCGCCAAGGATTATTTGTTTCCTTGGGGTTTGAAACGAGTCGAGGATTTCCCACGGAGGCACTGGTGGCTCTGCGAGTCGACACGGATCAGGAGGCTCTCGTCAAGGAGTGTTTGTATCCGTGAGTCGAGGTGTTTGCTAGGGATTATTTGTTTCCCAAGCGCCAAGGATTATTTGTTTCCTTGGGGTTTGAAACGAGTCGAGGATTTCCCACGGAGGCACTGGTGGCTCTGCGAGTCGACGCGGATCAGGAGGCTCTCGTCAAGGAGTGTTTGTATCCGTGAGTCGAGGAGTTTGCTAAGGATTATTTGTTTCCCAAGCGCCAAGGATTATTTGTTTCCTTGGGGTTTGAAACGAGTCGAGGATTTCCCACGGAGGCACTGGTGGCTCTGCGAGTCGACGCGGATCAGGAGGCTCTCGTCAAGGAGTGTTTGTATCCGTGAGTCGAGGAGTTTGCTAAGACACTGGTTTCTTCGGAGTTGGACTGAACCGTCGAGATTTGGCTTCGTCTTCTGGCGGAGCCTGTTGGGAAAGTATGGTTCCCTCTTTGTTTACGCCCTTGGATTGTATACAGGGATCGATGTGATCTTAACTGTAGGGCCAAAGTTTTATCATCATTTTTTTGTTTTATCTCCGCGATGCTCTATTATTTCAGCTTTTATATCGCGAAGGTCGCGATTGCCCAATCATTTAGCGCTATTTTTCGCGGTGCCCAATCATTTCGGCTATTTATTTTATTTTTACTCGCTGCCTTTTATTGCGAGTTGCCCAATCATTTCGGCTATTTTGCATGCATACATTTTTACTTGCTGCTTTTTATTGCAAGTTGCCCTATCATTTCGGCTATTTCGTATGCATGTGCGGCCTATTGGCTTTTCGCCGTAAACCTGAAATTAGACGTCGATTTCGGCATCAGCACCGCTACAACTGGGATATTGCCAGGAGCGAATCATCATCTGCCTCTGTCGATGTTGAACAAGGGTGGCTTAGTGAGCAGGGTTAAGGTCCTGTCAACTAAGACTTTTGACTTCATGAGCCGTAAAGGTCTCACAAAGGTATTTCTCCCTACAAGTCGTGAGGATCTTGTAAGTGTATTTTCTTCTTAGGAATCGTGAGGATTCCTAAGTGCTTGTTTCTTCTGTAAGTCGTAAGGATCCTACAGGAGGGTTTTCTCCTTGTAAATCGAGAGGACTTACAAGGGTCATGCAAACATATCCCCAGTCACGGATGGGACTTGGTTAGGGAAATGTTTATTCGCGCCCGTGGATTGTATACAAGGGTCAGTATTGAACCACTTATAGGGCAATATCGAAAGTTGTGGAGGTTGCTTAAGCACAGGTTTAGGTCTCTGTAACTTAAGACTTTCAACTCTTATGAGCCGTGAGGGTCCCATAAGAGAGTTCTCCTTACGAGTCGTGAGGATCTCGCAAGTGTATTTTCTCCTTAGGAATCGTGGGGATCCCTAAGTGTGCTTCTCCCTTATGAGTCGTAAGGATCTCACGTGGGTGGTTTCTCCTTATAAGGTCGAGAGGACCCTATAAGTGTCCTTTAACGAGGTTGCGCCCTTTCAGGTTTTCGCAAACACTCGCTGGTAGCCCTGCTGTTTTTACTCACGGAGCCCTTTCGGGTTTTCATCCGCACCCATTTTGCTTATGGACATACCGTTTTTTTATTCTTTTTATTTTTATATATTTTTTTTACGAGGACGCGCCCTTTCGGGTTTTCACGAACACTCGCCGGTAGCCCTGCTGTTTTTACTCACGAAGCCCTTTCGGGTTTTCATCCGTGCCCTTTTTGCTTATGGACATACCATTTTTTTTATATGTTTTTCTTTTTATCTCGTCAGCCTAAAGATGCTGCGGTAGTAGTTTAAAGACGTTTCGGTCTGCTATTAGTTTAAGGACATTTCGGTCCGACTTTGAGAAGGCTGGTTACTGCTGATAGAGTTTGAGCTTAGGAAGATAGCGAGCGGACATAGTCGTCGTCATTTACCATTTACCTAGGCTGTGGCTCATTAAGCATAGTATTTCTTTAGGAAGCGACCGTTTATTGGCCTGAAAGGCCTTTCACCGTGCATGTCCATGAGTAGATAGGCCCCATCCTGGTAGACCTTATCTATGATGTATGGGCCTTCATAGTTTGGCTCGAATTTTCCTCGCTTGGCGCGATTGGGAATCATAGGCCTTTTGACCACTAGCACAAGTTCGCCTTGGTGGAATGTCCTCGGTCGGGTCAATCTTTCATATGAGCGCGTCATCTTTGCTTTGTAAGCTTCTAGATTTTGTTGCACTATGAGCCGGGTTTCATCAAGTGCGTCAAGCTCCTCAAGCCGAAGGTGAGCATTTTCTTCGTCCGTCAGCTCGTAGTGGACTGCCACTCGTAGAGAGGGTAATTCTATCTCGAGAGAAAGTACTGCTTCTGTACCGAACACCAACGCGTACGGCGTTGTGTTCATGGCCGTCTTGAACGTAGTTCGATATGCCCAAAGAGCTTCTTGCAGTCTTTCATGCCAGTCCTTCTTATTTCGGGATACCGTTTTCTTTATGATCTTTGTCAAAGTCTTGTTGAAGGCCTCGGCTAGACCATTAGCTCGCGGATTATAAACCGAGGAATATCTCCAGTCTATATTGTACTGTTGCGCGAAGCGACTGATTTTGTGGCTTCTGTAGGCTGGCCCATTATCGGAGATGATCCGTCTTGGCGTTCCAAACCGATATATGACGTGCGTTTTGAAGAAGTGGAGGATATTCTCCGTCTTTACTTCCCTCAGCGGTACTGCCTCTGCCCATTTGGAGAAGTAGTCAGTCGTTGCCAGGATGAAACGATGTCCCCTAGACGATGCTGGTTCAATGGGGCCGACTATATCAGTTCCCCACATTTCGAACGGCCAGCTAGCCACCGTTGGATGTAGTGGACTTGGATGTTGGTGGATGAAGTCCCCATGAATTTGGCATGAGTGGCATTGCTTCGTATATTCGAGGCAGTCCTGAATCATTGTGGGCCAGTAGTAGCCCATCCGTTTGATCTTCAACTTCATCTTTAGGCCCGCTTGGTGAGAACCGCAGAGTCCGTCGTGAACTTCCTGAACGACTCTTTCTGCTTCGTCAGGTCCTAGGCATCTCAGCCACAGAGAATCGAATGACCTCTTGTACAGAGTATCGTTGACGAAGGCGAAAGACAGAGCTCGTTTCATGAGCTGATGTCTTGTGGACGCATCTCCGAGCATTCGGTGGGACTTAAAGTAGTCTATAAAGACTTCCCTCCAATCCTCAGCCTTTCTTCATTCTTTTATTTGTAGGGTCGTCTGTTCAGTCGCTCCCTTCTCTTCGGATGATTCCGGAGATATTTCTGCTGGGCCAAGCACTTGACGGCTTTGTACCATGATTCTAACGCCATCGAGATTCTCGTCAGCCAGTTCTTTAGCAAGTTTGGCCAATGCGTCTGCTTTGCTGTTTTCCGCACGCGGTATGTTTTCCAAAGTGTAGGAGGGGATTTGGGTCAACAGCTGTTGCACCTTTTCGCCATACTTCACCAATTCTGGTTTGCATGTCTGGTAGTCGCCGTTTACTTGACTAACGACCAGTTGAGAATCCCCATATATGAGGAGATTTTCAATTCCCATGTCGATGGCGATCTCGAGGCCTGCTATCAGAGCTTCGTATTCGGCTTCATTGTTTGTCCTCGGCTCTGTTAAGGAAAAAGCGAAGCGTATTATCCCTCCTTGTGGAGTCATGAAGATGAGGCCTACCCCCGATTTGATTATAGGGGTACTTTGGTTGTGCTTTTTCATGGAAGATGCTCCATCGAAATAAAGCTCCCATTGGGTATCACCACCGTCGATCGCATCAAACGCATGTTCGTCTGGAAGATCGCAATTTAAAGGAGAATCGGCGGGTATTGGATGCTCAGCGAGGAAGTCGGCGATGGCCTGGCCTTTCACTGCCTTGAGAGGTCGGTACGTTACCGAGAACTCCATCAAGAGCAGAGCCCATTTAGCGAATCGACCTGTCAATATAGCCCTTGACATTAGATATTTGAGAGGGTCCACCTTCAAAATGAGACGGACTTCATGTGCTAATGCGTAATGTCTGAGCTTTATTATTGCAAAGATTAGCGCCAGGCAATGCTTCTCAATGGGAGAGTAATTGCTTTCGCTCCCAGCAGAACTCGACTTAAGTAATAGAGTGCTCTTTCCTTCCCTTGATCGTTCTCTTGTGCCCATAATGCGCCTAAGGAACCTTCGAGGGCGGTCGTGTAAAGAATGAGAGGCTTTCCCTTAACTGGAGCAGCCAATACTGGAGGGTTCTGCAGGTACTGCTTGATCTCGTCCAGTGCGCCTTGGCATTTGTGATCCCAGACAAATGGGGTTCCCTTCTTCATCAGGTGGCTATAGGGACGGCACTTGCCTAAAAGGTTGGCTATAAATCGCCGTATGTATGCGAGCTTCCCTTGGAGAGATCGCAACTGTTTGAGAGTTCTCGGCGGAGGCATTTCCATGATCGCTTTGATCTTTGACGGATCTATTTCAATACCTCGGTGTCGAACAATGAATCCCAGGAATTTGCCTGAGGAAACTCCGAATGCACACTTGAGCGGGTTCATCTTCAAGTTGTATTGCCGAAGGCGTTGAAATACGGTCTTCAAATGCTCGAGATGTTCCTCGTATGATTTGCTTTTAACCACGAGATCGTCGATATAGCATTCGACGATTTCGTGTATAAGGTCATCGAAGATCTTCGTCATGGCCCTTTGGTAGGTGGCACCGGCATTCTTTAAACCGAAGGGCATCACTTTATAACAGAATATACCAAAGGAGTCCTGAAGGCAGTGTGCTTCTGGTCTTCGGGATGCATCTTTATTTGATTATACCATGATGAGCCATCCATGAAGGAGAAAACCTCGTGAGTAGACGTGTTGTCTATCATCAGTTCGGTGACTGGCACTGGGAAATCATCCTTCGGGCAAGCTTTATTGAGATCCCGAAAATCCACGCATATGCGCACCATCCCATTTTTCTTCATCACCGGGACGATGTTAGCAATCCATTCAGGGTATTGAACCTCCTGGATAAAGCCAGAGTCTATCAGCTACTTGACCTTAGCGTTGATACTCATCTCGAGCTCGAGCCGCATTCTTCTCGGCGCCTGTTTGACTGGCTTGATGTCCGGGGATATCGCCAATTTATGTACAGCCACTTCTGGATCTAGTCCCGGCATTTCGGAATAGTTCCACGCGAAGCAATCTTTATGCTGTACAAGCACATCCTTTAACGCAGCTACCCTTTCTTCAGATAGTAACTCGCTGATGAATGTCGGTCGTGGATCGTTTGCCGTCCCCAACTCAATTTTCTTGAGGTTATCTGCAGTGGTATGTATTCCATCCTCCAGTTCTTTCGGAGCTGGCGGAAATTCTAAAATCACCTCATCATTGCTGTTTTCGAAGCACCAGGGAAGGTCATCCATGTTCTCGGGCCCTTCTTTTGATAGCGTTATCACGTGACAAGTGCGAACTCGCTTCCAATCCCAATGTGGAGTTGGCTCTGTTCTCATGGCTTTGGGTTCGTGCTTTTGTGGCGGCACTACCCTCCAGTTGTCGGACAGAGCAAACTTGCCGAGCTGGTATTGATCTTCAACCCAATTTTTGAAGGTGAAGCAATCTTCGAGAGGGTGTCCTATCACTCGGTGATAAGAGCAATAGTCCGGGTGTGAGATTTCGCCCGCTTGTTCGGGATGTTTAGACTCCGGCAGTGTAAGCATCTGATGTTTTAGAGCGAGGTCAAGTATCTTCTTCGTCTTGTCCCGAGGAAACGAGTACGCTCGACCCATTTTCTTCATGAGGGATAGATCAATAACGCTCGACTCCCGTTTGCGTGGCTTCTTAGCCCTGCTTTGTTGTTGTTGAGCGCCTTTTTGGCCTTTCGACTTATTTCTGCTTTTGCGCCGAGCCTTCTTTATAACAGGTTGACAAGGAGCGACATTTTCATCCTTCACGGCCTATTGGAGAAGGCGTTGCGTCTTGGCTTTCTCGTAGATGGTCGTCTCGCGGTTGTGATCATCCCGTACTTTTTGACCAGCTTTCCTTATAAGCTTGTCCATTTGTTCTTCGAACGACGGACTGGACACTTTTGCATCTGGAACTTTCACTTTCTCAGGATTAGCGTCCTCCCATTGAGCATCCGCTTCTTCATCGAAGTCATACATGACATAGCAGCTGTTTAGTAGCTCTCGTTTCTTTGACCGGATATATCCAAGTCCTTTTGTCTCCATTTTCCCATTAGGCAGTTTGCGTTGAGTCCCGGGGACGTTGCAGATCTTGTCATAGAATTTGGCCTTTCTAACGGTCTGCTTGAAGGATATCCCCTGGCGTTTCAGCAGCTTCTTCAAACCCTTTGTATAATATCTGGGAAGACGGATAGGCTGAAGCCTGTCGAGCGTAGGATCCGCGCCATGCCAGATTTCTTTTTCCACCTTGGTTTCTTCAGAGCGGTAAAACAGAATTGCTTTCTCGCTCTCTCGCCTGGGAGGGATGTAGAATGTTTGTAGCTCTTCTACGTTGTAAATATTAAGTGCATCCAGTTCTTTATGGTGTTTAAGCGGCACCATGGCGACTTGTAGATTTTGTTCTTCATCAGCGAACGTTCGTATTGAAGGTCGAGCAGAGAATACAGCGTGGACCTCATCTTCCGAGTCACTACCAAAGATCAACGTAGGAGTGGATGGTCCTGGCTTGTTGTGTCGAGACGGCCCAGAGTAAACTATCTCTTCTTCTTCGTCGGTATCACTCCCGAAAACAGGGATGGTGGCATTAGCTTTATTCTCCGGCTTGTGACACCTTTCTATGTCTTCGAAATCCGATAAGAAGTATTTGGCGTCTTCATATTTGCGGACTTCGTTCACAGAGAATGGGTTCAGTTCTCCCATCACGGTATACTCGAAACCCTCCTTAAAATACTTCATACGCTGATGTTGTGTAGAAGGGATGATGTTGTATTCGTGTAACCATGGTCGGCCGAGCAAAGCGTTGTAGCATGTCTTGGCGTCTATGACGTGGAACTTAATGTCCGTGACGAGTAGCCCGAAGCGTAGCTTCAGTATCACAGATCCAAGAGTCTTTGACGATTGGGAGTCGAACCCGGAGATGGTGATCTTGTCTCGAGCAAGGTGCTGAACGCTCATGCAGATTTCCTTCAACACCCGCACGTTGAGGAGATTAACGAAGGATCCATTATCGATCAGGATTTTGCCTATCTTAATATTGTGGCAGTATCCCAAGACATAGAGAGGGCGATTGTGTTCGCACGTCCCAAGTAGAAGGTCTTCATCGCCAAAAGTAATATCGGCCGTGTGCACTTCCTCCAATTCATCCTTCATCTTTTCCTCGGCCAGGCATGCTTGGAATTGTTCCGGATCTTGTAGTGCCTTGATCAACGAATCTCTCGCCTCCTTTGATAGCAAAAGGGCGTCAAGAATGCTGAGCTGTGAGGGTAGTTTTCTCAGGTGCGCTAGGACGTTGTAATCCACCTTATTCTTCTTTGGCGGGTCTTTGGCAGCTAGCTCTTCCACCACTTGGTCATCTAAGACAATATCTTCAGAGGCCTTTTCTTTCCCTTTATCTTTTTTGTTCGAGGGTTCGAGGTTCTTTTTGGACAGCGTGCGATTACGTAGCCGGATATTTTCGCAGACCTTCGGCTCTTCTTCTTTTCCCGAGGTGGACTCTTTAAAGAGAGGGCCAAACTCCAGCTCCTCATCAGAATCGCTCCCGAATGTAGGCACTTGTGACCCGCCGGTGCTAACCATGCGACAATCGCCGGTAGTTCTTTTAAGCCCTTCAGTCGTATTTCTTTGCTCCCGACGAGTTTTACGCTTTTCCCGCTTAAAGCGTTGTCAATGAGCAACGTATCCTTGCCACCATCTATCGAAAGCTTTGCACTCTTGAGTGGGGTGCGAAACCTTCTGATGATATAAGCAATAGGAGGGGTGCATTTCTATTTCACCAGTAATTTTTCCTTCAGAGGATGGTAGCTTCATGCCCATTGACATGGCCTTAGCAAACCTTTTCCTCATCTTGAATTGGCTTTTGTCGATGGTGGAGGCATTTTGCTCCAGCGGGATCGTCTCAGCTCTTTCATCAAGTCGCTGGCGCTTGGCCCTTTCAAATATGGCCGTCTCGCGTTCTCGATCAGCCTTACTTTTCAACCGAGCTTCATTAAGGAATGCGTCAATCATTTCATCTGATAGTTCTGGAAATTTTGGTTCAAGATCTGCCCCCAGCGCTTCGGTACAAGGAGTTTCCTCATCTTCCATGAACGAATGGGAAATTACATGACAGCTCGCCACGTATTCTTCAGATTCATCTGACGAACTTTCTCCCTCACCTTCCTCTTGAAAGACGTGGTTGAGAAACTCTTGGAATGTAATGGGAGTCCGTGCCTTCTGGTTGTATTCCTCAAGCGCGTCAATTTGTTTTTGCAAGTCCGTGCGCTTGTCGCCAGGATTCACGGGCTTCTTTGATTTCTTCTTCTTCTTCTTCGAGGATTTTGACGGCCGGTTGCGAGTGCTTGGGTCACCACCATCGGTCTTTGGAGTTGGACGTGGCTTCAACATCCCTTCAATGACCTGCGGTTCCAACGGGTTCTTCCACTTGATCGCTGGGCATGTCTGAAGGTCATTCAGCATCCTCTTTGTCTTGGCTGATAATACAACCTCCCAAGGAGCTTCTTCAATGACGGAGCATATTGCCCCCGACGTATTCGTCCCCTGAGAGGTGTGGGGCTGGGGGGATTCACCTTCCATTTGTCAGATAACGCGAACTTGCCCTGTCGGTACTGGTTTTCAAGCCAATTTTTGAAAACGTAGCAGTCTTCGATCGGATGGCCTAGTACTCGATGATAAGGACAGTAGTTGGGCTCGTTGACGTCACTTGGTTGTAACGGGGGTTTTGGATCCGACAGATTTATGAGTCTGTTGCGCAATGCCAGCTCGAATAACCTTCTCATTTTATCGCGGGGAAACGAGTAAGGACGCCCTAGTCTCTCCTCAAGGTCTACGTACGGGCGCGTATTATTTTGACGCACAACCGGCTTCGAGTTGCTCGGTTGTTGTTGAGCATTAGCGACGACGATCGCTTTTCCCTTCCCTTTGTCATTTCGGGAGTCCGGCTTTGGAAGAAGAGGTTTATGGCCCAGCTGATCCATCTGCGCTAGCTTGTCAATCAAGGCCTGGAAGGTAGTCGGCTTGAAAAACATCATAAATTGTGAAATGGTTGCTTGTGGATCAAGGGTTCCCACAAACATACCCACTGTGGGAGCTTCTTCAATGCGCTGCTCGCACTTCGACCATAAGTTCCGCCATCGTATAGCGTACTGAACCCACGTCTCGCCTGGCTTTACCCTGGCGTTAATCAGTGCCGTCATCGGGTACATTCACTGGCGCTTGCAAAACGCTGAGTAAACAACAGCTCCATCTCCGCGAAGGTTTTGATAGAGTCGTTCGGGAGCTCAGAGTACCACTCGAACGCCGTATCCGATAAACTTCCAACAAACTGGCGAAGTAAAAGCTTGTCATCACCACCGGTGTTGCCGCAGAGTGCCCTGAACTGGGCAACATGCTGGTGAGGATTGCCCGTCCCCTTGTAGACATGGAACTTGGGAATTGTGTAACCGGATGGATACTTGATTTGATCGTACCAACTTGGATATGGCCGCCCCGTTTTTACGACCTGGACGGCTGCTTCGGTCGCATGATGAACCCGTATTTGTTGGGCGATGTACTCATCCAAATCAGCTTTGGAGATTGTATCCTCTTTAGCCGTCGACAAAACTGGTGGAGGATTTGATGTCTCTCCCCTATCGTCTCCAAGGACGATCGGGGGCTCTTCGGTCGGAGGATCTTGTTGTATCATCATCCCTATCATGTCTTGGAAGAGGAGGCCCATACGCTGTATGTTGGCTGCTTGTTCAGCAGCCTCTTTGTCCTTCTTCTCCAATATTCGACGAAGGAATTCGGCGTCGGTTTCTTCCTCCTGGCGTTCATCCGAGGACGTTTCAAGGTTTTCTTTTGGCCTAGTAAGTGCGGCCATAGTGTTCATCATCTCCTGGAGCTTCTGCTGCTGCTCCTGCGCTTTGGTCACTGATCACGTAAGTGGTCGATGACCCGTAGATGTGCGACTGTCCTCTTTACTAGACGCCACATAGACGGTATGAACTACAATGCCCCCTGACTTAGGGCGTTTGGGTTCACCACCGCTGATATTTGTCGCTAGCGCGGGGGTTTTCTCCGGCCTCCTTCTTTTGTGGGCCGTTGAAGTTGAAGGGGCCGTTGCAGTGGGTACCCTAGCGATCGTTGTCCCCTGCTGTCTAATAGGATGGTCTTTTTCTTTTTGCACCTTCGTCTTCTTTTGTTGACGAGAGTGATCTGGGTCGATCACGGAGTCCTGAACCCTTCGCCAAACCTTGTATATTTTTTAGGACAGCCGTTGAGAGGGTTGTTCTTGTTTTGTTTCCGGAACTCTCTTCGCAGGCGGAGGAGATCTTTTCAATGTAGCGGTTAGAGAATTCTTACGTACCCTCCTCAGCAGTTCAAAGCTGTTCCCAGTTGGAACAGCAGCGTTGACTTCTACCACTGGAGCCGGTAGAGTTAGCCCTGAGGGGGAGTTGCCCCCTGCCTTCCTCACTCGTTGCCAATGGCGACGTCGAGCATGACGAGCCGTTGGGACTGGCTCGGAGATTGAGACATCTTCTTTTTGCCCCCTGTCTGAATGAGGCGCCACCGGTATTAACCTCTTAAAGACTGAGGTTGTCTTTTGAGGGGTGATATTCAACCTGTCGAAGAAGGATCCTCGAGCATGGGCGGGAGTAGGAATCGTCAGTCTTGAAAAGACTGACTCTTTGACAGGGGAAGCCGCCTTGACGACTTTTGGAGCAACAGTTATTGCTTTCCTTGGGACAGCCAGTTTAGAGTTCTGATTTAGCCTGGTGAAAACCGAAGCTGTTGGTTTGGTAGTGGGCGACCCGTTGACAGGGGTCGTCGTAGCAGTGAGCCGGTCGAAGACCGACTTCTTGTTCACTTTCGGTGCAGGTATTGGCATAGAGAAGCTTGTAGGTGGAATCATAGTCCCGAAGAACAGGCCAGTGGTGGCTTGGGTCACCTGGTCTACCGGCAGAGCGAGGAAGGAAGCCGCTTGGGGCCCATATGCTACACCTCCCGGTGAGGTGGAGCATCCGTTGCAGTGGCACTTCGAGCAGTTGGTGCAGTTAGAGGCCATTGATGCTTGAGTTCTGCGCCAGGAAAAAGACCAAATCTTAGTAACTTGAAATCCAAAGGCAACCATTTAAGAAACCGCGATTGGTTTGCGAGGACGACACACGAAGTGTGGAGTGGAAAGAGGAAAAGGTCCCACCGGGCGTGCCAGAATCTGTTCCCCTCCGAACGGCGGCGCACAAGACTGCGATGTCCTGACGCTGAGATTCGGGGCAGATGCTATTTGGTTTTATCCGTCCACCTCTTTGAAGATGCCAAGTTGATTTATGGCACCGTGTATCGGAGGTTTAGACGGATGCGGCCGATGTAGCAGACTTCGTCAGATTCCCCCTCAGGGTGAGGGGTTTTTGATTATGGGGACGCTCTTCCCTGCAGGCGCAAGCCCCTGCAGTTAATTACGCTACCGCATCGCGGTAACAACTTTCTCCTTCTCCAGAATTTCACTTTGTATCGTGGGTATTTGTTTTGTTTGTGGTTGCCCGTGGATTGTATACGGAGACTGAGTAATGCCGTCGCCCGTAGGACATGGATTAGTCCAAATCCGTATTTACTTAGATTTGGGTTTGGTGTTTTTAGTTTAAGGATGCATTAGTCGCGTTGCGGCTAAGATCAACTTAAACGTTCGCCAAGGATACGTTAGTCCTGTTTTGGACTAAGATCAACTTGACGTGATGATCGATTTAATATCTGGCTATCGGGACTCGTCACCTCTCTAACGTCGTTGAAGGATTACAACGGCAGATGTCAGAGGAGTTCAGAGATGTACCTTGGAACCGAGGTTGATTTGGAGTTTTATAGTCCGTTTGAATGTTTAAGGATACATTAGCCATATTTGGGGCTAAGATCAACTTAAACGGGACAGTTTAGATCCGGCAAAAGAGCATTTGGAGGCTCTATTGTTCCAGTTTAGGGACATGGTGGTCCATGTTCCAGTTTAGGGACGTGGTGGTCCATGTTCCAGTTTAGGGACGTTTCGGTCCAACATTAGTTTAGGGACATTTCGGTCCAACATTAGTTTAAAGACGTTTCGGTCCAATATTAGTTTAAGGACGTTTCGGTCCACGAGTTTAAGGACCCCGCAGTCCATATTGATGTGTGGTCGTCGGGACCCGTCACCTCTCTGACGTCGTTGAAGGATTACAACGATGGGTGTCAGAGGAGTTCGGAGATGTACCCTCGAACTGGATATAAATTAATTTAAGAGAACAGCTGTGCTCAGTCAATTTAATTTGAGGACTTACGGCCAAAATTGGGCTAAGTCCAGTTGAGCATATTCAGCATTTTTCTTGATCTTTGGCCTATTAGGCCTGTGCTAGGGCTTTGCCCATATTTAATAATGCACTGCATTTTCTTCTGGTCTGCTAGGACTCTTTGATTTGGGCTCTGTCCCTTTATTTATGATGCAGAGCACCTGTTTTGGTTTGGGCTCCCCCCCCTTTTTTTAAAAAAAAATAATGCATTGCATTTTATTAGGCCTGTTAGGCCTTCTTTAATTGGGCTTGGCCCTTTTGTAAACAATGCAGTGCATTTGTCTGGCGCTTTGCGCCAAGTAATGAGCGCAAGCTCACATGGTGATGACACGTGTCATGCTCTGGCGAGCGCAAGCGCAACAGCGTTGTTCTAGTGCGCTGCGCTTGCGCTGCTGACACGTGGCACGCTGTGGTGAATTGCGCCAGTTTTAGAGAGCAAGGCTCTGTTTCAAAAGCGCATAGCGCAATTGGTTCAGATTCTGACACGTGGCGCTCTCTGGTGTCTTGCGCCAACCCAAGAGCGCAACAGTGCAGTTTTGCAAGTGCAAGCCACTATGATTTAAGAATCTTTTAGATTCAAGAACAGAAGTGCAAAGCACTGTTAGATTTCTTGATCTAATTTAGACCAAAGAAAAAAATAAGTTTTTTCTTATCTTAAAGAACCAAAGGTTCATAAAAGTGCAAAGCACTATTTTATTATTATTATTTTTTTTATTAAAGATCATTGATCTTGTTATTAGATCTATGATCTGTTCATAAGAGAACTTTCTCTTCCTTCTAAAGGTTTTTACCTTTTTGTTCTTGAGGAGTTCTTCAGAGTTCTCTTTCCCTTCTTTTTTTTTTTTAGAAATGTTGATGCCTTTGAATTGAGGTCTGGGGTCCTTTTTATAGTGCCCATAAATTAGTTAAATTTGTTAAAGAGATCTTTCTCTGAGTGATTTGGGGAATTTTCCCCACCATTGGATCTTTGATCCAAGGGCTTCTGTTTTACAGAAGAAAATCTTCTTGTTTTAACAAGAACAGAAAGATTTCTTTAAAATCTTAATTCTGTTTGGCGCAAATACCCCAGCGCTTGACACGTGTTGCGCAGCGCACAGCGCAGCGCAACTGCGCTAGCGCATCTGCGCTGACACGTGTCGCGCAGCGCAACTGTGCTAGCGCATCTACGCTGACACGTGTCGCGCAGCGCACAGCGCAGCGCACAGCACAGCGCAACTGCGCTGACACGTGTCGCGCAGCGCAGTGCTTGCGCAACTGAAGCGTTGCTTCCTTTAATTTTCCTTAAAATAGAGCTTTGCTCTGATTGGGCGCGCCTTCTTGGGCGCTGCGCTGACGTATCAGCGCCTGACATGTGGCGCGTTGCGCCCGAAATTTGAAGTGTTGCTTCAAAATTTTGAATTTTGAATTTCAACAGAGCTTTGCTCTGATTGGGTGAAACAATAGGTATGCAGCTTCTCAAGTGCATAACCCCCAAAAGAAAATAGGTAACTCAGTAGTACTCATCTTAGAGCACACCTTATCACATAGGGTGCGATTGCTCCGGGCCGATATACCAACGTACTATGGTGTATACGGAGGAGTAATGCTGAGAGAGAATCTCATTCTTCTTTAGAATAGTCCAGGAATCTCGTGCACTAGTATTCTCCTCCCTGATCACATCAAAGGACATAATACTTAAACTCGTTTGGTTCTCTACTTCTGAAGCACAAAGAACCAGTCCTGGCATGTATAGACAGGGGACCTCAAACATCATCATGTATCAGTCCTAAGAGTTCACTAACTCTTTCTCTGTTTCCAATAAACAGAGTTATGGTCATCTTATCTTTGTGACATGGCTGACAAGTTTTACAAGATGTAAATTCAAACTAATTTAAATATGCATCTAAATGTAACTTAGCTAGTCGGGTCGTATTGATATGACCTAGTCTACAAAACCTCAAGAAGGATTCGTTCATTTCTGAACTCTTCCTCTTGTGTGTGTTCTGTACATTAAGAACTGTGGTTTGATTTAGAACGTCTATGTTTTTAGATAACGTGCCTGAACTGATCAACTCTTGATATAGGAAATGTTCAAAATATTATCCAACAATACAAAATTATATCCTTCTTTATTAACTAAAGATACTGATATGTTGTTGTATATCAGCTTCGGTATCTAATAACATTCGTTCAGAATCAATGTATTTTTTAATACAGGGTGATAACTGCCAACAGACTTGGCTTGCAACAATTGCACCGTTTCCAACTCTTGAAACTTATCACCCGTTCTCAGTTCTCTACCTATCTGTAGCCCAAGTAACAGATTACATTTGCGGGATCCTGATCTGGTATCTCATACCCAGGACGTAAAGGATACTGAGAAATAGATCTTGGTAATGAACACACCCGAAGAAGATGCATCAGCATGCACTTTCTTCGTTTGGGTGGCACGGGAATTCTGGTAATCCCCAATTTCCTGCTCTGTCTTATAACAATTATAAGTTGAGCGGGACCAACGTTCCCTAGCACAGTATAACAAGCGGGTTCAGTCAATACATCCGTATTTTTTATCTTGATTAAGGCGTGACATAGTCGCAACCAGGAGAGAGAGAGAGAAGAAAACATTCTGCGTGCGCTTTTGCAAGATTAGATTTGGTTATTAATATATCTAATCAGGATGGCTCCCACTGTTTTAGTCAAATCTTCCTTCAAACCCTAAAAGGAATGACTAGCTGGGATTAATTACACTCTACAAGTTCGCCAATCTTTCAGCCAGGCCAATACCGGTACTTTGAAGGAGCTTCCCCGTGCTTTCGCACGGACCTAATTAAAATAAACCTCGTTTTCCCAGGGGCGTAACCCCGTTGACACCTTTCTAGACACCTACTTGACCGGCTAATTGTAATGTGTAAAACTCTCTCAGGAGTAACTCTTATTCGCAGCGGGTATCGGGATCCAACTATCTCATAAGAGGTATACAATCTCATTGCAAATTTCAACACTTGAAATTCCCAATAATATTTTACCCCAAGCGTCTTATGACCTTGACAGAGGTCAACAAACCATAGGCTGCTAGTCAAGTTCAACCCGTCATTTCCTGATTGAAGCAAACCCACCCGCACGACCCTTGACAGAGGTCAACAAGGTCACACGACTACCCTAAATCAATCACATCATATGCTTATGCAGATAAGCACTAATCAGCTACCGCACACTACGCCTTGACAGAGGTCAACAAACGCAGCACGAATACTAACTATTACTTATCTGAAATGACGGAGGGCTACGACAGGTTTTTAAGAAAACCTTTTGCGTAATGAACTTGATATCGTCGTAGAATCGAGTGATTTTTTTTAATGGAGTGTTTTTGAGGCCTTTACTAGTTTTGCTAAAGAGGTCACTCCCGGTGAAGGGATCTCGGCTCTTTCCTTATCGAATAAGGTGCAGGATATTTCACAAATACCGCTGTGCAAAGCAAAACTATAGAAGCAATCAAAAGACAAACCGAGTGTGTAGCATCTGCTAGTTTCGCTAAAGAAGTCACTCCCGGTGAAGGGATCTCGGCGCTTTACTTATCGAATAAGGTGCTGGATATTCTACAAGGGATACCGCTATGCAAAGCAAGAACTAGAGCTACCAGTTTTTAAAACAAGTTTCTACGATATCTTTAGGTTTCTTTTATTTCATTAATCTCATTAATGAAGTCCAATTTTATTATGCTTCACAAGCATCACATTTGAAACGAAATCAGCAATATAACATATATCTCATATATATAATATAAACATTCGTCTCACGCAGTAATATGATCTCATCACAGAACATTACAGCAAAAGATAACATATGAAATATTAGATATATTAGGACGTCCGTATTTTATATCGAGCCTGTATAAAATACGGATTCTACGGTCGCGATGAATAGCCAAACCCACATCCCTAGACCCCTACGAGAGCGGCAAGCAACACTGACAATTCTAGGGTTAAGAGACCCGGTCTCGACTCCTCGAGATGGCCTCCCACTGGACCCTAGAACCCGGTTACTTGTGCTCCCCTCCTTGGGTCTACCTAATGCGGAAAAATAAATAATATACAATGGTGATATCAACCTCAACCCGGAAGTGCCCCAATAAAAGAATATTACATACAATGAATTTTACATGAATGAAAATAAAAACCCTCATCTCACATAAAACCCCCGGCTATTCAGAACACGATGATCCAATATAACATATCACAGCAACACATAATATCTCATATCATCAACGTAAGCAAGTATGCGTATCCCGATTGTCGTTGATGTATAGCAACGAAGCCGGCGATACACCACATACTGCGCTTACGGTCACAGAAAAGAAGTGTAAAACTATAACATTTGGAATCCACAATCACTTTAGAGATCTTAAATCCGAAATATCACATACTTCGCATTTCATGCCTAACCATATGAATTCCACATATTGTATCACATTCCAGATAAATAGACAATGTTAAACTTTCCGATCGAATAAACAAACACCTAAGATTTCCCAAATAGCTCAATACTTGAGCCGAGTTCAAAAATCCCAGAACATGTCACAGCCTCAATGAACCAGCCGTAGAAGGGTCAAACCAACGCCTCACATATGGCAACGCTAAACTACCACAAACCATATGGTTCAGTGGCGGTTTTGACGGTTACAAAATCGAGTTAAGATTACGTTCTTCTAGAGGGTCCACAAATTCGCTTGCATGATTTTCTGAAAGTTTTAAACTTAGGAAAAATCCAACACTTGAAAGTTTTCTGACGGGGGAAAAAGTGAGTTATTGATATATGTTCGAAATTTTAACACGTTCTAAATTACCTGGAAAAACTTAAACGAAGTTAAACTTTCCAATCGAATCAACGAGTTCCCAATATTTTCCAGAAATCTCAACACTTAAGTAGAATTAAAAATTCCCAGAAGCATGAAAAAGTACCCAAGAATAAACCCCTGAAGTATTATCCCCTAACTCCCAAAGTTGTCCGCGGAACCGCCGCCAAACGCATGGTTTGGCCGCGGTTTCGCGGTCCCTTGAGGGATTTATGGCTTCGTATTTCACAGTAATTCTTAGAATTCCCTGCATGATTTTCTGAGTATTTTTAATATGAAAAATTTCAACTTTTGAAAATATTTCCAGAGAAAGGGTTGTTTCGGGGTTTCGGGGTTTGATCGGACTTCTAACTTCGTCTAGACAACGCCTAAAGCTCTAGCTTGGCTCTGATACCACTGTAGGGTTAGTATAGCACCTTGTGAAGGTTTTGTCAAGCATCAATCATGCTACTTTAAAATTTTTGGGGTGCTAAATAAACCCTAACCAAGATCTTAACTAGAGACTTAAGGTTAAACATGCATGTAAACAACTTTACTTCTACGAGTTGGGGATTACAACCTTTGTAGTCCATTCCTTCGCTTCATAAGCTCCGAGTTGAGGTCCCTTTGCTGCGATCATCAAGTATCCAGACTCTAGAAAGGCTCCATGAAGAGAAAGATACAAGCTTGCTTCCAATCTTCAACTACTAAGATGATCTACCTTGAAGAATCTCAAACCAAAGCTCTTGCTTCACTAATCAAGTATTAACAAAGCAAACACCCTAATCTAAGTGGCTATAAAAGATGAGGATAATGAAGTAGGAATTTTGCTCTCTTTTGTTTTCAATTTCTCACTTTATTTCATCACATCACAAAAGGCTAGAAAGCTTTTTCAAAGAGGAAGAAGAAGAAGAAATCTATTTGTGATGAATAATGAAATCTAGTTGTGGTTACAAATCCAACCATGGGTTAATAATGAAGGGCTTAACCCATGTAGAGAATAAACCTAAGATAAAGGGTTTGGGTTGGGTTAAGAAATATCTATACAAAATATCTTAGCAAAAAACAAAAGAAAGCTTCATGAAGCTTCATGAAAAAGTTAACCCAAATGCTAACCAGAATAAAACCCTAACTTGTTTTAATCTCCATAAAACATGTTGTATTTGTAACCCTAACTTGTTACAATATTATATATCACATATATAATATATTTTGCAACAAAAGAAAATAATACAATTAACATATATCGCATATATATCAATGTATTATCCGGTGAGAAAATGAATCAATAAAGCGAGCTTATATTAGTTAACGTAATGTAATATATCACATATATAATTATATATTAAATTATCGAATCAACACTTGATCCGACAATCCGGCTATATTGCATATAACCGACTAATATAACATGTACCGATTTATCGAATCAACACTCGATCAGATGACCCGGCTATATCATATATACCCGGCCGATATCATATATCGCGAGAATAGAATACGGTATCTCATATCGTATTATTCTCGGTCCCGCACATATCACATATGTGCTCCTACTCCGTTTTGCCTGAGCCAGGAAATCTCTGTGTAGGACTCTAAAGAATCGTCAATGCGCCGGCAGTAGGTGATGATCATATCAAACACCCATAAGCTGCAAGCGATCAGCTAAACGTAACAGCCACCCAGGTATTGAGCAATCAGAAGATCAACAAGCAAGCCTGTACATTCTCCTGCGAATCCAATCAGTAACACTCCCGTACAGTCTGGTCTCTTCGTCTGATATGCCGCATATCCAGTCTAGGGGTGGTTAACGTCAGACCCCAGTAACCGATAAGTCGTGTCGATATGAGGTCCATAACAGTTCGAGAAACTACTGATAACACTTACCAGTAAATATCAGCAACCCTGGCCAGGGATTTCCAGTTATAGCCAATCGAACACAGCGCAACATCAACTCCTTTTACCGGGAGAGACGAAACCCCTCCTATCGCTCATTGCCTCCATGTGACTCGGGACTATACCCTAAAGCCACCGTTTTGCACGCCCTCTTGGACGTGTTATGATGGAAATCAAATCACAGTAGGAATCACACAAGACTCTATGACGATCTCAGGTCTACAGACTAACATGTACCAGTGTCACCAGAGAACTCCCATCTGGCGTGAGGTATAATACCATCTGGGAGTTCTCGGCGAGTCCGTCCAGTGTACCCAGTCTCCACTGAGCACCAGTATACTATCTCTGATGTGAAACATCAATGGATATGAGATCATCCATCGCCCATCTACATGGGTCAAGAAGCATACGCTAGTCTACTCTAGTATATCGATGCCCTGTCTCGATACACCTGCGACTAGGAACATTTGAAGGATGTACTTAGCGACTACACTGTCCCCACTAGTATGATCTGCATCATATTCCCGGTAGTCAAGTACTCATCCTAAGGGCTTTATCAACATGTAACATAGAGACTATCAGAGTACATGTTAAGATAAAGAGCAACCGGATAGCATACTATCATGTCGAGCAAGAAAGTCCTCCATATATATGTCCAAGCATCCACTACAATATACATCGCATGTACAGTAATGGCCTCTAGGGCATACATATCACTAACATGATGAACTGGATTTTCAGGCCGTTCCTTGACCAGTTTATTATTGTGTTCATTGATTACATTCTGGTCTACTCCAGGAGTCGAAAGGAGCATGAGCAGCACTTAAGGATTGCTATGCAGACATTGAAAGAGCACCAGCTGTATGCAAAATTCTCTAAATGAACATTTTGGCTTGATAGTATTGACTTCCTGGGTCATGTGGTTTTGGGAGACGGTATTCGTGTGGACCCGAGGAAGATCAAGGCCGTATAACTTTGGCCCAGACCTGTTTCCATGACAGAGGTCCGCAGCTTTTTGGGCTTGGCAGGTTATTATCGCCGGTTCGTGCAGGACTTTTTGAGTGTCGCTGCACCGCTGACCGGACTGACCTGGAAGGGGGTTCCTTTTCTTTGGACTGAGGCATGCGAGCAGAGTTTTCAGCAGTTGAAGACTCGGTTGACGAATACACCAGTTCTATCTTTACCTTCTGGATCGGGCGGCTTTGTCGTTTACTGTGATGCTTCTCGAGTGGGGCTTGGTTGTGTACTGATGTAGTATGATAAAGTGATCGCTTATGCTTCTAGGCAGCTGAAGAAGAATGAGCAGAATTATCCCACTCACGATCTTGAGATGGCTGCGGTGGTCTTTGCACTCAAGATTTGGAGACACTACTTGTACGGGGAGTCGTGTCAGATTTTTACGGACCACAAGAGCTTGAAGTATATCTTCCAGCAGCGGGATCTGAATTTGAGACAGCGCCGTTGGATGGAGCTTGTGAATGATTATGATTGTGAGATTCTTTATCACCCGGGCAAGGCAAATGTGGTAGCTGATGCTTTGAGTCGTAGGCCCGGGGGTAGCTTGTCCCATTTGAGCGCAGTTCAGAGACAGTCTTCGGCAGATTGGCAGATCTTGTGCCATAGTAGAGTGCAGTTTGAGTTCACTTCCACTGGGGGACAGTTTGCTCACGTCCTCGCCCGTCCACTTCTACTTGATTGTATCCGTGAGGCACAGCCCAGCGATGCCCGTTTGTCTGAGATTCTTGAGCATGTTCGGCAGGGTACAGATTCGGAATTCATGATTGATGACCAGGGTGTGCTACGTTACGGGACTCGTTTGTGTGTACCGATACCGATGGGTTGAGACGCGAGATCCTAGAGCAAGCATATCAGTCAGCTTTTAGCGTTCATCCAGGTTCCACCAAGATGTACTGTGACTTGAGAGATATCTACTGGTGGGAAGGGATGAAGCGCGATGTTTCGGACTTCGTTTCGAGGTGCCTGACTTGTCAGCAAGTTAAGGCTGAGCATCAAAGACCGGCAAGAGTGTTGCAGCCTTTACCCGTTCCGGAGTGGAAATGGGAGCAGATTTCCATGGACTTCGTCGTGGGTCTACCCACGGCCATTCGGGGGTATGCCTCCATTTGGGTGATTGTTGACCGGTTGACGAAAGCGGCTTACTTCCTTCTAGTGAAAACCAGTTTCAGTTATGCTCAGTTTTACATAGATGAGATTGTGCGTTTGCACGGCGTTCCTACCTGCATCGTATCCGACATAGGCACCCAGTTTACTAGCCGTCTTTGGCAGAAACTTCAGGAAGCTTTGGGTACCCGGTTGAGTTTTAGTACCACTTTCCTTCGGCAGACCGATAGCCAGTCAGAGCGGACTATACAGACTCTGGAGGATATGCTTCGTGCGTGTGTGCTTGATTTTTGTGGCAATTGGGATCGTCACTTGCCGTTGATAGAGGTCACCTATAATAACAGCTATCAGGAGACGATTCAGATGGTGCCTTTTGAGGCTTTGTATGGTAGAAAGTGTCGATCGCCCGTCTGTTGGACCGAGCTCAGCGAGAGCGGGATTTTGGGACCCCAGCTAGTTCAGGAGACTACAGAGAAGATCCAGTTGATTCAAGACAGGATGAGAGCGGCCCGGTGCAGACAGAAGTCTTATGCCGACCGTCATCGTCGCAGGCTCGAGTTCGCAGTGGGAGATCATGTATTCCTGAGGATTTCTCCGATGAAGGGCGTAATGCGATTTAGAAAAAAGGGGAAGCTTAGTCCCAGATTTGTAGGTCCTTTTAAGATCCTGGAGCGAGTTGGTACCGTTGCCTACCGTTTGGCACTTCCGCCCAGTTTTCCGGATGTTCACACCGTATTCCATGTGTCGATACTTCGTAAATACCTTTATGACCCTTCTCATATGATTCAGCACCAGACCATTCAATTAGAGCGCGATCTTTCGTTCACCGAGCAACCGGTAGTTATATTGGATCGGCAGGTGAAGAAACTTTGGTCAAAGGTCTTGCAATCTGTGAAGGTTATTTGGCGTAGCCCGAATGGTGAAGAGGTCACTTGGGAGGCCGAGAGCGAGATGCGGAAGAAATTCTCTCATCTCTTTGAAGGTGCACATAGTAAGGTTTTTAAATTCGGGGACGAATTTCTTTAAGGGGGGAAGATTGTAACACCTTAGAATATGATTAGTGTTAATTGAGTGATAATTCAGATTTTTAGTAAAAAGTTTACCAAAATAATTTTCCAATATTTTACAAAAATTAATGATTATTTTATTAATATTTAATTCGGGCTTGCACACACATGTGCATGTTAACCTAGGGTTAAATTGTGTTCACCATGCTTAAGTAGCCATGGCACTTTAACCCCATTTCATTAAGTTGTATATTGTATTTAGTTTTGGTTTAGGGTTTAATTTGGCGTTTGACTTGAGAGAGAGGGTGGCATGGGGAAATTATGAGGTATCGTCATGCATTAATGAGGAGAGAGAAGAGGGAGGCATGGTTGTGCTAAGCTCACCCCTCATTCTCTCATCCCTCACTCACACATACACTCTCAACTCACTTCATTCTCTCATTCTTTCTTAATCTCATCTCTAACCTCATCTCACAACTGAAACCTCTTCATGTTCTTCACAAAACTCAAGCCAAATCCTTACTACTCTTCACAAAACTCACTAAACCCTTCTTTAAACTTGATCTAAAGCTCATGGAGATCACTTGGGACATAGAAAGCTAGGGTTTTGAGCAAGTGTGGATAGGTATAATCTCTAAACTGTTAATTAGGACCTTTTAATGTGGTGTTGCTAATTAGTTTCAGTTTAGAACTATAAAGTTCCAGTTTTGTGCAAAATATCGTATTTTAGTGTCGTTTTTGAGTGTCTGGAATCTGCTGTGACCCCGAGTGTATACTAGAAAAACTAGCAGTGTAGAAGTGTTGTACTAGTTGCCTTGAGTGTACACCAGTAACACGAACCCCACTTGATACTATAAATCCGGCGAGATCGGGCTTCGATCCTGCGAGCTCGGTTTTTCAGGGGACTGGGGGTTGTAGTTTTCAGGGTAACTGTCTGTAGTGGTTTTAGAGTGTTTGGCATTGCTAGATTTTTCTGTATTGGCTGCATGTAAAATCTGGGATTGATTTGCTAGTTTCTAGTATTACGACTACGCGCGTTACGTTATCCGACACGATTCGAGTTCTTATGTAGCTGCTGCACTTGGGTTGGTTTCGGGGTGTCGCTACACGCGTTATCCACTTAGCGAACACTAGAGGGTTTGCTTGGAGGTTGGTGCGTCGGTCTAAACGTAGTTGTACGCGTTATTGGTCGATTTCTGAGTTGCACTTGCTATATTTTGTGTTAATAGGATCGCAGGCGGGGACTTCGGACGCTGGGAAGAAAGGGAAGCAGGTGGTTGGATTTACCTACCTCAAGATCGTCGGTGAGTAGATTTAACATCTACGGGGAAATCGCCCGTATGGCGTTAAGCGTCAGGGCTAGATATGATATGATATTAGCCGCATGTTTATATGCATATATTGAGGTTGTGCTTGCGCATCATTGTATATTATCACTTGTTGTGCCTAGACTTAGTATTCATTGGACACTGCACCATTACTGACGGTTCATACTGCACGAGCACTCATTGTATGCTACACACACACCGTCAGTAATTGCCATGACACGCACAACATGTATGCATATGTGATATTGTATTGGTTAGTGGCATTGAGATATTGATTCTTGTGCGATTGCACATATGAAATGTAGCATACATGCATACCTACATGCTTACACATATATCTTGCTATAGCTACATGTTCACCCTTATATGATGTTGCATTGGATTTGGAGAAATTAGGAACCGCATGATATATTTAAAATCTTGATTCATTTAAAAAGAGCGGTTTTTCCCTTGATATACTCATATTACTGTTCTATATTGCATACATCATATTATATGGATTTACACATTGAGATATAGATTTCATGTGATTTTCTGGATTTGAGAACCGTGGGGATATTTCAGGAAATGTGCATTGTTTTGAAAACCCAGTTTCTCTTGATATGATATTTCGATGCGTCCACCATGAGTTTTCTCGTTTCTGAGGCTTGTGTTAGAAACCCGATGCGAGGAGTTGGATGAGGCCGTGTGCGGGTTCATAGTGGACCCGGTAAGGTATCCCGGGGCAAGAAAAGGATGTTGTGCAGTAGACGATGTGCCTGCAGTGGGACTACTACCTACCGGTGATAGTTTTGGACTCGGCGGTTATCCGGAAGATACCGAACGGAGTCGTGAGATGGATACGGGCCGATCCGGACTGACGGAGCCCGAGGGCCGATCCGGACTGACGGAGCCCGAGATATGTGAATTTGCGTGTCGATGCTGGACACGAGTTTTCATGATGTTCCGACTTTCGATGTTGGACACTCAGGTTTCATGTGACTTACAGATTTGAGGGCCGATCTGGGTGACGGCGCCTCAGGATTTTGGGATTTGGGATGTCGTTGATGGACACCGGTTTTTCCATGCTGATGATTTGTGCATGAAATTTATTATTTATCCCGCACTCAGGATTACTTGATATGCATTTAATTCATGTAGTTGTAGTACCCGGATGGTATACCTTGATCATGATTGTTGCATATCCTTATTGCCATATTCATGCTATTAGCTTGCATGTGATAGATTATCGCTGTACGTGCATACTTGCGATTACCTGCATGATGTTATTTTCTATTCACGAGTTGGCAACTCACCCCCGTTGTGCTATAGTATTTTGCAGGCTTGACCCTCAGAGTAGTCGCGGCAGGGCTTCTTATTATCTTTACTTTTGTTTATACCGCTACGGTTGGATTTGAGGCCTTTTAATATAGGTGGGTTGCGGTTATCCGGTTGTATCCATTGTATATCACATTGTATCTAGTATTTTCCATCTACCATTTCATGTTTTGACTTAGAGATGAGTTGTGAGGACGATATTGTATATTTTGTGACTCTGGGTGTCGCGCTCGTGTGAGCCGGCCTTTATTATGTTGCTTATTCTTTTTTATGCTGATTTCATTTATATTGTCTCTTTTCTTCGCTACGGTGTTGTATATTTATGCTAGTGGTGGTTGTTCCTCCTTTGGGCTTGATTTGTTAGTTATATGTATGCCCTAGAGGCCATTACTGTGCATATGATATATATTGTAATGGATGCTTGGACATATATAGGGAGGACTTTCTTGCTCGACATGATAGTATGCTATCTGGTTGTACTTTATCTTAACATGTACTCTGATTGTCTCTATGTTACATGTTGATAAAGCCCTTAGGATATGTACTCGACTACTGGGACTATGATGAGATCATACTAGTAGGGCCACGGTAGTCGACGAGTACATCCTATAATTGTTCCTAGTCGAGGGTGTATCGAGACAGGGCATCGATGCACCAGAGTAAACTAGCGTATACGCATCTTGACCCATATGATGGGTGATGGATGATCCCATATCCATCGGTGTTTGACATCAAGGATGGTGTACGGGTGCTCAGTGGAGACTGGGTACACTGGACGGACTCGCCGAGAACTCCCAGATGGTATTATACCTCACGTCAGATGGCAATTCTCCGGTGACACTGGTACAGAGTAGTCTGTTGACCCGAGATCGTCATAGAGTCTTGTGTGATTCCCACTGTGCTTTGATTTCCATCATACCACGTCCAAGAGGGCGTGCAAAAAGGTGGCTTTTGGGTACAGTCCCGAATCACATGGAGCCAATGAGCGATAGGAGGGGATTCGTCTCTCCCGGTATAGGGAGTTGATGTTGCGCTGTGTTTGATTGGCTATAACCGGAAATCCCTGGCCAGGGTTGCTGAGATTTACTGGTAAGTGTTATCAGTAGTTTCTCGAACTGTTATAGACCTCAAATCGACACGACATATCGAGCTACTGGGGTCTGACGTTTACCACCCCTAGGCGAGATATGCGACATATCAGACGACGAGACCGGATTGTACGGGAGTGTTACTGATTGGATTCACAGGAGAATGTACAGGCTTTCTTGTTGATCTTCTGAGCGCTCAATACCTGGGTAGCTGTTACGTTTAGCTGACCGCTTGCAGCTTTTGGGTGTTTGATATGATCATCACCTACTGCTGGCGTATTGACGATTCTTTAGAGTCCTATACAGAGGTTTCTTGGCTCAGGAAAAACGGAGTAGGGGCACATATGTGATATGTGCGGGACCGAGGATAATGCGGTATGTGATACCGTATTGTATTCTCGCGATATTTGATATCAGCCGGGTCATCGGATCAAGTGTTGATTCGATGAATCGGTACGGATAAATATTAGTCGGTTATATGCGATATAGCCGGATTGTCGGATCAAGTGTTGATTCGATAATTTAATGTATAATAATATATATGATATATTAAATTACATTAACTAATATTAGCTCGCTAAAAGATTCTTTTTCTCACTCGGGTAATACATTGATATATATGCGATATATGTTAAATGTATTATTTTATTTTGTTATAATAAATATTATATATGTGATATATAATAGTGTAACATGATATGATAACTAATGCAACATGATTAGTGGAGATTAAACAAAATTAGGGTTTGATTTGGGTTAATGTTTACTAGAAGTTTCTAGAAGGTTTTTATTTTGTCATGAAAAAGATATTTTCAAGTGACTGATCTTTAACTCAACCCAAACCCTAGCCCTAGTTAAATCTCTACAAAGGTTAAGTTAACCATGGTTGCATTATTCATCATTATCATCTTTGCATTATTCATCACAAAAGGATTATTCATTTTTATGATTATTCATGATCTTCTTCCTTCTTCTTTCTTTCATGAAAAAGCTTATTAGCTTTTTGCAAGTGATGAATGAGTGTGAGAAAAAGATAATAAAAGAGAGCAAAAATCCTACTTCATCATCCTCATCTATCCTTGCCATTTAGATGAGGGTGTTCACTTCATATTATGAGTGTTAGCTTGTGTTAATGAAACTTCAAGGTAGATCATCTTTGTTATCGAAGATCGGAAGCAAGACTGCATCTTTCTCTTCGTGAAGCCTCTCGAGAGTCTGGAACACGATGATCACAGCGAAGGGACCTCAACACGGAGCTTAAGAAGTGAAGGACCCGATCTACAAAGGTTGTAATCTCTCTCACTTAGTGATAAAGTGTTTAACATGTTAGTTTTCGCCTAAACCCTAGTTTAAAGATCCGGCTTTGGATTGTTCGGCACGGCTAAAATTTTAATCGGGCATGGTTGATGCCTCGTAGACCCTTGTGCGTGTGCCTAGCAACCCTACAGTGGTATCAGAGCCAAGCTAGAGCTTTAGACGAAGTTTAAAGTCCGATCGAACCCGAGAACCCCGATAAAACCCCTTCTCTGGAAATTTTTCAAAAAATTGATTTTTTCTGGATTAAAAATGCTCAGAAAATTAAGCAGGGAAATATAGGAGTTACTGTGAAGTACGGACCATTGATTCCATCACGTGACCACGGTTCCGCGGCTGAATAGTGATATTGGGGCCCACCACTTCACAGTAATATTCCTGGTTTCTTTTGCACTATTCTGGGAAGTTTTAATTCCACTCAAGTGTTGAGTTTTCTGGGGTGTATTAGGGACTCGTTGATTCGATCGGGTAATTTAACTCCGTTTAAGTTTTTCCGGATATTTTTTAGAAACTGTTAAAAAGTTCGAACAGATATCAATAACTCACTTTTTCCCCTGTTGGAAAATTTTTCAAAAGTTGGATTTTTCTCGAGTTTAAGAACGTTCTAAGTCGTGCAAGTAACGCGGTGGACCCTCTAGAAGACAACAAAGCTTAACTCGATTATGTGACCGTCTTGAACTGCCTTTAAACCTTAGGGTTTGGGGCAGTACGGCATGCCACATGTGAGGCGTTGGCTTGACCCTTCTACGGCTGGACCATTGGTACTGTGGCATGTGATGGATGTTTTTAAACTGATTTCAAGTGTTGAGATAAATTGGGGAAATCTTGGGTGTTTGATTATTCGATCGGAAAGTTTAACATTGTCTATTTATCTGGAATGTGATACAATATTTGGAATCCACAGGTAGTTATGAGATAACTAATTTGAATGTTATAAATCTAGCAGTTCAGTTTCAGATGATCGGTTGCCACGGAATTTTGATGTGATCAAAAATCCGTCGCAATCACGTAGCGTACGCGGATACTCGCCGGGTAAACTTAACAGACAGCCACGCCCCATAGCCCCGACCAAGTGACTGTAGGAGAACCCCGTCGCCAAAAGCATCCGTTCGGGTGCTCGCGGGAGCGGTGTTCCGCCTTAGTACACTTCGTCGACGGCATCCGGGGGTGCGGCCGTCTACTAAAGTTTGCGACGAACATTCGATCAGAATATCGGGAATCTTGTTGAATTGCCCGACTTGATATTGAAAAGTGTTTTCGATAATGAGACTAAAATGCGGGGTTTATAATTGGTAGGCATGCGATGTCTAAGGAATTCATTTGGTTAGGCATGCGATGTCTAAGGAGGTTGCGGATTCCAACTGTTGTAGTTTTACACTTTCTTTTTGTGATCGTAAGCGTAGTATGTGGTGTATCGCCGGCTTCGTTGCTATATATCAACGACAATCGGGATACACATACTTGCTTACGTTGATGATATGAGATATTATGTGTTGCTGTGATATGTTGTATTGGATCGTCGCGTTTGAATAGCCGGGGGTTTTATGTGAGATGAGAGTTTTTCTTTTTTCATTCATGTAAAATTCTTTGTATGTAATATTCTTTTATTGGGGCACTTTCGGGCTGAGGATGATGTCACCGTTGTATATTATTTACTTTTCCGCATTAGGTAGATCCAAGGCGGGGAGCACAAGTAACCGGGTTCTAGGGTCCAGTGGGAGACCATCTCAAGGAGTCGAGACCGGGTCTCCTAACCCTAGAATTGGCAGTATTGCTTTCCGCTCTCGTAGGGGTCTAGGGATGTGGGTTTGGCTATTCATCGCGACCATGGAATCCGTGTTTTATACAGGCTCGTATTAAAACACGGACATCCTAGTATATCCAATATTTCATATATGTTTCTTCTGCTGCAATGTTCTGTGATGAGATCGTATTACTGTCTGAGACGAATGTTTATATTATATATATGAGATATATGTTATATTGCAGATTTCGTTTCAAATGTGATGCTTGTGAAGCAAAATAAAATGGGACTTCATTAATGAGATTAATGAAATAAAAGAAACCTAAAGATGTTGTAGAAACTTGTTTAAAAACTGGTAGCTCTAGTTCTTGCTTTGCATAGCGGTGTTCATTGTAGAACATCCAGCACCTTATTCGATAAGGAAAAAGCCGAGATCCCTTGATCGGGAGTGACCTCTTTAGTGAAACTAGCAGATGCTACAAACTCGGTTTGTCTTTTGATTGTTTCTATAGTTCTTGCTTTGCACAGCGATATTTGTGAAATATCCTGCACCTTATTCGATGAGGAAAGGGCCGACGATCCCTTCACCGGGAGTGACCCCTTTAGCAAAACTAGAAAAGCCTCAAAAACACTCCATTTAAAATCACTCGATTCTACAACGATATCAAGTTCATTACGCAAAGGGTTTTCTTAAAAACCTGTCGTAGCCCTCCGTCATTTCAGATAAGTACTAGTTAGTATTCGTGCTGCGGTAGTTTGGCCTTCGTCAAGGCGTAGTGTACGGTAGCTAACTAGTGTTTATCTGCTAGCATACGATGCGATTGGATTAGGGTATTCGTACGGCGTAGTTTGGCCTTCGTCAAGGGTCGTGCGGGTGGGTTTAATTTAATCAAGAAATGAACGGGTTGAACTTGACTAGCGGACTATGGGTAGTTTGGCCTTCGTCAAGGTCATAGAACGCTAGGGGTAAAATATTATTGGGAATTTCAAGTGTTGAAATTTGCAATGAGATTGCATACCTTCTATGAGATAGTTGGATCCCGATACCCGCTGCGAGTAAGAGTTACTCCTGGGAGAGTTTTACACATTACAATTAGCCGATCAAGTAGGTGTCTAGAAAGGTATTAACGGGGTTACACCCCTGGGAAAATGAGATTTACTTTAATTAGGTTCGTGCGAAAGCACGGGGGACCTCCCTCAAAGTACCGACACTGGCCTGGCTGAAAGATTGGCGAACTTGTAGCGTATAATTAATCCCGGCTAGTCTTTCCTTTTAGGGTTTGAAGGAAGATTTGATTAAAACAGTGGGAGACATCCTGATTAGATATATTAGATAACCAATCTAATCTTGCAAGAGCATACGCTGAGTGTTTTTCTTCTCTCTCTCTCCAGGTAGCGACCATATCACGCCTTAATCAAGATAATAATTCGGATGTATTGACCTAACCCGCTTGTTATACTGAGCTGGGAACGTTGGTCCCGCTCCAACTTATAATTGTTATAAGACAGAGCAGGAAATGGGGAATACCAGATTTCCCGTGCCGCCCAAACGAAGAAAGTGCATGATGATGCATCATCTTCGGGTGTGTTCATTACAGAGAACTGTTTCTCGATGTCCTTTACGTCCTGGGTATTTGATACCGGATCAGGATCCCATATATGTAATTTGTTATATGGGCTACAGATAGGTAGAGAACTGAGAACGGGTGATAAGTTTCATGAGATAGAAACGGTGCAAATGTTGCAACCAAGTCTGTTGGTCACTATCACCCTGTATTACCAGAATACATTGATTCTGAACGAATGTTATTAGATACCGAACCTGATGTACAACATCATATCAGTCTCTTTATTAGTAAAGAAAGGATATAATTTTGTATTGTTGGATAATGTTTTGAACATTTCCTATATCAAGAGTTGAACGGTTCAGGCACGTTATCTAAAAGCATCGACATTCTAAATCAAACTACAGTTCTTAATATACTGAACACACTAAAGAGGAAGAGTTCATAAATGAACGAATCCTTCTTGAAGCATTGTAGACTAGGTCATATCAATGCGACCCGACTAGCTAAGTTACATAAAGATGCATATTTAAATTAGTTTGAATTTACATCTTGTGAAACTTGCCGGTCATGTCACAAAGATAAGATGACCACAGCTCTGTTTATTGGAAACAGAGAAAGAGTTAGTGAACTCTTGGTATTGATACATGCTGATGTATGAAAGTCTCCTGTCTACACATGCCAAGACCGGTTCTTTGTACTTCATTACATTCTCTGATAATCTCTCAAGATTCAGACATGTGTTCCTGTTGAAACATAAGTCCGAAGCTTTTGAGATATTCACAGAATATAAGTTAGAAGTAGAGAACCAAAATACGGGTATAAGTATTATGTCCTTTGATGAAATCAAGGAGGAGAATACTTGAGCACGGAATTCCTGGACTATTCTAAAGGAGAATGAGATTCTCTCTCAGCATTACTCCTCCGTATACACCATAGCACGATGGTATATCGGGGCGGAGCAATAGCACCCTATGTGATATGGTGTGCTCTATGATGAGTACTACTGGGTTTCCTATTTCCTTTTGGGAGTTATGCACTTGAGAAGCTGCATACCTATTGAATAGGGTTCAAATCAAATCAGTTGCCTACCACTTCATATGTGATATGGAAAGGGAAGAGCCCATATCTTAAGTTTGTTAAGATTTAGGGTTGTCCGGCCTATGTCTAAAAGCAAAATCCGGACAATCTCGAGGCAAGGTCTGTTATGTAGAACTGGAAAGGTTCCGGCTATACAAACTGCAGCTGATGATTTGGTAGAACCAAAAGATTCAATAGTTCCAACGAACCTCAGCCTCTCCGCCGATCTAGTAGGGTTCCTCACCCACCTGAGAGTTACTTCGGTTTCTCTATGACAGTGGGAGCGAGGATTGCATCATGAGATGGTGACCCAACTTATTTCGAGCTGGCCATCAGGAGTGGGACTCTGTAAGAATGGCTGGATGCTTAGCGATCTGAGATGGAATCCTTATACACCAACAAAGTATGGACTTTGGTTGCTTTATCTGAAAGGTTAAATCCCCATCAGGAGCGAGTATATCTTGAGAAGATTACTTGGTGTACATGGAAAAGTTGAGACTTTCAAAGCTATGCTTAAGTCCATCCAGTTCCTACTTGCCACTGCTACATACCATAACTACGATATCTGGTGGTTGGGTGTCATGACTGCTTTTCTAAATGATGTTTTAGAAGAGAGCGTCTATAAGTACACAGCCAGAGGGCTTCGTAGACAATGGGAGCAGAAGAAACGTGTGCAAGATGTTTTATGTGATAAAACAGGCATCGCGGAGTTGGAACATCTGTTTTGATGTGGTAGTCAAAGAGTTTGACTTCATCAAAATGGTAGATGAACCTTGTATATACAAAAAGGTAGTAGGGAGTATGGTGGTGATCCTCGTAGAGTATGTGGAAGACATACTCTTGATACGGAAGGAGTTTCCTATGCTACGCTCGGTCAATCTCCGCTTATCACAAAGATTCTCCATATAGGATCAAAGTGATACCTCCTAAATCCTGGGTTTTGGATCTATGAGATTGATCTAATTGGATATTAGGATACTCACTAGTTGTAGTGAGATGGTATCAATCGATCCTGGGGAGAATCACTGGAAAGGTTCCAGGGTGATAAGGACGACTGAATGTCAGTCGCAGGCATTGTCTTTACCCTCAGAGGAGGGACGGTATGTTGGAAGAGTTCCAAGCTAGATACCGTGACTTACTAGACGACTAAAGGCAAGAAACATCGTTACCAAGGATGCTACCAAAGAGGCAGTCTGGATATATTTTAAGTTCATGAGATGAATTTTGTTCCTACCATTATATGACAATGGAGTTGTGTCCTTAGCCAAGGAACTACCGTCCCATCTGAAATCCAGATATAATTCTTAGGTAATATCGCCTGATCATGGAGATGGTTGATCTCCAGGGAGATCGAGATTAGGAGAGTAGACATAGAGGACAACAGCGCGGATCCACTCACAAAGGCATTTTTCCCAGTAGAGACTTTTATGGGATGGTTGAGTATGAGATACTTATACTGTTAGTTATATGTATGCCCTAGAGGCCATTACTGTACATTGGATGTATATTGTAGTGGATGCTGGGACATATATAGGGAGGACTTTCTTGCTCGACATGATAGTATGCTATCTGGTTGCTCTTTACCTTAACGTGTACACTGATTGTCTCTCTGTTACATGTTGGTAAAGCCCTTAGGATGTGTGCTTGACTACCTGGACTATGATGCGGATCATACTAGTGGGGACATGGTAGTCCATAAGTACATCCTTCAAAGTCCCTAGTCGTGGGTGTATCGAGACGGGGCATCGATATACCAGAATAGACTAGCGTATACCTTCTCGACCCATACAGATGGGCGATGGATGATCCCATATCCATTGGTGTTTGACATCAGAGATGATATACGGGTGCTCAGTAGAGACTGGGTACACTGGACGGACTCGCCGAGAACTCCCAGATGGTATTATACCTAACGTCAGATGGCAGTTCTCTGGTGACACTGGTACAGAGTAGTCTGTTGACCCGAGATCGTCATAGAGTCTTGTGTGGTTCCCACTGTGCTTTGATTTCCATCTTACCACGTCCAAGAGGGCGTGCAAAACGGTGGTTTTTGGGTACAGTCCCGAGTCACATGGAGGCAATGAGCGATAGGAGGGGATTCGTCTCTCCCGGTATAGGGGGTTGATGTTGCGCTGTGTTCGATTGGCTATAACAGGAAATCCCTGGCCAGGGTTGCTGAGATTTACTGGTAAGTGTTACCAGTAGTTTCTCGAATTGTTATAGACCTCATATCGACACGACTTATCGAGCTATTGGGGTCTGACGTTTACCACCCCTAGGCGAGATATGCGACATATCAGACGATCAGACCGGACTGTACGGTAGTGTTACTGGTTGGATTCACTGGAGTGTGAGCGGGCTTGCTCGTCGATCTTCTGATCGCTCAATACCCGGGTGGCCGTTACGTTTAGCAGACCGCTTGCGGCTTGTGGGTGTTTGATATGATCATCACCTGCTGCCGGCGTATTGACGAGTCTTTAGAGTCCTACACAGAGGTTTCCTGGCTCAAGCGAAACGAAATAGGAGCGCATATGAGATATGTGCGGGACCGAGAATAATGCGTGTATGTGCTACAGTATTCTATTCTCGCGATGAATGTATCGAATGGTTGTATGCGATATAACCTAGTTATCGAATCAAGTACTGATTCGATAAGCCGATACATAGGATACTAGTCGGTTATATGCGATATGACCGGGTCGTTAAATCAAGTGTTGATTTAATGATTTAATGCATAATTATATATTTGATATATTAGTTTGCATCAACTAGTATCGGTTTACTTAAGATGGATATTCTCACTCGGGTGTGCACATTGTATATGTGATATACTTTTTATGCACTTGATTGTATCATGTTTGATGATACATGTTATGCTAGGGTTTTTGTGTAAAGATCAAACCATGGTTACATGATAATGGTTAGGGTTTTGTTTTATTCTTTTATCTTATTTATTTATTCATTTTGGAATATGATAAGCATAAAAGGAAAATGGTTGCTAATTTTGTATTCTAGTTGAAGCTTCTTGAACTTTTGACTATGTGACCATTTTTGTCTCATGCTTAACCCTAACCACTTCATTTAACCTTAGTTTAGTCTCTACACTTTACCATGGTTCTAATATGATAAGTATTCATTTCTTTTCCAATTTTAATTAACTTATCATAACTTTCTTCTTCTTCTTCTTCATTTCTTCACATGAAGAAAGCTTGCTCCATTAATGGCAAGTGATGAGAATGAGTGAGAAATCCAATTCTAAAGTCTACCCACTTTCTATTTTTTCATCCTCTACCTCTTGCCAAGTAGTAGAGTGTGTTTCCTTCACAAGTTTTCATGGCTTGGTGAAGGTGGAGCTTGATCTAGTGATGCTTCGACGTAGATCATCTTCGGCACGTTGTCGACGACCTAGCCCGGTCTTTTCTCCGATGAAACCACCGTGAGAGTCATGGTTCGATTTGGACAGCGGAGAGGACTTCATTGCGGAGCCGTGGAGGTGGAGCACCGGATCTACAAAGGTTGTATTTCCTTATTCTTATAGTTAAGTGTTAACTTGTTTACTTTTCGCCTAGAATTCTAGCCAACGATCCGTACTCTAGAGTTTCTCGGCACCACAGAATTTGAAATTGGCATGGTTGATGCCTTGTGAGACCTCATTAGTGTGCCTAGAAACCCTACATATACCAAAGCTAATTGTTGGGTATGTGATACCACAACAGATGGCCCTAGTGCAAGTGGGAGATTGTTAGTTATATGTATGCCCTAGAGGCCATTACTATGCATATGATGTATATTGTAATGGATGCTTGGACATATATAGGGAGGACTTTCTTGCTCGACATAATAGTATGCTATCTGGTTGTACTTTATCTTAACATGTACTCTGATTGTCTCTATGTTACATGTTGATAAAGCCCTTAGGATATGTACTCGACTACTGGGACTATGATGAGATCATACTAGTGGGACCACGGTAGTCGACGAGTACATCCTATAATTGTTCCTAGTCGAGGGTGTATCGAGACAGGGCATCGATGCACCAGAGTAGACTAGCGTATACGCATCTTGACCTATATGATGGGCGATGGATGATCCCATATCCATCGGTGTTTGACATCAAGGATGGTGTACGGGTGCTCAGTGGAGACTGGGTACACTGGACGGACTCGCCGAGAACTCCCAGATGGTATTATCCTCACGTCAGATGGCAGTTCTCTGGTGACACTGGTACAGAGTAGTCTGTTGACCCGAGATCGTCATAGAGTCTTGTGTGATTCCCACTGTGCTTTGATTTCCATCATACCACGTCCAAGAGGGCGTGCAAAAAGGTGGCTTTTAGGTACAGTCCCGAATCACATGGAGCCAATGAGCGATAGGAGGGGATTCGTCTCTCCTGGTATAGGGAGTTGATGTTGCGCTGTGTTCGATTGGTTATAACCGGAAATCCCTGGCCAGGGTTGCTGAGATTTACTGGTAAGTGTTATCAGTAGTTTCTCGAACTGTTATAGACCTCAAATCGACACGACTTATCGAGCTACTGGGGTCTGACGTTTACCACCCCTAGGCGAGATATGCGACATATCAGACGACGAGACCGGATTGTACGGGAGTGTTACTGATTAGATTCACAGGAGAATGTACAGGCTTGCTTGTTGATATTCTGAGCGCTCAATACCTGGGTAGCTGTTACGTTTAGCTGACCGCTTGTAGCTTGTGGGTGTTTGATATGATCATCACCTACTGCTGGCGTATTGACGATTCTTTAGAGTCCTACACAGAGGTTTCTTGGCTCAGGCAAAACGGAGTAGGGGCATATATGTGATATGTGCGGGACCGAGGATAATGCGGTATGTGATACCATATTGTATTCTCGCGATATTTGATATCAGCCGGGTCATCGGATCAAGTGTTGATTCGATGAATCGGTACGGATAAATATTAGTCGGTTATATGCGATATAGCCGGATTGTCGGATCAAGTGTTGATTCGATAATTTAATGTATAATAATATATATGATATATTAAATTACATTAACTAATATTAGCTCGCTAAAAGATTCTTTTTCTCACTCGGGTAATACATTGATATATATGCGATATATGTTAAATGTATTATTTTATTTTGTTACAATAAATATTATATATGTGATATATAATATTGTAACATGATATGATAACTAATGCAACATGATTAGTGGAGATTAAACAAGATTTGGGTTAAATGTTTACTAGAAGTTTCTAGAAGGTTTTTATTTTGTCATGAAAAAGATATTTTCAAGTGGCCCATCTTTAACTCAACCCAAACCCTAGCCCTAGTTAAATCTCTACAAAGGTTAAGTTAACCATGGTTGCATTATTCATCATTATCATTTTGCATTATTCATCACAAAAGGATTATTCATTTTGATGATTATTCATGATCTTCTTCCTTCTTCTTTCTTTCATGAAAAAGCTTACTAGCTTTTTGCAAGTGATGAATGAGTGTGAGAAAAAGATAATAAAAGAGAGCAAAAATCCTACTTCATCATCCTCATCTATCCTTGCCATTTAGATGAGGGTGTTCACTTCATATCATGAGTGTTAGCTTGTGTTAATGAAACTTCAAGGTAGATCTTCTTTGTTATCGAAGATCGGAAGCAAGACTGCATCTTTCTCTTCGTGAAGCCTCTCGAGAGTCCGGAACATGATGATCGCAGCGATGGGACCTCAACATGGAGTTTAAGAAGTGAAGGACCGGATCTACAAAGGTTGTAATCCCTCTCACTTAGTGTTAAAGTGTTTAACATGTTAGTTTTCGCCTAAACACTAGTTTAAAGATCCGACTTTGGGTTGTTCGGCACGGCTAAAATTTTAATCGGGCATTATTGATGCCTCGTAGACCCTTGTGCGTGTGCGTAGCAACCCTATATGATTTACTCCCGTTTGGGGATGCTTTACTTATATTATATGTTTGTACCCGTTTCGGAGCTTGTTTTTACAAAGGAGGTGCTGCCGAAATTTTTAAGAAAATAAACTTAACTTTAAAAGTTTTACTTGAGATTTCCCAATGTCTTTAACAATGTTTTATCACTTATTGCTTTATATGGTTTAGATTTCTGGGTTTTCGGCTTACTTAAATTGCGTTGCGCCTGTTGACGTCACGTGGTTTAAGTGCCGGTCACGTGCCTAACTTTGGGTCGTGACATTCATAAAAAGAAGAGAGATCATAGTATCTCCTCCACATCTAAGAGTTTAACTCTCAAATCATAAGAACTTATTTCTTTTTCCAGATCTCAGATCTATAAGACGAAGTCTTTCACAAGGGAGAACCAAATTCTCAGAGAATTGAATTGGGTAGAACAAAAAACTCAGTGTTAGGCACTCAAATCTGGTGCTCAGCGCCGAGCGCTCTACGTGCTCCTCACGTGGGCGCTATTTAATAAGAAGTGCTTAGCATTCAAATCTAGCGCTCAACGCCGAGCGCTCCACGTGGACGCTATTTAATAAGAAGTGCTTAGCACTCAAATCTGGCGCTCAACGCCGAGCGCTCAACGTGCTCCTCACGTGGGCGCTATTTAATAAGAAATGCTTAGCACTCAAATCTGGCGCTCAGCGCCGAGTGATCCACGTGCTCCTCACGTGGGCGCTGCTCAATAAAGAGCGCTCAACACTCAAATACTGGCGTTCAGCGCCAAGCGTTCCACGTGCCCCTCACGTGGGCGCTACTTAACATAGAGCGCTCTGTGCTCCTCAAGAAGTGCCTAGCATCATGAAGAGTTTTCAACACTCATAAGAAACAAAAAGAAAATGGGTGCCAGTATTCACATAAATGTTTAGCATTATATGCACAGAGAAAGGACTGTGTTCTAACAAATGTATAACACTTTATAAAAAAAAAAGGAAATGACAAAGACTAAGTGGGCTGAGCCCAAGGTTGGCCAAACCCCAAAATCGACCGAGCCCATAGGTCTTATTTTAAATTGGACTTAGTCCCAAACAAGGTTATCAAATCTTTGATGAACATTCATTGTTCAAGAGTACATCTCTCCACACCTCTGATACATGTCGTTGTAATTCTTCAACGTCTTCAGAGAGGTGGAGGGTCCCAATAACCAATAATTCTTGGTATACCCCCCAAACCAACAACCCAGTAGACCGCAATGTCCCTAAAAACTAAATTATGGACCGCAATGTCCTTAGAACTAAACTCCATGGACCGCAACATCCTTAAAACTAAATTGCGGACCGCAACGTCCTTAAAACTAAATTGCGGACCACAAAGTCCCTAAAAACTAAATTCCACGGACTATGATATTCTTAAACTTTGGACCGCAACGTCCTTAAAACTAAATTGCGGACCGCAACGTTCCTAAAAAATAAATTCCACGGACTATGATGCCCTTAAACTTTGGACCGCAATGTCCTTAAAACTAAATTGCGGACCGTAACGTCCCTAAAAACTAAATTGCGGACCGCAATGTCCCTATAAACTAAAGAAAATCTTGTTGAGTAGATCTTAGTCTAAAATTAGACTAATGTATCCTCAACAAACGTTTGAGTTGATCTTAACCTAAAATAAGATTAACGATCCTTAAACCAACCCAAACCCAAATCTAAGAAAATACGGATTTGGACTAATCCACGCCCTACGGGCGACAACACAAATTAGTCTCCGTATACAATCCACGGGAAACCAAAAATAAAAAAAACACACACGACACGAAGTGAACTTCTGGAGAAAGAGAAAGTGGTTATCGTAACCCGAATAACGTAATTAACTGCAGTGGCTTGCGCCTGCAGGGAAGAGCGTCCCCACAATCAAAAACCCCGCGCAAGCGAGGGGAAATCTGATGAAATCTGCTACAACGGCCGCATCTGTCCAAACCTTCAATATACGGTGCCATAAATCAATTTGGCATCTTCGGAGAGGTGGACGGATAAAACCAAATAGCGTCTGCCCCCAAAATTCAGGCCAGACGTCCTAGAGTCCCGGTCACGTCTTTTAGCGGTAAACATCTCTACTTTGGGCACACTAATTTAACGTAGCTTCAAAGTTGAATGTCAACCAATCTCAAAAGTGTTATCGAACCCAACAGGCTGTAATCCTGGGGTAAGGAACCATGGGCTCGAATAAAGTGTTAGTAACGGGACTTCAACCTAGTGTTGAAGTATTCCAAACTCAACAGGCTGTAATCCAGAAGCAAGGATACACGGGCCCTCATGATAGATTGCTTGTATTAGTAGATATGGATTCATAATCTAGTAGGACTCCTGAGATTTCGTTGGATTCACGCATGAACTACCCCAGCATCCTGTGTATTCTACATTACAGTTAAAATTACCAGCCTTACTCGAATCCATGAATACATCAAGTTGCAAGATTTATTTCATGTATATATCAAGTATTCATGTCAAGTATTCATGTATTCATGTTAAGTTGTATTCATAGTTCGAGTCAAGTCATAGTGTTCAAATATTCATGTTTTGATTGAGTCAAGTTCAAGTTTTCTGATTCATGATCAATAGTTAAGTATACCTGTTTGAGTTCAATATTGATTTCGTGTGTTCAAGTTCATGATCAAGTATTCGTATTTTGTTTTAGATTCAGGTTTTAGTTTGGATTCAGATTTGAGTTAGACTCAGACTTGAGTCAGACACTTGTAACTGATTTAGATCCTGAATTAGGTTCGCGAGTCATCGGTAATTGCTGCACATGGACGGCAGGACTTGTGTCTTTTTCCAAGACAATTACCATTGATAACACCGTTAAGTTTTCTATCTTAAATAGGAAAGCACCCTCTTTCTCTGTCTCCCTGGGCTCAAGAGAATTGATCCCGCTTAAAACTATATTTACTAAAGTCCTTAAATATAGTTTTATATAACTCGATGGGGTTTTATGAAAAATATTTTTAATGTAGTTTCAAAATAACTTCGATAAGTTATTTATATTATTTAGGGTTTCCATGAATGTGACTTATAAGGATTTGAGGTGTTTTAGTGATAATAGCTTATCTTGGAAAGTTCATGGTATTTTACTGTAAAGCTGGTCTTGTATTGATATTTTGATGGTATTTTGATGAAACTTATGAACTTTCATCTTTTAGAAAAATGTAAGTTTATAATTTTTTGAAAAATAAATGGATTTGTAATATTTATATAATTATTAAAAATTAAATTTTATTAGAGTAGAAAAAATGTGTTATTCTTAAAAACCGTATTTAAAAACCTTTCGAGGCCGAATGCTCCGTGAAGAGGTCTGCATCTCGCTTTACTAGCCCAAGGATATGCGATAATCCGCACCATCCGGGTCCCCTAAAAAGGGTTGTAGAGGCTTATTTGCAAAGGAATTTTAAAAATACAATTCCAAAGAAAACCGTTTTTATAGTAAATGGTATTTTAATGAAATATTGTATTCACCACAAAGAAATACGTTCAAAGGGTATCGTGCTATGGAACCATGTGTGTTTGTGAGGGGTAGGTCATTACCCTGTGAGGTTTTCTAAATGTAAAGTATTAACAGCATACTAAAAAGTGATATGTAAAGTTCATGGTATTTTAATGTAAATGTTGATTTAAAGTTATTTTGCATGATATTTTTGATTAAAAGTTGGTTCTAAACATTGGTTTTATATTAACAAGCATGATGTAAGAATATGCATGAAGAATATGTAAGAAAAAATGGAAATTTAGTGGTTTAAAAGAAGATGTCAGTGTTACCTCCACTTCCGACATATGTTTTGAAAAGAGACTTTCATAGAAGAAGGAGAGAGATTGGAAGGGACTTGCTAGCTAGATAGATGAAGAGAAGGTAAAGGACGGAGGGTTGTCGTCGTGGCATCGCGGGGTTGTCGGAATTTGATTCGATCGTCGCCGGAAGTTGATCTCTTGCTAACTCCAGTTGTACTTCTCTTGTACTTAGAAAATTTTGAGAATTTTGGCTTGAATTTTCAGAATGATAAAAGGCTAGGGCATGTGGTAGTATTTATAGTGTGGAATTAGTCTTTTGGAATTAAAAAGATGAATTAAAATGCATTAAAATGAGAATAAATGGGAAATTGAGGGGTCTTTGTTTTATTGCAGAGCAATCAAACAGTGCAGGGAAGTTAGGGGTAGGGGAAAAGATTTGTGTGCAAAGCCCGGGGCTCATTGGCTAGGGGGGCTGTCGGTGCCGGCCCAAATAGGGATCTCGCCGGTCGTTTGATGGAGTGGGGTCGGTATTTAAATCCTTATGCACATGTTTATTTCTTCAGACTTTTCATTTTTATGTACATTACACGTGTAAACTTTTGGGCTTCCAAAAAGTTTAAAAGAAAATTTTAAAAAAATATAATATGTCTGATGGGGTTCGAAGAAAGAGGCTACGTCACAGCAGTGCAAGGGCTTTACCAATGAGCTATAAGTTGTTTCTTGCTGTTCTTAAACAAAATTAATTTATAACTTATACTCAAGCTGTAAAACTCTATTCTGTATTTTAACAGAAGAATTTCCGTACTAAAATTTCAGAGTCGTTACAATAATAGATGAGCTCAGCGGTCTCCATACATAATAATGCTTGAAGGTTACATGCCTTCACGATTAGGCATTAATCCATAATGGGTTAATCAATGTTGTCTTCCGATATAAATTTCAGCCCCAAATGGTTGATTTATTAAATTCAAAGTCTACAAATTAAGATGCTCAAAAGGAACAAATTAAGGGAGAGTAGTCAGGCACTTATCCAGGGAAGAAGATGAAGGCACACATGAATTGCAAGTGCGTCTCCAAGAACTTGCGCTTGTACCATCTCAACCTCATTTAGTTCATAAGAATAAGTTGTATATTTGTCCAAAATATATTTAACCAAGCACCCAAAAAACAAATAGAAAGAAAAAGAGGGAAAAAATTAAATAAATTGCACTGCAATTTATAGTTGAGCAACTCACATGAACTACAAATAGATAGAGAACAACAACAATTCCACCAGATATAATTGTTGTAACCAGATCATCTCCCCCATTCTCGTCGGTCACTGCCAATACAGCTGGTGTTTCTACCAATAAAAATAACTAATAAGATTACAATATATCGAATGGATAGTTCTCATAAGTTGCAAATTTTCCAAAGATAGTGTTATCTTATGATTAAGGTAAATGGACCTTTTCTTTTTGCGTTTTTTCGTGTTTATAAGAAAGTTTTCTTTGGTGTCCAACTACATATTTTGGAACCAAATTTGAACTCTCGTCTTATTTTTTATATTTATACCAAAAAATTATTTTCTAATATGAGAAATTATTCGGTGTGCCAGATATAATGCATTCTGGCAAGAAAAAGAAAGAGATGGGATTTTTGGGCTCCTTTCAGGCAGAACCACATGCAACCAATACATGGCGAAAATTTTCCTTCCTTCCCATATCAATGACAGGAAGTATTCAAAATGCAATATAAATGTAGCAGAACATATAGGGTAATCAGTAGAAATGCAAAAATTACTTTTTAACCAAACAAAAGTTAACATTTCAACAAATATTCACAAGATGAAATGAAGATGGTGAGGGTAGAACATACAAAGACCAAAAGAGTTCCATATTGAAAGAGGAGAGAAGTGAGTCTTGTTAGTGTATATGCCCTAGGGGCCATTATTGTATCATACTTGTATGTATATTACTTAATGGAAGCTTGGGATATTCACAGTGGTATATACAGTCTTGCTAAACATGGTAGCATGCTACTTGGTTTGAGTCTATTTTAATATGTGCATATGTTTCTTATTACATATCACTTATACATATTAGTAGAGCCCATAGGATCTTTGCTTGATTACCAGCGTTGTGATGGCAGTCACACTAGTGGAGGCTGGGTAGTCTGTAAGCAACATCCTATACAGGTCCCTGGTCGTTGGATTATCGAGATAGGGTATCGATATTCCGGAGTAGACTAAATGTGTACGCTTCTCATCCCAGTTGGGGAGATGGTCTGTCCTACAGCCATCAGTACGTTGTACTGGAGATAGTATACAGGTGCTCGTTAGGTTACGGGTACACCGGACAGGACTCGCAGGGGAACTGATTGGTTGGTATTATACACGTCGTCAGTTAACAGTTCCCAGATGACATGAGTACAGCATAGTCCGCAGACTTGACACTGCTACTTCGCCTCGAGTTTGTCCCACTGTTCTTAGATTGCTACCCTACCACGGCTCGAAGGAGTCGTGCAAACAGGTAGCAGTTGGGTGCAGTCCCGAGCACTTGGAGGCAGTGGCGGTTAGATAGGATTCGTCTCTCCCGGTATTGGGAGTTGATATCGCGCTGTGTCAGAGAGCCATTACGCAAAGTCCCTGGCCAGGGCAAGCGAGATTTACTGGTAGGTTCCAGTAGTTTTCTCAGGGTGTAATGGGCTACGCTCCGACACGACTTATACAGCTATTAGGGGACTGACGCTTGCCGCCCTCTAGGCTCAATATGCGATAGTCTTAGATGAATAGACCGGTCTGTACGGAGATTGTCACATCAGGCTCAGTAGGAGTTCGGATGGTTTTCCTCATCGGCCTTCTTATCGACATCTACCTAGGGACCGTTACGTACAGCTAGTGCCGCTTGCGGTCTGTGGTTAAACCCACTGCCAGCATAGTGTCGAGTCTTTAGAATCCCACACAGAGAGTTTCCCTGCTCCAGGCGAAACGATATAGAGGTCGTATGGTTTTACGACAAGGGTTCGGACGCGTACGTGTGTTTACGCACGTACGACTTTTCGGACAGTTTTTACTAGCCGGCTTTGGTTTAAGCCAGATTCTAGTATTGGGTTATTGGATTTATACAGTCTAAAGTTTTTCCGTGTTTTCACGGATTGGAGGGGCGTTCTCGTAATTTTCCGGAAAGCTTCTAGAAGCATGGTGAGTTGGAGGCTAAGGTGGCATTTGCATTAATTGGATTAGTGAGTCATGTAGTGATTCATGCAATGAGTTAATGATTCATTTAATGATTTATATGACTCATATGATGAATCACTTAGGGTATTAATGAAACATGATGATAAAGCTTTATTTATTATTTACTTAATAATATCATATGTTTCATATATACACAAATAATTTCATTCATCCAAAGTAATTCATATTCTCACCTTCTCTCTCCTCAAGCTCTCCCTCTTTAAACCCTAACCCTAACCTCTCATGTGTTGAGATCAAGAGTTAGCTAGACTAATACTTCTATAACCTCACTCTATATCCCCTAGGTAGCTTAGATTGGCACTTTGAGCAACCTAGTTATCTCAAGTTAGAGATCAAGCTTGGCGTAGAAGCTCTCGGGTGGATCATCTTTGACTCGAGGAGGCCGTTGAGGTGTCGATGTTCCAAGGAGCCTACGAGGAGTGGAGGACAGCGATGAAGACCCGAAGGACATGTAACGTGAGGTATAACTTCGAATCCGAGTAGTTAAACCTCTTGTAGATTGTTAGAAATGGTTTAGATACGATTCATGCGCTCAAGTCCGTGTTACGAAGCTTTGATAATCGTTTTTCATATATTCCGTCTCTCCGCAAGTTCGTGGGGTGCGTGACATGGACTTACAGTGGTATCAGAGCCAACTAAACCATTACTAGCTTGTTAGCAACTAATTAGAAGTTCGATCGACGGAAAACACGAAAACAAAACCCTAACCCCTTTACAATTTCTGTTAATTTTAAACATGTCACAAAATTGTTTTGACATACCTTAAAATTCACAGCAGGGTATTTTAAGATTACTGGGAAAATACGAGCCAGTAACTCGGTAACTCGGCCGTGGATCCGCGGCAATAGAGTGCTTGTGCCGCAGATCCGCCGCCGAGTCAACTCCGAGTTGACTCGGATTGGCTCTGTAATTCTTATTTTTTGGTGTTTTGGTTCTCTGTTTGTTCTGTTTATACCCAGGTTACTTCAGTGCTACTTTGCTTTTGGGGTAGACACGGAACATGGTAATCGATCGATGTTCTAAGATATTTTCTAATTGGGTTTTTATCTATTATGTTTAATGTGTTCGTAAATCTCCCCTAACTGCTAGTATGTCGGTTGGCAGGGGGTTGCATATTTCTGTAATGTTTACTGTTTGTGTATATGGACTTGATTGGAATGTTGTGATGATTAGCCGGGGTTTGAGATGGGTTTAATATTCATTCATTCGATGTAAATGTAATATGATGTAATATTCTTTTGCGGGGCACATCCAGGTTGCGGTTGTAGCCACCGTTGTATTATTTCTTTTCACTGTTTTTTGCTCCTAGGATAGACCCAAGGCGGGGTACACAAACTACCGGGTACTTTGAAGTGTTTAGTGGCCTACTCACTTTGTTGAGGGAGACCGCTTCACTTCGGGTACTTGGCGGGTAGTTTGCCGTACCCGTAGGGGTCTAGGGTGGGGTAATGGCTATTCATCACAACTGTATAATCCGTCTTTTATTGCAGGCTCAAAGCAAATGCGGATTGCTAGTATATCCAATAAAGTTCATCAGTAATCTGGAATGCCTATTATTGCGTCTGACGAATGTACAATATCTATATATGATAGCTATTAGACGTCACTTATGTTTTACACCCGCGCTAGCCCAGCCCCCGCTCTGTCGTTAGTTAAGTAACCTAACGGGTGATGACGGGACCCCGTGGCGAATGCGGATGGCATAAGAGGACGTGGTATTTTCGTTGTTTTCTGCAATGATAGGATAAATGATGGGACGCATTATTATAAATGCAAAGAAAATAAACTAAAGTTTAATCGTTGGAACAAATTTAAAAGAAACCACTCGGTTATTTTAAAAAGATCAGAATTTTTTAATTGCGGAGATTTAACCACTCCTTTTAAAAAGTATCAGGTTCCTTCGATTATATCAAGTTCACTACGTTCACGGTTTTGCCAAAACCAGTCGTAGCCCTCCGTCATTTCATATGGATAGTCAATAGTATTCAAGCTGTGTTTGTTGGCCAAAGTCAAGGCACAGTGTTTGGTAGCTATTGAATATTCGTATGCAGCATAGATAGATGCGTTGGTTTGGGACAGTCGTACTGCTTTGTTGGCCAAAATCAAGGGTATGTACGGATGGGTTCAAATTAACCTGGATATTGACGGGTAGAACTTGACATGTGATTTATGATTTGTTGGCCAAAGTCAAGGTCATAAGAGCATGGGGCAAAAATCCATATCGGGAATTTCTAAAGAAACTGAAATTTGCAGAGAGAGCATGCCATTTTGGAGTTTGATGAATGTTGGTAGGATTCCTTCAACAATATCATACGATGATATTTTGGATCCCGATCCTACTGTGAGTATATACTACTTATCAGGAGATTCGTCACTTAACGATCAATGCTATAAACCAAGTAGGTGCCTAGAAAGGTGTCAGCGAGGCTACGCCCCCAGAGAAAAGAGGTTATTTAATTAAGGAACTTCGCGAAAGCGTTGGAAAACCTCCCTCGAAGTATCGACCCTGATCTGGCTGAACGGTTAAGCAAGAATTGTACGGTGAGAATAGTCCTGGCTAATTCTTCTTTTATGGTTTGAGGAGGGATTCGAGAAACAGTGGGAGCCATCCTGTTTAGATAAATTAAAACACTCTAAACTTGCAAGAGCATCATGCTAATAGTATTTTCTTCTCTCTCTTAAATTGCAGCGACCTTGTGACCACACATAGGTTACATCTAGATAACAAATTGACTGAATCTGACTTATATGACTGGCAAAGGTCTGTCCAGATGTCCATTGCCTATGACAAGCTGAACCACCCTATTACTACTCAAGATCCCGCCGTCCCAGGTCCAGTTTCCACTGTCGCGGATATGGATATCCGTCAGACAAGGGAAAAAGATAAAGCGAAAGCTAAGTGCCTCATGTTAGCTTCAGTTGATAGTGTATACCAGAAGCAGCACGAGAAGATGGACTTAGTTTCCATCTTTTTCCATAACAAAGATTTATATGGAGAGCAATCTCATATCATAAGATATGAAACCTCGAACGAATTAATTCAAGCGAGGTTAGCTGACGGGTCATCTGTAGGGGACAACGTCCTTACAATGACTAGTTATATTGATGAGCTCACGGACCTGAAGACCATGTCGGAGAACGGGTCAAATACTGACCTGATTCTACAGTCTCTACCTTCTACCCTGAAAGAAACCAGGGAAGTAGAAGGAAAGAGAAGGGCAAAAGTTTCGGGACTGGATATAGTAAAAGAGGGACGTTCCTATTGTTATGGGATTGAGCATAGGCAGAAAGATTGCAGGGCTTTTGAAGCCAGTATCCAGGATACAAAGCATGTTGTGGCTTCGATTTCGGATGTGTTTGTAATAGAGAACTGTATGTCAGTTAACCCTACTTCCTGGGTATTGGATACCGGGTCAGGAACTCACATCTGTAATTCTTTACAGGCTCTGAGGAACCGTAGGGTTATCAGGATAGGTGACATGACCCTCACGGTTGCTAACGGAATGAGCATGAATGCTGAATCCGTAGGGGAATATCATCTTGGACTGACAACTGGGCAGATATTGATTCTGCGTAACTGTTTTTATGTACCAGGTACAACTTGTAATATCATATCTGTATCCTTACTTTCTAAAGAAGGATATGATTTTACTTTCGTAAGCGATGTGGTTCACATCCACCAAAATCAAGTTATGATTGGGTCAGGTACATTAAAAAACGGGATATACGTATTGAATCAAGCTCAGATTTTCAGTGTCCAGAACACACTTAAAAGAAAGTCTCCGGAAATAAATCAGGCTTTCTTATGGCATTGTAAACTTAGTCACATCAATGAGAGAAGGTTGACTAAGTTACATAGAGAAAGATATTTGAATCCGTTCGAATATCAATCTTATGCTACTTGTGAATCTTGTCTCAAAGGAAAGATAACAAAAACTCCGTTTACTGGACACGGAGTAAGAGCAAGAGATCTCTTGGGACTCGTACACAGGGATGTGTGCGGTCCAATGTCTACACATACGCGAGGTGGTTATTCCTACTTCATTACTTTTACGGATGATTTCTCTAGGTATGGATATGTCTTCTTAATGAAGTATAAATCCGAGGCCTTTGAGAAATTCCAAGAATACAAGAATGAAGTGGAAAACCAAACCGGCAAAAGTATCAAGACACTGAGATCTGATTGAGGTGGTGAATACTTAAGTGCCGGGTTCCTGGGTTACTTAAAAGATAATGGAATTCTCTCTCAACTTACTCCTCCATACACACCACAACATAACGGTGTATCGGAGAGACGGAACCGAACCCTATTGGATATGGTTCGTTCCATGATGACTAACGCTGAGTTGCCGCGATCATTCTGGGGATATGCACTAGAATCAGCTGCATATCTTTTGAACCGAGTTCCAACCAAGACTGTGCCTACCACACCATATCAGATGTGGAGTGGGAAGAAACCTTGTCTTAAGTATCTTAAGACATGGGGATGTCCAGCTTTTGTAAAGAAGCAGCATGCGGCCAAGCTCAAGGCACGCTCAGTAAAATGAAAATTTGTGGGATATCCAAAGAACTCCAAGGGATATTATTTCTATTAAGCAGAGGAACAAAAGGTCTTTGTTTCTCTTCATGCCTGCTTCTTGGAAACTGAGTTTTTAGAAAATCAGAAGAGTGGGGACGCAAAAGAACTGGAAGAAATTCCAGAACCACAAGCTATTACTGAAACCTTGGAAGAACCAGAAGGTTCAGGAGAACAGGACATCCCGACGCCACTCCGCAAGAGTAGTAGGCAATCTCATCCGCCCGAGAGATACTACGGTTTTATCATAGACGGGGATAGAGAGGATTGCACTATTGACTATGATGAGCCTACTAGCTTCCAGCAAGCCATTCAGAGCGGTGACTCAGTAAAATGGCTGGATGCAATGCGGACCGAAATGGAGTCCATGTACAGTAACAAAGTATGGACTTTGGACATTGCTCCAGATGGGGTAAAACCCGTAGGATGCAAATGGATCTTCAAAAAGAAGATTGGTGTAGATAGACAGGTTGAAACCTATAAGGCTAGACTTGTTGCAAAGGGTTTCCGTCAAAGACCTGGTTTGGACTATGACGAAACTTTTTCTCCAGTGGCTATGCTTAAATCTATTCGGGTCCTTCTTGCTATTGCTGCCTTCTACGATTATGAAATCTGGCAAATGGACGTAAAGATAGCCTTTCTAAATGGTAATTTGGAAGAGAGCGTCTATATGGATCAGCCAGAGGGATTCATTCAGAGTGGGAGCAGCGGTAAAGTATGCAAGCTGCTAAAGTCCATTTATGGACTAAAGCAGGCATCGCGGAGTTGGAACATCTGTTTTGATGATGCTGTCAAAGATTTATCAAAAATCCAGATGAACCTTGCATATACAGTAAGATTGTAGGGAGAGCTGTGGTATTCCTCGTCTTGTACGTGGATGACATTCTCCTAATAGGAAATGATATTCCTATGTTACAGTCAGTCAAAAGATTCTTGTCACATAAATTCTCCATGAAAGACCTGGGTGATGCCACCTACATTCTGGGGATCCGGATCTATCGTGATAGATCAAAGAGGATGTTGGGACTTTCGCAGTCCAGGTACATAGACACCATAGTGAAAAGATTCAGTATGGATGATTCTAAGCGCGGTAACCTACCGGCTTGTCACGGAATCACCCTCTCCAAAGAGATGTCTCCCAAGACTGATTTGGAAAGGGATCGCATGTCGATTATACCCTACGCTTCTGCGGTAAGCTCTATAATGTATGCGATGTTATGTACCAGACCAGATGTAGCATACGCATTGAGCGTAGTAAGCAGGTATCAAGCAAACACAGGGGAGAAGCACTGGATAGCAGTAAAGAACATCCTCAAGTACCTGAGGAGGACTAAAGATATGTTCTTGGTATATGGCGGAAAAGACCTCCAGATTGAGGCCTTTGCCAACTCCGGCTTCCAGAGTGACAAAGATGACTCCAAATCCATGTCGGGTTATGTCTTTACCCTCAATGGAGGGGCGGTCTGTTGGAAGAGTTCCAAACAGGAGACCGTTGCTGACTCAACAATGTAAGCAGAGTACATAGCTGCTTGCGATGCAGCAAAAGAAGCTGTCTGGATGAAGAAGTTCCTCACAGAACTTCAGGTGGTTCCTACCAGTATTGATCCAATACCTTTGTATTGTGACAACAACGGCGCTATAGCTTTAGCGAAGGAACCCAGGTCCTATCAGAAGTCCAGACACATCTTAAGGCGGTATCACCTGATCAGGGAGATCGTAGATCGCCGGGAGATCGAGGTGAAGAGAGTAGAGACAGAGAATAACATTGCTGATCCATTCACAAAGGCCCTTCCTCAAACGCAGTTCGAGAGGCTATTCGAGATGATAGGTCTACGATATGCCAGCTCATGGCCCTAGTGCAAGTGGGAGATTGTTAGTGTATATGTCCTAGGGGCCATTATTGTATCATACTTGTATGTATATTACTTAATGGAAGCTTGGGATATTCACAGTGGTATATACAGTCTTGCTAAACATGGTAGTATGCTACTTGGTTTGAGTCTACTTTAATATGTGCATATGTTTCTTATTACATATCACTTATACATATTAGTAGAGCCCATAGGATCTTTGCTTGATTACCAGCGTTGTGATGGCAGTCACACTAGTGGAGGCTGGGTAGTCTGTAAGCAACATCCTATACAGGTCCCTGGTCGTTGGATTATCGAGATAGGGCATCGATATTCCAGAGTAGACTAAGTGTGTACGCTTCTCATCCCAGTTGGGGAGATGGTCTGTCCCACAGCCATCAGTACGTCGTACTGGAGATAGTATACAGGTGCTCGTTAGGTTACGGGTACACCGGACAGGACTCGCAGGGGAACTGATTGGTTGGTATTATACCCGTCGTCAGTTAACAGTTCCCAGATGACATGAGTACAGCATAGTCCGCAGACTTGACACTGCTACTTCGCCTCGAGTGTGTCCCACTGTTCTTAGATTGCTACCCTACCACGGCTCGAAGGAGTCGTGCAAACAGGTAGCAGTTGGGTGCAGTCCCGAGCACTTGGAGGCAGTGGCGGTTAGATAGGATTCGTCTCTCCCGGTATTGGGAGTTGATATCGCGCTGTGTCAGAGAGCCATTACGCAAAGTCCCTGGCCAGGGCAAGCGAGATTTACTGGTAGGTTCCAGTAGTTTTCTCAGGGTGTAATGGGCTACGCTCCGACACGACTTATACAGCTATTAGGGGACTGACGCTTGCCGCCCCCTAGGCTCGATATGCGATAGTCTTAGACGAACGGACCGGACTGTACGGAGATTGTCACATCAGGCTCAGTAGGAGTTCGGATGGTTTTCCTCATCGGCCTTCTTATCGACATCTACCTGGGGACCGTTACGTACAGCTAGTACCGCTTGCGGTCTGTGGTTAAACCCACTGCCAGCGTAGTGTCGAATCTTTAGAGTCCCATACAGAGAGTTTCCCTGCTCCAGACGAAACGATATAGAGGTCGTATGGTTTTACGACAAGGGTTCGGACGCGTACGTGTGTTTACGCACGTACGACTTTTCGGACAGTTTTTACTAGCCGGCTTTGGTTTAAGCCAGATTCTAGTATCGGGTTATTGGATTTATACAGTCTAAAGTTTTTCCGTGTTTTCACGGATTGGAGGGGCGTTCTCGTAATTTTCCGGGAAGCTTCTAGAAGCATGGTGAGTTGGAGGCTAAGGTGGAATTTGCATTAATTGGATTAGTGAGTCATATAGTGATTCATGCAATGAGTTAATGATTCATTTAATGATTTATATGACTCATATGATGAATCACTTAGGGTATTAATGAAACATGATGATAAAGCTTTATTTATTATTTACTTAATAATATCATATGTTTCATATATAGACAAATGATTTCATTCATCCAAAGTAATTCATATTCTCACCTTCTCTCTCCTCAAGCTCTCCCTCTTCAAACCCTAACCCTAACCTCTCATGTGATGAGATCAAGGGTTAGCTAGACTAATACTTCCATAACCTCACTCTATATCCCCTAGGTAGCTTAGATTAGCACTTTGAGCAACCTAGTTATCTCAAGTTAGAGATCAAGCTTGGCGTAGGAGCTCTCGGGTGGATCGTCTTTGACTCGAGGAGGCCGTTGAGGTGCCGATGTTCCAAGGAGCCTACGAGGAGTGGAGGACAGCGATGAAGACCCGAAGGACATGTAACGTGAGGTATAATTTCGAATCCGAGTAGTTAAACCTCTGGTAGATTGTTAGCAATGGTTTAGATACGATTCTTGCGCTCAAGTCCGTGTTACGAAGCTTTGATAATCGTTTTTCATATATTCCGTCTCCCCGCAAGTTCGTGGGGTGCGTGACATGGACTTACAAGTCTCTCAAATCGAGGAGAAGGAGGGCTCTTGAATTTATTGTAGACGCTGGTTTTGGATTTGGGTAAGGAATTGTTAATGAGCAGGGATTGAGATGTGATGGGCTTCCTTCTTCTTGTGGGTGTTGAAAAACCCTGGTTGGAAAATTGGGTTAGTATTAAATCCAATTAGGGTTAAGCTTTGGAAATGAGAACAAAATTTGATCTCTATCAAATTCAGTTTTGATTTCCTTAGGGTTAAAATTGAAGCTATAAAGAGAGAGAAAGATATTTGTAAAAAATTGAATACCGGGATGTTGAGATCGCGGGAGTGGATGGAGGAGTTGAAATCGTCGCAGAGGTAGCCGCCGGCGGATCAGTTGAGGGATACGGTGCTGGTGAGCTTCGACTAATAAAGGATGAGGCGACAGTAGGAGTCGTCCAGAAGGTGATGAAGTAGCGATGGGAGTCGTCGATGGCGATGGAGGCGACGAAGAAGAATGAGGGAACAGAGGATGAGAGAGAGAGATCACCAGATGGGAAAGAGAAGTTTTTTTGAATGGGGGTATTTTTGTCCATCCACCAAAATATAATATTGGGCCTTGGGCCAAGGAGTGTTTAGACTAAGATTGTGTACAGTAAGCCATTTCTCACTATTTAGAAAATACCAGAGACTTTTTGACCTTTTTTTCTTCGGTCAGGGGCTTTTCAACAATTTACCCAAAATTTAATCTTATCCTCTCAATTTTTCAAAAATTAAAAATTCTAAAACTGTTGAGATTTTGGAAACTTTTGCGATTTCGTGTTCTATATTATATGAGAAAACGGGGCATGCAGAACTCCGTATGTCCAAAACTGCAGATGCCTCTCACGTGGGCCAATGGGTTTAAGGAGCCTAAGTGCAAAATAGTCAGGACCCCACTCGCCCATGTAAGAGACCACCGCAGTTTGGGCTTGCATGCCCCCATTTCCTCAAATTATATAGCATGGAAAATATAAGTAAAAACGGGAAATACGATTTTCATGTGCGATGCAAAATTATATAAAATCGGAAAAATAATTTTTTTGTGAATTTTTTGAAAAATTCATGATTTTTGTTTGCTATTTATATCAAGCAAAATATTGAAAACCGGAAAAAGTATAAAATATTTAAATATTAAATTTTATGATTTTCATGTGTTACAGCATACAAACTGTTGAAAATAAAAAAAAGAAGAAAATTTTAGGATTTTTGAAAACTGCGCATATGTTATATAGCAAGTAAAATATTGAAAATAAAAGAAAACATAACACTTTGAGATTTTTAAAAATTAAGTGATTTTTATGTGCAATAAGTAACAAAGTGTTGAGAAATATAAAAAATAGAAAAATTTAACATTTTTGAAAAATTTCAATCTTAATATTATTGAAAAAACCAAATAAAACAATATATTGAGATTTTTTAAATTTTCACTAAAAGAAAAACGAAATTTTTGGATTTTAAAAAATCCACAATTCTCATGTATCATGCATGTAAAATATTAAAAATTTGAAGTTTTTTTTTTTAATTTTCAAAAAATTTGGGATTTTCATGTAGCAATTGAAAATCTGAAAGAAACAGAAAATTTTGGGATTTCTGAAGAAATCGTGATTTTCATGTGTTTATATAGAAAGCAAAAATTGAAAAATTGAGGAATACAGAAAATTTTAAGATTTTTGAAAACTATGTGATTTTCTTGTGCGATAGCAAGCAAAATATTGAAAAACCGAACGAAATAGAAATGTGAGATTTTTTTTTGAAAATTACGTGATATTCGTGTGGCAACATGCAAAATGTTGTAAATTTGAAAAAATCAAATAATATTAGGATTTTTGTAAATTTCGCGATTTTGTGTGTTATAATATGCAAAATATTAAAAACCGAAAAAAAAACAATAAGAACTAAGATTTTTGTGAATTTCATAATTTCATGTGAAGTATGCATAATATTGAAAGAAGGAAGAAAGAAAATTTTATGATTTTCGTGTGCTATATCATGTTAAATATTGAAAAAACGAAAAAAAACAAAAAATATTTAATTTTGAAAATTTAATGATTTTCTTGTGCCATGACAAGCAAAATATTAGAAACCGAAGAAAATGGAAATTTATAACGTGCAAAATGTTGAAAATTTGAAGAAAACAAAAAATATTGGGAATTTTGTATATTTTGTGATTCTCCTCTTCTGTAACAAGCAAAAATATTTAAAAACCAAAGATCCAAGAAAATTTTGAGATTGAAATTTTTTTCGTGATTTACGTATGATATAGCGATGAGAATATTAAAATCCGAAGAAAAATGCCAAAATATTTACAAATTAATTCTTCATATATTTTACATATGGACTTCATATATATGAGATATTACAACTTACAAATCATATTAACAATAAGATTTTAAATTAATCTGATTTTTCTTGACTTTGAACTTCGTATCCGGACATCATGCGGGGCATTTGCTAGTTTATAATGCAAACTCCAAATGTTTAGACCATGTCATCAATTAGTCTATATTTTCGAATAGAAAAAAACATCAAAAAATGAGAAAAAATATCCTAGTCAATTATATCATTGCAATTTATCCACTTCAACCAGCTTGGACTGTTTCAATTAAAGCTCTGTTGGGTAATAAACAAGCCAAGCTCTTGCTTGAACATAAATTTAAGCCCAAAACAAAAGCCTATTCAAGCTTTGGCTCATGTTTAGGTATAACTCAATTAGGGCTCGTATAGGCTTGAATAGTTGATGACTTATTTAGTATTTGTTGATTATAATGCCCTCAAGTCAATTATTGTAATCGCAGACACGTGATTATGATGATTGAGTGAGGACTTATACGGGTAAAACAGTCTTACTCAAAATGATAGTATGCTATCTGGTTTGTCTCTATCATCATGTGCATGCATTATGTGGTATTACAAATCACTATTACATGTTGATAGAGCTCATAGGATTCTTGTTTGACTACCAGCATTATGATGGCGATCATATATGTGGGAGCTGGGTGTCTATAAGCACATGCTTAAATGTCCCTAGTCGAGAGAGTATCGAGACTGGGCATCGATACTCCGGAGTAGACTAGTGTATACTTTTCGAGACCCCAACGAGAGACGATGGCCGGTCTCACAAGCCATTGGTGTCAGTTAGTCACCTAAGATAGTATACATGTGCTTATTGGGTTATGAGTTACACTGGACGAACTCGTCAGGAACATACTAGATGGTATATCTCTCCCGGTATTGGGGGTTGATGTCGCGCTGTGCACAGGTGGCCATCACCAGAAATCCTTGGCCAAGGTAGACGAGAATTACTGATTTGGATCAGTAGTTTCTCAGTGGGTGATGGGATTCATACCGACACGAAATATCGCGTTATTAAGGGTCTGACTTTATCCACCCCCTAGACCCGATATGCGATACTCTTAGACGAACAGACCGGGTTGTATGGAGATTGTCACAAACAGGCTCGGTAGGGGTTCGGATGAGTTTGCTCGTCGGCCTTCCTTTCACTCAATACCTGAGTAGCCATTACGTACAGCTAGTGTCGCTGACGTGTGTGTGGTTAAACCCACTGCCAGCGTATTGACGAGTCTTTAGAGTCCCAAACAGAGGGTTTTGCTGGTTCAGGTGAAATGATGTAGTAGTCGTATTTTGATACGTGCAGGGTTCCGATCGAATGATTGTACTTGTTACCCGGACTTTCGATCGGATGGTTGATAATAGTAGCCAGCTCGGATTTGATCCGGATTATTAAATCAGGTATTGATTTAATAATTTACGTATATGTATTTCGATATGTGTTCAGTCGAAAATATCGCACTTTTGATATAACATTTTCCTTACTTTTCTTAAATATCTAAAGGTATTTGTTATAAATATGACACATATTTGGGTTTATCTGTAAAAATACTATTTATCATATGTTAATATATTATAATTAACATTATAAAGGAAAATTCATGCATATAATATTTATATAATATTTTGATAACTTAAATATACATATCATATCAAATATCCTTAATCAATATTCTTAAAATATAATATCATATCAAATTGGTTAGGATAATATCTCAAAAATACCAAACATTACTAACATTATTCATTGAGATATTGTGTAAGGTTTAGTTCAGGTCAGGAGATCGAGATGTTGAGATGTCGGGAATCAAAAATCTGCCGATAAAATTAAATAAAATCGAAGAATCAATACTAGCAGAGACTCAGAAAAGATATGAAGATTCCACACATCAAATAAATCTCCAAGTGTCACAACAAAGCAGCTCCAAAATTCTGAAGCCAAGATCTCACCAACAAACCGCGGATTCATGGCCAAACCATACAATATGCGGCGGATCCATGGCCAATTCACTGAGTCAGGATTTGGGATTTTTAGTTGTGATTTGCAACAACAAACCCTAATTCTAGGGATCTTTGGTTTCTGGTTTTGGGGCTATATAAAGGACCGAGGGCTAAACTTAAAAATCATCAATTTTTTACACAAGCTAATCACTGTCAAAGAACAAGTGATCCAAAACAGGTCCAAGATTCGACGTGATAAAGCGACGTGAGATTCGACGGAACATATATATCCGACAAGGCAGAGATCGAGAGCAACTTCTTCTTCCTCTTGTAATCTAAACTTGAAATTTGTACTTGTGAAGTTGATTAATAAAGGTAGATGTTTAGTTTAATTAGTTTAATTATTTAGTTACGTTATGAATTTCATCTCTATCCATTCTTCTATCTCCATCATGCGCGAGTAATTCTCCGCTTGATAAGGTTCGTAGGATTATGGTAGAACAATGGATGAGAAAATGTTTAAACTTCTTTTAAGTCTTATGAAGTTTATAAACTTTAGAAAATAAATGTTAACATCCTTATCGGGTGCGCTACCAATTTATTGCTAGTCTCGACCGCGATTTGAGATCAGATTAACAATTGTTATGTTAAGGGCTAGACATGAATAAAGATCAATGAAAGGACAAGGGTCAATAGTGGGGAAACCTTAGTTTCTTCGAAGAACCCTAATCCTCATTCATCACTATCTATCTAGTATTAAATCTATCAATAGATAAAAGGAGTAATCTTTATTAGTCATCCATGACTACTAAATCCGAACGAACCCTACACGCATTCTTTTTATAAAATCTATATCTGTATTCAAACTAGATCTGTATTCTACATCCGTATTTTGACGTAGATCTAGAAACTATTCTCCACCATTCTTTATTTCTCTATTCTTCCTCTTTTTCAACACGTCTAAAGTAAGATTGAAAGATTCCATATGTCCCTGAGGATGACCCGTACTCATCTCGGTCTAGCTACACGCGACACCGTTATTGATTGCGGTTACTACACACACTTTACAGATCAATCAATATGAATAGTCTAGTATTATGCTCTTTGTGTTATTCTATCTCTTTGGCTATTCGTATTTTGGTACGAATACATGTATGTATATACAGTTGAGTGTAATCCGTATTTATATGGAAAACTTTCTAGAAGGTGGACACCTTATTTTGGTTTATCCATTTATTAAATTAAATGGAAATGAGCTGTAAAGGCAAAGAAGAGAGTATGGTGAGACCCATACTTGAATAGTGTTGACAAATGAATTGTTAATTCATTTGTGCTCACTATTCAAGTATGGTTGCAATATTATATTTGGAAAAGGTGTTTTACAAAACCATACTTGATGTTTTTCTCTCTCTAGAGTTTTTCCTCACTTGTTATTCACTTGAGTTTTTCACTTGAGTCTTGTATGGTTGGTTTTAGAAAAACACTCTCACCATTTGCTTCTTCTCTCTTCACTGCATTTCTTGAGCTCCTCCTCCTCCTTCTTCTTCATCTTCTACCCTACTATCTCATGTGTTGAGAATTAAGGGTAGAAGAGAGATAGATACACACTTAGAGTAACTCACTACATTTTTAGGCACTCTAGATTAGCAACCTAGAGTCCTTAGTTGCTTCACTAGATTCTTAGTGTGGAGTTAGAGCCATGAGCTGCATCTCTCGGGTGGATCATCTTCGACGGAGGAAGACCGGCTGCCAAGTTTGATCGAGAACACCTCAAAGAGCCAAAGAAGAGGGTAGAAGACCGAAGGACATGAATCATTCGGTATAACACTTCTATCTTTTGTAGCTAGTTTTAGAATTATGGTTTGATTCTAGGACGGGTTTTTTAGCGCCAATTTTTTTAGACACCATTTTTGTTCCGCATCGGCCACGGTAGATGGCCAGGATGCTAGCAAACCCCAATATGGAATCAGATACACCCCATAAACCTTTACTAGATAGTTTACACAAGATTAAAATATCGATCGACCAAATTTTCCGAATCACAATTCCATTTTGATATGCTTGCTGTCGATTTTAAAACTTGTTTAAAAAATTATTCAGACTGTCTTAAAAATACGTGCAGGCATTTTTAAAGCACCTCAAGAAATTTAGGCACGTGAGACAACTATATGGCCGCGGAACTGCCGCAAAACATGCCTATTGGCGGCGATTCCATGGTCGATTTGTGGCCATTATGCGCCAAATTTCTTCTGGCACTCTATTATGTGTAAATGTGATTTTTGGGATGTATGTTTTTTACGCAGATTTGTTTGAGTACTGGTTTGCATTTGGGGCCAATGTGGAAAAGTTTTAGTCGATCGAAATTTTGAATACGTGTTTATCAGTGCATATGTTAATATCTGCGACCGTGAATATCATTGAGCGGTACAACTCGACTAGTTGCTATATGTTCAACTAGACGGATTTGCGAACATGATATCCACGTTGATGTTCTGTGTTGTGCCGATATTGTGGTTGGATTGTCGTGGTGGATAGCCTATGGTGCAATGGTAGTTGTACAGTTCAGATTCATTTGTATATTTAGTATTATTGGGAGAGCGTCCGACATGTGGACCGCCGTCTCTGCCAGATTGTATATTTTTTTATTTGGGCACAACCGGGTTGAGGTCAATATCTCCATTGTATATATACTTTTCTTTTCTGTAGTAGGATTACCCCGCGATGGAGTGCTCGAGTAGCCGGGTTCTAGAGGGTAACGGGCCCGCATCTCATGGCATTGAGACGGATGGGGCCTTACTCTAGAATTAGTGGGCTATTCGCCGCACTCGTAGGGGGTATAGGATGATCCACGGAGGGGTGCTCAAGTTACTGGATTCCGTGAAGTGCTGGGTGGTACATTCACTTTGTTGATTGGGGTTGCCTTACTTCAGGGATTGGTGAGTAACTTGCCGCACTCATAGGGGTCTTGGTTATACATTGCATAGGTTATCCACACGACCGGGGAACATCGGGTTTCATTTGCGGCTCAAATGAAAACCGGGGATCGTAGAATATCCGTTGTTCTGTATTTCTTATCACTCCTCTGTGATGTTGCTTATATCATGTCTGGGATGAATGCTATATATATATTTATATATATTAGTAGATGGTGTATATGTTTTGCATCCGCGCTAGTCCAACCTCCGCTCTACCGTTAATTAAGTAACCTAACGATGCATGACGGGGTCCCGTGGCAAATACGGATGGCATATACATACATTGTATTTTTATTCTTTTCTGGTTTGATATGGATTAATTGATGGGACTGCGTTAATTTTGATTAATGTAAGGAAAAATAAATCTAAATGATGTTGTTTGAACCAATTTTTGAAAACTGCTATTACAGATGTTTTTTTCCCGCTTTGCACAGCGGTATTCGGTTATGAATATCCAGCACCTCATTCGACGAGGCAAGTGTTGGGTTTTCTAAGGCGGCAGCAAGGTTTCGGGAGGTATCGTCCATGCCAATTTCAAAAAATTGCCGTACTAAAGAACCCTAACCCTAGAATCTTAACTAGAGATTTAGACGAACTAGCATGTAAACAACTTTACATTTAAGTGAATGAGGAATACAACCTTTGTAGACCGGTCCTTCACTTCTAAAGCTCCGTGTAGTAGTCCCTTCGCTCCAAGTAGTGAACACCCGAACTCTAGTAAGGGTTCACATGAAGAAATGAATATGCTTGCTCGAAGTTTTCGAGGCCAAAGATGATCTACGTCGAGAAGACTCAAGCTCATGCTACCTCTTCACAAATGGTAGATTAGTGAAGCAAACACCCTAAACTAAATAGCTAATATAGTAGAGGATGATGAAGTAGGAATTGGGCTCACTTTAGATTTATTTTTCTCACTATTTTTCTTCATCTCCCATTAACCTAGAGAGCTAAGCTCTTGATGAAGAAAAAGATGAAGAGAGAAGAGAATGGAAACTCATTAGGTGAGAATAGCAGCCATGGGTGAGTTAGTGTCATACACTAACTCATATAGAGAATAAACCATGGCTAATATTAATGGTTAGGTTAACAAATATCTACAAGTAAAACAAAATTGGTGGACTTAGTCAATGGTTCAACAAGCTTCTACATGCTTGTAGCCATGACAAATTTCCATCCAATTTTGAATTACTTAGATAAATATAAACCCTTCACTATATCAAGTATGGTGTGAGTCTCATACACCCATGAAGTATGTGGCATCAAGCATGACACAAATAAAATGTACATAAATATATATCACATATATACTATATGCACACAAGTGAGAAAAAGAAATGTTTAATTAGCAAATATTAGTTAATGTAAGTTAATATATCAAATATATAATTATACATTAAATTATCAAATCAACACTTGATTTAATAATCCGGCTATATCACATACAACCGGCTAATATCAAATGTAACAATCTATCGAATCAACACTTGATTCGATAACCCGGCTATATCACATATAACCGACCGATATCATATATCGCGAGAATAGAATGCGGTATCACATACGTGCATTAATCTCGGTCCCGCACATATCACATATGTGCTCCTATTTCGTTTCGCATGAACCAGGAAACCTTTGTGTAGGACTCTAAAAACTCGTCAATACGCCGATAGTAAGTGATGATCATATCAAACACCCACAAGCCGCAAGCGGTCTGCTAAACGTAATGGCTACCCGGATATTGAGCGATCAGAAGATCAACAAGCAAGCCTGCTCATACTCCTGTGAATCCAATCAGTAACACTACCGTACAATCCGATCTCTTCGTCAGATGTGTCGCATATCTCAGCCTGGGGGTGGTAAACGTCAGACCCCAATAGTCCTGATAAGTCATGCCGATGCAAGGTCCATAACGGGTCGAGACTACTGATAATACTTACCAGTAGATCTCAGCAACCCTTGTCAGGGATTTCCTGTTATGGTCAATCGAGTATAGCGCAACATCAACTCCCAATACCGGGAGAGACGAAATCCCCTCCTATAGCTCATTGTCTCCATATGACTCGGGACTGTACCCAAAAACCATCTTTTTCACGATCACTTGAACGTGGTATGGTGGAAATCAAAGCACAGTGGGAATCACACAAGACTCTATGACGATCTCGGGTCGACAGACTAACATGTACCAGTGTCACCAAAGAACTGCTATCTGACGATAGGTATAATACCATGTAGGAGTTCTCGGCGAGTCCGTTCAGTGTACCCAGTCTCCTTTGAGCACCCGTATACCTTTTCTGATGTCAAACACCAATGGATATGCGATCATCCATCGCCCATCATATGGGTCAAGAAGCGCATACGCTAGTCTACTCTGGAGTATCGATGCCCTATCTCGATACTCCCACGACTAGGAACATTTGAAGGATGTACTTGCCGACTATCTCTGCCCTACTAGTATGATCCGCATCATAATCCTGGTAGTCAAGTACCCATCCTAAGGGCTTTATCAACATGTAATAGAGAGACAATAAGTGTACATGTTAAGATAAAGTGCAACCAGATAGCATACTATCATGTCGAGCAAGAAAGTCCTCCCTATATATGTTCAAGCATCCACTACCATATACATCGCATGTACAGTAACGGCCTCTAGGGTATACATATAACTAACAGAAAGAGCCAAGATCCCTTTATAGGGAGTGACCTCTTAGACAAAAGTTTGCATTTTTGTAATAACTTCTCTATAGTTGTAAGTAGTGTTCATTCAGGAACATCCAACACCTCATTCTAGGAGGCAAGAGCCTAGATCCCTTTACGGGGAGTGACCACTTGAGCAAAAGTTTATGATACTGTAGATTACTCGGTTTTCTTCAAAACCACCAGTTTTTAAATGCGGAGCCTAAAGCACTCCTTTTCAAAACTATCCGGTTCCTTCAACGATGTCAAGTTCATTACATTAAAGGGTTTTTCGCCAAAAACTCGGCCGTAGACCTCCGTCATTTCCTACGAGTAGTACTCAGTATTCGTGATATGTTTGTTGACCTTGTCAAGGCGTAGTGTACAGTAGCTGAGTGGTGCTTGTTTTGTTAGTGTATATGCCCTAGAGGCCATTACTGTATCATACTAGTATGTATATTACTTGATGGAAGCTTGGGATATTCGCAGTTGTACAGACAATCTTGCTCAATATAGTTGTATGCTACTTGGTTTGTCTCTGCTTTAATGTGTACATGTGTGTTTCTTTATTATATCACCTATACGCATTAGTAAAGCCCTTAGGATCTTTGCTTGATTACCGGCGTTGTGATGGCGATCACACCCGTGGGGGCTGGGTAATCCACAAGCACATCCTTATACACGTCCCTAGTCGTGGGATTATCGAGATAGGGCATCGATACTCCGGAGTAGACTAGCGTATGCACTTCTCATCCCAGCACGGGAGACGGTCTGTCCCACAGCCGTCCGTACGTCGTACTTGAGATAGTATGCGGGTGCTTGTTAGGTTACGAGTACACTGGACAGGACTCGTCGGGAACTGATGGTTGGTATTATACCTATCGTCAGTTATCAGTTCCCAGGTGACATGAGTACAGCTTAGTCCGCTGACTTGACACTGTCACTTCTCCACGAGTGTGTTCCCACTGTTCTTTGATTACTACCCTACCACGGCTCTACTGAGTCGTGCAAACAGGTAGTAGTTGGGTGCAGTCCCGAAGCACTTGGAGGCAGTGACGGTTAGACAGGATTCGTCTCTCCCGGTATTGGGGGTTGACATCGCGCTGTGTCTAGGAGAGCCATTACACGAGTAGTCCCTGGTCAGGGCAAGCTACTGGTAGGTTTCCAGTGTTATCTCAGGGTGTTCTGGGCTTCACTCCGACACGACTTGTACCGCTATTAGGGGACTGACGTTTACCGCCCCCTAGGCCCGCCATGCGATGTATCAGACGAACAGACCGGACTGTACGAAGATTGTCACATACAGGCTCAGTAGGAGTTCGGATGGGTTTACCTCATCGGCCTTCTTATCGACATCTACCTGGGGACCGTTACGTACAGCTAGTGCCGCTTGCGGTCTGTGGTTAAACCCACTGCCAGCGTAGTGTCGAGTCTTTAGAGTCCCACACAGAGAGTTTCCCTGCACTGAGCGAAACGTGTAGAGGCCGTATGGTTTTACGGCAGGGCTGCGATCACTTACGTACACTTGTGTGCGTGCGGTGTTCGGGCAGGCAATACTAGTGGGCTTTGGTTTAAGCCGGATCCTAGTATTGCACGGATGGATTTGTTTTGTCTTCTGTGCATCCGCATTCTACGGAATGCGGATGCAGGTGTGTATGCACAGTTTTCCGGAGCGATGAAAGAGGAGGTGCCTCATTAGGGTTTTGGCAGTTGGTTCGGCCAAAACCGTTATGTGGCAGGCTCATTAGGGTTTTGGCAGTTCGTTTGGTCAAAACCATTATGAGTCGCGGACATCATTTACTAATCCTTTTAGTGATAATTTTATGATGGCTAATTGCATTGACCATTTGACCACCATGACCTCTCTTGACTTTGTTGACCGGTTGACCGTGTTGACCATTGACTTTCAAGAGGGATCTACACTCTTCTTTTCTTTTTCTTTTTCTATTTTGATTATGATAATGGTCATTTCAATGTAGCCATCAAACTTTATCTTGATGGGATTGGTAATGATAATGTTTTTGCATTATTGAACCATGGTTCATTTTCTTATGCTCATAATTCTTTTCTCATTCTCTTTCTTGCCTTTTGAAGTGAGAAGAAAAAGGAAATGAACCATGGTTGCTAGCTCCTCCTTCTTCTTCCTCCTCTTGATTCATCTTTTGATCTCATGTGTTGAGAGATAAAGATCCCACAAAGACAAAACCATCCCTCTACCACTTCTACACAACCTAAGGCTTCTAGATTAGCAATCTCTTTGCCCTAGTTACCTCGGCTCGAGGTGGAGCTCGGTGTACATCTCTCGGGTGGATCGTCTTCGACTCAAGGAGGCCGCGGAGGTGACCAAAGTCCGGATCAACCCTCGGAGCAAGCAAAGAGAAGAACAACAAGAAGAGAAGGAGTTCAAGTTGAGGTATAACCCCTAACCGAGTAGATAAATCTCTAGTTAGGATGCTAGTGTGTAGTTTAGCAAAGATCCGGCTTTTACGGTCCATGTTACCAAGTCTAGAAAAAATTTTGTTTTACCGTTTCCGCAACCCCGAAAGTACCGGGAGAGGTAACGTGGACCTAACATGTTTGTAGCATATGATGCGATTAACTAGGACAGTCACATAGCCTTGTTGACCTTTTCAAGGGCTTATGCGGGTGGGTCTAGGGTAATCAAGATAATGACAAGTTGAACTTGACTGGCGACTTATAATTTGTTGACCTTGTCAAGGTCATAGGTCGTTAGGGGCAAAAACCATATCGGGGGTTTCAAATATACAGGAAACCTTCCAGGCATGTGCATACCTTCTGGAGTGTGGTGAGTTGAGTGGCTTCCATCAGGTTGTCATGCGATGATAGTTGGATCCCGATTCCCACTGATGAGTAGGTGTTACACCTCAGGTGATTTTCGGATGATCCCGACTAATTCTCCTTTTAGGGATTGAAGGAGAATTCGAGAAAACAGTGGGAGCCATCCTGATTAGATAAAGTGATTAACCAATCTAATGTAATTTAGAGTGCACGCTGAGTGTTTCTTTTCTCTCTCTCTCTCTCTCTCTGGCAGCAACTGTCATGCCCCGCTTCCCGGTATATGGTGAAGGGGACGTGACGAGGCCGCTACGTATTTACTCTGAAGTAAACACGCTAATTGTATCTAAGCAATATAAGTAAAATGCACAAGGGACAGGATGTAAATGAACATTAACTTTATTTATTACGATTCTTTTTACAATACATCTGAAAAGTAAATACATTGAATGGAAAGCAATGCCTAAACAGTGGCATAAAAGAAATGGAAAATACAGAATGTAAATGTATACAAGTAACTAAAGCTCCGGGTCGAAGGCTAGCTGATCCAAGTCCTCGAAGGTGGGCTCAATCTCCTGAAGGTCCGAATCACCTGATGACATTCCAAAGAAAAGAAAGAGAATGTCGTCAGCGAACAAATCGCTCGTTAATTCCCGTAAATAGACAAGAATGGAATAGACAGAATAGAGAGTATATTGTTATAATGTTGTATTTAATGTTAACGCTGTTGTTTGTAGCTTGGTACAGAAGAATGACAGTGTATACGAGAGGAGTCACACTATTCCGGAGAGTAAGGTATACGGAGCACAAGGAACCGTTAAGCCACAGTACAACGGCAATTGAATTTAGGTTAGTTGTATTATGGTTGCAGTCTCGTGCCACTTCTAACACCTTTCGTACCAGTCTACCCCTTATAAACCCCACGATATCTTGATTGTATTGATGTATTGTTTGAAATTGTATATTGTATATAGATGGATGATTTGTCGAAACCATGGTATCAGTAATGGAACGGATATAATGGATGAACATGTAAATGAAATATATCCATTGTTCGGTTCAGTCAATATAGATTGATTAGATTGAATAGACGGATTCATAGATCCATGTTGTATTGAAGTTTGATACTTGAATCATATTCAAGTCAGATTGGTTATATTGAGACTCGGTCTGAGTCAGACAATTAGAAAAGAAATTGAATCCTGAATTATGTTTTAGTGCTATCGGTAACTGTTGCACATGGACGGCAGGATTTGTGCCTTTTTCAAAGACAATTACCGTATTAATAACACCGTTTGTTAAGTTGTCTACCTTAAATAGGCAAGCACCCATATCTTCGGCTCCCCGAGGCTCAAGAGACTGGTCCCGCTTAAACCTATGTTTACTAGGGTCCTTATTGTAATTTAGTATAACTTGACGGAGGTTTTATGTAAAAATAATTTTGTATAATTTTCAAAATACACCTTAAGTATTTTATTATCGTCTTTAGAGTTTTCATGGATGTATATTTTATCAATGTGACATTTCTAGTGAATAAAACCTAATTTCATAATATATGGTATTTATTTGTAATATTGGAATTATATGGTATTTTCTTGTAAATGAGATGTTTTTCTTGAATTTTGGAAATGTGGAATATTATAAATATTCAAAATAGATATTTTGATATTAATTACATATATATTTATTTATAAAAATATAAGTTTTATTTATAATAGAAATCACATTTTTCTAAAGGAAAATGTATTAAAATCTTTCGATATCGTATGCTCCTTGCGGAGGTCTGCATCTCACTCTACTAAGCCCGATGATGTGTGATAATCCGTACCATCCCGAACGGGTTTCCCAAAATGGGTTGTAGAGGCGCAATTGCAAAGATTTGTTAAAATACACTTCTTGTAGAAAAATGTTTTAATAGTTGAAGGTAGTTATATATAAAGTCGTATTTTCCGAATCTATGTTCCCAAATTCCATCGTGCTATATTAGATATGTGTGTTGTGAGGAGGTAGGTCATTACCTCATGAGTTTTCTAAAGATATAAAGGTATTATAGAGTTTATGTCGGAAACTAAAGTTGTGGTATTTCAATGTAAAATTGCGATAGAAGATGCATATACCAATCTTTTGTGATGAAACTTGTTAAAGATATTTATTAATATTTAATGAACAATATGTGATGATATGAAGGTATCTTGATTAGGAAAAATAGTAGTTTTTAAAGAAAACCGAATCAGAAGTCGGACTAACTCCACTTCCTTCGGGTTTTAGTTTTGAATGTTTTTAGAATAGAGAAAAAAGGAAGAAGTAGGGACTTACTGGATGATTGGCTAGAGGAGAGAAAGATGAAGAGGTAGGAGTTGCCGGTGCGTCGTTTCGTAGTCGAAATCTCCTTGGATTGTCGTCGGAAGTTCGTCGGAGCTTCGCCCTTTTGCTAACTCCACTTGCACACAAAAGACTCGGGAATTTTCTTGAGAGTTTGGGCAGGGATTTAGGAGTGAGGAGGGGTGATTTAAGGATGGTATTTATAGGAAAGATTAGGGTTTTAGGGTAGTGAAAGGGTGTATTAAAAATTTATATTAAAATGGATTAAATGGGGGTATTTTAATTCTCTGGTTAATTGCAGAGAATTTAAACAGTGCAGGGGGAGTGGGGTAGGCCAAAGGGTGCAGGGGGTTAAAGAAAAATTGGGATCGGACTGAGTTGGACCGGCGGCGCCGGCCGAGTCAACCGTTTTGCTGGCCCGAGTCGGGCGAGTCGGGGCTCGTCTTGGCGCCACGTGTCCCTGACGCTTGGTTTACTGCAGTGGACTCATTTGTTTTATGTGTGGCTCTTGGTTTTACGTGTTGTGCACGTGTAGACCTTTGGCTTCTAAAAGATTAAAAGAATTTAATTAAAAAAAATGTGTGGCTGATGGGATTTGAACTCTGGTGCTTTGGTTCAGCGGTGCAAGGTCTTACCAATGAGCTACAAGATCCTTCTTGCTGCTCAAAAGCAAATCAAACTTATAACTTGTGCTCAGGCTCAAGTACCCCATTTTGTATTTTTTAAAAAAAATTGTACAGAAAGTTTAGGGTTGTTACAGAAACCATGACCCGACCCTAAACTAAAACTCATGAACCAAGTTAACCGAACCTTCTTAAAACACTTTGGCTTTTGGATTGTCATTAAGTCGCATATATCCCTGCTACTCCTACTTTCCATTTACATTTCTCCGGAACACTCCGTATCACTACGAAAATCCATATTGTTTGGATATTCCATTATATAATTGCATACGAACTCGAAGAAACTTGTTTCTGTTCGAGGATGGATTCCGGTTCTGGAGAAATTGAATAAGATTATTTGGTTGTCTTTTCTTTTTCCCTTCTCTCAGGTTGCGAGAGCTCCTAGTATTAAGAGAGTACATCTATTGCGCTTATTGGATAGTTTTCTTTCAAGCCATAGGCAGGTGCCGAAAGGTAGGGAAAGAAGAAAACTAATTAGCCTAAGTGTGGTGTACAGAAGGTAAGAAATAAAGACATATAAAGAGATTAGAGTGAGGGTAAAGAAAATTGTGACTACTATCATTCACGACGAAGCCGCGTATACCCATGCCACTCCTACTTCCCCTTTGCATTTCTCCATAACATTCTGTATCACTACGAAGATCTATATTGCTTATGTAACGACTCCAATTTCATTGTACAAAAATTTTCAAATTAATGTACAGAATAGAGTTTCAAGCTTGAGCACAAGTTATAAATTAAAATTGTTTAAGAACAGTAAGAAACAACTTGTAACTCACTGATAAAGCCCTTGCACGGCTGTGACGTAGCCACTGTGTTCGAATCCCATCAGCCACATATATTTTTTTTATTTTTCTTGTAAACATTTTGGAAGCCGAAAAGTTTACACGTGCAATACACGTAAAAATGAAAAGTCGGATTAAATAAACATGTGCAAAAGGGTATTTATACAGATCAGGACACGTGGCATCGATCCAGAGCCCCACCTCCACTTGATGGCCGGCGAGATGATGAATTGTGCCGGCGGTGCCGGGCTAAACCGTGGGTAATGCCCCCATGTTTTTCATACTAGTCGTTTACCGTACCTCTACTACTCCTCTTCTGTTTGATTTCTTTGTAAATTAACATAGAGATTAAATTCACATCTTTAATCCTATTTTAAAGCATTTTTAATTCCCTTTTCAATTCTCAAAACCCTAATTCTACCCAATAAATATAACTTCACACCCTATCCCTCTTCATTCTGAAATCTATTGGCAAAAATCCTCCAAATTCCAAGGCAAAAAAGAGTACAATTGGAGTTAGCACTAGGTCAAGTTCCGGCGACGATTCGAGATGATTCTGGCGACCCCGTGACTCTATGAAGCTCCCAATTCTTTCATCAACCTCTCCTCTAAACCCTAAACTTGTAGGTTCCCTCTCTTCTCTCCTTTTCACATCTCAAAACTTCTTCTTTTTAATGATGTCGGTAAGTGGAGTTATACCGACATTCATTTCTAAAACTTTTTTAAATAACAACTTTTCTTAAGAACTAATTATCTAAATCATTATACTTTGTTTGTTAAATATTAAACAATAATTATATACAAGTTTTATTTCAAAACTCCAAGTAAAACAACTTTTATCACACTTTTACGCTTAACTACCATGAAGTTACATATGACATCGTTTAATCATTCTTGTTTATATTACCTCTAGAAAATCTCATGAGGTAATGACCTATCTCTCACAACACTCATCATGACATAACACGATTTCCTTTTAACAATATTTTGGGACAAATACGACTTTTACATTAAAATACCATAAACTATTAAAAACCGTATTCTTTAAATTGTATTATTTAAATTCCTTGCAATTATGCCTCTACAACCTATTTTGGGGAATCTGATTCAATTGGTGCGGGTTATCGCACATTCATCGGACTAGTAGAGCGAGATGCAGACCTTCACACGGAGCATACGATTTCGATGGAATTTTTAATGCAATTTTTAACAAAAACGTGATTTTTATTTAATAAATAAATTTTATTTTTAATAATTATATATAAATATTATCAATCCATCTATTTTAAATATATAATAAATTCTATATTTTTCTAAAAAAAAGAAAAGAATTACATTTCCATGAAAATACCATCAAGAATCCATACAAGTAAAATTTACACAAAAATACCATGAACTATTCAACTAGGTATTTATTCACTAAAATAACTCACTTTTAAAAGTTACATCCATGAAAACCCTAAATACAATAAATAAATACTTGAGATTTATTTTGAAAGTATACTAAAACTATTTTTCATAAAACCCCTCAAGTTATATTAATTTGCATTAAGGACCCTAGTAAATTTAGGTTTAAGCGGGACTAATTCTCTTGAGCCTTAGGGAGCCGGAAAAAGTGGGTGCTTGCCTATTTAAGGTAGAAAACTAAATCGGGGTTATCAATGATAATTGTCTTGGAAAAAGTCACAAATTATGTCGTTCATGTGCAACAGTTACCGATAACTCCTAAATCTAATTCAAGACTCAAATCTGTTTAAAGTGTCTGACTCAATCTGAGTCTCAGTCTAATCTATATACAATCCAAAAATGATTCCAACTATAACTCCATTTCAACATAAATCCAATGTATCAAGCATGAACACTTGAACATGAACATGCAACATGACTTGACTGGACCGAACCATGGATATATTTTGAACTTGATTACATGACTATCCATTTACATCCGATCCGTTTATATGAACAACTTATACCATGGTTTCGGTAAGTCTTATACAACAAATCATTACAATCAATACAATATGCATTACGGGGTTTTAACGGGGTAGATTGGTACGGAATGTATTAGAAGTAGCATGAGACGGTCACCATAATACACCTAACCTGAATATCCATGCCGTTGTCCCGTGGCCTGACGGGTCCTTATGCTCCATATACCTTAGTCCACGGATAGTTGGACTGCTCTCGTATACACTGATGCATTCTGTACCAAGATACAAACAACTACGTTAGTATAACAAAAACAGATAAATTACAAGTCATTTTACTTATTCTATTTCTCTTTTTGGACTTACCGAGCGATTGTTCGCTGACGACATTCCTATCTCTTTTTTCTTTGGAATGTTGTCAGGAGGACCCAACTCTTAGGAGATCGAGCCCAGCCAGAACGATTTGGAGCACTTTACTGAGAATTCTGAGTTTTAGTTCACTTGTACATACTTTACTTTCAGTTCATTTGCCATTGTTTAGGCATCGCTTTCCATTATTGTATTTTACCTTCCAGTGTATGTAAAGAATGAATATATATATAAAAAAAAGTTGTTGGTTCGTTACATCTCTTGTCATTCTTGAGATTTACTTTTATATTGCTTATTTGCGCTTAACGTGTTTACTTCTGAGTAAATACGTCACGTCCCTGCCACGTCCTCTTCCCCATACATTGGGAAGCGGGGTGTGACAGGTTTTGTTGGTAGCCCATGCAGGTCAGTTCTGTGTGGAAACCTACATAACCATGCAAGGTCGGTTCTGCATTGAATCCTAAGCAATATAAGTCATAAGAATTATAAGAATCGGCAACTAAATATTCTTTACATATTCCTTGAATCAATCCTAACCCTATATTTTTTCTTTCAAAGGTTATGGATTCTCCCAACAATACGAGCACGAACGTCAATGGCAACACCCCACCATCACCTCTTCCACTTACACCTACTGTAGCAGCTCCTATCAATGAGCATACGGTATTACTCGAGGCGATCAAGAGTCTCTTGGAGGAACAGCAGCAGCAGACTGCCATCCTCCTGAATCGCCCAGAAGCCGAGGCACCCGGTGTGAAACAATTCCGGGCACTATACCCTAAAAAATTCTCTGGGAAAGACAGCTCATTGGAGGCAGAGGAATGGACTCAGTCGATTGAGGATGATCTGACAGCAGCACAAGTGCCAGATATTGCTTGGGTAAAGATTGCGAAGCTACAACTTACAGATAATGTCAGAGTATGGTGGAAGGCTGAAGAAAGCCGACTTATCCAGCCGATCGAATAGAAGACATTTCGCGATATGTTCGACGCGAAATATTTTCTTGAAACTGTCCGTTTTGACATGGAGCAGCAATTCATCCACCTGCAACAAGGCTCTATGTGGAGCAAATCTATGGATGAGTATGACACTGAACTCACCATGCTTAGCAGGTAAGAGATGTCTCAAATATTCAAGTTTTCTAATATCATATACTACACAGCTAACACGAGACCATAACAGGTTCGTAGCACATCTAATACTGACTGCTGAGATCAGAGCTAGACGATTTCAGCAGAGGTTGGACCAGGAGATCCAAGCTGCTCTAGCTACAGGGGATTTCCCAACCCATAATTTAGCTTTGAAGGCTGCCTGAAGATATGAGGCAGTGGTGAAGAAGAAGGGCAGACCTCAATCTGCCGGTATGAAGTGCCCTGCTACTTAGATGGCAGGAGGAGCCTCTTCCAGGCCACTGTTTGTACCAAGGAGACTGCGAGTAACTTTTAACCGGCCCAGTCCAGACTTGTGTACCTACTGCAGGAGGAATGGACACTTGGTGAAAGACATCAGGCGTGCAAACGACCTATGTTTAGTCTGCGGCTCATCCATTCACGACATTGGTGCATGTCCTCGTAGACTCAATCTGAATCTAGCCTCTAGACCAGCTATCACTTTTCCGCAGCGGCCATCTATTCAGGCACCTGCAGCTCGACTTGCTCTCCCCAGCTCCACCTCCTCATGGACCTACTGCACCTCCTCCTCGTCAGTTCTATTAAGCACAAAGGAACCTACCTCAAGGACATAGGAACGGATAGAGGAATGCTCCCCCAGCAAAGAGGAACGTACCTAGGCATCAGGCTTTCACAATGACTGTGGAAGAAACTGAAGCCACTGGCCAAGTTATAACTGGTAACTTCCCATCTTTCAAATCTGTTAAATACTTGTTTACATCCATATTGTTAGTGTATATGCCCTAGAGGCCATTACTGTATCATACTAGTTTGTATATTACTTGATGGAAGCTTGGGATATTCACAGTTGTATATACAATCTTGCACGAAATGGTAGTATGCTACTTGGTTTGTCTCTGCTTTAATATGTGCATGTGTTTCTTTTAGCATATCGCTGATATACATATTAGTAGAGCTCTTAGGATCTTTGCTTGATTACCAGCGTTGTGATGGCGCTCACACTCATGGGAGCTGGGTGATCTATAAGCACATCCTTATACAGGTCCCTAGTCGTTGGACTATCGAGACAGGGCATCGATACTCCGGAGTAGACTAGCGTATGCGCTTCTCATCCCAGCGTGGGAGACGGTCTGTCCCACAGCCGTCAGTACGTCGTACTTGAGATAGTATGCGGGTGCTCGTTAGGTTACGAGTACACTGGACAGGACTCGTCGGGAACTGTTGGTTGGTATTATACCTATCGTCAGTTATCAGTTCCCAGGTGACATGAGTACAGCTTAGTCCGTTGACTTGACACTGTCACTTCGCCTCGAGTGTGTTCCCACTGCACTTTGATTACTACCCTACCACGGCTCAAAGGAGTCGTGCAAACAGGTAGTTTTTGGGTGCAGTCCCGAAGGACTTGGAGGCAGTGACGGTTAGACAGGATTCGTCTCTCCCAGTATTGGGGGTTGACATCGCGCTGTGTCCAGGAGAGCCATTACACGAGTAGTCCCTGGCCAGGGCAAGCGAGATATACTGGTAGGTTTCCAGTGTTATCTCAGGGTGTTCTGGGCTACACTCCGACACGACTTGTACCGCTATTAGGGGACTGACGTTCACCGCCCCCCCAGGCCCGCCATGCGATGTATCAGACGAACAGACCGGACTGTACGGAGATTGTCACATACAGGCTCAGTAGGAGTTCAGATGGGGTTCACCTCGTCAGTCTTCTTGTCGACATCTACCTGGGGACCGTTACGTACAGCTAGTGCCGCTTGCGGTCTGTGGTTAAACCCACTGCCAGTGTAGTGTCGAGTCTTTAGAGTCCCACACAGAGAGCTATTCGCCTTTAGGCAAAATGGGTAGAGGTCGCATGGTTTTGCGACAGGGTTCGTTCACATCCGCGCACTTGTGCACGTTTGCTGTCCGGACAGCTTATACTAGCGGGCTTTGGTTTAAGCCGGATCCTAGTATATGATTTAGGATTGGTTTTTCTCATTGTATTCGTGTTCCTCGGATCACGAATACGGGTGCGTATGCACAGTTGCTTGAGACAGAGGGAGAGGACTTTGATTAGGGTTAATGACTATTGTCATTTGTATTAACCCTAATGATTATGTGTGTATTATGGTTAATTGGTATTAGTTTAATAATTGTGCATGGTTATGGTTGTTGACCATTTGACCCACCTTGACTTGTTGACCTTGTTGACACTTTGACCATCATCATTTCATTTGGAAGATGCTCTTTGATCCTTGCAATTTGCATTAAAAATGAAATGATAATGGTCATGTCTTGATTAACCATGACAATTATCTAGCTAATTATCTAATTACAATAATTCACACATATATGTGAGAATGGTTTATTTTATTCTCATTCTATCATTTGCTTTCTCTCTCTTGTTCTTCCTCTCCCTCAAGCTCTCCCCTCTCATGTGTTGAGAAACACTTGAGCTTGAGAAAAACCCTTTCTTGATAATCTCTACTCTCATCTAGGGTTCAAGGATTAGCACTTCTTGCACCCTAGTTACTTCTAGCTTGGAGTTGAAGCCAAAGGTCGAGGCTTTCGGGTGGATCTTTCTTCGACGTGAGAAGACGACTAAGGTGACCTCCTTCCACCACTCCAAGGAGCAAGGAGAGAAGGACATAAAGCCCAAGGTATAACCTTTCTAGCACTTAGCTAGTTTCTAGTTAGCTTTAGCTTGTTTTTGTTTAGCAAAGATCCTTCATAGTGTAGTCCATGTTGCCTAAGCTCATAAAAAATCGATTTTTATTCCGTTTTCCGCCTCCCCGCAAGTACCGGGGTAGGCAACGTGGACTTACAGTGGTATCAGAGCCTAACTAAATATAAACTAGCTAGGTAGTAGAGTGTATCGAAGTTCGAATCAAAAAAATCGAAAAACCGAGTTTTCAAAACCCTAAGTTTCTGTTAAATTTTTTTCTGTTCAAAATAAAATTTGTCATACTCCAAAAATCATCTCAGGGTTTTGTAAAGAAAGCCACCAAAAACGATCCACTGATTCGACCAAAGAGCCGCGGTTCCGCGGCAATAGCAAGCTATTGCCGCGCAACCGCGGCCGTCTTGGCTCTTCACTAGGTCGAGTTTGGTGCAGTGTATTTCTGGCTTGGTTTTAGGATTTTTAAGATGGTTTATATGTGCCCAGGTTTTCCAGAATAGAAATTTGTTTTTAGGGGCCTATAAATCCGTATTTTTTCCGAACTTCAATACACTTTGACTAAAAGGTTATATCTGTGATGTTTATATGTATTGAACGTCGGCTAATCGCTATATGTCGATTAGTCGGGGTTATACATATCTGTGATCTGTGATTGATGATGGTATGTGTATATGAATGTGTTGGATTGTCGCGGGTGAATAGCCGGGGTGGATATGAGATGAGTGTTGCTTTTTCTTTCATTCATTGTAATATGTAAATTGATGTAATAATATTTGTATGGCCGCACAACCGGGTCGGGGTTGTAGCCGTCATTGTATAATTCTTTTTACTGTTTTTGCTCCTAGGATAGACCCATGGAGGGGGTGCACAAACTACCGGGTATCTCGAAGTGCCGAGTGGCCTACTCACGGTGGTGAGGGAGGTTGCTTCGCTTCGGGTACTTGGCGGGTAGTTTGCCGCACCCGTAGGGGTCTTGGGTGGGGTATTGGCTATTCACCGCGACCGTGTAATCCGCTTTTCGTTGCAGGCTTGAACGGATTGCGGATTCCTAGTATATCCAATGTATTCATCTGTGATCTGTAATGTCTATCATTGCTATATATTTATATGTGATAACTATTTAGGCGTTGCTTATGTTTTACAGCCGCGCTAGCCCAGCCCCCGCTCTGTCGTTAGTTAAGTAACCTAACGGGTGATGACGGGGCCCCGTGGCGAATGCGAATGGCATAAGCGTACGTCATATTTTGGTTGTTTTCTGCAATGGTAGGATTAAATGATGGGACGCATTAAAAGAAATAATGCAAGAAAACAAACCAAGTAAAAGTCGATTGGAACACTTTGAAAACCACTCGGTTCTTTTCAAAACTAAACTTTTAAACGCGGAGCTTGAACCACTCCTTTTAAAAGCTATCTCGTTCCATCGATTATATCAAGTTCACTACGTTCACGGTTTCGCCAAAACCATTCGTAGCCCTCCGTCATTCCACATGAATGGTCAAAAGTATTCAAGCTATGTATTTTGGCCAAAGTCAAGGCATAGTGATTGGTAGCTATTGGGTATTCATGTGCAGTATAGATAGATGCGTTGGTTTGGGACAGTCGTGCTGCCATTTTGGCCAAATTCAAGGGTAGGTACGGGTGGGTCCAAATTAACCAGGAGAATGACGGGTAGAATTTGACATATGACTTATGATATTTTGGCTAAAGTCAAGGTCATAAGAGCATGGGGCAAAAATCCACATCGGGAGTTTCATAAGTACTGAAACTTGCTAGCGCTGCATACCATTTGGAGTGTGATAATTCTGGTAGGATTCCTTCGGTTTTATCACGCGATGATATTTGGATCCCGATCCTACTGTGAGTATATGCTACTCTTCGGAAAAACTCTCACTTAACGATCAATGCTATAAACTTAGTAGGTGTCTAGAAAGGTGTTAGCGGGGCTACGCCCCCAGGGAAAAGAGGTTACTCAATTAAGGAACTTCGCGAAAGCGTTGGAAAACCTCCCTCGAAGTACCGACACTGGCCTGGCTGAACGGTTAAGCAAGTATTGTACGGTGAGATTGATCCTGACTAATCCTTTCTTTACGGTTTGAGAAGGGATTCGAGAGACAGTGGGAGCCATCCAGTTTAGACAAATTAAAAACCACTCTAAACTTGCAAGAGCATCATGCTAAAGTGTTTCTTTTCTCTCTCCTAATTGCAGCGACCATTCAACATGACCGGACTTAAGTTATTACTAGATAAAAACATATTGACAGGGCCAAACTACAAAGATTGGCTCAGGAATGTCAAGATGGCAATCACTTGCGACAAGTTGGGGTATGTCCTTACCACCAAAGCTCCCCCTGTCCCAGGTCCCAAAACCAGTGTCGTAGATAGGGAAATCTACAAGACCTGGGAAATAGATTGCGCGAAGGCCAGATGCCTCGTACTAGTCTCGATGGACAACGAACATCAGAGGAGGCACGAGAATATGGACATAGAGTCCATATTTCTTCATACAAAAGAACTGTATGGAGAGCAGTCTCGTATCGCAAGATACGAAGTGTCGAAGAAGTTGTTTTCGGCAAGGTTGGCCGTCGGATCATCGGTAGCGGAACACGTGCTTAAGATGATTGGCTACATAGAGGAGCTCGCGGACCTTGGGACTACGTTGGAGAATGAACTCTATACTGATTTGATTCTCCAGTCCCTTCCTTCCACTTACGCCCAGTTTATTCTTAACTTCAACATGCAAGGAAAGGAGGTTGAACTTTCCGAACTTCTAAACATGTTGAGGAGTGCTGAGGGCACCCTACAGAAGGGTAGGGAGACATCCACTTTGTTTGTAGGAGGATCTTCCTCTTCTAGATCCAGGGCGAAAGCCAAGGGTAAGAAGAAGAAAGCCCCCGCCAAACCAAGAGGCGGTGTCGGTAAAGTGGATACGAAGGGAAAAGGAAAAGCAACAAAGATAGCGGGAAAGCTAGTGGGGAAGGAAGAATGCTTCTATTGTCACAAAAGTGGTCACTGGAAACAGGATTGCAAGGCTTGGAAGGCCAGAACACAGGATTTGAAGCGAGTTGCAGCTTCAGCTTCAGGTGTGTATGTTATTGAAAACTGTCTATCAATAAACTCTACATCTTGGGTATTGGATATCGGATCAGGATCTCATATCTGTAATTCTTTGTAGGCGTTGAGAAAGCGTAGAGTTTTGAAGGCAGGTGACATGACCCTCAGAGTTGCAAACGGTGCTAGCATGGATGCTGAGGCCGTGGGGGACTATCACCTGGAATTGTCGGATGGACACTTTTTGGTTTTACGTAGTTGTTATTATGTACCAAATGCAACCTGTAATATCATTTCTGTATCTTTATTATCTAAAGAAGGTTATGAATTTGCATTTGTAAGTAATGTAGCGAACATTCACCTTAATCAAGTTTTGATTGGTTCAGGTACATTGAACAACGGTATATACGTATTAAACCAACCACAGATTTTCAATGTCCAGAATACACACAAAAGAAAGTCTCCAGAAATCAATAAAACTTTCTTATGGCATTGTAGACTAGGTCACATCAATGAGAGAAGGTTGACTAAGTTACATACAGAAGGATATTTGGATCCGTTCGAATATCAATCGTATGCAACTTGTCAATCCTGTCTCAAGGGAAAGATGACAAAGACTCCGTTCACTGGACACGGAGTAAGAGCGAGCGAGCTCTTAGGACTCGTACACAGCGACGTGTGCGGTCCAATGTCTACACATGCACGAAGCGGTTATTCTTACTTCATTACTTTTACGGATGACTTTTCAAGGTACGGTTATGTCTTCTTAATGAAACATAAATCCGAGGCTTTTGAAAAATTCCAGGAATATAAGAATGAAGTAGAAAAACAAACAGGCAAAAGTATCAAGGCACTGAGATCTGATCGAGGTGGTGAATACTTGAGTGCCGAGTTCTGTTCATATCAGTTTTTTGCATTTTCATACCGCCCAATTTTTATCACATTGCATATCGGTAGGTACTCTTGAGCCGTGTGTGCTAATCAATTGCAGGATACAGGTTCTCGGCTCTAAACGGTGAAATTCATGGAAAAACACGACAAAAAACCCGGGTTCCTGCCAACCACAGATAATACACGGATCTCCGCTCTTTATCCGTCTGTTGCCACATACCAGTTTAAGAGACAAAATGGCAAATCAATGTCATTTTCATGCACAAGGCTCAATGGCAACACAAGATCCAAGAAATCTACACGGAGCTCGAGAAAACCATTACAAAAGATCCATGTCCAATCACCTTTTGATCCACTAGAATTCTGGAAGAAATGTGGAAATATTATCAGAAAAAACATGTACCAGACAAAAGGGGACAGTAGACCAGGGAAGCAAGAGAAACCGGAGGGCCCAACTCCTCTATTAGGCCGCGGAACCGCGGCCTAAGCATGCTTAGGCCGCAGAACCGCGGCCGTACGGCCTTGTCGGCTGAAGCTACTTCAGGGGTATTTTGGTCTTTCTATGTACATGCAGAATTTTATCCTAGATTTCCATTTCCCTGCCATAAATAGCCCAGAACCTTGTGAAGCCAAGTGTGCATAATCTTGTATTTTTTCTAGGTTTTAGAATACTTGTTCTTCTTCCTCTTCCCATCTCTTCTCCATTGAAAAACTTGTAGTGAGCTTTTGTGAGTGAAGAATGATGAATAAAGAAGTTCATTTTCTTATTATACTTGTCTTGTTCTCTTATTATTGCTTGTAATTTTCATTTGTTAAGTAGTTGTTGTTATTTATTGTTGTTTCTTTCTTTCTCTTTTTCTTTATCCTTAAAACAACCATGATGCTTACGCTTGATCCTTGCTAAGGTGAGGTCGCAAATAGCTAGTTGTTATCTTCTAATCTCCTTCTTTCTATCTTCCTCTTTTGTTTTGTTTTCTTTTCATTATGATGTGTGAGTAGTTTCATACTTGTTAGGGTAGGATAAGGGAAGTATGAGAGAAGGAAATCTCTCTCACTCTTTCCTTGCCCAACATCTTAAATCGACTCCCGTTAATTGAACCACAATCCGCTCCCTACGGCACCCTATCCTACATGATAGCGGTGATTCCGTAGTGAGACCGGTTGTGGTTGAATTAACCGGAGGTTATGGCTAAGAGCCAAGAACGGACGGACAAGCACCAAAAGGAAGAACTTAAGCGGTGGAAAGCCTAGCTTATACTCGCAAGTTCCTTCCTAGTCGTGTTAATCCCCGTTGTTGCCGATTACCGTAACACCGATATTAAGAGTGGCAACGAAAGAAGTGAGTGACTCCTAACTCAAACTAACCTAATCCTAACCCTAACAAGCTCTCTTTACATATCATTTTAACACTTAGTTAATCACAAACAAATCTGAAAAACTGGACTTAACTCGTTAAAGCACATAGAAAAAGATTCCCATCTCCCTGCGGACGACCCGTACTCAACCGGCTAGCTACAAGCGAAACCGTTTTGATTGCGGTAATTAACTAAACTTGAACACGCAGAATCTCTACCAATCAAATGGCGCCGTTGCCGGGGAGACGGTAGTTTATTTCCTTGTGTAATTTCGGGTTAACTTGTGAATATAAATATAACCAAAACAAAAAAAAATATACTTTGTAAAGAAAAACCATCTTGTTATTTTTAATTAGTTTTTGTGCAAGTGTGCAGGATAATACGGAGTTCGAGTTCAGTGCCAAAGACGTGGGAAGATAGACCCACATTTCGCGGCTACACCGCGATGGATCAAAATGAAGCAAACGGTCTACTGTAAAAATCTGGAGCAGATACAGTAGGCAAGTCAAAATTCAGCACATCCAGACAAGCAGAGGACACCCAGACGAGCCCACACCAGAAAACTGAAGGCCCAAGCCCATCATACCGCCGCGGAACCGCGGCATAAGGAGGCTTAGGCCGCGGAACCGCGGCCGTTTGGTGGCCTCAGGGTGCCAAAAATCCCTGTTAGTGTTTCTCTCCTCTCTCCCACTCCTCTGGACTCCAATAAACTGTGTTTTCTGCAGCATTCTTTGCGCAAACACTCTTCCCCCTTCCAATAAACTGTTCTTGTGCAGGATTCTTTGCGCCGCGCTAAAAATAAAAATTGTTTGCAGTTGATTTGTTATCGCTTTGCATTCATTAATACGGACTTAAGGGGCTTGAAACCAATTCAGATTGGGTGGGGATTTCATCACCCTTCCCAGGACCCCAGAAATCACAAAAAGCATATGCATTGACCATTGTTAAATTAAAAAATACTAGACTCAGCCCTAAGGACTTCGCGCTCAATAGGACAGAGGACTAATTACATGCATCGGCCGTTTATCCTATCCTGACTTTACGGTGTCTAGGCAAGTGTGACGAAGGCAAGTGGTTATTTAATTAAGGAACTTCGCGAAAGCGTTGGACAACCTCCCACTTACCTGGCACTTATCTGGCCGCAATTGGCGGAGAAGAGGCGGTTTGAGGTCCTGTTTCTAGTTCTTTGGAACAGTTAGGAGCTGTCTAGCTGACCTAGGTGACCCTAGATCTAGGTGTGATTGTGCATATCTTGTTTGTGATTGCTTAAAACCGTAAATCCGTACATATTTCTGTAAAGCTCTTTCTAAAAATAAAAAAAAAAGGAAAAAAATCAAAAACTTTTATAAAAACTTGCTCTTTGTCGCCAAAATCCATTTTTCACCCACCACCCATCGCCTTTCTCCATTGACGTTTTCTTACCCTTACCTTCTCCGCTTTGACTATACTAAACTCGTTTAGTGTATGTCCGCTTGGACTCGGGACACTAGCGCCCGCCTAGTCCGTGTTACGTTAGTCGCTACCGACTACGCGATCGACTCAGACGTCGAAACTCCGTCCACTCCTCTTTCACCTTTACCTTTGCCGGCCAACTCCGACGTTGACCGGAATTCTGTTCATACATCTTCACCTTCACCATCACCAACCTCTTCTTCCGCGATGTCAGGATTTAATCCGAACATCTCTTTGACTACCCCTGGATTGGCTCCACCTCCTACGGAGACCAATAACCCACCACCACCGCCTGTTGTAGCGCCGCAGCGAATCGCGCTCCAGGATCGTTTCTATCCCACCCGTTCTGTACTTCCCATCTGCCTTTCTCTTCCACCGGCCAATGGGGATAATTTTGAAATTAAGCCCCACTTCATCAACATGCTTCCACGATTTTATGGGCTTGAATCTGAAGATGCCTATATCTTCATCAATAAATTTCAAAACGTTTGTGCCATGATGAAAACCACCCAACTGTCGGACGATGCTATACGTCTACGGGTCATTCCGTTCACTTTATGCGATCTTGCTGAAAAATGGCTGTATAGCACCGCTTCCCACTCAATAACCAGTTGGGACGAGTTTGTAAAAGCGTTTCTAAAGAAATTTTATCCGAATCATAAAACCGCAAGAATCCGCAATGAAATCAACCAATTCTCTCAGCTTCCTTCTGAACCCTTCTGGAAGTGCTTTGACCGGTACAAAGACCTTCTTGTTCAGTGTCCTCACCACGGTATAGAGAAATGGCAACTTTGCCAAACCTTATACGAGGGCCTGAACCCAGCAACGAAGCAGTTGTTGGAAACCATCTGTCAGGGCCACTTCCTATCGAAATCTGACGAGGAAGCGTGGCAATTCTTTGACGACCTTGCGGAGCAAACGCTACAATGGGAGAGCACCAGACCGACTTCTTCTTCTTCTACCTCCACTTCTACCGGTCAGTCTAGGGTAGGAATTCACCAACTTGATGTCTCTATTGTGATGAAAGCTGAAATGGCGGCAATAACGAGAAAGCTTGAAGCGATAGAGAGCAAATTCTCTTCTCCTGCTCCTATCCCTGTTCTTCCCCTTCGTACCATCTGCGCTTGTTGTTCCGATCCTTCTCACTTGACCGAAGAGTGTCCTTACAATCCACCATCACAAGGACAGGATCAGGTTAATGCTGAATTCCAGCAAAGACCGAGGAATGATCCATACTCTTCCACCTACAATCCCGGTTGGAGGAACCACCCCAATTTCGCCTGGAATCAGAATCAGAATCAATTCCAAGGCAACAATTTCCAAAGGCCCCCTCTGCCGCAACAACAAGCGCAACAACAAACTCAACATCAGTTTCAGCAGCCCTTCCAACCCCAACCTTTTCAAAATCTGACGAACAACTTTGCACCCAACAATTCTTTTCCACCAAACAACTTTGTTCCGTCAAACAACGATAAGGTTTCCTCGCTCGAACGAAGTCTGGAGGCGTTCGTTAAACAATCGACACAATCCACCGCCAACATCCAGTCTTCCATTCAGTCCTTAGTGCAACACACTGCCGCTCACGGGCAAAGCATCAAGACCATCGAGGCCCAAATTGCACAGCTGAATGCGGCCTTAAGCGAGCGAGAGAAGGGGAAGCTTCCGTCCCAGCCACTCCCAAATCCCGGTCACCCACAGAATGTACATGTTGGTCTTGAACAACAGAACCATAATGTGAGTGCCGTGACCACATTGAGATCGGGAAGGATGCTGCAAAACAACATTGGCACACGGATCAACGATGACACCCCGGCCGCTTCTTCTTCTTCTTCTTCTCCTGCTTCTTCGTCTTCTGAGCCTATTCTCCATTCTTCAAAAGGCTCTCCTTCTTCTTCTTCTTCTTCTGCTCTGAACGGACCCGCTTCTCACTCCACGAAAACACCTGTTCTGGGAGCCGTTCCAACTCCACAATCTCCTCCACAAGCATTAGACTCAACCAATTTTAAAAACGTCCCATTTCCAAACCGGTTGAGGTCTAATAAACAAAATCCTCAAATGGAGAAGATTCTGAAGTTATTTAAGCAGGTTAACATTAACATTCCTCTTTTAGATGCCGTCCAACAAGTCCCATCCTACGCGAAAATCTTAAAGGACTTGTGCATGAAAAAGAGAAAGTCTCAGGTACCAAAGAAAGTTTTCTTGGCTATTGCTGTGAGTGATGCTCTTACCCAATCTTTACCACAAAAACGGAAGGACCCTGGCTGTCCTACGATTTCTATTACCATTGGGGATAAGAACATCAACCGCACACTATTAGATCTTGGTGCCAGTGTTAACCTGCTTCCGTACTCAGTATACGAGCAATTAGGCGTAGGAGAGCTGAAACCCATACACTGTACTCTCCAAATGGCCGACCGATCGATCACCCATCCTAGGGGTGAGATAGAGGATGTGTTAATCAAAGTCGGGGACTTCATATTTCCCGTTGACTTCATTGTATTAGACACACAGCCTGTAGCTAACCCCCGGAATCAAATTCCGGTGATACTCGGTCGCCCATTCCTTGCAACCTCAAATGCTGTGATCAATTGTCGCAATAGTTCGATGAACCTCTCTTTTGGAAACAAGACAATTGAACTCAACATTTTTAGGTTGGGGAATCAGCCCTCCGAACCTAATGCTCATATACTGGACGTCTGCTCGATCCAGGAGATCACCCCTGAAGAGTGTGAATTCGAGGAGTTTCTGTTCGATCATGCTAACCTTAACGCCACTAGTGCGTTCCTCCTCGAACCTGCTGCTATTTCTGCGCCCGACAACGACTACGAGTGTTTCACGTTCTTGAACGATCTCAGCCGCTCGCAACCCGAGTTTGAATCCTTCGAATTTCCGGATGAGTTACCTGAACCATCCGACTCGGTCGCTTACACTCGTTTCGAACCTTTGCTGGAATCTTTTGAGTTCGAGACCGCTTCACCAATCTTGCCTTCCATCGTTTCACCTCCAACGCTCGAACTCAAGCCTTTGCCGTCTCACCTTAAGTACGCTTACTTAGGTGAGAACGAGACCCTCCCTGTCATCATCTCGGCTTCTCTAGCTCCAGAGCAAGAGAAAGCCCTTCTCGCGGTCTTGCACGGCAACAGGCAAGCTTTTGGCTGGTCCATGGCGGACATCAAGGGGATTAGTCCCCTGATCGTTGAGCATCACATTCATCTGATGGATGATGCCAAACCAGCCCAGGATCCACAAAGACGTCTCAATCCAGTCATGAAAGAGGCTGTGAAGAAGGAGATCGTAAAATGTCTAGATAGTGGTATCATTTACCCTATCTCTGATAGCCAGTGGGTTAGCCCCATTCACGTTGTCCCCAAGAAGTCAGGCATCACGGTCATAACCAACGAGGCGAACGAGTTAATCCCTACTCACACCCAAACTGGGTGGCGAGTATGCATTGATTACAGAAAACTCAACGCCGCAACGCGGAAGGACCACTTTCCGCTACCTTTCATTGACCAGATGCTTGAACGATTGGTCGGACACGAGTACTACTGCTTTCTTGATGGCTACTCCGGCTATAATCAGATTCCCATCGCCGAAAAAGACCAGGACAAGACCACATTCACTTGTCCTTTCGGCACGTTTGCATATCGTCGCATGCCCTTTGGGTTATGCAATGCGCCCGCTACCTTCCAGCGGTGTATGATGGGAATCTTCTCAGACATGGTGGAAAAATTTCTGGAGATCTTCATGGACGATTTCTCCATCTTCGGCGATTCCTTCAACGAGTGTTTGCTGCATCTTGACGCTGTCCTTACCCGATGTAAGGACAAGAATCTCACTTTGAATTGGGAGAAGTGCCACTTCATGGTGCGCGAAGGTATTGTCTTAGGACATATCATCTCGCAAAATGGCATAGAGGTTGACAAAGCGAAGATTGAGGTCATTTCCAATCTCCCTCCTCCCCGATGCGTCAGAGATATCCGAGCCTTCCTTGGCCATGCCGGTTTCTATAGACGGTTCATCAAGGACTTTAGCAAGATTGCTAGGCCCTTGACTCTTTTGCTGGCCAAGGATACGCCATTCGACTTCAACTCGAGCTGTGTGACTGCATTCGAGTCATTGAAAAGCTCACTCACTTCTGCTCCCATTCTTTCTTCGCCTGACTGGATACACCCATTTAAGATTATGTGCGATGCATCCGACTTTGCCATTGGTGCTGTCCTTGGACAACACATAAACAAGATGCCACACGTAATCTATTATGCGAGCCGAACCCTGAACGATGCCCAACTCAATTATACAACAACTGAGAAGGAATTCTTGGCTGTTGTATTTGCTTTAGAAAAGTTCAGGCCCTACCTCATCGGCTCTCCAGTCATTGTCTACACCGACCATTCTGCTCTGCGCCATCTTTTTGCGAAGAAAGATGCAAAATCTCGGTTAATACGTTGGATCCTCTTGCTTCAAGAGTTTGACCTTGTCATTAAGGACAAACGAGGATGTGAAAACGTAGTTGCCGACCATCTCTCACGACTTCCTTCTTCGCCTTCGCTTCCAATTCCGATCAACGACGTTTTCCCGGATGAACAGCTCTTGACAGTATCTTGCGAACCCTGGTTCGCAGATATTGTGAACTATTTGGCCACGGGATTACTACCGACTGAATGGTCAAGTCAGGACAGACTTCGCTTCTTATCCAAAGTAAAACACTTTTACTGGGACGAACTCTATCTGTTCAAGTACTGTTCCGACCAGATTATTCGTCGGTGTGTCCCTGATGAGGAATTCAAGAGTGTGCTGTCATTTTGCCACGATCAAGCATGTGGCGGGCATTTTGGCCCCAGAAAGACAGCTGAGAAGATCTTGCAATGTGGTTTCTACTGGCCACAACTCTTCAAAGACGCTCATGACTATTGCAAGACTTGCTCCCGGTGCCAACACTTGGGCCGGATATCCCGGAGAAACGAGATGCCGCTCCAACCGATCTTGGTTGTGGAGATTTTCGATGTTTGGGGGATAGATTTCATGGGGCCGTTTCCCAGCTCTTTTGGGAACTTGTACATCCTTCTCGCTGTTGATTACGTCTCTAAATGGGTCGAGGCTGTGCCCAGCCGGACTAACGACAACAAGGTTGTCGTTAGGTTTCTTAAGGAAAACATTTTCTCCCGTTTTGGGCACACCCGAGCGATCATTAGCGACAATGGAAGTCATTTCTGCAACAAAACTTTCGAGGCCTTGATGCGGAAATACTCCATTAATCATAAGCTATCCACGCCCTACCACCCCCAAACCTGCGGGCAGGCCGAAGTTTCAAATCGGCAAATCAAGCAGATACTAGAGAAGACGGTTTCCAAGAACCGTAAGGATTGGTCGCTGAAACTCACTGATGCCCTCTGGGCATTTCGAACCGCTTATAAGACCGACCTTGGCATGTCTCCCTATCGGCTTGTGTACGGAAAAGCCTGCCACCTACCTGTCGAAATAGAGCATCGCGCATTTTGGGCGATAAAAGAGCTGAATCTGTCTCTCGAAGATGCGGGCATCCATCGGAAGCTGCAGTTGAATGAATTGAGCGAGCTTAGGGATGAGGCTTACGATAACACGGTTGTCGTTAAGAATCGAACGAAGGTGTTTCACGATAAACACCTTTTGCGCAAAACTTTCGTACCTGGTCAGCAGGTACTGCTTTACGACACCCGACTTCACTTCCATCCAGGAAAGCTCAGATCTCGCTGGAAAGGGCCGTATTTTGTGCGGAATGTGTATCCGCATGGCGCTGTGGATTTGGAAAATCTAAAGGACGGTTCATTTTTCAAAGTGAACGGACACCGACTTAAACCGTACCTTAGCGCCGAACCAACAGAGGAGCTCCTGTTCTTACAGAAGCCGGTTTACCCTGCATGATCTTCCTCTGCCTACCACCAAACTTCGGTTATCCAGCCAAGAACAGTGGACACTGTTCCAAATAAGTTTGGGGGTATGTATATACCATTTTGTACATTTTTGTGGATATTCTTTTCCTTTTTTTGCTTTTCTTTTCTTTTCTTTAAAAACAAAAAAAAATTTGTGTATATAGCTAACCGACAATTTTGACCCTTCACATGATCTCTTCATGCAATGACAGTGAGGACACTGTCCAGTTTAAGTTTGGGGGCACGCTCGGTACGCATTTCTTACCTTCGCATTCATATGTATATTCTGCATCTGCATATTAAAATCCATAAAATCCATAAAAATCTGAAAATTTTCTAAAAACATAAAAACGTTTTTGTCAAGTTAGCTAGTGGGAGGACTCTGATTCAACATTTCGACGGTTTTGTTTGATAAAATAAGAATAACTAAATCTTATGTTTAGATTTTGAAAACCTGAAAGATAACTCTCCTTTGAAGTTAACTATAGCTGATATACGTCTTTACATCACACTACACGTGCCGTGAGTTTTTGGGAATTAGATGACAAGTCTTTTATGTCGAAAAACTTTTAAATGGATAAATGATTTTCTGAGGATCAAATAGGTTTGTTCGGAAATAAGTAATATCAAGAATAGTTTATGAAGTGAGTGAATATGAAGGAATGTTATTGATGCCTTAATTGGAACTAAGTCTGAAAAATAACCCATCTGGAACTTCATTGGAATGATTACACACCAAAACCCACTAAACACGTCTTTTATCCAAAAAAATAATTGAACTGCCGGCTATATCTCCGTTCGTATTAAATCATCATGATTTTCACGCCAAACTGTCTTTTGTTTGTGGACCTAGGTAACTTGAGTAATTAAGTCCGCTGGGGTGTTTCTACACCTAATTCCCTAAAGCCAACTGGTTTGGGTGCATTGGCCCAAAGCTCGCTAAGAAGCCTAGAAAGTCCAGATTAAAACAAAGTCAAGCAAGTGTTCTCTCCGAGTTAAAATTCCTAACGGTTCTTTGTGTAAGAATAATCTTGATAAAAGACAGGCTTTTATAAAAATTTTAGCGGAGATATGAAGGTTTTATTCTATGATAAAGACTATTGCACGTTCACAGAGGTGTGTATGAAATGAAAACAAGAAAAAGGTGGAGTGAAATATAAGACTAGTTTCCTGTTAAGGAAGATAGAAATTCTAAAGTTGAAACTTTACTGGAAAACGAAACTTGAAAAATGCTTAACTCTTTATAAAACTTATGTGATCCTTTCAAAAAATTTATCCGGGCTTTATTGTGTGACATGATGACGTAAATCGATCCTTCTGGAAACTTAACGACACTATTTGCACTGCACGTAAAGACATATAAAATCTGTAGTTAAATAAGAAGCGAGGTGTGAAAAATAAAGGTTTGATAGTCTAGACTTGGGATCATAGAATTGTTATTTTCTGAAACAAAACTTTAGGGTTTGAATCTTAGTTATTTTACAAAAACTAGCTTGACCGGATTTTGTGGGTAGTATCCGCTGAAAACCCTCAGGAGACAACACTCCTCCTACTAGTGACACCTAGAGGTTTAACGGCTTGTTGCACATGCTCAGTGCAATCGCGTTCCCTGCGAAAGTGAGGTTAGGAATTTTTTTTCGTGAATAAATTGGCTTTGCTCAGGACGAGCAAATGATAAGTTTGGGGGTATTTATTCATATCAGTTTTTTGCATTTTCATACCGCCCAATTTTTATCACATTGCATATCGGTAGGTACTCTTGAGCCGTGTGTGCTAGTCAATTGCAGGATACAGGTTCTCGGCTCTAAACGGTGAAATTCATGGAAAAACACAACAAAAAACCCGGGTTCCTGCCAACCATAGATAATACACGGATCTCCGCTCTTTATCCGTCTGTTGCCACACACCAGTTTAAGAGACAAAATGGCAAATCAATGTCATTTTCATGCACAAGGCTCAATGGCAACACAAGATCCAAGAAATCTACATGGAGCTCGAGAAAATCATTACAAAAGATCCATGTCCAATCACCTTTTGATCCACTAGAATTCTGGAAGAAATGTGGAAATATTATCAGAAAAAACATGTACCAGACAAAAGGGGACAGCGGACCAGGGAAGCAAGAGAAACCGGAGGGCCCAACTCCTCTATTAGGCCGCGGAACCGCGGCCTAAGCATGCTTAGGCCGCGGAACCGCGGCCGTACGGCCTTGTCGGCTGAAGCTACTTCAGGGGTATTTTGGTCTTTCTATGTACATGCAGAATTTTGCCCTAGATTTCCATTTCCCTGCCTATAAATAGCCCAGAACCTTGTGAAGCCAAGTGTGCATAATCTTGTATTTTTTCTAGGTTTTAGAATACTTGTTCTTCTTCCTCTTCTCATCTCTTCTCCATTGAAAAACTTGTAGTGAGCTTTTGTGAGTGAAGAATGATGAATAAAGAAGTTCCTTTTGTTATTATACTTGTCTTGTTCTCTTATTATTGCTTGTAATTTTCATTTGTTAAGTAGTTGTTGTTATTTATTGTTGTTTCTTTCTTTCTCTTTTTCTTTATCCTTAAAACAACCATGATGCTTACGCTTGATCTTTGCCAAGGTGAGGTCGCAAATAGCTAGTTGTTATCTTCTAATCTCGTTCTTTCTATCTTCCTCTTTTGTTTTGTTTTCTTTTCATTATGATGTGTGAGTAGTTTCATACTTGTTAGGGTAGGATAAGGGAAGTTTGAGAGAAGGAAATCTCTCTCACTCTTTCCTTGCCCAACATCTTAAATCGACTCCCGTTAATTGAACCACAATCCGCTCCCTACTGCACCCTATCCTACATGATAGCGGTGATTCCGTAGTGAGACCGGTTGTGGTTGAATTAACCGGAGGTTATGGCTAAGAGCCAAGAACGGACGGACAAGCACCAAAAGGAAGAACTTAAGCGTTGGAAAGCCTAGCTTATACTCGCAAGTTCCTTCCTAGTCGTGCTAATCCCCGTTGTTGCCGATTACCGTAACACCGATATTAAGAGTGGCAACGAAAGAAGTGAGCGACTCCTAACTCAAACTAACCTAATCCTAACCATAACAAGCTCTCTTTACATATCATTTTAACACTTAGTTAATCACAAACAAATCTGAAAAACTGGACTTAACTCGTTAAAGCACATAGAAAAAGATTCTCATCTCCCTGCGGACGACCCGTACTCAACCGGCTGGCTACAAGCGAAACCGTTTTGATTGCGGTAATTAGCTAAACTTGAACACGCAGAATCTCTACCAATCAAGTTCCTGGGTTACTTAAAAGAGAATGGAATTCTCTCTCAGCTTACTCCTCCATACACTCCGCAACATAACGGTGTATCGGAGAGACGGAACCGAACCCTATTGGATATGGTACGGTCCATGATGAGTAACACTGAGTTGCCGCGATCGTTTTGGGGATATGCGCTAGAATCAGCTGCATACCTTTTGAACCGAGTTCCAACTAAGACTGTGCCTACTACACCATATCAGATGTGGTGTGGGAAGAGACCCTATCTTAATCACATTAAGACATGGGGATGTCCAGCTTTTGTAAAAAAGCAGCATGCGGACAAGCTCGAGGCACGCTCAGTACAGTGCAAGTTTGTGGGATATCCAAAGAACTCCAAGGGATATTTCTTCTATTGCGAAGAGGAACAAAAGGTGTTTGTTTCTCGCCATGCCCACTTTCGAGAACACCAGTTCATAGAAAAAGAATTAAGTGGGAGCGCAATAGAGCTGGAAGAAATTCCAGAACCACAAGCTATTACTGAAAGCTTAGTAGAACCAGAGGGTTCGAAAGATCAGGACATTCCCACGCCACTCCGCAGGAGTAGTAGGCAGTCTCATCCGCCCGAGAGATACTACGATTTTCTCATTGACGGGGATAGAGAGGATTGCATCATAGACTTTGATGAGCCTACTAGCTTCCAGCAAGCCATTCAGAGCGTCGACTCGGTAAAATGGCTGGATGCAATGCGGACCGAAATGGAGTCCATGTACACCAACAAAGTATGGACGTTGGACATTGCTCCAGATGGGGTAAAACCCGTAGGATGCAAGTGGATCTTCAAAAGGAAGATTGGTGTAGATGGACAGGTTGAGACCTATAAAGCTAGACTGGTAGCAAAGAGTTTTCGTCAGTGACCTGGTTTGGACTATGACAAAACCTTTTCTCCAGTAGCTATGCTGAAATCCATTCGGATCCTTCTTGCCATTGATGCCTTCCACGATTATGAGATTTGGCAGATGGACGTAAAGACAGCTTTTCTAAATGGACATTTAGAGGAGTGTGTCTATATGGACCAGCCAGAGGGTTTCATTCAGAGTGGGAGCAGCAGAAAGGTGTGCAAGTTGCTTAAGTCCATTTATGGACTAAAGCAGACATCGCGGAGTTGGAACATCTGTTTTGATGAGACGGTCAAGGAATTTGGCTTTATCAAAAATCCAGATGAACCATTCATCTATTGTAGATTTGTAGCGAGAACTGTAGTATTCCTCGTTTTATACGTGGATGACATTCTCTTAATAGGAAATGACATTCCTATGCTACAATCTGTCAAGGGGTTCTTATCACACAGGTTCTCCATGAAAGACCTGGGTGATGCCTCATACATTCTGGGTATCCGGATCTACCGTGACAGATCCAAGAGGATATTAGGACTTTCACAGTCCAGGTACATTGACACCATACTGAAGAGATTCAGTATGGAAGATTCCAAGCGCGGTAATCTACCGGCTTGTCACGGGATCACCCTCTCCAAAGAGATGTCTCCCAAGACTGATTTGGAGAGGGATCGCATGTCTATTATACCCTACGCTTCTGTGGTAGGCTCTATAATGTATGCGATGTTGTGTACCAGACCGGATGTGGCTTATGCACTGAGTGTGGTAAGCAGGTATCAGTCAAACCCTGAGGAGAAACATTGGATAGCAGTAAAGAACATTCTCAAGTACCTGAGAAGGACTAAGGAGATGTTCTTGGTGTATGGCGAAAAAGACCTCCAGATTGAGGCCTTTGCTGACTCCAGCTTCCAGAGTGACAAGGATGATTCCAAGTCCATGTCGGGTTTTGTCTTTACCCTCAATGGAGGGGCGGTGTGTTGGAAGAGCTCCAAACAGGAAACCGTTGCTGACTCGACTATGGAAGCGGAATACATCGCTGCATCTGATGCCGCAAAAGAAGCTGTCTGGATGAGGAAGTTCTTAAGAGAACTTCAGGTGGTTCCGTCCATTGTTGACCCAATACCTCTGTATTGCGACAACAACGGGGCTATAGCTTTAGCGAAGGAACCCAGGTCCCATCAGAAATCCAGACACATCTTAAGGCGGTATCACCTGATCAGGGAGATCGTGGATCGCCAGGAGATCAAGGTTCGGAGGGTTGCTTCAGAAGATAACACAGTAGATCCATTCACCAAAGCCTTGCCCCAGACTTAGTTCGAGCGGCTGATCGAGATGATAGGTCTTCGATACGCCAGTACATGGCCTTAGTGCAAGTGGGAGATTGTTAGTGTATATGCTCTAGAGGCCATTACTGTATCATACTAGTTTGTATATTACTTGATGGAAGCTTGGGATATTCACAGTTGTATATACAATCTTGCTCGAAATGGTAGTATGCTACTTGGTTTGTCTCTGCTTTAATATGTGCATGTGTTTCTTTTAGTATATCGCTGATATACATATTAGTAGAGCCCTTAGGATCTTTGCTTGATTACCAGCGTTGTGATGGCGCTCACACTCGTGGGAGCTGGGTGATCTATAAGCACATCCTTATACAGGTCCCTAGTCGTTGGACTATCGAGACAGGGCATCTATACTCCGGAGTAGACTAGCGTATGCGCTTCTCATCCCAGCGTGGGAGACGGTCTGTCCCACAGCCGTCAGTACGTCGTACTTGAGATAGTATGCGGGTGCTCGTTAGGTTACGAGTACACTGGACAGGACTTGTCGGGAACTGTTGGTTGGTATTATACCTATCGTCAGTTATCAGTTCCCAGGTGACATGAGTACAGCTTAGTCCGTTGACTTGACACTGTCACTTCGCCTCGAGTGTGTTCCCACTGCACTTTGATTACTACCCTACCACGGCTCAAAGGAGTCGTGCAAACAGGTAGTTTTTGGGTGCAGTCCCGAAGCACTTGGAGGCAGTGACGGTTAGACAGGATTAGTCTCTCCCGGTACTGGGGGTTGACATCGCGCTGTGTCCAGGAGAGCCATTACACGAGTAGTCCCTGGCCAGGGCAAGCGAGATATACTGGTAGGTTTCCAGTGTTATCTCAGGGTGTTCTGGGCTCCACTCCGACACGACTTGTACCGCTATTAGGGGACTGACGTTCACCGCCCCCTAGGCCCGCCATGCGATGTATCAGACGAACAGACCGGACTGTATGGAGATTGTCACATACAGGCTCAGTAGGAGTTCAGATGGGGTTCACCTCGTCAGTCTTCTTGTCGACATCTACCTGGGGACCGTTACGTACAGCTAGTGCCGCTTGCGGTCTGTGGTTAAACCCACTGCCAGCGTAGTGTCGAGTCTTTAGAGTCCCACACAGAGAGCTATTCGCCTTTAGGTAAAATGAGTAGAGGTCGCATGGTTTTGCGACAGGGTTCGTTCACATCCGCGCACTTGTGCACGTTTGCTGTCCGGACAGCTTATACTAGCGGGCTTTGGTTTAAGCCGGATCCTAGTATATGATTTGGGATTGGTTTTTCTCATTGTATTCGTGTTCCTCGGATCACGAATACGGGTGCGTATGCACAGTTGCTTGAGAAAGAGGGAGAGGACTTTGATTAGGGTTAATGACTATTGTCATCTGTATTAACCCTAATGATTATGTGTGTATTATGGTTAATTGGTATTAGTTTAATAATTGTGCATGGTTATGGTTGTTGACCATTTGACCCACATTGACTTGTTGACCTTGTTGACACTTTGACCATCATCATTTCATTTGGAAGATGCTCTTTGATCCTTGCAATTTGCATTAAAAATGAAATGATAATGGTCATGTCTTGATTAACCATGACAATTATCTAGCTAATTATCTAATTACAATAATTCACACATATATGTGAGAATGGTTTATTTTATTCTCATTCTATCATTTGGTTTCTCTCTCTTGTTCTTCCTCTCCCTCAAGCTCTCCCCTCTCATGTGTTGAGAAACACTTGAACTTGAGAAAAACCCTTTCTTGATAATCTATACTCTCATCTAGGGTTCAAGGATTAGCACTTCTTGCACCCTAGTTACTTCTAGCTTGGAGTTGAAGCCAAAGGTCGAGGCTTTCGGGTGGATCTTTCTTTGACGTGAGAAGACGACTAAGGTGACCTCCTTCCACCACTCCAAGGAGCAAGGAGAGAAGGACACAAAGCCCAAGGTATAACCTTTCTAGCACTTAGCTAGTTTCTAGTTAGCTTTAGCTTGTTTTTGTTTAGCAAAGATCCTTCATAGTGTAGTCCATGTTGCCTAAGCTCATAAAAATTCGATTTTTATTCCGTTTTCCGCCTCCCCGCAAGTACCGGGATGGGCAACGTGGACTTACACATATATATCTTTTCTTATACCTAAACATATACCACATAACTTAGGTACAATCTTAGTAGCCTCACTTCATGCACTAGCACTCTTCGATACTAGAGCATCACATTACTTTATGTCGTAATGGTTCATCCGAACTCATGCGATTCCAGTAAAACCACTCGTATCCAGCTGGAATGTCAGTTCATGGAACGGAGTTCTAAAGGCAACTTTGGGATACAACCTGTGTCCAGTGGTCGTCTGCAGCAGAGAATTTTATGCTGACTTTAAGGTGCTAGACATACCGAACTTTGACGTAGTCTTGGGTATGGAATGGCTAGGAACTTTCTACGCTACCATCGACTGTCGTCAAAAGAGAGTAGTGTTCGAGATTCCAGACCATCGGGTCTTTTATTTCAAGGGTGGAGACCGTACACTAGAGCCTAGCACTTACAAAGCTAAACCAAAGAAGGCAGTGATTGCAACAATACAAGATGAAGAAGAAAAGCCAGAAGTAGTTCGAGAGTTCGAAGATGTATTTCTTGAAGACATCTCAGGTTTGCCTCCCGATCGAGCTCTTGAATTCAGTATTGACTTAGTACCTGGTGCACAATCGGTGATCAAAACACCATATCGCTTAAGTCCCGAAGGATTGAACGAGATCCGTACTTAGCTGGACGAACTTCTGAAAAAAGGATGGATTTGTCCCAGTACTTCAAGTTGGGGATCTCCAGTATTGCTTATGAAGAAGAAGGAAGGTTCATACAGAAAGTGCATTGACTACCGAGATCTGAACGAAGTCACGATAAAGAACAAGTATCCACTACCGCAAATCGACGATCTGTTCGATCAGCTAAGTGGGTCTTGCGTTTTATCAAAGTTAGATCTTCATTCGGGATATCATCAGGTGAATGTCAAGGAGTCCGATATTCCGAAGATGGCATTCAGGACTTGCTATGGTCATTATGAGTTTCTCGTGATACCATTTGGAGTGACCAATACACCAGCCATATTCATGAATCTAATGAACCAAGTTTTTCGAGAGTACCTAGATAGGTTTGTTGTTATTTTCATCGACGACATCCTGGTATATTCAAAGAATCGGATGTAAGTCTACGATAGCGCCCCGGCCGTCTGTCCAAAGCCAAAATACGGAAACAAAAACATTTTCTAAACTAGAAACTGGCGCTATCGTATACTATAAATCCGGATCGAACAATTAACCTATAACTAGCAACTAGAGAAAGGGTTGGAAAAGCTATACCGATCGATCCGTGTCCTTCGGTCTTGGCCACCATCCCAAGCTCCTCGCGACATCTCCGATCTCGATCTCCTTGTCGGAAAGGGCACCACATCTTCGAGACTTTTTACGGGCTCCCGCTTCATCCGAAGCAACTCGGGCACGAAATTCGCTAGCTGACGTGTCCAAGGCGATGTAGAGAATATGTGTGATCACTTTGTCTCTTGAGGATTTAGCAGATGCCATTAGTGAGGAGATAGTGAGCTCAAGAAAGAAGAGGAAGAAGAAGAAGTTTCCTTTTCTTTTTCTTTTGTTGTTGTGATGATAATGAGAGTGAGAGAGTGTTCAAAAATACAAGACTAAACTCTATCATATGGCAGCCCCTCTCTCTCTCCCCTTATCATTTCAACTCACAAAACCATCAAATAATGTGACATTTGCACAAGAAATGAGACCATGAGTCACCCATGAGGTACATGTCTCATTTAATGTACAAAATGATAACTTAAGCTCACAATTTCCATTTGTAAACATTAACCCAAATGTTTACAACAACAAAAAGATACGGCAACATCTAAAGTAAACTCGTGACGGATCACAAGGATACCCTTCACCGATATATACATACCTGCATCCGCATTCCGACCGAATGCGAATGCGATGAGACTAAAGTAATCCGACAAATCTAATACTAGGATCCGGCTTAAACCAAAGCCCACTAGTATGATCCGTCTGATCATGATCCGTGCACTACTGCACGTATATGATCGGACCCTGCCATATATCATACGGCCTCTACAACGTTTCGCCCGAAACTTGAGAAACTGTCTGTGGGGGACTCTAAAGACTCATCAATACTTTGGCTGTAGATTTAACCACTAGCACGTCAGTGGTACTAGCTGTACGTAACGGGCTACCAGGTATTGACCAAAAGGGAGGTCGATGAGCGAACTCATCCTGACACCATACTGAGCCTGTCAGTGACAATATCCGTACAGTCCAGCCCGTTCGTCTATGAGCATCGCATGGCGGGCCTAGGGGGTTGGTAAAAGTAAGACCCCCAAAAGTGGTACAAGTCATGTCGGAGTGTAGCCCAGAACACCCGGAGATACTACTGGAATACCTACCGGTAAATCTCCTGCCTTGGCCAAGGACTTCGTGTAATGGCTCTCCTAGACACAGCACGACCTCACCCCCAATACCGGGAGAGACGAAACCCCTGCCGATCCGCTCACTGCCTCCATGTGCCTCGGGACTGTACCCAACTAAAACCTGTTTGCACGACTCCTTTGAGCCGTGGTAGGGTAGTAATCAAAGTACAGTGGGAACTCACACGAGACAAATGACGATCTCAGGTCGATGAACTAACATGTACACATGTCACCAGGGAACTGCTATCTGACGTCAGGTATAATACCAACTAGCATGTTCCCGGCGAGTCCTGTCCGCTGTACTCATAACCCAATGAGCACCTGTATACATCTTAGGTAAACCAACTGACACCAATGGCTTGTGAGACCGGCCACCGCCCCTCGTCGGGGTCTCGACTGTATACAGTAGTCTACTAATGGAGTATCGATGCCCAGTCTCGAAACTCCCACGACTAGGGACCACTTTAAGGATGTGCTTATAGACCCCAGCTCTCACGTATATGATCGCCATCATACTGCTGGCAGTCAAGCAAGAATCCTAAGGGCTCTATCAACGTATAATAGCGACCTGTAAGGTCACCTAAAGCAGTACACGATAATAAAGATAAACCAGATAGCATACTATCATCTTGAGTAAAACTGTCCTACCGGTATAGGTCCTCCCTCAATCATTGCAATCACGTGCCTGTGATCCAATAATTGACTGTGAGGGCACTATATCCAACAATCTCCCACTTGCACTCAAGGCTAATTATTGCGATGTCGCATACTCACAGCCCGTGTGATACCGAACACCCAACTTCTCTACTAATCAGTCTCACAAAGCCCGTTTGCGAAACTATTGCGTTCGAGGAATAGGCTCAGTGAGTGGATCCGTCCTGATGTTTCTTTCTATGTCTCTCTCTATCTCAAGTTCGCGGAGAAAGCCATCTCCCGAAATGAGCAATACCTGTCTTAGAATATGTCTGGATATCTGATGGGACCTAGTTCATAAAAGAACTCCAAATCCAAACTTCTTAGACTGTATCGTCAACCGAATTTAATCAATGGCCTGCACCATGCCTCCCTCAGTATCCGTTTGGACCACCTATCCAAACTACTGCCCCTCATCAGAGGGAAAACTATAACTCTGACAGTCACTCTGTCATCCAGGTCACCTTGGAAGCCTGGAATGATAACCGTCTCCCGAAGGAGGCTGCCGTTATCAGATCCCTAGAACATCCACTTATGTTCTAAAACTGCTTCCGATCGTTTCTCCAGGATTGGATTAATATCAATTTATTGCATCTCGTGCAAAAACAACCTCTGGTGTGGTACTTGACATCTCATGATCAACTCAATTGCCTAAGCAAGTGATCTGCCAATCATGCACATCCCTCTCCCCTTTAGTCTGTAAGACACCTTTAGAGAGGGTGACTCCGTCACCTGCAGGTACACTACCGTACCAGGAGTCGTCCATTCTAAAACACCTTTAGAATGCTGTCTAAGTACCCAGATTGGGAAACTACCTAAATCTAGATCTAAAACCATAGATCTAATAACCAGAATATCTGATATAATATCCATATCCCGTGTGGAGAAACCACTGTGTGACAACCAAAATATAACCGATCGTAGTATAGGAATTTCACTTCCTACTCTGTGTATGTCATCCAAATACCAGGACATCACACCCTACTACCTTCTTAACAGATCCATCCCCTATTCTGATGAAGTCAAACCTATGACTGTCACATCAGAAATGGATGATCTATCTCCGCTATATCTGCTTCAGTCCATAAATAGACATAAGCTACTTGTCCACTATGCTTCCGCTGCTCCCACTGACTACGACAACCCCATGGCAGAGTCATATATACGTACACTTCTAAAACTAATTTAGAACGACGCTATACTCATCCTCCTGCCGGGTCTCACAGTCTGGAACAACAGCAATGGCAAGTCTGGGTAAACAAGAACCTCCATGTCACCGTCTTTGAGCATACCGAAGTACCTCTCGAGTGCCTGAGGTTACCCACCTTATCTGCGAAGTGGCCAATGGAATGTCAAACCAGATTGAATCTTTAGGTCCTATTAAATATTCAGTAATCGTTTGCGGTTCTGGAATCACTTCCAGTTCTACCATACTCCCACTACTGTTTCTGAAAAGGTCCATTTTACTAAAACTGTGGCGAGTCAAGAACAATATCACTATTGATCTTCCAGATGGTTGAAAGTCAACCCTCGTCATAGCCCGGGTCAACCCATAAACAACCATTACAGAAACGTGCCTTGAGTTATCCAGAGTCTGGTTTTAAGCATAAGCCGGACAACTTCCCGTACCTTAACATCGTTAAGATATGAACCGTTCTATATCCAATATAGAAACAGAGGCACTGATTTAACTGGAACCAGATTCAAATCATGCAGCTGTCTCCAGTGCATGTCAACTAGATGGATAGAGGCCTATCAGCATTACTCAACTTAGGAATGCATCCAATTATGAGTAACCTGAAAAAGAAGCAAGTTCTCATAATCATTACTATCAACTGAATACCATACACAAGTATCTACATCTTCGATCACCTTGAAGAATTCCGATACTTGCAACACTTGGTTCTCTACTTTATTCTTATACCTATAACTTCTCAAAACTTGGATCTTGTATTTCTATGAAACACATGTCTAAGAACTAGAGAAGTTACAAGTAAACAGAATATAGTACGAGTACCAACCTCTCTGTCCTAATGGACACTCGACAACATACAATACTCTGTATAAGTCCCCTGAGTTGAATAACTCAAACCCTGTGCGTCATAGGTTGAAAACTGTACTATAGTTATGAAGAATTACACCGTTGTTGAATGCTCCTTACCTAACCATCAACTGATATAGGTAAATATCATAGACATAATTTCAAAAAGTTATATCTCACTTTATAAAAATAAACGTACAGATATATCCATTTGAAATTGGTGCATAACAACGGATATTCAAAACCAAATATTTGTCGTCCGGCAAACAGCTCAGGCGATTTCCTCAAATATCACCAATTACAACGAATTCCGATATAATGAGGATGATCACCTAATTCCCAATAACTTACTCCCACTCATCATCTGTAAAACCATACAGATGTGAGAATCAAACTTGGTAAATATATACCCTAGAGCAAGGACCAATTGGGAAATCAGTTTTCCTTTAACAATACACAGTGAAACTGAAACATGAATATGTTTCGAAGGGGTATCCGGGTATTCCTAGCATTGCCTCTTCCATTATCCGATTCACAACTGTAACCGTATATTTCTTTGCCATCTCTCCAAATCCATTTATATGTCTTTAGTCATTACCTTCTGTACACCCCTTTAGACCAAATGGCTTTCTTCCTTCCCTACCATTCGGCACCAGCCTATGGTTTGGAAGAAGACTATCCAATAAGCATAATGGGTGTGCTCTCCTAATCCTAGGAGCACTCGCAACGCGAGAGAAGGTAAAGATAAAAGACAACTGAATAAAACCTTATTCCTATTTCTCCTGAACCAGAATCCATCCCCGAACTGGAACAAGTTCCTTCGAGTTCGTATATAACCATACGATGGAGTATCCAATAAACTGTGGATCTTCGTAGTGACACGGGGTGTTCCGGAGAAATACAAAGGTGAAGTAGGAGTGGCGATGAAATACTTGGTTTGGTCGTGAATAGCAGACGCAATTTACTTTGCCCTCTTACTAATCCCTTTATTTGTCTTTACTTAATACCTTCTGTATACTATCGTTAGGCTAATTGATTTTCTTCATTCCCCACTGTTCGGCACCTGCCTATGGTTTGGAAGAAGACTATCCAATTAGCATAATAGGTGTACCGTCCTAATCCAAGGAGCACTCGCAACCTGAGAGAAAGTAAAAGGAAAAGATAACTGAATAGTCCTATTCATTTTCTCCAGAATCGGAAACCATTCTCGAATAAGTTCCTTCGAGTTCGTATATAACCATACGATGGTTTTATCCAATGGAAGTGGATGTTCGTAGCAATACGGGGTGTTCTGGAGAAAAGGGTAAAAGTAGGAGTGGTAATGAGGTATGTAACTCAGACAATACAAAAGCCAGTGTTTTAAGAAGGTTCGGTTAATCTTGGTCACTGAGTCATAGTCAAGGGTCGGGCCATGGTCGCTGCCAAAGAGAGAGAGAAAAGAAACACTCTGCGTGCACTCTAACCTAGATCAGAATGGTTATCACTTTATCTAATCAGGAAACCTCCCACTGTAACCTCAAATTCTCCTCCAAACCTAAAAGAAAAATTAGTCGGGATCACCCGAGGAGTAAACCAACTAATCAGTAGGAATCGGGATCCAACTATCATCGCATGATAACGTGATGAAATCCACTCACGTTATCACACTCCAGAAGGTATGCGCATATCTGGCAAGTTTCAGTTTCTTTAGAAACTCCCGATGTGATTTTTACCCCATGCTCTTATGACCTTGACTAAGGCCAACAAATCATAAGTCACATGTTAAGTTCTACCCATCATTGTCCAGGTTAATTTGAACCCACCCGTACAAGCCCTTGACTAGGGCCAACAAGGCTGTACGACTGTCCCAAACCAACGCATCTATCAATGCTGCAGAAAAGTAACAAATAACTACCATACACTATGCCTTGACTAAGGCCAACAAACATAGCATGAATACTAAGTGCTACCCGTCTGAAATGACGGAGGGCTACGAATGGTTTTTGGCGAAAAACCTTTAACGCAATGAACTTGATATCGTTGAAGGAACCGGATAGCTTTTTATAAAAATATAGTGGCAAAAACCTTTGCTAAAGAGGTCACTCCCGGTGAAGGGATCTCGGCTCTTTCCCCGTAGAATGAGGTGCAGGATATTCCAACTGAATACCACGATGCAAAGCAAAAAGGCAATCGGCTATAGTGAAGTTATTACCCTGACGCAAACTTCTGTCCAAGGGGTCACTCCCGGTGAAGGGATCTCGGCCCTTGCCTCATCGACTGAGGTGCAGGATATTCCAACTGAATACCACTGTGCAAAACAAAAGAAAACGTCCTTGCAATAACAGCTTTTTGAAAAATGTTCTAACAACATCAGAATAGCTTTGTTTAGCTTGCATTGATCCGAATCAATGCAGTCCCATCAATTAATCACAGCACAAAAGAAAAAAAATATGATGTACGTATATGCCATCCGCATTTGCCACTGGGTCCCGTCATCACCCGTTAGGTTACTTAACTAACGACAAAGCGGGGACTGGACTAGCGCGGGTGTAAAACATATACAACATCTACTAGTATATATATCAATATATAATATTCGCTCCAGGCGTGATAAAATGCAACATCACAGAAATGTAATAAGCATCACAGAACAATACAGATAATCTGGGATCCCCGGGTTTCACAGAGCCGCTACTGAAACCCGACGTTCCCCTGGTCGTGTGGATAGCCTGTGCAATGAAATCTTAGACCCCTACGGACGCGGCAAGTTACCCACCAAAACCTGAAGCGAGGCAGCCCCCTTCAACAAAGTGAATGGACCACCCAGCACTTTACGGAATCCGGTAACTTGTGCACCCCTCCTTGGGTCAACCTATACCCCCTATGAGTGCGGCGAATAGCCCGCCAATTCTAGAGTGAAGCCCCCTCCGTCTCAAAGCCATGAGATGCGGGCCCGTTGCCCTCTAGAACCCGGCTACCCGTGCACCCCTCCGCGGGGTAATCCTAGTACAGAAAGTAAAATATATACAACGGGTACATCGACCTCAGCCCGGTCGTGCCCCAAAAGAATAATATACAAACAGGCAGTGACGGCAGTCCACATGTCGGATGCTCGCCCCGCAATATCAAATGTACAAATATAACCAAACTGTACTACCATTGCATCCAGGATATCCACCACGACAAATCCGCAACATCACAGCACAACACAGAACATAAACGTGAATGTCACGTTCGCAAATCCGTCTAAAAGAACTATAGCATTTAGACAAGATTTACCGCTCGAATGACATTCACGGTCGTAGATATAATGTAAATACTGTGAGCTAATATGCTTAAAATTTTCGATCGACAAAATTTCCCGAAGTGGGCCCCAAGCACAATTCCCAGTACTCAAACAAATCTGGGCCCAAACAAAAAATACCAGAAACCCCAATTCCAAGTCAGAGACCACTGCAGAAAGTTTGGTGCATTGATGCTACAGGAGTGCGGCGGAACCGCGGCCAAAACAAGAGTAATGCCGCGGTTTCGCGGCGCTATAGTGGGCTCATGCTACGAAATTTCTGCAGTGTTCTAAGAAAAGCCTGCCTGATTTTCTGCAATACTCAAAATAATTTTTTGACGATAAAAAAAATTCGACAGAAACTTCAGAATTGGAAATGCAGTTTTGGAAAATTTCGTTCGATCGAAGTTCTAAACACGTTAGAGCAAGCTAGTAAAGGTTAATAGCGTAGCTCTGATACCATGTAAGTCTACGGTAGCGCCCCGGCCGTCTGTCCGAGGCAAAAATGCGGAAACGAAAACTTTTTCTAAACTAGAAACTGGCGCTATCGTATACTATAAATCCGGATCGAACCATTAACCTATAACTAGCAACTAGAGAAAGGGTTGGAAAAGCTATACCGATCGATCCGTGTCCTTCGGTCTTGGCCACCATCCCAAGCTCCTCGCGGCATCTCCGATTTCGATCTCCTCGTCAGAAAGGGAACCACATCTTCGAGTCTTTTTACAGGCTCCCGCTTCATCCGAAGCAACTCGGGCACGAAGTTCGCTAGCCAACGTGTCCAAGGCGATGTAGAGAATGTGTGTGATCACTTTGTCTCTTGAGGATTTAGTGGATGCCATTATTGAGGAGATAGTGAGCTCAAGAAAGAAGAGGAAGAAGAAGAAGTTTCCTTTTCTTTTTCTTTTGTTGTTGTGATGATAATGAGAGTGAGAGAGTGTTCAAAAATACAAGACTAAACTCTATCATATGGCAGCCCTCTCTCTCTCCTTATCATTTCAACTCACAAAACCATCAAATAATGTGACATTTGCACAAGAAATGAGACCATGAGGTACATGTCTCATTTAATGCACAAAATGATAACTTAAGCTCACAATTTCCATTTGTAAACATTAACCCAAATGTTTACAACAACAAAAAGATACGGCAACATCTAAAGTAAACTCATGACGGATCACAAGGATACCCCTCACCTGTATATACATACCTGCATCCGCATTCCGAACGAAGACGAATGCGATGAGACTAAAGTAATCCAACAAATCTAATACTAGGATCCGGCTTAAACCAAAGCCCACTAGTATGATCCGTCCGATCATGATCCGTGCACTACTGCACGTATATGATCGGACCCTGCCATATATCATACGGCCTCTACAACGTTTCGCCCGAAACTTGAGAAACTGTCTATGGGGGACTCTAAAGACTCGTCAATATTTTGGCTGTGGATTTAACTACTAGCACGTCAGTGGTACTAGCTGTATGTAACGGGCTACCAGGTATTGACCAAAAGGGAGGTCGATAAGCGAACTCATTCTGACACTCTACTGAGCCTGTGAGTGACAATATCCGTACAGTCCGGTCCATTCTTCTATGAGCATCGCATGACGGGCCTAGGGGGTTGGTAAAAGTCAGACCCCCAAAAGCAGTACAAGTCGTGTCGGAGTGTAGCCCAGACACCCTGAGATACTACTGGAATACCTACCAGTAAATCTCCTGCCTTGGCCAAGGACTTCGTGTAATGTCTCTCCTAGACACAGCGCGATCTCACCCCCAATACCGGGAGAGAAGAAACCCCTGCCGATCCGCTCACTGCCTCCATGTGCCTCGGGACTGTACCCAACTAAAACCTGTTTGCACGACTCCTTTGAGCCGTGGTAGGGTAGTAATCAAAGTACAGTGGGAACTTACACGAGACAAATGACGATCTCAGGTCGATGAACTAACATGTACACATGTCACCAGGGAACTGCTATCTGACGTCAGGTATAATACCAACTAGCATGTTCCCGGCGAGTCCTGTCCGCTGTACTCATAACCCAATGAGCACCTGTATACATCTTAGGTGAACCAACTGACACCAATGGCTTGTGAGACCGGCCACCGCCCCTCGTTGGGGTCTCGACTGTATACAGTAGTCTACTAATGGAGTATCGATGCCCAGTCTCGAAACTCCCACGACTAGGGACCACTTTAAGGATGTGCTTATAGACCCTAGCTCCCACGTATATGATCGCCATCATACTGCTGGCAGTCAAGCAAGAATCCTAAGGGCTCTATCAACGTGTAATAGCGACCTGTAAGGTCACCTAAAGCAGTACACGATGATAAAGATAAACCAGATAGCATACTATCATCTTGAGTAAGACTGTCTTACCGGTATAGGTCCTCCCTCAATCATTGCAATCACGTGCCTGTGATCCAATAATTGACTGTGAGGGCACTATATCCAACATCGGAAAGAGCACGCTGAAAATTTGAGGATTGTCCTGGAGATTTTGCGACAACATCAACTCTATGCCAAGTATAGCAAGTGCGAATTTTGGCTAGATCAAGTCGGATTTCTCGGACATATCATTTCAGGCGAAAGAATCTCTGTGGATCCAGCTAAAATATCAGCAGTAAGCGAATGGCCGACACTAAAGACAGTGAAGGACGTTCGAAGTTTCCTGGGTTTAGCAGGATACTACCGAAGATTCATAGAAGGCTTTTTGAAGATTGCAACACTCTTGACTAAGCTCACACGTAAAGATGAAGTATTCGTGTGGTCAGAAGCATGTGAACAAGTTTTTGTAGAACTCAAGTCAAGATTGACATCAACGCCTATTCTTGTAATACCGAACCAATCTGGAGGTTTGTTGTGCATTGCGATGTATCCGGTAAGGGATTAGGATGTGTTCTACACCAGCACAGTAAAGTTGTAGCTTATGCATCAAGACAGCTGAAGATTCATGAGCACAATTATCCAACGCATGATCTGGAGTTGGTGGTTGTTATATTTGCACTGAAAATTTGGCGTCATTATCTGCTTGGAGAATGAGTAGATATATACACAGACCACAAAAGTCTGAAGTATATGTTTACTCAGAAAGAGTTGAACATGCGGCAGAGAAGATAGCTAGAACTTATGGCGGACTTCGACATCAACCTACAATATTATTCAGGGAAGGTGAATGTAGTTCCTGATTCACTTAGTCGCCAACCACTATCAATGAATCTCATCGCACAGTGGAAGTTTCAACAAGAATTACACAAGATGGAGATAGAAATGGTTATGCCAGGTAATACTTCAAAGTTGATGAACTTACAAGTTCAGTCTACTATTGTCAATCAGATCAAATCAGCTCAAGCAAGTAATGCTAAGTTGAAAATGATCAGATAACAAGTAGAAAGTGGAATTAGAACAGACTTCATCATCCATGAAGACGGATCTTTGAGATACGGAAGCAGATTGTGTGTACCATAAGGTCCTGTTCAGGAAGAGTTGATGAAAGAAGCTCATAGCTCCCCATACTCAGTACATCCTGGTGGTACAAAGATGTATAAAGATCTACGACAACATTACTGGTGGCATAGAATGAAGCGTGAAGTAGCCAGAAGCGTAGTCAAATGCTTGGTGTATCAGCAAGTAAAAGCTGAATATCACAGGACTGCTGGTTTACTTCAACCGTTACCTATTCCAGAATGGAAGTGGCAACACATCACTATGGAATTCGTGACTTCACTTCCTCGCAGCACGAAAGGTAACGATGCGGTATGGGTTATTATAGATCGAATCACAAAGTCGGCTCACTTCATCCCATTTCGAGTTAGCCAATCTACCGAAATACTAGCAAAGAAGTACATGGAAGTAAGTTTTTATCTAAGTAAGATTTAACTCTTCATAGTGTACTATTTCTGATACTCATGAACTCATGCAGGAGATCGTGAGATTACATGGAGTACCGGTTTGCATTGTCTCCGATCGTGACACAAGATTTCTATTGAAGTTTTGGCAGAGTCTGCAAGCTAGCCTGGGAACAAATCTGAACTTCAGCACATCATGCCATCCACAAATAGATGGATAGTCTGAGCGAACGATTCAGATCCTTAAAGATACGCTAAGAGCGTGTATGTTAGACTTCGGAGAATTATAGGAAGATCACCTACATCTTGTGGAGTTTTCATACAACAACAGCTACCAAGCAAGTATTGGTATAGTACCGTTTGCAGCTCTCTATGGAAGGAAGTATCAATCGCCATTAAGTTGGGAAGATATCGGAGATAGGGAACTCCTTGGACCAGAGATGATCATGGCGACTGTGGACGTAGTTCGCACGATCAGGGAAATAATGCGCATAGCCCAAGACCGACAGAAGCACTGGGCTGATGCAAAGCGCCGACACCTGGAGTTCCAGCCGGAAGATCATGTGTTCTTAAAGATCTCTCCAAATCGTGGAGTAATTCACTTTGGCAAGAGGGGTAAGCTCAGTCCAAGATACATTGGACCGTTCGACATATTCAAACGAGTCGGAGAAGTGGCATATCGTTTGGCACTTCCGCCTTCATTGGAAGGAGTGCACAATTTATTCCACATATCCCAGCTTCGAAAATATGTGAGCGACCCCAACCACATCCTTGATCACTCCGAGCTCACTGTACAGACAGACTTATCATGTGAGCAACAACCCGTTGAAATCCTGAACATAAAGGTAAGGTCACGTAGGAATGTCGCGCCCCGCTTCCCGGTGTATGGATAAGGAGATGTGACTAGGCCTGCGACGTATTTACTCAGAAATAAACACGTTAAGCGTAAATAAGCAATATAATATAAATGTACAAAAGAAAGAAATGAGATGTAAATGAACAACAACTTTTTTATTTATTAAACATTCTTTATAATACAACTAAAAAGTAAATACAATGTGGAAAGCAATGCCTAAACAATGACATGAACTGAAAGTAAAAGTATATACAAGTGACTAGAGCTCCGGGTCCTCGATGAACTGCTCCAAGTATTCTGAGCTGGGCTCGATCTCCAGAGAGTCGGGTCCTACTGACAACATTCCAAAGAAAGAATAGAAAAGGAATGTCGTCAGCGAACAATCTCTCGGTAAGTCCCAAAGAGAGATAGAAATAGAATAGACAGATAAGAGAATATACTGGTATAATGTATGATTGTTATGTTAACGCAGTTGTTTGTAGCTTGGTACAGAATATGCCAGTGTATACGAGAGGAGTCTAACTATTCCGTGGATTATGGTATATGGAGCACAAGGACCCGTCAAGCCACGGGACAATGGCAACGGATATTCAGGTTAGGTGTATTAATGTGAGCATCATCGTGCCACTTTTAACACATTCCGTACCAATCTACCCTTTTAAAATCCCGTAATGTTTATTGTATTGTTTATAGCTAAAACACTTGCCGAAACCATGATATAAATTGTTCATGTAAACGGATAAGGACGTAAATGGATAGTCATGTAATCAAGTCAATGTATATCCACGGTTCGGTCTGTTCAAGTCATGTTGATATTTGATAGTATTCAGTATATATGGATTCATGATGTATTAGAGTTATATTTGAAGTGTATGTAGATTGGAATTGTATTCAGATTAGACTGAGACTCTGTTGGAGTCAGACACTTAAACAGAATTGGATTCCTGAATTAGCTTTTGGAGTTATCGATAACTGCTGCATATGGACGGCAGGATTTATGACTTTTTCCAAATCAATTACCATTGATAACCCCGTTTTAGTTTCCTACCTTAAATAAGCAAGCACCCACTTTTTCCGGCTCCCTGGGGCTCAAGAGAATTGGTCCCGCTTAAATCTATATTTACTAGGGTCCTTATTGTAAATTAATAAACTTGAGGGGGTTTTATGAAAAATTGTTTTGATAAACTTTCAAAATAATCCTCAAGCATTTATTTATCGTATTTAGGGTTTTCATAGATGTAATTTTTAAAAGTGAAGTATTCTAATGATTATAAATCTAGATTGAATAGTATATGGTATTTTAGGGTAAATTGGAATTGTATGGATTTGTGATGGTATATTCATGAAATTTGTGATTCTTGTGTTTAGAAAACATGGAATTTATTATAAATATAAAATAGATGTTTTGATAATATATATATATATATATATATATATATATATATATATATATATAATTATTAAAAATAGAATTTATTTATTAAATAGAAAATCACGTTTTCTTAAAAACTGTATTAAAAATTCAATCAAGATCGGATACTCCGTGAGGAGGTCTGCATCTCGCTCTACTAGTCCCGAGTCTGTGCGATAACCCGCACCATCCAAATCGGGTTCCCCAAAATGGATTGTAAAGACTTAATTGCAAGGAATTTAATTAAAACAATTTTAAAAATAAGGTTTTTAATAGTTTAGGGTATTTTAATGTAAAATTGTATTAGCCACAAAAATATGGTTTTCAAGCAATCGTGCTATATTATGATGTGTGTTATGAGAGGTAGGCCATTACCTCGTGAGGTTTTTCTAACGGTAATATGAGCAATTATGATAAAAGAATATCGTAGGTAAACTTTGTGGTATTTAACTGTAAAAGTGTAATACAAGTTGCATAGCATGGTATTTTAAATTGAAACTTGTTCTCAATATTGGTTTATGGTTGCTAAACAATATATAAAGAAATGGTAGATTTGTTATTAAGAAAAGTTGATTTTTTTAACAAATTCGGATGTCGAATTAACTCCACTTCCGACGGGTTTTGAAAAGAGAACATTTTAGAATAGGAAGAGAGAGAAGGAGAGGGGACTTACTGGATGAAAAGAGAGAGATGAGATATAGGAACAATTTGATGGCTTCGTGGAGTCGCGGTGTCGCCGGAATTGTCCCGAATTGTCGTCGGAACTTGATCTTGGGCTAACTCCACTTGTACACTTCTTTGACTCGGAAAAATTTGAGAATATTGATAATGGATTTCAGAAAGGAGAGGGCTAGGATGTGATGTTGTATTTATAGGAGAAATTAGGGTTTTGAGGATTGAAGAATGGAATTAAAATGCATTAAAATTTTGGATTAATGCCTCAAACGGTACTGGGGTTAAGGGGAGAGGCCAAAAACCTAGGTTAAAAATTTTGAAGCATTCCCAACGGGGAAAACCGGCGGCGCCGGTTCAAATCCCATCTTTGCCAGTCGTTTGGTGGGGTTGGGTGCTTGGATTGGTGCTACGTGTTGGTGTCTGCTCATATAACATTTCCCACATGTTTGATTTCTGAGACTTTTCACTTTTACGTGTATTACATGTGTAAACTATTGGGCTTCCAAAAAGTTTAAAAGAAAAATCATTAAAAATAATATGTGGCTGGTGGGATTCGAATACATGGGCTATGTCACAGCTGTGCAAGTTTTACCAATGAGCTACAAGTGCTTTCTTGCTGTTATTAAACAAGAAATACTTTTAAGTTGTGCTCAGGCTAAGGTACTTCTTTCCGTACTTCACAAAAATTTTGTATAAAAAGTTTAGGGTTGTTACAAGGAACAAGGAAGTAAATTTGGTCCGAATGATGTGGAGAAAAAACTCATCAAGGGAATCAATGTGGGAACGAGAAGACGATATGCGTGCAAAATACTCTTACTTGTTTGTAAACTAATCCTCAAATAATTGTAAATTTCGAGGACGAAATTTTTGTAAGAAGGGTAGTATGTGACGACTCCAATTTTATTGTACAAAAATTTTCAAATTAATGCACAGAATTGAGTTTCAAACCTGAGTACAAGTTATAAATTAAAATTGTTTAAGAACAGTAAGAAACAACTTGTAGCTCACTGGTAAAGCCCTTGCACTGCTGTACGTAGCCCCTATGTTCGAATCCCATCAGCCATATATATTTTTTCTGATTTTTCTTTTAAACTTTTTGAAAGCCTAAAATTTTACACGTGCAATACACGTAAAAATAAAAAGTCAGATTAAATAAACATGTGCAAAAGGGTATTTATACAGACTAGGACACGTGGCTTCGATCAAGAGCCCCGCATCCACTTGATGGCCGGCGAGATGATGAATTGGGCCGGCGGCGCCGGGCTAAACTGTGGGTAATGCCTCCATGTTTTTCACACTAGTCGTTTGGCCTACCCCCACTACTCCTCTTCTGTTTGATTTCTCTGTAAATTAACATAGGGATTAAATTCACCTCTTTAATCCTATTTTAATGTTTTTTTAATTCTTTTTTCAATTCTCAAAATTCTAATTCTACCCTATAAATACAACCCCACACTCTAGCCCTCTTCATTCTGAAATCTATTGGCAAAAATCCTCCAAATTTTCCAAGGCAAAGATGAGTACAAGTGGAGTTAGCACTAGGTCAAGTTCCGGTAACGATTCGAGACGATTCCGGCAATCCCGCGACTCCACAAAGCTCCCAATTCATTCATCAACCTCTCCTCTAAACCCTAAACTTATAAGTTCCCTCTCTTCTCTCCTTTTCACATCTCAAAACTTCTTCTTTTCAATGATGTCGGTAAGTGGGGTTATACCGACATTCATTTCTAAAACTTTTTAAAATAACAAATTTTCTTAAGAACTAATTATCTAAATCATTATACTTTGTTTGTTTAACATTAAACAATAATTATATACAAGTTTTATTTCAAAACTCCAAGTAAAACAACTTTTATCACACTTTTACTCTTAAATACCATGTAGTTACATATGATATCGTTTAATCATTCTTGCTTATATTACCTCTAGAAAATCTCACGAGGTAATGACCTACCTCTCACAACACTCATCCTGACATAGCACGATTTCCTTTAAACAATATTTTTGGGATAAATACGACTTTTATATTAAAATACCATAAACTATTAAAACCATATTCTTTAAATTGTATTATTTAAATTTCTTGCAATTATACATCTACAACCCATTTTAGGGAATCTGATTCGGTTGGTGCGGATTATCGCACATCTATCGGACTAGTAGAGCGAGATGCAGATCTCCTCACGGAGCATACGATCTCGATGGAATTTTTAATGCAGTTTTTAAGAAAAACGTGATTTCTATTTAATAAATAAATTTTATTTTTAATAATTATATATAAATATTATCAATCCATCTATTTTAAATATATAATAAATTCCATGTTTTTCTAAACAAAAGAAAAGAATTACATTTTCATGAAAATACCATCAAGAATCCATACAAGTAAAATTTACACAAAAATACCATGAACTATTCAACTAGGTATTTATTCACTAGAATACCTTACTTTTAAAAGTTACATCCATGAAAACCCTAAATACAATAAATAAATACTTGAGGTTTATTTTGAAAGTATACTAAAACTAATTTTCATAAAACCCCTCAAGTTATATTAATTTACATTAAGGACCCTAGTAAATATAGATTTAAGCGGGACCAATTCTCTTGAGCCTTAGGGAGCCGAAGAAAGTGGGTTCTTGCCTGTTTAAGCTAGAAAACTAAAACGGGGTTATCAATAGTAATTGGCTTGGAAAATGTCACAAATCATGTCGTCCATATGCAGCAGTAACCGATAACTCCTAAACCTAATTCAGGACTCAAATCTGTTTAAAGTGTCTGACTCAATCTGAGTCTTAGACTAATCTGGATACAATCCAAACATGATTCCAACTATAACTCCATTTCAAGATGAATCTAATGTATCAAGCATGAACACTTGAACATGAACATGCAACATGACTCGATTGGACCGAACCATGGATATATTTTGAACTTGACTACATGACTATCCGTTTACATCTGATCCGTTTATATGAACAACTTATACCATTGTTTCGGCAAGTTTTATACAACAAATTATTACAATCAATATGCATTTTGGGATTTTAACGAGGTAGATTGGTACGGAATGTATTAGAAGTGACACGAGACGGTCACCATAATACACCTAACCTGAATATCCGTGCCGTTGTCCAGTGGCTTGATGGGTCCTTGTGCTCTGTATACCTTAGTCCACGGATAGTTGGACTCCTCTCGTATACACTGATGTATTCTGTACCAAGCTACAAACAACTACGTTAGTATAACAAAAACAGATAAATTACCAGATCTATTCCTTTTACTTAATCTATTTCTTTTTTGGGACTTACCGAGCGATTGTTCGCTGACAACATTTCTATCTCTTCTTTCTTTGGAATGTTGTCTGGAGGACCCGACTCTCAGGAGATTGAGCCCAGCCAGGACGATTTGGAACACTTTACTGAGGATTAGGAATTTTAGTTCACTTGTACTTACTTTACTTTCAGTTCATTTGCCATTGTTTAGGCATCGCTTTCCATTATTGTATTTTACTTTCTAGTGTATGTAAAGAATGAATATAAATAAAAAAAAGTTGTTGGTTCATTACATCTCTTGTCATTCTTATGCTTTACTTTTATATTGCTTATTTACGCTTAACGTGTTTACTTCTGAGTAAATACGTCGCATCCCTGCCACGTCCTCTTCCCCGTATACTGGGCGGGACGCGACGGCTTGGATATGCCATCGTATAGTTACATACGAACTCGAAGGAATTATTTCAGTTCAAAGATAGTTTCCGGTTCTGGAGAAATTGAATAGGATTATTCGGTTGTCTTTTCTCTTTACCTTCTCCCAGGTTGCGAGGGCTCCTAGTATTATGAGAGTACATCTATTACGCTTATTAGATAGTCTTCTTCCAAACCTTAGGCTCGTGCCGAAAGGTAGGGAAGGAAGAAAACCAATTAGCCTAAATATGGTGTACAGAAGGTAAGAAGTAAAGACATATGAAGGGATTGGAGTGAGGGTAAGGAAATATACGGTTACTGTCATGAATCTGGATAGTGGAAAGGACATTACTAGGAATACCCGGCCATCCCTTTTGAAACATTTTCATGTTTCAATTTTACTGTGCGATGTTAATTGAAAACTGTTTTCCCAATTAGATTCTGACTCCAGGGTATGTATTTACCAGACTTGATTCTCACATCTGTATGGCGTTACAGATGCTGAGTGAGAGTAAGATATTGGGAATTAAGTGATTAGATCCTCTATATATCAAAATTCTTTGTAATTGGTGATATTTTAAGAAATCACCTGGGTTTTGCCTAACGGAAAATATTTGGTTTTGAATATCCGTCGTTATGCACCAATTTCAAACTGATATATTTGTACGTTTCTTTTATAAAGTGAGATATAACTTTTTGAAATTATGTCTATGACATTTACCTATATCAGTTGATGGTTATGTAAGGTGTATTCAACAGTGTTCTAATTCTTCTTAACTATAGGACAGTTTTCAACCTACAAAGCACAAGGTTTGAGTTATTAAAACTCAGAGGACTTATATAAAGTATTGTATATTGTCCGATATCTATTAGGATAAAGGGGTTGGTACTAATACTATATTCTGTATACTTATGACTTCTCTAGTTTTAGACAAGTATTTCGTTGAAATATAAGGTCCAAATTTTGAGAAGTTATCGGTATAAGAATAAAGTAGAGAACCATATGTTGCAAGTACTAGGATTCTTCGAGGTGATCAAAGATATAGATACTTATGCTAGGTATTCCGTTGTAAGTAATATATTTGAGAACTTGTTTCTCTCTCAGGTTACTCATCTGTGAGTACGCTCCTTGATGAGTAATGCTACTTGGCCTTCTTCCATTTAGTCGATATGCACTGGAAATGGCTGCATGTATTTTGAATCTGGTTCCAATTAAATTAGTGTATTTGTTTATATATTGGATATAGAATGGATTCATATCTTAACGATGTTAAGGTATATGGAGTTGTCCGGCTTATGCTTAAAACCAGAATCCGGATAAACTCTAGGCACGTTTCAGTAATGGCAGTGTATGGGTTTTCCCGGGCTTTGACGAGGGTTCACATTCTACCATTTGGAAGATCAATAGTTATATTGTTCTTGACTCGCCGCCCATTTTAGTAAAGCGAATTCTTTTCAGAAAACATTAGTGGGAGTATGGTAGAGCTGGAAGTGATTTCAGAACCACAAACGGTTATTGAAAATTTAGTAGAACCTAAAAATTCAATTGGATTCGACAATCTATTAGCCACTCAGTAGATTTGGTGGGTAAACTCAGCCACCCGAGAAGTACTTCAGTCTCCTCAAGGACGGTGACAGGGAGATTTTGATGACCTAAGCTTGCCACTACTGCTGTCCTAGACTATGAGATCTGGCAGGTGGATGACTATAACATCGTTCTAATTAGTTTTAGAAGTGCACATGTATATGACTGTGCCATAAGGTTGTTATAGTCAGTGGGAGCAGCGGAAGCATGGTGGGCAAGTAGTTTATGTCTATTTATAGACTAAAGCGAGTACAACGGAAATAGATCGTCTATTTTTTGATGTGACAGTCATAGAGTTTGACTTCATCAGAACAATAGATGGACCTGGAAAGAAGGTAGTAGGGGATGATGTCCTGGTATTTGGATGAAATTCTTTTAATAGGAAGCGATCTTCCTATACTACGGTCGGTTATACTGTAGTTGTCACAAGGTGTTTCTCCATGTAGAATGTGAATAAAATATCAGGGATTCTGGACACTAGATCTATGGTTTTAGATCTAGATTTGGGAAGTGTCCCAATTCGGGTACTTGACATTATTCTAAAAGTGTTTTAGAATGGACAACTCCTGGCGTGGTGGTGTATCCGCTGGTGATGGAGTCACCCTCTCCAAAAAGATGTCTTCTAGACTGATGAGGAGAGAGATTTGCATAATTGGCATATCACTTGCTTAGGCAATTGAGTTAATCATGAAATGTCAAGTACCATACCAGATATTGCTTTTGCACTGGCTGCAATAAGTATATATTAATCCAATTCTGGAGAAACATTAGGAAGCAGTTATGAACATAAGTGGATATTCTTGGTATATAGTAACAGCAGCCTCTTTCAGGAGTCGGTATCATTTCAGGCTTCCAAGGTAATCTGGATGACAGAGTGACTGTCAGAGTTATAGTTTTCCCTCTTTTGAAGGGCAGTATATTGGACAGGTGGTCCAAGCGGATATTGAGAAAGGCATGGTGCAGAATACTGATTAAATTTAGTGAAAGATACGCTCTAAGAAATTTGTTAGATTTGGAGTTCATTTGTGAACTGGGTCCCATCAGATATCCAGACAAATCATAAGACATGTATCGCTCATTTCGGGAGACAGTCTTTCTCTGCGAAGATAAGATATAGAGAGAAAAAGATAGAAACATTAGAGCGGATCCACTCACTGAGGCTAATTCTCGAACACAATAGTTTCGCAAATGGGCTTTGCGAGACAGATTAGTAGAGAAGTTGGGTGTTCGGTATCACACGGGCTGTGAGTATGCGACACCGCAATAATTAGCCTTAAGTGCAGGTGGGAGATTGTTGGTTATAGTGCCTTCAAGTCAATTATTGTAATCGCAGGCACGCGATTGTGATGATTGAGGGGGGACCTATACGGGTAAAACAGTCCTACTCAAACTGATAGTATGCTATCTGGTTTGTCTCTATCATCATGTATATGCATTATGTGGTATTATAGATCACTATTACATGTTGCTAGAGCCTGTTTACTGCCGAAAACGTGAGACGAAACCGCGTAGGATCATCTTGCCTGAATTTGGGGGCAGATGCTATTTGGATTTATCCATCCACCTCTCCGAAGACGCCAAGTTGATTTATGGCACCGTGTACCGGAGGTTTGCACGGATGCGGCCGTTGTAGCAGACTTCGTCAGATTCCCCCTCATTTACGAGGGGTTTTTGATTCTGGGGACGCTCTTCCCTGCAGGCGCAAGCCCCTGCAGTTAATTACGTTACCGCGTAGCGATAACCACTAATTTATGTTGCCGACCGTAGGATGTGGATTAGTCCAAATCCGTATATTTTAAGATTTGGGTTTGGTTTGATTTAAGAATCGTTAATTTCGTTTGAGATTAAGATCAACTTAAATGTTTGATAAGGATATGTTAGTCCAATTTTAGACTAAGATCTACTTAACAAGGTTTTAGGATCATTCAGATCCAACAAAAGAGCATTTGGGCTCTATTATTTTAATTTAAGGACGTTACAGTCCGTTGTTAGATTAAGGACGTTTCGGTCCATAGCTAGTTTAAGGACGTTGCGGTCTATAGATCACCATTTTAGAGGCGAGGGTTTAGTTTAAGGACGTCTCGGTCCGTTATAGTTTAAGGACGTTTCGGTCCGTTGTTAGTTTAGGGACATCTCGGTCAATTGGTAGTTTAGGGACATCTCGGTCCATAGCTAGTTTAAGGACGTTGCGGTCCGTTGGGATGTGCTCATCAGTTTAGGAGTGCACCAAGAGTTGTTGGTTGTCGAGACCCTCCACCTCTCTAAAGACGTTGAAGAATTGCAACGACATGTATCAGAGGTGTGGAAAGATGTACCCTTGAACCAAATTCCAGATTTAGGGGAGAGATCATGGTGGACCATCTAAGAATCATTAGTCATTTTTGGAAGACTAAGATTAACTTAGGAGATGTGTGATGGATATTGTTCTGGTCAATTAGTTTGGAAAGTCATATGCGTAGAGGCTCAATCTATTTGGAGATCCAAGACGTTTTAATCTCAAGAAAACTTAGCCAATTTGAAGCTGAAGTTGGCTTCTCATTGTGTTAAACACTAATATATGCTCGGTGCTCAGGTGCTCTCACGTGAGTCTCTAAATCAGTGTTAAACACTAAAATTTGGGGCGCTCACATGTGGCACGTAAGGCGCATGAAAGTTGGCGCTGTACACTTGGGTCCAAATCCCCGTCTGTATATAAGTGTTAAACACTTAATTTTATGACCATCACGTGTGGCACGTAAGGCGTCCCAGAGTTGGGCACTGCTTCTTTGGGTTTATTCCCTCTTCTTTTTATAAGTGCTAAGCACTTAGCTCATATAATACTCGCGTGCGAACACGTGAGGTGCTCAAAAGTGAGTTCTGTCTTTGGATTTTTCCCCTTTTCTATTTAAGTAACTGTTTGGGGGTCACGTGAGAACACGCGATTCGATCTCAGTCATTCATTTTTGTTCATCAGAGGTGCTCACGTGGGAACACGTAACCGGTCTTTTCTTTTATATGCATAGAGATTTTGATATGAGTTTTAAGAATTTCAGATCTCTTGTTTTATAAGAATTAAATTCTTTTACAGGGTTAAACCCTAGTTTTATCAGAGGAATTAAATTCCTATATACTTTTGGAAGAATTAAATTCTTTAAACTTAGTTCTTTCCCCTAAGTTTTAAATCTGCATAACAGAATCTTCCCGATAAAAATTAAATTCTCAACTTGTGGGGAGATCTGCTTCTGCAGATCTCAACCAGAGAAAGAACTAAGTTCTTTGAGAAGAGTTAAACTTTTGGTTTGAGAATTAAATTCTCTTTTGTTTTGTGGGAGCTTTTTGGGAGCCTTTTGTATATTTTTTTAGAAGCTTATGGGGTGGTCTCCTCCTTTTTAGATTTACCCTCCTTGCTCCTATTTATAGGAGAAGAGAAAAAATCAATTTGTTGAGAAAATCTCTCATTGAGAGATCTTGATTGATTTCATGATCTTTTAGATCAATCGGTGAATTTTATTCACCGTTGGATTTTTAATCCAAAGGCTCTCTGTTTAACAGAAAAGATTTCTTGTTTGTTTAACAAGATTATGAATATTTTGTTAGTTTTAACAAGATTAGAATTTTATTCTATCATATCTTTTTAGTTTAACAAGATCAGAAATATATTTTCTTAATATGGATATCTTGTTAACGTAGAATTTTATTCTTGTGAATATCTTGTTAGTTTAATAAGATTAGGAATATGTTTTATTAATATAGAATTTAATTCTATCATATGGATATCTCGTTAGTTTAACATAGAATTTTATTCTTATCATATGAATATCTTGTTAGTTTAACAAGATTAGGAAAATATTTTCCCATGATAGAATTTTATTCTACCAGATGATCACCGTTGGATCTTTGGTCCAAAGGTCCTCTGTTTAACAGAGAAGATCTTTCTAGTTTGAGGAAAATCAAGAAAATATTTCCCAAATAGAATTTAATTCTATCAGATAATTTAATTGGTGATATTTTATCACCATCGGATTTTAAATCCAGAATTCTCTGTTAGAGAAAGATCTTTCCATATTAGAAAGATCGGGTAAAATATTTCCCAAATAGGATTTAATTTTATCACATAGAATTTAATGGGAATATTTTAAATTGGGGAGATCACATGCTTTGCAAGTGAGAGGCAAAAGAACTCACGTGTTTAGCACGTGACCCCTGCCGTGCGTTTTAGCCTGTTTATGTTCAGCGCTCATATGTTTTGCGTATGAGCGCTCACGTGTTTTATACGTGAGGCATGTCTGGCCAATAGTTGTTTTATTTAGATTATTTTCAGCGCTCATATGCTTTACATATGAGCGCTCACGTGTTTAACATGTGAGGCATTTTGGCCATTAGTTATTTATGTTATGTGCGCTCACGTGTATAACACGTGAGACATGTTTGGCCCTTAGTTGTTTGTTTTCAGTGCTCATATGCTTTACATATGAACACCCATGTTTTTAACACGTGAGGCCAAATTTTGAGGACTCCCCCCTTTTTTATAAGGGAACAAATAGCTCTTGGCCGAAAATTTTGGCGGGAACAAATGCCCCCCACTACTTTGCCCATGTAAGTATGTACGTGGGTGAAGTAGTGCAGAGTCATACATGGCTATAGAATTGATGGCTTAGATGACAAGTTTAGGGTCCTTGTAGCTTAAGATTTTTTCTCATCTTCATGAGCCGTAAGGGCCTCAAGAGGGTTTTTTCCTTACAAGTCGAGAGGATCTCATAGGTGCATATTCTCCCTAGAAATCGTGAGAATTTCTAAGTGTTCATCGCCTCCGTGAGTCGTAAGGATCTCACTCGGGTATTTTTCCTTACGAATAATGAGGACCCGTAAGTAACTTCTTCATTTCATTGGTGAATGTGGCTTTAGCAAATGTGGCCCGTAGATAGTCCATCTTGAACTCCTTATAGGGCAGCAATGGCTTAGGAAACAGGTTTGGATCTGCCGCCCAAGACTTTTCAACTTTATAAGCCATGAGGGTCTCATAAAGGCTTTGCTCCCTACAAGTCGAGAGGATCTCGTAGGTGTATTTTCTCCTTAGGAGTCGTGAGGACTCCTAAGTGCGTTTTCTCTTGAGAGTCGTAAGAATCTCACAAGAGAATTTTTCCCCTTACAAGTCGAGAGGACCGTAAGTGGTTTTTTTTCCCTCCTTGTCGATATTCGACTATGGAGAATATGACCCGTGGATAGTATACAATAGTCCATCTTGGACCTAGTTCCAGGGTCACGGTGGTTAGGAAACAGGTTGATATCCCCGTTGCCTAAGGCTTTTCACCTTCATGAAGATTTCGTGAAGATGTTTTTCCCTACGAGTCGAGACGAATCGAGAAGCTCTCACAGGAACATTGTTTTCCCTACGAGTCGAGACGAATCGATAAGTTCTCGCAAGAATGTCCTAACGTCATAGTTAACCTCTTCTGATAGAAGTCCGCTAGGGTCTGCAGTACTAGGTTTTTGTTCGTCGTACCACCGCTGTTCCCGCCAAAAAAAAATTTCGGCGCAAAAGAGCCCAAGGTATCAAATGGCAGCGATACGTTTAAAAAAATGAGAACCAGTATTTTCCGGGCTGTATTTTGACAAACTCCCGAATGTGAAACAGCTAAATTCTGATGGCATCAAAAGCGTTTCGAAAAAGCCTTCGATTTGATATATTATGGGCCTCATAATTCATCCGGGATCAAAAGTTATGAGGCATCACATGCCCACACGTGACCGGGCATCACGTGTAGACACGTGACCATTTACAGGCAAAGCCTGTAGGCACTGAATAAAATAAATAATAGGAAATAATTAATCAGTGGGGTCACGTGCCAACACGTGATGGGCCTTTAAACCCGCTGAAAGGAATTAAAAGGCATAATAAAACAGCAAGAAAAGATCCCAATGGGGCATCACGTGTCTACACGTGACCAAGGGTCACGTGCTGACACGTGATGATTCCTTAGTTCTGGAAAACGGCAGAATTAAATTCTGGTTAAAATGTTGATCAAGAGGGGCCACGTGTCAACACGTGATGGGTCCCTAAGCTCTTTAATTAATAGAATTAAAATGGTCAAACAATGGGATCACGTGCCAACACATGATAGGCTTTTTAAGCCTTCTGAACTAATAGAATTAAATTCTAATTAAGAAGGAATCGAAAACCCTAACTGGAAAATATCTCTCTAAATCTTTCCAAACAGAAAAGAAAAAGATTGTGCTCTTTAAAGTGGAGCACCGTTGGATTAAAAATCCAATGGTGATTAAAAATCACCAACTTATAGAAAGATTCTATACAAGGAAAGATTCTCCTGAAATTCACCAAGAATAACAAACAGAATATCTTTTGGATTAAAAATCCAATGGTGAATAAAATTCACCGAGTGATCTAAAAGATCATGTTGGTTATAAAATCAATTAAAATCTTTCAAAGAAAGATTGACTAAACAAATTGATTTTTTTTCTCCTATAAATAGGAGCCAAGAAGAGAAGAGAAGGATCTTTGGATTTTTGGAGAAAAAACAACAACAGAGAGAAAAAAGAAAGGAGAATTTAATTCTCAAGAGAGAAAAGAAGTTCCTTTCAGAGAAAAGAAACCCTAGGTGAGAAAGGGAAAAGAGATCTAAGCTCCATAAAACAAAAAAGAGAATTTAATTCTCAATTTAAGAGTTTAACTCTTCTGAATAAGAACTTAGTTCTTCTTTTGGTTGAAGATCTGCAGCAGCAGATCTCCCCACAAGTTGAGAATTTAAATCTCATCGGGGAGATTCTGCCATGCAGATCCAAAACTTAGAAGGGAGAATTTGAGTTTAAGGAATTTAATTGCCCCAAATTCATAGGAATTTAATTCCTCCAAATGAAACAAGGGTTTAACCCTATATGAGAATTTAATTCTCCCAAATTCATAGGAATTTAATTCCTCCAAATGAAACTAGGGTTTAACCCTATATAAGAATTTAATTCTTCCAAATATACAGGAATTTAATTCCTCTAAACAGAACAAGGGTTTAACCCTATAAAAGAATATAATTCTTAAAACAAGAAACTTAAACCTCTCCATGCACGTAAAGAACTTGGTCACGTGGTAACACGTGACCCCCATCCTCAATGATCAGAAAAGAATGAATGAGACATGGTCACGTGCCCCCACGTGACCCTCAAACAGACTCCTCAAAATGAGAAAGAAAAAGCTTGGAGGCAATGCCTCACGTGCTCACACGTGACCCTCAAAACTAAAGGGAATAAAGCCAAAGGCAATACTGATATAGGGCGCCTCACGTGTCCCCACGTGACCCGTGACTAACACCTTTTTTTTAAAAGGGTAAATGAAGGAAAACAGAGGAATTAATACCGAATACATGGGCACTATCACGTGCCCACACGTGATGATTACAAAGATTAAGTGTTTAACACTTATTTGAATATTCTGGGAAGAAAATAAAGGAAGTCTGGCCCTATTCTCAGGTGCCTCACGTGACCCCACGTGACCAATTCAATCTTAGTGTTTAACACTACTTTAAGCGCTTTGTCCTTAGTGTTTAACACTATTTTCAGCACATCACGTGGGAGCACGTGATCGCCAAATATGCTCTAGTGTTTAACACCATTTTAAAAACCAAGCTTAGCCCAAATTGGCTAAGTTTTCCAGAGGCAAATCTCCCCTTCAAATAAACCTTAAAATCCAGAGCTATAATGAATGGTTAGTGCTCGGCCGAAGACAAAATGTTGTCAGAACCCCAAACCCCTGTTTGGCGTTGCTAAATAATGGGGGGCTGAACCCGGACAAATGTTCAACAGTCCAACAAAGGTCCAACATTACAAACTTAATTGGACTTAGCCCAAGTTGGCCATAAGTCCTCAACTCAGATTCAACTGAGCCATGTGCTCATAATCCAATTAATTGATCTCAGTCCCAAATTGGACTATAGATTTCCTAATCAATTTTGGTTCAAGGGTACATCTTTTCACTCCTTTGATATCTGTCGTTGTAATCCTTCAACGTCTTCATAGAGGTGACGGGTCCCGATAGCCAATCATTCCATGGACTGTGGGGTCCTTAAACTCATGGACTATGATGTCCTTAAAGTTTATAGACTATGACGTCTTTAAACTACGGACTGTGGGGTCCTTAAGCCCATGGACTATGATGTCCTTAACCTCGGGCTGTGGGGTCCTTAAGCCCATGGACTATGATGTCCTTAACCTCGTACTGTGGGGTCCTTTAAACCCATGGACTATGATGTCCTTAACCTCGAACTGTGGGGTCCTTAAGCCCATGGACTATGATGTCCTTAACCTCGGACTGTGGGGTCCTTAAGCCCATGGACTATGATGTCCTTAACCTTTACAGACTATGATGTTTTTAAACTGGACCACCATGTCCTTAAACTGGTAATCGACCGCAATTTCCCTAAACTAAACAATAGAGCCCAAATGCTCTTTTGTTGGATCTAAACGATCCTGTTAAGTAGATCTTAGTCTAAAATTATACTAACGTATCCTTAACAAACGTTTAAGTTGATCTTAGTCTCAAATGAGACTAACCCATCCTTAAACCCAACCCCAAACCCAAATCTAAGAAGATACGGATTTGGACTAATCCATGCCCTACGGGCGACAAAATAAATTAGTCTCCATATACAATCCACCGGCAACCAAAAAAAAAAAACACGACACGAAGTGACCATTTGGAGAAGGAGAAAGTGGTTACCGCGATGCGGTAGCGTAATTAACTACAGGGGCTTGCGCCTATAGGGAAGAGCGTCGCCACAATCAAAAAAACCCTCAACGAGGGGGAATCTGACGAAGTCTGCTACATCGGCCGCATCCGTTTAAACCGTCGATATATGGTGTCATAAATCAACTTGGCATTTTCGGAGAGATGGACGGATAGCACCAAATAGCATCTACCCTCGAAATTCAAGCCGGACGTCCCAACGTCCCGGTCGCGTCTTTTGGCGGAGAACAGATTCTGGCACGCCCGGTAGGACCTTTTCCTCTTTCCACTCCACACTTCTTGTGTCTTGTTCACGAATGAATTGCGGTTTGATATGGTTGCCCTTGGGTTCGAGGTACTAAGATTTGGTTTAGCTCTTGTGCAGAAAAAAGAAATGGCCTCTAACTGCTCCAGCTGCAACAGCAACTCCCGTTCCACCTCATCTGGAGGTGTAACCTACGGGCCCCAAGCGGCCTCCCTGTTCAAGATGCCAGTGGAGCAAGTAACTCAGGCCACCACTGGGCTATTCTTCGGGACCATGCTCCCACCCATGAACTTCAATGCCCCGCTACCGTTGCAGGAAACCCCAAAGAAGTCGGTCTTTGATCGACTTACCACTACTGCGACCCCCCCAACGGGTCTGTTGAGGTAAAAATTTACACCCCGGTTGACCAAGTCAAAATCAAATTCAACCCCAAGCCAAGTGGGCCCAAGCCCAGGTCAAGTGGGCCAATGCCCGGGTCGAGCCCGAGCATGGAGCGACCGGCCTCCCCCCATGCCAAGATAAAAATTTTGTAATAAATAATTTTGGTGTATTACTTTTATTCTATTTTATGAATGAATGTAAGAAAAATGGGTATAAAGCCAAATTTTTTGTAAAGCCCATGGCTTATGTGCAAAAAGAAATGGCACATGAGCCATGGGATGGGCAAAATGCCATTTTTGTAGAGCCCAAGGGACTATATGTAAAGTGTATAGCCTATAAAGGCAAGGATAATAAAAATATCCCAACAACTTTTTCTCTCTTCCTAAAAGAATCCAGATCTGAGATTTTTTCCTTCCTCAGGGTTCTAAAACTTTCTTCTTTCTTTTGAATTAAATCAAGAGTTTTACTCTTCTTTTTATAAAACCAAATAGTTTTTCACCACAAAACCCACAAAGGGGAACTCAGATCTTCCATCAGATCTCAGAAAGGAGAGATTTTTAAAATCTCATACTTCTTGATCTTCAAGATCCGGCCAACAAAGGAAGAAGAAGGAGACCCATCTCCAGAAACCCCACTTTGGGGAAGATCCAGGGCTCAAGGGGAGAAGCCCCCTTCATCAGCTTCAAAAATACCTTAGGAGTTTAACTCCTCATATATATACATACATACAAAACAGTAAGTGCTCCTTTCTGGGAGTACAACTCCCATTGCAGGGAACAAGTCCCTTTTGCCGTCCGAACGCCCACGTGTCGACATGTAGGGTGCTAGTGCTAGCGCCCAAAGCGCTAGCGCCCGAACGCCTACGTGCTGACACGTGGGGCGCTAGCGCTCAAAGCGCTAGCGCCCTTTCTCTCAAAGCGCTAGCGCCCGAGCGCCCACGTACTGACACATGGGGCGCTAGCGCTCTTGTGCCCAGAGCGCTAGCGCCCAAAGCGCTAGCGCCCGAGCGTCCACGTGCCTGGCACATGGGGTGCTAGCTCTCAAAGCGCTAGCGCTCTTGCGCTCAAAGCGCTAGCACCCAAAGCGCTGGCGCTTTTTCCCACGCATCCTTTGGATGCCCTTCCCTTTTTTTTATTTATATATATATATATATATATATATGTATATATACACACACATACTCTACAACACTGTCCCTCTCAAAAAAAATTTAGGCCGGGACGCTGCCCCGCACCCCGCAAGGGGGCTGCTAGCCCTCTTGACCCCTAGCCCGCTATCCGGGTAGCGGGACCCCTGTAAAACCTCTACGTGGCTCCCGATATATCCAAACCCCCTTCAAAACACAACACTGCATATTGATTTCGCATGACCAGTCTAACCCGTCAATCGGAGGTTCTCTCGCTCCAAATGCGATGGGTAATTAACGACTGCTTAGTTCGCGGCTTCCGGAGATTCGGATCCCCACAATCAATGAACCCTAGCCTAACCTAGGCAGGGGGAATCTGTAATGCGCCTGACAAGCGCGTGCGTATTCCCATCTCAATGGGGTGACGAAAAACACCCTACAGGGTCGTCCAGCTCCAACGCCTCAGTCTTTGACAGACTGAGCCAAAGCTCATTTGGGCCCATAAAGAAACCCGCGATACCGAAAAGAGTTATCCCTAAGCGGATAGCCATTCCTGCTCATGAAGTCGTCAAGGCGGCTTCTCCTGCCAAAGGGTCGGTCTTCACAAGGCTGACTGTTCCGGCTCCTGCTCCAGGCGAAGTCCTCAAAGCTGCTTCCCCTGCCCAGAGGTCTGTCTTTGACAGATTAGATATTACTTCTCAACGGACACCGGTCTTTAAGAGGCTGACGCTGGCGACAACCCTTCGCTAAATTAGGGGGAGTGATGAAGTCACCCCTACAGCTGAGACAATCCCATCCACACGACACGCTCGACGTCGCCACTGGCGCCGAGTAAGGAAGGCTGGGGGAAATTCCCCTTCCGGACTGACTGCGCCAGCTCCTATGGTGGAAATCAATGTTGTTGTTCCAACTGAAAACAGCTTTGAACCGCTTAGGAGGGTTTGCAAGAACACTCCGACTGCCGTGCTGAAAAGATCTCCTCTACCCGTGGAGAACGCTACTAAGGTGAAGCTAGAGCAGCCCCCTCAGCGGCTTTCTTCCAAAATTTACAAAGTCTGGCGACAGGTCCAGGAATCGGTGATTGACCAGGATTACTCTCGCTGATCAAAGAAGATTAAAGCTCGGGAAGAAAAGAGCCACCCCGTGGTACCACAGAAGATGTCATCTGTTTGGGTGCCCACTGCAACGGCCCCCTCGACGTCAACCGCTCACAAGAGAAGGAGGTCGGAGAAAGCCCCTGTGACCGCGGCGAACCGCAAGGACGCTGAACTTAAACGCCCTAAGTCTGGGGGCATGGTAACACATACCATTTATATGGCTTCCGGAAAAGAGGAAAGTCGTGTTTCCACGGGTCATCGACCGCTTACTCGATCGATAACAAAGGCTCAGGAGCAGCCGCAGCAGAAACTTCAGGAGATGCTAACTACAATGGCCGCACTCACTGGGCCGAAAGACAATCCGGAGACCTCAGAACAGCGTCAGGAACAAGAAACTGATGCTGATTTTCTCCGAAGAATGCTCGAGAGGAAAGAAAAAGAGGCCGCGGAACAGGCGGCCAACATAAAACGAATGGCTCTTTTGTTACAAGACTTAGCAGGGATGATGTTAAAGCCGGAACCACCAGCCGAAGAACCCCCGATTATCATTGAAGACGACGGAAGGGAGACATCGAACCCTCCTCAGGTTTTTTCAGCAGCCAAAGAGGAGTCCATCTCCAAGGCTGCTATGGATGATTACATCGCTCAGCAGATACGAGTTCATCAGGCGAATGAAGCGGCTGGGAAAATTGTTAAAACTAGACGACCATATCCGGGTTGGTACGACCAAATAAAGTACCCGCCGGGATACACGATCCCTAAATTCCATGTATATAAAGGGACGGGCAATCCCCACCAGCATGTCGCCCAGTTCAGGGCTCTATATGGCAACACTGGAGGTGACGATAAACTGCTACTTCGCCAGTTTGTCGGTAGCTTGTCGGAGACAGCGTTCGAATAGTACTCTAAACTCCCGAATGACTCTGTCAAAACTTTTGCAGAGATGGAGCTACTATTCACCCAGCGATTCGCGAGTGCTAGTGAACGCACCCCAATAACGGCATTGATCAATGCCAGGGTGAAGCCTGGAGAAACATGGGTCCAGTATGCAATACGGTGGCGGGATTTATGGTCGAAGTGCGAGCAACGCATCGAAGAAGCGCCTGCGGTAGGTATGTTTGTAAGGACCCTCGACCCTCAGGCGACCATTTCACAATTTATAATGTTCTTCAAGCCAACCACCTTCCAGGCCTTGATTGACAAGCTAGCCCAAATGGACCAAATGGGCCATAGACCTTCCTCTTCAAAGTTGGAGCCTCAGAATGAAAAGGACAAAGGGAAAGTAATCTTCTTCGCCAACGCTCAACAACAACCGAGTGGCCCGAGACCGGTTGTTCGCCAAAGCAACAAGCGGCAATCCCTTGATGAGAAGTTGAGACGTCCTTACTCATTTCTCCGAGATAAAACAAGGAGACTGTTCGAACTAGCAGTGCACAACGGGCTCATCACTCTACCGGAGTCGAGACACCCACCGCAACCGAACGATGTCAACGATCCCAATTACTGCCCCTACCATCGAGTATTGGGCCATCCACTCGAAGATTGCTACGTCTTCAAAAATTGGGTTGAAGACCAATACCAGCAAGGCAAGTTCGCGCTATCTGAAAACTGGAAGGTGAATCCGCCACAACAGCACACGGAATCGTGCTCTTTTATAGAAGAAGCTCCATGGGAAGTCGTTCTTTCGACAAAAACTAAAAGAATGCTGAAAGATCTTCAAACATGCTCGGCGATCAGGTGGAAAAGACCGCTAGATCCGGAGACCACGAGGGGATGCTGAAACCACGCCCAACATTGGGAGTTAATAGTGATGGTGGACAAAACATTCAGGCCCGGCCGTCAAAGTCTTCGAAGAAAAAGAAGAAGATCAAAAAGCCCGCGCAGTTTGATGACAAGTGCACAGATCTGCAAAAACATATTGACGCGCTGGAGGAATATAACCGGAAGACGCGGACCCCGGTCACACTCTAAGAATTTCTCAACAATATCCTCGAGAGCGGAGATAACGACAATAACGACAGGGATGACTCGTCAGAAGAATCTGAGGACTATGTGGCAAGTTGCCACGTGATCTCTTATTCAGCGTTAACTAACGAAGAAGCTCACTCGGCGATAGAGGACAGCATAAAAAAGCTGGGGGCAGGATCGAAACCAAAACCCTTAGAACCGTCTAACAAGATGATCGACTTGCTACTGGACAAAGCCCGTCAGAAAAGCAAAGCCAATCGAAAGCGTGAACTGGCTATATTCGAAAAAGCCATACGCCGACGACTGAATGAAAAAGTCAAGGCACCCCAACTGGATCGAAGCATCCCTATCGCCACCAAAAGCAAGCTCAAAGTAAGGAGAAGATTCTCTAGGGCCCTATCAATAGGAATGGAGATTCCCTCTTTCAGAGAAAATTCTCCTGGCGGTATACATTTTGATAAAACGGACATACATCCTAACTTCTGCTTATACCATCAGAGGATTGCACACCCTATCGAGGAGTGCATAGCCTATAAAAACTGGTGGCAGGGATATGTTGACCACCGACAACACGTTCAACGAGTGAAGCGCAAGGCTCGTCAAGAACAGAAAAGCACGACAGATGAGCGCAAAAGAGCCGCTGGCAACTGTTGCATAGTCGACACCAAGGGATCGCAAGTTATCACCTTTGGAAGTGACTCTGACAAAGAAATCGCCCTCAGCCCTCTCTTCAAGGAAACTACCTCCGACACAAAAGATGCGAAGATTTGCGAGAAAATCTAGCTGCGTAATCGTACGTTACCTGAAAAATCTCGGACCTTTGACCGAAACGTCTTTAAACTACTACAAACCCACGGCATCCCCAGGCTGACGTGGTAAAAAAAAAAGGTACGTCCATAAGCGAAATGGGCATGGATGAAAACCCGAAAGGGCTCTATGAGTAAAAACAGCGGGACTACCGGCGAGTTTTGTGAAAACCCGAAAGGGCGCAATCTCGTCAAAAGACACTTGCAAGGTCCTCTCGACCCTGTAAGGAGAAACCACCTACGTGAGATCCTTACGACTCACAAAGGAGAAACACACTTAAGGATCCCCACGATTCCTAAAGAGAAATTACACTTGCGAGATCCTCACGACTCATAAGGAGAACCCTCTTATGAGACCCTCACGGCTCATAAGATTCAAAAGCCTTAAGCTACAGGGATCTGAACCTATTCTTAAGCAGTCATACACCCCGATTTTGCCCTACAAGCGGTTCAATATTGACCCTTGTATACAATCCACGGGCACGAATAAATATTTCCCTAACAGAGTCCCACCAGCGACTAGGGATATGCTCACACGGTGAACAAACACTTGTAAGTCCTCTCGACTTATAAGGAGAAAACACTCTTGTAAGATCCTTACGACTTATAAGAGAACATACACTTAAGAATCCTCACGATTCCTAAGGAGCAAATACACCTACGAGATCCTCACGACTCGTAGGGAGAAACACCTTTATAAGACCCTTACGGTTCATGAAGTCAAAAGCCTTAGTCGACGGGATCCTAACTCTGTTTGCTAAGCCACATTTGTTCGACATCGACAGAGGCAAATGATGATTCGCTCCTGGAAATATCCCAGTTGTAGCAATGCTGATGCCTAAATCGGTATCAAATTCCAAGTCCTTTCATGGCAAATGATGATTCGCTCCTGGCAATATTCCAGTCGCAGCGATGCTGATGCTAAGATTGGCACCAGATTCCAAGTTCCACACTCGCGATAAAAAATCAGCGAGCCAAAAATGCATATGAAATAGCCGAAATGATGGGGCAACTTGCAACAAAATCATCAAGTAAAATATATGCATACAAAATAGCCGAAATGATTGGGCACCGCGAAAAATAGCCGAAATGATTGGGCACCGCAAAAAATAGCCGAAATGATTGGGCAATCGTGACTTTTGCGATATAAAAGCTGAAATGATAGAGCATCGCGGAAAGAAAAAATATATATATAATGAAACTTTTTGCCCTGCAGGTAAGATCACATCGATCCCTGTATACAATCCAGGGGCACAAACAAAAAGGGAACCATATCATCCCACCAGGCTCCATCAGAAAAAGAGCCAAGTCTCAATGGCCACATCTACGGCCCGAAGACCAACAATGGCGCTTCTCCTCACTTCAGCAGGACACAGATGCGACATCGCCAATCGGAGCCGTGGCAAAGTCCCTTGTTCTGAGACTTTACGGTTCGCAGACAACCTAAAGTCAACCAGTGACCTCCCCGCCGGATCAACGCTCCGTCTCGGAAACAAGTCAACCAACTCCGAGGAAATCAGTGTCCTTGGCAATACCTCGATTCAGGGAAATCAGCGTCCTTGACGAGAGCATCTCGATTCGCGTCGACCCGCAGAGAAATCAGCGTCTTTGCAGGAATACCTCGATTCGTCTCAACCCCAGGGAAATCAGTGTCCTTGGCAACCTCCTCGATTCAGGAAAATCAGCGTGCTTGACGAGAGCACCTCGATTCGCGTCGACCACAGAGAAATCGGCGTCTTTGCAGGAATACCTCGATTCATCTCAACCCCAGGAAAATCAATGTCCTTGGCAACCTCCTCGATTCAGGGAAATCAGTGTCCTTGACGAGAGCATCTCGATTCGCGTCGACCCACAGAGAAATCAGCGTCTTTGCAGGAATACCTCGATTCGTCTCAACCCCAGGGAAATCAGTGTCCTTGGCAACCTCCTCAATTCAGGGAAATCAACGTCCTTGACAGGAGCATCTCGATTCACGTCGACCTGCAGAGAAATCAGCGTCTTTGCAGAAATACCTCGATTCGTCTCAACCCCAGGGAAATCAGTGTCCTTGGCAACCTCCTCGATTCAGGGAAATCGGTGTCCTTGACGAGAGCATCTCGATTCGCGTCGACCCGCAGAGAAATCAGCGTCTTTGCAGGAATACCTCGATTCGTCTCAACCCCAGGGAAATCAGTGTCCTTGGCAACCTCCTCGATTCAGGGAAATCAGCGTCCTTGACGAGAGCATCTCGATTCGCGTCGACCCGCAGAGAAATCGGCGTCTTTGCAGGAATACCTCGATTCGTCTCAACCCCAGAGAAATCAGTGTCCTTGGCAACCTCCTCGATTTAGGGAAATCAGCGTCCTTGACGAGAACATTTCGATTCGCGTCGACCCGCAGAGAAATCAGCGTCTTTGCAGGAAATCTCGATTCGTCTCAACCCCAGGAAAATCAGTGTCCTTGGCAACCTCCTCGATTCAGGGAAATCGGCGTCCTTGATGAGAGCATCTCGATTCGCGTCGACCCGCAGAGAAATCAGCGTCTTTGCAAAAATACCTCGATTCGTATCAACCCCAGGGAAATCAGTGTCCTTGGAAAAAACCTTGATTCAGGGAAATTAGCGTCCTTGACGAGAGCATCTCGATTCGCGTCGACCCGCAGAGAAATCAGTGTCTCTGCAGGAATATACGACGTCAGCAAAAAGGAGCCACGGCAGAGTCCCTTGTTCCAAGTCTCGACGGCCGCATCTACAGCCTAGAGATCACCAACAGCGTTCCTCCTCATTCCAGCAGGGTTTAGACGCGACAATCAACCTTGGAGCCATGGCAAAGTCCCTGTTCCAAATCTCGATGGTTCACAGACAGCCTGGAGATCATCTCAACATTCGTTTTATATTAACATACACAACATCAGCAAATCGGAGCCGCGGCAAAGTTCCCAGTTCCATGACTCGGCGATGCACAGACAACTGAGAGTCAACCAATCCTGGTCTTATGAAACACGGCTAATGTCAATCCTGACCCCGTGGGAAGCATCCAGAGTGGATCCTGATCTCGTGGAACACGGCTAATGTCAATCCTGACCCCATGGGAAGCGTCCAGAGCGGATCCTGGTCCTGTGGAACACGGCTAATGTCAATCCTGACCCCATAGGAAGCGCCCAGAGCAAATCCTGGTCCCGTGGAACACGGCTAATGTCAATCCTGACCTCGTGGGAAGCGCCCAGAGCAAATCCTGGTCCCGTGGAACACGGCTAATGTCAATCCTGACCCCGTGGGAAGCATCCAGAGCGGATCCTGGTCCTGTGGAACACGGCTAATGTCAATCTTGACCCCGTGGGAAGTGCCCAGAGCAAATCTTGGTCCCGTGGAATACGGCTAATGTCAATCATGACCCCGTGGGAAGCGTCCAAAGCGAATCCTGGTCTTGTAGAACACGGCTAATGTTAATCTTGACCCCGTGGGAAGCATCCAGAGCAAATCCTGGTTTCGTGGAACACGGCTTATGTCAATCCTGACCCCGTGGGAAACATTTAGAGCAGCCTCCTGACTCCATGAAATGCGGATAAGGTCAACCCCTGACTCCGTGAAATACGGATAAAGTCAACCCTCGACTTCCCCGTCAAAGCAAATCTTTGATTCGAGAGCAAGTCAACTCATCAATCACTTATGGGTCCTTTCGACTTGTAAGGAAGAAAATTCTTTTGTGAGATCCTTTCGACTCTCAAGAGAAAACGCACTTAGGAATCCTCACGATTCCTAAGGAGAAAATGCACCTACGAGATCCTCTCGACTCGTAGGGAGAAAAGTCTTTGTGAGACCCTCACGGCTCATAAAGTTGAAAAGTCTTGGGTGGCAGATCCTAACCCTGTCCCCTAAGCCATCACTACCCTGCAAGGAGGTCAACATGGACTATCCATGGGCCACACTCTCCGAAATCGAATATCGACGAGGAGGGAAACAACCACTTACGAGTCCTCTCGACTTATAAGCGGGAAAATTCTCTTGTGAGATCCTTACGACTCTCAAGAGAAAGCACACTTAGGAGTCCTCACGACTCCTAAGAAGAAAAGACACCTACGAGATCCTCATGACTCGTAGGGAGAAAAGCCTTTGTGAGACCCTCACGGTTCATAAAGTTGGAAAGTCTTAGACAACAGATCCTAACCCTGTTTCCTAAGCCATCGCTACCTAATAAAGAGTTCAAGATGAACTGTTATCTACCATCTATGGGCCACAGTTGCCAAAGCTACATGTCACTGAAATGGAGAAGTTACTCATGAGCATATAAACTACTTCACGCCAGAGTAAAACATAAAGAAATAGAAGGGTGTGGCTCATGGAGCTGGGGGTTTGGAACTATATCCCTTAAGAGTCGAGATTTGAGTCAATGACAAATGACGACGCTTGTGTCCGCTCGTTATCTTCTCATATCATGATTCTGAAAATTATATACCAACCCGAAACTGGTCATACGCTATGAATTACTCTGCACTACTTCACCCACGTATATACTTACGTGGGCAAAGTAGTGGGGGCATTTGTTCCCACCAAAAAAAAAATTCTGCGCAAAAGAGCCCAAGGTATCAAATGGCAGCGATACGTTTAAAAAAATGTGAACCGGTATTTTCCGGGCTGTATTTTGACAAACTCCCGAATGTGAAACAGCTAAATTCTGATGGCATCGAAAGCGTCTTGAAAAATCCTTCGATTTGATATATTATGGGACTCATAATTCATCCGGGATCAAAATTTAAGAGGCATCACGTGCCCATACGTGACCGGGCATCACGTGCAGACACGTGACCATTTACAGGCAAAGCCTGTAGGCACTGCATAAAATAAATAATAGGACATAATTAATCGGTGGGGTCACGTGCCAACACGTGATGGGCCTTTAAACCCACTAAAAGGAATTAAAAGGCATAATAAAACAGCAAGGAAAGATCCCAATGGGGCATCACGTGTCTACACGTGACCAAGGGTCACGTACTGACACGTGATGATTCCTTAGTTCTGTAAAACGGCAGAATTAAATTCTGGTTAAAATGTTAATCAAGGGGGGTCACGTGTCAACACGTGATGGGTCCATAAGCTCTTTAATTAATAGAATTAAAATGGTCAAACAATGGGATCACGTGCTAACACGTGATAGGCTTTTTAAGCCTTCTGAACTAATAGAATTAAATTCTAATTAAGAAGGAATCGAGAACCCTAACTGGAAAATATCTCTCTAAATCTTTTCAAACAGAAAAGAAAAAGATTGTGCTCTATAAAGTGGAGCACCGTTGGATTAAAAATCCAATGGTGATTAAAAATCACCAACCTATAGAAAGATTCTATACAAGGAAAGATTCTCCTGAAATTCACCAAGAATAACAAGCAGAATATCTTTTGGATTAAAAATCCAATGGTGAATAAAATTCACCGAGTGATCTAAAAGATCATGTTGGTTACAAAATCAATTAAAAATTTTCAATGAAAGATTAATTAAACAAATTGATTCTTTTCTTTCTCCTATAAATAGGAGCCAAGAAGAGAAGAGAAGGATCTTTGGATTTTTGGAGAAAAAACAACAACAGAGAGAAAAAAGAAAAGAGAATTTAATTCTTAAGAGAGAAAAGAAGTTCCTTTCAGAGAAAAGAAACCCTAGGTAAGAAAGGGGAAAGAGATCTAAGCTCCATAAAACAAAAAAGAGAATTTAATTCTCAATTTAAGAGTTTAACTCTTCTGAATAAGAACTTAGTTCTTCCATTGGTTGAAGATCAGCAGAACCAAATCTCCCCACAAGATGAGAATTTAATTCTCATCGGGGAGATTCTGCCATGCAGATCCAAAACTTAGAAGGGAGAATTTGAGTTTAAGGAATTTAATTCCCCCAAATTCATAGGAATTTAATTCCTCCAAATGAAACAAGGGTTTAACCCTATATGAGAATTTAATTCTCCTAAATTCATAGGAATTTAATTCCTCCAAATGAAACTAGGGTTTAACCCTATATAAGAATTTAATTCTTCCAAATACACAGGAATTTAATTCCTCTAAACAGAACAAGGGTTTAACCCTATAAAAGAATATAATTCTTAAAACAAGAGACTTAAACCTCTCCATGCACGTAAAGAACTTGGTCACGTGGTAACACGTGACCCCCATCCTCAATGATCAGAAAAGAATGAATGAGACATGGTCACGTGCCCCCACGTGACTCTCAAACAGACTCCTCAAAATGAGAAAGAAAAAGCTTGGAGGCAATGCCTCACGTGCTCACACGTGACCCTCAAAACTAAAGGGAATAAAGCCAAAGGCAATACTGATATAGGGCGCCTCACGTGTCCCCACGTGACCCGTGACTAACACCTTTTTTTTAAAAGGGTAAATGAAGGAAAACAGAGGAATTAATACCGAATACATGGGCACTATCACGTGCCCACACGTGATGATTACAAAGATTAAGTGTTTAACACTTATTTGAATATTCTGGGAAGAAAATAAAGGAAGTCTGGCCCTATTCTCAGGTGCCTCACGTGACCCCACGTGACCAATTCAATTTTAGTGTTTAACACTACTTTAAGCGCTTTGTCCTTAGTGTTTAACACTATTTTCAGCACATCACGTGGGAGCACGTGATCGCCAAATATTCTCTAGTGTTTAACACCATTTTAAAAACCAAGCTTAGCCCAAATTGGCTAAGTTTTCCAGAGGCAAATCTCCCCTTCAAATAAACCTTAAAATCCAGAGCTATAATGAATGGTTAGTGCTCAGCCGAAGACAAAATGTTGTCAGAACCCCAAACCCCTGTTTGGCATTGCTAAATAATGGAGGGCTAAACCCAGACAAATGTTCAACAGTCCAACAAAGGTCCAACATTACAAACTTAATTGGACTTAGCCCAAGTTGGCCATAAGTCCTCAACTCAGATTCAACTGAGCCATGTGCTCATAATCCAATTAATTGATCTTATTCCCAAATTGGACTACAGATTTCCTAATCAATTTTTGTTCAAGGGTATATCTCTTCACTCCTTTGATATTTGTCGTTGTAATCTTTCAACGTCTTCAGAGAGGTGACGGGTCCCGATAGCCAATCATTCCATGGACTGTGGGTTCCTTAAACTCATAGACTATGATGTCCTTAAAGTTTATAGACTATGACGTCTTTAAACTACAGACTGTGTGGTCCTTAAGCCCATGGACTATGATGTCCTTAACCTCGGACTGTGGGGTCCTTAAGCCCATGGACTATGATGTCCTTAACCTCGTACTGTGGGGTCCTTTAAGCCCATGGACTATGATGTCCTTAACCTCGGACTGTGGGGTCCTTAAGCCCATGGACTATGATGTCCTTATCCTTTACAGACTATGATGTCTTTAAACTGGACCACCATGTCCTTAAACTGGTAATCGACCGCAATGTCCCTAAACTAAACAATAGAGCCCAAACGCTCTTTTGTTGGATCTAAACGATCCTGTTAAGTAGATCTTAGTCTAAAATTAGACTAACGTATCCTTAACAAACGTTTAAGTTGATCTTAGTCTCAAATGAGACTAACGCATCCTTAAACCCAACCCCAAACCCAAATCTAAGAAGATATGGATTTGGACTAATCTATGCCCTACGGGCGACAACATAAATTAGTCTCCGTATACAATCCACGGGCAACCAAAAACAAAACAAAACACACATGACACGAAGTGACCATCTGGAGAAGGAGAAAGTGGTTACCGCGATACGGTAGCGTAATTAACTGCAGGGGCTTACACCTGCAGGGAAGAGCGTCCCCACAATCAAAAAACCCCTCAACGAGGAGGAATCTAACGAAATCTGCTACATCGGCCGCATCCGTTTAAACCTTCGATATATGGTGTCATAAATCAACTTGGCATCTTCGGAGAGATGGACGGATAGCACCAAATAGCATCTGCCCTCGAAATTCAGGCCGGACATCCCAACGTCCCGGTCGCATCTTTTGGCGGAGAACAGTCGCGTTGGCTGATGCATTCCTCGATACGCAATCTTGCTGTTCGAGTAACCCCGTGACTGTCGTGTCTCTGATCCCTTCGGAGGCTGGACAAGACTTCTTCAAGTAATCTCCCAGGTCATATTACCTTCGGAAGAGCAAGCGTTAGGGATTTTCCATGCCGCTTTTTACTTGAGGTTAGGCTCAATTTGGGAGCCCCGATGAGTCATGACCACTCCGCGCTGGTGTGGGATGATCTCCGATAGTCTTTCAGGTTTTATTTAAGTTGTCGTCAAGACCCTGAAGCTAGGGATCTTCCTTTGCTTCGTTTATTGACATTGTGTCTGCTATATTGCGACGAATGTCGAGGTTGTCTGTGAACCGTCTAGGCTCGAAACTAGGGATTTTGCCATGGATCCGTTGTTTTGACTCTGGGGTCGGTTGTTGACGTTGCATCTTCATCCTGCTGTAGTGAGGAGGAACGCCGTTGTTGATCTCTAGGCTTTCTGTGAACCGTCGAGATTTGGAACTAGGGACTTTGCCATGGCTCCGCTTTGTTGACGTTGCGTCTGCATCCTGCTGGAGTGAGAAGAAACACCGTTGTTGATCTCTAGGCTGTCTGTGAACCGCCGAGATTTAGAACTAGGGACTTTTCCATAGCTCCGATGTACTCTCTAAGTTGTCGGTGAACTATCGACATTTGGAACTAGGTACTTTGCCATGGCTCCGATGTAGTCTCTAGGTTGTCGGTAAACCGTCGAGATTTGGAACTAGGGACTTTGCCATAGCTCCATTTTGTTGACGTTGCGTCTGCATCCTGCTAGAGTAAGAAGAAACGCCTTTGTTGATCTCTAGGCTGTCTGTGAACCGTCGAGATTTGGAACTAGAGACTTTGCCATAGCTCCGATGTAGTCTCTAGGTTATCGGTGAACCGTCGAGATTTGGAACTAGGGACTTTGCCATGGCTCCGATGTAGTCTGTAGGTTGTCAGTGAACCATCGAGATTTGGAACTAGGGACTTTGCTATGGCTCCATTTTGTTGACGTTGCGTCTGCATCCTGTTGGAGTGAGAAGAAACGTCGTTGTTGATCTCTAGGCTGTCTGTGAACCGTCGAGAATTGGAACTAGGGACTCTGCCATGGCTTCGTTGTAGTCTCTAGGTTGTCGGTGAACCGTCGAGATTTGGAACTAGGGACTTTTCCATGGCTCCAATGTTGTCTGTAGGTTGTCGGTGAACCGTAGACATTTGGAACTAGGGACTTTGCCATGGCTCCATTTTGTTGACGTTGCGTCTGCATCCCGTTGGAGTGAGAAGAAACGCCGTTGTTGATCTCTAGGCTTTCTGTGAACCGTCGAGACTTGAAACTAGGGACTCTGCCATGACTCCGCTTTGTTTCGACCCTGGGGTCTCCTGTTAACGTTGGGTCTTCAACCTGCCGACTGAGAAGGAGCGCCAGGTTGGAGCTAGGGTTTTGCCATCACTCCTTGGAGCTTTGTTGACATCACGTCTGCACTCTGTTGGAATAAGAAGAAATGCCGTTGTGGATCTCTAGGCTGTAGATGCTGCCGTCAAGACCTGGCTCTCCTTCTGATAGAGCCTGATGGGAAAATGTAGTTCCTTTTTCGTTTTTGCCCATAGATTGTATACAAGGGTCAACGTGGACTCACCTGCAGGGCAGAAGTTTCATTTTTTTTCTTTGTTTCCGTGATGCTCTATCATTTTAGCTTTTTATATCGCGAAAGTCACGATTGCCCAATCTTTTCGGCTGTTTTATCGCGGTGCCCAATCATTTCGGTTGTTTTTTCTTCTTACTCGCTGCTTTTTATTGCGAGTTGCCCAAACATTTCGGCTGTTTTTATATGCACATATTTTGCTCGCTGATTTTTATTGCGATTTGCCTCATCATTTCGGCTATTTCGTATGCATTTTTTTGCTCGCTGATTTTTGTTGTGAGTATAGGACTTGAGATCTGACACCAATCTCGGCATCAGCACCACTGCAACTGGAATTTTGCCAGGAGAGAATCATCATTTGCCGTGAAAGGACTTGAGATTGATATCAATTTAGGTATCAGCATCGCTACAACTGGGATATTGCCAGGAGCGAATCATCATTTGCCTTTATCGATTTGAACAAAGGTGGCTTAGCAAACAGGGTTAGGATCCTGTTGACTAAGGCTTTTCGACTTTACGAGCCGTAGGGGTCTCATAAAGGTGTTTCTTCCTACGAGTCGTAAGGATCTCATAAGTGTATTTTCTTCCTAGAAGTCATGAAGACTCCTAAGTGATATTTTCTCTTTCAAGTCATAAAGATCTTACAAGAGTGTTTTCTCATTACAAGTCAAGAGGACTTATAAATGTCGTTCACTGCATGAGGACATTCCTCGTCATTGGTGGGATTGGGTGAGGGGACGTTTATCCGTGCCCATGGATTGTATATAAGGGCCGATATTGGACCGCCTGTAGGGCAAATTGGAGGATATGACGGCTTAAGAACAGGTTTAGATCCCTGTAGCATAAGGCTTTTGAATCCTATGAACCGTGAAGGTCTCATATTGGGAAATTCTCCTTATAAGTCATGAGAATCTCGTAAGTGTGATTTCTCCTTAGGAATCGTGGGGATCCCTAAGTGTGTTGCTCCCTTGTGAGTTGTAAGGATCTCACGCGGGTGTTTTCTCCTTACAAGGTCGAGAAGACCTTGCAGGTGTTTTTATTTTAACGAGATTGCGCCCTTTCGGGTTTTCACAAACTCGCCGGTAGTCGTGCTATTTTTACTCACGGAGCCCTTTCGGGTTTTCATCCGCGCCCATTTTGCTTGTGGACGTACCTTTTTTTTGCGAACGATGAAACTTCGCGAAAATAGTTTCGCCGTAGGTGACCCATCTGTTTGCCGGTGGGACTTAGGGGTGGCTTCATTGCTGGAGTAGTTGTGTAGCCGGTAGGACTTGAGTTGCAACCTTTGCCGTTAGGACTTCGATTGCAATATAGATCTCAAGAGAGGATATCGCCGTATTTGGGGTGATGTGCCACGTTTGAGGTGACACACTAGTTTAGGGACGTTTCAGTCTATTATTGCCATATTTGAGGCGAATTTCTAGTTTAAGAACTTTTCGGTCCAACATTCTTATTCGGCCGCGAAGTTGCATAACTCACCCCTTCCAACTCTTGTTTGCTGAGACGCTGCTTCTTGTCTTTTGTTTGCATGGACATTTCACGCCTTAGACTATTTTTACCTTCTTGGACTTCTTCATCTATCATCGTGCCAATCGGGTTGTTTTGTAGGAAGTACTGGGCATTTTAAACAGCACCTGCCCCCTGCTTATCAATGTCGCTTTCCGATACTGATGGAGCATCTTCTTCATATACAAAGGAACGAGATATCATGTCATTCCCTCTGCCGAGTCTTCCTCTTCCTTGGAAGAATGAATTTGACTTGGGGTTTTTCCCTCATCGTCTGATTCGGAGTGGGACATGGGTTTCACATCCCTCCTATGGTTTTTTGGTTCAAGTGGGATATTCCACTTGATTGCAGAACCCTCTTGTAAGTCCCTTGATATTCTATCTGTTCTTTGAGAAGAAAGGACTATCCCACGTAGAGATTCTTCCGCCAGTGAGAAATATGCCCCCTGTGTATATCTCGGGGGGAGCGAGTACCCACGTCGTCGCTATTTTGGCGACAGGTTGCTTCAAAGTCGCTCATTTTTTTTGTTGAGCGTTGGCGACAAATGCCACCTTACCTCCGCTTTTCATTCATCTTCATCGGATGATGAAGGGTCTTAACACAGCTGATCCAATCGAGTCATTTTATCCATGAGCTCTTGGAAGGTTGTCGGCTTGAAAAGGGCCGTAAATGGGAACACCTTTGAATTTGGGTCAAGGGTGGCTATGAACATTCCCACAGCTGCAGCTTCATCGATACGTTGCTCGCATTTTGACCTGAGATTTCGCCATCGGGTAACATATTGAACCCAGGTCCCATTCGGTCTAACCCTTTCATTGACCAATGTCGTTACGGTAGTGCGTTTATTCACACTAGCGAATCTCTGACAGAAGAGCAGCTCCATCTCGTCGAAGGTATTCACGGAGTCATTCGGGAGTTCCGCATACCATTCGAGGGCAATGCTTTCCAGACAGCTGACGAACTGTCAGAGGAGAAGTATATCATTCTCTCCAGTGTTACCACACATGGAATTAAATTGCGCGATATTCTAGTGAGGATTCCCGGTTCCTTTGTATATGTGGAGTCAGAAGTATGTATTCTGGTGGGTACTGTATTTGATCGTAGCATGCCGGATACGGTCGACCGGTTTTGATTGGCCTATTTGATGCTTCACTGGCATAGTGAGTTTTGACTTGCTGAGCGATATATGTGTCCAGTTTTTCTTTTAGGAATCATTTCCTCCTCAGCCGTTAATGAGGTTTGCATAGGATTTGAAATTTCATCCTTATCTTTAAGACCGACTACCAGCGGTTCATCTGGCAGTGGTTCTGATTGAACCATCATTCTAGCCATATTCTGAATCAGAAGGGCCATCTGGTTCATTATAATGGACATTTATGCCGCTTCTTCATCTCTCTTTTTCAGAGCGCGCTTTAGGAAATCAATATCTGACTCCTTCTCTACTCTTTCTTCGGGGGCGTCCTCGGGATTTTTCTTAGGCGATGGATTAGCGTTTGCTGCTGCCTGAGCGAGCATCTCCTGTAGCTTTTCACGTTGCAGTTGAATTTTTGTCAGGGACCGAGTTTGAGGTCGGTGACTAGTAGAAACTCGAACTTCGTCTTTGGAATTCACCACATAGACTATGTGAACTACCATGCCCCCAGGCTTGGGGTGTTTGGAGTTTTGGCCTTTGGAGTTTGCTTCGGGCACTTGAGCTTTATTAGGCCTCTCTTTTTTGTTAAAAGCCGCTTTAGTTTTGGGAGGAACCGTTGTATCAGGATCCATCTTGGGATGAATCCCCTTGTATTTGAAAAGGAATTTGTCAGAATTTGGCTTACGTCTAGGGGATGAGCCGCGGTTGACGACAGAAACCTTCACTTGCTTCCACATCTTATATATAGATGAGGAAAGTTTTTTTAGGGAGCGAACTGGTTTTTGCTCTCATGGGATCTCCATAAGCTGCGGAGATTCTTCAATATTGAGGTAGGAGAATTTTGTATGACCCTTCACAACAGTTTGAAGCTGTTCCAGGTTGGAACAACAGCATTCACCACTGGGGTTGAAACAGGACCATACGGAGAACTTCCCCCAGCTCATTTTGTATAATGTCGATATCGACGTCGACCGTTTCTTACGGCCGGGATTTGATTAGCCTCAGGATTTTGCCGAGCCTGCCCCCCGTTTCCTTTGAGAGCTTGAATATTCTGCCTCCTGCATCGACTTTGATCCTTAGTAGGTACCAATTATTTGAGGACTGATTCCGTCGGCAAAACTGCAGCTTGGGGGACCAGCCTGTGGAAGACAGACTTCCTCTGGGCTTCCTCTCTCGGCCTTGAGGCACCGAGGGTGGGAGGTGGGAGTATCGACCCAAAGAGAAGCCCGTTGATTTCTTGAAGAACCGGATTGCAGAGATTTGAGGCTACAGGTGGCCCATACTTGACTCCACCGGATATGACAGAGCCTGAGTTGCTAGGATGGGAGCAAACACCATTCTTCATAGAGACAAAACGCCAGCTTCACTATCCCATCATCCAAAGGCAACCACAAACATATATACCGCGATTATTTGATCGCGGAAAAACACGACACACGAAGTGTGGAGTGGAAAGAGGAAAAGAGTCTCATTGGGCGTGCCAGAATCTGTTTACCGCCGAAAACAGGAGACGAAACCGCGTAGGATTGTCTTGCCTGAATTTGGGGGCAGATGCTATTTGAATTTATCTGTCCACCTCTCTGAAGATACCAAGTTGATTTATGGCACTGTGTACCGGAGGTTTGGACGGATGCGGCCCTTGTAGCATACTTCGTCAGATTCCCCCTCATTTGCGAGGGGGTTTTGATTATGGGGACGCTCTTCCCTGCAGGCGTAAGCCCCTGCAGTTAATTACGTTACCGCGTAGCGATAACCACTTTCTCCTACTCCAGAGATTCACTTCGTGTCGTGTGTGTTTGTTTTATTTTTTTTTGCCCGTGGATTGTATACGGAGACTAATTTATGTTGCCGCCCGTAGGGCGTGGATTAGTCCAAATCCGTATATTCTTAGATTTGGGTTTGGTTTGATTTAAGAATCGTTAATTTCGTTTGAGATTAAGTTCAACTTAAATGTTTGTTAAGGATATGTTAGTCCAATTTTAGACTAAGATCTTTTTAACAAGATTTTAGGATCATCCAGATCCAACAAAAGAGCATTTGGGCTCTATTGTTTTAGTTTAAGGACGTTACGGTCCGTTGTTAGTTTAAGAACGTTTCGGTCCATAGCTAGTTTAAGGACGTTTCGGTCCATAGCTAGTTTAAGGACGTTGCGGTCCGTAGATCACCATTTTTTAGGCGAGGGTTTAGTTTAAGGACGTCTCTGTCCGTTGTAGTTTAAGGACATTTCGGTCCGTTATTAGTTTAGGGACATCTCGGTTCGTTGTTACTTTAGAGACATCTCGGTCCATAGCTAGTTTAAGGACGTTGCGGTCCGTTGGGATGTGCTCATCGGTTTGGGAGTGCACCAAGAGTTGTTGTTTGTCGGGACCCTCCACCTCTCTGAAGACGTTGAAGAATTGCAACGACATGTATCAGAGGTGTGGAGAGATGTACCCTTAAACCAAATTCAAGATTGAGGGAAGAGATCATGGTGGACCATCTAAGAATCATTAGTCATTTTTGGAAGACTAAGATTAACTTAGGAGATGTGTGATGGACATTGTTCTGGTCAATTAGTTTGGAAAGTCATAAGCATAGAGGCCTAATCTATTTGGAGATCCAAAACGTTTTAATCTTAAGAAGACTTAGCCAATTTGGGGCTGAAATCGGCTTCTCATAGTGTTAAACACTAATATATGCTCGGTGCTCACGTGCTCTCACGTGAGTCTCTAAAGCAGTGTTAAACACTGAAATTTTGGGCGCTCACGTGTGGCACGTGAGGCGCCTGAAAGTTGGCGCTGTAGACTTGGGTCCAAATCCCCGTCTGTATATAAGTGTTAAACACTTAATTCTTGTGATCATCACGTGAAGCGCCCCAGAGTTGGGCACTGCTTCTTTGGGTTTATTCCCTCTTCCTTTTATAAGTGCTAAGCACTTAGCTCATATAATGCTCACGTGCGAACACGTGAGGTGCTCAAAAGTGAGTGTTGTCTTTGGATTTTTCCCCTTTTCTATTTAAGCAACTGTTTGGGGGTCACGTGAGAACACGTGATTCGATCTCAGTCATTCCTTTTTGTTCATCAGAGGTTCTCACGTGGGAACACGTAACCAATCTTTTCTTTTATATGCATAGAGATTTTGATATGAGTTTTAAAAATCAGGTCCCTTGTTTTATAAGAATTAAATTGTTTTACAGGGTTAAACCCTAGTTTTATCAGAGGAATTAAATTCCTATATACTTTTGGAAGAATTAAATTCTTTGAACTTAGTTTTTTCCCCTAAGTTTTGAATCTGCATAACAGAATCTCTTCGATAAGAATTAAATTCTCAACTTGTGGGGAGATCTGCTTCTGCAGACCTCAACCAGAGGAAGAACTAAGTTCTTTGAGAACAGTTAAACTCTTGATTTGAAAATTAAATTCTCTTTTGTTTTGTGGGAGCTTTTTGGGAGGCTTTTGTATATTTGTTTAGAAGCTTATGGGGTGGTCTCCTCCTTTTTAGATTTAACCTCCTTACTCCTATTTATAGGAGAAGAGAAAAAATCAATTTGTTGAGAAAATCTCTCATTCAGAGATCTTGATTGATTTCATGATCTTTTAGATCAATCGATGAATTTTATTCATCGTTGGATTTTTAATCCAAAGGCTCTCTGTTTGACAGAAAAGATTTTTTGTTTGTCTACCAAGATTAAGAATATTTTGTTAGTTTTAATAAGATTAGAATTTTATTCTATCATATCTTTTTAGTTTAACAAGATTGGAAATATATTTTCTTAATATGGATGTCTTATTAACGTAGAATTTTATTCTTGTGAATATCTTGTTAGTTTAACAAGATTAGGAATATATTTTCTTAATATAGAATTTAATTCTATCATATGGATATCTCGTTAGTTTAACATAGAATTTTATTCTTATCATATGAATATCTTGTTAGTTTAACAAGATTACGAAAATATTTTCCTATGATAGAATTTTATTCTACCATATGATCACCGTTGGATCTTTGGTCCAAAGGTCCTCTGTTTAACAGAGAAGATTTTTCTAGTTTGAGGAAAATCAAGAAAATATTTCCCAAATAGAATTTAATTCTATTAGATGATTTAATTGATGATATTTTATTACCATCGGATTTTAAATTCAGGATTCTCTGTTAGAGAAAGATCTTTCCATATTAGAAAGATCAGGAAAAATATTTCCCAAATAGGATTTAATTTTATCACATAGAATTTAATGGGAATATTTTAAATTGGGGCGCTCACATGCTTTGCATGTGAGAGGCAAAAGAACTCACATATTTAGCATGTGACCCCTGCCGTGGGTTTTAGCCTGTTTATGTTCAGCGCTCATATACTTTGCGTATGAGCGCTCACGTGTTTTACACGTGAGACCTGTTTGGCCATTAGTTGTTTTATTTAGTTTATTTTCAGTGCTCATATACTTTACATATGAGCGCTCACGTATTTAGCACGTGAGGCATGTTTGGCTATTAGTTATTTATGTTCAGCGCTCATATACTTTGCATATGAGCGCTCACGTGTTTAACACGTTAGGCATGTTTGGCCCTCAGTTGTTTGTTTTCAGCGCTCATATGCTTTGCATATGTGCGAACACGTGTTTAACACGTGATGCCAAATTTTGAGGACTCTCCCCCTTTTTTTATAAGGGAACAAGTAGCACTTGGCCGAAAATTTGGCGGGAACAGAGCCCATAGGATTCTTGCTTGACTATAAGCATTATGATGGCGATCATATATGTGGGAGTTAGGTGGTCTATAAGCACATCCTTAAATGTCTCTAGTCGAGAGAGTATCGAGACTGGGCATCTACTCCGGATTAGACTAGTGTATACTTTTCAAGACCCCGACGAGGGGCGGTGGCTGGTCTCACCAGCCATTGGTGTTAGTTAGTCACCTTAGATAGTATACAAGTGCTCATTGGGTTATGAGTTACACTGAACGGACTCGCCGGGAACATGCTAGATGGTATTATACCTATTATCAGATAGCAGTTTTCAGATGACATGAGTACAGGTTAGTCTGTCGACCTGAGATCGTCATTTTTCTCGTGTAAGTTCCCACTGTGCTTTGATTACTACCCTACTACGGCTCAAAAGAGTTATGCAAACAGATTTTGGTTGGGTACAGTCCCGAGCCACATAGAGGCAGTGAGCGGATCGTCGGGGATTCGTCTCTCCTGGTATTAGGGGTTGATATCGCACTGTGCACAGGTGACCATCACCAGAAATCCTTGGCCAAGGTAGACGAGAATTACTGATTTAGATCAGTAGTTTTTCAGTGGGTGATGGGCTACATACCGTCACGAAATATCGTGTTATTAAGAGTCTGACTTTATCCACCCCCTAGACCCGATATGCGATACTCTTAGACGAACAGACCGAACTGTACGGAGATTGTCACAGACATGCTCAGTAGGGGTTTGGATGAGTTTGCTCGTCGGCCTTCCTTTCGCTTAATACCTGGATAGCCGTTACGTACAGCTAGTGCCGCTGACGTGCTTGTGGTTAAACCCACTGCCAGCATATTGACGGGTCTTTAGAGTCCCGCACAGAGGATTTCCCTAGTTCAGGCGAAATGATATAGTAGCCGTATTTTGATACGTGCAGGGTTCCAATCGAATGATTGTACTTGTTACCGGGACTTTCGATCAGACGGTTGATAATACTAGCCGGCTCGGGTTTAAGTCGAATTATTAAATCAGGTATTGATTTAATAATTTATGTATATGTATTTCGATATATATATTCTAGTATTATGTTCTTTGTGTTATTCTATCTCTTTGGGTATTCGTATTTTGGTACGAATACAGGTATGTATATACAGTTGAGTGTAATCCGTATTTATACGAAAAAAATTCTAGAAGATGGACACCTCATTTTGGTTTATCCATTTATTAAATTAAATGGAAATGAGGTGTAAAGGTAAAGAAGAGAGTATGGTGAGACCCATGCTTGAATAGTGTTGGCAAATGAATTATTAATTCATTTGTGCTCTCTATTCAAGTATGGTTGTTGTTTTACAAAACCATGCTTGATGTTTTTCTCTCTCTAGAGTTTTTCCTCACTTGTTATTCACTTGAGCTTTTCACTTGAGTCTTGCATGGTTGGTTTTAGAAAAACACTCTCACCATTTGCTTCTTCTCTCTTCACTACGTTTTTTGAGCTCCTCCTCCTTCTTCTTCATCTTCTACCCTACCGTCTCATGTGTTAAGAATTAAGGATAGAAGAGAAATACATACACACTTAGAGTAACTCACTACATCTCTAGGAACTCTAGATTATCAACCTAGAGTCCCTAGTTGCTTCAATAGATTCTTAGTGTGGAGCTACAGCTATGAGATGCATCCCTCGGATGGATCATCTTCGATGGAGGAAGACCGGCGGCCAAACTCGATCGAGGACACCTCAAAGAGCCAAAGAAGAGGGTAGAAGACTGAAGGACATGAATCATTCGGTATAACACTTCTATCTTTTATAGCTAGTTTTAGATTTATGGTTCGATTTTAGGACGGGTTTTTAGCGCAAGTTTTATAAACACCATTTTTGTTCCACATCGGCCGCGGTAGATGGCCAAGGTGCTAGCAAACCCCAACAGTATTGAGTAGGAATGAAATAGTATTTACTCATTCTTAATTTTTATCATATCTAATTCTTCTATTTACTCGAGACTTATATCATAGTAAATAATTAACAAAACACCATTATGCTAAAGTATTGAAGAATTAGATAATTAATAACTTTAATTTTAGACTTTGCGAGATTTATGTTCACCTTGTTGGGTAACATCACTTTAGTTTTGATACTGGAAAAAGCACTATTTAACTATTTTACGCACTGACGATGCTTTTGGTTAAGTTTTATGTTTTCAGTGTGAAAGACTTAACAGGATTTGCAATATTGATGGAAAAAACAAGTATAGCGATATCGAAGAACAAACGAATACGATGATATGGATATAGATTTTCAAGACGTACAAATGATGATATCAAAAGAACGAGCTCCAGTGCAAATAAAGTGAAAAGGGGACATAACAACGATGATATATCAAGACGAAGAGTAAAGCATCAAAGGGACATGAATTCAGAGTTGAAAACTCAAAGAGACTCAGAGAATGTGCAATAACGGTGTTAAACATGTATTTCTCTTTTTATTGAATCACAGGTATCTCGTATGAGTCACACGATTTTAAAGTTTTTAAAAATTTCTCAAGTATCTGAAATATCAGTTTTTGAGACGTCTCAACTTTATTTGAGACATCTCACATATCCCTTGGCTCTTTCATTTCTAATCTGTTGCTATGAGACGTCTCAACACTTGCCTACACTTCATATTTTTTTATCTGTCTTTATAAGACGTCTCATGTCATGTTTGAGGCATCTTAAAACCTGCCTGCATTTAACATTTCTGCTTTGTTGCTTTAAGATGTCTTATATCCTAGTTAAGATGTCTCAAATATATTCCCTATAACTCTTTTCTGCTTTGTCTGAGACGTCTCACATTATCTTAAGACGTCTCATAATGTGCTTGCAATTAATGTTTTTAATCTGTCTCTTTGAGACGTCTCAGGCATTTATTGAGACGTCTCAACTGCTGACCGTTTGAAATTGCTGAAATTATTCTTGACCAATTTCTTTCCAGTTTTGTGGGATTCTTTCTCAGTTCTTTAAATATAGTCCTGGTCGAATTATTTCATAACAATTCTACAGATTAACTATTATCTCTCTTACTCTATTGTGATCATTATCTCTCTCAAGTTTTCGAAACCCTAGTCTTCATCAAGTTTGAAATTCGTTTGGGTTTTTCGAAAGCTTTCGTTTTTAATTCTTGCAAAGGATTTTCTAAACTGGTTTTGAATCTCTTGCCTTTGCAAAATCTTGATCTCTATTTCAAATTCTTTTATATTCTTTTGAGATCAAAAAAGGCTTAAACTTGATTTTATCAAATACCCTAATTCTTCGGTTTTAAAACTGTGTTTGATTCATATACGAGATTAGGAGTTAGTTTAGGTTTCTTGTATTGTAATTGTGAGCTGTAAAGGTTTGATCTGAACCTGTTGAAAAGATTACTCGGTGGAGGCTGTCCATCTTTGTGAGTTGTAAAGGTTTGATCTGAGCATGTTGAAAAGATTACCAGATGGAGATGGTCCATCAGTTATAAAAATTTCTTCAGCTTAAGAAGGTTTGAATAGTGGATGTTCCTAGGGGAGGCCTAGGCGGAGACTAGATACTGTGGGTATCGAATTTCGTTACCAATCGTCAGTGTCTTTCTGAGTTTGCATTTTTTGATCTTTATTTATTCTATTGTTTGCATAATTTTATTATTTATATTATCTTTTCGCAACATTTATTGTATTGAGCAATAAAGTTTTAATTGTTAGCCATTTGTCATATTCACCCTCTCTAGGACACTTTTCAATTGGTATCAAAACGGTTAGCTCTCTTTTTGGTTTAAAACCCTAGAGCTTAGATACTATGGCTAACAATAATAATATTATTCAAAATAATAGACCACTAGAAGGTCAAGCCACTAATCGGCCACCACTCTTTGATGGCACGAACTACAACTTCTGGAAAATTAAGATGCGGATTTTTTTCTAATGCATTGATCTTGATATTCTAGATGTTGTAGAAGATAAGTTTACTACACTCGCTAGACCTTATGGTGATAATGATCAGAAAAATATGGCTTTGAATATAAAGGCGATGAATGCATTACATTACTCTCTTTTACCTGACGAGTTCAATTGGATCTCCATGCGTACTACTGCACATGAGATTTGGAAAACTCTCGAAACTTCTCACAAAGGGACGAGTCAAGTGAAAGAAAATAAAATCAATCGTCTCATGAGTGAGTACGAACAGTTCGAGATGAGTACTGATGAAACAATTGATGTAATGTATTCAAAATTTAATAAGATCGTTACTGAACTTTTCAATTATGGAAAAACTTTTACAGAAAAGGAGAAGTGCTTGAAGATCTTGAGAGTTCTCATGGAAGAATGGCAACCCAAAGTCACGGCTATTAAAGAAGCAAGCAACTTAGATGAACTGACTTTGGAGAACCTTGTTGGAAAGCTCAAGACTCACGAGATGAAACTTAATAACTTTAGGGCAAAGCAGAAAGATGAAGAACCTTCAAAGAAAAGAAGTCTAAATCTAAAGGCAAAGAACGCTCCACTAGAAGAATTGGAAAGCGAAAGCGACTAAAGCGAAAACAAAGATGACATGGCCGCTCTCGCAAACAAATTCATGAAGTTCATCAAATTCCAAAACTTCAAGAAAAGAGGAAATTACCGCTATAATAGAAATTCAAGTTCTTCTACTAATCCCATTTGTTATGAATGCCACAAAAAGGGTCACATGAAAGCCGACTGCCCAACATTGAATAAAGACAAGAACAGGTACAAGGATGGTAAGGACATGTATGAAAAGAAAAGAACGTTCCAAGTGAAATAGGACGAATCAGATTCAAACGATTCGAACAATGATGAAAAGCCCGTTGCCAACATGTGTTTTATGGCACATGATGACAACTACAAGGTAAATGATGATGATCTTGATAGTTTAGATTAAGATGAGTTGATCGATTTATATATTGAATTGTAAGAGAACATTCAAAAATTATTTTCTAAGTATAAAAGTTTTTAAAAAAAACTTCTTCTATCTTTTGCAACTCTTGTATTATTCTTAAGAAAGAAAATGATGTTTTGAAAGATAATATCACTGATTTAAATACCAAACTTGAAACTATCAATGTTGAGCATGACGATTTAGTATCTTCCTTTAAAGATTTTCAAAACTCAAATGCTAAATTGGAACATGAGCTCATTAGCACTAAAACTAAGACTACGAAGCTTGAAGAAACTCTCGTTAAATTGAACAAGTTGAATATCGTACTTGGTGAATTTAGTAGAAATCGGAAATCTTATGGTCTTGATTTTGATTCTAACATCTCGGCTGGCATTTCAACCAATAGATTTCTTAGAGGCACTACTTATCGATATGGCCATAGACATACTTTGAAAACTTGTCATTATTGTCTTACTCTTGGCCATATCATTAGATATTGCCCTATCAAAAACAATTCAACATATAAATATCACTTTGTGGTTAGAAGTAGCGTTCTTAACCGTAATATTAAATCATCTACTTCTAGATCACAGTTTTATAGTACTAACCGCCGTGGACCTAAGATGATTTGGGTACCAAAGGTCAAAAATAAATATCCTATTTCAGGTACCCCAACTGTAATAACGTAGAACCACACGGTATCTTAATAGTGGGTGTTCGAGATATATGACCGGTTATATATCTAGTTTCGACTCACTATCAAAAGAGAAAGATAGCAGCGTCATCTTCGAGGATAATAAGAAAGGGTACATAAAAGGTAAGGGTAAAATCACGGTAAGCGATTCTACCGATATTGATGACATTTTGTATGTTGATAATTTGAAGCATAATTTATTTAGCATTAGCCAATTTTGCGATAAAGGATACACTGTTGTTTTGGATAAAACGAGTTGCAAAACTTTTAAAGATGACAAGTGTATTCTTTCTGGTAAAATGCACTATAATACTTATATTGTTGATCCAAATAACGTTGCTAATGTGAAAGTTAAGTGTCTAGTTGCAGACGATGCAGATACATGGCTTTGGTATCGTAGGTTTGGTCACACATCAATGGATTTGCTAAACAAATTGCTAATGGTGACTACGTGAGAGAGGAATTCCAAAATTGAAGTACGAGAAGGATATTGTGTGATACTTGTCAATTGGGTAAACATGTAAAGTTTTCATTCAAGATGAAGATCGAGGGAATATCTTCCAAACCCCTTCAACTATCACATATGGATTTATTTGGTCCATCTAGAATTTTGAGTCTAGATGGAAAATCATATGTATATGTAATAGTTGATGACTTTTCACATTTTTGTTAGGTATTCTTCCTTGCTAGTAAAAATGATACGTTTAATATTTTTAAAATCTTTTCTAAACGTATTCAAAATGAAATGGATTTCAAAATCTCCAAGATCCATAGCGATCACGGAGGAGAATTTTAAAATGCCTTGTTTAAAGAATTTTGCGAAGAAGTTGGTTTTAAACATGAGTTCTCTTATCCAAGGTCACCACAACAAAATAATGTTGTAGAGAGGAAAAATCGTTGTTTACAAGAGATGCCGAGAACCATATTAAAAGAAAATTCTTTACCTAAGTATTTTTGGGCTGAAGCGGTCGGTATCGCTTGTTACATTTTGAATCGAATTTTGTTACTAATTTTTTTAAAGAAAATTCCTTATGAGCTATTTTATGGAAATAAGTCATCCATAAAATATTTTAAAGTATTTAACTGCAAATAATTTGTTTTAAATACTTTGGATAATTTAAGTAAATTCGATTTTAAAAGTGATGAATGTATTTTTCTTGGTTATTCCTTAACTAGTAAAACTTATAGAATATTTAATAAAAGGACTCAAAATATTTTTGAAAGTGTGCATGTAAATTTTGATGAGTTTAATATTCCTATCAAGAAAAGTTCTAGTTCTGATGATGCAGATATAGATGATGGATTATGAGAGATGAACACTAAGGATGATGCAACTGAAGATCCAAAGGAAGACGAACCAAATGTTGATGTACTTCAAGAACTTTCTAAGGATTAGCTCTTCAACAATGATCATCCGAAAACGCAAGTAATAGGTAACATTGAACATAGAGTAGTTACTAGATCGTCTTGTCTAGATTTAGCTCTTATTTCAAAACTTTTGCTTCTATTCGTGGATCCCTGAATTTAATAGACATAGATGCATGATTTCATGGTGATTTTGGATTGATTTTGTGAGATTTGAATATTGTTTTATGGTTTGGAGAATAGTTTTTATGAAACTTGAAAATTTTATATTTCTGGATTTTGATGTGATGATATGCTCTAGAGTAATTTCAAAGTTCACTTTACCGAATGGCATCTGCAACCCTTTTAGGAGAACTCAGTTGTGGATTTCGTTATTCATAACGAATCCTATTTACGAGTCTAGCAGAAACGTTTAGAGAATCCTTCACAGGATATTCGATTCATCAAGTGAGAAATAAAGTTAAACGGTTTATATTATGTTTTTCTATGAGATTTGATGGTAAAATGGTTTTAAAAAATTTAATACTATATTTTTATTAAGCCTCCAATGCTGAAAAGTCGATAAACGAATAAGAATACGCATAAATCCCTTGATTTGTCATGTTTAAGCTTTTAAGACATCTCAAAAACTCACCCTTCTTCAATTTTTCTGATATTTGAGTGTATCTGTGTTTGAGCCGTCTCAAAATATGTTGAGACGTCTTAAAACTTGACTCCTTCTCTTTTTTTGAGCTCTATTCGTTTAAGATGTCTCAAGGAATCGTTGAGACGTCTCAACCTGATTTTTCCGTAGTTTTTCGATTCTATTTAAAATGGACCCCACCTTGTTCTTCTCTCTCAAGCTATCTTGACTCTCTCTCCAGCAAAACCCTAAAACCTAAAGTCATATTCCCTCGATCAATTTCTTCTTGAGATTGGTTGATTTCTCTTGATCCCTTCACAAATCTCCATCGATTCTTCTCTCGTATCACTCGATTCTCAGACCTCAACTAATCTCATGGTCCCTAGAACAAGAAATTCAATAGGGGAAGCGAAGAAATCCTTGATCCGACAAGAATCAGACTTCGATGTGGAATTAATCCCTCAACCTTCTAAGCATTTGAATCCTTATTTTGGAACTAGTAGAGGACGTGTGAAAGTCTTAGCGAAAAGTCCTCCAAGACCCAAATTCAGAGTTAATCATCGGTCTTCATCATCTACTCCATCTATTTCGACACTAAACCATACACCCTCTACTCCTTCACTGTCTTATATCTTTCATACACCCGTTCGCACCTTTGATTGTCGATATCACAAGCGAGACCACCTTGTACTTCTCAAATTGAATTTGACTCACAAGGTTTTAACTGGATCGGTGATAAATCTCGATTGTTTGGATGATTAGCATATTAAATCCTTGTTTCAGTTTCAGGGTTGGATGGATTTTCTATCACTCAATTGCACGACCTATCCTTACGTTGTTAAATGTATCTTTGCTAACCTAACTCGTAAACCTCAATTGCTTGAAACTCTTAATTCCTACTTTTATCGCGATTTCTCATTTGATCTTGATTACTATTTTGAATATCCCGAATTCTGTTCTTGATATATATGACTACTCTCTTTCCACTTTCTTGTCATACCCCATGAACGAAAATCCTGTGCCTGCTTTTCTTTTGTTACATAACAACGTTACTCTTGTTGACTCCAAGCTTATGGAACATATGATTCATCATCCCCACATTGTCGCTAGAATTCTTGGTTTTTGCATACTTCCTAAAGAGGGAAGTCGATATAAATATACCGGTTGTCATAAGCTCTTTGTCTATTGCATTCTGAAAAGGCTTCGTATTAATCTACCTTTGCTTCTTTGCAAGCATATGTTTTTCCTTGTCAATGCTCGCAACAATCTTGCTTTCGATAACATCATCACCAAGATTCTTGATTCTCATTGAAAAATTCCCAACTCAAGTCCCCGACAAACCCTTCACTTATTGCAATATGAAGTTTATGTATATCTCTCCTGATGATTCCGTCGTTCCTGATGATATTGATGATTCTCACTCCTCTCCTCTCAATCCTGAGCCCGTCCAAGAACCAGAATGGTCTTCACCTGCTCCATCTCCTTCTCGTACTAATGAGCATATTCTGCAATCCGGTCTTATTCCCGATGTGGTTCCTCCTTCTCATATCGATGAGCCTCCTTCACACAGAGACCTTATTCATCGTGCTCCTCCTCACACCCTACTCCTCTTATTCTTTCCGACTTTGAGCGATATCTTCTGTCTCGGATTGACAGCCTTGAAGCTCACCTTCTTGATAGACGGAATGAATCGGAAAATAGATTGGATGTAGCTAATAGGAGAATCATTTCGGAGACCCGTATTATGGAGTTCATTACACGATACTTTGAAGTTCAACCTCCACATCATCCTCCATTCTATCATTCTCCATACTTTGGCACTCCTCTTTCGACTGCTCCAGCGGCTCCTACTGATCCTACTGCACTCTCGAATTCTACTAATCCGGCTGCCCCTACTCGTCAGTGCTTCGTCGATGGTTAACAATTGGAGCGTAGTTACTTTGGGTTTTTTTTGGAGGTGGTGCTATTTTTTTGGTTGTGATGGTTAAGATGATATTTTGGTGGATATGGATGATTTATTTTGGTTTTGCTTTGTTTGGATATAACTTGGATATCATTATGTGCATTGAATATCGTTTGGATATTTGGATATGGATTGTTTTGGATATGGACATTTGGCTATGTTATTTTTGTCGCTATCTATTTACAGGTACTACCTTTTTTATTTTTGACAAAAAAGGGGAGAAAAAGTATATATATTTACAATTATATATATTTACAGGTATATGACATGCTTTTGATGATGATGATGGTATTGCACTTATTCATTTTTTAAAGATCTATATTTGAATTCTCGTATGTATATATATGGATATTGAATTTAGAGGGAGTTTTTAGTACTTTTCTGTGTTCTTACATTTGGTTATGTCTTAATATCATATACTGTAAATAGGTTTTGTCAAATATCAAAAAGTGGGAGATTGTTGATCTTGTTGGGTAACATGACTTTAGTTTTGATATTGGACAAAACACTATTTAACTATTTTACGTACTGACGATGCTCCGGGTTAAGTTTTATATTTTCAGTGTGAAAGACATAACAGGATTTGCAATATTGATGAAAAAGAAAAGGTATAGTGATATCGAAGAGCAAACGGATACGATGATATGGATATGGATTTTCAAGTTGTACAGATGAAGATATCAAAAGAACGAGCTCTAATGCAAATGAAATGAAAAAAGGACATAGCAACGAAGAAATATCAAGAGGAAGAGTGAAGTATCAAAGGGACATGAATTTAGAGATGAAGACTCAAAGAGACTTGGAGAATGTACTGCAAAAGTGTTAAACTTGTATTTCACTTTTTATTGAGTCGTAAATATCTCGTATGAATCACACGATTTTAAAGTTTTTAAAAATTTCTCAAGTATCTGAAATATCAGTTCTTGAGACGTCTCAACTTTATTTGAGATGTCTCACATATCTCTTGGCTCTTTCATTTCTGATCTGTTGCTAAGAGACGTCTTATGTAATGTTTAAGATGTCTTAACACTTGCCTACACTTCCTGTTTTTTGATCTGCCTCTATAAGATGTCTCATGTCCTGTTTGAGACGTCTCAAAACTTGCCTGTATTTAACATTTCTACTTTATTGCCTTAAGACGTCCCATATCCTAGTAAGATGTCTCAAATGTATTTCCTATAACTCTTTTCTTCTTTGTCTGAGACGTCTCACATTTTCTTAAGACATATTATAATGTGCCTGCAATTAATGTGTTTTAATCTGTTTCTTTAAGACGTCTCAGACATTTATTGAGACGTCTTAACTGCTGACCGTTTGAAGTCTCTGAAATTATTCTCGACCAATTTCTTTCCAGTTTTGTGGGATTCTTACCCAGTTCTTTAAATATGGTCTTGGTCGAATTATTTCATAACAATTTTACAGATTAACTATTATCTCTCTTGCTCTATTATGATCCTCATCTTTCTCAAGTTTTCGAAAACCTAGTCTTCATCAGGTTTGAAATTCGTTTGGTTTTTTTCGAAATCTTTCGTTTTTAATTCCTGTAAAGGATTTTCTAAATTGGTTTTGAATCTCTTGCCAAAATCCTGATCTCTATTTCAAACTCTTTTATATTCTTTTGAGATTAAAAAGGGCTTAAACTTGATTTTATCAAATACCCTAATTCTCCGGTTTTAAAATTGTGATTGATTCATATACGAGATTAGGAGTTAGTTTGGATTTCTTGTATTGTAATTGTGAGTTTTAAAGGTTTGATCAAAGCCTTTTGAAAATTAGTTTGGATTTCTTGTATTGTAATTGTGAGTTTTAAAGGTTTGATCAAAGCCTTTTGAAAAGGTTTATCAGTTGTAAAGGTTTCTTCATCTTAAAAAGGTTTGAATAGTGGATGTTCCTAGGGGAGACCTAGACGGAGATTAAACACCGCGAGTATCGAATTTCGTTACCAATTGCCGGTGTCCTACTGAGTTTGCATTTTCTGATCCTTATTTATTATATTGTTTGCATAATTTTATTATTTATATTATCTTTCCGCAACATTTATTGTATTGAGCAATAAAATTTTAATTGTCAGCCATTTGTCCTATTCAACCCCTCTCTAGGACACTTTTCATTTTAAACAAGTTCTGAGCTTTCTGATATGGTAATAACAACAATATTTCTTACTGCTCTATTTATCAAAGATTATCTTTGACATCTATATTATTCGCTCATATGATTTATTATTTGTACTTATTCTTCTAGATTTTAAAATCTACAGAAAAGCTCTGCTCAAACTTGATAAGAGCTCACTCAGACCTTATTAAACAAATAAACAAACCGAATTTGATCAAGTTTTAAGTTCGTTTATATGAATACAAACCATCTAAAGCTCAGCTCAGTTTGTTTGGCTCGTTTAAAAATCCTACTCCATTTAGACATCACTAACAAAGTCTATCTCTTACTTTTTCTAAAGTCGTCTTTGAAACTTCACCTAAAATCACAATATTTGAATCACATAAAATTAGTTTTTACCGTACGATATCCACAATACATTCACGCATGGTGCTTCCGTACATGCAACAAACCGGTAGACATAAAATCTGTTAGAAGACTCTAAATAATACAAAAGCAAGGTTGCATCAAAAGCTTTTTCTCCCAAAATCGTGCTTTGTTTTGATTTTAGTTATTTCATAATGTTGAAGTTGATGGTATATAAGTTTCATGTAGCCACGGACGGTCAACGAACAACAGCTTAAAACAGGAGGGGAATTACAAGGGATGAGTGGATTCAAGACAAGGACGCCTTTTTTTTTAATCTAATATATTCTCTCTTCCTCTTCTTGTGAACCACCCTGCGAAAATTACAAAATTTCAAGTAAAATAGCTAATCATCATCTAGTTTGGATCCGGCGGCGGCATCATCATCATCATCATCTGGATCTACATCAACAATATCTGGAACCCAGTTATCATCCGAATCATTAGATAATGCTTGAACCTTAAATGATAAGCTCAAATCTTTACCCGCTTGAACCTTAAATGATAAGCTCAAATCTTCAAAATTATTGCCCGCATCTTTAGACAACGCTTGATCCTTAAACAATACGCCCAAATCTTCAAGTTGGTTGTCTAATATATTCTCTCTTCCTCTTCTTCTTCTTGTGAACCACCCTACGGAAATTACAAAATTTCGAGTAAAATAGCTAATCATCATCTAGTTTGGATCCGGCGGCATCATCATCATCATCATCTGGATCTACATCAACAATATCTGGAACCCAGTTATCATCCGAATCATTAGATAAGGCTTGAACCTTAGATGATAAGCTCAAATCTTCAAAATTATTGCCCGCATCTTTAGACAACGCTTGATCCTTAAACAATACGCCCAAATCTTCAAGTTGGTTGCCCGCAGCTTTACTAAGATTAGAGTCGTTACTTGCAAAATCAGTAGCATTACTTCGTTCCATCTCGCTACTCGAAGCGTTTATGTGATTTGTGTTCGGTGGTTCACTGAGTCCATTGTTGAGCAATGAGTCATTTGTAAATCTCGCATTTTCACCAATGGGTTCTTGATGAATCTCCATGTTTTCTTCTCTAATTGGTTCATCAACCAAATTCTTTTCTACTTGAGCCTCTTCTATAGAGCCCCTCCATGACTGCTCTTGATTTTCTCTGTGTTTAGTTGCATTGTTATCATCCATTTTAGGTTCAACACTGTTGTTAATCCAGCTATTATAAAGGTCATCATCGTTATTGTCATCTACGTTATCGATAGTTTTTGGATCATGCCTTGAGAATGAGGAAGTATTGAAGTTATGATAATTGTAATTGAATCTCTCATCGAATGCTGAGGTTTTGGGAACAGGAGCATCGATGAGGGGAAGTGAACGAGGGTGAATAAGAATCTCTAAGGCCAAAAGGGAATGCGCACAGAATGCAGCAAGCTTTGTTCCGGTTTCTTGCTTCCCTGAGAAAAATATTCAAACAATTAATTATATAGTGTAAATAGGAAAACAATATATCTGAAGTAAATAAACCAATTTATTTGATACACACACACACACGCAATGCATTAGTTTAATATGACCATCTAAGCCTTATTTTTTTGATGCAATATAATCGAAAACAATGTCAAGTAACCACTTGTGTCTGTGTGCACAACACTCATCTGAAAGAAATGAAAAAGGCAGAAATCAGATGCGATATCTTAGTGCCTTCTTTCATCACCATAATGATAGTGAGTAGCCTTCAAAATTAAAGAGTTGCTCGCCTATCGGCCATTAAAAAAAGGCATAGGATATCAAAACAATTTGTAAACTTCCATACAAAGTTCATTCTCAAATCTTATAAAATTACTTTTATAGACTTATATACAAAATAGTTTACTAATAAAAGGATTTATATAAGGTGCCACCTGACACTCAAACAGAAGGATGCCTACACAAATTCCAAATTGCAAAACTTAAAAAAGCATTTGTAAAATTTCAATAGTAGAGTTACCTCTGCGAAAAAGTTCAAGGCCTCGTGATAAATATGGCGGACGGACTTGTGCTGGGGAAAGAAGAGACGCTAACAATGCTTCTAACGCTGCAAGTTGAAAATCTGCTTGAGAGACCAATGACCCATCTCTTGAGTTGGGATACTTCCCTTCTCTAGCCCAACCCACATCGCACGCGTTTGTCGCAACATTTATCAAGAGGGAGTCCACATTGGACCTCCAACTCTCCGATCTTAAAGAACCACCCTGTGGGAAAAAACATAAATAACAAAAATCCAAGAACACTGTGAATCCTGGGTAACAAGGCCATAAAGAATTTGAAATGTTTAATAGAAGGCTAAATCACAGGAATACCCTTCATGTTTTTCAAAACCCGCCCTTTGCCCCCTCAGAGTTCGATGGTGTTATTATTTCCATAAAATCAAACTTTTATTCCCGCAAATACCTAAACTTCTATTAATTTTCTGCAAGTGCTTCATTAATGGTTTGCAATTGATATTCTTATTAAAGGAGTTCTTTGGGAATAAAAATTTGACTTCAACGGGAAAACATTAATGGTCATTAAAACTGGGGCAAACTGCAGCTTTTGAAAAGGGGTATTTCCTGCTATACGGACATAAGTGGGGGGTATTTCCTGCAATTTAGCCTTAATATTACAAAATATATGTACAAAGGCTTGGTCTGGATTGCACATGAACATAATCACATCACTTGCATAATGGAGCATGTTTAGCCGTTTGGTTAGCAACAATAGGACATGCATCACGTGTTACATGCAACAAATGTTTCATGCAGCATTTGTTGGAAAGAAATAGGCACAAAATTTATTGTTTGGTTGTATTCAACTTTTGAAGTTGGATTTCCAAATCCAATGAACTTTTTTTTTTGCAACTCCATTTTCATTTCCAACTCCCCTTGTTGCTAACCAAACATTGGAAATGAACTTTCGAAAAAAATGATGCATGCAACCCCAAATACAACAGAGGCTTTAAGTGCATGACGCATCTAACTTAAATAGGGTATAGATAAAAAGGCTAAATTACACCAAAACTAACCTTCACCGTAGTTTTTTTTTTCTTTCTAAACTACCTTAAAGTTATTCTATTATAATAAACTCGCTAAAACAATGGCTTTATGGGAGTTTTTGTTATTTATACCAAGACAGCTTTAAATGCAGCGCTGAAGGAATTTACTGTAATAAAAATAACTTTAAGGTGGTTAACTGATAACATGTTCATAAGCAAGGGTAGTTTAGTGAATTTAGCCTAGAAAAAATCTTTTGAATTATATTTATATTTATACATACCACAGTCAAAAGAGCTTCCACTGCTTTTAGTGCAGCTATCTTAACGAACAATGGAGTGAACATTTTTTTATCAATTGCCCTGGCTCCAGCACCAACCCCATTTGGTTGCTGCATTGTTGATCCAGAAGCATGCTTCCTTTTCCTATGGCCACTTGGTTGTGAGGCCTCACATGTTGATTTTGATAAGCACATACTAGAAGATGACCCCCCGGTCCCAAGACAATCGTTAAGGTCAATTAAAGCATTTTTTATTACTTCTTGCGCAGCATATAGAGCCATACCTGATTAAAAACCAACCTCATGAGTTAGTAATAACAACTCTCTTATTACTTTGGAAAATTTGGCATAAAAATAGAGAGAATATTAGAAGAGGTGACAAAAGCATCAAACAGATCCTACAAATAGCAGCAAGCATTCAAACAAGAAACGTGGATAAGCGAATTGTAGCAGTAAATGTCTTGGAGATAGATGGATTGGAAAATATCATAAGTTCAGCAAAAGATGAGATGAGAGGAAATAATTTACATAAGTAACAATTGTTTGAGACAGCCGAAATTCAACAACTGAGCCTTTTATCCCAAGCATATGGGAGCTTTTTATCCCAAGCATATGGGGTAGCTTACATGAACCAACATGAGAATCACGCCGGGCCGAGCACATGAATCCTCCGCCTCCACTCACTCCTATTGAACAATATATTTTCATTAAGGCCTTTAGCATCCATATCTTTTCGTATCGCCTCGATCCACGTTTTCTTCGGTCTCCCTTTAGCTCTTTTTACTTAGCCTAAATTGAGAATATCCATTCGTTGAACCGGTGGTTCTGTCGGTCTGCATCGCACATGACCAAACCATCTTAGACGGTTTTCTCGCGTCTTCTCCTCTACAGGTGCTACTCCAACCTTTACACGAATATCCTCATTTCGCACCTTATTTTTTCTAATGTTACCACACATCCAATGTAGCATTCACATCTCCGCTACATGCATCTTCTGTGCATGATATTTCTTCAGAGCACATCATTTTGTACCATACAATAAGGCATGCCAAATAGCGTTTCGATAAAACTTCACTTTCAATCTTAACGGAAAGTTACGATCGCACAAAAGCCATGTTGCACTTCTCCATTTTAACCAACCAGTCTGAATTCTCTGGTTGACATCGCTATCAATCGTCATCCTTTTGGATGATGAAACCTAGATATTGCTCGGTGACATCTCTTGCCCATCCAGTGTTATACCAATATGATCTTGACTTTTCTGTTTACTAAATTTGCATTGTATATATGTTGTCTTGGACCTACTCAATCTAAATCATCGAGATTCTAATATTTGCCTTCATAACTCCAATTTAGCATTAATACCTGTTTTCGTCTCATTTACCAGAATAATATCATCAGCGAATAACATACACCAATGTACCTCATCTTGAATAGTCCTAGTAAGTTCATCCATCATTATGGCAAACAAGAATGGACTTAAAGAAGATCCTTGATGGAAGCCAATTGTGATTGGAAAATCATCGTTAAGCCGCCGCAAGTCCTTACATTTGTCACCACTACGTCATACATGTCCTTAATTATATCAATGTACCTGATTGGGATTCCCTTCTTCATTATTATCCACCATAATACCTCTCTAGGGAGCTTGTCGTAAGGTTTCTCTACGTCAATAAAAACAATATGCAAATACCTTCTCTCTCGAAAACGTTCGACAAGTTGACGAAGTAAATGAATAGTCTGTGTCGTCGATCGTCCAGGTATGAACCCGAACTAGTTCTCTGTTATCTTCACCATAGTTGCATGAAGCGGAAGCAAGGGCGGAGGCGGGGAATCGCCAAAACTTAAAGAATCTTATGTTAAGAGCATCGGGGGAGTGCTTTATATATTATATTTCACACACACGTGAAATTATATAGATAAAATACCATAAAATTATAAAATTGCACCGTGAATTGATTAATTACAAGCTATATAATAATTCATTAGATTATAAGTCCAATATTTCATTAAAAGCCAAGAAGATGTAGAGACAATAACCGAGCCAAAAACTGAATCGAGATTCTGTTGTATGAGTCGAGATTCAGGTACGAATCTCAGTAAGAACCGCAGATTCGAGGTTCCAAATTGAGTTCGTGACATACACCCCAAGGTTCCTGCAACTAAGATCTTAACATCCTGCCTTAACCTGTGTTCAATCACCTTCTCCCAAAACTTCATAGTGTGACGTGAGTTTTATTTCACGGTAGTCTAAACAATTTTGAATGTCATCCTTATTCTTGTAGAGAGGTACAAAGATGCTCTTTCTCCACTCATTCGACATCTTTTTGGTTGCTAAATCTTATTAAAACAGGTATGTCAGCCATCTAACGCGTATCTCTCCTAGGCATCTCCATACCTCAATAGTAATCCCGTCTAGACCAATAGCTTTTCTTGATTTCATCCTCTTCAAAGGCTCTGTCACCTCGGATATTCTTATTTTACGCATGAAATCACGGTCTATATTTTGATATTGAATGACAAGTCCATCAAAATACTTAGAAAAACTTTTATTAAACAATTTGTGAAAATAATCTCTCCACATTTTCTTGATATCCTCAACTCGAACTAAACCTTCTGATTTTCATCTCTGACACTTCACCGCACACAAGTCTTTGTTCTTCCTTTCCCTCAACCGAGCAATTATATATATATATATATATATATATATATATATATATCATTTTCAACCTTCTTGATGTCCAACTTCTCGTATACCTCTTTGTAGAGCTTAGTTTTGGCTTCCCGAACAGATTTTTTAACCTCCTTTTTCGCTATCTTATACTTCTCAAATCTCTCTACACTCTACTCTTCTTCAAATCCCTCTTGATTTTAATAACAGCCGAAATTCAAAAGAGGAGTTAATTAATATCACAAAAGAACAATATAATTTTATGAAAATTGGATATATTCAGGGTAGACGCAGAGGGGGCACCAAACAAAGCAAGCTTACGTTAAGAAATTAAAAATAGATATCATATAAAATTATCGTGTAATTTGCAAAATAGTGACAAGTTTAAATAAGTTAATAATAACATAGGGGAAAAAATCTTTTCAATATGAAGATGAAGTTTAATGCAATCCATAGCCTTTTTAATAAAATGCAAAATAATTCAAAAGGTAATCATGGGTAGTGAGAATTGAACCTAACACCTTTTATTGGGAAGCAAAATGCATTACCAACTAAGCTAAAACCATATAGTCTCTTTGCTTATGCCATAAATATACATATAATACATGTCCAAAATATCTTAACTCATGTTTATAATCGATATTAGTCTCTTTTTTCAAAATTCCATCAGGGGCATGTGCCCCCTCGAGGCTTTACCGGATCCGCCCCTGGTTATAATTTGTATGAAATCTGCAATGGTCACATACAAAGAGTCCAAGAGGTACCAAGTTACAAGCAGTAGAACAAAATGGAATCCGAGGGAAATTGCATTTTTTTTAATATTAGGATGATAATGAAGAATATAACAGTACAGAGGATGAAAAGATAAGTATAGTGGAGACCTCTGGTTATTATACTTAAAATAACCTTTTGTTGTTTGTTGTACACCAACAATTGGATTAGGAAAAACATAAATCATTATTAAAAAAATAATTCGGAAGACCGGTGACTAGGTCACTTGACTGGAAATCAAGTTATTCTGGTGGTACAAGTTTAAAAACTGACCTGCCAAGCATGCCATATAAAAATAGATGAGACACCAAGAAGAATTTGCGAATAATAATATAAAAAAAGGAGAGTATAAAGATCTTTATCAGACTTTCTGTATCGGCTAACTAAAATACTTTGCCAGGTACATCAGGTTTACTGGGGAAATGGCAGCTCCACAGCTAACTATAATACAACAGCACGCGTTTAGAGTGATGTGACATCAAGAAAAGGATAAATGAAGCATACCAACACCAAAAGAGATCAGCAACGTCTGCATGATAGAATAAACCTTTGTCCTTATTGAAGGCAATGCTGCTCTCCTGAAATAATCTGTTAGGAGCCTCGCCACATGGGCAGCATGCGGTAAGAGTTGGCTGCAGGAAAATAATCATATTATTAGCTATGATAAAAAGACTTGTTAAAACTTCTCCACAAAGACTTTGGTTTTTTATGGCTATAATTTACAAAATTATCATAGAATTCAACACATTTCCCATAATGGCATGAACTTCGAAAATCTCCACAATCTATTAACAAAGCGGATCATTTTTTTCCAAAAAAAACACACAGTGGATCATCCCAGCACTACTTTTGCCCTTTTCAAATTTACCCTTGCTGCTGGCTCAACAGCTATCCTTAACATCTGACCTCTCTACCGCCTTTCCTTTGACAAATGTCCTTCTCTCAACAGGCCTCAACCTACAATCTTGCGATAAGTTAGGTCTTCCAAATATATATCTCAAATCTGCCCTGCTTTTTTTTTCTTTCCAGTTGCCTTTTCTATTACCTCCGCCCACCACAACAAAGAATCTATTTTAGGGTTTTTCCATCTTTGAGATTTCAATGAATGGCGAAAATCGATATATAGGGTGGCTTGTCTCATATTAGCTCTACAAGGGAATTCAAGGCCATCTCAAAGAGGGCAACTGAAGGAGTATGACGGCCATTTTTAATCCTTTACTGGATCAGAACCCAATTCTTTGAACATCACAATATGGTTTGTTTCATCTCCAGTTGTACTTTTTCACACATACGAAAATGATGAAAAAGTGAAGAAGATGAATGGAAAAACATGTCATGGCTTGAATCAGAGTTTGAGGAAAAAGGAGAAAGAAGATGAAGAGGTTAAATCAGGAAGGAGAAAAAAAACTTGCACGGGCTAGTTTAGAATTTGAGGGGGAAATGAATACTGACGAAGATTAGGATAATGTCTTCTATGATCAAAATTGAAGTGCAGTACGTGATAGTTGTAAGTCGATGTTGCACACTCTACGGGGTTTGTAGAGAGACGGAATTCATGAAAAACGAGTTTTAAGCATGCAACATTGACAAACCACCCAAGAACTACCATAAGCCCTAGTTAGCAAAAGCTTCATAGGATCTAATTTACTCAGATAGTGATTATACCTATGAGATTGAGTCCTTCGGATCTTCAAAGTCCTCTTCCTTAGCTTCTAGTCCGTCGGGATCAAGCTTAATCGCTGGTCTCCTCGTGTGAGACGATCCACATGAGAGTTTGTGGTTCAAGCTTCAACTTCAAAGATGAAGTTACTAAATGACCTAGTTTGCTAATCTAGGTTATTTATAAGATGTAGAGAGTGTTAATTGAATTTTTTTATCTTCAAAACCCTATGGTTCTCAACACAAGAGAGGGTTTAAGGTCAAGAAAAAGAGGGCGCTCAAGAGAGGAGAGAGAAGACAGCGGTGAGAATGAAAGGAAAAATGGCTTGGAAAAACTATCATCTTCATTTTCCAAATAAAATAATTAGCCATGCTTGAATAGCTTTCACAAATGAATAAACAAAAAATATAGTCATGTCTCTCACCATGCTCAAAGCCACCTCACCCCTCCACCTCATTTCTATTTCTAATAAATAGAAAACCATATAATGAGGTGTCCTTTTCTAGAAGCATTCTTGTATAAATACAAGAATATGTAAGTGCACGGCGGCGCCCCGGCCGTCACTCCGAGGCCAAAATGCGGAAACGATACTTTTACGAAACTTGTAAACCGGCACCACCGCGCACTATAAACCCGGATCGGGCCATTAATCTAATGCTAGCTAACTAGAGAAGGGGTAGAGAGATATACCGAGCGATCCGTGTCCTTCGGTCTTCTCGTCGTCATCCCGATCTCCCCGCGGAATCTCCGATCTTCATCTCCTCGTCGGAAGGGCACCACATCGCCGGGTTCTTTTACGGGCTCCCACCTCTGGAAGGAAGCAACTCGGGCACGAAGTTGGCGAGTCGACGTATCCAAGAATGTTGTAGGTTATACGTAGATCACCATGTCTCTAGGGGTTGTAAAAAGTTGCCATTTGGAAATGTAGAAGGAGATGTGCTTTGAAATGGTGCTATGGGATTTTTGTGTGAGCAAATGAGATGATAAAACCCCACACAAAAATTGGGCAGCTCCCATCAAAAGAAAAATGGCCGGCCAAGCTCTATGGAATGAGATGAGAGAGTGAGCAAATAATGCAAGAGAGAGAAAGGGTTATCATGATGAATGATGATCACAACTAAGTCAGAAAGCAAAACCCATCATCTCTCAAATCAAGCAAAAGTCAAGCCATGATAAATAAAGAATCAAATGATGGTTGAACCATCATGAAGCTACTACTCGCAAATAACACCCTCCACTTATCAAATTTGCATGCTTGCAAATAACCCTCTCCACCAATTTCCAGCCAAAGAAAGATACAAAGGAAAATGGCCGAAACGGAAAGCAAACTGGCAACTTCAGAAAAACGATCCCGTAATAAATTACAGGAAAACCCCGCTACTGTATATACATACCCGCATTTGTATTCCGACCGAATACAAACGCAATGAGACAAAATCTACACTGTACAATACCAGCATCCGGCTTAAACCAAAGCCCGCTAGTAATATCCGTCCGATCATGATCCGTGCAATACCGCACGTACATGATCGAACCCTGTCATATCTCCATACGGCCTCTACAGCGTTTAGCCCGAAACTTGAGAAAACGGTTTGTGGGGGACTCTAAAGACTCGTCAATACTTTGGCTGTGGATTTAACCACTAGCACGTCAGAGGTATTAGCCATACGTAACGGGCTACCAGGTATTGACCAAAAGGGACGTCGATGAGCGAACTCATCCTGACACCCTACTGAGCCTGTCAGTGACAATATCCGTACAGTCCGGTCCGTTCGTCTATGAGCATCGCATAGCGGGCCTAGGGGGTTGGTAAAAGTCAGACCCCCAAAAGCGGTACAAGTCGTGTCGGAGTGTAGCCTAGAACACTCTGAGATACTACTGGAATACCTACCAGTAAATCTCCTGCCTTGACGTGTAATGGCTCTCCTAGACACAACGCGACCTCACCCCCAATACCGGGAGAGACGAACCCCTGCAGATCCGCTCACTGCCTCCATGTGGCTCGGGACTGTACCCAACTAAAACCTGTTTGCACGTCTTCTTTGAGCGTGGTAGGGTAGTAATCAAAGTACAGTAGGAACTCACACGAGACAAATGACGATCTCAGGTCGATGAACTAACCTGTACACATGTCACTAGGGAACTGCTATCTGACGTCTGGTATAAGACCAACTAGCATGTTCCCGGCGAGTCATGTCCGGTGTACTCATAACCCAATGAGCACATATATACATCTTAGGTGAACCAACTGACACCAGTGGCTTGTGAGACCGGCCACCGCCCCTCGTCGGGGTCTCGACTGTATACACTAGTCTACTCTGGAGTATCGATGCCCTGTCTCGAAAACTCCCACGACTAGGGACCTTTTAAGGATGTGCCTATAGACCCCAGCTCCCACGTATATGATCGCCATAATACTGCTGGTCGTCAAGCAAGAATCCTAAGGACTCTATCAACGTGTAATAGTGACCTGTAAGGTCACCTGAAGCAGTACACGATGATAAAGGTAAACCAGATAGCATACTATCATCTTGAGTAAGACTGTCCTATCGGCATAAGTCCTCCATCAATCATTGCAATCACGTGCCTGTGATCCAATAATTGACTCTGAGGGCACTATCTCCAACAATTTCCCACTTGCACTCAAGGCTAATTATTGCGATGTCGCATACTCACAGCCCGTATGATACCGAACACCCAACTCCTCTACTAATCAGTCTCACAAAACCAGTTTGCGAAACTAATGTGTTCGAGGAATAGCCTCAGTGAGTGGATCCACCTTGATGTTTCTTTCTACGTCTCTCTTTATCTCAAGTTCGCGGAGAAAGCCATCTCCCGAAATGAGCATTATCTGTCTTAGAATATGTCTGGATATCTGATGGGACCTACCTCATAAATGAACTCCAAATCCAAACTTCTTAGACTGTATCGTCAACTGAACTTAATTAGTATCCTGCGTCATGCCTCCCTCAGTATCCCTTGGACCACCTGTCCAAAATACTGCCCCTCGTCAGAAGGAAAACTATAACTCTGACAACCTCTCTGTCATCCATGTCACCTTGGAAACCTGGAATGATAACTGTCTCCTAAAAGAGGCCGTTGTTATCATATCCATAGAACATCCACTTATGTTCTAAAACTGCTTCCGTTTGTTTCTCCAGGATTGGATCAATGTCAACATATTGCATCTACTGCAAAAAACATCTGGTGTGGTGCTTGACATCTCATGATTGACTCAATTGCCTAAGCAAGTAATCTGCCAATCATGCACATCCCTCTCCTTTAGTCTGTAAGACACCTTTAGAGAGAGTGGCTCCATTACCCGCAGGTACACTACCGTGCCTGGAGTCGTCCATTCTAAAACACCTTCAGAATGCTGTTTAAGTACCCTGATTGGGAAACTACCCAAATCTAGATCTAAAACCATAGATCCAGTAACCAGAATGTCTTGATATTATATCTAAGTCCCATGTGGAGAAACCACTGTGTGACAACCAAAGTATAACCGATCGTAGTATAGGAACATCACTTCTTACTCTGTGTATGTCATCCAAATACCAGGACATCACACCCTACTATCTTCTTAACAGATCCATCCCCTATTCTGATGAAGTCAAACCTATGACTGTCATATCAGAAATAGATGATCTATCTCCGCTACATCTGCTTTAGTCTATAAATAGACATAAACCACTTGTCCACCAATGCTTCCGCTGCTCCCACTGACTACGACAACCCTCTGGCAGAGTCATATACACGTACACTTCTAAAGCTCGTTTAGAACGACGCTATACTCATCCTCTTGCCGGGTCTCACAGCCTGGAACAACAGCAATGGCAAGTCTGGGTAAACAAGAACATCCCTGTCACCGTCCTTGATGCTACCGGAGTACCTCTCGGGTGCCTGAGGTTACCCACCATATCTGCAGAGTGGCCAATGGAATATCAAACCAGATTGAATGTTTAGGTTCTTATCAAATCTTCAGTAATCGTTTGCGATTCTGGAATCATTTCCAGTTCTACCATACTCCCACTATTATTTTCTGAAAAAATCCATTTTTGTTAAAACTGTGGCGAGTCAAGAACAATATCACTATTGATCTTCCAGATGGTAGAAAGTCAACCCTCGTCATAGCCTGGGTCAACCCACAAACAGCCATTACAGAAAAGTGCCTTGAGTTATCCAGAGTCTGGTTTTAAGCATAAGCCGGACAACTCCCCGTACCTTAACATCGTTAAGATATGAACTGTTCTATATCCAATATAGAACCAGAGGCACTGATTTAATTGAACCAGATTCAAATCATGCAGCTGTCTCCAGTGCATGTTAACTAAATGGAAGGAGGCCGATCAGCGTTACTCAACTTAGGAATGCATCCAGATATGAGTAACCCGAAAGAGAAGGAAGTTCTCTTAAACATTACTATCAACTGAATACCATTCACAAGTATCTACATCTTCGGTCACCTTGAAGAATCCTGATACTTGCAATACCTGGTTCTCTACTTTATTCATATACCTATAACTTCTCAAAACTTGGACCTTGTGTTTCTACGAAACACTTGTTTAAAAACTAGAGAAGTCATAAGTAAACCGAATATAGTACGAGGACCAACCCCTCTGTCCTAATGAACACTGGACAATATACAATACTCTGTATAAGTCCCTCGAGTCTAATAACTCATTCTCTGCGTATCGTAGGTTGAAAACTGTACTTATGGTTAAGAAGAATTACACCGCTGTTTAATGCTCCTTACCTAACCATCCACTAATATAGATAAATGTCATAGACATAATTTCAAAAAAGGTATATCTCACTCTATAAAAATAGACGTACAGATGTATCAATTTGAAATTGGTGCATAACAGTGGATATTCAAAACCAAATATTTGACGTCCGGCAAACAACCCAGGCGATTTCCTCAAATATCACCAATTACAACGAATTCCGATATAATGAGGATGATCACCTAATTCCCAATAACTTACTCCCACTCATTATCTGTAAAACCATACAAATGTGAGAATCATACCTGGTAAATACATACCCTGGAGCAAGTACTAATTGGGAAATCAGTTTTCTTTTAACAATACACAGTGAAACTGAAGCATTGAAATGTTTCGTAGGGGTACGCTGGTATTCCTAGTAATGCCTCTTCCATTATCCAGATTCACAACTGTAACCGTATAATTCTTTGCCATCTCTCCAAATCCCTTTATATGTCTTTAGTTATTATCTTATGTACACCCCTTTAGGCCAAATGGTTTTCTTCCTTCCCTACCGTTCGGCACCAGCCTATGGTTTGGAAGAAGACTATCCAATAAGCATAATGGGTGTACTGTCCTAATCCTAGGAGCACTCGCAATGCGAGAGAAGATGAAGATAAAAGACAACCGAATAAACCTTATTCCTATTTCTCCTGAACCAGAATCCATCCCCGAACTGGAACAAGTTCCTTTCGAGTTCGTATATAACCATACGATGGAATATCCAATAAACTGTGGATCTTCGTAGTGATACGGAGTGTCCTGGAGAAATACAAAGGTGACTTAGGATTGGCGAAGAAATACTTGGTTTGGTCGTGAATAGCAGTCGCAATTTACTTTACCCTCTTACTAGTCCCTTGATATGTCTTTACTTAATACCTTCTGTACACCATCGTTATGCTAATTGGTTTTCTTCATTCCCCACCGTTCGGCACCAGCCTAAGGTTTGGAAGAAGACTATCCAATTTGCGTAATAGGTGTACTATCTCCTAAACCAAGGAGTACTCGCAACCTGAGAGAAGGTAAAAGGAAAAGACAACTGAATAATCCTATTCGTTTTCTCCAGAACCGGAAACCATGCTCGAATAAATTCCTTCAAGTTCGTATATAACCATACGATGGTTTTGTCCAATGGAAGTGAACGTTCGTAGTAATACGGGGTGCTCTGGAGAAAAGGGTAAAAGTAGGAGTGGCAATGAGGTTTGCAACTCTGACAATCCAAAAGCCAGTGTTTAAGAAGGTTCGGTTGATTTTGGTCACTGAGTCATAGTCAAAGGTCGGGTCATGGTCGCTGCCAAAGAGAGAGAGAAAAGAAACACTCAGCGTACACTCTAACCTAGATCAGAATGGTTATCACTTTATCTAATCAGGAAACCTCCCACTGTACCGTCAAATTCTCCTCCAAACCTGAAAGAAGAATTAGTCGGGATCACCCGAGGAGTAAACCGACTCATCAGTGGGAATCGGGATCCAACTATCATCGCATGATAACGTGACGGATTCCGCTCACGTTATCACACTCCAGAAGGTATGCGCATATCTGGCAAGTTTCAGTTTCTTTAGAAACTCCCGATGTGGATTTTTACCCCATGCTCTTATGACCTTGGCGTGAGGTCAAAATGTCATAAGTCAAATGTTAAGTTCTACCCATCATTATCCAGGTTAATTTGAACCCACCCGTACCTACCCTTGACGTAGGCCAAAATGGCAGTACGACTGTCTCAAACCAATGCATTCTATCTATGCAACAGATAAATATCCGGCAGCTACCAATCACTATGCTTTGGCGTGAGGTCAAAATACATAGCTTGAATACTACCGAATATTTAACTGAAATGATGGAGGGCTACGAATGGTTTCTGGCGAAAACCTTTAACGTAATGAACTTGATATCGTTGAAGGAACCGGATAGCTTTTATAAAAATATAGTGGCGAAAACCTTTGCTAAAGAGGTCACTCCCGATGAAGGGATCTCGGCTCTTTCCCCGTAGAATGAAGTGCAGGATATTCCAACTGAATACCACGATGCAAAGCAAAAGTAATCGACTATAGTGAAGTTATTGCCCTGACGCAAACTTCTGTCCAAGGGGTCACTCCCGGTGAAGGGATCCCGGCCCTTGCCTCGTCGACTGAGATGCTGGATATTCATAACCGAATACCACTGTGCAAAACAAAAGAGAACGCCCTTGCAATAACAGCTTTTTGAAAAAAGTTCCAACAACATCAGAATAGGTTTGTTTAGCTTGTATTGATCCGAATCAATGCAGTCCCATCAATTGATCACACCAATAAAGAACGAAAATAATGATGTATGTATATGCCATCCGCATTCGCCACTGGGTCCCGTCATTACCCGTTAGGTTACTTAACTAACGACAGAGCGGGGACTGGACTAGCACGGATGCAAAACATATACATCTACTAGTATATATATCAATATATAATATTCGCTCAAGGCGTGATAAAATGCAACATCATAGAAATGTAATAAGCATCACAGAACAATACAGATATCTGGGATCCCCGGGTTTCACAGAGCCGCTACTGAAACCCGACGTTCCCCCGGTCGTGTGGATAACCTGTGCAATGAAAACCTAGACCCCTACGAGCGCGGCAAGTTACCTGCCAAAACCTGAAGCGAGGCAGCCCCCTTCAGCAACGTGAATGGACCACCCAGCACTTCACGGAATCCGGTAACTTGGGCACCCCTCCTGGGTCAACCTGTACCCCCTACAAGTGCGGCGAATAGCCCGCCAATTCTAGAGTGAGGCCCCCTCCGTCTCAACGCCATGAGACGCGGGCCCGTTGCCCTCTAGAACCCGGTTATCCGTGCACCCCACCTTGGGGTAATCCTAGTACAGAAAGTAAAATATACATACAACAGGTACATCGACCTCACCTCGGTCGTGCCCCAAAAGAATAATATACAAACAGGCAGTGACGGCAGTCCACGTGTCGGACGCTCGCCCCGCAATATCAAATGTACATATAAAACGAAACTGTACTAAGAATGCATCCAGGCTATCCCCCACGACCAATCCGCAACATCACAACACAATCACAGAACATCAACGTGAGTGTCACGTTCGCAAATCCGTCTAAAAGGGCTATAGCAGTTAGACAGGATTTACCGATCAAATGACATTCACGGTCGCAGATATAATGTAAATACTGTGAACTAACATGTTTAAAATTTTCGATCGATCAAATTTACCGAAGTGGGCCCCAAGCACAACTGTAGCACTCAAAGAAAATGTGGGCCCAAACAGAATATTCCAAAAACCCCATTTTCAACTGAGGAACCAACAGAAGAATTTTGGTGCAGTGACTCTTCTTTCCTGCGGCGGAACCGTGGCCAAACCAGGGGTACGGCCGCGGTTCCGCGGCTATACAGGAAGATCACTCCACCAAAATTTCCCAGATTCCATAAAAAACCCTGCCTGTAATTCTGTAACACACTGAAAAATTTTCTGAGCACGGAACAGAATCGACAGAAACTGTCAAATTTGAAAACGCGGTTTTGGGATTTTTGTTCGATCGAGTTCTAAACACGTTAGAGCAAGCTAGACTAGGTTAATGGCGTGGCTCTGATACCAGTGTAAGTGCACGGCGGCGCCCCGACCGTCACTCCGAGGCCAAAATGCGGAAACGATACTTTTACGAAACTTGTAAACCGGCACCACCGCGCACTATAAACCCGGATCGGGCCATTAATCTAATACCGAGTGATCCGTGTCCTTCGGTCTTCTCGTCATCATCCCGATCTCCCCACGGAATCTCCGGTCTTCATCTCCTCGTCAGAAGAGCACCACATCGCCGGGTTCTTTTACGGGCTCCCACCTCTGGACGGAGGCAACTCGGGCACGAAGTTGGCGAGTCGACGTGTCCAAGAATGTTGTAGGTTATACGTAGATCACCATGTCTCTAGGGGTTGTAAGAAGTTGCCATTTGGAAATGTAGAAGGAGATGTGCTTTGAAATGGTGCTATGGGATTTTTGTGTGAGCAAATGAGATGATAAAACCCCACACAAAAATTGGACAGCCCCCATCAAAAGAAAAATGGCCGGCCAAGCTCTATGGAATGAGATGAGAGAGTGAGCAAATAATGCAAGAGAGAGAAAGGTTTATCATGATGAATGATGATCACAACTAAGTCAAAAAGCAAAACCCATCATCTCTCAAATCAAGCAAAAGTCAAGCCATGATAAACAAAGAATCAAATGATGGTTAAACCATCATGAAGCTACTACTTGCAAATAACACCCTCCACTTATCAAATTTGCATGCTTGCAAATAACCCTCTCCACCAATTTCCAGCCAAAGAAAGATATAAAGGAAAATGGCCGAAACGGAAAGCAAACTGGCAACTTCAGAAAAACGATCCCGTAATAAATTACAGGAAAACCCCGCTACTGTATATACATATCCGCATTTGTATTCCGACCGAATACAAACGCAATGAGACAAAATCTACACTGTACAATACCAGCATCCGGCTTAAACCAAAGCCCGCTAGTAATATCCGTCCGATCATGATCCGTGCAATACCGCACGTACATGATCGAACCCTGCCATATCTCCATACGGCCTCTACAGCGTTTCGTCCGAAACTTGAGAAAACGGTCTGTGAGGGACTCTAAAGACTCGTCAATATTTTGGCTGTGGATTTAACCACTAGCACGTCAGAGGTATTAGCCATACGTAACGGGCTACCAGGTATTGACCAAAAGGGACGTCGATGAGCGAACTCATCCTGACACCCTACTGAGCCTGTCAGTGACAATATCCGTACAGTCCGGTCCGTTCGTCTATGAGCATCGCATGGCGGGCCTAGAGGGTTGGTAAAAGTCAGACCCCCAAAAGCGGTACAAGTCGTGTCGGAGTGTAGCCCAGAACACCCTGAGATACTACTGGAATACCTACCAGTAAATCTCCTGTCTTGACCAAGGACTTCGTGTAATGGCTCTCCTAAACACAGCGCGACCTCACCCCCAATACCGGGAGAGATGAACCCCTGCAGATCCGCTCACTGCCTGCATGTGGCTCGGAACTGTACCCAACTAAAACCTGTTTGCACGTCTCCTTTGAGCGTGGTAGGGTAGTAATCAAAGTACAGTGGGAACTCACACGAGACAAATGACGATCTCAGGTCGATGAACTAATCTGTACACATGTCACCAGGGAACTGCTATCTGACGTCTGGTATAAGACCAACTAGCATGTTTCCGGCGAGTCCTGTCCGGTGTACTCATAACCCAATGAGCACCTGTATACATCTTAGGTGAGCCAACTGACACCAGTGGCTTGTGAGACCGGCCACCGTCCCTCGTCGGGGTCTCGACTGTATATACTAGTCTATTCTGGAGTATCGATGCCCTGTCTCGAAAACTCCTACGCCTAGAAACCTTTTAAGGATGTGCTTATAGACCCCAGCTCCCACGTATATGATCGCCATCATACTGCTGGTCGTCAAGCAAGAATCCTAAGGGCTCTATCAACGTGTAATAGTGACCTGTAAGGTCACCTGAAGCAGTACACGATGATAAAGGTAAACCAGATAACATACTATCATCTTGAGTAAGACTGTCCTACCGGCATAGGTCCTACATCAATCATTGCAATCACGTGCCTATGATCCAATAATTGACTCTGAGGGCACTATCTCCAACAGAATACATAAACCGTATATACATACCCGTATTCGTACTACAAAAAATACAAATACCAAAAGATAGAATAATCCAATAATATAATACTATATTATTAAATCAATACTTGATTCAATAATGCGGCTTAATCCTAAGCCCGTTAGTATTAACCGTCCAAAAATAAATCCGTGTAGCTAGTACACGTATTTGATCGAAACCCTGGACGTAAAACCATACGGCCTCTATATCGTTTCGCCTGAATCAGGAAAACCCTCAGTGTGGGACTTTAAACACTCGACAGTACGCTGGCAGTGGGTTTAACCACAAGCTCGTCGGTGGCACTAATTGCACGTAACGGCTATCCAGGTACCTGTCGAAAAAAAGACTGACTAAACTCATCAGAATCCCTACCAAGCCTGTCCGTGACAATCTCCGTACAGTCCGGTCTGTTCGTCTGAGAGTATCGCATGCCATGTCTAGGAGGTGGAAAACGTCAGACCCTAATAACCTGACAAGTCGTGCCGATGTGGTTCAAGACCATCCGAGAATGTACTGATCTAACTATCAGTAATTCTCAACCGCCCTGATCAGGGATTTATGATGTTAACCAACCGAACTCAGCGCAACATCGACTTTCTATACCGGGAGAGACAAATCCCCAACAATCGCTCACTGCCTCTATATGGCTCGGGACTGTACCCAACTAAAACATATTTGCATGACTCGGTAGAACCGTGATAGAGTAGTAATCAAAACACAATGGGAACTCATACGAGACAAATGACGATCTCAGATCGACAAACTTTCTGTACTCATGTAATCAGAGAACTTCCATCTAACGATAGATATAATACCATCTAGCCAGTTCTCGGCAAGTCCGTCCAGTGTACTCACTCTCAGTAAGCACCTGTATACAATGTTTAGGTGAAACACACCAATGACTGTCGGACCAACCACCGCCTCTCGTCAGGATCTAGAAACGTATACACTAGTCAACTCTGAAATATCGATGCCCAGTCTCGATACTCACACGACTAGGGACATTTAAGGATGTGCTTATCGACCATCCAGCTCCCACAAGTATGATTATCATCACAACGCTGGTAGTCAAGCAAGGATCCTGCGGGCTTTATCAATATATATTAGTGATATGAAATAACTAGTCAAACATATACACATGTTAAGATAAAGTCAAACGAAATAGCATACTATCATATCGAGCAAGATTGTCCTGTACATACATACCCCTAGTATCCTATACAATAAAGGCCTCTAGGGCATACATATCCAACAATAGTTTAGTGTTAAAGTGGTAGAATTTAGCCTTAAAAAGAGGTTCATACCATGCGCATTAAGAAATTATCTCGAACATAATTGGCTTGGGGTAAATTTTGCCTCTAAAAGTAGGACATAAAGCTTGCAAGAGTTCTTGATAAAGGAGGCCTATAAGATGCAAAAAATTAAATGATAAATACAAAGGAGAATGCTATTAAGTTTGACATATAAGAGTTGCCAAACATGCATATATAATTACTATTTCCAATAAATCTAATAAGAAGTTGCACGCAAACAAAAAAAATGGGGTGATCTTTCCATTCAAAAAGTGGCATCTAATATCCACAATTTCCAACTGAAGAAATTATAAGAATATGTACTGCTTACCTCCGCACTCCCTTGACGACAGCAACCAAAAGATCCAAGCTGTCCAAATGCAAGGCTGGAAGCTCTGTACAGAGAAGTTCTTGATGCATGGCGGTGGTGAAAGGTAACAAAGAGGCGTGCAAAGAACCATCCATTACAAGCACTCTCTCAACCAACGTTAGCAAATGATAAATGGGAACGGTCACCTTTTAACAAATGGCGATATAAGAAGGTAAATTAGCGGCTTTAACATATAATATTCTTCTGAGCTGCCATATTTTGTTGAACAAAAATGGTTGATAGCACAAAGCGCCCCTGTAGTTTACCTTGTATAGCACGCACTTATACGTTCACAAGTGATTTATTTGTACAAAGACCATCTGTTCATTGACCAAAACCCTCAAAAGACTCTGATATTCTACTCAACACATACAAGTTCTCAATTTAAATAAAACAATAGTATTGAGTTGTTTGATATTCAATTTTAGGTTTTCAAGGTTTTGGTCGATAGGCAGAAGAGGTGGTTGTGCTAACAAATAAACTTTTATTCTTTTTTGGGGTGGGAGGTGGGGTGTTGTAAGTGATCTATGGGGCAAATTACAAAATGTTTTGTGCAATCAACCCTGTTAAAATAAAAAACAAGATAGATATTTCTCAGTGAAGACTATAAAGACTATACATGAATTGTACCTGAGCTGGATAAGAATTAATTAGCATCATAGAACAACAATGCATCAGAGAAGACACTCTAGGTATAAGTACTCCCGGATATAATTTTGTTGCCTGTTCAGATGCTTCTGACGCTAACTGGCCTCCCAAAGGAGGAGGATCTTTTCCAGGTGGAACTAATAGTCTCATAATTTCAGACCTTTTAGACTCTGCAATATGTTTCATGAGCCATCAGTACCCAAAGAGTCAAATCAGTAGTTAATGCAACAAAAAGTGATGCAATACCTTCTTCTAGCCCTTGAAAGGCATCATTTAAATAAACATGTATTGATATAAGAATCTTGTGCATCAATAATGACCAGCTATCTTCATCACCTCTCACCTTCGGGAGTATCGATAACGAATAGGCAAATTTCTTTTGGAAAAAGAACACAAATATCAGACTGGAAAGGTGGAAAAGAATAAATTGTTCATATACATCACAAACACTTATTCAACTGCACTTGAGAGAGAGTAACATATAAATCTCTACTCACCCTAGACATATTTGAGTTGCTTTTTGCTAACATTAACTTAGAAACAAGAACACCTTCAACCTGTGAAATGTTATATAGCAAGTTAGCATTTCTACGCATGATAAAAAAAATAGCAGACAGATCCAGAATACAGCCATCAATAATAAGAGTATAACACAGTTTCAGCATGTTTAATATGGCGGTATTTCATTACTTTTACTTGTTCTATATGATAGAGGATACTTAAATTCAACAATCCACTCACTTAAGGGGCCTTTTTTTCATTTATCCAAAATCAGCATCATCCGGCTACATAGTTTAATATAAAAGCAACTTTTGTACCACTTATTTGAATTATTTATTGGATAGTGTACATGACGATCATCATGTTAATGTATTGTTCGAATCCTGTTATTTTTATTTTATTGGGTACTTTGTAAGATAATCAATTACTCGTATAGACAGAGGAATTGGCACCTGCATGAATCGCTTACATTTTATTGCTTTTGAGCTTAGTGGAGTCTTCATCAGTACTCCACACGCTTGTGATTCCATCACAAGAGTATATGACATGGGGTCATATGAAATTATATGGTCCTGGCTTCACAGAAAACTTTTAACTTCTACAAAAAAAACTGCTGCTGGTATAACTTGCACTTGTTTTGATTTGCCCACATAACAATATTAAAAGCACACGATAGGGTGTGTATGTCTAGAAAGGTTCACCTCCAGAAGTAGAGGTGTAGAGGTGTGCTTACTTTATCATAGTGACGCTGAATTGAAGACGGAAACGAGGATATGACAGTGCATAACAAATCAATTGCTCCTTCCTGCACATGTAAACAACACAGTTCAAAAACTCGGAAATGAAGAAACAAATAGCAGTACCCAACAAAATAAACTAACCCATACAGCCTCAGCACCATCCTCATTTAATAAATTAAGAATGGGATGGATAAGTTGTCCGGCAAGTGATGTCGCATCTTTCTTTACATTTGGAAAGCTGGACAACCTGCATTCACAACATATGGTATCAATGATCTATTCTTTTCAAATAATTAAGCAACATCACAATGCAAGATCCCTCTTGAATAGAAAGCCATATATGGAGTGTGATGCAAAACCATATGATGAAAGGGTTTGTGGGTGTGATGGGGTTCGATGTGTTGGTATAATATTACAACTTGACAAGGATGAATTAAAATTTTGTCCCTATAAGTCTGAACCATAACAAACTGGGTTACGATGCATCTGCTAAGCATACTACCTTCTCATTCATCAATGTGTTGTAGGAATTCAGTTTCAAGCCACCCCCACCCCCACCTCCCACCAAGAAAAAAAGAAAGTAAAACCTCGCATGCACGCACCCAAAAACAAAAGAACCTGACATCTTCTCTTCCTACTATTAATGGATTTACTGTGATCCTTGGTTCATACATGTTCATGTGTCGGTTGATGTCTACCTGAATTGCTTCAGTCATTGGTTTATACCAAGAAACAAATTGTCATTATTGAGTGAAATTAATAACTAAATTGCAACATACCTTGAAAACAAATCAGCCAATGAAGCACAAGAAGCCACTTTAACAAAATGGGTGCTGGAAGGCGGCTGCTTAAATAAAGTCACAGCTTTGGGTCAGTATAACAAGCATGAAAAGCAACAATGATGCATGGTAATCTGAATTTGGAACATGAAAACCAATAGAGAGATTATTAGAAGACCTGCAGGAAGATAACAATTAAATAACACAGCTTTACCTACTTTATCATATGTTGCATAAGCTTGTTGAAGAATACATAAAAAAATCATTAAGAATCCACAAATTTACAGTACTACTCACCACCTTAACTATCAAACTTTGTTACAGAAAGTAGGAAAAAGTCCTTACCACACAAGAACCTTATCTTCATCAGTAATTTTTTTGTCCATGCAGTTGCTCAGACTTCCCAGCTTACATTTACAATTAACATCGAATGCTAGAACTGTAACAGTGTTACCGTGAAAGAAGAGGAATAATCTGTGGTATACATGATATCAACTCTCCACTTGTTCCCACAATATGACAAACTAATTTCCTAAAGAGCATGCATAAATAGTTACTAAATATATAACACATTATCGTTTCCAGTATTTAACACTTTTGCATTATTAATTACAAAATGTTCACAGATATATGCAGACACACACAAAGAAACACCATGTGTATCTATGTTTTTGTGTCTAGAGTTTGGACAATTCCCATGCCTACTCAAAATCGAATCGCGCATCCATGTCCTCAAATCATAGTCCACAATCCCGTGATGATACGAGTTAATTAAAATTATCCTACTAGATAATTATCTAAAAGCTCTTTTATTGTGTTCAGGGGAATAATAATGAACTCAATTGCTTGGAAGTTGGAATTCTTATTTTCCATACAAGGCAGTAAGTGAATGATTTAAAAGGATGCCGGTTTGCTTTAGCCTAAACATTTTAATCTCTAACATGTAGGATGCACCTAGTTACTTTGCCATCCAAATCAATTAAATCACTGGCATTTGATTTTATCAGAATTAGAACATTACAGACAACGGTTATTAAATATTCTCATTCGTAACTATCAGCTAACCATAATGATGAGGTTCCTCATAGTCATCGTCTATGCCATTGCACATATAATGCGGTCAATTAGGACTCCATGTAGACTTAAAAAATAGTAAGGTGGAATCTCCACTTTATTAATTAGATAGAGTGAACTTCCTAGTCAAGAAACATAAGAACATGACAGGGAATTACCATCATCCCAAGTGACCAGTTGGCATTCTCCAAATTGTGCTAGTCTAGGGTTTTATCTAGAATAATGTTAAGCTCCAAGGTAATATAAAACCAAGAGCAGACAGAAAATTATCAGAAGTACGGAATAAAAGTGATTGGTAAATAAAGTTTGGAAGTGGTAATGCGAAAGTGTATCAAGAAATTCCGTCATGATACCTTGCTCACAGTACCTGGATATGAGACAGAAGCTTCTGAAACCAAAGCGAGTATGATGCTAAGAAACGCTGAGAAGTGCAGCTTTCGCAAGTCACAGCTAGCAAACAAATACCCGCCCAACACTTGTCTGGCTAGACCATGAGAAGAACAATAAAACAAAATCAAGAATTAAAACAGCCAGCAATGATTTTGTAGACAAATGTCCAAGTTGGAAACCATACTCCTGCAAAGTTACTTATGATGACATAAATCTCAACTTTGAAACAAGAAATACCACAATATAAAATGGTTAAAATGACTAATATAATATAAATAAATTCAATGTGATGATTAATTATTGTTTGTTCTTCTTCTTAAGTTAAGAACGAAATGCTTTATATTAAATTACCATAAACTTTAAGTGCATGCAAAATCCAATTATTTTGGCTTCTAATTTATGCAGTTCTTTCACTAATAGTTCTATACATTACTTCAAACTCATCATTTTTTTTCACTTCTTATCGATTAACAAATTTACTGATTATCAATATATTTCATTGAAAATATACACAAAATTGGAAATTCCTATATCGTTTACCCAAAATCTCTATGCCAAATAAATAAACTGCTGATCCCTTACCATATTGCTCGAGACGAGAGAGATCAAACGATCGACCCATTCATCAACGGCGGATCTCCACGATTCCATCGTCTTCGGATTCGGGTCCGGATTCGAGTCTCGCTCCGATAAGAGCGCGTGGACCTGAACATGAGATAGAAGCGAGGCGAGCTCCGATGAGATCGGAAAGGGGCGTTTCTCATCGAGAAGATGATCTCTGATGAGAGATCGAAGCATTCTGGGCTTCAATCGGAGGTCGTCCATGCCGCCGAAGAAGTCGGCCATAGAGATTGGAGAATAGAGAGAGATAAAGAAAAAGAGAGAGGAAACTGGGGTTAGAGTTTTGAGATAGAAGAAGACGAGGAAAAAGGGGGGCTGGGGTTTTGGAGGTTTAGGTGCCGCGTGTTGAGTGCGAGCGTAGAGGTATTGTGCCGGGTTGTAAACGGGTGGGGTGCATATAGGTTGCGCTTACAGGAGATTAGTGGGAATCCTATCACCATGGGAATGGAATGACCGGATATCTAATTTTAAAAAATCTTGTATTAAGATGCTTGATATATGATGGAGGTCTGATCTTCTTCAGATGCTGTCCTCCGTCGATCTGTAGCGAGTATTGTTGAATGACAGAGATTTGATTTGAAGGTTGTCTCCTTGGGCGCGTGGAACTCAATGGGTTGATTTTGAGGTGAAGCCGAGTTACCTGCAAAGAAGTCCCGGGGTAGGTAACCACCGTAGGACACTCCAACGATCGAGTTAGCCGAGGAAAATGAGCAGAGTAGCGGCTTGTTGGATTAAAATTGTCTTACCTGAGTCGTCTGGGAGAGGGGTTTTTATAGTGGTCACATGAAGCGAGCTGGTGCGAGATCTTCACCGTCTGTTACGCCCCTGACGTTACGTCTACGTGAATGACGGGATCCCTCCATTAATGACGAGATACGCCCGTTAATAGGGGGATACGACGGCGTGGAACGCGGGATGTTGGGTGGCGGATATCTCGCTTCTGGCGAGATACGCGGAACCGTGGAGGAGGCGTTTGGGCTATGCGTTCTTGGTTGCTCGATAGAACCGGGAAGGCTCAGAGACGAGCGGGAGGACGAGAAAACTCAGTTTTGTGATAGCTCGGAGGCGAGCTGGGAGGGCTGAGAAATCTCAGCGTGTAGGAGGGCTCGGAGGTGAGCCAATGGTTATTTGTAAGGCGAGCATAAGAGTATTCTGGGAGACATCGAAGGTCGGGTCAATCCTCGGGACGAAGACCCGGGGAATGCCTTCAATGTATCATGCTTGCTCATGTCCCGTAAGCCCCGAGACACGTCATCTACCACATGTCATGATCTGGAAAATTCTCACTTATGAGTATCATCATTAGCCCCCCACTCTTGTCCCGGCCTATTTATGGGTCGAGTCAAGAGTGGTTTGATCGGTTTTCTGGACGCAGTCTATTGCCAAAAATCTATCGGCACGGATTTCCAGGGCAACTCGGTGTAGAGCAGTTGCGTTGTTCAGATTTATGAGCCCGCGTGGCGTATCCCGGATGCTTGGATCTCCGCGCGCATCTTTGATGACATCAATGGATCAGGAAAATGATCGTGCATTAAAGAGGGGGCGCCGATTCGTTCGCACATCTGTTGAGGTGCAGGCCACGTGTCCAACGCGAATTGGTGGATGTGACAGGTTGTCGCTGTCGCCTGCGGCCGAAGGGACGTCTCCAATGGTCGTTCGATATGTGGGGCTTCGACGGCTGGCAGACGCGATACTTTGTTTTGGCGGGGGCGAAGGCTCTACCATCATTTGGCACGAAGCTCTTGATACCGTCAAGGAGTTAATGCCGGAGTTTGCCGACAGTGAGCTCCGTGCTCGGGTCCCTCTTTCAGTGGACACGCCGTAAGCGACTGGTGCCGGGGGAGGGGCGGTTACGGAAGTAGAAGCTCCGAACCCTGAGGGCGGTGCCGAGCAAGGCGAGATCCAGGCAGAGCCTGCAGCCTAAGCTTTTTGTTTTTCCCTTTATTTTTTCTCAAAATTTGTAAGCCTCCGGACACTTTTTGTAAGGCTGAGGAGCCCAAAATACCTTGTAAAGACTTTCGGAGCATGAATAAAACTAGGTTTATTTTCCTCCGCATGACAATGTGTTTCTTGCGTGAGTACTTGAGCTTGTTGGTCTTTTCCTCAATTCAAGTGTTAGGCCGTAGGTCGATGACCGGCCTTTTAGATGACGATCGCGCGTCGAGTGTAAATCAATTAATCGCCAAGTGCAGGAAGGTCGTTGCCCTCCGATGCCCTCCCAACCCCGGAGTTAAGGTGGCGATCGTTCACTTAGAATATATCGGAAGATCCCTCAGTGTAGGAAGGTTGGTATATGCCCATTCCTTAGAGTCGGACCGACGACCACGTCTTTTAGCGTAAGTTGAACAATAACCAAGTTAGAATTGGTCGGGGTTGGCTGATTCTCCCTTGATGTAGTTCCTAGACCGTCTTTTTGGGATGGTAGGAATTATCACTCGGAGGTTAGCCGAGCAAGGATCTGAGCGGTTGTCCATTGGTGGGGTTCTATCCTTAGCGTTGGTGGGTAGAAAGTTACCCGCTAAGAATTGACCGAGCAGGGAAGCTGCTCGATGGCCTCTTGATAAGGGCTTTGATTCTTAGCGTAGGAAGGTAGGAAGTTACCCGCTAAGGATTGACCGAGCAGGGAAGCTGCTCGGTGGTCTCTTGATGAAGGCTTTAGATCCTTGGCGTCGGTGGGTAGGGAACTACCGGCCAGGGATTGACCGAGCAGGGAAGCCGCTCGGTGGCCTCTTAATGAGGGCTTTAGATCCTTGGCGTCGGGGGGTAGGAAACTACCCGTCAGGGATTGACCGAGCAGGGAAGCTATTCGGTGGCCTCTTGGTAAGGGCTTCAATCCTTAGCGTAGCTGGGTAGGAAGTTACCCGATAAGGATTGACCGAGCAGGGAAGCTGCTCGGTAGGCTCTTGATAAGGGCTTTAGATCCTTGGCGTCGGTGGGTAGGGAACTACCCGCCAAGGATTGACCGAGCATAGAAGCTGCTCGGTGGCCTCTTGATGAGGGCTTTAGATCCTTGGAGTATGTGGGTAGGGAACTACCCGCCAGGGATTAACCGAGCAGGGAAGCTGCTCGGTGGCCTCTTGGTGAGGGCTTCGATCCTTAGCGTAGGTGGGTAGGAAATTACCCGCTAAGGATTGAACGAGCAGGGAAGCTGCTCGGTGGCCTCTTGATGAGGGCTTTAGAACCCTAGCGTCGGTGGGTAAGGAACTACCCGCCAGGGATTGACCAAGCATGGAAGCTGCTTGATGGCCTCTTGGTGAGGGCTTCGATCCTTAGCGTAGGTGTGTAGGAAGTTACCCGCTAAGGATTGACCGAACAGGGAAACTGCTCGGTGGCCTCTTGATGAGGGCTTTAGATCCTTGGCATCGGTGGGTAGGGAACTACCCGCCAGGGATTGACCGAGCATGGAAGCTACTCGGTGGCCTCTTGGTAAGGGCTTCGATCCTTAGCGTAGGTGGGTAGGAAGTTACCCGCTAAGGATTGACCGAGCAGGGAAGCTGCTCGGTGGTCCCTTGATGAGGGTTTTAGATCCTTAGCGTCGGTGGGTATGGAACTACCCGCCAGGGATTGACCGAGCATGGAAGCTGCTTGGTGGTGAGGGCTTTGATCCTTAGCGTAGGTGGATAGGAAGTTACCCGCTAAGGATTGACCGAGCGGGGAAGCTGCTCAGTGGCCTTTTAATGAGGGCTTTAGATCCTTGGCATCGGTGGATAGGGAACTACCCGTCAGGGATTGACCGAGCATGGAAGCTGCTCGGTGACCTCTTGATGAGGGCTTTAGATTCTTGGCGTCGGTGGGTAAGGAACTACCCGCCAGGGATTGACTGAGCATGGAAGCTGCTTGGTAGCCTCTTGGTGAGGGCTTCAATCCTTAGCGTAAGTGGGTTGGAATTTACCCGCAAGGGATGGATCGGGTAGGGAAGCTGCACGGTGGTCTCGTGATGAGGGCTTCGATCTTTGGCGTAGAAGGGTAGGAATCTATCTGCTAGGGATGGACCGAGCATGGAAACTGCTCGGTGGCCTTGTGATGAGGGCTTCGATCCTTAGCATAGATGGGTAGAGAACTACTCGCCAGGGATGGACCGGGCAGGGAAGCTTCTCGGTGGCCTCGTGATGAGGGCTTCGATCCTTGGCGTAAGTGGGTAGGAATCTATCCGCCAGGGATGGACCGGGCATGGAAGCTGCACGGTGACCTCATGATGAGGGCTTCGATTCTTGGCGTAGATGGGTAGGAAACTACCCGCTAAGGATGGACCGGGCAGGGAAGCTGAACGGTGACCTCGTGATGAGGGCTTCAATCCTTACCGTTGATGGGTAGGAAACTACCCGCTAGGGATAGACCGGGCAGGGAAGCTGCTCGGCGGCCTCCTGGTGAGGTCTTCGATCCTTAGGTGGGTAGGAAGTTATCCGCTAAGTATTGACCGAGCAGGGAAGCTGCTCGGTGGCCTCTTGATGAGGGCTTTAGATCCTTGGCGTCGGTGGGTAGGGAACTACCCGCCAGGGATTGACCACGCAGGAAAGCTGCTCGCTGGCCTCTTGGTGAGGGATTCGATCCTTAGCGTGGGTGGGTATGAAGTTACCCGCTAAAGATTGATTGAGCAGGAAAGCCGTGCGGTGGCCTCGTGATGAGGGCTTCGATCCTTAGCGTAGGTGGGTATGAAGTTACCTGCTGGGAAGCTACTCGGTGGCCTCTTGATGAGGGCTTTAGATCCTTGGCGTCGGTGGGTAGGGAACTACCCGCCAGGGATTGACCGAGCAGGGAAACTGCTCGGTGGCCTCTTGATGAGGGCTTTATATCCTTGGCGTCGGTGGGTAGGGAACTACCCGTCAGGGATTGACCGAGCAGGGAAGCTGCTCGGTGGCCTCTTGGTGAGGGCTTCGATCTTTGGCGTAGATGGGTAAGGGACTACAAGCCAGGGATTTGACCGAACAGGAAAGCTGTGTTAGTGTATATGCCCTAGAGGCCATTACTGTATCATACTAGTTTGTATATTACTTAATGGAAGCTTGGGATATTCACCATTGTATAGACAATCTTTCTCAAAATAGTAGTATGCTACTTGGTTTGTTTCTACTTCAATGCGTGTACATGTGTTTCTTTTAACATATCGCCTATACACATTAGTGGAGCCCTTAGGATCTTTGCTTGATTACCAGCATTGTGATGGCAGTCACACTCGTGGGGGCTGGGTAATCCACAAGCACATCCTTATGCAGGTCCCTAGTCGTAGGAATATCAAGACAGGGCATCGATACTCCAGAGTAGACTAGCGTATGCGCTTCTCATCCTAGCACGAGAGACGGTCTGTCCCACAGCCGTCAGTACGTCGTACTTGAGATAGTATGCGGGTGCTCATTAGGTTACGAGTACACTGGACAGGACTCATCGGGAACTGTTGGTTGGTACTATATCTATCATCAGTTATCAGTTCCCAGGTGACATGAGTACAGCTTAGTCCGCTGACTTGACACTGTCACTTCGCCTCGAGTGTTTTCCCACTGTACTTTGATTACTACCCTACCACGGCTCAAAGGAGTCGTGCAAACAGGTAGTAGTTGGGTGCAGTCCCGAAGCATTTGGAGGCAATGACGATTAGATAGGATTCGTCACTCCCAGTATTAGGAGTTGATATCGCGCTGTGTCTAGGAGAGCCATTACACATAGTCGTCCCTGGCCAGGGCAAGCGAGATACACTGGTAGGTTTCCAGTGTTATCTCAGGGTGTTCTGGGCTACACTCCGACACGACTTGTACCGCTATTAGGGGATTGACGTTTACCACCCCCCTAGGCCCGCCGTGCGATATTCTCAGACGAACAGACCGGACTGTACGTAGATTGTCACAGACAGGCTCAGTAGGAGTTCGGATGGGTTCGCCTCATCAGTCTTCTTATCGGCATCTACCTGGGGGCCGTTACGTACAGCTAGTGCCACTTGCGGTCTGTGGTTAAACCCACTGCCAGCGTAGTATCGAGTCTTTAGATTCCCACACAGAGGGTTATTCGCCTTTGGGCAAAACAGAGTAGAGGTCGCATGGTTTTGCGACGGGGTTCGTTCACATCCGCGCACTTGTGCACGTTTGGTGTCCGGACAGTCATTACTAGCGGGCTCTGGTTTGAGCCAGATCCTAGTATATGTTTTGGGATTAGTTTTATCTCATTGTATTCGTGTTCCTCGGAACACGAATACGGGTGTGTATGCACAGTTAACTGAGACAGAGGCAGAGGATTCTCATTAGGGTTTTGGTACGGGTGTGTATGCACAGTTGACAGTTGTCGTTTACCAAACCCTAATGAATATGTGAAATATCAATTAATAATATTAATTAAAGGAAATTGAGTTATGGTTAGGGTTGTTGACTTGTTGACCAAGGTTGAAAAGTTGACCATCATCATTTCAAGCAAAGATGCTCTTTGATCTTTGCAAAACTCATTTAATGTGAAATGATAATGGTCTTTTCAACCTACCATCACCTTTTCCTTTTTGATTAATATTGTTAATTTGATAATTCACATATATTTGTTATGGTTGCAAAACTCATTTCATTCTCTCATATTCATTCTCTCTCATCCTTTGCTCTTCCTTTTCCTCTAGCTCAAGGAAAATCCTTCTCATGAGTTGAGAACCATTTCCTTTGAGATAAAACACCAAAGCCACTCTCTACTTATCCTAAGGTTGAAGGTCTAGCAAGCCTAATACTTTAGTTACCTCAAGTTCGAGGAAGGAGCTCAAGGTAGAGACCCTCAGGTGGATCCATTTTCGGCAAGAGAAGGCGACGAGGAGAGAACCATCCGACCACCACAAGGAGTCCAAGAGAAGGAGTTCAAGTTAAGATATAACCCCCTAACCGAGTAGGTAAAGCTCTTGTTAGTTTCTAGTGTGTTGTTTAGCAAAGATCCGGGTTTTCTAGTCCATGTTACCTAGACCCTAAAATCGTTTTTCACCATTTCCGCAAGCCCGAAAGAACCGGGAGAGGTAACGTGGACTTACAGTGGTATCAGAGCCTAGCTAAACACACACTAGCATGTTAGCAAAGTATCTAGAATTTCGATCGGACAAAAAACCGCAAAACACCCCGGAAAAATGAACTTTCTGTCGATTTTATTTTCTGCTCAAAAAATAATAAATCATGTACTAAAAATCGGCTCAGGGTTTTTAAAGAACACCCAAGAAAAACGATCCAGTGACTCGGCCAACTCACCGCGGAACCGCGGCAAGAGCATGCTCTTGCCGCGGATCCGCGGCCGAGTTGACTCGGCCGTGGGTCGTTTCTCCTGCAGTGTTCTTATATTGGTGTTTTGTGATTTTTATGATGGTTTGTTTCTGCCCAGAATTTCCAGAGAACAAATTTGTTTTTGGGGTGATTACAAATCCGTATTTTGATTGATTTTCTGTAGACTTTGGCTAATGGGTTGTATCTGTGATGTTATATATGTATTGAACGTCTGCTAATCGCTATATGTCGATTAGTGAGGGTTATACATATCTGTGATCTGTAATGTTGATGGTTTGTGTATATAAATTCGTTGGATTATCGCGGATGAATAGCCGGGGGGTTGTGAGATGAGAATTTTGTTTATCTTTCAATTCATGTAATATGTAAATTTGATGTAATATTATTTGTATGGGCGCACATCCGGGATGAGGTTGTAGCCGCCATTGTATAATTTCTTTTTACTGTTTTTGCTCCTAGGATAGACCCAAGGTGGGGTGCACAAACTACCGGGTATCTCGAAGTGCCGAGTGGCCTACTCACGTTGTTCAGGGAGGTTGCTTCGCTTCGGGTACTTGGCGGGTAGTTTGCCGCACCCGTAAGGGTCTAGGGTGGGGTATTGGCTATTCATCGCGACCGTGTAATCTGCTTTTCGTTACAGGCTCGAACGGATTGCGGATTCCTAGTATGTCCAATGTATTCATCTGTGATCTAGAATAGCTATCATTGCATCTGACGAATGTATATATCTATATATGATATCTATTTAGGCATTGCTTATGTTTTGCATCCACGCTAGTCCAGCCCCTGCTCTGTCGTTAGTTAAGTAACCTAACGGGTGATGACGGGGCCCCGTGGCGAATGCGGATGGCATAAGCGTACGTCATATTTTCGTTGTTTTCTGCAATGGTAGGATTAAATGATGGGACGCATTAAATTAATGCAAGAAAATAAACCAAGTAAAAGTCGTTGGAACACTTTGAAAACCACTCGGTTCTTTTCAAAAACCAACTTTTAAATGCGGAGCTTGAACCACTCCTTTTAAAAGCTATCTCGTTCCATCGATTATATCAAGTTCACTACGTTCACGGTTTCGCCAAAACCATTCGTAGCCCTCCATCATTTCAGTTAAATATTCGGTAGTATTCAAGCTATGTATTTTGACCTACGCCAAGGCATAGTGATTGGTAGCTGCCGGATATTTATCTGTTGCATAGATAGATGCGTTGGTTTGAGACAGTCGTACTGCCATTTTGGCCTACGTCAAGGGTATGTACGGGTGTGTTCAAATTAATCTGGATAATGATGGGTAGAACTTGACATGCGACTTATGATATTTTGACCTACGCCAAGGTCATAAGAGCATGGGGCAAAAATCCACATCGGGAGTTTCTAAAGAAACTGAAACTTGCTAGCGCTGCATACCATTTGGAGTGTGATGATTCTGGTAGGATTCCTTCAGTTTTGTCACACGATGATATTTGGATCCCGATCCTACTGTGAGTATATGCTACTCCTCCGGAACTTTCTCACTTAACGATCAATGCTATAAACCAAGTAGGTGTCTAGAAAGGTGTTAGCGGGGCTACGCCCACAGGGAAAAGAGGTTATTTAATTAAGGAACTTCACGAAAGCGTTGGAAAACCTCCCTCGAAGTACCAACACTGGCCTGGCAGAACGGTTAAGCAAGTATTGTACGGTGAGATTGATCCCGACTAATTCTTCCTTTATGATTTGAGGAGGGATTCGAGAAACAGTAGGAGCCATCCTGTTTAGACAAACTAAAAACCACTCTAAACTTGCAAGAGTATTATGCTAAAGTGTTTCTTCTCTCTCTCCTAATTGCAGCGACCAATCGACATGACCGGACTTAAGTTATTACTAGATAAAAATATACTGACAGGGCCAAACTACAAAGATTGGCTCAGGAATGTCAAAATGGCAATCACTTATGACAAGTTGGGGTATCTCCTTACCACCAAAGCTCCTCCTGTCCCAGGTCCCACCTCCAGCGTCGCGGATATAGAAATCCGTAAGACATGGGAGATCGATTGCGCGAAGGCCAAGTGCCTCGTGCTTGCCTCTATGGACAATGAACATCAGAGGAGGCATGAGAATATGGACCTGGAATCCATATTTCTTCATACAAAAGAACTGTATGGAGAGCAATCCCGTATCGCCCGATACGAAGTCTCGAAAAAGTTGTTTTCGACGAGATTGGCCGTCGGATCATCGGTAGCGGAACACGTGCTTAAGATGATTGGCTTCATTGAAGAGCTCACAGAGCTTGGGACCACGTTAGAGAACGAGCACTATACGGACTTGATTCTCCAGTCCCTTCCTTCCACTTACGCCCAGTTTATCCTGAACTTCAACTTGCAAGGAAAAGATGTTGAACTTCCGGAGCTCCTCAACATGTTGAGGAGTGCAGAGGGCACCCTACAGAAAGGTAGGGAAACATCCACTTTGTTTGTAGGAGGATCTTCCTCTTCTAAGTCCAAGGCGAAAGCCAAGGGAAAGAAGAAGAAAGCCCCCGCCAAACCAAGGGGTGGTGTTAGTAAAGTGGATACGAAGGGAAAGGCAAAGGCAACAAAGGTAGTGGGAAAGCTTGTGGGAAAGGAAGAATGCTTTTACTGTCACAAGAGTGGATACTGGAAAAAGGATTGTAGGGCTTGGAAGGCCAGAAACTAGGATCCGAAGTAAGTTGCGGCTTCGGCTTCAGGTGTGTATGTTATTGAAAACTGTCTATCAATAAACTCTACATCCTGGGTATTGGATACCGGATCAGGATCTTATATCTGTAATTCTTTGCAGGCACTGAGAAGGCATAGGGTTTTGAAGGCAGGTGATATGACCCTCAGAGTTGCAAACGGAGCTGGCATGGATGCTGAGTCCGTGGGGGACTATCACCTGGGATTGTCAGATGGGCATGTTTAGGTTTTGCGTGATTGTTATTTTGTACCCAATGCAACTTGTAATATCATATCTGTATCTTTATTATCTAAAGAAGGTTATGAATTTGCATTTGTAAGCAATATTGTAAACATTCACCTTAATCAAGTTTTGATTGGGTCAGGTATATTAAACAATGGTATATACGTATTAAACCAACCACAGATTTTCAATGTCCAGAATACACACAAAAGAAAGTCTCCAGAAATAAATCATGCTTTCTTATGGCATTGTAGACTGGGTCACATCAATGAGAGAAGGTTGACAAAGTTACATACAGAAGGATATTTGGATCCGTTCGAATATCAATCCTATGCAACTTGTCAATCCTGTCTCAAAGGAAAGATGACAAAGACTCCGTTTACTGGACACGGAGTAAGAGCGAACGAGCTCTTGGGGCTCGTACACAGCGATGTGTGCGGTCCAATGTCTACACATGCGCGAAGTGGTTATTCTTACTTCATTACTTTTACGGATAATTTTTCAAGGTTCGGACATGTCTTCTTATTGAAGCATAAATCTGAAGCCTTTGAAAAGTTCCAGGAATACAAGAATGAAGTAGAAAAACAAACAGGCAAAAGTATCAAGACACTAAGATCTGATCGAGGTGGTGAATACTTAAGTGCCGAGTTCCGGGATTACTTAAAAGAGAATGGAATTCTCTCTCAGCTTACTCCTCCATACACTCCGCAACATAACGGTGTATCGGAGAGACGGAACCGAACCCTATTGGATATGGTACGTTCCATGATGAGTAACGCTGAGTTGCCGCGATCATTCTGGGGATATGCGCTAGAATCAGCTGCATACCTTTTGAACCGAGTTCCAACTAAGACTGTGCCTACCACACCATATGAGATATGGAGTGGGAAGAAACCCTATTTTCAATATCTGAAGATCTGGGGATGTCCAGCTTTTGTCAAAAAGCAGCATGCGGACAAACTCGAGGCACGCTCAGTACTGTGCAAGTTTGTGGGATACCCAAAGAACTCTAGGGGGTATCTTTTCTATTACGCAGAGGAACAAAAGGTCTTTGTTTCTCGTAATGCCCACTTTCTGGAACACCAGTTCTTAGAAAAGGAAATAAGTGGGAGCGCAATAGAACTGGAAGAAATTCCAGAACCACAGACTATTACTGAAAGCTTAGTAGAACCAGAGGGTTCGAAAGAACAGGACATTCCTGCACCGCTCCGCAGGAGTAGTAGGCAATCTCATCCGCCCGAGAGATACTACGGTTTTCTCATAGACGAGGATAGAGAGGATTGCATCATTGATTATGATGAGCCGACTAGCTTCCAGCAGGCCATTCAGAGCGTTGACTCGGTAAAATGGCTGGATGCAATGCGGACCGAAATGGAGTCCATGTACACCAACAAAGTATGGACTTTGGACGTTGCTCCAGATGGGGTAAAACCCATGGGATGCAAATGGATCTTCAAAAGGAAGATTGGTGTAGATGGACAGGTCGAGACCTATAAGGCTAGACTTGTTGCAAAGGGTTTTCGTCAAAGACCTGGTTTGGACTATGAAGAAACCTTTTCTCCAGTGGCTATGCTGAAATCCATTCGGATCCTTCTTGCCATTGCTGCCTTCCACGATTATGAGATTTGGCAAATGGACGTAAAGACCGCTTTTCTAAATGGAAATTTAGAGGAGTGTGTCTATATGGACCAGCCAGAGGGTTTCATTCAGAGTGGGAGCAGCGGAAAGGTGTGCAAGTTGCTTAAGTCCATTTATGGACTAAAGCAGGCATCGCGGAGTTGGAACATCTGTTTTGATGAGACGGTCAAAAATTTTGGCTTTATCAAAAATCCAAATGAACTATGCATCTATAGTAGATTTGTAGCACGAACTGTTTTATTTCTCGTTTTATACGTGGATGACATTCTCTTGATAGGAAATGATATTCCTATGCTACAATATGTCAAAGGATTCTTGTCACATAGGTTCTCCATGAAAGACCTGGGTGATGCCTCTTACATTCTGGGGATCCGGATCCATCGTGACAGATCCAAAAGGATATTAGGACTTTCACAGTCCAGGTACATCAACACCATACTGAAAAGATTCAGTATGGAAGATTCCAAGCGCGGTAATCTACCGACTTGTCACGGGATCACCCTCTCCAAAGAGATGTCTCCCAAGACTGATTTGGAAAGGGATCGCATGTCTATTATACCCTACGCTTCTGCGGTAGGCTCTATAATGTATGCAATGTTGTGTACCAGACCAGATGTGTTGGATATAGTGCCCTCAAAGTCAATTATTGGATCGCAGGTATGTGATTGCAATGATTGAGGAGGACCTATACCAATAGGATAGTCTTACTCGTGATGATAGTATGCTATCTGGTTTGCCTTTATCAGTCGTGTATAGGTTCAGGTGACTGATCACGATTACACGTTGATAGAGCCCTTAGGATCTTGCTTGACTACCGACAGTATGATGGCGATCATATACGTGAGAGTTGGGTAGTCTATAAGCACATCCTTAATAGTGGTCCCTAGTCGTGGGAGTACCGAGCAGGGCATTGATACTCCGGAGTAGACTAGTGTATACAGTCGAGACCCCGACGAGGGGCGGTGGCCGGTCTCACAAGCCACTGGTGTCAGATGGATCACCTAAGATGTATACAGGTGCTCATTGGGTTATGAGTACACCGGGCAGGACTCGCCGGGAATCTGCTAGTTGGTATTATACCTATCGTCGGATAGCAGTTCCCTGGTGACATGTGTACAGGTTAGTTCATCGACCTGAGGTTGTCATTTGTCTCGTGTGAGTTCCCACTGTGCTTTGATTTCTACCCTACCACGGCTCAAAGGAGTCGTGCAAACAGGTATTTTTTGGGTACAGTCCCGAGCCACATGGAGGCAAGTGAGCGGATCGACAGGGGATTCGTCTCTCCCGGTATAGGGGGTGGAGATCGCGCTGTGTCTAGGAAAGCTATTACACCAAGTCCTTAGCCAAGACAGGTGAGAATTACTGGTAGGTACTCCGGTAGTTTCTCAGGGTGTTCAGGGCTTGTCTCCGACATGACTTATACCGCTATTGGGGGTCTGACGTTACCAGCGTCCTAGGCCCGATATGCAATACTCATAGACGAACGGACCAGACTGTATATACATTGTCACTGTTAGGCTCAGTAGGGTTTCCGGATGAGTTCGCTCATCGGCCTCCCTTGAGGTCAGTACATGGGCAACTGTTACGCACAGCTAGTGCCGCTGATGGCTTGTGGTTAAACCCACTGCCAGGGTACTGACGAGTCATTAGAGTCCCCCACAGATAGTTTCCAAAGTTCGGGCGAAACGTTGTAGAGGCCGTATGGTTTTATGGCAGGTTTCGGAAAATGCACGTGCGTTTACGCACGTGTCATATTTCGGGCTGATAATACTGGTGGGCTTTGGTTTAAGCTGGATCCATGCATTATACAGAGTAAATATAATATCTTTGTCTCAGTTGCATTTGTATTCGGTCGTAATACAAATGCGGGTATATTTATACAGTTACGGGGTTATCCTGAAATTCGTTTCGGGATCGCTTTTGGAAGTTGCCAGTTTCCAGTTTTCTATCACCCGTATTAAACATTCGGTTTAATACGGATTTATCTTTCCTTCATTGGGTGAGTCATGAGGTGAGTCGTGATTCTAGATGGTTCTAGAAGGTGACTAGGATTAGTGACTCATGGTTGCATTAAATGTTCATTTAATGTTTTGATGACTAGGGTTTTTTGATTCAATGTATGTATTAATGATAAATGCAAGGTGTTAAATGAATCATTCTCTTCATTGTTATGGTCACTCTCCCCTCTCCTACACTCACCCCCCTCTCGATAATGGCCGGCCACTTCATTTGGAGGCTAAGGAATTTTTTTGGGAAAAAGATTATATAGTTTTGCCTCATGTAATTTCATATAGCTCATTTTTCCATCATCCGATTCAAAAGGCAACTTCATTAACCGTTCGTCCATGGCTTTGGATGAAGTGAGACAAAGTGTTCTACTCATTCTCTACATCAATCTTGGTCATCTCTTTTAGCAAACTTGATGACCGAGTTGCCTCGGGTCAGAGACGGGAGCCCGTTTAAAGATCCGTAGATGTGGTGCCATCTCGACGAGGAGCCAGGAGATCGGAGCAGCCGCAACGGAGCGTGGGATGATGGTTAAAGAACGAAGGACTCAGATCGTTCGTTATAACCTTTCTACCCACTTTGTAGTTTGTTAGTTTAGCGTTAATGGCAGATCCGGGTTATAGTATGCGATAGCGCCAGTTATAAAAGTTTTTGTTCTGCATTTAGCGTCTGAAAGACGGCCGGGGCGCTATTGTAGACTTACATGGTATCAGAGCCACACCATTAAGCTTTACTAAATTGTTCTAACGCGTTTAAAATATCGATCGAGCGGAATTTTCAAAATCGCAATTTCCAAGTCTAAAGTTTCTGTCGATTTTAAAACAGGCCTAAAAATCATTTTGAGCATCTCAGAAAATCGAGCAGGCTTTTCTAAGAAAACTGTGAAAATTTGGTGGGCTGATTGTACTGTAGCGCGGCGGATCAGCGGCCAAAACCACGTTTTGGCGGCGGATCCGCCACCGTACTGTATCCACAGTGCACCAAATTTCTACAGTAGCTTCTACATGGGAAATTGTGGTTTTTGGAATGGTTCTTTTGGGCCCAGTGTTTTTTACTGTACAGCAGATGTACGTGGGGCCCACTTCGGGAAGTTTTGTCGATCGAAATTTTAAACTTGTTAGTTTGCAGTACTTATATTATATCTCCGACCGTGAATGTCATTCGAGCGGTAAACCACGTCTAATTGCTATAGTCCTTTTAGACGGGTTTGCGAACGTGACATTCGCGTTGATATTCTTTGTTGCGCTGTGATGTTGCGGATTTGTCGTGGTGGATAGCAGTGTGCAATGGTAGTGCAGTTTGGATTTATTTGTACATTTGATATTGCGGGGCGAGCGTCCAACATGTGGACTGCCGTCATTGCCTGTTTGTATTATATTCTTTTGGGGCACGACCGGGCTGAGGTCGATGTACCCGTTGTACATATTTTTCATTTCTGTACTAGGTTTTACCCGGCGACGGAGTGCACGGATAGCCGGGTTCTGGAGGGCAACGGGTCCGCATCTCATGGCTTTGAGTGGCAGAGGGGCCTTGTTCAGATCATAATATTGCAGTTCATACGCCCCACTTTTATTCATTTTATAAGTAAACAGGTACTCTTGACGCACGTTTGTTGCATATTACAGGATACAGGCTCTTGGAGCGAAGACAGTGAGAAAAGACAGAAGATGATACAAAAGAGAGACTTTTGACCAACAAGTAGACGGATCCTAGTCACGAAGAACAATTTACAATTGTATAAGGCAATGCAGTCCGAAATGTCAAAGTGAACGGACGAAAGATCCTTACAAGTTTTTCACTGAAGATCTGGAAAAGACCAAGAAGCCAAACAAAGAAAAACAGTGAAGAATAAACAAGCCCAAATACCCAGTATGAAGACCAGAAAATTTGGTGAGCTGAACTCACCAAAAGGCCGCGGAACCGCGGCCCAAGGCCCATCATTGCCGCGGTTCCGCGGCCATTAAGTGCGCACGTCGGTGGATTTTTCTTCTGTCGGTGCGTCGGTGCGGGTGTTGGGATTTTCAGGGGGCATATCTGTAAAATCATGTGTGCGAGAATCTGTAACCCTACCTTCCCTGTTTACTTATAAATTGTACTCACAATCTGTAAAAAGCTATGCTTCTTTTCAATCAATAAAATCAGAATTGTTGAGAGATCAAGAGCATCATTTTTGTAAGTGTTCTTCATTCTCATGCCTTAGTATTAATTCTTTTCTTGCCCTAGCTAGTATAATTATTGCAGTAGAGTAATCATATTACTTGCCTTAGTTAACTAGTATAGTTCTTTTTAATCTGCAGTAGATAAGTGATAATTTTAGACCTAAACAGCATACATTAAAACATAACAAAAAAATGCCAATTTTAGCAATTCCCCTAATGAGCGAGTAAAACGCTCGCTTGTTAGGGTTAGGAACAAGGTAAGGAGTGAGAGATGAATATCTCTCACCTCCTTCAATACCAACACATTTTCAAAACTAGAACTTCATGCACGTATGCATGGTCCGCCCCCTACGGCACCCTACCTACGAGGTAACGGTGAACCGTAGTATAAAGAGCCGGACATACATGACGTCCATGAAGATTGTAGCAATTAATAGGAAAGGACGGACAAGGATCTAGAGGAAGAAACTTCGTTTCTTCCCAATCATCCTAATCCCCTTTGCTAATAATTGTTGTGATTTCTAGAAAGCTTTAATCAAACGGCATTGAAAGAGGTGGCAATATTAATCTCATCAACCCTACCTTCGACCTAATCCTAACAAGTTCTTTCATATCATATAAATTAGTTTTTAAATCAATCGACAAAAACCAAACAACCATCGGAATCAACTCGTAAAAACAGAAAACAGAAAATTACACATCTCTGTGGATCGACCCGTACTCACCGGCTAGCTGCAAGCGACGCCGTTTTCTGATTATGGTTAACAAGTATTTTTGGACTAATCAAATGGCGCCGAAATTTCGCTTGGAACCAAAATCCGGGGTGGAGGAGTCACCCAAATTTCGCTTGGAACCAAAATCAACAATTCCAAGGAAATAACAATTTTCAAAGACCTCCACCTCCACAACAACAACAAGCACCTTCACAAACTCAATTTCAATAGCAACCTTTTCAACAACAAACTTACCCTAATCAGGTGAACAATTTTGTGCCTAACAATGCTTACCAGCCAAACAATTATGTTCAACCTAATAATGATAAGGTTAGCTCGCTCGAAAGAAGTCTAGATGCGTTCCTTAAGCAATCTACACAGTCTACAGCAAGACTTGAGACTTCTATTCAATCTTTGGTGCAAAACAGTGCCTCACACGATCAAAGCATCAAATCTATTTAGGCACAAATTGCACAACTCAATGCAGCTTTGAGCAAGCGTGAAAAAGGAAAGCTCCCGTCTCAACCACTGCCTAACCCCGGTCACGCACATGCTGCAAATCAACAGCAGAATCATAATGTAAATGCGGTGACCACGTTGAGATCGGGAAAAGTGTTGCAAAACAATGTGGGTATTGACAATGACACCCCTGCCGGTGGCCCTTCTTCATCTTCTTCACCTTCTTCTTTAGAGCCTATTCTCCACCCTTCACACGGCTCTACTTCTTCTAGCTTGAACGGACCCAATTCTCACAACACGAACACATCTACACGGGGTGCCGTTCCAACTCGACAATCTGATCTGCAAAAAATGGACTCAACCACCTTTCAAAATGTTCCTTTTCCTAATCGTTTGAGATCCAATAAACCAACTCCACAGATGGAAAAGATTGTTGAGTTGTTCAAACAGGTTAGCATAAATATCCCTCTTTTGGATGCAATCCAACAAGTTCCTTCATATGCAAAAATTTTAAAGGACTTATGCACCAAAAAGAGGAAGTCGCAAGTGCCAAAGAAAGTTTTTGTGGCTAGTGCTATTAGTGATGCTCTTGTAAATTCCTTACCCCCAAAGCAAAAGGACCCCGGGTGTCCGACCATCTCGATAACAATTGGGGACAAGAACATCAATAGAGCACTATTAAATCTTGGTGCGAGTGTCAATTTGCTGCCTTATTCTGTGTACGAGCAATTGGGCGTTGGAGAGCTTAAGCCCACTCACTGTACTCTCCAAATGGCCGACCGGTCGATAACCCATCCTAGGGGAGAGCTGGAGGATGTGTTAATTAGAGTAGGGGATTTTATTTTCCCCGTTGACTTTATCGTGATGGATACACAACCTGTCGCTAATCCCCGGAACCAAATTCCGGTAATACTTGGTCGACCATTTCTGGCAACTTCCAACACAGTGATAAATTGTCGTAATGGTTCAATGAACCTATCTTTCGGCAATAAGACAATTGAGCTTAATATTTTTAAGTTGGGAAGTCAGCCTGCTGAACCTAATGCTAGCGTACTCGATGTTTGCTCGATCAATGAGATCGCGGAGGAGGACTGTGAGTTCGAGAATTTTTTGTTCGATCACAGCAATGATAATGCCACTAGTGCGTTCCTCCTAGAATCCGACACAGCTTTCACGGCGGATAACGATTTTAAGTGTTTTACTTTCGTTGACGACTTTGAAGACTCATCACCTGAATTGGAGTCTTTTGCTTTTTCGGATGAGTTAATTGAACCATCCGACTCTGTTGCGTACACTCGGTTCGAACCTTTGATGGAATCCTTCGAGTTTGAAACAGTTACCCCATTATTACCATCTATTGTTTCACCTCCTAAACTCGAATTGAAGCTTTTGCCGTCGCACCTAAAATATGCTTATCTAGGTGATAATGAGACCTTACCCGTCATTATATCGGTCTCTCTAGCTCTTGAGCAAGAGAAGGCTCTTTTGATGGTCTTATATAATAATCGGCAAGCTTTCGGCTGGTCTATGGCGGACATTAAGGGGATTAGTCCCCTCATAGTCGAACATCATATACACTTGATGGATGATGCCAAGCCGGCACGGGATCCACAAAGACGCCTCAACCCCATCATGAAAGAAGCTGTTAAGAAGGAGATTGTCAAGTGTTTGGATAGTGGTATCATTTACCCTATCTTGGATAGCCAATGGGTTAGCCCAATCCACGTCGTGCCAAAGAAATCGGGCATTACGGTTATTACCAATGAGGCAAATGAGTTAATTCCCACTCGCACCCAAACTGGGTGGCGAGTCTGCATAGACTATAGGAAACTCAATGCCGCGACAAGGAAAGACCACTCTCCTTTATCTTTCATTGACCAAATGCTCGAGCGATTGGCAGGGCACGAGTTCTATTGCTTTCTAGATGGCTATTCCGGTTACAACCAAGTCCCCATCGCCAAAGAGGATCAAGACAAGACAACATTTACTTGTCCCTTTGGCACTTTTGCTTATCGTCGCATGCCCTTTGGGTTATGCAATGCACCCGCGACATTTCAGCGGTGTATGATGGGGATCTTTTCAGACATGGTTGAAAAGTTCTTGGAGATCTTTATGGATGATTTCTCCATCTTTGGCGATTCCTTCGACGAGTGTTTACGACATTTGGACGCTGTTCTTACCCGCTGTAAGGATAAGAACCTAACATTGAATTGGGAGAAGTGCCATTTCATGGTGCGAGAAGGCATTGTCTTAGGACATGTCATCTCGCAAAACGCCATCGAGGTTGATAGAGCTAAAATCGAAGTGATTTCTAACCTCCCTCCCCCGAAATGCGTCAAAGATATCAGAGCCTTCCTTGGCCACGCCGGTTTTTACAGACGGTTCATCAAGGACTTTAGCAAGATCGCTAGACCCTTGACTCTCTTACTAGCCAAGGACACAACATTTGCTTTCGACTCCACATGCAGTGAAGCATTCGAGTCTTTGAAACATTCTCTCATCTCTGCGCCTATCCTCTCATCTCCCGACTGGACGCACCCTTTCGAAATCATGTGCGACGTATCAGATTTTGCAATTGGCGCTGTTCTTGGACAGCACATTAATAAGATGCCGCACGTGATTTATTATGCTAGCCGAACACTAAATGAGGCCCAACTAAACTACACAACAACAGAGAAAGAGTTTTTAGCGGTTGTGTTTGCACTCGAAAAATTTCGGCCTTATTTAATTGGCTCTCCAGTCGTTGTATATACCGATCATTCAGCTCTTCGCCACCTTTTGCGAAGAAGGATGCTAAGTCAAGGCTAATACGTTGGATCCTTTTATTACAAGAGTTTGACCTTGTCATTAAGGACAAAAAAGGATGTGAAAACGTAGTAGCTGATCACCTATCACGACTTTCTTCTTCGCCCACGCTCGATTTTCTAATCACTGATGTTTTTCCCGACGAGCAACTCTTGACCGTTTCTTGCGAACCATGGTTCGCCGATATTGTAAACTATTTAGCCACCGGCCTGATACTAATGATTGGTCGAAACAGGATAAACTTCGATTTTTGTCCCAAGTAAAGCATTTTTACTGGGATGAACCCTATCTTTTTAAATACTGTTCCGACCAAATCATTCGTCGGTGTGTACCTGAAAGTGAGGTCAAGAGCGTGCTGTCTTTTTGCCACGATCAAGCATGTGGCTGGTGATTATTCCAAAAACTTGTATTAACCGCAATCAGAAACGGCGTCGCTTTGCAGCTAGCCGGTGAGTACGGGTCGATCCACAGAGATGGGTAATTTCCTTAATGTGTTTTTACGAGTGATTCCAAATGTTGTTTTGGTTGGTTTAATCTAAAACCTAGATCTATCACTAAACTAGATTAATCTAAATTAAAGTCTTGCTAGGGTTAGGTTTAGGGGAAGTTTGGAGATTAAAGGTTTCCTCACCGCTTTCATTGCCCTATTTTTGATCTATTAGATGTTGGTGTAATTATCAATAAAGTGGATTAGAATCTTTTGGGAAGATGTTTCTTCCTCTAGATTCTTATCCTTCCTTTATCGATAATTACCCTAACCCCCATGGAAAACACACGCAACCGGCCCTTTATACTACGGTGTCACCGTTACCTTGAGGGGTAAGTGCCGTAGGGAGCGGTTGTGCGTGTATGCATGGAGTTCTAATTTTTAGTTGTGAAGGGGCATGAAAGGGGTGAGAGATCTCATCTCTCAAACTTTTCTCTAAGGCTAACCCTAATAAGCGAAGAGATTACTCCCTCATTAGGGGTTGATAAAACATATTAATTAAAATAGAATAAAAAGCAAAGAAATCAAATTACTTACTAATTTGATGGCTCCCTCCAAGCAAGAAAACAGAACAGATCTGAATTTTATTTATTGAAAAGAGGCATAGGGTTTTACAATTTTCGATTACAATTTATAAGTAAACAGGAGAATTTAGGGTTACGGGATTCGCACATGTGCAATTACAGATTTGCCCACGAAAAATCCAAACCCCCGCACCGACGCACCGACACAAGAAAAATACACCGACACGGGCTTTAAATGGCCGCGGAACCGCGGCATTGGTTGGCTTGGGCCGCGGTTCCGCGGCCCTTTGGTGAGATCATCTCACCAAACTTCCTGGATTGGTTCTTTATACATTGGGCTTTATATTTCCATAGTTCTTTTCTCCCTTTGGCTTCTGGTCTTCTCCAGATCTTCAGTGAAACTTGTAGTGGTCTTTTAACTGTTTCCTCTGACATTTCGGACCATGCGTTGCCTTGTACACTTGTGAATTGTTCTTTGTCTAGGCTTGACTAGGGTCCTTCTACTTGTTGGTCAAAAGTCCCTCTTTTTGTATCATCTTTTGTCTGTTTCACCGTTTTCGCTCCAAGAACCTATATCCTGTAATATGCAACAAACGTGCGTCAAGAGTACCTGTTTATTTATAAAATGAATGAAAATGGGGAGTACAATAATGCAATATTATAGTATGAACAAATACCCCCAAACTTATCTTTTGCTCGACCTCGAGCAAACTTATTTTTATTCACTAAAATCCTAACCGCACTTTCGCAGGGAAACGCGATTGCACTGAGCACGTGCAACAAGCCGTTAAACCTCTAGGTGTCCCTAGTAGGAGGAGTGTTGTCTCCTGAGGGTTTTCAGCGGATTACACCCACAAAATCTTATCAATTTGGCTTTTCGACTTTTGTTTTCCAACTAGGTTTTCTAACAAGGAATTCTATTATCTTATACTTGTAAATTATCCACCCACATTCTTCACATTTCCTCATTATTTAACTTAAGATTATATATGTTATGTAGACCTACTTAGCTTTTGGCATCTCTTAAGTCTTCCTTCTAGGGTTTCATCTCTACTTAGGAATTTCTATCAACTCTATTAAAGATACAAGTTCTATCTTTCATTCCTTTCTCTCATCTAAATTCTAATCATATATCCCCACGTGTGTGTAAATATCACCCCTACACTTGGAAATTCAAATCAAGCAATCATACCCTTGTCCGTTGTCCAAAGTACTAATTAGTTGGTGAATTTAATTGAATTTTTGCTCACACATCCTTCATGCGACTGTTAATATTTCTTGAGGTACCAACAACCGATTACAAGATGCGTTAGCACTTTAAGGCGTCCTTCCTAGTTTTGCAACACCCAAGGCTTTAACAGTGACTCCCAAACCAGTTGGTCTAAGGCACTAGGTGATAAGGCACCCTCGCTAAATATTTTTCTATTTTTTACAGCCTTAAGTAATCACAAAAACCAGTGCCCATTTTTTTTATTCACCTTTTTTTTATTTTCTTTTATTTTCTTTGTACTAAGGACTTTAGACAGGAGCATTTCATGGTCTCTTCTACTATTCCAAATTTCAAGATGCGTGATTGTGCAATTTGTAGGGTATACATTTTCAGAATCTAGACTTAAGCTAGGAACTATTTTTCAAACTTATATTTTAATAAGAACATCAATACTCTTCCCTTGTTTAGACTTAGCCCAAGAAGTGAACCCAAAATTTGCATATTTCTAAATAAACTACAAGGCATATACTTTCTACCGTTAAACTTTAAGGAATGTTATTTTTAGGGTTTTTAATTCATTAAGTCTAAGATCTAGTTGTTCCTAGCCAGTTAACCTATTTGTCAAACTCAAATCAAATATGGCCAAAATTGAATACAATAATTTTTTTTATAATTTTTGAAAATTTTCAATTTTTATGGGTTTTTCAAATAAGTATGCAAATGCAAAAATATGTACAAATGAATGCGAAGGAAGGAGACGTACCGAGCATACCCCCAAACTTGAACTTGACAGTGTCCTCACTGTCATGCTAAACCAAGAGGGTCAAAATACCGGCATTTCCCTGTTTATTTATTTACAACAATTTTTTTTATTGTTAAGGAAAACAAAAATATATACAGAAAGGCCCTCCCCCAAACTTCATTTAAACTATGTTAGACATTATTGCCAAACCTTGCATAGACCAAACGTCAACACCAACCAGTTGAAAAATTTATCAGTAAAGAGTATTGGTTGGTGGAAGAATAAGTTGTGGCGATTCACAAAGAATTGGGGAAGATAGAAGTGGTGGTGTGGAGGTGAATAGATAAGAGGTGGTGATGAATCAAAACGAGAATGCGAATGATCAGCAATCAGTGGAATGTTGGCATTCTCGTAGCTTCTTACAAGAAATGGGGGTGGTTCAACTTCTAAAGGAGGAGGTTGACTAACCACAATATCCCCAAAATGTTTCTGTGGGTCCTCTATTGACTTGGTATCATCCATCAATTGCATATGATATTCAATTATAAGGGAACTGATTTCCTCGATGTTCGCCATAGTCCAACCGAAAACTTGCCGCCTATCTTGTAAGACTTTTAAAATAGCGTTCCCTTGCTCGAAGGCTAGAGAGGCTGATATTATAATGGGAAAAGTCTCATTCTCACCTTTGTAAGCATATTTAAGGTGATGCGGTAAGGACATGAGTTCGAGTTTTGGATGCGAAAGAATCATTGCGGAATCTACCTCGAATTCAAAGGACTCCAACACAGGTTCGAAATCACTGCAAACAACCGATTCGGATGGTTCGACTAACTCATCAAAAAATTCAAAAGACTCATATTCGGGCTGTGAGTCGTCATCATCCGCAAAAGTGAAACGTTCATAATCAATATCGGTTGTGTCAACGGTGGTAGGCTCAAGGAGGGACGCACTAGTGGCGTCAAAACTGTTTTCATCAAACAAGAATCTTTCAAGCTCGCAGTCCTCCTGCGTGATTTCGTGAATAGAGCAAACTTCTCGTGTACTAGTTTTAGGTACGGGGGGCAGACTTCCCATCTTATAAATATTGAACTCACTAGACATCTTCCCAAAGGAGAGAGTCATGGAGCCATTGCGACAATTTATTACTGCATTGGAAGTGGCCAAAAATGGTCGACCAAGAATCACCGGAATTTGGTTTCTTGGGTTAGCAACAGGTTGTGTATCAATAACAATAAAATCAACAGGGAATATGAACTCCCCAACTTTGATCAACACATCCTCTAGCTGACCCCTTGGATGGGTGATTGATCGATCAGCCATTTGGAGAGTACAACGAGTGGGTTTCAACTCTCCAACCCCTAATTGTTCGTACACAGAGTAGGGAATCAGGTTAACACTAGACCCAAGATCTAAAAGTGCTCGATTAATTTTCTTATCCCCAATTGTGATTGAAATCGTAGGACAGCCGGGGTCCTTTCGTTTTTGGGGTAAGGTTTGAGGGTGGTTAATAGCATTGCTCACTGCACTAGCCACTAGCACTTTCTTGGGTACTTGAGATGCCTTTCTCTTCGAGGTGCATAAGCCCTTTAAGATTTTCGCGTATGAAGGGACTTGTTGGATAGCATCCAAAAGAGGTATATTTATGCTAACCTGTTTAAATAATTCCACAATCTTCTCCACTTGTGCAGTTGGTTTATTGGGACGCAACCTATTTGGGAATGGAGCATTTTGAAAATTCGTTGAGTCAAATGTCCGTGGAGTAGAATGTGGAGTAGGAACGGATCCCGGTATAGATGTGTTCATGTTGTGAGAAATGAGTCCGTTCGAGCTAGAAGAAGTAGAGCCATGCGAAGGGTGGAGAATAGGCTCTAAGGAAAAATGTGAAGAAGAAAGTGAAGAAAATGAAGAAGGGGAAGATGACGATGGAGAAAAAGAAGAAGAAGAAGACGAACCACCGGCGGGGATATCATCACTAGTTCCCACATTATTTTGCAACACTCTTCCGGATCTCAACGTGGTCACCGCATTTACATTGTGATTGGGATATGCGTTTTGTGTGTGACCGGGATTCGGCAATGGTTGAGATGGAAGCTTTCCCTTTTCTCTCTCGCTCAATGCAGCAGTTAATTGTGCAATTTGTGCCTTAATAGATTTGATACTTTGATCGTGTGAGGCATTGTTATGCATCAAAGACTGAACATAATTTTCAAATCTTGCTGCGGATTCTGTAGATTGCTTGAGAAATGCATCTAGACCTTTTTCCGAGCGAGATAACCTTATCATCATTTGGTTGAACCAAATTGTTCGTTTGATTTGTATAAGGTTGTTGTTGGAAATGTTGCTGGTTTTGAGTTTGTGAAGGTGCTTGTTGTTGTTGTGGAGGAGGAGGTCTTTGAAAATTGTTATTTCCTTGGACTTGTTGATTTTGGTTCCAAGTGAAATTTGGGTGACTCCTCCACCCCGGATTATATGTCGAAGAGTACGGATCGTTTCTTTGTCGTTGCTGAAATGCAGCATTGACTTGATCCTGTTTTTGAGTAGATGCATTATAAGGACACTCTTCGGTTAGATGTGATGGATTCGAACAACAAGCACAAACAGTTCGTGTAGGTAAAGCAGGGGCAGGAGAAGACGATGAGATTTTGGTCTCAATGGCTTCTAGCTTTTTCATAAGTGCGGCCATTTCGGCCTTCATAGCAATCGACATATCTACTTGATGTATGCCAGCCCTAGATTGACCAACAGAAGAAGATGATGTAGTCTTGGTACTTTCCCACTGAATTGTTTGCTCACTAAGGTCCTCAAGAAACTGCCAAGCTTCGTCGCTAGACTTGGAGAGAAAATGACCTTGACATATGGTTTCTAGCAACTGCTTCGTTGCCGAGTTCAATCCCTCGTATAATGTTTGGCAAAGTTGCCAACTTTCGATCCCATGATGAGGGCATTGAACAAGTAAGTCTTTAAATCTCTCGAAGCACTTCCAAAATGGTTCGGAAGGAAGCTGTGAAAATTGTATAATCTCGTTACGGATTCTAGCAGTTTTGTGATGAGGATAGAACTTTTTCAGAAAAGCTCTCACAAACTCGTCCCAATTTCTAATGGAATGTGATGCGGTGCTGTATAGCCACTTCTCGGCTAGGTCACATAAGGTAAAAGGAATGACCCTTAGCCTTATAGCGTGTCATCACTTAATTGGGTCGTTTTCATCATAGCGCACATATTTTGGAATTTATTGATGAAGATATATGCATCTTCGGATTCCAAACCATGAAACTTAGGCAGCATATTGATGAAATGCGGTTTTATTTCAAAGTTGTCCCCATTTGCCGGTGAGGGTGAAAGACATGTAGGTAAAGAAGTGCGGACGGGGTAGAAGAGATCCTGGAGCGCGACTCGTGCGGGCGCTACAACAGGCGGAAGATTCGGGTTACTCGCACCTAACGGAGGTGGAATCATTCCCGTCGGTAAGGTATCGTTGGGGTCGTGTCCCGACATACTTTCGAAAGAAGAATTTGAAGGTGGAGGTAAGGAAATGGACGAAATGTCGACGAAGGGTTCGTCAAAGGGTTCGTCGGTCGGTACCAACGAAACACGGACTAATCGGGCGTTAGTATCCCTAGTCCAAAGTGACATACACTAAAGGAGTAGTGTAGTCAGAAAAATTAGAAAAACAGAATGTGGGGGTAAGATAACGTCAATGAAGGGAAGTGAGTTGCAAGTTTTCTTAGCGACAAGTTGCAAGTTTTGAAAAGATTTTCCCCCTTTTTTTAATTTTATTTATGTGAGAGTTTTGCAAAGAAGTTTTTGAAAAGGGACTCGTGACACAAATGTATCAACCACACATGCACAATCAAGCCTAGATCTAGGGTCACCTAGATCTGTAGACAGCTCCTAACTCGGGCTAGAAATAGGACCTCAAACCGCCTCTTCACCGACAAGTACGGCCAGGTAAGTGGGAAGGAACCACCACAACAGTGGGCCTAATTAATAACCACTAGCCTAGACACCGCAAGGTCAGTTAGGATAAACGGTCGATGCCTATACTAGTCCTTTTCCTATTGAGCTCGATGTCCTTAGGTCTGAGTCTAATATTTTTTAATTAATTATGGTCGATGCAAAAATGCTTTAAGGTGATTTCTGGGGTCCTGGGAAGGGTGATGAAATCCCCACCCAATCTGAGTTTGGTCAATTAGCCCCTTAAAGTCCGATTAAATTATGCAAAACAATAAAATTCACTTGCAAACAATTTTTAGCGCGGCGCAAAGAAACCTGCAGAAAATCTGTTATTTAGAAGGGGAGAGAAGATTTTTAGCGCAAAGAATTCCTGCAGAAAATTTTCACAGTGGATATATTGTAGGTTACAGAGGGGAGAATGAGGGATCAAACCGTGCAATTTTCACGCACAGAAGAGGTAAGAGCTCCGCGGTTCCGCGGTTTTAGAGCCCAAAGGCCGCGGTTTCGCGGTCAGGTGGTTGGATCAATCCCTGAAAAAAATTCTACTGCTCTGTTGTGAACTTCCTCCTCTATTCTGATGTGCACTTTTCTGTTCAGCCTTCTGTAAATTTCCAGATTCGCAATTCTTCGCTGTTTCTGCAAGATTCAAACCATAAAACCCTTCAAACAGATAAAAATCGATAAAATGTTTTTGTATTTTTCCTATTTTCAGATTTTTATGATGTTTATCAACCCGAAATTACACAAAAGAAAAATTACGCCAGCCCCGGCAACGACGCCATTTGATTATTCCAAAAACTTATAACCGCAATCAGAAACGGCGTCGCTTTGCAGCTAGCCGGTGAGTACGGGTCGATCCACAGAGATGGGTAATTTCCTTAATGTGTTTTTACGAGTTGATTCCAAATGTTGTTTTGGTTGGTTTAATCTAAAACCTAGATCTATCACTAAACTAGATTAATCTAAATTAAAGTCTTGATAGGGTTAGGTTTAGGGGAAGTTTGGAGATTAAAGGTTTCCTCACCGCTTTCATTGCCCTATTTTTGATCTATTAGATGTTGGTGTAATTATCAATAAAGTGGATTAGAATCTTTTGGGAAGATATTTCTTCCTCTAGATTCTTATCCTTCCTTTATCGATAATTACCCTAACCCCCATGGAAAACACGCGCAACCGGCCCTTTATACTACGGTGTCACCGTTACCTTGAGGGGTAGAGTGCCGTAGGGAGCGGTTGTGCGTGTATGCATGGAGTTCTACTTTTTAGTTGTGAAGGGGCATGAAAGGGGTGAGAGATCTCATCTCTCAAACCTTTCCCTAAGGCTAACCCTAACAAGCGAGGAGATTACTCGCTCATTAGGGGATGATAAAACATACTAATTAAAATAGAATAAAAAGCAAAGAAATCAAATTACTTACTAATTTGATGGCTCCCTCCAAGCAAGAAAACAGAACAGATCTGAATTTTATTTATTGAAAAGAGGCATAGAGTTTTACAATTTTCAATTACAATTTATAAGTAAACAGGAGAATTTAGGGTTACGGGATTCGCACATGTGCAATTATAGATTTGCCTACGAAAAATCCAAACCCCCGCACCGACGCACCGACACAAGAAAAATACACCGACACGGGCTTTAAATGGCCGCGGAACCGCGGCATTGGTTGGCTTGGGCCGCGGTTCCGCGGCCCTTTGGTGAGATCATCTCACCAAACTTCCTGGGTTGGTTCTTTATACATTGGGCTTTATATTTCCATAGTTCTTTTCTCCCTTTGGCTTCTGGTCTTCTCCAGATCTTCAGTGAAACTTGTAGTGGTCTTTTAACTGTTTCCTTTGACATTTCGGACCATGCGTTGCCTTGTACACTTGTGAATTTTTCTTTGTCTAGGCTTGACTAGGGTCCTTCTACTTGTTGGTCAAAAGTCCCTCTTTTTGTATCATCTTTTGTCTGTTTCACCGTTTTCGCTCCAAGAACCTATATCCTGTAATATGCAACAAACGTGCGTCAAGAGTACCTGTTTATTTATAAAATGAATGAAAATGGGGAGTACAATAATGCAATATTATAGTATGAACAAATACCCCCAAACTTATCTTTTGCTCATCCTCGAGCAAACTTATTTTTATTCACTAAAATCCTAACCGCACTTTCACAGGGAAACGCGATTGCACTGAGCACGTGCAACAAGCCGTTAAATCTCTAGGTGTCCCTAGTAGGAGGAGTGTTGTCTCCTGAGGGTTTTCAGCGGATTACACCCACAAAATCCTATTAATTTGGCTTTTCGACTTTTGTTTTCCAACTAGGTTTTCTAACAAGGAATTCTATTATCTTATACTTGTAAATTATCCACCCACATTCTTCACACTTCCTCATTATTTAACTTAAGATTATATATGTTATGTAGACCTACTTAGCTTTTGGAATCTCTTAAGTCTTCCTTCTAGGGTTTCATCTCTACTTAGGAATTTCTATCAACTCTATTAAAGATACAAGTTCTATCTTTCATTCCTTTCTCTCATCTAAATTCTAATCACATATCCCCACGTGTGTGTAAATATCACCCCTACACTTTGAAATTCAAATCAAGCAATCATACCCTTGTCCGTTGTCCAAAGTACTAATTAGTTGGTGAATTTAATTGAATTTTTGCTCACACATCCTTCATGCGACTGTTAATACTTCTTGAGATACCAACAACCGATTACAAGATGCGTTAGCACTTTAAGGCGTCCTTCCTAGTTTTGCAACACCCAAGGTTTTAACAGTGACTCCCAAACCAGTTGGTCTAAGGCACTAGGTGATAAGGCACCCTCGCTAAATATTTTTCTATTTTTTACAGCCTTAAGTAATCACAAAAACCAGTGTCCATTTTTTTTATTCACCTTTTTTTTATTTTCTTTTATTTTCTTTGTACTAAGGACTTTAGACAGGAGCATTTCATGGTCTCTTCTACTATTCCAAATTTCAAGGTGCGTGATTGTGCAATTTGTAGGGTATACATTTTCAGAATCTAGACTTAAGCTAGGAACTATTTTTCAAACTTATATTTTAATAAGAACATCAATACTCTTCCCTTGTTTAGACTTAGCCCAAGAAGTGAACCCAAAATTTGCCTATTTCTAAATAAACTACAAGGCATATACTTTCTACCGTTAAACTTTAAGGAATGTTATTTTTAGGGTTTTTAATTCACTAAGTCTAAGATCTAGTTGTTCCTAGCCAGTTAACCTATTTGTCAAACTCAAATCAAATATGGCCAAAATTGAATACAATAATTTTTTTTATAATTTTTGAAAATTTTCAATTTTTATGGGTTTTTCAAATAAGTATGCAAATGCAAAAATATGTACAAATGAATGCGAAGGAAGGAGACGTACCGAGCATACCCCCAAACTTGAACTTGACAGTGTCCTCACTGTCATGCTAAACCAAAAGGGTCAAAATACCGGCACTTCCCTGTTTATTTATTTACAACAATTTTTTTTATTGTTAAGGAAAACAAAAATATATACAGAAAGGCCCTCCCCCAAACTTCATTTAAACTATGTTAGACATTACTGCCAAACCTTGCATAGACCAAACGTCAACACCAACCAGTTGAAAAATTTATCAGTAAAGAGTATTGGTTGGTGGAAGAATAAGTTGTGGCGATTCACAAAGAATTGGGGAAGATAGAAGTGGTGGTGTGGAGGTGAATAGATAAGAGGTGGTGATGAATCAAAACGAGAATGCGAATGATCAGCAATCAGTGGAATGTTGGCATTCTCGTAGCTTCTTACAAGAAATGGGGGTGGTTCAACTTCTAAAGGAGGAGGTTGACTAACCACAATATCCCCAAAATGTTTCTGTGGGTCCTCTATTGACTTGGTATCATCCATCAATTGCATATGATATTCAATTATAAGGGAACTGATTTCCTCGATGTTCGCCATAGTCCAACCGAAAACTTGCCGCCTATCTTGTAAGACTTTTAAAATAGCGTTCTCTTGCTCGAAGGCTAGAGAGGCTGATATTATAATGGGAAAAGTCTCATTCTCATCTATGTAAGCATATTTAAGGTGATGCGGTAAGGACATGAGTTCGAGTTTTGGATGCGAAAGAATCATTGCGGAATCTACCTCGAATTCAAAGGACTCCAACACAGGTTCGAAATCACTGCAAACAACCGATTCGGATGGTTCGACTAACTCATCAAAAAATTCAAAAGACTCATATTCGGGCTGTGAGTCGTCATCATCCGCAAAAGTGAAACGTTCATAATCAATATCGGTTGTGTCAACGGTGGTAGGCTCAAGGAGGGACGCACTAGTGGCGTCAAAACTGTTTTCATCAAACAAGAATCTTTCAAGCTCGCAGTCCTCCTGCGTGATTTCGTGAATAGAGCAAACTTCTCGTGTACTAGTTTTAGGTACGGGGGGCAGACTTCCCATCTTATAAATATTGAACTCACTAGACATCTTCCCAAAGGAGAGAGTCATGGAGCCATTGCGACAATTTATTACTGCATTGGAAGTGGCCAAAAATGGTCGACCAAGAATCACCGGAATTTGGTTTCTTGGGTTAGCAACAGGTTGTGTATCAATAACAATAAAATCAACAGGGAATATGAACTCCCCAACTTTGATCAACACATCCTCTAGCTGACCCCTTGGATGGGTGATTGATCGATCAGCCATTTGGAGAGTACAACGAGTGGGTTTCAACTCTCCAACCCCTAATTGTTCGTACACAGAGTAGGGAATCAGGTTAACACTAGACCCAAGATCTAAAAGTGCTCGATTAATTTTCTTATCCCCAATTGTGATTGAAATCGTAGGACAGCCGGGGTCCTTTCGTTTTTGGGGTAAGGTTTGAGGGTGGTTAATAGCATTGCTCACTGCACTAGCCACTAGCACTTTCTTGGGTACTTGAGATGCCTTTCTCTTCGAGGTGCATAAGCCCTTTAATATTTTCGCGTATGAAGGGACTTGTTGGATAGCATCCAAGAGAGGTATATTTATGCTAACCTGTTTAAATAATTCCACAATCTTCTCCACTTGTGCAGTTGGTTTATTGGGACGCAACCTATTTGGGAATAGAGCATTTTGAAAATTCGTTGAGTCAAATGTCCGTGGAGTAGAATGTGGAGTAGGAACGGATCCCGGTGTAGATGTGTTCATGTTGTGAGAAATGGGTCCGTTCGAGCTAGAAGAAGTAGAGCCATGCGAAGGGTGGAGAATAGGCTCTAAGGAAAAAGGTGAAGAAGAAAGTGAAGAAAATGAAGAAGGGGAAGATGACGATGGAGAAAAAGAAGAAGAAGAAGACGAACCACCGGCGGGGATATCATCACTAGTTCCCACATTATTTTGCAACACTCTTCCGGATCTCAACGTGGTCACTGCATTTACATTGTGATTGGGATATGCGTTTTGTGTGTGACCGGGATTCGGCAATGGTTGAGATGGAAGCTTTCCCTTTTCTCTCTCGCTCAATGCAGCAGTTAATTGTGCAATTTGTGCCTCAATAGATTTGATACTTTGATCGTGTGAGGCATTGTTATGCATCAAAGACTGAACATAATTTTCAAATCTTGCTGCGGATTCTGTAGATTGCTTGAGAAATGCATCTAGACTTTTTTCGAGCGAGATAACCTTATCATCATTTGGTTGAACCAAATTGTTCGTTTGATTTGTATAAGGTTGTTGTTGGAAAGGTTGCTGGTTTTGAGTTTGTGAAGGTGCTTGTTGTTGTTGTGGAGGAGGAGGTCTTTGAAAATTGTTATTTCCTTGGACTTGTTGATTTTGGTTCCAAGTGAAATTTGGGTGACTCCTCCACCCCGGATTATATGTCGAAGAGTACGGATCGTTTCTTTGTCGTTGCTGAAATGCAGCATTGACTTGATCCTGTTTTTGAGTAGATGCATTATAAGGACACTCTTCGGTTAGATGTGATGGATTCGAACAACAAGCACAAACAGTTCGTGTGGGTAAAGCAGGGGCAGGAGAAGACGATAAGATTTTGGTCTCAATGGCTTCTAGCTTTTTCATAAGTGCGGCCATTTCGGCCTTCATAGAAATCGACATATCTACTTGATGTATGCCTACCCTAGATTGACCAACAGAAGAAGATGATGTAGTCTTGGTACTTTCCCACTGAATTGTTTGCTCACTAAGGTCCTCAAGAAACTGCCAAGCTTCGTCGCTAGATTTGGAGAGAAAATGACCTTGACATATGGTTTCTAGCAACTGTTTCGTTGCCGAGTTCAATCCCTCGTATAATGTTTGGCAAAGTTGCCAACTTTCGATCCCATGATGAGGGCATTGAACAAGTAGGTCTTTAAATCTCTCGAAGCACTTCCAAAATGGTTCGGAAGGAAGCTGTGAAAATTGTATAATCTCGTTACGGATTCTAGCAGTTTTGTGATGAGGATAGAACTTTTTCAGAAAAGCTCTCACAAACTCGTCCCAATTTCTAATGGAATGTGATGCGGTGCTGTATAGCCACTTCTCGGCTAGGTCACATAAGGTAAAAGGAATGACCCTTAGCCTTATAGCGTCATCACTTAATTGGGTCGTTTTCATCATAGCGCACACATTTTGGAATTTATTGATGAAGATATATGCATCTCCGGATTCCAAACCATGAAACTTAGGCAGCATATTGATGAAGTGTGGTTTTATTTCAAAGTTGTCCCCATTTGCCGGTGGGGGTGAAAGACATGTAGGTAAAGAAGTGCGGACGGGGTAGAAGAGATCCTGGAGCGCGACTCGTGTGGGCGCTACAACAGGCGGAAGATTCGGGTTATTCGCACCTAACGGAGGTGGAATCATTCCCGTCGGTAAGGTATCGTTGGGGTCGTGTCCCGACATACCTTCGAAAGAAGAATTTGAAGGTGGAGGTAAGGAAATGGACGGAATGTCGACGAAGGGTTCGTCAAAGGGTTCGTCGGTCGGTACCAACGAAACACGGACTAATCGGGCGTTAGTATCCCTAGTCCAAAGTGACATACACTAAAGGAGTAGTGTAGTCAGAAAAATTAGAAAAACAGAATGTGGGGGTAAGATAACGTCAATGAAGGGAAGTGAGTTGCAAGTTTTCTTAGCGACAAGTTGCAAGTTTTGAAAAGATTTTTCCCCTTTTTTTTATTTTATTTATGTGAGAGTTTTGCAAAGAAGTTTTTGAAAAGGGACTCGTGACACAAATGTATCAACCACACATGCACAATCAGGCCTAGATCTAGGGTCACCTAGGTCTGCTAGACAGCTCCTAACTCGGGCTAGAAATAGGACCTCAAACCGCCTCTTCACCGACAAGTACGGCCAGGTAAGTGGGAAGGAACCACCACAACAGTGGGCCTAATTAATAACCACTAGCCTAGACACCGCAAGGTCAGTTAGGATAAACGGTCGATGCCTATACTAGTCCTTTTCCTATTGAGCTCGATGTCCTTAGGTCTGAGTCTAATATTTTTTAATTAATTGTGGTCGATACAAAAATGCTTTAAGGTGATTTCTGGGGTCCTGAGAAGGGTGATGAAATCCCCACCCAATCTGAGTTTGGTCAATTAGCCCCTTAAAGTCCGATTAAATTATGCAAAACAATAAAATTCACTTGCAAACAATTTTTAGCGCGGCGCAAAGAAACCTGCAGAAAATCTGTTATTTAGAAGGGGAGAGAAGATTTTTAGCGCAAAGAATTCCTGCAGAAAATTTTCACAGTGGATATATTGTAGGTTACAGAGGGGAGAATGAGGGATTAAACCGTGCAATTTTCACGCACAGAAGAGGTAAGAGCGCCGCGGTTCCGCGGTTTTAGAGCCCAAAGGCTGCGGTTTCGCGGTCAGGTGGTTGGATCAATCCCTGAAAAAAATTCTACTGCTCTGTTGTGAACTTCCTCCTCTATTCTGATGTGCACTTTTCTGTTCAGCCTTCTGTAAATTTCCAGATTCGCAATTCTTCGCTGTTCCTGCAAGATTCAAACCATAAAGCCCTTCAAACAGATAAAAATCGATAAAATGTTTTTGTATTTTTCCTATTTTCAGATTTTTATGATGTTTATCAACCCGAAATTACACAAAAGAAAAATTACGCCAGCCCCGGCAACGACGCCATTTGATTATTCCAAAAACTTATAACCGCAATCAGAAACGGTGTCGCTTTGCAGCTAGCCGGTGAGTACGGGTCGATCCACAGAGATGGGTAATTTCCTTAATGTGTTTTTACGAGTTGATTCCAAATGTTGTTTTGGTTGGTTTAATCTAAAACCTAGATCTATCACTAAACTAGATTAATCTAAATTAAAGTCTTGATAGGGTTAGGTTTAGGGGAAGTTTGGAGATTAAAGGTTTCCTCACCGCTTTCATTGCCCTATTTTTGATCTATTAGATGTTGGTGTAATTATCAATAAAGTGGATTAGAATCTTTTGGGAAGATATTTCTTCCTCTAGATTCTTATCCTTCCTTTATCGATAATTACCCTAACCCCCATGGAAAACACGCGCAACCGGCCCTTTATACTACGGTGTCACCGTTACCTTGAGGGGTAGAGTGCCGTAGGGAGCGGTTGTGCGTGTATGCATGGAGTTCTACTTTTTAGTTGTGAAGGGGCATGAAAGGGGTGAGAGATCTCATCTCTCAAACCTTTCCCTAAGGCTAACCCTAACAAGCGAGGAGATTACTCGCTCATTAGGGGATGATAAAACATACTAATTAAAATAGAATAAAAAGAAAAGAAATCAAATTACTTACTAATTTGATGGCTCCCTCCAAGCAAGAAAACAGAACAGATCTGAATTTTATTTATTGAAAAGAGGCATAGGGTTTTACGATTTTCGATTACAATTTATAAGTAAACAGGAGAATTTAGGGTTACGGGATTCGCACATGTGCAATTACAGATTTGCCCACGAAAAATCCAAACCCCCGCACCGACGCACCGACACAAGAAAAATACACCGACACGGGCTTTAAATGGCCGCGGAACCGCAGCATTGGTTGGCTTGGGCCGCGGTTCCGCGGCCCTTTGGTGAGATCATCTCACCAAACTTCCTGGGTTGGTTCTTTATACATTGGGCTTTATATTTCCATAGTTCTTTTCTTCTTTTGGCTTCTGGTCTTCTCCAGATCTTCAGTGAAAGTTGTAGTGGTCTTTTAACTGTTTCCTTTGACATTTCGGACCATGCGTTACTTTGTACACTTGTGAATTGTTCTTTGTCTAGGCTTGACTAGGGTCCTTCTACTTGTTGGTCAAAAGTCCCTCTTTTGTATCATCTTTTGTCTGTTTCACCGTTTTCGCTCCAAGAACCTATATCCTGTAATATGCAACAAACGTGCGTCAAGAGTACCTTTTTATTTATAAAATGAATGAAAATGGGGAGTACAATAATGCAATATTATAGTATGAACAGCGGGCGCTTTGGCCCAAAGAAGACAGTCGAGAAAGTTTTGCAGTGTGGTTTCTATTGGCCACGACTCTTCAAAGATGCTTACGAATACTGCAAAACCTGCTCCCGGTGCCAACACTTGGGCCAGATATCGCGGAGAAACGAAATGCCGCTCCAACCAATTTTGGTTGTGGACATTTTTGATATTTGGGGTATAGATTTCATGGGACCATTTCCTAACTCTTTTGGAAATGTGTATATTCTTTTGGCGGTTGACTATGTTTCAAAGTGGGTCGAGGCTGTGCCCAGCTGAACGAACGATAATAAGGTTGTCGTTCGGTTTCTTAAAGAACACATATTTTCTCGATTTGGGCACCCTCGGGCTATAATAAGTGATAATGGTTCGCATTTCTGCAATAGGACTTTCGAGTCCTTAATGCGCAAATACTCTATCACCCACAAGCTGTCAACGCCATATCATCCCCAGACATGTGGGCAAGCCGAGGTTTCAAATCGGCAAATCAAGCAAATCCTGGAGAAAACGGTTTCTAAAAACCGTAAGGATTGGTCACTTAAACTGATAGATGCACTATGGGCTTTCCGTACTGCATATAAGACCGACCTTGGTATGTCTTCATACCGGCTTGTTTACGGGAAGGCTTGCCACCTCCCAGTGGAGATTGAGCATAAAGATTTTTGGGCTATCAAAGAGCTAAATTTATCTTTAGGAGATGCGGGCATCAATCGAAAGCTGCAGTTGAATGAACTAGAAGAGCTGAGGGATGAGGCATATGATAATGACATAATTGCTAAAAACCGAGCTAAGGTGTTCCACGATAAACACCTTTTGCGAAAAACTTTTGAACCTGGTCAACAGGTTTTACTCTATGACACTCGGTTACATTTTCACCCCGGCAAGCTCCGTTCTAGATGGAGGGGACCTTTTGTAGTCCGCACCGTTTATCCGCACGGTGCGGTTGATCTTGAAAATCCTGAAGACGGTACCTTATTTAAAGTAAATGGGCATCGACTGAAACCGTTCTTCACGGCGGACCCTTCGGAGGAGCTCCTGTTCTTGCAGGAGCCAATCTACACTGAGTAATATTCCTCCACTTTCACCCCCAAACTTCGTTTCCCAAAAACACTATTTCAAATAAGTTTGGGGGTGTGTATATTATTTGTATATATATTTCCAAAATACCATAAAAAATAAAAAATAAAAAAAAATAATAGAAAAAAATAAGTTTGGACCTAATTGCAAATTTGCAGATTCAAGAGCTGATTTTTTACACCCTCATTGTAGAGGGTGTTTTCTACAAATAACCCTCCCATCCCCTATTTATAAGCCCCGAGCCCCCCCTGTTCTTTTACCCTAAATTTTTCCTCTTCATAAAACCCTAGCCGCCGCCCCCTACCCTCTCCAGAAAAATCTCGCAGCAACTCCACCAAAGCGCCGCGCTTCCGCCGCCGTTGCCGCCTCCTGCCGCCTAACCGCCGCCGTCTGGTGTCTTCGCCCCCTGAAATTTTCAGGGGAGGTAACTCTGTAAATTTCCTCTCTGTTCCTGCATATTGTTTTTACTGGAAAATCTAAATGGCACATAAAATGCAGTTTGAAAGGGATTTTTCCCCGGTTTTCACACACGAAGTATACGGTAGATATTTCGCACATGAAATCGAGCAAAGGGGCTGGAATTTCCTGCTCTATAATCACTCCTCTGCGTTTGCCCTACCTAACCTAGTTGCCCTATTTTATGAATCAATGGAGGATAACAGTTTAGACAACTTAGGCTATATTAAAATAAATTGGGGAGATCGTGTAATTCACATTGATAGGGATATGATACACGAAGTCACACTCATACCTCGTGTGCCCGCACATGACCACCCGTTACACTTTGAGGATTATATGCCCGTGATGGAAAATGACTGTGCGAGAGAGCCGCGTAAGGGTATCCAAGCACGGACCCTTTTCGCTAACGTTCTTACTGTGTGCCGGTGGGCACAAAATAACATCTTTGGCAGCTCGCACAACACGACTTTTTTCACCCCCGCCTTACATGTCGTACACACACTAATGATGAAAAACCTACGGTTCGACATGTGCACCGTATTGCTCCATTCTATAGGTGCGGGGAAAAGAGGTACCATCTACCCATGTCCCATGCTAGTCACCCAACTCTGCCGTTATTTCCTCCCCATCGAGGAATTTGATTCATACATGATAGACGGAGTTCCGGTTCGACCACTCATTGAGGGCGTTACTTCGTCCTACTCTAGACTTACTGATATTTGGTCACGAACGGAACCGGCAGAGAATATTCCCGCACGCACCCCCAGCTCTAGCTCGACATCAAGCGGGGAAGAACTAACCCCACAGGAGCATGCGCGATTGATGCGGAGAACAGTGAGAAGAATTGATGTTTTGAGGGATGAGTTTCAGGCGACAGCACGAGATCACGACCGTCGGTTGACGGAAATTGAGAGGGGTATTCAAACCCTTTTGGCTAGAGGGGAACGATCACGTTCACGCTCACGAGCGAGACGTGGGGCCGGGCAGTGAGGGCACTGCTTTGCTTAAGTTTGGGGGAGAAGGTAGTGTATATAGTTATCTTTTGCATTGCATATTTTCATTTTTGTATATATTCTTTTTGCATATTTAATTTCTGCATTGCATCTTTATATAAAAATCATAAAAATTTGAAAATATTAAAAAAAAAAAAATTTTAGAAAAAGAAAAACCCATAAAAATTGAAAAATTTCAAAAATTATAAAAATTAATGTATTCAATTCTGGTTAATTGACTTGAGTTTGATAAATAGGTTAACTGGCTAGGAAAAACTAGATCTTAGACTTAGCAAATTAAAAACCCTAAAAATAACCTTCCTCAGAGTTTAATGGTAGAAAGTATATGTCTTTGTAGGTTATTTAGAAATAGGTAAATTTTGGGTTCACTTCTTGGGCTAAGTCGAAACGAAGGAAGAGTATTGAAACTTTTATTAAAGTATAAGTTTGAAAAATAATTCCTAGCTTAAGTCTAGAGTCTGAAAACATATACCCTACAACTTGCACAATCACGCACCTTGAAACTTGGAATAGTAGAAGAGACCTTGAATTGCTCTTGTCTAAAGTCCTGAGTACGAAGAAAATAATAAAAAAAAGTGAAAGAAAAAATGGACACTGTTTTTGTGATTACTTAAGGCTAAAACATAAAAAAATATTTAGGGAGGGTGCTTCATCACCTAGTGCCTTAGACCAACTGGTTTGGGAGTCACTGCTAAAAGCCTTGGGTATTGCAAAACTAGGAAGTACGCTTTAAAGTGCTAACGCATCTTGTAATCGGTTGTTGGTACCTCAAGAAGTATTAACGGTCGCATGAAGAATGTGAAAGCGAAATTCACCAATTAATAAGTGCTTTGGACAATGGACGAGAATACGATTGCTTGATTTGAATTTCCAAGTGTAGGGGTGATATTTACACACACGTGGGGATATGTGATTAGAGTTTAGATAAGAGAAAGGAGTGAAGAATAGAACTTGTATCTTTAGTAGAGTTGATAGAAATTCTTAAGCGGAGATAAAACCCTAGAAGGAAAACTTAAGAGATGCCGAAAGCTAAGTAATTCTATAGAACATATATAATCTTAAGTTAAATGATGAGGAAGTGTGAAAAATATGGGTGGATAATTTGCTGGTCGACGATAATAGAATTCCTTGTTAGAAAACCTAATTGGAGAACAAAAAGTCGAGAAACCAAATTGATAGGATTTTGTGGGTGTAATCCGCTGAAAATCCTCAGGAGACAACACTCCTCCTACTAGGGACACCTAGAGGTTTAACGGCTTGTTGCACGTTCTCAGTGCAATCGCGTTTCCCTGCGAAAGTGCGGCTAGGTTAGAATAAAATAATAAGTTTGCTCGAGGACGAGCAAAAGGTAAGTTTGGGGGTATTTGTTCAGATCATAATATTGCAATTCATACGCCCCACTTTTATTCATTTTATAAGTAAACAGGTACTCTTGACGCACGTTTGTTGCATATTACAGGATACAGGCTCTTGGAGCGAAGACAGTGAGAAAAGACAGAAGATGATACAAAAGAGAGACTTTTGACCAACAAGTAGACGGATCCTAGTCACGAAGAACAATTTACAATTGTATAAGGCAATGCAGTCCGAAATGTCAAAGTGAACGGACGAAAGATCCTTACAAGTTTTTCACTGAAGATCTGGAAAAGACCAAGAAGCCAAACAAAGAAAAACAGTGAAGAATAAACAAGCCTAAATACCCAGTATGAAGACCAGAAAATTTGGTGAGCTGAACTCACCAAAGGGCCGCGGAACCGCGGCCCAAGGCCCATCATTGCCGCGGTTCCGTGGCCATTAAGTGCGCACGTCGGTGGATTTTTCTTCTGTCGGTGCGTCGGTGCGGGTGTTGGGATTTTCAGGGGGCATATCTGTAAAATCATGTGTGCGAAAATCTGTAACCCTAGCTTCCCTGTTTACTTATAAATTGTACTCACAATCTGTAAAAAGCTATGCTTCTTTTCAATCAATAAAATCAGAATTGTTGAGAGATCAAGAGCATCATTTTTGTAAGTGTTCTTCATTCTCATGCCTTAGTATTAATTCTTTTCTTGCCCTAGCTAGTATAATTATTGCAGTAGAGTAATCATATTACTTGCCTTAGTTAACTAGTATAGTTCTTTTTAATCTGCAGTAGATAAGTGATAATTTTAGACCCAAACAGCATACATTAACATAACAAAAAAATGCCAATTTTAGCAATTCCCCTAATGAGCGAGTAAAACCCTCGCTTGTTAGGGTTATGAACAAGGTAAGGAGTGAGAGATGAATATCTCTCACCTCCTTCAATGCCAACACATTTTCAAAACTAGAACTTCATGCACGCATGCATGGTCCGCCCCCTACGGCACCCTACCTACGAGGTAACTGTGAACCGTAGTATAAAGGGCCGGACATACATGACGTCCATGAAGATTGTAGCAATTAATAGGAAAGGACGGACAAGGATCTAGAGGAAGAAACTTCGTTTCTTCCCAATCATCCTAATCCCCTTTGCTAATAATTGTTGTGATTTCTAGAAAGCTTTAATCAAACGGCATTGAAAGAGGTGACAATATTAATCTCATCAACCCTATCTTCGACCTAATCCTAACAAGTTCTTTCATATCATATAAATTAGTTTTTAAATCAATCGACAAAAACCAAACAACCATCGGAATCAACTCGTAAAAACAGAAAACAGAAAATTACACATCTCTGTGGATCGACCCGTACTCACCGGCTAGCTGCAAGCGACGCCGTTTTCTGATTACGGTTAACAAGTATTTTTGGACTAATCAGGCCTCACTCTAGAATTGGCAGACTATTCGCCGCACTCGTAGGGGGTACAGGTTGAACCAAGGAGGGATGCTCAAGTCACCGGATTCCGTGAAGTGGAGGGTGGTCCATTCACTATGCTGTAGGGGGCTGCCTCGCTTCAGGTTTTGGCGGGTAACTTGCTGCACCCGTAGAGGTCTAGGTTTCATTGCACAGGCTATCCATACGACCAGGGGAACGTCGGGTTTCAGCAGCGGCTCTGTGAAACCTGAGGATCCCAGATTATCTGTATTGTTCTGTGATGCTTATTACTTTTCTGTAATATTGCATATTATCACGCCTGGAGCGATTATTGTATATTGGTATATATACTAGTAGATGTTGTATATGTTTTACACCCGCGCTAGTTCAGTCCCCGCTCTGTCGTTAGTTAAGTAACCTAACGGGTGATGACGGGACCCAGTGGCGAATGCGGATGGCATATACGTACATTTTATTTTTGTTCTTTTCTGGTGTGATTAATCGATGGGACTGCGTTGATTCTGATCAATGCAAAGGAAAACAAACCTGTTTGGATGTTGTTGGAACAGTTTTAAAAGGTGTTATTACAAAGACGTTTCCTTTTGTTTTGCATAGTGGTATTCGATTGGAATATCCTGCACCTCATTCGACGAGGCAAGGGCCGATATCCCTTCACCGGGAGTGACCCCTTGGGCAGAAGTTTGCGTCAGGGTAATAACTTCACTATAGTCGATTACAAGTTGCTTTGCATCACGGTATTCAGTTGGAATATCCTGCACCTCATTCCACGAGAAAAGAGCCGAGATCCCTTCACCGGGAGTGACCTCTTTAGCAAAAGGTTTTCGCCACTATATTTTTATAAAAGGCTATCAGGTTCCTTCAACGAGATCAAGTTCATTACGTTAAAGGTTTTTCGCCAAAAACCAGTCGTAGCCCTCCGTTATGTCTTATGGATGGTCAGTAGTATTCAAGCTATGTTTGTTGGCTTTCGTCAAGGCATAGTGTTTGGTAGCTGCTGGGGTATTCATTTGTTGCATAGATAGATGTGTTGGTTTGGGACAGTCGTATTACCTTGTTGGCTTTCGTCAAGGGTATGTACGGGTGGGTTCAAATTGACAAGAATATGACGGGTAGAACTTGACATGTGACTTATGATTTGTTGGCTTTCGTCAAGGTCATAAGAACATGGGGTAAAAATCATATCGGGAGTTTCTAAAGAAACTGAAACTTGCCAGGCATGCGCATACCTTCTGGAGTGTGATAACGAGAGTGGATTCCGTCACGTTATCATGCGATGAGAGTTGGATCCCGATTCCCACTGATGAGTTGGTTTACTCTTCTGGTGATCCCGATTGATTCTTCTTTCAGGTTTGGAGGAGAATTTGACAGTACAGTGGGAGGTTTCCGGATTAGATAAAGTGATAACCATTTTGATCTAGGTTAGAGTGCACGCAGAGTGTTTCTTTTCTCTCTCTCTTTGGCAGCGACCTTTGACCGACCCTAGACTATGACTCAGTGACCAAGTTGACCGAACCTTCTTAAATTACTGGCTTTTGGATTGTCTAAGTTGCATAAGTCATTGCCACTCCTTCTTTTACCCTTTGCTTTTCTCAGAATACCCCGTATTACTACGGACATCCAATTCCATTGGATAGATCCATCGTATGGTTATATACGAACTCGAAGGGACTTCTTCGAGGATGGATCAAGGTTCAGGAGAAATAGAATTGGTTTATTCAGTTGTCTTTTATTATCACCTTCTCTCAGGTTGCGAAAGCTCCTTAGTTTAGAAGAGTACACCTATTACGCTTATTGGATAGTTTTCTTCCAAACCATAGGCAGGTGCCGAAAGGTAAGGGAATGAAGAAAACCAATTAGCCTAAGTAGGGTGTACAGAAGGTAATAACTAAAGACAAAATAAATGGATTAGAATGAGGGCAAAGTAAGTTGCGACTGCTATCATTCACGACCAAACCGCGTACTTCATCGCCACTCCTATTTCACCTTTGCTTTTTTCCCCAGTTCGGGAGAAATAGAATAAGGTATTATTCAGTTGTCTTTTATCATCACCTTCTCTCAGGTTACGAGTACTCCTTGGTTTAGGAGGGTACACCTATTATGCTTACTGGATAGTCTTCTTCCAAACCATAGGCTGGTGCCGAACGGTTGGGAAGGAAGAAAACAATTTAGCCTAACGATGGTGTACAGAAGGAAATGACTAAAGACAAATAAAGGGATTTGGAGAGATGGCAAATAAATATACGGTTACAGTCATGAATTGGATTATGAAAGAGGCATTACTAGGAATACTAGGATATCCCTATGAAACATTTTCATGTTTCAGTTTCACTGTGCATTGTTAAAGGAAAACTGATTTCCCGATTAGATACTTACTCCAGGGTATGTATTTACTAGGTATGACTCTCACATCTGTATGGTTTTACAGATGATGAGTGGGAGTAAGTTATTGGGAATAAGGTGATCATCCTCATTATATCGGAATTCGTTGTAATTGGTGATATTTGAGGAAGTCGCCTGGGTTTTTGCCGGACGGCATGTATTTGGTTTTGAGTATCCGTTGTTGTGCACCAATTTCAAAATGATATATCTGTACGTTTATTTTTATAAAGTGAGATATAACTTTTTGATATTATGTCGATGACATTTACCTATATCAGTTGACGATTGGGTAAGAAGCATTGAACAACGGAGTAGTTCTTAACCATAAGTATAGTTTTTAATCTACGATACACAAGTTTTGAGTTATTCAACTTAGCGGAATTATACAGAGTATTGTATGTTGTCCAGTGTCCATCAGGACAAAGGGGTATGTCCTCGTACTATGTTCTGTTTACTTATGACTTCTCTAGTTTTTAGACAAGTGTTTCGTAGAAATACAAGGTCTAAGTTTTGAGAAGTTGTGGGTATAAGAATAAAGTAGAGAACCAGATGTCGCAAGTATCGGGATTCTTCAAAGAGATCGAAGATGTAGATTCTTGTGATTGGTATTCAGATGATAGTAATGGTTTTGAGAAACTTGTTTCTCTTTCAGGTTACTCATAATTGGATGGATTCCTAAGTTGAGTAATGCTGATTAGCCTCTCTCCATTAAGTTGATATGCACTGGAGACAGCTGCATGATTTGAATCTTGTTCCAATTAAATAAGTGCAAAGTTTCTATATTGGATATAGAATGTTTCATATCTTAACGATGTTAAGGTACGGGGAGTTGTCCAGCTTATGCTTAAAACCAGACTCTGGATAACTCAAGGTACGTTTCTGTAATGGAAGTTTGTGGGTTGACCCGGGCTATGTCGAGGGTTGATTTTCTACCATCTGGAAGATCAATAGTGATATTGTTCTTGACTTGCCACAGTTTTAGTAAAATGGATTTTTTCAGAAAACAGTAGTGAGAGTATAGTAGAACTGGAAGTGATTCCGGAACCGCAAATGATTACGGAAAATTTAATAGGACCTAAAGATTCAATCAGGTTTGACATTCTATTAGCCACTCCGCAGATATGGTGGGTAACCTCAGACACCCGAGAGGTACTCCGGTAGCCTCAAGGACGGTGACAAGGAGGTTCTTGTTTACCCAGGCTTAACACTACTGTTGTTCCAGGCTATGAGACCCGGCAGGAGGTTAAGTATAGCGTCGTTCTAAACTAGCTTTAGAAGTGCACGTATATATTATTCTGCCAGAGGGTTGTTGTGGTCAGTGGGAGCAGCGGAAGCATAGTGGGCAAGTCGCTTATGTCTATTTATAGACTTGAGCAGTTATAGCAGAGATAGATCATCTAATTTTGATGTGGCAGTCATAGGTTTGACTTCATCAGAATAGGGGATGGATCTGTTAAGAAGGTAGTAGGGTGTGATGTCCTGGTATTTGGATGACATACACAGAGTAGGAAGTAAAATTCCTATATTACAATCGGTTATATTGTGGTCGTCACACAGTTGTTTCTCCACAAAGGATATGGATATAATATCTGACATTCTGGTTTCTAGATCTATGATTTTAGATCTAGATTTAGGTAGTTTCCCAATGTGGGTACTTTGACAGTATTCTAATAGTATTTTAGAATAGATGACTCCTGGCATGGTGGTGTACCTGCAGGTGATGGAGTCACCCTCTCTAAAGGTGTCTTACAGACTAAAGGGGAGAGGGATGCGCATGATTGGCAGATCACTTGCTTAGGCAATTGAGTCAATCATGAGATATCAAGTACCACACCAGATGTTGTTTTTGCACTAGATGTAATAAGTTTGTATTAATCCAATCCTGGAGAAACATAAGGAAGCAGTTTTAGAACATAAGTGCATGTTCTACGGATTTGATGACGGCAGCTTCCTCGGGAGACGGTTATCATTCCAGGCTTCAAAGGTGACATGGATGACAGAGTGATTGTCAGAGTTATAGTTTTCCCTCTGATGAGGGACAGTATTATGGACAGGTGGTCTAAGAGGATACTGTGGGAGGCATGGTGCAGGATACTGATTAGGTTCAGTTGACGATACAGTCTAAGAAGTTTGGATTTGGAGTTCATTTATAAACTAGGTCCCATCAGATATCTAGACATATTCTAAGACAGGTATTACTCAATTCGGGAGATGGCTTTCTCCGCGAACTTGAGATTAAGAGAGACATAGAAAGAAACATCAGGGCGGATCCACTCACTGAGGCTATTTCTCGAACACAAGAGTTTTACAAACGGGCTTTGTGAAACTAATTAGTAGAGGAGTTGGGTGTTCGGTATCACACGGGCTGTGAGTACGCGACATCGCAATAATTAGCCTTAAGTGCAAGTGGGAGATTGTTGGATATAGTGCCCTCAAAGTCAATTATTGGATCGCAATGATTGCAATGATTGAGGAGGACCTATACCAGTAGGACAGTCTTACTCGTGATGATAGTATGCTATCTGGTTTTCTTTTATCAGTCGTGTATAGGTTCAGGTGACTGATCACGATTACACGTTGATAGAGCCCTTAGGATCTTGCTTGACTACCGACAGTATGATGGCGATCATATACATGAGAGTTGGGTAGTCTATAAGCACATCCTTAATAGTGGTCCCTAGTCGTGGGAGTACCGAGACAGGGCATCGATACTCCGGAGTAGACTAGTGTATACAGTCGAGACCCCGACGAGGGGCGGTGGCCGGTCTCACAAGCCACTGGTGTCAGATGGATCACCTAAGATGTATACAGGTGCTCATTGGGTTATGAGTACACCGGACAGGACTCACCGGGAATCTGCTAGTTGGTATTATACCTATCGTCAGATAGCAGTTCCCTGGTGACATGTGTACAGGTTAGTTCATCGACCTGAGGTTGTCATTTGTCTCGTGTGAGTTCCCACTGTGCTTTGATTTCTACCCTACCACGGCTCAAAGGAGTCGTGCAAACAGGTATTTTTTGGGTACAGTCCCGAGCCACATGGAGGCAAGTGAGCAGATCGGCAGGGAATTCGTCTCTCCCGGTATTGGGGGTGGAGATTGCGCTGTGTCTAGGAAAGCCATTACACCAAGTCCTTGGCCAAGGCAGGTGAGAATTACTGGTAGGTACTCCGGTAGTTTCTCAGGGTGTTCAGGGCTTGTCTCCGACATGACTTATACCGCTATTGGGGGTCTGACGTTACCAGTGCCCTAGGCCCGATATGCGATACTCATAGATGAACGGACCGGACTGTATATACATTGTCACTGTTAGGCTCAGTAGGGTTTCCGGATGAGTTCGCTCATCGGCCTCCCTTGAGGTCAGTACAAGGCCAGCCGTTACGCACAGCTAGTGCCGCTGACGGCTTGTGGTTAAACCCACTGCCAGGGTACTGACGAGTCATTAGAGTCCCCCACAGATAGTTTCCAAAGTTCGGGCGAAACGTTGTAGAGGCCGTATGGTTTTATGGCAGGTTTCGGAAAATGCACGTGCGTTTACGCACGTGTCATATTTCGGGCTGATAATACTGGTGGGCTTTGGTTTAAGCCGGATCCATGTATTATACATGAGTAGATATAATATCTTTGTCTCAGTTGCATTTGTATTCGGTCGTAATACAAATGCGGGTATATTTATACAGTTACGGGGTTATCCTGAAATTCGTTTCGGGATCGCTTTTGGAAGTTGCCAGTTTCCAGTTTTTTATCACCCGTATTAAACATTCGGTTTAATACGGATTTATCTTTACTTCATTAGGTGAGTCATGAGGTGAGTCGTGATTCTAGATGGTTCTAGAAGGTGACAAGGATTAGTGACTCATGGTTGCATTAAATGTTCATTTAATGTTTTGATGACTAGGGTTTTTTGATTCAATGTATGCATTAATGATAAATGCAAGGTGTTAGATGAATCATTCTCTTCATTAATTGTTATGGTCACTCTCCCCTCTCCTACACTCACCCCCCTCTCGATAATGGCCGGCCACTTCATTTGGAGGCTAAGGAATTTTTTTGGGAAAAAGATTATGATAGTATTGCCTCATGTAATTTCATATAGCTCATTTTTCCATCATCCGATTCAAAAGGCAACTTCATTAACCGTTCGTCCATGGCTTTGGACGAAGTGAGACAAAGTGTTCTACTCATTCTCTACATCAATCTTGGTCATCTCTTTTAGCAAACTTGATGACCGAGTTGCCTCGGGTCAGAGACGGGAGCCCGTTTAAAGATCCGTAGATGTGGTGCCACCTCGACGAGGAGCCAGGAGATCGGTGTAGGGTTTCTAGGCACACTAATGAAGTCTCACAAGTGATCAAGCATGGCTAATTCAAAATTTTATAAGTGCCTACAAACCCTAATACGGATCGTTAACTAGATATATAGGCGATGCAAGCATGTAAACGAATTCAATGCTAAAGGAAAGTGACTACAACCTTTGTAGATCCGGTCCACCACTTGTTAAGCTCCGCGACGATGTCTCTCCGCTGTCCAAGTCGGATCCCGAACTCTAGCATCGGCTTCATCGAAGAAATGGGCGGGCTTGATCGTCGGCTTCGATGCCGAAGATGATCTACGTCGAGGCATCACAAGATCAAACTCCGACTTCACCAAGTCATGAAACTTGTGAAGAAAACACCCTATACTACTTGGCAAGAGGTAGAGGATGAAGAAATAGAAAGTGGGTTCACTTTAGAATTGGATTTCTCACTTGTTTTCATCACTTGCCATTGATGTAGCAAGTTTTTCTTCATGGAAGAAGATGATGAAGAAGAAGAAGAAGATATGATAAGTTATTTTTAAAAGGAAAATAAAAAGAATACTTATCATGACTTCAACCATGGTTTAGTGTAGAGATTTAACTAAGGTTAGATGAGTGGTTAGGGTTAGAGAAGAGACAAGAATGGTGGACTTGTTCAAAGCTTCAAGAAGCTTCAAAGAGAAAAAACAAAACTAGCAACCATTCTTTTCTCTTTATCTTTTCAAATGAAATAAATAAAATAAATAAATAGATAAATGAATAAGTGAATGAAATGAAACCCTAACCACTAACTAACCATGGTTTAATACTTTACACAAAACCAAGCTAGAATGTATCATCAAACATGATACAATCATATGCACAAAAAATATATCACATATACAATGTACACAATTCAAGTGAGAAAATCCATTTAAAGTGAACCAGTACTAGTTAATGCAAAGTAATATATCAAATATATAATTATACATTAAATCATTAAATCAACACTTGATTTAACGATCCGGTCATATCGCATATAACCGACTAGTATCCTATGTATCGGCTTATCGAATCAATCCTTGATTCGATAAATAGGTTATATCGCATATAACAAATCGATACATTCATCTCGAGAATGAAATACGATATCACATACACGCATTATTCTCGGTCCCGCACATATCTCATATGCGCTCCTATTTCGTTTCGCTTGAGCCAGGAAACCTCTGTGTAGGACTCTAAAGACTCGTCAATACGCCGGCAGCAGGTGATGATCATATCAAACACCCACAAGCCGCAAGCGGTCTGCTAAACGTAACGGCCACCCGGGTATTGAGCGATCAGAAGATCGACGAGCAAGCCCGCTCACACTCCTGTGAATCCAACTAGTAACACTTACCGTACAGTCCGGTCTGTTCGTCTGATATGCCGCATATCTCGCCTAGGGGTGATAAACGTCAGACCCCAGTAGCTCGATAAGTCATGCCGACGTGAAGTCCATGACATGTGTGAAACTACTGATAACACTTACCAGTAGGTCACTGCAACCCTGGCCAGGGATTTCCTGTTATGGCCAGTCGAGCATAGCGCAACATCAACCCCCAATACCGGGAGAGACGAATCCCCTCCTATCGCTCATTGCCTCCATGTGAATCGGGACTGTACCCAAAAACCACCTGTTTGCACGACTCATTAGAGCCGTGGTAGGGTGGAAATCAAAGCACAGTGGGAGACACACAAGACTCTATGACGATCTCGGGTCAACAGACTAAGCTGCACCAGTGTCACCAGAGAACTGCCATCTGACGTAAGGTATAATACCATCTGGGAGTTCTCGGCGAGTCCGTTCAGTGTACTCAGTCTCCAATGAGCACCCGTATACCATTTCTGATGTCAAACACCAATGGATATGGGATCATCCATCGCCCATCACATGGGTCGAGAAGATATACGCTAGTCTACTCTGGAATATCGATGCCCCGTCTCGATATTCCCACGACTAGGAACAATGAAGGATGTACTCATTGACTACCCAGGCCCCACTAGTATGATCTTCATCATAGTCTTGGAAGTCGAGTACACATCCTAAGGGCTTTATCAACATGTAACAGAGAGGCAGAAAGTATACATGTTAAGATAAAGAGCAACCAGATAGCGTACTATCATGTCGAGCAAGAAAGTCCTACCTATATATGTCCCAGCATCCACTACAATATACATCCAATGTACAGTAATGGCCTCTAGGGCATACATATAACTAACAATCTCCCACTTGCACTAGGGCCATCTGTAGCAGTGGTTGCAGTATCACATACTCAACCATCCCCTAAAAGTCTCTCTTTGGGAAAAGGCCTTCGTGAGTGGATCCACCGTGTTGTCCTCTAAGTCTACTCTCCTGACCTCGATCACCCTGGAGATCAACTTTCTCCATGATCAGGTGATGCTGCCTCAGAATATGTCTGGGTCACTGATGGGACCAGGGTTCCAGGGCCAAAGCCACACTTCCATTGTCACACAATGGTAGGAACTTAGTTCATCTTATGAACCAATATACACCCAAACTGCCTCTTTGGTAGTATCTTTAATAGCGACGTTACCAGCCTTTATCGTCTAGTTTGTCACGGTATCTAGCTTGGTAATCTTCCAACATACCGTCCCTTTACCGAGGGTAAAGACAATGCCTGCGACTGACATTCAGTCGTCCTTATCACTCTGGAACTTTTCCAGCGATTCTCCCCAGGATCGAGAAGGTATCACCTTTATCCTATTTGGAGAATCCATGTGATAATAGGAGATTGACCGATCGTAGTATAGGAAACTCTTTTCCTATCTAGAGTATGTTGTCTACGTACAATACGAAGATCAGCTCCATACTCCCTACTGTCCTTTTTGTATATACAAGGTTCATCTACCATTTTGATGAAGTCAAACACTTTGATTATCACATCAAAACAGACGTTCCAACCCCGCGATGCCTGCTTCATTATCTAAAGCAACTTGCGCATGTTTCCGCTGCTCCCACTGTTTACGAAGCCCTCTGGCTGTGTTCTTATAAACGTTCTCTTCTAAATCAATATTTAGAAAAGTAGTCATGGCACCCAACCACCAGATATCGTAGTTATGGTATGCAGCAATGGCAAGTAGGATCTAGATGGACTTAAGCATAGTCCCTAGAAAAGGTTTCATCATTATCCATACCTGGTTGATGACTAAAACCTTTAACAAGTCTAGCTTTGAAAGTCTCAACCTTTCCATATACACCAAGTAATCTTCTCAAGATATACTTGCTCCTGATGGGGATTTAACCCTTCAGATATCGCAACCAAAGTCCATACTTTGTTGGTGTATATGGATTCCATCTCAGATCGCTAAGTATCCAGCCATTCTTACAGAGTCCCTACTCTTGATGGCCTGCTCGAAACTAGTTGGGTCATCATCTCATGATGCAATCCTTGCTCCCACTGTCATCGAGAAACCGAAGTATCTCTCAAGCAGGTGAGGAACCCTGCTAGATCGGCGGAGAGGCTGAGGTTCGTCGGGAACTATTGAATCCTTTGGTTCTGTCAAATCATCAGCTGCAGTTTGTATAGCTGGAACATTTCCAGTTCTACATAACTGACCTTGCCTCGAGCTTGTCCGGATTTTGCATTTAGACATAGGCTGGACAACCCCAGATCTTAACTTACTTAAGAGATAGGCTCTTCCCACACCATATCTTATATGGAGTGGTAGGCACTGATTTGATTCGAACCCTATTCAATAGGTATGCAACTTCATAAGTGCATAACTCCAAAAGGAAATAGGTAACTCAGTAATACTCATCATAGAGCACACCATATCTAATATTGTGCGATTGCTCCACCCCGATACACCGTTGTGCTGTGGTGTATTCAGAGGAGTAACACTGAGAGAGAATCTCATTCTCCTTTAGATTGGTCCAGGAATTCCATGCACAAGTATTCTCCTCCCTGATCTTATCATAGGACATAATACTTATACCCGGTTATTGGTTCTCTACTTCTAACTTATATTCTGTGAATATCTCAAAAGGTTCGGACTTGTGTTTCAACAGGAACATATGTCAGAATCTTGAGAGATCATCATAGAACGTAATGAAGTATAAAGAACCGGTCCTGGCATGTGTAGACAGGAGACCTTACATACATCATCATGTATCAATCCCAAGAGTTTACTAACTCTTTCCCTGTTTCCAGTAAACAGGGCTATGGTCATCTAATCTTTGTGACATGACTGGCAAGTTTCACAAGATGTAAATTCAAACGGATTTAAATATGCATCTAAAATGCAACTTCAGCCAGTCGGGTCGCATTGATATGACCTAGTCTACAATGTCTCAAGAAGGATTCATTCATTTCTGAACTCTTCCTCTTGTGTGTGTTCTTCATACTAGCAACTGTAGTTTGATTTAGAACGTCAATGCTTTTAGATAACGTGCCTGAACCGATCAACTTTTGATATAGGAAATGTTCAAAACATTATCCATCAATACAAAATTTTATCATTTCTTTACTAATAAAGAGACTGATATGATTTTGTATATCAGGTTCGGTATCTAATAGCATTTGTTCAGAATCAATGTATTGGTAATACAGGGTGACAGTGACCAACAGACTTGGCTGCAACACTTGCCCCGTTTTCTGTCTCATGAAACTTATCACCCTTTCTCAGTTTTTCTACCCTTTTGTAGCCCTATGTAACAGATTACATATCTGGGATCCTGATCCGGTATCGAATACCCAGGATGCAGAGGATACTGAGAAACAGTTCTTTATAATGAACACACCCGAAGGAGGTGCATCATATGCACTTTCTTCGTTTGGGCGGCATAGGAATTCTGGTATTCCCCTTATTTCCTGCTCTGTCTTATAACAATTATAAGTTGGAGCGGGACCAACGTTCCCCAGCTCAGTATAACAAGCGGGTTCGGTCAATACATCCATTTTATTATCTTGATTAAGGCGTGATATGGTCGCTACCTGGAGAGAGAGAGAAGAAAACACTCAGCGTGCGCTTTGCAAGATTAGATTGGTTATTTATTTTGTCTAATCAGGATGGCTCCCACTGTTTTTATCAAATCTTCCTTCAAACCTTAAAAGGAAAGATTAGCCGGGATTAATTACACTCTACAAGTTCACCAATCTTTCAGCCAGGCCAGTGTCGGTACTTTGAGGGAGGTTCCCCGTGCTTTCGCACGGACCTAATTACAGTAAACCTCGTTTTCCCAGAGGCGTAACCCCGTTGACACCTTTCTAGACACCTACTTGATCGGCTAATCGCAAAGTGCAAAACTCTCCCAGGAGTAACAATTACTCGCAGTGGGTATCGGGATCCAACTATCACATATAAGGTATGCAATCTCATTGCAAATTTCAACACTTGAAACTCCCGATAAAGGTTTTTACCCCTAGCACCTATGACCTTAACTATGGTCAACAAATCATAAGTACTAGTCAAGTTCTACCCGTCATTTCGTGATTAATTAGACCCACCCACATGACCCTTAACTAAGGTCAACAAAGTCACGCGACTGTCCTAACTAATCGCATCATATGCGGTGTAGGAAGACATCACTTAGCTACCGTACACTGTGCCTTGACTATGGTCAACAAACACAGCACGAATACTAAGTACTCTACTTCCTAAAATGACGGAGGGTTGCGAATGGTTTTTATGAAAACCTTTAACTCTTTGAACTTGATCTCGTTGCGGAATCAAATGGTTTTTTAAATGGAATGTTTTCGAGGCTTTTCTAGTTTTGCTAAAGGGGTCACTCCCGGTGAAGGGATCGTCGGCCCTTTCCTCGTCGAATGAGGTGCGGGATATATCATATATATCACTGTGCAAAGCGGAAACTATAGAAGCGATCAAAGACAAACCGAGGGTTGTAGCATCTGCCAGTTATTGCTAAAGGAGTCACTCCCGGTGAAGGGATCTCGGTCCTTTCCTCATCGAATAAGGTGCAGGATGTTCTATAATGAACACCACGATGCAAAGCAAGAACTGTAGCTACCTGTTTTTATTTTGAAATTCGATTCCACAACATCAATTAGGTTTATTTTCTTTCATTAATCTCATTAATGAATATCCCATCATTTAAGTCCACCTAAACATCACAGATAAATATAACGTACGCTTATGCCATCCGCATTCGCCTCGATGTCCCGTCTGCACCGTTAGGTTAGGTAACTAACGCCAGAACGAGGCAGGGCTAGCGCGGGTGTAAAACATAAGCAACGTCTATATAATATATCATATATACTATATACAATATCTGACATAGAACATCACATGATCACATCACAGATAAATCACAGCAGAAGATACATATGAAATATTGGATATACTAGGACGTCCGTTTTTTCAATACGAGCCGGTATAAAACACGGATTCCACGGTCGTGATGAATAACCAATCCCACACCCTAGACCCCTACGAGAGCGGCAAGCAACCCTACCAATTCTAGGGTTAGGAGACCCGGACTCGACTCCTCAAGTTGGTCTCCCACTGGACCCCAGAACCCGGTTACTTGTGCTCCCCACTTTGGGTCTATCCTAGTGCAGAAAAGTAAATAATATACAAATGGTGACAACATTCGCAACCTGGAAGTGCCCCAATAAAAGAATATTACATACAAGTTTTTACATGAATGAAAATGAAAAACACTCATCTCACATAAAAACCCCCGGCTATTCAACCACGACGATCCAATATAACATATCCAGCAACACATAACAACACATGTCATCAACGTAAGTAAATATGTACATCCCAATTGTCGTTGACATATAGCAACGAAACCGGCAATGTCACATATTACATTTACGGTCACAGAAAAGAAAGTGTAAAACTACAACAGTTGGAATCCGCAATCTCTTTAGAAATCACATGCCTAATCAAATGAATTCCTTAGACATCACATGCCTAACAATTATAAACCCTGCATTTTAGTCTCAAAATCGAAAACACTTTTCAATATAAAGTCGAGCAATTCAACAGGATTCCCGACATTCAGATCAAATGCTCGTCGCAAACTTTAGTAGGCGGCCGCACCCCCGATACCGTCGACGAAGTGCACTAAGGCGGAACACCGCTACCGCGAGCGTCCGAACGGATGCTTTCGGCGACGGGGTTTTCCTACAGTCACTTGGTCGGGGCTATGGAGTGAGGCTGTCTATTAAGTTTACCCGGCGAGTATCCGCGTACGCTACGTGATTGCGACGGACTTTTGATCACATCAAAACTCCGTGGCAACCGATCAAGTGAGACTAAACTGCTATGTTTATAACATTCATTCCGTTATCTCATAACTACTTGTGAATTCCAATTATTGTATCACATTCCGGATAAATAGAAAATGTTAAACTTTCCGATCGAACAATCGAACACCCAAGTTTTCCCGAAACAGCTCAACACATGAAATAAGTCTAACAACATTCAGTTCGTGCCTCAGTACCAACGGTCCAGCCGTAGAAGGGTCAAGCCAACGCCTCACATGTGGCACGCCGTACTGCCCCAAACCCGAAGGTTCAAAGGGCAGTTCAAGACGGTCACATAATCGAGTTAAGGTTTGTTGTCCTCTAGAGGGTCCATCGCGTTACTTGCACTACTTAGAACGTTGTTAAACTACGGAAAAATCCAACACTTGGAAATTTCCTGACAGGGGAAAAATTGGGTATTTATATCCGGTCGAACTTTTTAACATATTCTAAAATTATCCGGAAAAGCACACAGACAGAATTAGACAATCCGATCGATACACCGAGTCCCCAATACAACACAGAAAATTCAACTCTTGAAAAATTATTAAAAATTCCCAGGAAAACCACCACTGGAAACTAATAATTACTGTGCAAAATTCATTAAACAAAGAGACATTACGGCCGCGTAACCGCCGCATAAGCCATGCTTATGCGGCGGAACCGCGGCGGTTTGATGGATTCAGGAGCTCGAATTTCACAGTAACTCTTAGATATTCCTGCTGATTTTTCTGCATATTTTTAATATCGAAAAATCCACATTTTACAAAATTGTCCAGAGAGCAAAATGCAATTGGGGTTTCGATTCAATCGGACTTCTAATTCCGTCTACGCATCGCCTAAGGCTCTAGCTAGGCTCTGATACCACTGTAGGGTTTCTAGGCACACTAATGAAGTCTCACAAGTGATCAAGCATGGCTAATTCAAATTTTTATAAGTGCCTACAAACCCTAATACGGATCGTTAACTAGATATATAGGCGATGCAAGCATGTAAACGAATTAAATGCTAAAGGAAAGTGACTACAACCTTTGTAGATCTGGTCCACCACTTGTTAAGCTCCGCGACGATGTCTCTCCGCTGTCCAAGTCGGATCCCGAACTCTAGCATCGGCTTCATCGAAGAAATGGGCGGGCTTGATCGTCGGCTTCGATGCCGAAGATGATCTACGTCGAGGCATCACAAGATCAAACTCCGACTTCACCAAGTCATGAAACTTGTGAAGAAAACACCCTATACTACTTGGCAAGAGGTAGAGGATGAAGAAATAGGAAGTGGGTTCACTTTAGAATTGGATTTCTCACTTGTTTTCATCACTTGCCATTGATGTAGCAAGTTTTTCTTCATGGAAGAAGATGATGAAGAAGAAGAAGAAGATATGATAAGTTATTTTTAAAAGGAAAATAAAAAGAATACTTATCATGACTTCAACCATGGTTTAGTGTAGATATTTAACTAAGGTTAGATGAGTGGTTAGGGTTAGAGAAGAGACAAGAATGGTGGACTTGTTCAAAGCTTCAAGAAGCTTCAAAGAGAAAAAACAAAACTAGCAACCATTCTTTTCTCTTTATCTTTTCAAATGAAATAAATAAAATAAATAAATAGATAAATGAATAAGTGAATGAAATGAAACCCTAACCACTAACTAACCATGGTTTAATACTTTACACAAAACCAAGCTAGAATGTATCATCAAACATGATACAATCATGTGCACAAAAAATATATCACATATACAATGTGCACAATTCAAGTGAGAAAATCCATTTAAAGTGAACCAATACTAGTTAATGCAAAGTAATATATAAAATATATAATTATACATTAAATCATTAAATCAACACTTGATTTAACGATCCGGTCATATCGCATATAACCGACTAGTATCCTATGTATCGGCTTATCGAATCAATCCTTGATTCAATAACTAGGTTATATCGCATATAACGAATCGATACATTCATCGCGAGAATGAAATACGATATCACATACACGCATTATTCTCGGTCCCGCACATATCTCATATGCGCTCCTATTTCGTTTCGCTTGAGCCAGGAAACCTCTGTGTAGGACTCTAAAGACTCGTCAATACGCCGGCAGCAGGTGATGATCATATCAAACACCCACAAGCCGCAAGCGGTCTGCTAAACATAACGGCCACCCGGGTATTGAGCGATCAGAAGATCAACGAGCAAGCCCGCTCACACTCCTGTGAATCCAACCAGTAACACTTACCGTACAGTCCGGTCTGTTCGTCTGATATGCCGCATATCTCGCCTAGGGGTGGTAAACGTCAGACCCCAGTAGCTCGATAAGTCATGCCGACGTGAAGTCCATGACATGTATGAAACTACTGATAACACTTACCAGTAGGTCACTGCAACCCTGGCCAGGGATTTCCTGTTATGGCCAGTCGAGCATAGCGCAACATCAACCCCCAATACCGGGAGAGACGAATCCCTTCCTATTGCTCATTGCCTCCATGTGAATCGGGACTGTACCCAAAAACCACCTGTTTGCACGACTCATTAGAGCCGTGGTAGGGTGGAAATCAAAGCACAGTGGGAGACACACAAGACTCTATGACGATCTCGGGTCAACAGACTAAGCTGCACCAGTGTCACCAGAGAACTGCCATCTGACGTAAGGTATAATACCATCTGGGAGTTCTCGGCGAGTCCGTTCAGTGTACTCAGTCTCCACTGAGCACCCGTATACCATTTCTGATGTCAAACACCAATGGATATGGGATCATCCATCGCCCATCACATGGGTCGAGAAGATATACGCTAGTCTACTCTGGAATATCGATGCCCTGTCTCGATATTCCCACGACTAGGAACAATGAAGGATGTACTCATTGACTACCCAGGCCCCACTAGTATGATCTTCATCATAGTCTTGGAAGTCGAGTACACATCCTAAGGGCTTTATCAACATGTAACAGAGAGACAGAAAGTATACATGTTAAGATAAAGAGCAACCAGATAGCGTACTATCATGTCGAGCAAGAAAGTCCTACCTATATATGTCCCAGCATCCACTACAATATACATCCAATGTACAGTAATGGCCTCTAGGGCATACATATAACTAAAAATTGGAGCAGCCACAACGGAGTGTAGGATGATGGTTAAAGAACGAAGGACTCGGATCGTTCGGTATAACCTTTCTACCCACTTTGTAGTTTGTTAGTTTAGCGTTAATGGCAGATCCGGGTTATAGTATGCGATAGCGCCAGTTATAAAAGTTTTTGTTCCGCATTTGGCGTCTGAAAGACGGCCGGGACGCTACCGTAGACTTACAAGATGTAGCTTATGCACTGGGTGTGGTAAGCCGGTATCAGTCAAACCCTGGGGAGAAGCACTGGATAGTGGTAAAGAACATTCTCAAGTACCTGAGAAGGACTAAGGAGATATTCTTGGTGTATGGCGGAAAAGACCTCCAGATTGAGGCCTTTGCTGACTCCAGCTTCCAGAGTGACAAGGATGATTCCAAGTCCATGTCGGGTTTTGTCTTTGCCCTTAATGGAGGGGCGGTGTGTTGGAAAAGACCTCCAGATTGAGGCCTTTGCTGACTCGACGATGGAAGCGGAATATATCGCTGCATCTGATGCCGCAAAAGAAGCCGTCTGGATGAGGAAGTTCTTGATAGAACTTCAGGTGGTTCCGTCCATTGTTGATCCAATACCTCTATATTGCGACAACAACGGGGCTATAGCTTTAGCGAAGGAACTCAGGTCCCATCAGAAATCCAGACACATCTTAAGGCGGTATCACCTGATCAGGGAGATCGTGGATCGCCAGGAGATCGAGGTTCGGAGGGTTGCATCAGAAGATAACACTGCAGATCCATTCACGAAGGCCTTGCCCCAGACTCAGTTCGAGCGGCTGATCGAGATGATAGGTCTTCGATACGCCAGTACATGGCCTTAGTGCAAGTGGGAGATTGTTAGTGTATATGCCCTAGAGGCCATTACTGTATCATACTAGTTTGTATATTACTTAATGGAAGCTTGGGATATTCACCATTGTATAGACAGTCTTGCTCAAAATAGTAGTATGCTACTTGGTTTGTTTCTACTTCAATATGTGTACATGTGTTTCTTTTAACATATCGCCTATACACATTAGTGGAGCCTTTAGGATCTTTGCTTGATTACCAGCGTTGTGATGGCAGTCACACTCGTGGGGGCTGGGTAATCCACAAGCACATCCTTATGTAGGTCCCTAGTCGTAGGACTATCGAGACAGGGCATCGATACTCCGGAGTAGACTAGCGTATGCGCTTCTCATCCCAGCACGGGAGACGGTCTGTCCCACAGCCATCAGTACGTCGTACTTGAGATAGTATGCGGGTGCTCGTTAGGTTACGAGTACACTGGACAGGACTCGTCGGGAACTGTTGGTTGGTACTATACCTATCGTCAGTTATCAGTTCCCAGGTGACATGAGTACAGCTTAGTCCGCTGACTTGACATTGTCACTTCGCCTCGAGTGTGTTCCCACTGTACTTTGATTACTACCCTACCACGACGCAAAGGAGTCGTGCAAACAGGTAGTAGTTGGGTGCAGTCCCGAAGCACTTCGAGGCAGTGACGGTTAGATAGGATTCGTCTCTCCCGGTATTGGGAGTTGATATCGCGCTGTATCTAGGAGAGCCATTACACATAGTCGTCCCTGGCCAGGGCAAGCGAGATACACTGGTAGGGTTCCAGTGTTATCTCAGGGTGTTCTGGGCTACACTCCGACACGACTTGTACCGCTATTAGAGGACTGACGTTTACCACCCCCTAGGCCCGCCATGCGATATTCTCAGACGAACAGACCGGACTGTACGCAGATTGTCACAGACAGTCTCAGTAGGAGTTCGGATGGGTTCGCCTCATCAGTCTTCTTATCGACATCTACCTGGGGGCCGTTACGTACAGCTAGTGTCGCTTGCGGTTTGTGGTTAAATCCAATGCCAGCATAGTGTCGAGTCTTTAGAGTCCCACACAGAGGGTTATTCGCCTTTGGGCAAAACAGAGTAGAGGTCGCATGGTTTTGCGACGGGGTTCGTTCACATCCGCGCACTTGTACACGTTTGGTGTCCGGACAGTCATTACTAGCGGGCTCTGGTTTGAGCCAGATCCTAGTATATATTTTGGGATTAGTTTTATCTCATTGTATTCGTGTTCCTCGGAACACGAATGCGGGTGTGTATGCACAGTTAACTGAGACAGAGGCAGAGGATTCTCATTAGGGTTTTGGTACGGGTGTGTATGCACAGTTGACAGTTGTCGTTTACCAAATCCTAATGAATATGTGAAATATCAATTAATAATATTAATTAAAGGAAATTGATTTATGGTTAGGATTGTTGACTTGTTGACCAAGGTTGACTTGTTGACCAAGGTTGAAAAGTTGACCATCATCATTTCAAGCAAAGATGCTCTTTGATCTTTGCAAAACTCATTTAATGTGAAATGATAATGGTCTTTTCAACCTACCATCACCTTTTCCTTTTTGATTAATATTGTTAATTTGATAATTCACATATATTTATTATGGTTGCAAAACTCATTTCATTCTCTCATATTCATTCTCTCTCATCCTTTGCTCTTCCTCTTCCTCTAGCTCAAGGAAAATTCTTCTCATGAGTTGAGAACCATTTCCTTTGAGATAAAACACCAAAGCCACTCTCTACTCATCCTAAGCTTGAAGGTCTAGCAAGCCTAATACTTTAGTTACCTCAAGTTCGAGGAAGGAGCTCAAGGTAGAGACCCTCAGGTGGATCCATTTTCGGCAAGAGAAGGCGACGAGGAGAGAACCATCCGACCACCACAAGGAGTCCAAGAGAAGGAGTTCAAGTTAAGGTATAACCCCCTAACCGAGTAGGTAAAGCTCTTGTTAGTTTCTAGTGTGTTGTTTAGCAAAGATCCGGGTTTTCTAGTCCATGTTACCTAGACCCTAAAATCGTTTTTCACCATTTCCGCAAGCCCGAAAGAACCGGGAGAGGTAACGTGGACTTACAAGATGCTCAGTGGTCTCTTGGTGAGGGCTTCGATCCTTAGCGTAGGTGGGTAGAAAGTTACCCGCAAAGGATTGACCGAGCAAGGAAGCTGCTCGGTGGCCTCTTGATGAGGGCTTTAGATCCTTGGCATTGGTAGGTAGGGAATTACTTGCCATGGATTGAACGAGCAGGGAAGTTACTCGGTGGCCTCTTGGTGAAGGTTTCGATCCTTAGCGTAGGTGGGTAGGAAGTTACCCGCTAAGGATTGACCGAGCAGGAAAGCTGCTCGGTGGCCTCTTGATGAGGGCTTTAGATCCTTGACGTCGGTGGGTAGGGAACTACCCGTCAGGGATTGACCGAGCAGAGAAGCTGCTCGGTGGCCTCTTGGTGAGGGCTTCGATCCTTAGCGTAGGTAGGTAGGAAGTTACCCGCTAAGGATTGACCGAGCAGGGAAGCTGCTCGGTGGGCTCTTGATAAGGGCTTTGGATCCTTGGCGTCGGTGGGTAGGGAACTACCCGCCAGGGATTGACCGAGCATGGAAGCTACTCGGTGGCCTCTTGATGAGGGTTTTAGATCCTTGGAGTAGGTGGGTAGGGAATTACCCACCAGGGATTAACCAAGCAGGGAAGCTGCTCGGTGGCTTCTTGGTGAGGGCTTCGATCCTTAGCATAGGTGGGTAGGAAGTTACCCGCTAAGGATTGACCGAGCAGGGAAGCTGCTCGGTGGGCTCTTGATGAGGGCTTTAGATTCTTGGCGTCGGTGGGTAGGAAACTACCCGCCAGAGGTTGACTGAGCATGGAAGCTGCTTGGTGGCCTCTTTGTGAGGGCTTTGATCCTTAGCGTAGGTGGATAGGAAGTTACCCGCTAAGGATTGACCGAGCAGGGAAGCTGCTCGGTGGCCTCTTGATGAGGGCTTTAGATCCTTGGCGTCGGTGGGTAGGGAACTACCCGCCAGGGATTGACCGAGCATGGAAGCTACTCGGTGGCCTCTTGATGAGGACTTTAGATTCTTGACGTCGGTGGGTAGGGAACTACCCGCCAAGGATTGACCGAGCATAGAAGCTGCTTGGTGGCCTCTTGGTGAGGGATTCAATCCTTTGCGTAGATGGGTAGGAATCTACCCGCAAGGGATGGACCGGGTAGGGAAGTTGCGCAGTGGCCTGGTGATGAGGGCTTCGATCTTTGGCGTAGAAGGGTAGGAATCTATCCGCTAGGGATGGACCGAGCATGGAAACTGCTCGGTGGCCTCGTGATGAGGGCTTTGTTCTTTAGCGTAGATGGGTAGAGAACTACCCGCCAGGGATGGACCGAGCAGGGAAGCTGCTCGGTAGCCTCATGATGAGGGCTTCGATCCTTGGCGTAGGTGGGTAGGAATCTACCTGCCAGGGATGGACCGGGCATGGAAGCTGCACGGTTCCTGATGAGGGCTTCGATCCTTGGCGTAGATAGGTAGGAAACTACCCGCTAAGGATGGACTGGGCAGGAAAGCTGAGCGGTGGCCTTGTGATGAGAGCTTCGATCCTTAGCGTTGATAGGTAGAAAACTATCCGCCAGGGATAGACCGGGCAGGGAAGCTGCTCGGTGGCCTCGTGGTGAGGGCTTCGATCCTTAGGTGGGTAGAAAGTTACCTGTAATATTTCAGAAAATATAAAATATTATTTTTGGAAATTTAATATTAAAATAATATATTTCGCGAAAACTATTCGAATTGTGAATAGGGATTTTTCGTAAAATGGTATAAGTATATACCAATATTTGGAAATTTATCGGAGATTAAAATAATTTATTTATTTTAATGATATTTATCGGATTTTTGGGTAAAATCCGTATTTTCACATTTTTTTCATGACTTGTGCATGTTATGCATTGTGTTGTGACTTGTGCATGTTGGATTTTGAGTTTTGTGACTTGTAAGTTTAGAGAATGAGTTAGAAATTTAAAAGAGAAAGAGAAACAAAGAAAAGAAAAGAAAAGAAAAGGAAATGAGAAGAGTGAGTGTGAATGGAATAAGAATTGATGCCGTTGGGATTTTTGTGAATGAAACAAAATAGATATTTTGGAGAAGAGAGTGAGGCTAAGAGAGGGAAGCTTGGACTTGGCTGCCCAAAACCCTTCATTCCCATTTCTTTCTTCATCTTCTTCACGTTCTCCAATCCCCCACTACCTCCATGCACAATCTCAAACCCCTTCTCAAAACCTCATGCCCCTTTCATTAAAAACATGCACACACCCATTCTAAACCCTTAGAACCTTTCAAGTTTGGATTTTGAAGATTTTGGGCAACTCAAGAAGTTTCTTTAGTTGCAAATGAGTTAATCTATTCAGTTTAAATTAGGGTTTATGTTTAAATATCCTAGTTTAGCTAGAAATCGATATAATTAGGATATGGGATTTTAGGAAATTATTAGTTGCTGTTAAATGGCCAATTGAGATGCAGTGAGTGTTTAGGAGACCTTAGAGAGTGTTTTACTGGCCATGACCTGAGACTAGAACCCAAAACACGGAGTTAGAAATTCCCCGATATCGTATTTTGTGGATTTTGTGAGGGGATACTGAGATCTGTTATAACCCGGAGACACTAAAACTTATTTAGCGAATGCAGAGAGATGAGCAGGCAACCTAGAAGCTACCCTAGAAACCCGAGCCCATTCCCTTTTGATATGGCCGCAGATTTATTGCCTAGGGCCGCAATTTGCGGCCACTTTGTGGTGAAATGTGGTGATTTTTGTTCTGTAGCTTCCTTATCCTATATCTAGAGCAACCCTATGTGCAAAATTTGCTAGTTTGACCTAGGGTAAAATCTGGGATAGATTTCTTTAGTTGCTGAATTTCGTTTTCCGATTTCTAAAACGTGGGTTTTGTATTTGAGTTTGGATTCCGTCGTTGGACGTTTGTACGTCAATGGACGAGGGTTATTTGGTAGATTTTGCATGCGAAGCTATAGATTCTAACCTATAAGCGATCCGTGTGCCGTATCGGTTTTCGGATTGGTTTTAATTGCATTGCGATTGTGTGTTGAATTGTAGGTACTTCGCGTGGACTTCAGCGACGACGAAGCACATCGACTCCGGCTAAACGAGGAGATTTGCTGGTGAGTAGATTTATATCTATGAGGGAAGTCGGGTGGATGGCGTATAGCACCGCCGCAACCATTGATATGGATGATTAGGTTTAAAATTATAAATTTGGATAAAGGATATGCTACAAGCTTAAGATAACCTTAGTATAGGATTTAGTAAGATATGATATGATTAAAGTTGACACTAGGAAATATATATTGACTTGAGAATATGAAATGAGAAGTGAATCATGATAGGTACGAATTGAAAGATAACAAGTATGGGTTGATAATGATAGGATATGAGTTTGAGATCGATAAACACGCCACGAGATTGAGATAGAGGTGTTGTGGATTTGATAAGATATGACGTTTATACAAATGTTAATTGAGATATATGAGTAATATGTCGTACTAGACTTTAGATCCGTACCCTTATTATTGTATAGGTCGATAGATTCCCTATTCTGTTTAATGACCCCGTACAATGGATTACCGTACGAGTTGAGATGTACCGGATGATTGATCCGCGCTAGTGATTTGAGGATGATGATCGATTATTATTGTCATATCGGACGTTATGAGGCGGGATCGCCGATATAAAGATTGCCACCTGAACCATACCTATTTTCAAAGCGACGATGTGTATCGTTTAAAAGTGACCGTATGATTCTTGTGTAGATAGATATACCCATTTATTGTTCATGTTGTGTAAGATATTACCCCTCGTGATGTACATACCACGTGCCGGTATTTAATACTATATGATATCATTTGCTAGTACACCTGCACCATTACCGTTGATGCGTATGTTACATATACACAGATTTTCCGGCTCACACACATTCTTCATCGGTAATTTCCATGCCACTTATACAGTAGAATTGCCATGCCACTTATACAGTAGAATTGCCATGCCATTTATACAGTAGAATTGTCATGTCGTTGACACAGGAGAATTGCCCTATCATGATATCAATCTTAAAAGTAAAAGTGCATTCATTGTTCAGTACTATCACTTGACATGCTTGTATGATATACCCGATATGCTCATATTACTACTTTATGTTGCATACATCGTATTTTATGATTATTTGCTTGAGATGCTGTTTTCATGAGATCTCTGGATTTGAGAACCGTGGTTATATTTCAAAGGAAATTGCATATTGTTTTAAAAACACGGTTTCTCTTGATATGATATTTCGAGATGTCCACCATGAGTTTTCTCAGTTTTGAGCTTATTTTTGAGACCCGATTCGAGGAGTTGGTAGATACTGTTTGCGGGTACATGGTGGACCCGGTATGGTACCCCGGGGCAAGAAAGGATTTTTGTGGTGTAGACGATGAGCCTGGTAGAGGGAACACTACCTACCGGTGATTGTATAGAGCTCGGCGGATATCCGGAGGATACCGTTTTGGAGTTATGATATGAGATGGATATGAGGACCGATATGAGAATGCGGCGCTTGAGATATGAGGATTTACGTGTCGATGCTGGACACGGATTTTCATGATGTTTCGAGTGTCGGTGTTGGACACTCAGGTTCCATGATTTTGATGTGTCGTTGATGGACACACGTGGTTGATATCCTCATATATATATATATACAGGCATATGTTTTCATGATGTTCGAGTGTCGGTGTTGGACACTTAGGTTCCATGATATTGATTTGTGTCGTTGATAGACACGTGGATGATATCCACATGCTTACAGGCATATGATGTCGGATGTTTATTTATATATGTCATTGCTTTGATAGATTGTTGACATATATGCATTTGTGGTTACCCTAGATATCATAATATTTCCTTCAGGATAAAGTGACCTAGGAAATCGTTGTTTTATTCGATTTCTACTTGCTGATGTTTTCTACTCACGAGTTGGCAACCCACCCCCGTTGTGCCACGGTTCTTACAGGTTTGACCGCTTGGGATCGGTTGCGGTATTGCTGGCATACAGCTTCTTTCAGGATGCTTTGCTTTGGTAGGTGAGACACATGTTTGATCGTGCCCACTCTCGTACTGTTATATTCTATTGTATCTAGATAACTCCATCACATCAGATCAGATCAGGACTAGACATTGTATATTGGTAGACCTAGTCAGTCTTGGGTATTGTGCGAAACTTAGAGCGATGGGTTTATGATCGCTTTTCTTGAGTTTTGATGTCTTGTCTCTTTATTTGTTCTTTCTGGGTTGTTTCTTCGCCGTTGGGCGTCGTATATATGTTATTGCATGGTTGTGATTCCGCCAGTTGGTGAAGAGCTAGCCCCCACTTGGAGATGCCTATATATTATTGTGTATATGTGTTTGGATCAAAATATACAAGGGAGGTGCTGCCCAAATTTTTAAAGACGAAACATGTTTTCACTGTAGTATAATCCACTTGCATTTTCATGTTTCATTAGCTATGCATTTCAAGAATAATATGATTCATTATACCTTATTTCAAAACTGCACCCCCAGTATTTTCCGCAAAAAGGTTTAGATTTTCTAGGATTCGGCTTACTTGATTTACGTCACGCCTTTAGACGCTGCGTAATTTAAGTGCCGGTCACGTGCTAAATTACGGATCATGACAAAGTTGGTATGAGAGCGTTATGTTTAATCTTTGTTTGAGTCTGGGTTTGACTATGTGGAGTCTAGGGCATATGTATTTCGGAACCTAAGCTTGACCTTACGGAACTTAGACTTGATAGGGGGTATTGGACCCGAACTTTCGTTTCATAGGTTGACCTTGATTGATGGAGTAGGTAGCTTGAGTAGAGTGACGTACCGTACGTATATTCCGTGGCATATTTATGATACGATATTCCACTTAAGAAATCTTTGGATGTACTTATCTTGAGATCCGTGATACTATTCGTTCCTTTGATCATATATCCATTTGGGATTTGCTGATTTCTTTTGTTCATTTGATTCATCCTTATCGATACCTGCTTGAGGTTCCTGTCACCATGGTTTGAGCGCAGATTGAGTTGCTGCTTGTATTGCGGTCAGAGCGAGATCGTCATGGACGAGGACTGACCATGTTGTTTTCTGGTGACATAGAGACGTGTAGGTATAGTGTTGTGTTGTGATATCTTGTTTGAGGCGAGTGTTCGGTTTTCCACCGGATGATCGGGCCATTGATAGAGGCTGCTAGATTGAGAGGACTGTTGATGTACAGCATACCTCAGAGATCGTGATGTTGTCTACTGTGCAGAAAGATGACCCGGCTGTTGCTGAGATTGATGGGATGTCGTTTTCAGAGTTTATGAGTTGAAACCGCTGGAGCTTTCAGACAGAGATGGGATAGGAGATAGCTAGTCTATCTCGAGTGGAGCGACGAATATGATTCGCCAGATTTGATGTGCCAATACAGGCTCAGTTGAGTTGAAGAATTCCAGTTGAAGGATCTTACTTGGATTTAGAGTAGATTGATCAAGAGAAGACGTTGTTCGTCGAATGCTCCGATGTGAGATCGGTAAGTTGACTAGTTTCAGATAGAAGGACCCCCCTGATGCGTTGTGAGTTGATCGAGAACGGATGAATAAAGTGTATTCCTCCGATGATTTGGACGAGTTCCCGAGGACGTGTTCGGCTAGATATCTTCTACAGAGTGGTGAAGATACCGAGTTCTTAATGTCTAGTTCGTGTGAGAGATTCCAGATTGACCGTAGCCGAGAATGAATTGCAATATGCAGACAGCAAGAGATGACGTCGAAGTGGACGATAATAAAGACGAGTGGAACAAGAGCTTCGTGTGAGATATTAACGAGCGGTTATTACTCTCCGTTGATGCCAGAGGATTAATATGTGTGCAGAGGCATTAGATACAGCCAAATTCCAGAGAAAAGCCGTGCTGAGGACACAGCTGTCCGGTTATGAGAAAAGAGTTACGCAAGAGTGCCAACCTTCGTATAGTTTGGCATAGGTGAGATCGGAAGAAGCCATGAGCAGGTTCTTTCCAGGACACTACAGCGATAGAGATCTGCACCCAGGATCAGTTATAGCGTGCGTATTCAGAGGACCAGATGCCGCCGTCAGTATTGTGTCGTTGAGAGTGGTCATATTGATTGTCCAAATGGTGATCAGAGGAGTTCCAGAGTGGGACTGTTCCGTTAGTACACTTGACCAGGTCGACGAGCAGAAGGAATGCGAGATTGGTAATCTAGAGAGGAACAAGGAACCCAGAGACCGGAAATGCCAAACCGTGAGCAGAAGGCAAATAGATGATCTTGCTCTGCCAGCTTTGGGCGCACCGGTTTATTTTTCGACATTGTAGGAGGTGTACCTCAATGTCAGTTACTGTGATTTGAGTTTCGTGATCCGAGTATCACACTTTTATCGCTTGGATTTGAGTTTCGATGATTGGGTTTCGTGATTATGTTTTTGTGCGCCATGGCTGCACCTACTGGAGATTTATATTGTGCAAAGTTATTGCACTTGATTATGTTTTATACACCGCTACATTGGTTTATGATTTGTGCATATTTATTGCACTTGATATCGATTTGTGCTTTTGTAGCACGTATTTATGGTTTCGTGGATTCGATACGGTTGATTTGATTTCATGCATGTTGTACGCACTTGCCTTTACTTATGCATTCGGTATAGCTTATATATGCTTGCAGTGCATTGATTCATGTTTTGTGCACATAGTTGTACACATTTATGATCTTATACCCCTTGGCTTGCTCGGTGTTGTTTTGTGATCATTGAGATGTTGATGAGTTTTCGTGCATTATTGCACCAGATTTATTTTTGTGCAGTTGTTGCACCAGATTATGTTTTCATACGTGTCTGCATTTGACGTTCGTTATCGTGCATACTATTGCACTGGATATTTTATGCGGACCAGACGCACTTAATTGAGATTTTTATTCGTGCATGTTGGATGCACTTGATTGGTATTTTATTCACGCATGTTGGATGCACTTGATGGAGACTTCATTCGTGCATGGTTGTTGCACTTGATTAAGATTTTCATGCACTATAGATGCATTTGATATTGTTGTCGTGCACATCCGTTGCACTGGACAGATACTTTCGTGCACACCTGTTGCACTTAGTTTTGCTTTTGTGCATATTTTGGCACTTGTATTGGATTGGATTTCCGTACGCACCAGACGCATGTGATGTTGGATACGCCTTTTGAGACTGATTTTATTTATGAGTTTCGCATTTTAATGTTGGATAGTATATTATATAGTAGCCGAGCAGGGCTGGTCTGAGGACAGTGCCTGAGTACTTTTTCATGCATAAAAAGTTATCAAAGGTTTTCAAAAAGGAGCTATAGTCTCGCTATTCCGTACGTGTCTGCTAGTGACACGAAATTTTACAAAGAGAACCTTCTGAGATATTTCAAAAAGGCAGGACGTATAAATTGAACAAACATATATAAGTATATATTTACTACTTTACAAATGATCATTCGCCACTTGTGTCGTGAGCTATGCATAGCACGGAGATTTGGGAAAGCTTTTGCATGTGTTTTATGCACTTTTTAAAAATGGTTTTACAAAGACGCGTGCTATATACGTATTATGATTTGACTAGTGCATTTGGATTCCAGTAGTGGAATTCGATATTTGTATTTCCATTTTTAACTCCAATAATTGCGTGATGCTTGATGGAGTTTGATTCTGAGTTTTGTACTCGTTTTCAGGCGCACACGATGCGCCGTGATATTTCAGTATCTTCCGTGATTTCGGAGCCTCGTTGATTTAAGCTGATTATTGAAATGTTTTAGTATTTGGGGAGTTAAATTTTAAATTCGGGGACCGAATTTATTTAAGGTGGGAAGACTGTAACATTTCAGAAAATATAAAATATTCTTTTTGGAAATTTAATATTAAAATAATATATTTCGCGAAAACTATTCGAATTGCGAATTGGAATTTTTCGTAAAATGATATAAGTATATACCAATATTTGGAAATTTATTGGAGATTAAAATAATTTATTTATTTATTTATCGGATTTTTGGGTAAAATCCGTATTTTCACATTTTTTCCATGACTTGTGCATGTTATGCATTGTGTTGTGACTTATGCATGTTGGTTTCTGAGTTTTGTGACTTATGAGTTTAGAGAATGAGTTAGCAATTTAAAAGAGAAAGAAAAACAATGAAAAGAAAAGAAAAGGAAATGAGAAGAGTGAGTGTGAATGGAATAAGAATTGATGCCATTGAGATTTTTGTGAATGAAACAAAATAGATATTTTGGAGAAGAGAGTGAGACTAAGAGAGGGAAGCTTGGACTTGGCTGCCCAAAACCTTTCATTTCCATTTCTTTCTTCATCTTCTTCACGTTCTCCAATCCCCCACCACCTCCATGCATAATTTCAAACCCCTTCTCAAAACCTCATGCCCCTTTCATTAAAAACATGCACACACCCATTCTAAACCCTTAGAACCTTTCAAGTTTGAATTTTGAAGACTTTGGGCAACTCAAGAAATTTCTTTAGTTGCAAATGAGTTAATCTATTCACTTTAAATTAGGGTTTATGTTTAAATATCCTAGTTTAGCTAGAAATCGATATAATTAGGATATGTGATTTTAGGAAATTATTAGTTGCTGTTAAGTGGCCAATTGAGATGTAGTGAGTGTTTAGGAGACCTTAGAGAGTGTTTTACTGGCCATGACCTGAGACCAGAACCCAAAACATGGAGTTAGAAATTCCCCGATATCGTATTTTGTGGATTTTGTGAGGGGATACTGAGATCTGCTATAACCCGGAGACACTAAAACGTATTTAGCGAACGCAGAGAGACGAGCAGGCAACCTAGAAGCTACCCTAGAAACCCGAGCCTATTCCCTTCTGATATGGCCGTAGATTTATTACCTAGGGCCGCAATTTGCGGCCACTTTGTGGTGAAATGTGGTGATTTTTGTTCTGTAGCTTCCTTATCCTATATCTAGAGCAACCCTATGAGCAAAATTTGCTAGTTTGACATAGGGTAAAATCTGGGATAGATTTCCTTAGTTGCTGAATTTTGTTTTCCGATTTCTAAAACGTGGGATTTGTATTTGAGTTTGGATTCCGTCGTTCGACGTTTTTACGTCAACGGACGAGGGTTATTTGGTGGATTTTGCATGCGAAGCTATAGGTTCTAACCTATAAGCGATCCGTGTGCCGTATCGGTTTTCGGATTGGTTTTAATTGCATTGCGATTGTGTGTTGAATTGTAGGTACTTCGCGTGGACTTCCGCGACGACGAAGCATATCGACTCCGGCTAAGCGAGGAGAATTGCTGATGAGTAGATTTATATCTACTGAGGAAGTCGGGTGGATGGCGTATAGTACCCCCGCAACCATTGATATGGAAGATTAGGTTTAAAATTATAAATTTGGATAAATGATATGCTACGAGCTTAAGATGACCTTAGTATAGGATTTAGTAAGATATGATATGATTAAAGTTGACACTAGGAAATATATATTGACTTGAGAATATGAAATGAGAAGTGAATCATGATAGGTACGAATTGAAAGATAACAAGTATGGGTTGATAATGATAGGATATGAGTTCGAGATCGATAAACACGCCACGAGATTGAGATTGAGGTGTTGTGGATTTGATAAGATATGACATTTATACAAATGTGAATTGAGATATATGAGTAATATGCCATACGAGACTTTAGATCCGTACCCTCATTATCATATAGGTCGATAGATTCCCTATTCTGTTTAATGACCCCGTACGATAGATTACTGTACGAGTTGAGATATACCGGATGATTGATCCGTGCTAGTGATATGAGGATGATGATCGATGATTATTGTCATATCGGATGTTATAAGGCGGGATCGCCGATATAAAGATTGCCACCTGAACCATACCTATTTTCAAAGCGACGATGTGTATCGTTTAATAGTGACCGTATGATTCTTGTGTAGATAGATATACCCATTTATTGTTCATGTTGTGTAGGATATTACCCCTCATGATGTACATACAACGTGCCGGTATTTAATGCTATATTATATCAATTGCTAGTATACCTGCACCATTACCGTTGATGCGCATGTTACACATATACAGATTTGCCGGCTCACACACGTTCTTCAGCGGTAATTTCCATGCCACTTATACAGTAGAATTGCCATGTCATTTATATAATAGAATTTTCATGCCACTTATACAGTAGAATTGTCGTGCCATTGACACAGGAGAACTGCCCTATCATGATATCAATCTTAAAAGTAAAAGTATATTCATTGTTTAGTACTATCACTTGACATGCTTGCATGATATACCCGATATGCTCATATTACTACTCTATGTTGCATACATCGTATTTTATGGTTATTTGCTTGAGATACTGTTTTCATGAGATCTCTGGATTTGAGAACCGTGGTTATATTTCAAATGAAATTGCGTATTGTTTTAAAAACACAGTTTCTCTTGATATGATATTTCGGGACGTCCACCATGAGTTTTCTAAGTTCCGAGCTTGTTTTCGAGACCTGATTCGAGGAGTTGGCAGATGCCGTTTGCGGGTACATGGTGGACCCGGTATGGTATCCCGGGGCAAGAAAGGATTTTTGTGGTGTAGACGATGAGCTTGGCAGAGGGAACACTACCTACTGGTGATTGTATAGAGCTCGGCGGATATCCGGAGGATACGGTTTTGGAGTTATGATATGAGATGGATATGATGACTGATCTGAGGATGTGGCGCCTGAGATATGAAGATTTACGTGTCGATGCTGGACACGGGTTTTCATGATGTTTCGAGTGTTGGTGTTGGACACTCAGATTCCATGATTTTGATGTGTCGTTGATGGACACACGTGGTTGATATCCTCATATATATATACAGGCATATGTTTTCAAGATGTTCGAGTGTTGGTGCGGGACACTCAGGTTCCATGATATTGATTTGTGTCGTTGATAGACACGTGGATGATATTCACATGCTTACAGGCATATGATGTTGAATGTTTATTTATATATGTTATTGCATTGATAGATTGTTGACATACATGCATTTGTGGTCACCCTAGATATCATAGTATTACCTTCAGGATATAGTGACCTAGGAAATCCCTGTTTTATTCGATTTCTACTTGCTGATATTTTCTACTCACGAGTTGGCAACTCACCCCCGTTGTGCCATAGTTCTTGCAGGTTTGACTGCTTGGGATCAGTTGCGGTATTGCTAGCACACAGCTTCTACCAGAGTGCTTTGCTTTGGTAGGTGGGACACATGTTGGATCGTGCCCACTCTCGTACTGTTATATTCTATTGTATCTAGATAACTCCATCATATCAGATCATATCAGGACTAGACATTGTATATTGGTAGTCCTAGTCAGACTTGGGTATTGTGCGAGACTTAGAGCGATGGGTTTATGATCGCTTTTCTTGAGTTTTGATGTCTTGCCGCTTTATTTGTTCTTTCTGGGTTGTTTCTTCGCCGTTGGACGTCGTATATATGTTATTACGTGGTTGTGATTCCGCCAGTTGGCGAAGAGCTAGCTCCCGCTTGGGGATGCCTATATATTATTGTGTATATGTGTTTGGATCAAAATATACAAGGGAGGTGTTGCCCAAATTTTTAAAGACGAAACATGTTTTCACTGTAGTATAATCCACTTGCATTTTCATGTTTTATTAGCTATGCATTTCAAGAAAAACATGATTCATTATACCTTATTTCAAAACTGCACCCGCACTATTTTCCGCAAAAAGGTTTAGATTTTCTAGGCTTCGGCTTACTTGATTTACGTCACCCTTTTAGACGTTGTGTAATTTAAGTGCCGGTCACGTGCTAAATTACTGGTCGTGAGAATGTAATACCCCAGGTGGAGTTGGGGTTGAGTACCATCTACCCCGTGAGAAGTGAGATGTTATTCGGTATCGAGGTGGGGATGTAACCGATACGGATGCACACGGGGACCCACTAGAACAATGGGGAGTATCGAATTCCATTCCGAAAGAGGGCACTATCTAAACTATAAATGGAATGATACCACTCTTATAACAAACACAGATGCGCCTTTTCGATGAATCAGAACTCCGGAGTTTGAAGAACTCCGTAATTAAGCGTGCTTGAGCCAGAGAAATTCTGAGATGGGTGACCTACTGGGAAGTAGCCCCGGGTTCATTCAAAGGGACAAAACCGTGCGGTTTCGGCCAGAGCGGACAATACCATCTGTGTTTGGGGGTGGGTCGTGACAAATATGGTATCAGAGCCGGTCCCTCAAAAGTAGGTCTGTAGTTCGAGGACGAACCATTGTTCTAAGTGGGGGGAATATAATAACCCCAGGTAGAGTTGGGGCCGAATACCACCTACCCCGTGAGAAGTGAGATCTTAACCGGTATCGAAGTGAGGATGTAACCGATACGGATGCACACGAGGACCCACAAGAACAATGGAGAGTATCGAATTACATTCCGAAAGAGGGCACGATCTGAACTATAAATGGAGTGATACCACTCTTATAACACAGAGGCGCTTTTTGGATGATTCGGAACTCCGGAGTTTGAAGAACTCCGTAGTTAAGCGTGCTTGAGCCAGAGAAATCCTGGGATGGGTGACCTACTGGGAAGTAGCCCCAGGTTCATTCAAAGGGACAAAACCGTGCGGATTCGGCCAGAGCGGACAATACCATCTGTGTTTGGGGGTGGGTCGTGACATTACTCGCTAAGTATTGACCGAGCAGGGAAGCTGCTCGGTGGCCTCTTGATAAGGGCTTTAGATCCTTGGCGTCGGTGGGTAGAGAACTACCCGCCAGGGATTGACCACGCAGGAAAGCTGCTCGGGTATGAAGTTACCCGCAGGGCTTCGATCTTTGGCGTAGATGGGTAAGGGACTACTCGCCAGTGATTTGACCGAGAGGGAAGCTGCTCGGTGGTCTCTTGGTGAGGGCTTCGATCCTTAGCATAGGTGGGTAGAAAGTTACCCGCTAAGGATTGACCGAGCAGCTTAAATCCTTGGCGTCGGTGGGTAGGGGACTACCTGCTATGGATTGACCGAGCAGGGAAGCTGCTTGGTAGCCTCCTGGTGAGGGCTTCGATTCTTAGCGTAGGTGGGTAGGAAGTTACCCGCTAAGGATTGACTGAGCAGGGAAGCTGCTCGGTGGCCTGTTGATGAGGGCTTTAGATCCTTGGCGTTGGTGGGTAAGGAACTACCCGCCAGGGATTGACCGAGCAGGGAAGCTGCTCGGTGGCCTCTTGATAAGGGCTTTAGATCCTTGGCGTCGGTGGGTAGAGAACTACCCGCTAGGGATTGACCACGCAGGAAAGCTGCTCGGGTATGAAGTTACCCGCAGGGCTTCGATCTTTGGCATAGATGGGTAAGGGACTACTCGCCAGTGATTTGACCGAGCAAGGAAGCTGCTCGGTGGTCTCTTGGTGAGGGCTTCGATCCTTAGCATAGGTGGGTAGAAAGTTACCCGCTAAGGATTGACCGAGCAGCTTAAATCCTTGGCGTCGGTGGGTAGGGGACTACCTGCCATGGATTGACCGAGCAGGGAAGCTGCTTGGTAGCCTCTTGGTGAGGGCTTTGATCCTTAGCGTAGGTGGGTAGGAAGTTACCCGCTAAGGATTGACTGAGCAGGGAAGCTGCTCGGTGGCCTGTTGATGAGGGCTTTAGATCCTTGGCGTTGGTGGGTAAGGAACTACCCGCCAGGGATTGATCGAGTAGGGAAGCTGCTTGGTGGCCTCTTGGTAAGGGCTTTTTAGACTTCTCTTCGTCTTCATGGGGCATCGTTCAATCTTTTATGATTTGTAAAATATGGAAGAGTCGCCGTCGCAGATGACGCGTGGCAGGAACGCACTGGTAAGGCACGATTTCCGAGATTCGCTTTGTTCAATATTCCATTGCCCATAAAATCAGGGAGATTGACCGCTTAGGATCTCATGACGATCGGAATGGTTGCCGTTTAGGATCCTTGGCATCGGTGGGTAGGGAACTACCTGCCAGGGATTGACCACGCAGGAAAGCTGCTCGGTGACCTCTTGGTGAGGACTTCAATCCTTAGTGAAGGTGGGTAGGAAGTTACCCGCTAAAGATTGACAGAGCAGGGAAGCCGCACGGTGGCTTCGTGATGAGGGCTTCGATCCTTAGCGTAGGTGGGTATGAAGTTAGCCACAGGGCTTCGATCTTTGGCGTAGATGGGTAGGGAACTACCCGCCAGGGATTGACCACGCAGGAAAGCTGCTCGGTGGCCTCTTGGTGAGGGCTTCGATCCTTACCGTAGGTGGGTAGAAAGTTACCCGCTAAGGATTGACCGAGCAGGGAAGCTGCTCAGTGGCCTCTTGGTGAGGGTTTTAGATCCTTGGCGTCGGTGGGTAGGGAACTACCTGCCATGGATTGACCGAGCAGGGAAGCTGCTCGGTGGCCTCTTGGTGAGGGTTTCGATCCTTAGCGTAGGTGGGTAGGAAGTTACCCGTTAAGGATTGACCGAGCAGGGAAACTGCTCGGTGGCCTGTTGATGAGGGCTTTAGATCCTTGGCGTCGATGGGTAGGGAACTACCCTCCAGGGATTGATCGAGTAGGGAAGCTGCTCGGTCCCCTCTTGGTAAAGGCTTTTTAGACCTCTTTTCGCCTTCATGGGGCGTCGTTCAATCTTCTATGATCTGTAAAATATGGAAGAGTGACCTTCGCAGATGACGCGTGGCAGGAACGCACCGGTAAGGCACGATTTCCGAGATTTGCTTTGTTCAATCTTCCGTTGCTCGTAAAATCAGGGAGATTGACCGCTTAGGATCTCATGACGATCGGCATGGTTTCCGATTAGGATCCTTGGCGTCAATGGGTAGGGAACTACCCGCCAGGGATTGACCATGTAGGAAAGCTGCTCGGTGATTGGTGAGGGCTTCGATCCTTAGTGTAGGTGGGTTGGAAGTTACCCGCTAAAGATTGACCGAACAGGGAAGCCGCGCGGTGGCCTCATGATGAGGGCTTCGATCCTTAGCGTAGGTGGGTATGAAGTTAGCCGTAGGGCTTCGATCTTTGGCGTAGATGGGTAGGGAACTACCCGCCAGGGATTGAACACGCAGGAAAGTTGCTCGGTGGCCTCTTGGTCAGGGCTTCGATCCTTAGTATAGGTGGGTAGAAAGTTACCCACTAAGGATTGACCGAGCATGGAAGCTGCTCATTGGCCTCTTGATGAGGGCTTTAGATCCTTGGCGTCGGTGGGTAGGGAACTACCTGCCATAGATTGACCGAGCAGGGAAGCTGCTCGGTGCCCTCTTGGTGAGGGTTTCCGATCCTTAGCGTAGGTGGGTAGGAAGTTACCCATTAAGGATTGACCGAGCAGGGAAACTGCTCGGTGGCCTCTTGATGAGGGCTTTAGATCCTTGGCGTCGGTAGGTAGGGAACTACCCGCCAAGGATTGATCGAGTAGGGAAGCTGCTCGGTGGCCTCTTGGTAAGGGCTTTTTAGACTTCTCTTCTCCTTCATGGGGCATCGTTCAATCTTCTATGATCTATAAAATATGGAAGAGTGAACGTCGCAGATGACGCGTGGCAGGAACGCACCAGTAAGGCATGATTTCCGAGATTCGCTTTGTTCAATCTTCCATTGCCCGTAAAATCAGGGAGATTGACCGCTTAGGATCTCGTGATGATCGGCATGGTTGCTACTTAGTAGCTCCATATTTAGAAGTTGAATAGTCAATCCGTATAGTCAATATTTCTAATGAAATTGGCCGCGAGCAATCTATCGACCTCATCCTCAATCGCCTTTTGCTTGATTGGCATGAAACTTTGTTTCTTTTGTCGAATGGGCCGGGCCTTCGGGTCGACTCCGAGCTTATGCGAGATTACTTTAGGGTCGATCCCGGGCATGTCAGCAGGTGCCCAGGTGAAAACGTCCGAGTTCCCTCGAAGGAAGCGGATCAAGTCTTCGTGCCGGGCTCTCGTTAAAAGGGATCATGGTTTCGGCAAGTCTTACAGTTATAAACAATACAATAAACATTATGGGTTTTTTTAAAGGGGTGGACTGGTATGGAATGTGTTAAAATTGGCATGAGATGGTCATTAAAAGATGTAACTAAACATCCATTGTCGTTGTTCCGTGGGGTTTGACAGAGACTTGTATTACGGGTTATCTTAGTCCACAGGATAGTTGGAATCCTCTCGTAAACACTAATATCTTCTATACCAAGCTATAAACAACTACGTTAGTATAGCGAACATAATCTTTTATACTTTACATGTTCTATTCTCTGTCTATTCTTCTCTACCTCTTGGGACTTACCGAGCAATTGTACGCTGACGACATTTGTTTTCTATTCTTTCTTTGGAATGTTGTCAGGAGAACCCGACTCTCTGGAGATCGAGCCCAGCTCAGAAGACATGGAGCAGTTCATCGAGAACCCGGAGCTCTAGTCACATGTATATACTTTTACTTTCAGTTCATGCCATTGTTTAGACATTTTTCCACATTGTATTTACTTTTCAGTTGTATTGTAAAGAATGTTTAATAAATAAAAAGTTACTGTTCATTTACATCTCATGTCTTTCTTGTGTACATTTATATTATATTGCTTATTTATGTTGGATATAGTGCCCTCAGAGTCAATTATTGGGTCACAGGCACGTGATTGCAGTGATTGAGGGGAGGACCTATCCCGGTAGGACAGTCTTACTCGAGATGATAGTATGCTATCTGGTTTATCTTTATCATCGTGTACTGCTTTAGGTGACCTTACGAGTCGCTATTACACGTTGATAAAGCCCCTTGGATTCTTGCTTGACCACCAGCAGTATGAGGGCGATCATATAAGTGGGAGCTGGGGTCTATAAGCACATCCTTAAAAGGTCCCTAGTCGTGGGAGATTCGAGACAGGGCATCGTTTCTCCAGAGTAGACTAGTGTATACAGTCGAGACCCCGACGAGGGGCGGTGGACGGTCTCACAAGCCACTGGTGTCAGTTTGTTCACCTAAGATGTATACAGGTGCTCATTGGGTTATGAGTACACCGGACAGGACTCGCCGGGAACCTGCTAGTTGGGATATACCAGACGTCAGATAGCAGTTCCCAGGTGACATGTGTACAGGTTAGTTCATCGACCTGGGATCGTCATTTGTCTCGTGTGAGTTCCCACTGTGCTTTGATTACTACCCTACCACGGCTCAAAGGAGTCGTGCAAACAGGTTTTAGTTGGGTACAGTCCCGAGCCACATGGAGGCAGTGAGCGGATCTGCAGGGGTTCGTCTCTCCCGGTATTGGGGGTGAGGTCGTGCTGTGTCTAGGAGAGCCAGAACATGAAAAGTCCTTGGCCAAGGCAGGAGATTTGCTGGTAGGTATTCCAGTAGTATCTCAGGGTGTTCTGGGCTACACTCCGACACGACTTGTACCGCTTTTGGGGGTCTGACTTTTACCAACCCCCTAGGCCCGCCATGCGATGCTCATAGACGAACGGACCGGACTGTACGGATATTGTCACTGACAGGCTCAGTAGGGTGTCAGGATGAGTTCGCTCATCGACGTCCCTTTTGGTCAATACCCGGTGGCCCGTCACGTATTGGCTTATACCTCTGACGTGCTAGTGGTTAAATCCACAGCCACAGTATTGACGAGTCTTTAGAGTCCACCACACAGACAGTTACTCAAGTTTCGGGCGAAACGCTGTAGAGGCCGTATGGAGATATGGCAGGGTTCGATCAGATACGTGCGGTATTGCACGGATCGCGATCGGACAGTTTTTACTAGCCGGCTTTGGCTTAAGCCGGATCCTAGTATAAGATAGTGTAGTTTTGTCTCTTTGCATTTGTGTTCAGTGGGAATACAAATGCGGGCATGTATTTGCAGTAGTGGGGTTTTCCTGTAATTTATTACGGGATCGGTTTTCTGAAGTTGCCAGTTTGCATTCCGTTCCGGCCGGTTTTCCTTCATTCCTTCTCGGTCGGACTTTCTTGTTGGAGAGTGTTAATTGCAAGTTCGCAATTAACATTTTGTGAGGGTTTTCTTTGCATATTTGTGGCATCATGATTGTTATTTCATCATGAGATCCTTTTTTGGTCTTCTCACTTGCTTTCATGGTGATGGTTAGTGAAAGGGTTTGAGATTGATTTGGTTGTGACCTTATCTTTATCCATTCTTTTTCCACTTGATAAGTGCCATTCTTTTTCTCTCTCCAATCTCATTCTTGAAAAGAAGGGGCCGGCCACTATTCATGGAAGAAGAGGAAAAATGTTTCATATCATTTTTGATGCTAAAAGAAATTCACAAGCACACTTTCTTGAGTTGCTTTTCTTCTCCTCCTCACATCCTTCCATCAAGACAACTTCAAGAACCCCAAAAGAGACAAGCTTCTACACTATTCTATAGCAAGTCTTGGACGCGTCGGCTAGCCAACTTCGCGCCCGAGTTGCCTCGGTCAAGAGGCGGGAGCCCGTAAAAGATTCCGGCTACGTGGTGCCCTTTCCGACGAGCGAGGAGGTGACGGAGATTCCGCGGGAGATCGGAGCGGAGACGAAGACCGAAGGACACGGATCGTTTGGTATAGCATCTCTACTCTTTTCTTTTTGCTAGCTAGCTAGGTTAATGGCCCGATCCGGGTGAAAAGTCCGCGGCGGTGCCGTTTTGCAAAGTTCGCAAAGTTTTTGTTTTCCGCGTTTCCGGCGTCGGATCGACGGCCGGGGCGCCCCCGCGGGCTTACAATGGTATCAGAGACACGCCATTAACCTTCCCTAGCTTGCTCTAGCGCGTTTAGAACCCGATCGAACAAAATCCCCAAAAACCGTATTTTTGTGCATATGTCTTCTCTGTTAAAATTTTTTGAGCTCGTAAAATTTTTCTAGATATTGCAGAGATATGTACAACAAATTATAAGAAATCTGGGAAAATACGATCCACTAATTCCTCAGTTCCACCGCGGAAGCGCGGCCAAAACCCTGGTTTGGCCGCGCTTGCGCGGCGGAAAAGAGGAATCGTGGCACCATATTTTCCCAGTAAGCTTATTTGTTGAAAATAGGGCATTTGGGACATTTTCTTTGGGTCCAGATTTTCTGTAAGTGCTACAGTTCTTTTTGGGGGCCCACTTTGATAAATTTGTTCGATCGGATATTTTAAACATGCTAGTTCACAGTTTTTACATTATATCTGCGACCGTGAATGTCACTCGATCGGTAAATCCCGTCTAACTGCTATAGCCCGGTTAGACGGATTTGCGAACGTGATTTTCACGTTGATGTTCTGTGATTGTACTGTGTTGTTGCGGATCGGTCGTGGGGGATAGCCTGGTTGCAGTGATAGTACTGTTTGTTGTATTATGTACATTTGATATTGCGGGGCGAGCGTCCGACATGTGGACTGCCGTCACTGCCTGTTTGTACTATTCTTTTGGGGCACGACCTGGTTGCGGTCGATGTACCCGTTGTATGTATATTTTACTTTCTGTACTAGGATTACCCCGCGGAGGGGTGCACGGATAGCCGGGTTCTAGAGGGCAACGAGCCCGCATCTCATGGCGTTGAGACGGAGGGGGCTTCACTCTAGGATTGGCGGGCTATTCGCCGCACTCGTAGGGGGTATAGGCTTGACCCAGGAGGGGTGCCCAAGTTACCGGATTCCGTGAAGTGCTGGGTGGTCCATTCACGTAGCTGAAGGGGGCTGCCTCGCTTCAGGTTTTGGCGGGTGACTTGCCGCGCCCGTAGGGGTCTAGGATTTTCATTGCACAGGCTATCCACACGACCAGGGGAACGTCGGGTTTCAGCAGCGGCTCTGTGAAACCCGGGGATCCCAGATATCTGTATTGATCTGTGTTGCTATACATTTCTGTGTTGCTTTTTATCACGCCATGAGCGAAAATTATATATTATATATATATTAGTAGATGTTGTATATGTTTTTCATCCGCGCTAGTCCAGTCCCCGCTCTGCCGTTAGTTAGCTAACCTAACGGGTGATGACGGGACCCAGTGGCGAATGCGGATGGCATATACGTACGTCAGTATATTTTCGTTCTTTGTGGTGTGATCAATTGATGGGACTGCGTTGATTCGGATCAATGCAAGTTAAACAAACCTATTCTGATGTTGTTGGAACACTTTTTTCAAAAAGCTGTTATTGCAAGGGCGTTCTCTTTTGTTTTGCACAGTGGTATTCATTTGGAATATCCTGCTCCTCAGTCGACGAGGCAAGGGCCGAGATCCCTTCACCGGGAGTGACCCCTTGGACAAAAGTTTGCGTCAGGGCATTAACTTCACTATAGCCGATTACTTTTGCTTTGCATCGTGGTATTCAGTTGGAATATCCTGCACCTCATTCTACGGGGAAAGAGCCGAGATCCCTTCACCGGGAGTGACCTCTTTAGCAAAGGTTGTCGTCACTATATTTTTTTAAAAGCTATCAGTTCCTTCAACGATATCAAGTTCATTACGTTAAAGGTTTTCGCCAGAAACCATTCGTAGCCCTCCGTCGTTTCATATGGATGGTCAATAGTATTCAAGCTGTGTATGTTGGCCAAAGTCAAGGCACAGTGTTTGGTAGCTGTTGGGTATTCATATGCAGCATAGATAGATGCGTTGGTTTGGGACAGTCGTACTGCCATTTTGGCCAAAGTCAAGGGTATGTACGGGTGGGTTCAAATTAACCAGGAAAATGACGGGTAGAACTTGACATGTGACTTATGATATGTTGGCCAAAGTCAAGGTCATAAGAGCATGGGGTAGAAATCCACATCGGGAGTTTCAAAAGTACTGAAACTTGCCAGATATGCGCATACCTTCTGGAGTGTGATAACGTGAGCGGATTCCGTCACGTTATCATGCGATGAGAGTTGGATCCCGATTCCCACTGATGAGTTGGTTTACTCCTCGGGTGATCCCGGCTAATTCTTCTTTCAGGTTTGGGGAAGAATTTGACGTTACAGTGGGAGGTTTCCAGATTAGATAAAGTGATAACCATTCTGATCTAGGTTAGAGTGCACGCTGAGTGTTTCTTTTCTCTCTCTCTGGCAGCGACCATTGACCCGACCCTAGACTATGACTCAGTGACCAAGTTGACCGAACCTTCTTAACACTGGCTTTTGGATTGTCAGAGTTGCAGACCTCTTTGCCACTCCTACTTTTACTCTTTTCTCCGGGACACCCCGTATTACTACGAACGTCCACTTCCATTGGACAAAACCATCGTATGGTTATATACGAACTCGAAGGACTTCGAGGATGGTTTCCGGTTCTGGAGAAAACGAATAGGACTATTCAGTTGTCTTTACCTTTTACCTTCTCTCAGGTTGCGAGTACTCCTTGGTTTAGGAGATAGTACACCTATTACGCAAATTGGATAGTCTTCTTCCAAACCTTAGGCTGGTGCCGAACGGTAGGGAATGAAGAAAGCCGATTAGCCTAAACGGTGTATAGAAGGTATTAAGTTCAGACAAAGCAAGGGATTAGTAAGAGGGCAAAGTAAATTGCGACTGCTATTCACGACCAAACCATGTACTTCTTTGTCAATCCTAAATCACCTAAGAATTAAGTACATTCGGTTGTCTTTTATCCTCACCTTCTCTCGCATTGCGAGTGCTCCTCGGATTAGGACAGTACACCCATTATGCTTTTTGGATAGTCTTCTTCCAAACCATAGGCTGGTGCCGAACGGTAGGGAAGGAAGAAAACCATTTGGCCTAAAGGGGTGTACAGAAGGTAATGACTAAAGACATGTAAAGGGATTTAGAAAGATGGCAAAGAATTATACGGTTATAGTTGTGAATCTGGATAATGGAAGAGGCATTACTAAGAATACCAGGATACCCCATCGAAACATCTCAATGTTTCAGTTTCACTGTGTACTGTTAAATGAAAACTGATTTCCCAATTAGGCACTTGCTCCAGGGTATGTATTTACCAGGTATGAGTCTCACATCTGTATGGTTTTACAGATGATGAAGGGGAGTAAGTTATTGGGAATTAGGTGACCATCCTCATTATATCGGGATTCGTTGGAATTGGTGATATTTGAGGAAGCCACCTGGGTTGTTTGCCGGTCGGCAAATATTTGGTTTTGAATATCCGTTGTTATGCACCAATTTCAAATTGATATATCTGTACGTCTATTTTTATAGAGTGAGACATATCTTTTTGAAATTATGTCTATGACATTTACCTATACCAGTGGATGGTTAGGTAAGGAGCATTGAACAGCGGTGTAATTCTTCTTAACCAAAAGTACAGTTTTCAACCTACGACACACAGTGAATGAGTTGTTAGACTCAGCGGACTTATACAGAGTATTGTATATTGTCCAGTGTCCATTAGGACAGAGGGGTTGGTCCTCATACTATATTCTGTTTACTTTTAACTTCTCTAGTTCTTAGACATGTGTTTCGTTGAAACACAGGGTCTAAGTTGTGAGGAGTTATAGGTATAAGAGTAAAGCAGAGAACCAGGTGTTGCAAGTATCGGGATTCTTCAAGGAGATCGAAGATGTAGATACTTGTGAATGGTATTCAGTTGATAGTAATGATTAAGAGAACTAACTTCTCTTTCAGGTTACTCATAATTGGAAGTGCTCCTAAGTTGAGTAACGCTGATCGGCCTCTCTTCCATTTACTTGACATGCACTGGAGACAGCTGCATGATTTGAATCTGGTTCAATTAAATCAGTGCCTCTGTTTCTTGGATATAGAACAGTTCATATCTTGACATTGTTAAGATACGGGGAGTTGTCCGGCTTATGCTTAAAACCAGACTCTGGACAACTCAAGGCACGTTTCAGTAGTGACTGTTTGTGGGTTGACCCGGGCTATGACGAGGGTTGATTTTCTACCATCTGGAAGATCAATAGAGATATTGTTCTTGACTCGCCACAGTTTTAACAAAAATAGATTTTTTTAAGAAAAACAGTAGTGGGAGTATGGTAGAACTGGAAGTGATTCCAGAACCGCAAACGATTACTGAAGATTTGATAAGAACCTAAAGATTCAATCTGGTTTGACATTCCATTGGCCACTCCGCAGATAAGGTGGGTAACCTCAGGCACTCGAGAGGTACTTCGGTATACTCAAGGACGGTGGCAGGGAGGTTCTTGTTTACCCACACTTGCCATTGCTGTTGTTCCAGGCTGCGAGACCCGGCGGGAGGATGAGTATAGCGTCATTCTAAACTAGCTTTAGAAGTGTACGCCTATATGACTCTGCCAGAGGGTTGTCGTAGTCAGTGGGAGCAGCGGAAGCATTGGTGGATATCAGGCTTATGTCTATTTATAGACTAGAGCAGATATAGCGGAGATAGATCATCTATTTCTGATGTGACAGTCATAGGTTTGACTTCATCAGAATAGGGGATGGATCTGTTAAGAAGGTAGTAGGGTGTGATGTCCTGGTATTTGATGACATACACAGAGTAGGAAGTGATATTCCTATACTACGATCGGTTATACCTTGGTCGTCACACAGTGGTTTCTCCACATAGGACTTGGATATTATATCAGACATTCTGGTTACTAGATTTATGGTTTTAGATCTAGATTTGGGTGGTTTCCCAATCTGGGTACTTTGACCGCATTCTATGAGTATTTAGAATGGACGACTCCTGGCACGGTAGTGTACCTGCAGGTAATGGAGTCACCCTCTCTAAAGATGTCTTATAGACTAAAATGGAGAGGGATACGCATGATTGACAGATCACTTGCTTAGGCAATTGAGTCAATCATGAGATGTCAAGTACCACACCAGATGTTGTTCTTGCAGTAGGTGCAATAAGTTGATATTGATCCAATCCTGGAGAAACAGTCGGAAGCAGTTTTAGAACATAAGTGAATGTTCTAAGGAATTGATAACGGCAGCCTCCTTTAGGAGACGGTTATCATTCCAGGCTTCCAAGGTGACCTGGATGGCAGAGTGGCTGTCAGAGTTATAGTTTTCCCTCTAACGAGGGGCAGTATTTTGGACAGGTGGTCCAGGTGGAAACTGAGGGAAGGCATGGCGCAGGACACTGATTAAGTTCAGTTGTCGATACAGTCTAAGAAGTTTGGATTTGGAGTTCACTTATGAGCTAGGTCCCATCAGACATCCAGACATTCTAAGACAGGTATTGCTCATTTCGGGAGATGGCTTTCTCCGCGAACTTGAGATAAAGAGAGACATAGAAAGAAACATCAAAGCGGATCCACTCACTGAGGCTATTCCTCGAACGCAATAGTTTCGCAAACGAGCTTTGTGAGACTGACTAGTAGAGGAGTTGGGTGTTCGGTATCACACGGGCTGTGAGTATGCGACATCGCAATAATTAGCCTCGAGTGCAAGTGGGAGATTGTTGGATATAGTGCCCTCAGAGTCAATTATTGGGTCACAGGCACGTGATTGCAGTGATTGAGGGGAGGACCTATCCCGGTAGGACAGTCTTACTCGAGATGATAGTATGCTATCTGGTTTATCTTTATCATCGTGTACTGCTTTAGGTGACCTTACGAGTCGCTATTACACGTTGATAAAGCCCCTTGGATTCTTGCTTGACCACCAGCAGTATGAGGGCGATCATATAAGTGGGAGCTGGGGTCTATAAGCACATCCTTAAAAGGTCCCTAGTCGTGGGAGATTCGAGACAGGGCATCGTTTCTCCAGAGTAGACTAGTGTATACAGTCGAGACCCCGACGAGGGGCGGTGGCCGGTCTCACAAGCCACTGGTGTCAGTTTGTTCACCTAAGATGTATACAGGTGCTCATTGGGTTATGAGTACACCGGACAGGACTCGCCGGGAACCTGCTAGTTGGGATATACCAGACGTCAGATAGCAGTTCCCAGGTGACATGTGTACAGGTTAGTTCATCGACCTGGGATCGTCATTTGTCTCGTGTGAGTTCCCACTGTGCTTTGATTACTACCCTACCACGGCTCAAAGGAGTCGTGCAAACAGGTTTTAGTTGGGTACAGTCCCGAGCCACATGGAGGCAGTGAGCGGATCTGCAGGGGTTCGTCTCTCCCGGTATTGGGGGTGAGGTCGTGCTGTGTCTAGGAGAGCCAGAACATGAAAAGTCCTTGGCCAAGGCAGGAGATTTGCTGGTAGGTATTCCAGTAGTATCTCAGGGTGTTCTGGGCTACACTCCGACACGACTTGTACCGCTTTTGGGGGTCTGACTTTTACCAACCCCCTAGGCCCGCCATGCGATGCTCATAGACGAACGGACCGGACTGTACGGATATTGTCACTGACAGGCTCAGTAGGGTGTCAGGATGAGTTCGCTCATCGACGTCCCTTTTGGTCAATACCCGGTGGCCCGTCACGTATTGGCTTATACCTCTGACGTGCTAGTGGTTAAATCCACAGCCACAGTATTGACGAGTCTTTAGAGTCCACCACACAGACAGTTACTCAAGTTTCGGGCGAAACGCTGTAGAGGCCGTATGGAGATATGGCAGGGTTCGATCAGATACGTGCGGTATTGCACGGATCGCGATCGGACAGTTTTTACTAGCCGGCTTTGGCTTAAGCCGGATCCTAGTATAAGATAGTGTAGTTTTGTCTCTTTGCATTTGTGTTCAGTGGGAATACAAATGCGGGCATGTATTTGCAGTAGTGGGGTTTTCCTGTAATTTATTACGGGATCGGTTTTCTGAAGTTGCCAGTTTGCATTCCGTTCCGGCCGGTTTTCCTTCATTCCTTCTCGGTCGGACTTTCTTGTTGGAGAGTGTTAATTGCAAGTTCGCAATTAACATTTTGTGAGGGTTTTCTTTGCATATTTGTGGCATCATGATTGTTATTTCATCATGAGATCCTTTTTTGGTCTTCTCACTTGCTTTCATGGTGATGGTTAGTGAAAGGGTTTGAGATTGATTTGGTTGTGACCTTATCTTTATCCATTCTTTTTCCACTTGATAAGTGCCATTCTTTTTCTCTCTCCAATCTCATTCTTGAAAAGAAGGGGCCGGCCACTATTCATGGAAGAAGAGGAAAAATGTTTCATATCATTTTTGATGCTAAAAGAAATTCACAAGCACACTTTCTTGAGTTGCTTTTCTTCTCCTCCTCACATCCTTCCATCAAGGCAACTTCAAGAACCCCAAAAGAGACAAGCTTCTACACTATTCTATAGCAAGTCTTGGACGCGTCGGCTAGCCAACTTCGCGCCCGAGTTGCCTCGGTCAAGAGGCGGGAGCCCGTAAAAGATTCCGGCTACGTGGTGCCCTTTCCGACGAGCGAGGAGGTGACGGAGATTCCGCGGGAGATCGGAGCGGAGACGAAGACCGAAGGACACGGATCGTTTGGTATAGCATCTCTACTCTTTTCTTTTTGCTAGCTAGCTAGGTTAATGGCCCGATCCGGGTGAAAAGTCCGCGGCGGTGCCGTTTTGCAAAGTTCGCAAAGTTTTTGTTTTCCGCGTTTCCGGCGTCGGATCGACGGCCGGGGCGCCCCCGCGGGCTTACAATTTACGCTTAGCGTGTTTACTTCTGAGTAAATACGTCGCGGGCCTCATCACGTCTCCTTATCCGTACACCGGAAAGTGGGGTGTGACAGGTTTTGTTGGAGGCCCATATAGGTCGTTCTGCATAAAGTCATACCATGCAGGGTCAGTTCTGCATGGAAACCTAAGCAATATATCACAAGAATCAGCAACTAAAACATTCTTTATATTTCCTATTCCTTGAATCTATCCTAACCCTATTTTTCTTTCAAGGTTATGGATTCTCCGAACAATACTAGCACCAACGTGAACGACACCACCACACCACCACCTCTTCCACTTACACCTACCGTAGCAGCTGTTAGTGATATATGCCCTAGAGGCCATTATTGTATCATACTAGTTTGTATATTACTTAATGGAAACTTGAGGTATTTCAAGTTGTATTAACAGTCTTGCTCAAAATGGTAGTATACTACCTGGTTTGTTTCTACCTCAATATGTGCATGTGTTTCTTTTAGCATATCGCTTATACATATTGGTAGAGCCTTTAGAATCTTTGCTTGATTACCAGCGTTGTGATGGCAGTCACACTAGTGGGGGCTGGGTAGTCTATAAGCACATCCTTATACAGGTCCCTAATCGTTGGATCATCGAGATGGGGTATCGATACTCCAGAGTAGACTAGTGTATATGCTTCTCATCCCAGCATGGGAGATGGTATGTCCCACAGCCATTAGTACGTCATACTGGAGATAGTATGCAGGTGCTCATTGGGTTACGAGTACACTGGACAGGACTCGTAGGGAGCTGCTGGTGGGTATTATACCTATCATCGGGTAGCAGTTCCCATGTGATATGAGTACAGCTTAGTCCGTCGACTTGACACTGCTACTTTGCCTCGAGTGTGTTCCCACTGTTCTTAGATTACTATCCTACCACGACTCAAATGAGTCGTGCAAACATCTAGTAGTTGGGTGCAGTCCCGAAGCACTTGGAGGCAGTGGCGATTAGATAGGATTCGTCTTTCCCGGTATTAGGGGTTGATATTGCGCTGTGTTCGGAAAGCCATTACACAAAGTCCCTGGCCAGGGCAAGCGAGATTTACTGGTAAGCACTCCAGTAGTTTCTCAGGGTGTTTTAGGCTATACTTCGGAACGACTTATTACGCTATTAGGGGTCTGACGATTACTGCCCCCCGACCTAATATGTGATACTCTTAGATGAACATACCAGACTGTACGGAGATTGTCACAGATAGGCTCACTGGTGGTTCGGATGAGTTTGCTCATCGGTCTTCTTATCGACAGATACCTGGGTAACCGTTACATGCGGCTAGTACGTCTTGCGACTTGTGGTTAAACCCACTGCCAGCGTAGTGTCGAGTCTTTAGAGTCCCACACAGAGGGTTTCCCTGCATCAGCCAAAAGATGTAGAGGTCGTATGGTATTATGACAGGGTTCGATCACGTACGTGTACTTGTGCACGGATGATGATTCGGACAGATAATACTAATAGGCTTTGGTTTAAGCCGGATACTAGTATTATACTGATGAATTATTTTCATCTCTTTTGTATTCGTATTTTTCGGAATACGGATACGGGTATGTATATAAGGATGAGGGGCATTTTCGTAATTTGTTCAAAGATGCTTCTAGAAGAAAGCACCTCATATTATGTATTAAACATTTTAGGTTAAATGATTAATGCATTAAGAGGTGGAGGAAATGAGGTGGAAGTTTGCATAATATGGAGCATGGCTCTTGGTGACACATGGAGGGTTTTGAAGCCATGACTCACTAAGATGAAAGATGAACCATACTTGATTTTTTATTAGAGTTATTCTATTGAAAAAGAAGGATGGTTCAGATTTACACAAGAGAGTACACTCTCCATTTTCATGCTAACACTTCACTAGCTTTTTCTCAAGTTGATCTTCTTCTACCTCTAGCCTTTCATGTCTCATGCGTTGAGAAACCTAAAGCTATGAAAGGCATACCAATCCATCTATACTTTCTACATCACATAGATCATCTAGTGTAGCAAAATAGGTGCCCTAGTTTCCTCGGATTTGAGGTTGGAGCTCAGACTATAGACTCTCAGGTGGATCGTCTTTGACTCGAGGAGGCCAACGAGGAAGCACCGATCCGTTACGATCCTTGGAGCTTGTGACGAGGAGGAGGACAACGACAAGAAGACCCGAAGGACTTGAAATCATGAGGTATAACCTTCTATTCATGTTATTTACCTTATAGTAGTTTGCTAGTTAGGGTTTAGTATCGATCCTGGAGTTTGAGTCGGTGTTACGAAACTCGTAAAAATTGTTTTTTACATATTCCGCCTCCCCGCAAACCCGTGGGGTGCGTAATATCGACTTACAGTGGTATTAGAGCCAACTAAACCTTTACTAGATTGTTAGCAAGTGTTAGAACTTCGATTGTCGGAAAAAACACGAAAACGAAACACCAATACCCTAACTTTCTGTCGAATTTTAAAAGTGCCAGAAAAATTATTTCAAAGGTATTAAAAATGAGTGCAGGGTATTCTAAGAACACTGTAGAAAATTGAGCCACTGAATCGCCAAGACGACCGCGGAAGCGCGGCGGAACGGTGGGTTTTGCCGCGGTTCCGCGGCCGAGTCGAGGTCGATTCAACTCGTTTTTCCATTGTGTTTCTTATTTTGGGTGTTCTGTTTTCTTGTATATTTAGTTTCTTCCCAGTATTTTTCTGAGTGCTGGTTTGCACTTGGGGCAGACACGGAAAATATGTTTCGGTCAAAATTCTAAATGTTCTTGGCTAACCGGATCTTCTGTGTTGTTATATGTGTTTTTAAACTTCAACTAATTGCTATATGTCGGTTAGTTTAAGGTTGTACATATCTGTTGGTTTGTGTATATGAATTTTGTTGGATCGTCATGGATGAATAGCCGGGGATGTGAGAAGAGAGTTGTTTTTCTTTCATTCGATGTAAATTGTAATTTGATATAATATTATTTTGCGGGGCACATCCGGGTTGAGGTTGTAGCCACCGTTGTATTATTTCTTTTACTGTTTCAGCTCTTAGGATAGACCCAAGGTGGGGTGCACAAACTACCGGGTTGTTTAAAGTGCCGAGTGGCCTACTCATTTTGCTGAGGGAGGTTGCTTCACTTCGGTAATTTGGCGGGTAGTTTGCTGCACCCGTAGGGGTCTGGGGTGGGGTTTGGCTATTCATCACCACCCTGGAATCCGTCTTTCGTTACGGGCTTAAATGAAACGCGGAATTCCTAGTATATCCAATATATTCATCTGTGATCTGGAGTTCCTATTATTGCGTGAGATGAATGATTATTATATATATGCTATATAATAGACGTTGCTTATGTTTTGCATCCACACTAGTCTAGCCCCCGCTATGGTGTTAGTTAAGTAACCTAACGGTGTTAGACGGGGCCCAGTGGTGAATGCGGATGGCATAAGCGAATGTGTTATTTTCGTTTCTTTCTGTAATGATAGGGACCGCATTAGATTAATACAAAGCAAACAAACCAAAACTGAATCGTTGGAACACTTTTAAACCACTCGGTTTTTTAAAAATAGAAACTTTTAAAATGCGGAGCTTAAACCACTCTTTTAAATGCTATCATGGTTCCTTCAACTATATCAAGTTTATTACGTTCACGATTTCGCCAAAACCATTCGCAGCCCTCCGTCATTTCATATGAATATTCAGTAGTATTCAAGCTATGTTTGTTGACCTTCGCCAATGCATAATGATCGGTATTACTGGATATTCATATATAGCATAGATAGATGCGTTGGTTTAGGACAGTCGTACTACTTTGTTGGCATTCGTCAAGGGTATGTACGGGTGGGTTCAAATTAACCTGGACAATGACGGGTAGAACTTGACATGCGACTTATGATTTGTTGGCCTTCATCAAGGTCATAAGAGTATGGGGCAAATCCACATCGGGAGTTTCTAAGGAAACTGAAACTTGCTAGTGCTGCATACCATTTGGAGTGTGATAATGTTGGTAGGATTCCTTCAGGATTATGACACAATGATATTTGGATCCCGATCCTACTGTGAGCATCCACTACTCCTCGGGAGATTTTTTTCTACACAATCAATACTATAAACCAAGTAGGTGACTAGAACGGTGTTAGCGGGGCTACGTCTCCAGGGAAAAGAGGTTATATAATTAAGGAACTTCACGAAAGCGTTGGAAAACCCCCTCGAAGTACCAACACCAGCCTGGCTGAAAGGTTAAGAAAGTATTGTAGGATGGGATTAAATCCTGACTAATTCTTCTTTTATGGTTTGAAGAGGGATTCGAGATATAGTGGGAGCCATCTTGTTTAGATAAATTAAAAACCAATCTAAACTTGCAAGAGCGTCATGCTAAGTGTTTCTTCTCTCTCTCCTAATTGCAGGAACCAGGTGACCAGACATAGGTTACGGCTAGATAATAAATTGACCGGACTAGATTATATTGACTGGTAAAGGTTTGTCCAGATGTCCATTGCCTATGACAAGCTGGGCCACCTCATTACTACTACAGTCCCCGCCGTCCCAGGTCCAGTTTCCACCGTCACGGATATGGATATCCATAATACAATGGAAAAAGACAGTACGAATACCAAGTGCCTCGTGTTGGCCTCAGTAGATGATGTAAAACAGAGGCAGCACGAGAAGATGGACTTAGTTTCCATCTTCCTCCATAACAAAAATTTATATGGAGAGCAATCTCGTATCATAAGATATGAGACCTCGAAAGAATTGCTTCAAGCGAGATTGGCTATCGGGTCATCTGTAGGGGACGGCGTCCTTACAATGACTAGCTATATTGATGAGCTCACGGACCTGGAGACCACGTTGGAGAACGAGTCATATGCCGACTTGATTCTAAAGTCTCTCCATTCTACTTACACCCTGAAAGAAACCAGGGAGACACCCGCTCTGCTTATTGGGGAATCTTCCTCTTCTAAATCCAAGGCGAAAGCCAAGGGTGAGAAGAAGAAGGCATCCACCAAGCCAATAGGCGGTATCAGTAAGGTAGAAGGAAAGGGCAGGGCAAAAGTTTTGGGGCTAACAGTAAGGAAGGAGGGATGTTCCTATTGTCACAGGAAAGGGCATTGTCAGAAGGAATGCAGGGCTTGGAAAGCCAGAATCCAGGATCCGAAGTATGTTGTGGTTTCGACTTCAGGTGTGTTTGTGATTGAAAACCGTCTGTCAATTAACTCTACTTTCTGGGTACTAGATACTGGATCAGGATCTCATATCTGTAATTCATTACAGGTTTTGAGAAACAGTAGAGTTATCAGGGCAGGTGATATGACTCTCAAGGTTGCTAATGGAATGAGCGTGGACGCTGTATCCGTAGGGGAATATCACCTAGAATTGACAAGTGGGCAGATATTGATTTTACATAATTGTTTGTGTTTATTTAGTCTAGCTTGTAATATCATATCTGTATTTTTACTTTCTAAGGAAGGATATGATTTTACATTTGTAAGCGATGTGGTCCACATCCACCTAAATCAAAGTTTGATTGGGTCAGGTACACTAGATAACGGTATATACGTATTAAATCAAGCTCAGGTTTTCAGTGTCAAAAACACACTTAAAAGAAAGCCTCCAGAATTAAATAAGGCTTTCTTATGGAATTGTAGACTGGGTCACATCAATGAAACACGGTTAACGAAAGTTACATAGAGAGGGATATTTGGATCCGTTCGAATATCAGTCTTATGCAACTTGTCAATCTTGTCTCATAGGAAAGATGATAAAGACTTCGTTCACTGGACACAGAGTAAGAGCGAGCGAGCTCTTAGGACCCATACACAGCGATGTGTGTGGTCCAATGTCTACACATGCACGAAGTGGTTATTCCTATTTCATTACTTTTATGGATGATTTCTCTTGGTATGGACATGTCTTCTTGATGAAACATAAATCCGAGGCCTTTGAGAAATTTCGAGAATATAAAAATGAAGTAGAAAAACAAACAGGCAAAAGTATCAAGACATTGAGATCTGATCGAGGTGGTGAATACTTAAGTGCCGAGTTCCTGGGCTGCTTAAAAGAGAATGGCATTCTCTCTCAGCTTACTCCACCATACACACCACAACACAACGGTGTATCAGAAAGGCGGAACAGAACCCTATTAGATATGGTTCGTTCCATGATGAGTAACGCTGAGTTGCCGCGATCCTTCTGGGGTTATGCACCAGAATCAGCTGCATATCTTTTGAATAAGATTCCTACCAAGACTGTGCCTACCACACCATATCATATGTGGAGTGGGAAGAAACCCTATCTTAAGTACCTTAAGATATGGAGATGTCCAGCTTTTGTAAAAAAGCAGCATGTGGACAAGCTCGAGGCATGCTCAGTACTATATAAGTTTGTGGGATACCCAAAGAACTCCAGGGGGTATCTTTTCTATTACGCAGAGGAACAAAAGGTCTTTGTTTCTCATCATGCCTACTTCTTAGAAACTGAATTTTTAGAAAACCAGATAAGTGGGAGAGCAATAGAACTAGAAGAAATTCCAGAACCACAAGCTATTGCTGAAAGCATGGTAGAACCAGAGGTTTCAGAAGAACCGGACATCCCCGCGCCACTCCGCAGAACTAGCAGGCTGTCATAGACGGGGATAGAGAGGATTGCATCATTGACAATGATGAGCCAACTTGCTTCCAGCATGCCATTCAGAGCGGCGACTCAGTAAAATGGCTAGATGCAATACGGGCCGAGATGGAATCCATGTACACCAACAAAGTATGGACTTTGGACATTGCTCCAGAAGGGGTAAAACCCATAGGCTGCAAATGGATCTTCAGAAAGAAGATTAGTGTAGATGGACATGTTGAAACCTATAAGGCTAGACTTGTTGCAAAAGGTTTTCGTCAAAGACCTAGTTTGGACTATGATGAAACCCTTTTCTCCTATGGCTATGCTCAAATCCATTCGAATCTTTCTTGCCATTGCTGCCTTCCGTAATTATGAGATCTGGTAGATAGACATAAAGACGGCTTTTCTAAATGGAAATTCAGAAGAGTGCGTCTATATGGATCAGCCAGAGGGTTTCATTTAGAGTGGGAGCAGCGGGAAAGTGTGCAAGTTGTTTAAGTCCATTTATGGACTAAAGCAGGCATCGCGGAGTTGGAACATCTGTTTTGATGAGACGGTCAAAGAATTCGACTTTATCAAAAATCCAGATGAACCATGCATATATAGTAAGATTGTAGGGAGAACAGTGGTATTCCTCGTATTGTACGTGGATGACATTCTCTTGATAGGAAATGACATTCCTATGCTACAATCAGTCAAAGGATTCTTGTCACAGAGGTTCTCCATGAAAGACCTGGGTGATGCCTCCTACATTCTGAGGATCCAGATCTATCGTGATAGATTTAAGAGGATGTTGGGACATTCACAGTCCAGGTACATCGACACCATACTGAAAAGATTTAGTATGGAAGATTTAAAGCACGGTAATCTACCAGCTTGTCACGGAATCACCCTCTCCAAAGAGATGTCTCTCAAGACTGATTTGGATAGGGCTCGCATGACATCTATACCCTACGCTTCTGCGGTAGGCTCTATAATGTATGCGATGTTGTGTAACAGACCAGATGTTGCTTACGCACTAAACGTGGTAAGCCGATATCAGTCAAACCCAGGGAAGAAGCACTGGATAGTAGTAAAGAACATTCTCAAGTACCTGAGAAGGACTAAGGAGATATCCTTGATGTACGGCGGAAAAGACCTCCAGATCGAGGCCTTTGCTGACTCCAGCTTCCAGAGTGACAAGGATGACTCCAAGTCCATGTCGGGTTATGTCTTTACCCTCAATGGATGGGCGGTCTGTTGGAAGAGCTCCAAGCAGGACACCGTTGCTGACTCGACGATGGAAGCGGAATATATAGTTGCTTGCGACGCCGCAAAAGAAGCAGTCTGAATGAGGAAGTTCCTAACAGAACTTCAGGTGGTTCCGTCCATTGTAGATCCAATACCTCTGTATTGTGACAACAACGGCGCTATAGCTTTAGCGAAAAAACCCAGGTCCCATCAGAAGTCCAGACATATCTTGAGGCGGTACCACCTGATCAGGAAGATCATTGATCGCCAAGAGATCGAGGTGAGGAGAGTAGATACGGAGAACAACACTGCTGATTCACTCACCAAGGACATCCCTCAGACACAGTTCGAGAGGCTACTCAAGATGATAGGTCTGCGATATGCCAATATATGGCCTTAGTGCAAGTGGGAGATTGTTAGTGATATATGCCCTAGAGGCCATTATTGTATCATACTAGTTTGTATATTACTTAATGGAAGCTTGGGATATTCACAGTTGTATTAATAGTCTTACTCAAAATGGTAGTATGCTACCTGGTTTGTTTCTACCTCAATATGTGCATGTGTTTCTTTTAGCATATCACTTATACATATTGGTAGAGCTCTTAGGATTTTTGCTTAATTACCAGCGTTGTGATGGCAGTCACACTAGTGGGGGCTGGGTAGTCTATAAGCACATCCTTATACAGGTCCCTAGTCGTTGGATTATCGAGATGGGGTATCGATACTCCAGAGTAGACTAGTGTATACGCTTCTCATCCCCTGCCGTCCCATAGCCATTAGTACGTCGTACCGGAGATAGTATGCAGGTGCTCATTGGGTTATGAGTATACTCAACAGGACTCGTAGGGAGATGCTGGTGGGTATTATACCTATCTTCAGGTAGCAGTTCCCAGGTGACATGAGTACAGCTTAGTCTGTCGACTTGACATTGCTACTTCGCCTCGAGTGTGTTCCCACTGTTTTTAGATTACTATCCTACCACGGATCAAATGAGACGTGCAAACAGGTAGTAGTTGGGTGCAGTCCCGAAGCACTTGGAGGCAGTGGCGGTTATATAGGATTCGTCTCTCCCGGTATTGGGGGTTGATATCGCGCTGTGTTTGGAAAGCCATTACACAAAGTCCCTGGCCAGGGCAAGCGAGATTTACTGGTAAGTACCCCAGTAGTTTCTCAAGGTGTTTTGGGCTACACTCCGACACGACTTATTGTGCTATTAGGGGTCTGACGATTACCGCCCTCCTAGGCCCGATATGCGATACTCTTAGACGAACAGATCAGACTGTACGGATATTGTCACAGATAGGCTCAGTAGGAGTTCGGATGAGTTTGCTCATTGGTCTTCTTATCGACAGATACCTGGATAGCCGTTACGTGCAGCTAGTACCGCTTGCGCCTTATGGTTAAACCCATTGCCAGCGTAGTGTCGAGTCTTTAAAGTCCCACACACTGCATCGGGCAAAAGATGTAGAGGTCGTATGGTTTTACGATAGGGTTCGATCACGTACGTGTACTTGTGCACGGATGATGATTCGACAGATAATTTGGTTTAAGCCGGATCCTTGTATTATACTGATGGATTATTTTCGTCTCTTTTGTATTTGTATTTTTCGGAATACAGATACGGGGTATTTATTTACGGATGAGGGGCATTTTCGTAATTTGTTCAAAGATGCTTCTAGAAGAAGGCACCTCATATTATGTATTAAACATTTTAGGTTAAATGATTAATGCATTAAGAGGTGGAGGAAATGAGGTGGAAGTTTGCATAATATGGAGCATGGCCCTTGGTGACACATGGAGGGTTTTGAAGCCATAACTCACTAAGATGAAATATGAACCATACTTGATTTTTTATTAGGGTTATTCTATTGAAAAAAGTAGGATGGTTCAGATTTACACAAGAGAGTACACTCTCCATTTTCATGCTAACACTTCACTAGCTTTTCCTTATGTTGATCTTCTTCCACTTCTAGCCTTTCATGTCTCATATGTTGAGAAACCTAAGGCTATGAGAGACATACCAATCCATCTATACTCTCTACATCACCTAGGTCATCTAATGTAGCGAATTAGGTGCCCTAGTTTCCTCGGATTTGAGGTTGGAGCCCGGACTATAGACTCTCGGGTGGATCGTCTTTGACTCGAGGAGGCCGACGAGAAAGCGCCGATCCATTACGATCCTTGGAGCTTGCGACGAGGAGGAGGACATCGACAAGAAGACCCGAAGGACTTGAAATCATGAGGTATAACATTCTATTCATGTTATTTACCTCATAATAGTTGGCTAGTTAGGGTTTAGTATCGATCCTGGAGTTCGAGTCGGTGTTACGAAGCCCGTAAAAATCATTTTTTACATATTCCGCCTTCCCGTGAACCCGTGGGGTGCGTAACATCGACTTACAACAACTCCTATCAATGAGCATACGGTATTGCTTGAGGCAATTAAGAGCTTCTTAGAGGGACAGCAACAACAGACTGCTATTCTTTTGCGCCGCCCAGAATTCGAGACACCCGGAGTGAAGCAATTCCGTACATTGCACCCTAAGAACTTTTCTAGGAAAGAGAGCCCTTTGGAAGCAGAGGAATGGGCTCAGTCGATTGAAGACGATCTGGCAGCAGCACAAGTGCCAGACATTGCTTGGGTAAGGGTTGCGAAGCTGCAACTCACGAACAATGCCTGAGTATGGTGAAAGGCGGAAGAAAGCCGTCTTACTCAGTCGATTGAATAGAAGAATTTTCGCGACATGTTCGACATGAAATATTTTCCCGAGACTTTCCGATTTTACATGGAGCAGCAATTCATCCACCTACAACAAGGCTCTATGTGGAGCAAATCCGTGGATGAGTATGATACTGAGTTCACTATGTTGAGCAGGTTCACGGAACATCTCATACCGACTGTTGAGATCAGGGCCAGAAGATTTCAGCAGGGGTTGGACCAGCAAATCCAAGCTGCTCTAGTTACAGGGGATTTCCCAACCCATGACCTAGCTCTGAAAGCTGCCCGTCGATATGAGGAAGTGATGAAGAAGAAGGGCAGACCTCAATCTGCCGGTGTGAAGCGCCCTGCTACTCAGATAGCAGGAGGAGCCTCTTCCAAGCCACCGTTTGTACCTACGGGACCAGAAGTAATATTTAACCGGTCCAGTACAAAATTTTGCTACTACTGTAAGAGGGATGGACACCTGTTGAAGGACTGCAGATGCGCAAACGGCCTGTGCTTAGTTTGTGGCGCATCTACTCATAATATTGGAATATGTCCTCATAGAAGCAATCCAGTTCCAACACACATCAACTATCCGCAGCGGCCAACTATTCAAGCACCTGCACCTCATCTTGCTCTCCCAGCTCCACCTCCATATGGATATCCTGCACAACTTACTCGCCAATTCCATCAGGCACTGAGAAACATGCCTCGAGGGCAGAGGAACATTCCCCAAGGACAGAGGAATGTGCCTCCAGCTAGGAGGAACGTACCCCGGTGTCAGGCTTACATATTAGCGGCAGTAGAAGCCGAGGCTATAGACCAAGGTAACACTGATAATTCCCTTCAATCTTTTCAAAACCCTTGCATCATCTCGTTACTTTTCATGCACTACCAGTATTTCTTTCACCACCACTATCACCAAATTTTTCTTGAATCTGTTACAACTTCCTTCTATAAATTTCGAGGACGAAATTTTTATAAGGAAGGTAGAATGTAACAACCATAAACTTTCTGTATAAAATTTTTGTAAAGTACAGAAAGGAGTACCTTAGCCTGAGCATAACTTAAAAGTATTTCTTGTTTAAGAACAGTAAGAAATAGCTTGTAGCTCATTGGTAAAGCCTTGCACTGCTATGTCGTAGCCCATGTGTTCGAATCCTATCATCTACTTATTATTTTTAATAATTTTTCTTTTAAACTTTTTGGATGCCCAAAAGTTTACACGCGCAATACACGTAAAAATGAAAAGTCACTGAAAACAAACATGTGGAAAATGTTATATGAACAGACTTTAACACGTGGCACCAATCCAAGACCCCACCCCTCCCAAACTACCGGCGAGATGAGCCAAAGGGCCGGCACCGCCGGGCCTTCCCGTGGGAAATGCTCTCAAATTTCCCCCAACACCACTTGGCCTCCTCCAACTACTCCTTTTCTGTTTGTTTTTCCTGCAGTTAACTAGAGGATTAAAAATCACCATTAAACCAATGTTTTAATGTATTTTAATTCACATTTTTAATTCTCTTAACCCTAATTTTATCCTATAAATACCATCCCATATCTAGCCCTCTCCATTCTGAAATCTATCATCAAAACTCTTAAATTTTTCCAAGTCAAATTAGTTGTACAAGTGCAGTTAGCACAAGCTCATCTTCCGACGACGACTCGGGACAAATCCGGTGACACTGCGACTCTATGAATCTCTCAAACCTTTCCTCTACCTCCCATCTCTCATCTAATCCAGTAAGTACCCTCTCCTCTCCTCTCTTCCCTATAAAAGAATTCTCTTCTCAAAACTCATCGGAAGTGGAGTTATTCCGACTTCAGATTCTAATTTTGTTAAAAACACAACTTTTCTTAATAACCGAACATCCATATCATTACATCTTGTTAGTAATCTTAAAACAAACATTTTGAATAAGTTTCAATTCAAAATACAATGTTATATAACTTTTATTTCACCTTTACAGTTAAATACCATAAACTTTCTATTCGACATCTTTCATCATATATGCTCATATTACCTTTAGAAAACTCACGAGGTAATAACCTATCTCATCACAACACTCATCATGACATAGTACGATGGCTTTTAGAATAATATTTTGTGGGATAAATACAATTTTACAATAAAATATCTTAAACTAATAAAACCGTATTCTTTAAGATTGTTTTAATTAAATTCCTTGCAATTAAGTCTCTACAACCCATTTTGGGGAACCCGATTTGAATGGTGCGGGTTATCGCACATCCTTGAGACTAGTAGAGTGAGATGCAGAGCTCCTCACGGAGCATCCGATCTCGATAGAATTTTTAATACAATTTTATATTATCAAAATATCTATTTTAAATACAACAACAACTGAGCCTTTTATCCCAAGCATATGGGGTAGGCTACATGAACCAACATGAGAATCACGCCGGGTCCAGCACATGAATCCTCCGCCTCCACTCACTCCTATCAAACAATATACTTTCATTGAGTCCTTTGGCAACCATATCGTTTCGTATCACCTCCATCCATGTTTTCTTCGGTCTCCCTTTTGCCTTTTTACCATTGCCCATATCGAGAGTATCTATTCGTCTAACCGGTGCTTCCATAGGCCTGCGTCGTACATGACCAAACCATCTTAGCCGGTTTTCCCGCATCTTCTCCTCCATAGGTGCTACACCAACTTTTGCACGAATATCCTCATTTCGCCCCTTATCTTTTCTAGTGTTACCACACATCCAACGAAGCATGCGCATCTCCGTTACGTGCATCTTCTGTGTATGATGCTTCTTAGGAGCCCAGCATTTTGTACCATATAATAAGGCATGCCGAATAGCGCTCCGATAAAACTTCTCTTTCAATTTTAACGGAAAGTTACGATCACACAAAATCCCTGTTGCACTCCTCCATTTCAACCAACCAGCTTGGATCTTTTGATTAACATCACTATCGATCTTCCCATTCTTTTGGATGATGGAACCTAAATATCTAAACTGGTCGCTCGGTGATATCTCTTGCCCTTCCAATGCTATACCAATATGGTTTTGAGTTCTCTGGTTACTAAATTTGCAATGCATATATGTTGTCTTGAACCTGCTCAATCTGAATCCCCGAGATTCTAATGTTTGTGTCACGCCCCGCTTTCCAGAGTACGCTAAGATAGACATGCGACATAGCCAACCATGCTACCAGTGGATAGGAAAAATCCCCCCACAGTCACATTACGGCTGTAGAGATATCAAGAACAGGAAAGTAAGCTAAACTATCTAGTACATGTCCATGAGCCAGAATAAACGAGTCAAGAAATAATATAATATGCGGAAGCAAAATAGCCAATAAATAAAACACCTGGGAAGTAAAACTGGATACCAACAGGATCCTCACCGCTCGGTCTAACAGCGGCAGTACTCCTGATCAGTCTGCAACAAAGGTAGAGTATCTGGGCCATGCAAAACCTAGACGTCAGTGCGTCATAATGTCAAGAAATACTATAAACAGGGGTAGCAATACATGCAGGTATGAGTATAAATGGTAAAACAGGTGTAACAGCAATATAAATCAGGGCAGTGAAAGGTAGTGTGCAGTGAGTAATCTAAACTGGTCTATTGGGTTAACCACTCTCAAGTCTTTGAAATCAATTTGATGAATCATCGATGTAACTCAATAGTATCCCGTGCGTGCCCGGGATCATGGTCTATGACTCTCGGGCTGAATCCGAGACGTTCCGCAAGGCAGTAAAAGGTAGTAGGTAATGACGAGTGATGTCAGCAGCATCACCCCGGGGCTGGCCTAGCCCGTAAGACTGATCAGAAAAGGTATAGAACTGTCGAGTTACAAGTCAGGTTTTATCATTGATTTCCCCATATCCCCAAGTTATGTGTTTAAGTCAGGTATTAAATAATCTGGAGCTAATGCCAACACGAGATCAGGCAGGTACAGGTTTGTCTGGATAAACAACAAGAAATGTCCGTAAGGACAACATGTCAGGTTTGTTGGCATTAGACACAAGATTAGGTAACAGGTAAAGCCATGGTACATCAGGTCAAGCCAGGTAGTATATAGGTATCATGTCAAGTCAAGAAGTGCACGGTACCATGTAGTGTCAAGTAATAGGGCATCAAGTCATGTCAGGGGTGCACAAAATGTCACATGGGTGCTCATAATCAACACTATAATAAGCAGGGGTATACAAAACAAGTATAGGGTACTAATGGAACAATAAAATGAAACATTGTAATGTGGTATGCAAATAGGTACATATTAAAATATATGGATGCACGGTTATCGATTAGAGTTAGGGTTATGGTTCCAACATTAAGTAAAATACACTTTAACAAATATGGATTGTTAAAATCTTGTTATTGTGGGTTAAATGATCTAGGGATGCAATTATACATAAAATAGGTTAACTGGATGCAAATAGGTGTCCGATAGGGTAGAAACTATTTAAAGGTACTATGGGCTATGCAGATAATTATTATGTGATTTAAATACGGATGAGGGTACTATGTATAGTAAAACAAAATGCAACATGGTATGTTTCAAGTTATAAATCTAAAATGATAAAATGGACATCGAAGTGTTAAAATGAAACAATGGCCTTAGATTTAATTTACAAGTTTAACATGCAATTAAATATGTATAAAATAATAGGAATAGCATGTAGCAAGTTTTACTTGCCTCGATGGATCACGATACGGATATGCACGGCAATGCCTAAAGTCGGTAAAAGTCTTGATGCACGCTCGCGCGTACGGAACAGGACCAGGCAATGCACGAATGTGACCACGTAGGTAGGGGACGTCCACTGTATCATCTGGAAAGGCAGCGACGGTCACGGCTCCGGCGGGTGACCGGAAAACGGAATCAAGAAAGAGAGAGAGAAAGAAAAAGAAGAAGAGAGAAGAAGAAGAAGATAAGGGTTGTGGCTGTTCACTGGGGTTGTCTCGGGTCAGAGGAGGTGGCAAGTGAGCGACGACGGCGATAGGTGGGAGCTCCGGCAAGGCGTTGTGAGGGTTCTCGGCAAAGGGCAGCAAGGTGCTAGGGTTTCAGGTGAAGGGAAAACTCTGGTGTTGAGGAGAAGGGGTGGAGGAAGAGGAGGAAAAGGTGGCGATGATGAGGTGAGGCCGACGGCGAGGTGGTCGGAACTCCGGCGAGGTGCAGGTGACAGTGGATTTATGGGTTGCAGGGGGTTGGCGTGAGGTTGCAGGCTTGGTTGTTTGGAGGATCGAGAGAGGGAGATGAAGATGAAGAGGTGACGACGACGAGGTCTTCGGCGGTGAGGTGTTGCAGTCGCAGGGTTATAGGTATGGGTTGCGGTTATGGGTTCTTGGTGTTCGTGGGTGTGCAGTGGGGGTTTGAGATGGTGCAGGGGAGAAATGAGGAGGAAAGATGAGGTTGGGGTGATTGCGAGGGAGGCGATGGGCGAGAGCTAGGGTTCACGAGGGTTTTCTTCGTGTGGGTTTCCTCGTGGGGTTCTTGCGGGCAAAGAAAATTTAAAGAAGAAGATGATGAGGGCGAGAGAGAGAGAGAGAGACATAGAGAGAAAAGGAGAGAGATAGAGAGAAGAGAGATCGAGAGGAGAGAGAGAGAGAAGAGAGAGAAACGGAGAGAGAGAGAGAAGAGACAGTTATGATTTGTTTAATTTAAAATATATATAATATATAGTTATATATATATATATATATATATATATATATATATAACTAAAAATGTTAGTATATAAATGATTTAGTAATATATTTTAGTTAAAAGAATAATAATAGTTTATAAATATATAAAGAATATAATATTAGTCCGTTTTGAGATCTTGGCAAATACAAACTTACTCCAAAACATGCCCGGGTCGGGTCTAAAAATTCAGATTTAAAATATGAAAAATATATACGACTTCCAAATTTCAAAATGAATGCTCAGTTAAAGAAAATGCATACCCCCAAGAACGGATGCACGTACGTGTGCGTAGCCATCCAAACACGCCCGTTTCACTGAACGGGACGAGAACAAGATGCGCGGACGCTACCACGTGGTTAGGGGTATCATGCAGGCTATGAAGTGTATTTTTAAAATATTTTACGTGACTTAAAATGTTATATGTAAAATGTGCGATGCTAGATGAAATGCCAGTATGCAGTCCACATTAAATGCACGTGTCTATTTAACAAGTCAAGGTAATTTATAAGAATCAAACAGGTTCAAGCTAGCGGGTCGGGTCGAATGCAATGTAAAGTGTAAAATACCATTCGCACCCACAATACGTTAAATCAAGAATATCATGAATAAAGAAATACGAGAACTGGAATTGGTATAAATGAACTCGGGTGTTACATTATACCCAACTACAAAAAAAATTTCGTCCTCGAAATTCCAAGAACAAGAAAGGATAAACAATCAACACACTACAAGAATAGATATGGAAATTTCCGTTGGAATTCATCTTCTCGTTCTCAAGTTGATTCTCCATGCGAGCGATTTGTCCAAGAAATAAGTACAAGAGGGATAACCTTGTTCTTAAGAACCTTTTCCCTTCGATCCATAATCGACATCGGTCGCTCCTCAAAAGTCAAATCTTCACGTACAGTCAACTCAGAATGATTCAACACGTGTGTTTTATCTTGAACGTACTTACTGAGTTGAGATATATGAAACATGTCATGAACATTCGCCAAGGGTTGCGGTAACGCCAATCGATACGCCACTTCCCCAACACACTCCAAAATCTCAAAAGGTCCAACGAATCGAGGACTAAGCTTTCCTCGACTTCCGAAACGAATCACCCCTCTAGTGGGTGATATCTTCAAGAATACAAGATCACCAACAGCGAACTCTAGAGGTCTTCTCGATGTAACTGCCCAACTCTTTTGTCGGTCTTGTGCTGCTTTCATATGATTCCGGATAGTATTAACCTTCTCAACTGTCTGCACAACCAAATATGGTCCCAACAATCTTCGTTCACCAACATCGTCCCAACAAACAGGCGAATAACACTTGTGACCATATAAACCTCGAATGGAGCCATCTGAATAGTAGCCTGAAAACTGTCATTGTAAGAAAACTCCACTAAGTGTAGACGATCCTCCCATGAACCCTTGAAGTCTAACATGCAAGCTCTCAACATATCTTCAAGAGTTTGGATCGTTCTCTCAGACTGGCCATCTGTTTGAGGATGATAGGCTGTGCTAAACTTCAATCGCGTCCCCAAACTTTCATGTAAGCTCCTCCAAAATGTGATAAGAAACGGGTGTCACGGTCGGACACGATGCTCACCGACACTCCATGCAATCTTACAATCTCCTGCATGTACCGTTCTGCCAAAGTTTCTGTTGATTGACCAACTCAAAATAGTATGAAATGAGCTGCCTTGGTCAATCGATCAACAATCACCTAAACTGCATTGTTGCCTTTCGGACTCCTCGGTAGAGCCGTCACGAAATCCATGGTTATATGTTCCCACTTCCATTGAGGAATCGGAAGTGGTTGCAATAAACAAGCAACCCGTTGATGTTTAGCCTTAACTTGCTGACACACCAAGCATTTTGCTACAAAGCGGGCAATCTCCCGTTTCATGCCTTCCCACCAGAAATGCTGTCGTATATCTCGGTACATCTTCATGCCTTCTGGATGTACGGAATATGCTGAGCTGTGCGCCTCCTTCATAAGTTCTTCGCGAATGTCTCTTTTTGGCACACACAAATGACTACCATAACGCAACGAACCGTCTTCATGAATCAACAAGTCCGTTTGAAGTCCAGCTTCAACCCGTTCTCGAAACTTTTGCAATCTAGGGTCCTGTAACTGTGCTGCTTTAATATTCTCGATCAACGACGACCGTACTTGCACCTGCATCAACTGTCCCGAAGAATGCGGTAGCAAAACTTCCAAATCGAATATCCGAAAGTCTTCAATAAGTTCCTTCTGTGCAGTCAACATCTGAATTGCTGGCAACCGACTAAGCGCATCCGGCACAACATTAACTTTCCCCAGATGGTATTCAAGATCAAGATCGTAGTCAGCCATCAGCTCCAACCATCTACGCTGCCTCTTATTAAGCTCCTTCTGTATGAACACATACTCCAGGCTTTTGTGATCGGTGAATACTTCGACCCTTTCGCCCAATAAGTAGTGTCTCCAAATCTTCAAAGCGAACATCACAGCTGCTAGCTCCAAGTCAGGAGTTGGGTAATTCTTCTCATGGGTCTTCAACTATCTCGATGCGTAAGCTATAACCTTTCCATGCTGCATCAAAACACATCCCAAACCTTTCCCAGATGCGTCGCTGTGAATCACCAATACTCTGGAACTGTCTGGCACGGTCAAAATAGGAGCGGTTATCAATCTCTGCTTCAACGCCTCAAAAATTGACGCACACTTATCCGTCCACACAAATGGTACTTCCTTGCGCGTAAGCTTGGTCAAAGGCTCAGCCAAACGAGAAAAATTCTCCACGAACCTTCTATAATACCCGGCAAGTCCAAGAAAGCTTCGTATCTCCGCAACATTCTTCGGAATCGGCCAATCTCGAACTGCTGTAATCTTTCGGGATCAACGGCGATTCCATCTCCAGCCACAACATGCCCCAAAACTTCACTTCTTCAAGCCAAAACTCGCACTTGCTCATCTTTGCATACAATTTTTCTTGCCTCAAAGTCTGCAATGCAATCTTCAAATGTTCTGCATGCTCTTCAATAATCCTCCAGTAGACCAGAATATCATCAATGAACACCACTATAAACTGCCCAAGAATGGTGAAAAGATTCGGTTCATCAAGTCCATAAATATCGCCGGTGCATTCGTTACTCCGAAGGGCATCACTAAATACTCGTAATGTCCATACTGAGTTCGGAACGCAGTCTTGCAAATATCTTCTGATTTAACTCGGACTTGATGATATCCGGATCGCAAATCCAGCTTCGAGAATTCCCTCGCGCCATTAAGCTGCTCAAATAATTCACCAATGCGAAGGATCGGGTATTTGTTCTTAATAGTCACCCGGTTTAATTCTCGATAATCGATGCACATCCTCCTTGTGACGTCCTCTTCTTTACTAGAAGAACTGGAGCTCCCCAAGGCGAGTTACTGCTGCGAATCCAACCCTTTCTCGAGTAATTCAGTAACCTGCTTCTTGACTTCTTCCAACCCCACCGGTGTCATTGGATAGTACGCCTTTGAGATTGGCGCTGCACCAGGAATAAGATCAATCACGAACTCCACATCTCGTTTTGCGGTAAGCCCGAGATGTCCTCGAACACGTCCATGAACTCTCGAAATATAGCCGGCGCTTCTTCCTTATCAACTTCCATCGACGAAAGAGCATTATTTGTCGGCCTAGCCCTAAACTCGACTGGCCCGACAGAACTGCTTCCTCCAGTAAAACAAACTCCGGATGTCCGGGAATCTGGAGAATCACTTTCCTTTCCTTACAATCAATATGAGCGTGGAAAGTGCCGTGAAAATCCATTCCCAAGACAACAACAAACAAATGGATGCACCAAAATTGAAAAATTCTAACGCGGGGAAAACATGAACAAGTAAGATACTAAGATGACTTCATCCGAAGTCAAGATACTGAAGAGAATTAAGCACAGTAAACATGATTCAAGCTGGTGATAAAACAAGAACTGGTAAGCAATGAAACCGAGAGAAGCAAGGTAATATAACGATCATGAAACAAGGAAATGAATCAAAACTAGAATTGCAAGTTACTTAAATAGAGTACCGCATTGTAACCATGCTGCAGTTCATAGTTACAATCACATAACTCCACTCAAGTCGCCCAAATCTTAGTATCAGAATCAAGAAACATGGAGAAACATTAGAGAACCAAAAAGGTTTCAAGTTGAGATGCAAAGTGGTTTGCATATCGTCAAGGCAAAGGATAAGAGAAAGATATGATTCAAGAATCACGATAACAATGTGGCAGGACATGTTCCTAATCACGGATTTTCCGATTCGTGTATTGGGTCCAATACCCAACTACAAAAGAATCAAACCCGATTAACCTAAATCCTATGGTTCTGATACCAAACAAACCATGTCACGCCCCTCTTCCCAGAGTACGCTAAGATAGGCACGTGACATAGCCAACCATGCTACCTGTGGATAGGAAAAATCCCTCCACAGTCACATTACAGCTGTAGAGATATCAAGTACAGGAAAGTAAACTAAACTATCTAGTACATGTCCATGAGCCAGATTAAAGGAGTCAAGAAATAATATAATATGCGGAAGCAAAATAGCCAATAAATAAAACACCTGGGAAGTAAAACTGGATACCAACAGGATCCTCACCGCTCGGTCTAACAGCGGCAATACTCCTGATCAGTCTGCAACAAAGGTAGAGTATCTGGGCCATGCAAAACCCAGACGTCAGTGCGTCATAATATCAAGAAATACTATAAACAGGGGTAGCAATACATGCAGGGATGAGTATAAATGGTAAAACAGGTGTAACAGCAATATAAATCAGGGCAGTGAAAGGTAGTGTGCAGTGAGTAATCTAAACTGGTCTATTGGGTTAACTACTCTCAAGTCTTTGAAATCAATTTGATGAATCATCGATGTAACTCAATAATATCCCGTGCGTGCCCGGGATCACGGTCTATGACTCTCGGGCTGAATCCGAGACGTGCCGCAAGACAGTAAAAAGTAGTAGGTAATGACGAGTGATGTCAGCAGCATCACCCCGGGGCTGGCCTAGCCCGTAAGACTGATCAGAAAAGGTATAGAACTGTCGAGTTACAATTCAGGTTTCATCATTGATTTCCCCATATCCCCAAGTTATATGTGTTTAAGTCAGGTATTAAATAATCTGGAGCTAATGCCAACACGGGATCAGGCAGGTACAGGTTTGTCTGGATAGATAACAAGAAATGTCCGTAAGGACAACAGGTCAGGTTTGTTGGCATTAGACACAAGATTAGGTAACAGGTAAAGCCATGGTACATCAGGTCAAGCCAGGTAGTATATAGGTATCATGTCAAATCAATAAGTGCACGGTACCATGTCGTGTCAAGTAATAGGGCATCAAGTCATGTCAGGGGTCCACAAAATGTCACATGGGTGCTCATAATCAACACTATAATAAGCAGGGGTATACAAAATAAGTATAGGGTACTAATGGAACAATAAAATGAAACATTGTAATGTGGTATGCAAATAGGTACAGATTAAAATATATGGATGCACGGTTATCGATTAAAGTTAGGGTTATGGTTCCAACATTAAGTAAAATACACTTTAACAAATATGAATTGTTAAAATCTCATTATTGTGGGTTAAATGATCTAGGGATGCAATTATACATAAAATAGGTTAACTGGATGTAAATGGGTGTCCGATAGGGTAGAAACTATTTAAAGGTACTATGGGCTATGCAGATAATTATCATGTGATTTAAATACGGATAGGGGTACTATGTATAGTAAAACAAAATGCAACATGGTATGTTTCAAGTTATAAATCTAAAATGATAAAATGGACATCGAAGTGTTAAAATGAAACAATGGCCTTAGATTTAATTTACAAGTTTAACATGCAATTAAATATGTATAAAATAATAGGAATAGCATGTAGCAAGTTTTACTTGCCTCGATGGATCGCGATACGGATATGCACGGCAATGTCCAAAGTCGGTAAAAGTCTCGATGCACGCTCGCGCGTACGGAACAGGACCAGGCAATGCACGAATGTGACCACGCAGGTAGGGGATGTCCACTGAATCGTCTGAAAAGGCAGCGACGGTCACGGCTCCGGCGGATGACCGGAAAACGGAATCAAGAAAGAGAGAGAGAAAGAAAAAGAAGAAGAAAGAAGAAGAAGAAGATAAGGGTTATTGCTGTTCACTGGGGTTGTCTCGGGTCAGAGGAGGTGGTAAGGGAGCGACGACGGCGATAGGTCGGAGCTCCGGCAAGGCGTTGCGAGGGTTCTCAGCAAAGGGCAGCAAGGTGCTAGGGTTTCAGGTGAAGGGAAAATTCTGGTGTTGAGGAGAAGGGAGTGGAGGAAGAGGAGGAGAAGGTGGCGATGACGAGGTGAGGCCGACGGCGAGGTGGTCGGAACTCCGGCGAGGTGCAGGTGACAGTGGATTTATGGGTTGCAGGGGGTTGGCGTGAGGTTGCAGGCTTGGTTGTTTGGAGGATCGGGAGAGGGAGATGAAGATGAAGAGGTGACGACGACGAGGTCTCCGGCGGCAAGGTGTTGCAGTCGCAGGGTTATAGGTATGGGTTGCGGTTATGGGTTCTTGGTGATCGTGGGTGTGCAGTGGGGGTTTGAGATGGTGCAGGGGAGAAATGAGGAGGAAAGATGAGGTTGGGGTGATTGCGAGGGAGGCGATGGCGGCGTTGGGCGAGAGCTAGGGTTCACGAGGGTTGTCTTCATGTGGGTTTCCTCGTGGGGTTCTTGCGGGCAAAGAAAATTTAAAGAAGAAGATGATGAGGGCGAGAGAGACAGAGAGAGAGAGAGAGAGACAGAGAGAGAAAATGAGAGAGAGATAGAGAGAAGAGAGATCGAGAGGAGAGAGAGAGAAGAGAGAGAAACGGAGAGAGAGAGAGAAGAGACAGTTATGATTTGTTTAATTTAAAATATATATATATATATATATATATATATATATATATATATAACTAAAACTGTTAGTATATAAATGATTTAGTAATATATTTTAGTTAAAAGAATAATAATAGTTTATAAATACATAAAGAATATAATATCAGTCCATTTTGAGATCTTGGCAAATACAAAGTTACTCCAAAACATGCCCGTATCGGGTCTAAAATTTCAGATTTAAAATATGAAAAATATATGCGACTTCCAAATTTCAAAATGAATGCTCAGTTAAAGAAAATGCATACCCCCAAGAACGGATGCACGTACGTGTGCGTAGCCATCCAAACACGTCCGTTTCACTGAACGGGACGAGAACAAGATGCGCGGACGCTACCACGGGGTTAGGGGTATCATGCAGGCTATGAAGTGTATTTTTAAAATATTTTACGTGACTTAAAATGCTATATGTAAAATGTGCGATGCTAGATGAAATGCCAGTATGCAGTCCACATTAAATGCACGTGTCTATTTAACAAGTCAAGGTAATTTATAAGAATCAAACATGTTCAAGCAAGCGGGTCGGGTCGAATGCAATGTAAAGTGTAAAATACCATTCGCACCCACAATACGTTAAATCAAGAATATCATGAATAAAGAAATACGAGAACTGGAATTGGTATAAATGAACTCGGGTGTTACAGTTTGCCTCCATAATTTTAATTTGGCATTAACCCCTGCTTTCGTCTCATTTACTAGAACAATATCATCAGCGAATAGCATACACCAAGGTACCTCATCTTGGATAGTTCTAGTAAGTTCATCCATCACGATGGTAAACAAGAATGGACTTAATGCAGATCCTTGATGTAAACCAATTGTAATCGGAATATCACTCGTTAAGCTGCCACAGGTTCTGACATTTGCCACTACTCCATCGTACATATCCTTGATTATGTCAATATACTTGACGGGGACCCCCTTCTTCATCATTGTCCCCCATAATACCTCTCTAGGTACCTTGTCGTACGCTTTTTCTAAATCAATAAATATCATATGCAAATCTTTTCTCCTCTCTCGAAAACGCTCGACAAGTTGACGAAGCAAATGAATAGCCTCTGTCGTCGATCGTCCAGGCATGAACCCAAACTGGTTCTCTGTTATCTTAATATCCTTCCTTATCCTGCGTTCAATCACTCTCTCCCAAAGTTTCATGGTGTGACACATAAGTTTTATTCCACGGCAGTTTGAGCAACTTTGAATGTCACCCTTGTTCTTGTAGATAGGTACAAGGATACTTTTCCTCCATTCATTTGGCATCTTTTTTGTCTGCCAAATCTTATTAAATAGATCTGTCAGCCATTTAACGCCTATTTCTCCTAAGTATCTCCAAATCTCGATAGGAATCCCGTCAGGACCAACCGCTTTTCTTAAACTCATTCTGTTCAAAGCTTCTTTAACCTCAGGTAGTCTTATTTTACACATGAAATCATGGTTTATATCTTGAGATTGAATGACAAGTCCATCCAAATTCTCAGTAAAGCTCTAATTGAACAATTTGTCAAAATAATCTCTCCATCTTTCCTTGATATCCTCATCTCGAACTAAAACCTTCTGATTTTCATTTTTGACACACTTCACCGCACATAAGTCTCTAGTCTTCCTTTCCCCCATCCGAGCAATCCAGTACATATCATTTTCAGCCTCTTTAGTGTCTAATTTCTCGTACACCTCCTTATAGACCTTAGATTTAGCTTCCCGAACAGCTTTCTTAACTTTCTTTTTAGCCATTTTATACTTCTCAAATCTCTCCACATCTCTACTTTTCTTCAAATCTTTATAAGAATCCCTTTTAATTTTAATAGCAGCCTTTACTTCTTCATTCCACCATGATGTGTCCTTAGATGGTGGAGCACCACCTCTCGACTCACCAAGTAGATCTCTAGCTACCTTCTTGATACAACTAGCCATTTTGTTTCATGTTCTGTCTGAATTATCTTCCGACTGCCAATCCGCTTCTTGGACTACACGATCTATTAAAACCTTTTGGTTACCTTCTTTCAATCGCCACCATTTAATTTTAGGCTCTACCTTACGTCTAATCTTCCTAAGTCCTCTTCTAAATCGAAAGTCTAGAACTAAAAGTCTATGTTGAGTGGTTACACTCTCACCTGGCACTACCTTACAGTCGATACAACAATCTCTATCTATTCTTCTCGTCAGAAAAAGTCTATTTGACTAGCACTTGATCCGCTCCTAAAAGTAATAAGGTGGGACTCTCTTTTCCTAAACCAGGTGTTTGCTAAGATCAAGTCATAAGATAAGGCAAAATCTAGAATCGAGTCACCTACTTCATTCCTTTGTCCAAAACCAAAACCTCCATGGATAGTATCAAACCCACTACGACTAGTACCTACATGTCCATTAAGATCACCACCAATAAATAACTTCTCTCCACTAGGTATACTTTACACCATCTCGTCTAAATCCTCCCAGAATAGACGCTTACTAGCGTCATCAAGACCTATCTGTGGTGCATAAGCACTAATAACATTAAGGATCTCTTTACCTAGAATAAGCTTAACCAGTAAAATTCTATCGCCTTTTCTCATAATCTCAACTACATCCTCAAGCAACCGTCTATCTATGATTATGCTTACCCCATTACGATTTTTATCTCTACCCGTATACCAAAGCTTATAATCCCAAGGTTCTATGACTCTACTCTTTTCACCTACCCACTTAGTTTCTTGCAAACACATAATACCAACTCTCCTCCTAATCCTCACCTCCACTAATTCTATTAGTCTACCCGTAAGGGAACCTATGTTCCAGGAAGCTAGACGGATCCTATGAAACCCTTGCTTATTTGTCACTACACCCGGGGTCCGATGTAGCGCGCCGTTTCTGGACGACGACCCTTACTTATTTGTCACTACACCCTGGGTCCGATGTAGCGCGCCGTTTCTGGACGACGACCCTTGCTTATTTGTCACTACACCCGGGATCCGATGTAGCGCGCCGTTTTTGGACGACAACCTAGAAGCCCTTGCATACTTAACACTACACCCGGGATCCGATGTAGCGCGTCGCTGAGTAGGGGACGCCCCAACGATAATCTTATTATGGTTCATGTCATAGAATGTGACAAAGTTTTACGTTGGCTGTCACAAGCCTACCACAACCCTCACCCTTTCTCATCCGGACTTGGGACCGGCAACGGTGGGTTTAAAATATCTATTTTAAATATATATAATAAATTCCATATTTTCTAAACAAAGGAATCACAAATTTCATAAATATACCATCACAAATCCATACATTTCCAATTTACACTAAAATACCATATAGTAATCAATCTAGGTTTATAATCATTAGAATACTTCACTTTTAAAAATTTCATCCATGAAAACCCTAAATATGATAAATAAATGCTTAAGGTTTATTTTGAAAGTTTATCAAAACTATTTTTCATAAAACCCCCTCAAGTTTATTAATTTGCAATAAGGACCCTAGTAAATATAGGTTAAGCGGGACCAATTCTCTTGAGCCTCAGGAAGCCGGAGAAAGTGGGTGCTTGCCTATTTAAGGTAGGAAACTAAAACGGGGTTATCAATGGTAATTGGCTTGGAAAAAGTCACAGATCCTGCTGTCCATGTGCAGCAGTTACCGATAACTCCAAAACCTAATTCAGGAATCAAATTCTTTTTAAGTGTCTGACTCAGACAGAGTCTCAGTCTAATCCGAATACAATTCCAATCTACATACAATCCAAATATAACTCCAATACAATATGAATCCATTTACCAGAACTTAAAACATGAATACCAGAATGCTATACAATATCAACATGACTTGAACTGACTGAACCATGGATATACATGGACTTGATCACATGATTATCCATTTACATCCTTATCCGTTTACATGAACAACTGATATCATGCTTTCGGCAAGTCTTTGTCATGACCCGAAGGTACAGAACGTGACTGGCACTTAAATTACGAAACGTCTAGAGGCGTAACGTAATCTAAGTAAGCCAAAGCCTAGAAATCTAAACCATTTTTAAAGAAAAGAGTGAAGGAAAACTTATTTTAAAGCAAGTGGCTTTAACAAAATAAGTGGTATTAAACATTTAAAAGCAACATCATATTTTCCCGAAAATTTCGGCAGAGTCTCCTTTGTAAATACTGGCCCCAAATGGGTACAAACATGCATATACATAAGTAATAAATAAAGGCATCCCCAAGCGGGAGATAGCTCTTCGCCAATTGGCAGAAACCACCACACAAGCAATATAATATACAACGCCGAAGGGCGAGGATCAAAACTCAGAAAGGAAACCAACATCCTCAAGAAAAAACCCGGAGAAGACCCATTATAATACAAGCGTGTGACTCTAAGGTCGAAAGAATATACAACTGGTCTTCTAAGTCTATCAAAATATACAAGTCTGGTTGATAGAGTTTACTAGATACAACTGAAATAAATAAAGTGTACAACGGTGGTCACGATGCAAGTGAACCCACCTACCAAAGCAATCACCCGGAAGGAAGCAGTGTGCCAGCAAGCCGCAATGAAACCTGTACTGCCAAACCTGCAAGAAACCTAGGCACAACGGGGGTGAGTTGCCAACTCGTGAGTAGAAGACATCACTGAGTAGAAATCGCCTGTATGACTCTCTCCTAGGTCATACAATAAAATATACAATACTAAAACAAGGGTGACAGTATATCATAAGTGTGATATCAAAGTACTCGTGTCCGTGTCATGAGTAATAATATATCGATGCATGACATATACTAATGCATCAACCAACGTGTGTCCAGCAACGACACACAAATCATGATAAAACCCGAGTGCCCGGCATCAGCATTCAAAACATCTCGAAATCCGTGTCCGACAACGACACATAATACTCAAATCTCGGGCTCCGTCAGTCCGGATCGGCCCATGGGCTTCGTCAGTCCGGATCGGCCCATATATCCATCTCTCTCATAACTCCGAACGGTATCCTCCGGATATCCTTCGAGTTTCTAATACAATCACCGCTAGGTAGTGCTTCCCTTCTAGGCTCATCGTCATCCCCACAAAACCACTCTCGTCTTGGGGTACCTCACCGGGTCCACCATGTACCCGCAGATGGTTCATCCTCCTCCTCAGAATCGGGGCTCGAAAACCAACTCAGAACCGAGAAAATATCACGGTGGACGCTACTCATCATATCAAGGAAAACCACATCTTTCACTTTTAAAATTATCATAAGTTTATAAACATTCACATGCGGTTTCCCAAAACCAGAAATCTCATGAAAGATCCGAAATCTCAAAATCACTAGTCAGTGAACAGTGAATATCGGCATAAAGCCCCACAATATTGCATAACAGAATGAATGCATAAATGCATGAAGTATCTGAGTAAGAAATGCAATATCAAAACTAGCATATGAAGGCAAGCATACTAGTACTATATTGAAACTACCAGCTAGCAATTTATACAAATGAAGTAATATTTTCTAATGTGTACGTGACATAGAAATTACCGATAATGATGTGTGTGAGCTGGCAAGCAAGTATACGTGGAGCATACGCATCATCGGTAATGGTACTGGTGTCCTGACAACAGGTGTTCATAATAACTAAAGAAACACATTTATAAGCATGCAATGCGATGAGAACAACATGAATATACAGAAAAGATGTAGTAACCGCAACATTTATGAATATACCTTTCCAAATACGAGTCATACAGTTCTTGGTGTTTGAAATAGCACGGATTGTGGTTTTAGAAAAAATAGGGGCTACGGGGTCTTTGAGAAAAGATACGTCTTTTGAAAAATCCGTAGTATCTCTCGGCCTGTCTTTAAAATAATCATGATTCGTTATTTTTGAAAATAAGTATGACTCGAGCCCAGTCGAAAGGGTAAGGAAAACCACCTAAAGTTCGAGTCGATATATCTAGTAGTCGGCGATCCCGCCTCAATAGCGTCACGTACGGTAAAATACATAGTACGACATCCTCGAGTTAAGATTGCGGATCAATCATCATATGTATATCTCGTATGGTAAAATCTATCGTACGGCATCCCAAAATCGGGGTACGGATCAAATATCACATAAACCTCATTATCCATATAGTATCATTATCGATAAATCAAGAATTAGGGGTACCGTTCTAAAATCTAGTACATTTCCATATCATCAAACATATATCCTCGTGTGTATGAAAACACATCGCCCAACGATCCGCTAAAATATCATGTCATATATCATATCACGACCCAATCACATATCACAATCTCATGGCATCATGCCCAATCATATCGGCTCATCTCCAAGTATCATATACTGGGCTCATCATCCGTATATACGTATATGTGTGTATACACACACATACACCCCAACGCATCTATACACACACACACACACATAAACATATACACCCAAAATCAAATCACGTGTGCGCATGTGTGTGTGTGTCCACCTTTACTTTAGGATTTTGCGACTAAGAAACTAAACTAAAAGAACTTTCATCCAATTACATAAAATCCAACCCATGGTCTCCTAAGGCCTTTCTTGCTAAATATTTACGTCTCACACACACACACACACACACACACATATCACATCATATCCTACGAAATTGTGGGGGTGCTATACGCCATCCACCCGACATCCCCCATAGATATACATCTACTCACCTGGACGTCTTGGCTAATCTGATCCGATTTCAGCTCTGTCATTTCTGCGCCACATCCGACGCCTCTGCACCCGATCCTAGAAACGTACACAAGTAAAGAAGAGAATAAATATAAATAGTCGCGGACACAAACAATAGAAGTCAACCACGCGCACTAACTAAACGCGCACGCACTTGGTGCACAAAACGCGCCGCGACAACGCCACAAACTGCAACCAGGGTCATTATACGTGGAAATCCCCAAACCTAAAACTCAAACATACCAATCATGGTTTCATAACACACTAAATACTAAATGGAAAAGGTTGTAAATCACCAAAATCTCAAACTTAGTTCAAACGATTAAATCAAAAAATTAGTAAGCGACCCATTACCTTTTTAGCACAAATCTAAATGTTTTAACAATTTTAGTGGCCACAATGATCACTTAATAGCTTAATTAAACCACATAAACCCTTACTAAAATTTTATCTCATCAATTTATATTAATCCTAAAAACCTAGTTTGTTAAATAGCTTAATTAAAACAATTTACAAGTACCAATTAGTAATTTAACAACTAGATTACATTCCTTAAGATGTTAAATTACCCATTGTAATCATGAGCAAGTGATAAAAATCCTAACTTTATTTTAAACCCTTTCTTGAAATTTCAAGTTAGCAATTAGAACCATAATTAAACATCAAAATTAACTAAATTGAAGTAATTAAACATCAAGTAACCATAGGGTTAAGATTATACCTCAAAATCATGAGATCAACATGCAAACTTGACCTCCAAAATGTTAACTTTTGTCCAAGATCCAAGCTAGTTTGGGGCTAAAGAGTATAGGGTAAAGGTTAATTGAAGAATTAGTGAAACTTGTATTGATTTTTGATAGATTTTTTTGGAGATTTTTGAAGAGAAAATGAAGTGGGGGATTTGGGGAGGGGCTGCTGCAGGAAATGGGGAAGGGCTCGGCAGAAATAGGAGAGGGGGCAGAGAGAGAGAGAGAGAGAGAGAGAGGTGAAGTCAAGAAAATAAAGCCCATACCTCATTATCTAACACCATACTTCTTTCTTTATTCTTTTTCTTTATTCTTTTCATTTTCTTTTAACTTTGTGAGGAAATGAAGTGGGGACTTGGGGGATCGGGGGCTGCTGGTTTCGAAATGAGAGTGAGGAGGAGAGTGGGGTGAGTGTAAGAAAGAGGTGACCATATCCCCACACATACATCATCATCTTATTATTCTTTTCTCTTTAATTATTTCATTTCTAAATTCCCTTTATCTTTTCTATACAAATAAAACTAGAACCATCCAAATATTTTTCTTTGAAAGAACATGTTACAATATGTGTTTAGATGTGTCATAGTGCACTAAACTTGTATTAACCCATTCTAATTTGTAATTAACTCTAATTTAGTGTATAAGTGTATGATCAAAATAATAATTAAAAATAATTAATTACGGAAAATATTTAAGAAAACTAGAAATTGCAAGTGACCAATTAAATACCAAATACTAGCAATTACATATCTAGAATAGGTATATTTAAGTCTATGATGAAAGTTAATTATATCTTGATTTTTACGGAAAACACCAGTTATTTTACCGATTATCGGAAATTTCACCTAAACGATTTTTTCAGAACGTTACAGTCTTACAATTAAAAATAATATAATAAACATTACGGGGTTTTTAAAGGGGTAGACTGGTACGGAATGTGTTAAAAGTGGCATGAGATGGTCATTAAAAGACGTAACTAAATATCCATTGCCGTTGTTCCGCAGGGTTTGATAGAGCTTTGTACTACGGGTTACCTTAGTCCACGGGATAGTTGGACTCCTCTCATAAACACTAATATCTTCTGTACCAAGCTATAAATAACTACGTTAGTATAGCGAACATAATCTTTTATACTTTACATGTTTTATTCTCTGTTTATTCTTCTTTACCTTTTAGGACTTACCGAGCATCTGTTCGCTGACGATATTTCTTTTCTTTTCTTTCTTTGGAATGTTGTCAGGAGGACCCGACTTTCTGGAGATCGAGCCCAGCTCAGAAGACTTGGAGCAGTTCATCGAGGACCCGTAGCTCTAGTTACTTGTATATACTTTTACTTTCAGTTCATGCCATTGTTTAGGCATTGTTTTCCACATTGTATTTACTTTTCAGTTGTATTGTAAAGAATGTTTAATAAATAAAAAGTTGCTGTTCATTTACATCTCATGTCTTTCTTGTGTACATTTATATTATATTGCTTATTTACGCTTAGCGTGTTTACTTCTGAGTAAATACGTCGCGGGCCTCATTACGTCTCCTTATCTGTACACCGGAAAGTGGGGCGTGACAGGTTTTGTTGGAGGCCCATATAGGTCGTTCTGCATGAAGTTATACCATGCAGGGTCAGTTCTGCATGGAAACCTAAGCAATATATCAAAAGAATCAGCAACTAAAACATTCTTTATATTTCCTATTCCTTGAATCTATCCTAACCCTATTTTTCTTTCAAGGTTATGGATTCTCCGAATAATACTAGCACCAACGTGAACGGCAAAACCACACCACCACCTCTTCCACTTACACTTACCGTAGTAGCTCCTATCAACGAGCAGATGGTATTGCTTGAGGCAATTAAGAGTATCTTGGAGGGACAGCAGCAACAGACTGCTATTCTCTTGCACCGCCCAGAATCCGAGGCACCCGGAGTGAAGCAATTACGTGCATTGCACCCTAAGAACTTTTCTGGGAAAGAGAGCCCTTTGGAAGCAGAGGAATGAGCTCAGTCGATTGAGGACGATCTGGCAGCAGCACAAGTGCCAGACATTGCTTGGGTAAGGGTTGCGAAGCTGCAACTCACGGACAACGTCCGAGTATGGTGGAAGGCGGAAGAAAGCCGTCTTACTCAGCCGATCGAATGGAAGAATTTTCGCGACATGTTTGATGCGAAATATTTTCCCGAGATTGTCCGATTTGATATGGAGAAGCAATTCATCCACCTACAATAAGGCTCTATGTGGAGTAAATCCGTGGATGAGTATGATACTGAGTTCACTATGTTGAGCAGGTTCGCGGCACATCTCATACCGATTGCTGAGATCAGAGCCAGAAGATTTCGGCAGGGTTTGAACCAGGAAATCCAAGCTGTTTTAGCTACATGGGATTTCCCAACCCATGACCTAGCTCTGAAGGCTGCCCGTCGATATGAGGCAGTGGTGAAGAAGAATGACATATCTCAATCTGCCGGTGTGAAGCACCCTGCTACTCAGATAGCAGGAGGAGCCTCTTCCAGGCCACCATTTATACCCAGGGGACCGGAAGTAACATTTAACCGGCCCAGTCCAGACTTTTGCTACTACTGCAAGAGGGATGGACACCTGTTGAAGGACTGCAGGCACGCAAACGGCCTGTGCTTAGTTTGTGGCGCATCCACTCACGATATTGGTGTTAGTTATATGTATGCCCTAGAGGCTATTATTGTACATGATTGTATATTGTAGTGGATGCTTGCACATATATAGAGAGGACTTTCTTGCTCGACATGATAGTATACTATCTAGTTGTTATTTATCTTAACATGTACACTTGTATTATTATACTGTCTTTACGTTACATGTTGATAAAGCCCTTAGGATGTATACTTGACTACCAGGACTATGATGCAGATCATACTAGTAGGGCCAGGGTAGTCCACAAGTTCATCCTTTAATTGTTCCTAGTCGAGGGAGTATCGAGACAGGGCATCGATATTCCAGAGTAGACTAGTGTGTACGTTTCTTGACCCTGTATGGGGTGATGGATGATCCCACATCCATTGGTGTTTGACATCAAAGATTGTATACAGGTGCTCATTGGAGAATGGGTACACCGAACAGGATTCGCTGAGAACTCCTAGATGGTATTATACCTATCATCAGATAGCAGTTCTCTGGTGACACTTGTACATGTTAGTCTGTAGACCCGAGATCGTCATAGAGTCTTGTGTGATTCCCGCCGTGCTTTAATTTCCTCCCTACCACGCTCAAGAGAGCATGCAAACATGTGGATTTTGGGTACAGTCTCGAGTCATATGGAGGAAATGAGCGATAGGAGGGGTTTCGTCTCTCCCGGTATTGGGAGTTGATGTTGCGTTATGCTCGATTGGCTCTAACAGGAAGTCCCTGGCCAGGGCTGATGAGATTTACTGGTAAGTGTTATCAGTAGTTTATCGACCTGTTATGAGCCTCACATCAGCATGACTTATTAAGTTATTGAGGTCTGACATTTACCACCCCCAGACTCGATATGCGACATATCAGACGAAGAGACCAGACTATACGATAGTGTTACTTACTGGATTCACGGGAGTTTGGACAAGCTTGCTTGTTGATCTTCTGATCGCTCAATACCTGGGTAGCTGTTACGTCCAGCTAGTACCGCTGACGGCTTGTGGGTGACTGATATGATCATTACCTACTGTTGGCGTATTGACGAGTCTTTAGAGTCCTACACAGAGGTTTCCTAGCTCAAGAGAAACGAAGTAGGGCACATATGTGATATGTGAGGGACCGAGACTAATACGTGTATGTGATACAGTATTCTAATCTCGCGAAATACATTATTTGTGATATAACCTGATTATTGAATCAAGTGTTGATTCAATAATTTGTTATATGTATATTTGATATACATATAAATGATATTAGTCGGTTGTATGTGATATAACCGGATTATTAAATCAAGTGTTGATTTAATAATTTAATATATAATTATATATTTGATATATTAATATATATATTAACTAATATTAGCTCACTTAAGAATTTGTTTTCTACAAATACATATAAATATATATGAGATATATATTAATATATTTATTTTTGTGTCATGCTAGATGATACATTAGACATGGGTGTATGAGACTCATACCAAACTAAAGATAATTTGGGTGATTAATAATTAAGGGATAAATCAAAATTAGGTGGAAAATACCATGGCTTAAGATACTTGTGGAAGTATGTAGAAGTCTTGACTTAGTCCACTAATTTTGTTTTACTCTAGATATTTATTAACACAACCATTATCTTTAGCCATGGTTAAGTCTCTACAAATATGATTTGAGATATTTTTACACCATGGTTCATCATTTGATCATCTTCTTCATCTCAATTTCCTCTCTAGCTTTTGAGTGAGGTGAAAAAGGAAAAGAGAAAAATAATTCTAAAGTGAGCAAAATACCCACTTCATCAATCTATACCAAACTAGCCATTTAGTATAGGTTGTTTACTTCACTAATTTCTCAATTAGTGAAGATGTAGCTTGAGTTGGAGATTCCTTAAGGTAGATCATCATCGGCCTCGAAAATTTTAAGCAAGCTCGTTCCTTTCGCCTAGTGGAGCCTAAGAAGAGTTTGGGGGACCACTACTTAGAGCTAAGGGACTACTACACGGAGCTTTAGAAGTGAAGGACCGGTTTACAAAGGTTGTATTCTCTATTCACTTAGTGTAAAGTTGTTTACATGCTTTATAAACCTTAATTCTCTAGTTCGATTCTAGGTTTGTGTTCCTTAGTACTCTAGATTTTTTAAAGTTGCATACTTGATACTTGCTTAAACCTAGTGGTTGTGCTAAGAAACTACAACATGGTATCAGAGCCAAGCTAGAGCATTAGGAGTGGTCTAGACAAAGTTAAAGTGTTCAATCGACTTTTCGAAACCCTAAAATCCAGGTTTGTGGAAGTTTTTCCAAAAGTTGGAAATTTTGATTTTAAAAATATGCAGAAAATTGTGCAGGGTTTTATATGGATCCCCAAGAAGAACGAGGGCCCAACTCGACCAAACGGCGGCACAACCGCAGCCAAACGATTGGTTTAGCCGCGGTTCCGCGGCGCAGTTGGTGAGGCAGGGACGTGTCTTCTTGTGCTAATCCATAGGTACTTATGGCACATTCTGGGTATTTTAAATGAGACTCAAGTGTTGAGGTCTCTGGAAATTGTGGGTGTTTGATAAATCGATCGAAATGTTTAACATCGTCTAGATATCTGTGATTTGTGATACAATATTTGGAATCCACAATAATTAGTTTTATGAAAACTAATTAGAATTTCGTGAATCTAGCAATAGTCTCTTTTGATCGGTTACCGCGGGGTTTTGATTTGGATCAAAACTCCGTCGCAATCTCATACAGTACGCGAACACTCGCCGGGTAACACTACTAGATAGCCACGTCCTATAGCCCCGACCAAGTGACTGTAGGAGAACCCCGTAGCCAAAAGTATCCGTTCGGGTGCTCGCGGCCGTGGTGTTCCGCCTAAGTGCGCTTCGTCGACGGCATCGGGGGCGCGACCGTCCGCTAATGTTTCCGACGAGCATTCGATCATTTGTTGGGAATCTTGTTAAATTGCTCGACCGAATATTGAAAAGTGTTTTCAATTTGAGACTGAAATGCCGGGTTTATAACGTTAGGCATGAAATTCGGAATTTATGATATTCCGGGTTTATGATGTTTAAGGAATTTATATGGTTAGACATGAAATCCGAAGTATGTGATATTTCGGGTTTATGATATCTAAGGATGTTGCGGATTCTAATTATTATAGTTTTCATTTCTTTTCCGCGACCGTAAGTGTAATATATGGTGTATCGCCGGTTTCGTTTCTATACGTCAACGACAATTGTGATATGCATATTTACTTACATTGATGACATGTGATATTATGTGTTGCTGTGATATATTATATTAGATCGTCATGTTTGAATAGCCGGGGTTTTTTGCGTGAGATGAGAGTTTTTCCATTTTCATTCATATAAAAATTTGTATGTAATATTCTTTTATTGGGACACATCCGGGTTGAGGATGATGTCACCATTAATATATATTATTTACTTTTCTGCATTAAGATAGACCCAAGACGGGGAGCACAAGTAACCGGGTTCTAGAGTCCAGTAGGAGACCATCTCGAGAAGTCGAGACCGGGTCTCCTAACTCTAGAATTGGCAGGGTTGCTTACCGCTCTCATAGGGGTCTAGGGATGTGGGTTTGGCTATTCATCACGACCGTGGAATCCGTGTTTTTTACTGCCTTGATTTAAAACACGGACCTCCTAATATATCCTATATTTTATATGTTAACTTCTACTGCAATGTTCTGTGATGAGATCATATAACTGCGTGAGACGATTGTTTTATTATATATATGATATATAATAAACGTTGCTTATGTTTTGCATCCGCGCTAGTCCTGTCCCCGCTCTGCGGTTAGTTAAGTAACCTAACGGTGCATGACGGGACCCCGTGGCGAATGCGGATGGCATAAGCGTATATTCTATTTTCGTTTCTTCTGTGATATTTAGGAAACATAAATGATGGGACTTCATTAATGAGATTAATGAAAAGGAAAGAAATCTAAAGATGTTGTATAATCAAAATTTCAAAAAGATAGCTCTAGTTATTGCTTTGCATAGTGGTATTCCTTGTTGAATATCCAGCACCTCATTCCATGAGGAAAGAGCCGAGATCCCTTCACCGGGAATGATCTCTTTAGCAAAAGCTAGAAAATACTATAACCCACTCGGTTTGTTTTGAAAACTATTCGATTTTAAAAAGCGGAGCTTAAACCACTCCTTTTCAAATCACCCGATTCTACAATGATATCAAGTTCATTACGCAAAAGGTTTTTTTAAAAACCTGTCGTAGCCCTCTGTCATTTCAGATAATGACTATTTAGTATTCGTACTGCGTTTGTTGACCTCCGTCAAGGTGTAGTGTGTGGTAGCTGATTAGTGCTTATCTGCTGCATAAGATGCGATTGGATTAGGGTAGTCATACGGCCTTGTTGACCTCCGTCAAGGGTCGTGCGGGGGTGGGGGGGTGGGGGGTGGGGGGTTAATTCAATCACGAAATGATGGGTTGAACTTGACTAGCGGCCTATAGTTTGTTGACCTCCGTCAATGTCATAAGTCGCTAGGGGTAAAAACATTATTGGGAATTTCAAGTGTTGAAATTTGCAATGAGATTGCATACCTTCTATGAAATAGTTGGATCCCGATACCCACTGCGAGTAAGAGTTACTCCTGGGAGAGTTTTGCACTTTATAATTAGCTAATCCAGTAAGTGTCTAAGAGAGGTGTTAATGGGGTTATGCCCCTGCGGAAACGAGGTTATTTAATTAGTTCCATGCGAAAGCATGGGGAGACTCCCTCAGAGTACCAATACCTGCCTGGCTGAACGATTGGCGAAGTTGTAGGGTGTAATTAATCCCGGCTAGTCTTACCTTTTAGGATTTGAAGGAAGATTTGATAAAAACAATGGGAGCCATCCCGATTAGATAAAATAATAACCAATCTAATCTTGCAAGAGCATACGCTAAAGTTTTTTCTTCTCTCTCTCGAGGTAGCGACCATGACTCGTCTTAATCAAGATAATAATATGGATGTATTGATCGAACCCGCTTGTTAAACTGAGCTGAGGAACGTTGGTTCCGCTCTACCTTATAATTGTTATAAGTCTGAGCAGGGAATAGGGGAATATCTGGATTCCCACGCGACCCGAACGAGGAATGAGCATGTTGATGCATCTTCTTCGGGTGTGTTCGTTACCGAGAACTGTTTCTCAGTACACTCTACGTCCTGAGTATTAGATACCGGATCAGGATCCCATATTTGTAATATGTTACATGGGCTAAAGAAAGGTAGAGAACTGGGAAAAGGCGATCATTCTCTAAAAGTAGGGAATGGTGCAAATGTTGCAGCCAAAGAAGTTGGTGAATATCACCTTGTATTACCAAATGGGAATACATTGATCTTGAACGACCGTTATTACGTACCATCTATGATATGCAATTTAATATTGATTTTTTATTACATAAAGAAGGATATAACTTTTGTAGTAGAGAATGATGATTGGGTTTGGTACATTATGTAACGGTTTATACGTTCTAAATCAAAATACAGTTCTTAACGTACAGAACACACACAAGAGGAAAAGTTCAGAAATGAACGAAGTCTTCTTGCGGCATTGGAGACTAGGTCATATCAGTGCGGCACGACTATCTAAGTTACATAAGAATGGATATTTGAATCCGTTCGAATTTATATCTTATGAAACTTGCCAGTCATATCTCAAAGGCAAAATGACCAAAACTCCGTTTACTGGACACGGAGAAAGAGCTACTGAACTCTTAGGACTGATACATATTGATGTATGCGGTCCTATATCTACACATGCCAGGAATGGTTCTTCATACTTCATTACATTCACCGATGATCTCTCAAGATTTGAACATGTGTTCCTGTTGAAACATAAGTCTGAAGCTTTTGAGAAATTCAAGGAATATAAGTGCGAAGTAGAGAACCAAACGGGTAAAAGTATTAAAATCCTTCGATCTGATCGTGGAGGAGAATACTTAAGCACGGAGTTCCTGAATTATTTAAAAGAGAATGGGATTCTCTCTCAGATTACTCCTCCGTATACACCACAGCACAATGGTGTATCGGATCGCAGGAATCGTACCCTATTAGATATGGTGCACTCTATGATGAGCACTGCTGAGTTACCTATTTCCTTTTGGGGTTATGCGCTTGAGACAGCCGCATACATATTGAATAGAGTTCGAACCAAATCCGTGCCTACCACTCCATATGAGATATGAGAGGGGAAGAGACCATGCCTTAATTTCATTAAGATATGGGGTTGTCCGGCTTATGTTAAAGAGCAAAATCCGGACAAGATTGAGGCAATGTCAGTTCTGTGCAAGTTTGTAGGATATCCCAAGCATTCGTGAGGGCATATCTTCTACCACTCTGAGGAACAAAAGGTATTTGTTTCTCAACATGCCACCTTTTTAGAAAAGGAATTTTTTGTGAAAGAAATTAGTGGTCATGAGGTAGAACTGGAAGAATTTCCAGCTACACAAACTACAGCTGATGATTTGGTGGAGCCAGAGGATTCAATAGTCCCTGACGAACCTCAGCCACTCCACAAATCTAGTAGGGTTCCTCATCCACCTGAGAGATAATACGGTTTTCTCGTAGACGGTGGAAGCGAGGATTGCATCATGGAAGATGATGACCCAACTAGTTTTGAGAAGGCCATCACGAGTGGGGACTCTGTGAAATGGATGGATGCAATGCGATCTGAGATGGAATCCATGTACACCAACAAAGTATGGACTTTGGAAGTTGCTCCTGAAGGGGTAAAACCCATTGGGAGCAAGTGGATCTTTAAGAAGAAACTTGGTGTAGATGGAAAAGTTGAGACTTTCAAAGCTAGACTTGTAGCAAAAGGTTTTCGTCAATGACCAGGTATGGATTATGATGAAACCTTTTCTTCAGTGGCTATGCTTAAGTCCATCCAGATCATACTTGCCATCGTTGCATCCCATGACTACAAAATCTGGCAGATAGATATCAAGACCGCTTTTTAAAATGGTGATTTAGAAGAGAGCGTGTACATGACACAACCAGAGGGCTTCGTAGATAGTGGGAGCAGCTGAAAGGTATGCAAGCTGCTTAAATCAATCTACGGATTAAAGAAGGCATCACGGAGCTGGAACATCTGTTTTGATGTGGCAGTCAAAGAGTTTGACTTTATCAAAAATGTAAATGAACCTTGTATATACAAGAAGGTTGTAGAGAGTAAGATTGTCTTCCTCGTATTATACTTGGATGATATACTCTTGATAGTAAATGATGTTCCTATGCTACACTCGGTCAAGCTCTTTTTATTACAAAGATTCTCCATGAAGGATCTGGGTGATGCCTCCTACATCCTGGGGATTAAGATTTATAGAGATAGATCTAAACGGATGTTGGGATTGTCCCAATCCAGGTACATTGATACCATACTAAAGAGGTTTAGTATGGAAGATTCCAAGCGTGGAAATTTACCCACGATCTCAGGAATCACTCTCTCCAAAGAGATGTCCCCTAAGCCTGATTTGGAGAGGGCTCGCATTCAAGGGATACCCTATGCTTTGACAGTCGGGTCTATCATGTATGCGATGTTATGTACCAGACCTGATGTAGCTTATGCGCTTAGTGTTGTAAGTAGGTATCAATCGGATCCTGGGGAGAATCACTAGACAGCTGTGAAGAACATTCTTAGGTACTTGAGAAGGACTAAAGAAATGTTCTTGGTGTATGGTAATGGTGAACTCCTAATGGATTCTTTTACCAATTCGAGCTTCCAGAGTGATAAGGACGACAGTAAGTCGGTCTCGGGTTTTGTCTTCACTCTCAATAGAGGGGCGGTATGTTGGAAGAGTTCCAAGTAAGATACCGTGGTAGACTCAACGATGGAGGCTGAATACATCGCTGCCAACGATGCCGCCAAAGAGGCTGTCTGGATGAAGAAGTTCATAACTGAACTTGGTGTAGTTCCATCCATTGAGCATCCAATACTTTTGTATTGTGATAACAATGGATCTGTGGGTTTATCTAAGGAACCCAGGTCCCATCAGCGATCCAGACATATTCTGAGGTGGTATCACCTGATCCGAGAGATAGTTAATCGCCAGGAGATCAAGGTCAGAAGAGTTGACACGAAGAATAAAACGACGGATCCACTCACGAAGGCCATTCTCCCAATACAATTTGAGAGACTTTTCGGGATGTTGGGTATGAGATACTACAACAACTGGCCTTATTGCAAGTGGGAGATTGTTAGTTATATGTATGCTCTAGAGGCTATTATTGTACATGATTGTATATTATAGTGGATGCTTGCACATATATAGAGAGGACTTTCTTGCTCGATATGATAATATGCTATTTGGTTGTTCTTTATTTTAACATGTACAATTGTATCATTATACCGTCTCTCCGTTACATGTTGATAAAGACCTTAGGATGTGTACTTGACTACCGGGACTATGATGCAGATCATACTAGTAGGGCCAGGGTAGTCCACAAGTTCATTCTTTAATTGTTCCTAGTCGAGGGAGTATCGAGACTGGGTATCGATATTCTAGAGTAGACTAGTGTGTACGTTTCTTGACCTTGTATGGGGTAATGGATGATCCAACATCCATTGGTGTTTGACATCAAAGATTGTACAAAGGTGCTCATTGGAGAATGGGTATACCGAACAGGACTCGCCGAGAACTCCTAGATGGTATTATACATCGTCAGATAGCAATTCTTTAGTGACACTTGTACATGTTAGTCTGTAGACCTGAGATCGTTATAGAGTCTTGTATGATTCCCATTGTGATTTGATTTCCTCCCTACCATGTGTTTCCTCCAATCAGAGCAAAGCTCTGTTGAAATTCAAAATTCAAATTTTGAAGCAACGCTTCAAATCCCGGGCGCAACGCGCCACGTGTCAGGCGCTGATACGTCAGCGCAGCGCCCAAGAAGGCGCGCCCAATCAGAGCAAAGCTCTATTAAAAAACAAAAGGAAGCAACGCTTCAGTTGCGCAAGCACTGCGCTGCGCGACACGTGTCAGCGCAGATGCGCCAGCGCAGTTGCGCTGCGCTCTGCGCTGCGCGACACGTGTCAGCGCAGATGCGCCAGCGCAGTTGCGCTGCGCTCTGCGCTGCGCGACACGTGTCACGCGCTGGGACGTTTGCGCCAAACAGAATTAAGATTTTAAAGAAATCTTTCTGTTCTTGTTAAAATAAGAAGATTTTCTTCTGTAAAACAGAAGCTCTTGGATCAAAGATCCAACAGTAGAAAAATTCCCCAAATCACTCAGAGAAAGATCTCTTTAACTAATTTATGGGCACTATAAAAATGACCCTAGACCTCAGTTCAAAGGGCATCAACATTTTTGTGAGAAATCAAAAATTTCAAGCAGAGAGAACTCTGAAGAAATTCCAAGAAAAAAAAGAAAAGTAAAAGACCTTTTAGATAGAAGAATTTCTTCTGATAGATCATTGATCTAAAAACAAGATCAATGATCTTTAATAAAAAACAAAATAAAAACAGTGCTTTGCACTTTTTATGAACCTCTGGTTCCTGAAATAAGAAAAAACTAGTTTTTCTTTGATCTAAATTAGATCAAGAAATCAAATAGTGCTTTGCACTTCTTTTATGAACCATTGGTCCTTGAATCTAAAAGATTCTCAAATTAATAGTGCTTTGCACTTGTAAATCTGCACTGTTGCGCTCTTGGGTTGGCGCAAGCCACCAGAGAGCGCCACGTGTCAGTATCTGAACCATTTGCGCTATGCGCTTTTGAAATAGAGCCTTACTCTCTGAAACTAGCGCAACTCACTACAGCGCGCCACGTGTCAGCAGCGCAAGCGCAGCACACTGGCGCAGAGCACTGCGCTTGCATGGCACGTGTCATCACCACAAGCGCTTGCGCTCTTTGATTGGCGCAAAGCGCCTGACAAATGCAATGCATTTCTTTTGCTAAAGGGCCAGGCCCAAGTCAAAAAGACCTAGCAGGCCAAAGTAAATTGCAAAGCAATAAAAGGGCAAAGCCCAAATAAAATTGATCCCCTGTATCATTTATAAATGGGCAGAGCCCAAAACAAATTGATGCTCTGCATCCTTTATGGGCAGAGCCCAAACAGAAATAAAAAGTAATGCAATGCATTATTTAAATGTGGGCAAAGCCTTAGCACAGGTCTAATAGACCAAAAATAAATAAAAACGTTGAATATTTTTCAACTGGACTTAGCCCAATCATGGCCGTAAGTCCTCAAATTAAATTGACTGAGCACAGCTGCTCTCTTAAATCGATTTACATCCGGTTCAAGGGTACATCTTCGAACTCCTCTAACACCTATCGTTTTAATCCTTCAACGACGTCAGAGAGACGACGGGTCCCGACAACCATACATCAACACGGACTGTGGGGTTCTTAAACTCATGGACTCATGCGTCCTTAAACTAAAACACGGACTGTGGGGTCCTTAAACCCGCGGACTTATGCGTCCTTAAACTAAAACACGGACTGTAGGGTCCTTAAACCCATGGACTTAAGCGTCCTTAAACTACCTATGGACCACCATGTCCCTAAACTGGAATATGGACCACCACGTCCCTAAACTGGAATATGGACCACCACGTCCCTAAACTGGAAGATGGACCGCGATGTCCTTAAACTACCAATGGACCGCAACGTCCTTAAACTACATATGGACCACTACGTCCTTAAACTGGAAATGGATCTAGACGATCCCGTTAAGTTGATCTTAGTCTCAAATCAAACTAACGTATCCTTAACGAACGTTTAAGTTGATCTTAGTTTCAAATGCGACTAATGTATCCTTAAACTAAAAACACCAAACCCAAATCTAAGTAAATACGGATTTGGACTGATCCACGTCCTACGGGCGACAGCATCACTTAGTCTCCGTATACAATCCACGGGCATCCACAAACAAAACAAACACACACGACACGAAGTGAAATTCTGGAGAAGGAGAAAGTGGTTACCGCGATGCGGTAGCGTAATTAACTGTAGGGGCTTGCGCCTGCAGGACAGAGCGTCCCCACAATCAAAAACCCCTCAAACGAGGGGGAATCTGACAAAGTCTGCTACATCGGCCGCATTCGTCTAAACCTCCGATACACGGTGCCATAAATCAACTTGGCATCTTCTGAGAGGTAGACGGATAAAACCAAATAGCATCTGCCCCGAATCTCAGGCCAGACGTCCTCGCGTCGTCGCGGCCGCCGTTCGGAGGAGAACAGATTCTGGCACGCCCGGTGGGACCTTTTCCTCTTTCCACTCCACACTTCGTGTGTCGTATTCGCGAACGAATCGCGGTTTGTTAATGGTTGCCTTCGGATTTTAAGTTACTAAGATTTGGTCTTTTGCCTGGCGCAGAAATCAAGCATCGATGGCCTCTACCTGTTCGAAATGCTCCAACTGCAGCTGCGGCTCGCGTCCGGCCTCAACTGGGGGCATAACCTACGGGCCCCAAGCGGCCTCTTTGTTCAACATGCCCGTGGAGCAGATTACTCAAGCCACCACGGGGTTGTTTTTCGGAACTATGCTTCCGCCAACAAGCTTCAGCACCCCCGTGCCCGTATAAGAAGCTCCTAAGAAGTCGGTCTTCGATCGACTTTCAGTTACTGCGGCCCCTCTCAACGGGTCGCCCAACACCGGTGCCTCGGTCGTCTCCAGATTGGGCCAAAACTCTCGCGGATCCGCAATGAAGCTTGCAGTCCCAGGAAAGGTTACCTCAAAAGGAGTAGCCAAACCTGCTCCTGAAGTCGTCAAGGCGGCTTCTCCTGCTAAGAAATCGGTCTTTACAAGACTGACCGTCCCAACTCCCACTCCTGCTCCTGCTGCTCAAAAGACATCATTCTTCAATAGGCTGACGCCGGCAACAGCCCCACACCTGAACCGGGGGCAAGGGGAGGCTGTTTCTGTCTCTGAGCCAATACCGACAACTCGTTGCGCCCGACGACGCCATTGGCGCCGGGTAAGGAAGACCGGGGGCAACTCCCCTTCTGGGATGACTCCGCCAGCTCCAACGGTGGAAGTTAACGCTGCTGTTCCAACTGGGAACAGCTTTGAGCTACAGAATAGGGTACGCAGAAACTCGCCGACTGCAGTGCTCAAAAGATCTCCTCCACCAGTAGAGACTGCCGTGGAAGCAGAAAAGCCGGAGCAGTCTCCTCAATCGCTGTCCTCTAAGATCTGTAAGACATGGCGATGAGTCCGAGAATCTGTGATTGATCCTAACTTCTCTCGCCAACAGAAGAAGTCGAAAGGTCGGCAAGAAGAAAATCCCCCGGTCAAGCAATGAAAGACGACGACCGCTTGGGTGCCCAAAGCAACGGCCCCCTCAACTTCTACGGCCCATAAAAGAAGAAAGCCGGAGAAAGTGCCAACGCCGGCGGCGAATATCAAAGGTGGTGAAACCAAACGCCCTAAGTCAGGGGGCATTGTAGTTCATACCATCTACGTGGCGTCTGGTAAGGAGGACAGTCGCATATCTACGGGTCATCGACCGCTCACGCGATCAGTGACCAAAGCGCAGGAGTAGCAGCAGAAGCTCCAAGAGATGATGAACGCTATGGCCGCACTTACTGGGCTAAAAGAAAGCCCTGAAACGTCTTCAGATGAACGCTAGGAGCAAGAAACCGACGCCGAATTCCTTCGACGAATATTGGAAAAGAAGGACAAAGAGGCTGCTGAACAAGCAGCCAACATAAAGCGTATGGGCCTCCTGTTCCAAGACATGGTAGAGATGATGATCCAGCAAGATCCTCCGGCTGAAGATCCCCCGATCGTCCTTGAAGACGATAGGGGAGAGACGTCAAATCCTCCGCCAGCTCTGTCAGCAGCTAAAAAGGAGACAATCTCCAAAGCTGACTTAGACGAGTACATAGCCCAGCAAATACGGGTTCATCATGTGACTGAAGCAGCCGGCCAGGTCGTAAAAACAGGGCGGCCATATCCAAGTTGGTACGATCAAATCAAGTACCCGCCCGGTTACACAATTCCCAAGTTCCATGTCTACAAGGGGACGGGCAATCCTCACCAGCATGTTGCCCAGTTCAGGGCACTCTGCGGCAACACCGGCGGTGACGACAAGCTGTTGCTTCGCCAGTTTGTTGGAAGTTTATCAGATACGGCGTTCGAGTGGTACTCTGAGCTCCCGAACGACTCTGTCAAGACCTTCGCGGAAATGGAGCTGTCGTTTACTCAGCATTTTGCAAGCGCCAGTGAACGCACCCCGATGACGGCACTGATTAACGCCAGGGTAAAGCCGGGCGAGACATGGGTTCAATATGCTATACGATGGCGGAACTTATGGTTGAAGTGCGAGCAGCGCATTGAAGAAGCTCCCGCAGTGGGTATGTTTGTGGGAACCCTTGATCCGCAAGCAACCATTTCACAATTTATGATGTTTTTCAAGCCAACTACCTTCCAGGCCTTAATTGACAAGCTAGCGCAAATGGACCAGATGGGCCATAAACCCTCTCTTCCAAAGCCGGACTCCCGAAATGACAAAGGGAAGGGAAAAGCGATCGTTGTCGCTAATGCTCAATAACAACCGAGCGACTCGAAGCCGGTTGTTCGTCAAAATAATATGCGTCCGTACGTGGCCCTTGAGGAGAGGCTAGGACGTTCTTACTCTTTTCCCCGCGATAAAACGAGAAGGTTATTCGAGCTGGCGTTGCGCAACCGACTCATAAATCTGCCGGATCCAAAATGTCCGTCGCAACCAAGTGATTTCAATGAGCCCAACTACTGTCCTTATCATCGAGTACTGGGTCATCCGATCAAAGATTGCTATGTCTTCAAAAATTGGCTCGAAGACCAGTACCGACGAGGCAAGTTCGCGTTATCTGACAAATGGAAGGTGAATCCCCCGCAGCCCCACACATCTAAGGGGATAAATATGCCGGGGGCAACATGCTTCGTCGTTGAAGAAGCTCCTTGGAAGGTTGTATTATTAACCAAGACAAAGAGGATGCTAAACGATCTTCAGACATGTCCAGCGATTAGGTGGAAGAACCCATTGGAACCGCAGGTCATTGAGGGGATGTTGAAGCCACGCACAACTCCAAAGACCGATGGTGGTGGCCCAAGCACTCGCAACCAGCCGTCAAAATCTTCGAAAAAGAAGAAGAAGAAATCTAAGAAGCCCCTGAAGCCTGGCGACAAGCGCACGGACTTGCAAAAACAAATCGACGCGCTGGAGGAATACAACCAGGAGGCACGGACTCCCATTACATTCCAAGAGTTCCTCAATCACCTCTTTCAAGAAGAAGATGAGGGAGAAAGTTCATCTGATGAATCTGAAGAACACGTGGCGAGCTGTCATGTGATTTCCTATTCGTTCATGGACGATGAGGAGACTCCTTGCACCGAAAAGCTGGGGGCAGATCCTGAACCAAAAATTCTGGGGCCATCAGATGAAGTAATTGACGCATTCCTTAATGAAGCTCGGTTGAAAAGTAAAGCTGATCGAGAACGCGAGGTGGTCATATTTGAAAAGGCCAAACGCCAGCGACTTGATGAAAGAGCTGAGACGCTTCCGCTGGAGCAAAATACCTCCACTACCAACAAAAGCAAATTCAAGATGAGGAAAAGGTTTGCTAAGGCCATGTCAATGGGCATGAAGCTACCATCCTCCGAAGGAAAAATTACCGGTGAAATGGAAATGCACCCCTCCTATTGCTTATATCATCAGAAGGTTTCGCACCCCACTCAAGAGTGCAAAGCTTTCGATAGATGGTGGCAAGGATATGTTGCTCATCGACAACATTTTAAGCGGGAGAAACGTAAAACTCGTCGGGAGCGGAAAAATATGACCGAAGGGTTTAACAGAACTACCGGCGATTGTCGCATGGTTAACGTCGGGGGATCACAGGTGCCTACATTCGGGAGCGATTCTGATGAAGAGCTGGAGCTTGGCCCTCTCTTTAAAGAGTCCACCTCGGGAAAAGAAGAAGAGCAGAAGGTCTGTGAAAATATCCGGCTGCGTAATCGCACGCTTCCCGAAAAGAATCTCGGACCCTCAAACAGAAAAGATAAAGGGAAAGAAAATGTATCTGAAGATATCGTCGTAGATGACCAAGTTGTGGAGGAGCTAAATGCCAAAGACCCGCCGAAGAGAAATAAGGTGGATTACAACGTCTTAGCGCATCTGAGGAAGCTACCCTCACAGCTCAGCATTCTTGACGCCCTTTTGCTATCAAAGGAGGCGAGAGATTTGTTAATCAAGGCATTACAAGATCCGGAACAATTCCAAGCTTTCCTGGCCGAGGAAAAGATGAAAGATGAATTGGAGGAAGTGCACACGGCCGATGTCGCTTTTGGTGATGAAGACCTTCTCCTTGGGACGTGCGAACACAATCGCCCCCTCTATGTCTCAGGATACTGTCACGATATAAAGATAGGCAAAATCCTGATCGACAATGGATCCTCCGTTAATCTCCTCAATGTGCGGGTGTTGAAAGAAATCTGCATGAGCGTCCAGCACCTTGCTCGAGACAAGATCATTATCTCCGGGTTTGACTCCCAGTCATCAAGAACTCTCGGGTCTGTGATACTGACGCTACGCTTTGGGCTACTCGTCACGAACATTAAGTTCCACGTCATAGACGCTAAGACATGCTACAACGCTTTGCTCGGCCGACCGTGGTTACACGAGTACAACGTCATCCCTTCTACACAACATCAGTGTATGAAATACGCTAAGGATGGTCTCGAGTATACCGTGGCGGGAGAACTGAATCCGTTTTCCGTGAACGAAGTCCACAAATATGAGGATGCCAAATACTTCTTACCGGATTTCGAAGACACGGAAAGGTGTCACAAGCCGGAGAACAAAGCCGCTGCCACCATTCCTGTTTTTGGGAGTGATACCGAGGAGGAAGAGGAGATAGTTTATTCAGGTCCACCCCAACACAACAAGCCAGGGCTATCTACTCCTGCGTTAATCTTTGGTAGCGACTCGGAAGATGAAGTCCATGCTGTATTCTCTGCTCAACCTTCAATACAAATTTCCGCTGACAAAGAACAAAGTCTACAAGTCGCCATGGTGCCGCTTAAACACCGTAAAGAATTGGATGCACTTGATATTTACAATGTAGAAGAGCTGCAAACGTTCTATATCCCTCCCAGGCGAGAAAGCGAAAAAGCAATTCTATTCTATCGCTCTGAAGAAACCAGAGTGGAGAAAGAAATCTGGCATGGCGCGGATCCTACGCTTGATAGGCTTCAGCCCATCCGTCTCCCCAGATATTATACAGAAGGCCTGAAGAGGTTGCTGAAACGCCAGGGGATATCCTTCAAGCAGACCGTTCGAAAAGCCAAGTTCTATGACAAAGTCTGGAACGTTCCCGGGACTCAACGCAAACTGCCTAATGGGAGAATGGAGACAAAAGGACTTGGATACATCCGGTCAAAGAAACGAGAGCTACTAAACAGCTGCTATGTCATGTATGACTTCGATGAAGAAATGAATGCTCAATGGGAGGACGTTAATCCTAAGCCAGTGAAAGTTCCAGATGCAAAAGAGCCCAATCTGTCGTTTGAAGAACAAATGGACAAGCTTATAAGGGAAGCTGGTCAAAAAGTCTGAGACGACCATAACCGCGAAATGGCCATCTACAAGAAAGACAAAACGCAACGCCTCCTCCAACAGGCTGTGAAAAATGAAGATGCCGCTCCTTGTCAACCTGTTATAAAGAAGGCTCGACGCAGAGGCAGAAACAAGTCGAAACGCGAAAAGGGCGCTCAACAGCAACGAAGCGGGGCTAAGAGACCACTCAAGCGAAAATCGAGCGGTTCCGATTTATCCCTCATAAGAAAAATGGGTCGGGCGTACTCTTTTCCTCGGGACAAGACGAAGAAAATACTTGACCTCGCTCTAAAACATCAGATGCTTACACTGCCGGAGTCTAAACACCCCGACCAAGCAGGTGAGGTCTCACACCCAGACTATTGATTTTATCACCGAGTGGTAGGGCATCCTCTCGAAGACTGCTTCACCTTCAAGAATTGGGTCGAAGATCAGTATCAGCTTGGCAAGTTCGCTCTGTTTGACAAGTGGAGAGTAGCGCCGCCACAGAAGCACGAACCCAAGGCCATGAAAGAAGAACCAGTGCCACATTGGGATTGGAAGCGAATTCGTACTTGTCACGTGATAATGATATCAAAAGAAGAGCCCGAGTACATGGATGACCTTCCCTGGTGCTTCGAAAACAGCAACGACGAGGTGATTTCAGAATTCCCACCAGCGCCAAAAGAGCTGGAAGATGGAATCCATACCACCGCAGATAACCTCAAGAAAATTGAGTTGGGAACGGTGAACGACCCGCGACCGACATTCGTCAGCGAGCTGTTATCCGAAGAAAGGGTGGCTGTGCTAAAAGACTTGCTTATGCAGCATAAAGATTGTTTCGCATGGAACTACTCCGAAATGCCGGGACTAGATCCAGAAATTGCTGTGCACAAATTGGCAATATCCCCGGACGTCAAGCCAGTCAAACAGGCGCCGAGAAGAATGCGGCTCGAGCTTGAGATGAGCATCAACGCCGAGGTCAAGAAGCTGATCGACTCTGGCTTTATTCAGGAGGTTCAATATCCGGAATGGATCGCCAACATCGTCCCGGTGATGAAGAAAAATGGGACAGTGCGCATATGCGTGGACTTCCGGGATCTCAATAAAGCCTGGCGAAGGACGATTTCTCAGTGCCAGTCACCGAACTGATGATAGACAACACGTCTACTCATGAGGTTTTCTCCTTTATGGACGGCTCGTCAGGGTATAATCAGATAAAGATGCATCCCGAAGACCAGAAGCACACCGCCTTCAGGACTCCTTTGGGTATATTCTGTTATAAAGTGATGCCCTTCGGTTTAAAGAACGCCGGTGCTACTTATCAGAGAGCCATGACGCAGATCTTTGATGACTTTATACACGAAATCGTCGAATGTTATATTGACGATCTCGTGGTTAAAAGAAAATCATACGAGGAACATCTCGAGCATTTGAAGACCGTATTTCAACGCCTTCGACAATATAACTTAAAGATGAACCCTCTCAAATGTGCATTCGGAGTTTCCTCAGGCAAATTCCTGGGATTCATCGTCCGACACCGGGGTATCGAGATAGATCCGTCAAAGACCAAGGCGATCATGGAAATGCCTCCGCTAAGGACTCTCAAACAGCTGCGGTCTCTCCAAGGGAAGCTCGCGTATATACGACGATTTATAGCCAACCTTTCAGGCAAGTGCCGTCCTTACAGCCACCTGATGAAGAAGGGAACCCCGTTCGTCTGGGACCAAAAATGCCAAAGCGCGCTAGACGAGATCAAGCAATACCTGCAGAACCCACCAGTGCTGGCTACTCTGGTCAAGGGAAAGCCCCTCATTCTTTATACAACCGCCCTCGAAGGTTCCTTAGGCGCACTATGGGCACAAGAGAACAATCAAGGGAAAGAAAGAGCACTCTACTACTTAAGTCGAGTTCTACTTGGGGTAGAAAGCAATTACTCCCCTATCGAAAAACACTGCCTAGCGTTAATCTTCGCGATAACAAAGCTCAGGCACTATGCGTTGGCGCATGAGGTCTGTCTCATTTCAAAATTGGACCCTCTTAAATATTTAATGTCAAAGGCCATATTAACGGGACGACTCGCTAAATGGGCCCTGCTCTTGATGGAGTTCTCGATAACCTATCAGCCTCTCAGGGCAGTAAAAGACCAGGCCATCGCCGATTTCCTCGCTAAGCATCCGATAGCCGCCGATTCTCCTCTAAATTGCGATCTTCCAGACGAACATGCGTTTGACGCGATCGACGGTGGTGATACCCGATGGGAGCTTTATTTCGATGGAGAATCTTCCGTAAAGAAGCGCAAACAAAGTACCCCCATAATCAAATCGGGGGTAGGACTCATCTTTGTAACTCCACAAGGAGGGATAATGCGCTTTGCTTTCTCCCTAACAGAGCCGAGGACAAACAATGAATCCGAATACGAAGCTTTGATAGCAAGCCTCGAAATCGCCATCGACATGGGAATTGAAAACCTCCTCATATACGGAGACTCCCAGCTGGTCGTTAGTCAAGTAAACGGTGACTACCAAACGTGCAAACCAGAGTTAGTGAAATACGGTGAAAAGGTGCAGCAACTGTTGACCCAAATTCCTTCCTATACTTTAGAGAGCATACCACGCGCAGAAAACAGCAAAGCGGACGCATTGGCCAAGCTCGCCAAGGAACTGGCCGATGAGAACCTCGATGACGTAAGAATCGTGGTATAAAGCCGTCGGGTGCTTGCCCCAGCAGAAATATCTCCAGGATCACCCGAAGAAAAGGGAGTGACTGAGCAGACGACTCTGCAAATAAAAGATCGGGAAAATGCTGAAAATTGGAGAGAAGTCTTTATAGACTACTTCAAATACCGTCAAACGCCCGAAGATGCGTCCTCAAGACATCAGCTTATGAAACGAGCTCTGTCTTTCGCCTTCGTCAATGATACTCTGTACAAGAGGTCATTTGATTCTCTGTGGCTGAGATGTCTCGGACCTGACGAAGCGAAAAGAGTCGTTCAGGAAGTTCACGACGGACTCTGCGGTTCTCACCAAGCGGGCCCGAAGATGAAGTTGAAGATTAAACGGATGGGCTACTACTGGCCCACGATGATCCAAGACTGCCTTGAGTATGCGAAGCAGTGCCACTCGTGCCAAATCCATGGAGACTTCATCCACCAACATCCAAACCCACTCCATCCAACAGTGGCTAGCTGGCCATTCGAAATGTGGGGAACTGACATAGTCGGCCCTATCGAACCAGCATCGTCCAGAGGACATCGTTTCATCCCGGCGACGACTGACTACTTCTCCAAATAGGCAGAAGCAGTACCATTGAGGGAAGTGAAGACGGAGAATATCCTCCATTTCTTCAAGACGCACGTCATATATCAGTTTGGAACTCCGCGCCGGATCATCTCCGATAACGGACCAGCCTACAGAAGCCACAAAATCAGTCACTTCGCGCAACAGCATAATATAGACTGTAGATACTCCTCAGCTTATAATCCGCGAGCTAACGGTCTAGCCGAGGCCTTCAACAAGACCTTAAAAAAGATCATGAAGAAAACGGTGTCACGAAATAAGAAAGACTGGCACGAGAGACTGCAAGAAGCTCTCTGGGCGTATCGGACTACGTTCAAGACAACCACGAACACAACGCTGTACGCGTTGGTATTCGGTACGGAAGCAATACTCCCCCTTGAGATAGAGTTACCCTCTCTACGAATGGCAGTCCACTACGAGTTGACGAACGAAGAAAATGCTAACCTTCGGCTTGAGGAGCTTGATTCCCTTGAAGAAACACGGCTCATAGCGCAACAAAATCTGGAAGCTTATAAAGCAAAGATGACGCGCTCACACGAAAGATTGACCCGACCGAGGACATTCCGCCAAGGCGAACTCGTGCTAGTGGTCAAAAGGCCTATGATCCCCAATCGCGCCAAGCGGAGAAAATTCGAGCCAAACTATGAAGGCCCGTACATCATAGACAAGGTCTACCACGGTGGAGCCTATCTACTCATGGATATGCACGGTGAAAGGCCTTACAGGCCAATAAATGGTCGATTCCTAAAGAAATACTACGCTTAGCGAGTCACTGTCTAGGTCAATGATAGATGACAACGACTATGTCCGCTCGCTATCTTCCTAAGCTCAAACTTTATAAGCGGTAGCCAGCCTTCTCAATGACGGACCGAAACGTCCTTAAACTAATGACGGACCGAAACGTCCTTAAACTAATGGCGGACCGAAACGTCCTTAAACTACTACCGCAGCATCCTTAGGCTGACGAGATGAATAAAAAAAAAGAAAAAGAAAATAATAAAAAAATGAATGATAAAAAAAAACGGTATGTCCATAAGCAAAAAGGGCACGGATGAAAACCCGAAAGGGCTCCGTGAGTAAAAACAGCAGGACTACCGGCGAGTGTTCGTGAAAACCCGAAAGGGCGCGACCTCGTAAAAAAAAGTAAATAAAAATAAAAAGGATAAAAAAAGGGGGTATGTCCATAAGCAAAATGGGCACGGATGAAAACCTGAAGAGGCTCCGTGAGTAAAAACAGCAGGACTACCGGCGAGTGTTTGTGAAAACCCGAAAGCGCGCAACCTCGTTAAAGGACACTTACAGGGTCCTCTCGACCTTGTAGGGAGAAACCACCCGTGTGAGATCCTTACGACTCACAAGGGAGCAACACACTTAGGGATCCTCACGATTCCTAAGGAGAAAATACACTTGCGAGATCCTCACGACTCGTAAGGAGAACTCTCTTATGGGACCCTCACGGCTCGTAAGATTTGAAAGTCTTAAGTTACAGAGACCTAAACCTGTGCTTAAGCAACCCCCACAACCTTCAATACTACCCTACAAGTGGTCCAGTACTGGCTCTCGTATACAATCCACGGGCGCGAATAAACATTTCCCTAACCAAGTCCCATCCGTGACTGGGGATATATGCGCATGATGAACAACCCTTATAAGTCCTCTCGACTTACAAGGAGAAAACCCTCTTGTAGGATCCTTACGACTTACAGAGGAACATACACTTAGGAATCCTCACGATTCTTAAGAAGAAAATACACCTACAAGATCCTCACGACTTGTAGGGAGAAATACCTTTATGAGACCCTTACGGCTCATGAAGTCGACAGGACCTTAACCCTGTTCGCTAAGCCACCTTTGTTCAACATCGACGGAGGCAAATGATGATTCGCTCCTGGCAATATCCCAGTTGTAGCGGTGCTGATGCCGAAATCGGTGTCTAATTTCAGGTTTACGGTGAAAAGCCGGTAAGCCGCATATGCATACGAAATAGCCGAAATGATAGGGCAACTTGCAATAAAAAGCAGCAAGTAAAAACGTATGCATACAAAATAGCTGAAATGATTGGGCAACTCGCAATAAAAAGCAGCGAGTGAAAATAAAATAAATAGCCGAAATGATTGGGCACCGCGAAAAATAGCCTAAATGATTGGGCAATCGCGACCTTCGCGATATAAAAGCTGAAATGATAGAGCATCGCGGAAATAAATCAAAAAAAATGATAAAACTTTGGCCCTACAGTTAAGATCACATCAATCCCTGTATACAATCCAAGGGCGCAAATAAAGAAGGAACCATATTTTCCCAACAGGCCCCGCCAAAAAATGAAGACAAATCTCGATGGTTCATCCCAACCCCGAAGAAACCAGTGTCTTCGACAAAATCCTTGGCAAGTACCTCAATTCAGGGAAACAAACATCCTTGATGAGAGCCTCCTGATTCGCGTCGACTCGCAGAGCAACCAGTGTCTCCGTGGGAAATTCTCGATCCGTTTCAACACCAGGGAAACAAATAATCCTTGGCAAATACCTCAACTCAGGGAAACAAACAATCCTTGATGAGAGCTTCCTGATCCGCGTCGACTCGCAGAGCAACCAGTGTCTCCGTGGGAAATTCTCGACTCGTTTCAACACCAAGGAAACAAATAATCCTTGGTACCAGGGAAACAAATAATCCTTAGCAAATACCTCAACTCAGGGAAATAAACATCCTTGATGAGAGCCTCCTGATTCGCGTCGACTCGCAGAGAAACCAGTGTCTCCGTGGGAAATTCTCGATCCGTTTCAACACCAGGGAAACAAATAATCCTTGGCAAGTACCTCAATTCAGGGAAACAAACATCCTTGATGAGAGCCTCCTGATTCGCGTCGACTCGCAGAGCAACCAGTGTCTCCGTGGGAAATTCTCGATCCGTTTCAACACCAGGGAAACAAATAATCCTTGGCAAATACCTCAACTCAGGGAAACAAACAATCCTTGATGAGAGCCTCCTGATCCGTGTCGACTCGCAGAGCAACCAGTGTCTCCGTGGGAAATTCTCGACTCGTTTCAACACCAAGGAAACAAATAATCCTTGGCACCAGGGAAACAAATAATCCTTGGCAAATACCTCAACTCAGGGAAATAAACATCCTTGATGAGAGCCTCCTGATTCGCGTCGACTCGCAGAGAAACCAGTGTCTCCGTAGGAAATTCTCGATCCGTTTCAACACCAGGGAAACAAATAATCCTTGGCAAGTACCTCAATTCAGGGAAACAAACATCCTTGATGAGAGCCTCCTGATTCGCGTCGACTCGCAGAGCAACCAGTGTCTCCGTGGGAAATTCTCGATCCGTTTCAACACCAGGGAAACAAATAATCCTTAGCAAATATCTCAACTCAGGGAAACAAACAATCCTTGATGAAAGCCTCCTGATCCGCGTCGACTCGCAGAGCAACCAGTGTCTCCGTGGGAAATTCTCGACTCGTTTCAACACCAAGGAAACAAATAATCCTTGGCACCAGGGAAACAAATAATCCTTGGAAAATACCTCAACTCAGGGAAACAAACAATCCTTGATGAGAGCCTCCTGATCTGCGTCGACTCGCAGAGCAACCAGTGTCTCCGTGGGAAATTCTCGACCCGTTTCAACACCAGGGAAACAAATAATCCTTGGCACCAGGGAAACAAATAATCCTTGGCAAATACCTCAACTCAGGGAAATAAACAATCCTTGATGAGAGCCTCCTGATCCGCGTCGGCTCGCAGAGAAACCGGTGTCTCCGCAGGAAAATTCCCGATTCGTCTCAACTTGCAAGATGAAGCTTCAGGCAGCAGGGACTAAAAAAAACTTGCTTCCTGAACAATAGGACCCTGCAAGCCGATCTAAAACGGTCTCTTGCATACTATTCACGGGTCTAACTCTCCAAAGTCGAGTTTCGACAAGGAGGGAAACAACCGCTTACGGGTCCTCTCGACTCGTAAGAGGGAAAAATTCTCTTATAGGATCCTTACGACTTACAAGAGAAAACACACTTAGGAATCCTCACGATTCCTAAGGAAAAAACCCACCTACGAGATCCTCTCGATCCGTAGGGAGAAAAGTCTCTATGAGACCCTCACGGCTCATAGAGTTGAAAAGTCTTAGGCGGCAGATCCGAACCTGCGGCCTAAGCCATCGCTGTTTCTTGAGGAAGTCAAGATGCTTGCTCTAATTATCTATTAACCATGTTTACTAAGGTGGCATGCTGATAATAAAAGAAAGAAAAAGCGGAGAAATGACACAAGACATTACAAAAAATGTGTATATTTTATTCATAAACTTGATTGGGTACAAGATACATTGTGTTAAAGAATAAAAATATATATATATATATATATTGTTTTTATTTACAAGTACAAATGATACAAAGAGGGATAGCTACTGAGGAGGAAGTGTCTTTAACAAATCCGCAAGCTGCTCTCGCACTTCCTTCAGCGCCTCCTCCTGAGTGGCTGCCGCGGCCACCTCCGCTTTCACCTGGGCCCGCTGCCGCAAAAAGGATGAAAGTTGCTCCTCGGCCGCCTTCTGGGCTGCTTCCTGGCTAGGTGCATTCCGCTCGACAACGTCAAGCTGTTGCCTCAGTGATAACCCTTCGGAAAGGCATTGTAGAAGGCCCTCAAAGACAACCTTCAGCCGTGCAGCATTGGCCTCCACCCGAGCATGCAGTTGGGTAGACTTGCTCGAAGTCTCACCGCGCTCCTTACGCCTTAAAATGACTTCTTGTTCAAGATGGCGGAAGTAAGAAGCGCTCTGCTCAATCTACGTTGCTCTTTGATTACTGGCGGCTAAGATCTCGGGAGCGGGATGCATCGACTCCAGCTGATGCAGGCGGGCCTCGATCTCCCTGCAATGGTTAACCCAAGATGCGATGATGCCCTCGTCATGAAAGTTCACGAGTATCACCAGCATCGGGTTAACCGCCGTAGCGAAGTCTGCGGCAGATGTAGGAGCTTCAACGTCGAGTTCCTCGACGTAGTCACTCAACATGCGCAGACTATTCGCGGCACCTTTCGAAGATGGACGTCTCAGATAAGGACTTGCCGGCATGGTAATGCGAGGCTCGAAGGGCGCCGAGACCGGAACGACAGCTGAAAAGAAACAAAATGTGTTCAGATAACAGTTCAGGAAATAAAAAGGTGGGGTTATCAGTGTAATAATCGCTGTACCAGCTGAAGCAGATGGCAAGGCTGGAAGGGCTGGTGGCGCAGCTGATCTTTCACCCCCTCCTTCAATCTGTAGCACTGCAGTCGGGACGAGAAAAAAGGTTAGAAGTAATTCCATCAATGGAAAATGAAGATATCAATGGAAATCATACTCACCAGCGCCACCAGAGGAAGAAGCGAGTTCGGATGGGAATGAGAAGTGTGGGAGCAACACCTGATAAAGATGGTCGAAAAGAACTCCTGAAAGGCACAACAGTATGACTTTAGTACACAAATTATACGTCTAAAAAGTAAGATTAATAAGTTGCAAACCCATACCTTCCAACATCTTTGACAATATGAGAGAGGGGTGAGAAGTGACCACCGCCAAGGCGGTAGTTGAAGGCGCTCCCTCGAGCAATGGGGCATCGGCACTGGCTGCACCTGCGTTACGAACAAATGTGAACTTGTCAGAAAGGATTGTAAAATAAAGAGGACAGTAACTTGGGATTTACCTGACGAGCTGCCGGCCGAAACGGAGGCGACTTTCTCCTCCATCGACATGAGGCTACCGCCCGTGGCCTCGTCACCCGACTCAATAGGGACCGTTGTCGTGCTCGCAAGACCTGGCGACGGCGGGGGACCATAGGCGGGGAGGGCTATGACTGGAGCATTACCAGATTCCCGAGAAAGAGCGGTTGGCTCATCTTCAGGAATCATGTCCACCTCACCCGTTACTCCCTCGGGCTCGGCAATCACGGTTGCCTCGTCCACCGTCACCACGAGGTCGCCGGCCTCAAGCGCCTCGTCCGCCACTACCCTGGGCTCAGTTATAACAATCATTTCATCTGCCGCCACTTCAGGCTCGGCATCAATGACCTTCTCGGCTACGGATCCCTCGGCCTCCAGCTCAGGCTCCATTACCCCAGCGACGTTGCCCACCGTCGGTTCAAGTTCGGCCGGTGCCTTCCCCCCTGCTTCCTCGGGTTCGACAGTCTCTGCCTCCCCCTCGGTCAGACTTGGCCCTGCAAGATGAGATGCATAAGAACCGGCGAGTTTACAATTTTTACAAACAAAATTCTAAAAAAAATATTACCTGAGGCGGACTTCTCGTTAGCCTCCCTATTGGCGCGAATCGCCTGTCTATAGGCTGTAGACAGGGCTACCGGGGACTCTTCTGAAGGGGTGTCGGCACGAGGAACGGTGCTTGGGCCCGCTCCAATAGCCAAGGCAGCCCTGCGTGCCTTTGTTTTGCGCCTCGACCGCTTCCTCTCCTCCCGGGCTGTCACGATGGACCTCTTTGACGCTTCCTTCATCAAAGCGTCGTCGTCCTCATTCAAGGATGGCTCCAGAGCCTTTAAGGCATCTCTCATCGGCTCTTCAAGACGGACCTCCTGCGGTAGCCCTGAGGAAACAGGAACATCGGCAGCTGGCAGAACATCTGCATCACTTGGCGGGAATGTCATTGAGGTTCCTGCGATAAAAAGGGGAGAGGTTAGATTCACCATAACACAAGGGAAATGAAAACTTGATGAATTGAAACTTACTAAGGCCCATGGACGCTCTAAGACGTTCCTCCTCTTGGAAAGTCTTCAGGGAAGCGGCGATGGCTTCTTCAGTGGTGATGCCTGTTGGAAGAAAAGATGGAAAAATGTTAGTCAAAGGTAATAATAAAAAATATGATGCAATAAAAAAATGCGACTAGTGATTACCTGATGCCGCAAGCTTAGCCAGCCATGCGTCACGCCTCGCCAACCGATCCGAAGCTTCGAGGGCGGCCTCCAAATCCGTGTCATCCAGCATGACCAATCCCTCATTAGTTCCATATTCACTCAGGCCCTCGGCATAGGGAGCGTGGGGTTCCTGACCGAACGCGACGTCTGCAGCGAAGAGCGACTTCTTTTTCTTTTGCCCGCCAACCCTAGGTGCACGCGGGATCGACTTACGCTTAGCAGCCACCTTGGGACGGCGGGTCCCGATGTCCGCACCCACGCCAGACTCCGGCGAGGCTACAACCACTGTCTCCACTGGAGCACAGGGTGCTGGAGGTGCATTGGCAATATCGGGGAGCGGCAATCCGTGTGGAGGACTTTGCGCACGCGATGGCCCGGCTCTAACATCTTTTAGAGGGGCAACTACCGGAGTCCTATGCACCAAAGGAGCGTTGCGGTCGCTGCCTGGAGGCGCACTCTTACGGTCGACCAGCAGTCGCCTTTCCTCCTTTATAACGGCTCCTGTTGCATGATTGTACCATTCTTTGTATACGTTGAGGAGTCGTGGAGCGCAAGCCGGCGCACTGATAAAAAAATGAGAACCCGTATTCAGGCGCATGAAATGATGCAGCGCGTTCTCCATCCCTTCTTCATTGGCAGCGGGTTCCAATAGGAAAGCTTCCAAGGGTACCCCTTGATCGTAGCCCAGTTGCTGGGCGAAGCGATGCGGTTGTATCTCATAAAAATCGCCGCACCGTTCTGCCTGAATACTAGGAAGCCCGGTTTAATGGAATATAAGTGGAGGGTCTCTCGGGCCGTCAAAATTGAGGCTCCATCCTTGAAAGCATCTTGTAATGGCCGCATCGCAGTGGTAGACGACTTTCCAATGGTCAGCACCTTATCGACGAAAGACATCCCGTCTCCAACGGTGTGAGGGCGAAGGAGTAAACCCCTGGCGTTCCGTGGCGAAGGAGTCACGATTGATGCGCCAATCAGCTGTATGATGCGAGGGAAACCACACTTGTCGAAGAACGAGGGCCTTTTATGCATGCCGAAGACTCCCGCCGTGTGTAGCTCGAGCCACGATACGAAGTAGTGCATCGGGAAGACCACGTGCAGTACCTCAGGCTCATTAGCATCCGCTGCTCGACTGAGGCCATGATATAAGTGTGCCAAGCCGGCGATCCCAACGGCCACTTTTACCCCGATGGTCATCCGGTGGGCTGGGTAAAAGACAGAGGGCCACATACGGTAAGAGTGCATTGGGATTGCAAACCAACTCAGCCATAACCCAAGAAATCCTAGGAAAAAGGCCTCCCCGTCCATCCCAGGGGATGCAATTTCTGCAAAAGACATGGTTGGGAAGTCCGGAAGGAAAAAACCCTTTTGGTCTATCTCCTTCGCCGGCAAGTTATCCAAACCTAGACCGAAAGTGTCATCTAGGGTAGCAAACTTGGCAGCTTCTGATGAGAGGACGCTTGGGCGAAGGAACCGAGCGATGAAATCCTCAAAGCTAACTCCGCGACTCCCATGTTTGATGAAAAGGGCCTCATAGATGTTCAACACTTTAATTAAGCTTGGGAATTGGTGTTGAACAGCATTCTCCGGCGTGAGCCCCCTTACCACCGGCTTAGCACCGAAGACATACTCGTCTGTCGGGAGCAACTCCTCATAATGTTCCCCTATAACCGGTAAACCGGATACCTCCGTAAACTCTTCCAGAGAGATTGACACTTCCCGATCCAGGGCGAGGAAAGTGTGGGTAGGAATGTTCCACTGCTCCAAAAAAGCTTTGAACCACCAGGTGGGGAGCGTGGGATACTGGAAGAGAGAGACGTAGACCGCGGTGTACAATCCTAACCTTATCAACTGCGACTTTTTCGTCGACAGGATATACCGGGCCCACGGCAGATAATCGATCGGGTGGCGGGGGATCAGACCAATGTTATATGATTGCCCCCAAGGTCGCGCCTCGCCCTGACAGATACGGCGTCCTAGGATATCCAAAACCATAGGACGCTGGACCGGAATCGCATCCATAGCGGGATGAAGAAGGCCCTTCGAGGTCCAATCAACCATCTCCACGGCATACTGCACCGAGGGTGGGGTGGCATAATGAATCGCCGTGATGGGTTCTGACGGCACTGCGCACGTGAAGCTCCGTCGACCCATGATAATCTGATTATACCACGAACCCTAACGGTGGAGACTCTTGTATTCCGGGTCGTAGTCCTTAATCATGGCCAGGACTTCGCGGTCCAAGGGCGCTTCGGGAAATCCCTCCTCCGAACGAGCAAACGGGAATGAGATATCGAGAGACATGGTCACTGCAAAGGAATAAAAAATAGCCGTTAGTGCTGCAATTCCAATGCTTGGCGTTTAAAAATTTTCAATTAACTGAATTTAAAAATTGATTAAATTAAAACTAATCACACCACACTGCAGTGCAGTGGGTAGGGGACCAAATGGGGACCCACAAAATCTAGATGAAAGTGCCTCATTTAATAAGACAGCCCCATCATTGGGTAAGACTGTCAGTTAAAGAAAAGATCCCCATGAGAATATTCTCATCAGTGGGGAATCCCTAGAGACAAGGAGAAAATCTCCTCTTTCAGAGCAAAGCTCTGTCACAGAATGACACTTGTCAAATTCTGGTCTCAAAGGAATAAAATTCCTTAAAAAGAGCTTAGCTCTGTAATATTCCATCAAAAAGAAAATTTTGAAAAGAAATTTAAAATTAAATTTTTTGGGATCTTGAAAAATCCATGAAAACTTATGAAAAATTCTTCATTTTTCAGATCTAAAAGATCTACATTTGATTTAAGAGCAAAGCTCTGTTCATGGGTTAGAACCCATGAACAAGATCTCTGTAAATCTATAAGTTTTTGAGAGCAAAGCTTTGTTTATGAAACCCCAATGGGAATCTCTTTAGATCAAAAGATCTGTGAGAGCAAAGCTCTTTGGTTTAAGATTGGTTTGAATTAATTTAATTTCATAAAGATTAATTTTTACCTAGAATTTCTAACTTTGGAAATGAGAAAAGCTCTGAAGTTCTTAAGCAAGAGCAAAGCTTTGTTGAAATCAAAATCTTGAAAAAATGGTGAAGATTTTTTAAGGGTCAGAGGTCCTATTTATAGGGCGCTTGCGCCTCTTCAGCTCACCCGTTGATCCAACGGTCGGAAGCTTGCCACCGCTGCACTCACGTGCGCGCCACGTGAGCGCAACGGTAGGGGGGGCATTTGTTTCCCCCAATCAGAGCAAAGCTCTGTTGAAATTCAAAATTCAAATTTTGAAGCAACGCTTCAAATTCCGGACGCAACGCGCCACGTGTCAGGCGCTGATACGTCAGCGCAGCGCCCAAGAAGGCGCGCCCAATCAGAGCAAAGCTCTATTAAAAAACAAAAGGAAGAACGCTTCAGTTGCGCAAGCACTGCGCTGCGCGACACGTGTCAGCGCAGATGCGCTAGCGCAGTTGCGCTGCGCTGCGTGACACGTGTCAGCGCAGATGCGCTAGCGCAGTTGCGCTGCGCTGTACGCTGCTTGGCACGTGTCACGCGCTGGGACGTTTGCGCCAAACAGAATTAAGATTTTAAAGAAATCTTTCTGTTCTTATTAAAACAAGAAGATTTTCTTCTGTAAAACAGAAACCCTTGGATCAAAAATCCAACAGTAGGGAAAATTCCCCAAATCACTCAGAGAAAGATCTCTTTAACTAATTTATGGGCACTATAAAAAGGACCCTAGACCTCAGTTCAAAGGGCATCAACATTTTTGTGAGAAATCAAAAATTTCAAGCAGAGAGAACTCTGAAGAAATTCCAAGAAAAAAAAGAAAGGTAAAAGACCTTTAAGATAGAAGAATTTCTTCTGATAGATCATTGATCTAAAAACAAGATCAATGATCTTTAATAAAAAACAAAATAAAAACAGTGCTTTGCACTTTTTATGAACCTCTGGTTCCTGAAATAAGAAAAAACTTGTTTTTCTTTGATCTAAATTAGATCAAGAAATCAAATAGTGCTTTGCACTTCTTTTATGAACCATTGGTCCTTGAATCTAAAAGATTCTCAAATTAATAGTTCTTTGCACTTGTAAATCTGCACTGTTGCGCTCTTGGGTTGGCGCAAGCCACCAGAGAGCGCCACGTGTCAGTATCTGAACCATTTGCGCTATGCGCTTTTGAAATAGAGCCTTGCTCTCTGAAACTATCGCAACTCACTACAGCGCGCCACGTGTCAGCAGCGCAAGCGCAGCACACTGGCGCAGAGCACTGCGCTTGCATGGCACGTGTCATCACCACAAGCGCTTGCGCTCTTTGATTGGCGCAAAGCGCCTGACAAATGCAATGCATTTCTTTTGCTAAAGGGCCAGGCCCAAGTCAAAAAGACCTAGCAGGCCAAAGTAAATTGCAAAGCAATAAAAGGGCAGAGCCCAAATAAAATTGATCCCCTGCATCATTTATAAATGGGCAGAGCCCAAAACAAATTGATGCTCTGCATCCTTTATGGGCAGAGCCCAAACAAAAATAAAAAGTAATGCAATGCATTATTTAAATGTGGGCAAAGCCCTATCACAGGTCTAATAGACCAAAAATAAATAAAAACGTTGAATATTTTTCAACTGGACTTAGCCCAATCATGGCCGTAAGTCCTCAAATTAAATTGACTGAGCACAGCTGCTCTCTTAAATCGATTTACATCCGGTTCAAGGGTACATCTCCGAACTCCTCTGACACCTATCGTTGTAATCCTTCAACGACGTCAGAGAGGCGACGGGTCCCAACAACCATACATCAACACGGACTGTGGGGTCCTTAAACTCATGGACTCATGCGTCCTTAAACTAAAACACGGACTGTGGGGTCCTTAAACCCGTGGACTTATGCGTCCTTAAACTAAAACACGGACTGTGGGGTCCTTAAACCCACGGACTTAAGCGTCCTTAAACTACCTATGGACCACCATGTCCCTAAACTGGAATATGGACCCCCACGTCCCTAAACTGGAAGATGGACCGCGATGTCCTTAAACTATTAATGGACCGCAACGTCCTTAAACTACATATGGACCACTACGTCCTTAAACTGGAAATGGATCTAGACGATTCCGTTAAGTTGATCTTAGTCTCAAATCAGACTAACGTATCCTTAACGAACGTTTAAGTTGATCTTAGTCTCAAATGCGGCTAACGTATCCTTAAACGAAAAACACCAAACCCAAATCTAAGTAAATACGGATTTGGACTAATCCACGTCCTACGGGCGACGGCATCACTTAGTCTCCGTATACAATCCATGGGCATCCACAAACAAAACAAACACACACGACACGAAGTGAAATTCTGGAGAAGGAGAAAGTGGTTACCGCGATGCGGTAGCGTAATTAACTGCAGGGGCTTGCACCTGCAGGGAAGAGCGTCCCCACAATCAAAAACCCTTCAAACGAGGGGGAATCTGACGAAGTCTGCTACATCGGCTGCATTCGTCTAAACCTCCGATACACGGTGCCATAAATCAACTTGGCATCTTCGGAGAGGTAGACGGATAAAACCAAATAGCATCTGCCCCGAATCTCAGGCCAGACGTCCTCGCGTCGTCGCGGCCGCCGTTCGGAGGGGAACACCATGCTCAAGAGAGCGTGCAAACAGGTGAATTTTGGGTACAGTCCCGAATCACATGGAGACAATGAGCGATAGGAGGGGTTTCTTCTCTCCCGGTATCGGGAGTTGCTATTGCGCTATACTTGATTGGCTATAACAGGAAGTCCCTGGCCAGGTCTGATGATGAGATTTACCTGTAAGTGTTACCGGTAAGTGTTATCAACCCGTTATGAGCCTCACATCGGCATGACTTATTAAGTTATTGGGGTCTGACGTTTACTACCCCTAGACTCGATATGCGACATATCAGACGAAGAGACCGGACTGTATGGTAGTGTTACTTACTGGATTTATGGGAGTTTGGACAAGCTTGATTGTTGATTTTATGATCGCTCAATACCTAGGGAGCCGTTATGTCCAGCTAGTACCGCTGACGGCTTGTGGGTGGCTGATATGATCATTACCTACTGCTGGCGTATTGACGAGTCTTTGGAGTCCTACACAGAGGTTTCATAGCTCAAGTGAAACGAAGTAGGGCACATATGTGATATGTGCGGGACCGAGATTAATACGTGTATGTGATACAGTATTCTAATCTCGCGACATACGTTTTATGTAATATAACCGGATTATTGAATCAAGTGTTGATTCAATAATTTGTTTTATGTATATTTGATATATATATAAATGATATTAGTCGGTTGTATGTGATATAGCTGAATTATTAAATCAAGTGTTGATTTAATAATTTAATATATAATTATATATTTGATATATTAATATATATTAACTAATATTAGCTCACTTAAGAATTTTTTTCCTACAAATACATATAAATATATATGAGATATATATTATTGTATTTATTTTTGTGTCATGCTAGATGATACATTGGACATGGGTGTATGAGACTCATACCAAACTAAAGATAATTTGGGTGATTAATAATTAAGGGATAAATCAAAATTAGGTGGAAAATGCCATGGCTTAAGATACTTGTGGAAGCATGTAGAAGTCTTGACTTAGTCCACTAATTTTGTTTTATTCTAGATATTTATTAACCCAACCATTATCTTTAGCCATGGTTAGGTCTCTACAAATATGATTTGAGATATTTTTAAAGTATGGTTCATCACTTGATCATCTTCTTCATCTCAATTTCCTCTCTAGCTTTTGAGTGAGGTGAAAAAGGAAAAGATAAAAATAATTCTAAAGTGAGCAAAATACCTACTTCATCAATCTATACCAAACTAGCCATTTAGTATAGCTTGTTTACTTCACTAATTTCTCAATTAGTGAAGAGGTAGCTTGAGTTGGAGATTCCTCAAAGAAGATCATCTCCGACCTCGAAGATCTTTAAGCAAGTTCGTTCTTTTCGCCTAATAGAGCCTAAGAAGAGTTTGGGGGACCACTACTTGGAGCTAAGGGACTACTACATGGAGCTTTAGAAGTGAAGGATCAGTCTACAAAGGTTGTATTCTCTATTCACTTAGTGTAAAGTTGTTTACATGCTTTATAAACCCTAATTCTCTAGTTCGATTCTAAGTTTGTGTTTCTTAGCACTCTAGATTTTATAAAATTGCATACTCGATGCTTGCTTAAACCTAGTGGTTGTGCTAAGAAACTCCAACAATTGGAATATGTCCTCATAGAAGCAATCCAGTTCCAACACTCATCAACTATCCGCAGCGGCCAACTATTCAGGCACCTGCACCTCGTCTTGCTCTCCCAGTTCCACCTCTACGTAGACCTCCTGCACAGCCTACTCGCCAATTCTATCAGGCACTGAGGAACATGCCTCAAGGGCAGATGAACATGCCCCAAGGACAGAGGAATATGCCTCCAGCTAGGAGGAACGTACCCCGGCATCAGGCTTACACATTAGCGGCAGTAGAAGCCGAGGCTATAGACCAAGGTAATACTGGTAATTCCCTTCAATCTTTCTGAAACCCTTGCATCAACTCGTTACTTTTCATGCACTACCATTATTTCTTTCACCACCACTATCACCAAATTTTTCTTGAATCTGTTACAACTTCCTTCTATAAATTTCGAGAATGAAATTTTTATAAGAAGGGCAGAATGTAACAACCCTAAACTTTCTGTACAAATTTTTTGTAAAGTACAGAAAGGAGTACCTTAGCCTGAGCACAACTTAAAAGTATTTCTTATTTAAGAACAGCAAGAAATAGTTTGTAGCTCATCGGTAAAGCCTTGCACTGCTGTGTCGTAGCCCCTGTGTTCGAATCCTATCAGCCACATATTATTTTTAATAATTTTTCTTTTAAACTTTTTGGAAGCCCAAAAGTTTACACGTGCAATACACATAAAAATGAAAAGTTACTAAAAATAAACATGTAGAAAATGTTATATGAACAGACTTTAACACGTGGCACCAATCCATTGTTGGCCATAGTGTCCTCAAGTCAATTATTGAATCGCAAGCACGCGATTGTGATGATTGAGGGAGGACCTATATGGGGAGAACAGTCTTACTCGAGATGATAGTATATTATCTGGTTTGTTTTTATCATTATGTACAGCATTAGGTGGCATTACAGATCACTATTACATGTTGATAGAGCCCATAGAATTCTTGCTTGACTACCAGCATTATGATGGCGATCATATACGTGGGAGATAAGAGGTCTATAAGCACATCCTTAAATGTCCCTAGTCGTGGGAGTATCGAGACTGGTATCGATACTCCAGAGTAGACTAGTGTATACTTATCGAGACCCCAACGAAGGGCGGTGGCCGGTCTCATAAGTCATTGGTGTCAGTTAGTCACCTAAGATAGTATACAAGTGCTCATTGGGTTATGAGTACACTGGATGGACTCGTCAGGAACATGCTAGTTGATATTATACCTATTTTCAGATAGCAGTTCCCAGGTGACATGAGTACAGGTTAGTCTGTCGACCTGAGATGGTCATTTGTCTCATGTGAGTTCCCATTGTGCTTTGCTTACTACCCTACCACGGCTCAAAGGAGTCGTGCAAACAGGTTTTAGTTGGGTACAGTCCTGAGCCATATGGAGGCAGTGAGCGGATCGTCGGGGATTCGTCTCTTCCAGTATTGGGGGTTGATGTCGCGTTGTGCACGAGTGACCGTCACCAGAAATTCGTGGCCACGGTGGACTAGAATTACTGATTTGGATCACTAATTTCTTAGTGGGTGATGGGCTTCATACCGACACGAAATATTACGTTATTAGGGGTCTGACTTTATCCACCTCCTAGACCCGATATGCGATACTCTTAGACGAACAGACCGGACTGTATGGAGATTGTCACGGACAGACTCAGTAGGGGTTTGGACGGGCTTGCTCGTCGGCCTTCCTTCGCTCAATACCTAGGTAGCCGTTACGTACAGCTAGTGCCGCTGACGTGCTTGTGGTTAAACCCACTGCCAGCATATTGACGAGTATTTAGAGTCCCACACAGAGTGTTTCCCTGGTTCTGGCGAAATGATGTAGTAGCCGTATTGGATGCGTGCAGGGTTCCGATCGATCGATTGTACTTTGTACCTGGACTTTCGATCGGACAGTTGATGATACTAGCCGGCTCGGGTTTGAGCCGAATTATTAAATCAGGTATTGATTTAATAATTTACATATATATATTTCGATATGTATATTCTAGTATTATGTTCTTTGTGTTATTCTATCTCTTTGGGTATTCGTATTTCGGTACGAATACAAGTATTTATATACAGTAGAATGTAATCCGTATTTTTTCCGGAAAACATTCTAGAAGGTGGACACATCATTTTAGGGTTTGACCATTTATTATAAATGGATAAATGAGGTGGCATGGATGTGATGGGAGTATAGTGAGGATCATGCTTGCATAGTGTGCAAAAATGAATTATTAATTCATCTTTGTATACTATTCAAGTATGTGTTGTATATTTTAATTGGAAAAATGTTTTACAAAACCTAGCCATGAGATTTTCTCTCTCATGGATGGCTTCATTATTTTTTGAGATGGTTCATTTCTTGAGCTCTCTTTTCCTCACCATTAGCACCACTCTTCTCTTGGTTCTCTTGAGTTTCCTCCACCTTCATCTTCTACATCCTCTCAACCCTCTCATGTGTTGAGAATCATGATAGGAGGTAGGATGAGATAGATAAACACTTAGACCACCACATCCTAGGCATTCTAGACTAGCATCCTAGAATCCCTAATTGCTTCACTTGCTTTCGATGTAGAGCTAGAGCCATGACTACATCCCTTGGGTGGATCATCTTCGACGGAGGAAGACCGGCGGCCAAGCTTGTTCAAGCACGCCTCAAGGAGCTAAGGAAGTTGATGGAAGACCGAAGGACTCGGTTCATTCGGTATAACATTTCTAAACCTAGTAGTTTACCTCTCTGTATATGTTAGTATAGATTTATGGTTCGAGAGCGGGTTTTGTTTGTGCCAAAAATTTTTAAACGCCGGTTTTGTTCCGCATCGGTCATGGTAGATAGCCAGGGCACAGGAGAAAACCCAACATCCAAGACCCCACCCCTCCCAAACGACCGACGAGATGAGCCAAAGGGCCGGTGCTGTCGGCCCCCCATGGGAAATGCTCTCAAATTTTCCCCCAACACCCCTTGGTCTCCCCCCACTACTCCTCTTCTGTTTGTTTTTCCTGCAATTAATCAGAGAATTAAAAATCACCATTAAACCAATATTTTAATGCATTTTAATTCTTATTTTTAATTCCTTAAACCATAATTTTATCCTATAAATACCACCCCATACCTAGCCCTTTCCGTTCTGAAATCTATCATCAAAACTGTCGAATTTTTCCAAGTCAAATTAGTTGTACAAGTGGAGTTAGCACAAGGTCATCTTTCGGCGACGACTCGGGACAAATCCAATGACACCGTGACTCCACAAAACTCTCAAACCCTTCCTCTACCTCCCTTATCTCATCTAATCCCGTAAGTCCCCTCTCCTCTCCTCTCTTCCCTATTAAAAGAATTCTCTTCTCAAAAGTCATCGGAAGCGGAGTTATTCTGACTTCCGATTCTAATTTTGTTAAAAACATAACTATTCTTAATAACCAAATACCCATATTATTACATCTTGTTAGTAATCTTAAGACAAACATTTAGAAAAAGTTTCAATTCAAAATACAATGTTATACAACTTTTATTTCACTTTTACAGTTAAATACCATAAACTTTCTATTCGACATCTTTCATCATATATGCTCATATTACCTTTAGAAAACTCACGAGATAATGACCTACCCCATCACAACACTCATCATGACATAGCACGATGGCTTTTGGAACAATATTTTGTGGGATAAATACAATTTTATAATAAAATACCTTAAACTAATAAAACCGTATTCTTTAAAATTGTTTTAATTAAATTCCTTACAATTAAGCCTCTACAATCCATTTTGGGGAACCCGATTTAGATGGTGCGGATTATCGCACATCCTTGGAACTGGTAGAGTGAGATGCAGACCTCCTCACGGAGCATCCGATCTCGATGGTAATTTTAATACAATTTTATATTATCAAAATATCTATTTTAAATATATATAATAAATTACATGTTTTCTAAACAAAGGAATCACAAACTTCATGAATATACCATCACATATCCATACAATTCCAATTTACACTAAAATACCATATACTATTCAATTTAGGTTTATAATCATTAGAATACTTCACTTTTAAAAATTACATCCATAAAACCCCTAAATACGATAACTAAATGCTTGAGTTTATTTTTAAAGTTTATCAAAACTATTTTTCATAAAACCCCCTCAAGTTTATTAATTCACAATAAGGACCCTAGTAAATATAGGTTTAAGGGGGACCAATTCTTTGAGCCTCAGGGAGCCGGAGAAAGTGGGTGCTTGCCTATTTAAGGTAAAAAAACTAAAATGGGGTTATCAATGGTAATTGGCTTGGAAAAAGTCACAAATCCTGCCGTCCATATGCAGCAGTTACCGATAACTCCAAAACCTAATTCAGGAATCAAATTCTGTTTAAGTGTCTGACTCAGACAGAGTCTCAGTCTAATCTGAATACAATTCCAATCTATATATAATCCAAATATAACTCCAATACATCATGAATCTATATATTGGTACTTGAAACATGAATACCACAATGCTATACAATATCAACATGACTTGAACTGACCGAACCATGGATATACATGGACTTGATTATATGATTATCCGTTTACATCCTTATCCGTTTACATGAACAACTGGTATCATGGTTTCGGCAAGTATTACAGTTATAAACAATACAATAAACATTACGGGGTTTTTAAAGGGGTAGACTGGTACAGAATGTGTTAAAAGTGGCACGAGATGGTCATTAAAAGATGTAACTAAACATCCATTGCCGTTGTTCCATGGGGTTTGACGGAGCCTTGTACTGCGGATTACCTTAGTCCACGGGATAGTTGGACTCCTCTCGTAAACACTAATATCTTCTGTACCAAGCTACAAATAACTACGTTAGTATAGCGAACATAATCTTTTATAATTTACATGTTTTATTCTCTGTCTATTCTTCTCTACCTCTTGGGACTTACCGAGCAATTGTTCGCTGACGACATTCCTTTTCTATTCTTTCTCTGGAATGTTGTTAGGAGGACCCGACTCTCTGGAGATCGAGCCCAGCTCAGAAGACTTGGAGAAGTTCATCGAGGACCCGGAGCTCTAGTCACCTGTATATACTTTTACTTTCAGTTCATACCATTGTTTAGGCATTGTTTTCCATATTGTATTTACTTTTCAGTTGTATTGTAAAGAATATTTAATAAATAAAAAGTTGCTGTTCATTTACATCTCATGTCTTTCTTGTGTACATTTATATTATATTGCTTATTTACGCTTAGCGTGTTTATTTCTGAGTAAATACGTCGCGGGCCTCGTCACGTCTCCTTATCCGTACACCGGGAAGCGAGGTGTGACAAACCAAATCCTTAATTAAGAAACTACCATAATTAAGAAATTGCCATAAGACACTCCTTAATTAAGAAACTGCTATAAGACACCCCTTAATTAAGAAACCACCATAAGAAACCTCTTAATTAAGAAACTGTCATAATTATAAAACTTTCATAAGACACTCCTTAATTAAGAAACTATGGTTTTGGTAAAATCTGATGTGGCTTGTGTGAACGTCCAAACATCTACCTGAAGTTTCTTCATAATTTCAACAATTTCCCACTTAGAGATATTTCAACCTTGATTCCCACCGCTAGTAGACTTCACACGACTCCGTACTACTCTCTCTTCATCAGATTTTCATAGAGAGGCTCACCAACCTGCAATATAGATCAGATTATATCTGTCTACGACATTGGTGAACATATCCTCCGGATTCTTTTCTCCAACGATCTTTTGCAATATCAACTCGCCTTTTTCCATCGCAATGCGAATGAAATGATACCATACCTTGATGTACTTCGTCCTCGAGTGATAAGCCGCGTTCTTTGCCAAATGTATCGCACTTTGGCTGTCGCTCCATATGGTATTGAAGTCTTTTTTATTCCCTAATTCTTCAAGTAGCCCTTGCAACCATATCATTTCTTTGCTGGATTCCGTGATCGCCACGTATTCAGCCTCCGTAGTTGATAATAGCACAACCTTTTGTAATTGATAGACCCAACTCACTGCTGTTCCCCCAACCGTGAATACGTACCCTGTCGTGCTCATCCCACTATCTCAATCTCCCGAGTAATCCACATCAATGTAACCTTGCACCTTTAGAGAGTCACCCCAAAACATAAACAGTAACTTGACGTACCCTTTAGATACCTCAACATTCACTTTACCGCATTCCAATGTTCCTTCCCTAGGTCTTACATATACCTGCTAACAACTCTCACTACATGTACAATATGTGGTCTCGTACACACCATCGCATACATCAAACACCCCACCGTAGATGCATAAGGCACGCTTGACATCTCGTCTTTCTGCTCTTGAGTTGTCGGGCATAACTCCTCACTTAGTTTGAAATGCTTTGCTAAGGGCGTACTCATCGGGTTTGACTTGTCTATGTTGAACCGCTTCAAAACCTTCTCGATGTAGTCCCTTTACGATAACCACAGCTTCCGCTACTTCTTATCTCTCACGATCTTCATGCCCAAGATTTGCTTTGCCACTCCCAAGTCCTTCATAGAGAAGTTCTTAGTCATCATCTTCTTCAAATTTTGAATTTTCTTGAAATTTGGACCCGCTACCAACATGTTATCCACGTACAACGTCAATATGATGTAGTCTCTGTCCTTGAAAGTCTGAACGTACACGCAACGATCTGATTCACCATGCACAAATCCCGTCTCTAACATAAACTGATCGAATTTGAGATACCATACAAGCTCTTTCACAGCTTGAGACCATACAAGCTCTTTCGTAGCTTACACACCATATTTTCTTTCCCCTTCACCTCGTATCCCAGTGGCTGTATCATATATATCTCCTCTAAATCTCTATGAAGGAATGCATTCTTCACATCCAGCTGCTCTAAGTACAAATCCTCCATCACCACGATATTAAGAATCACCCGAATAGATGTTATCTTTACGTCTGGGGAAAAAATCTCTTGAGTCAATTCCTTGCTTTTGCACATATCCTTTGACCACCAAGCGAGCCTTGTACCTTATTACATCATTGGCCACATCTTTAATTTTGTACACCCACTTATTCAGCAACGCTTTCTGACCCTTGGGTTGCTTCACTAGATCCCACGTACGGTTCTTCTTCAAAGAATCCATCTCCTCGTTCATAGCTTGCTCCTACTGCTTTCTAGCACAATCGCTTGTTGTTTCTTCAAGGGATTCGGGCTCCCCCAAATTTGTATACAATACGAAGTTAGTCACAAGTCTTTTAGGTAGCCGCCTATCTCATGTAGATTTTCTCAGAACGGGTACATCTGGTTGCTGAACACGGCCACCATAATGTTCTTGAACCTGATCCTGTGCTATAGCTTCCTCCTGTATATAGCCCCTATTGCTCACGCCACTAGACTCGCGGTCTAGACGGAAGCGAAAACGAAAATTTTTATGCAAGCACTAGAAACGACAACCTAGTGAACGTCCAAACACTAAACCAACAGCACAAACAAGAGAACTAGCTACTAGGTTATAAGCATACAACCTTTGTAGTTTATTCACCCAATTGTGGAAGACCCCTTTTAGGCTCTTAGGCCGTTCGGAACGAGCTTGAAAACCGATCGCCCTTGCCGAAGATGATCCACCCTAAGAAAAAAAATCCAATCTTCAGCTTCACTCCAAAGTGAATTTTTAGAAAGTAACTAACCATCTAAACTCGCTAGGGATAGAGTGTAAGAGATGTAGGAATTTTCACAATCTTTTATCTCTCAATTTCCAACTCAAAAGAGCAAACACTCAAGAGAGAAGGATGAGAAGAGAGGGGAGAGAGTGTGCAAGAATGAATAAGAGAGTGAGGGATAATTTTTAACCATGTAAAATATAAAACCATTTTCAATAAACAAATCAGGACCCATCTCTCTCTCCACCCCTCTCTACCATACTCTTTTTACACCTCATTTCTTTTCCTTTCCTAAAAGGAAAATCAATAATGAGTTGTCCTCCTTCTAGAAGTATTTTGTATAAATACAAAATACATTCCCGGTATATGTATCATATACATATATGCGTATTCGTATAAAAATACGAATAGCTAAAAGAGAGAAAATAGAAAGTAAACATTATATATGTATCTATGTATATTATTAAATCGATACTTGATTTAATAACCCAACTTAAATATAAGCCGACAAGTATTATCAAACTTTCGATTAAAGTCCGTGTATCCTATACACGTATTTAATCGGACTCCTACCTGTATCAACATACGGCCTCTACATCGTTTTGCCTGAACCGGGAAAACTCTCTGTGTGGGACTCTAAAGACTCGACAATATGCCGGCAGCGAGTTACTGGATAAAATTCATAACCACAAGCACGTTAGTGGCACTAGATGTACGTAACGACTACTCAGGTATCTGTCGAAAGGGAGGTCGACAATCCAGTCCATTCGTACCCTACTGAGCCTATAAGTGCAATCTCCGTACAGTCTGGTCTCTACGTCTAAGAGTGTCGCATACCAGGTCTAGGGGGTGGAACTCGTCAGACCCCTAATAACCCTATAAGTCATGCTGATGTCGGGTACATGACTAAATAAGAAACTACTAATCTCATATCAGTAAATCCCATCCGTCTTGGCCAGGGACTTATGTTGATGGCCAACCGAACACAGCGCGACATCAACTCCTTATACCAGGAGAAATGAATCCCTTCCGATCGTTCACTACCTCCATGTGGCTCGAGACTGTACCCAACTGAAACCTATTACATGACTCAGTAGAGCTGTGGTAAGATAGTAATCAAAATATAGTGGGAACTCACACAAGACAAATGACGATCTTAGGTCTACAGACTATCCTGTACTTATGTCATCAGAGAACCGCTAATGGAGATTTTATTAGTTTATTGACTTTTAACCGCAAGTGCACAATAATATCGTAGTAGTACTTACGGATCGATCCACGGAGAGGTGTGATTTTAATTAATTTTAACTAAGTAATGAATATAGTTGTTGTTGTTTAAACTAAAAATTAAATTTTAAATAAAATAGAAGTAGGTTTTTTAAATAGAGATAAAAATCTAGGGTTTTACATTTCTTACTTTTATGGTTGGTTAATAAAATTATATCTCCTTTCTATTCCTTTGTTTTGATTAGTTATCTATTAATTATATAAAAATTTAGAATAAATTAATGTGGCTATGAATTATCAAACAACCTATGTAAGCATAACTCATACGATTAAAAATAACCTATCAATTATATAAAGTCATTTAGAAAAATAATTAAAACTAATAATTCTAATTAGTTAATAGTAACATAGATTTACCCTTATTAATAACTTGTAGGTGATCAATCTACAACCTATCATATTTTCGGCGTATCCTAGATTACAATACTTACTAGGTTGAATTCTCTTGATTAAAAACCACATCTTATCTTCCCTAATTAGATTTCTAGTTTGTCACACTATCATTAATCTAACTAGTTTTCAGGTGTTATCACTTTTCCCTAATCTTATTCAAGTGCATCAAACTTTCATCATAGGATTTAGTTTATAAGAGTAATAGAAAAAAGATGATCTTTGAATCAAGAGAAATTCATATGAAAGCACAAAGAAAAGAAAGTAGATATATTAAAGCATTCAACAACAAAAGCAAAACAATTCTAACCCCAGAAGAGGAATTTACCCACTCATGATATGAAAAGAAAACTTCATAAGATAAATTAAATTCATATTAAAATAACTTACAAGATTGTTGATCTCTCCCAAATTAAAAACCCTAAACAATTGTAAAGAGAGAGATAATTAAACCCTAATCTATACAGAGCTTTTTATAGTACTTCGGGAGAATTGAAACAAACTCTACAAAATAACCAGAAAATACAAATAATCACTAAAAATCCTAACTTCATATCTGATAAAATTCCGGCCGTTTTTGATGTATTGGTGAAATTGGCCGAAATTTTTAGCTCTATGCATCTCTGGTTTGTTCTATCTTCTGTTCTTTTACGATGAGATTCCTAAAATTTGTTCCAATTTGCGAACTGTATCTCTATTTTTTTGATTATCTTCATAAAGTACATTCCACGCACGTGATCTTCATTTTAGCACACTTTTCCATCTTTTTGCGTTTAATCTCTGTTATCTGCATTTATTCATAAGAACACCAAAAATAGTATAAAATATGAAATATAAACGGTAAATGTGATATAAAAAGGTGCAATAAATTGCACCTATCAAATATCCCCACACTTATCTTTTGTTAGTTATCGAGCAATTCTAAGGTTTCAAACTCTAAATTAAACTAAGCTATAATCTAACTAAATCCTACTTTTACTTCTATGCTCATGTCACGGATGTGCGATTGCATTGAGCATATACAATAAGTTTTTAAATCTCTAGGTGTCCCTAGTAGGAGGAGTTGTGTCTCCTGAGGGTTTTTAGCAGATACTACCCACAAAATCCTAAAAATGGAAAAAAAGAAAATAAATAAAATAAAATAAAAGAAAGAGAGAATAGAGTAAAGAAGTAAAGGAAATAAAAATAAGAAAGTAAAAACTGAATACGAAGAAAGAAACAGATAAAGAAAAGTTTTGAAAATAAGAGTTTTTTAAAATCTACTAGCTTTTCAGTTGTCACGAACCTCGTCTTAATAGTCTTGATCCAATCCAAAAGTTATATCCTCATTTATCATTCCAATATTTCATACTTATCTCTCCTCCGTATATCGATCCTATATCTCTACGTGTGTGTAAAACTGTCATCCCTACACTCCAAGAATTCAATTCAAGCAGTCGTACCATTGCCCTAATTATCTTAGTACTTCTTCTTTTTATTAAGGATGGATGGATTTTCTCATACACCTTTCATGAGACCATTAATGCTTGTTTAGGCACTAATCAACCGATTACCGAATGTGTAAGCTTAAGGTGTAAATAGTTTCATACATACAAGTATAGTCTTGTAACTACTTCGGGTTCAGTAGTGATTTCCAGACCAGTTGATCTAAGGCACCGGGTGATAAAGCACCCTCGCCATATATTTATTTTTTATTTTTTTATAACCCTAGGTAAGTTACAACCCAAACATATATATAATTTTTTCCAGCGATTTCTTTTTTTCGTGGTTAGCTTCAAATACCTTTTTTTTCTTTCATACTGAGATTTTCACATAATGATATGTCATGGTATTCTCTACTATCCAGAGCTTGAGGATGCGTGTATGTGCTGTTTGTAGGGTGTATATTCAATAAGTTGGATTCAAAAATAGGCTCCACTTTTATTTCTTTTCTCAAACCCAGTAATTCCTTCATATCACTCGACTTTTGGGAACGAGCTTATGACTACTTATTGCTAACTTCATTCAAACACATCTCTTTTCTTGTTTTTCTTAAAATCTCTTTCTATCTTTTATATACATTTTTCACCTTGCTATTTTCATTTTCAAAATTTTCAATTTTTTTCAATTTTTTAAAAGAAAACCTAAAAAGAAAATAAAATAAGAAAGAAAGATGAAAAACTATGTATAAACCTCCCCACACTTGCTTCTCACATTGTCCTTAATACCGACCTCTCACTCATCTCTGTAGTCTATCTCATAATGAGTAAAGAACAATCACTACAATATTCCATGCTAAACAGATATATAAAATAATGTTGTAAACTTAAGTTAGAAAGAGATAAACATTAAAATTAATAACAAGAACAAACTTACAGAGCTTTAAAAATTTAGAAGATTCTTCCCTTATCAAGCCGCTAACTAGCGGTGGCCAGTCGCTAATATACTATCTGATATTGGATTTCTACTTCCTGCTTTAAAACGCATACCCTGCAACTTATTACTTGTTTTTATATTAGGTTTTGGGGTCAAATAAAATTGATGAAATAAGTGGGAAGAATATGATGATTGTTTTTTTTATTTAAAAGAAAATCTAAAACCCTGAAAATAAAAGAAAAAGAAAAAGAATCTTTTTAATTTACATAACACTTTGGCTAATCCAAACGTTAGTATTAACCAATTAAATTTTTTATCTTTAATCGTGCAAGAGTAGTAACACAAATTATAGCAATACACATCAATAAACACCCTTAAATTAATATGCATAATATGAATATGATGTTTATAGCTGGTGTAAGTTCATCTTAGCTCTCTAGAGTTCGCAAAAGTGACACTTGGAAGCATTTTTAAATTTAAAAAGAGAAGCTAACACAAACTACTATAGGATACTAGCCTAAAAATTGCAACTTGAAGCAAAAAAGGAAAGTTAATCTTACTATGATGAGATTACAATCTTTGATGACCAAGTCTTTCACTCCAATCACTCTTGGAAGATGGTTCAAGCTTGCAAGAAAAAGTTCCTCAAGCTTCTAGATGATCCACCATGAGATTTGACGAACACACAATTCTATCTCACAAACTACAACTAGCAGTGAATCAACTAACTAAACTTATTTGCTAAAAGAGTTTAGAAAGAAGATGTAGAAATTTTGCTCATGGTTTTTTCCCTATTTTTAGTTTTCTTTCTCTTCCAAAATTATCAAGAGAGAGAGAAAGAAGATGAAGATAATGAGACAAGAATATTAGTAGCCATTCTTATCTTCACAAACAATCAAGAATGGTCCAACAAGTTCTACTCACTTCTTTTCTTTTACAACTCATTCTTTCATAACGAAAATGAAATGTAAACTTATTATCTTCCATGTGCAACTCATACACACTAACATTATGCATCATATACACAATATATTAGTTTATGTGTATTACATACACAAAGTATATGTATCAAATAAATATAACAAAAGAGAAAAAATACATTTGAGCATAATATATATATATGCTGAATTATTAAATTAACATTGATTTAATAATCCGGTTATATCAATATATACTGGCTAGTATCATAAAATGTCCAATTAAAAGACCTGTATCAAATATACGTATTTAATCGAACTCCAGCATATCATTATACGCATCCGTACGTATCTGTAACGACTTTGAATTTACTGTACGAAATTTTTTCAATTTAATATATAGAAAGGAGTTTACAAGTCTGAGTACAATTTAAAAGTTAATTTTTGTTAAGAACATCAAGAAACAACTTGTAGCTCACTGGTAAAGCCTTGCACTGCTGTGACGTAGCCCCTGTGTTCGAACCCCATCAGACATATTATATTTTTTCTGATTTTTCTTTTAAATTTTTTGGAAGCCTAAAAGTTTAGACATGCAATGCACATAAAAATGAAAATTCTGGAAAAATAAACATGTGGAAAATGGTTTAAATACAGAAGAGTACATGTGGCCAAGATCCACCGGCCCATCTCCACAAAACGACCGGCGAAAACCCCAATAATACCGGTACCGACGGTCCAACCATAGGTAAATGTGCCCGTGTCTTGCACATAAGTTCTATGGCCTACCCCCATCACCCTTGCACTTTTTGATTACTCTGCAATCAAAGAGACCCCTCAATTCCCCAATTTATCATATTTTAATGCATTTTTATTCACTCTTTTAATTCCAAAACCTTATTTCCACACTATAAATACTATCCCATGCCCCAGCCTTTCCTCATTCTGAAAACTCTTAAATTTTCTCAAGTACAATTAGAGTAGAAGACGAGTTGGCCAACGACCAACTTCCGGCGAGGAATCGAGACTATTCCGGCGACCCCGCGACACCACGACGACAACCCACTCTTCTTCTACCTCTCCTTAAACCTTTTCACTCGTAAGTACCTCTCCTTAAACCATTTCACTCGTAAGTCCCTTCCAATCTTCAATCTCCTTCTCTAAAAGTTTTTTTCAAAACAAGTGGAGTTAATACCGACATTTTCTTCTATTCTATATAAAATCCACTTTTTCTTACATATTTGGCATCCATATTCTTACCCTATGTTTATAACCATAAAAATAATGTCTAGAACCAACTTTCACTCAAAAATATCATGAAACATAACTTTAATTTAACCTTTACATTAAAATACCATGAACTATAGATTTGTCATTTTTATTAGTTTACTTAATCATACCCTTAGAATAATTCACGGGATAATGACTTACCCCTTACATACACACATGGTTCCATAACACGATTCTCTTTGAAATTATTTTTGTGGCGAATACAATATATTTCATTAAAATACCATGTACTATAAAAACGGTTTTCTTTTAGATTATATTTAAAATTCTTTTGCGATTAAGCCTCTACAACCTTCTTTAGGGGACCCACTATTGGATGCTATGGATTATCGCTCATCCTTGGGCTAGTAGAGCGAGATGCAGACCTCCTCACGGAGCATTCGGTCTCGAAAGGTTTTTAATATGATTTTTTAGAAAAACAGAATTTTCTATTTAATAATAAAATTAATTTTTATAATTATATAAATATTATAAAATCCATATATTTTCAAAATATAATAACCTTATATTTTTTCAAATAAAAGAATTACAAGTTTCATCAAAATACCATCAAGATATCAATACAAGACAAGTTTACAGTAAAATACCATGAACTATTCAAGTTAAAGTAATTATCACTAAAATACCTCAAATCCCTAAAATACACATCCATGGAAACCCAAAATAATATAAATAACTTCTTGAGGTTATTTTGAAACTATATATTAAAAATATTTTTCATAAAACCCCCTCGAGCTATATAAAACACTGTTAAGGACTTTAGTAAATATATGTTTAAGCGGGATCAATTATCTTAAGTCTCAGGAAGCCGGATAGAGTGAGTGCTTGCATATTTAAGGTAGAAAAACCTAACAGTGTTATCAATGGTAATTGTCTTGGAAAAAGACACAAATCCTGCCGTCCATGTGCAGCAGTTACCGATAACTCCCGAACATAATTCATGATCCAAATCAGTTCTAAGTGTCTGACTCAAGTCTGAGTCTAAATCAAGCTTGAATTCAAACTCAAATCAGAATCCAATTCAAACATGAATCCAAACTCTAACATGTATACTTGAACCTGAACCTGAATACCGGAACAATATCAACATGCAAACATGACTTGACTTGACCGAACCATGTTTACATCCTGAACCTGATTACATGACTACTTGTTTACATCCTGAACCTGATTACATGAACAACTTGTATCCATGGTCTTGGCAAGTCTGATAAGTATAATCTATATAAAACATTACACGGGGTTAACGGGGTAGATTGGTACGGAATGTATTAGAAGTGGAACGAGATGGTCACTAAAAGACACCTACATGAACTCTCGTGCCATTGTCCTATGGGCTTTGGTTTGGGCCTTGTACTACCTGTTACCATAGTCCACGGAGCAAGTTGGACTCCTCATGTATACACTGATACCTTCTGTACCAAACTACAAACAACTACGTTAGAATAATAAACTGCTTCCTGTATAACTTAATAGCTTCCTTCCACATTACTTGTTGTATGTTTTGGGACTTACCGAGCGCTAGTTCACTGATGACATTCCTGTCTTTTCTTTCTTTGGAATGTTCGTCAGGAGGACCGGACTCTCTCGAGATCGAGCCTAGCCAGGAGGACGTGGACCAATTCACCAAGCAGCAGGACTTCTAGCTTTTCCTTGTACTTATTTTCATTCTATATGCCACTGTTTTGGCATTGCTTTATATCATTGTACTTTCCTTTTCAAAGCAATGTATTGTAAAGATGAATATTAATAAAAGTTGCTGTTCATTTTATATCTCTTGTCATTTCTTGTGCATTTCATATATTTCTTATTTACGCTTAACATATTTATTTTTGAGTAAATACGTCGCGTGCCCGTCATGTCTCCGTCTCCATACACTGGGAAGCGGGGTATGACAGTATCACTATACGTACCCTACATCATTTTTCCGGAGCTGGAAAACCTCTGTGTGGGACTCTAAAAACTCGATAATACGCTGGCAGTAGTTCAGGATTATATCCTTAATCACAAGCACGCCAGTGGCACTAGATGTACGTAACGGCTACCCAGGTATTTGTCGAAGAGGAAGATCGACAGACATGCATATCCAAACCCCTACAGAGCCAACAAGCGACACTTACCATACAGTTCGGTCTCTTTGTCTGATATGTTGCATATCGGACCTGGGGTTTGGAATCGTCAAATCTCGATAACCCGATAAGTTATGCCGATGTCCGGCCTATAACCAACCGAGAAACTACTGATAACATATATTAGTAAATCTCATATGCCCTAGCTAGGGACTTGTGGTTATAGCCGATCGAGCACATCGCAATATCAACTCCCTTTACCGGGAGAGACGAAACTCTTCCTATCGCTCACTGTCTCTATATGATTTGGGATTGTACCCAACAACTACATGTTTGCATAGCTCTTTAAAGCTGTGGTAGGGTAGTAATCTAAGCATAGTGGGGACCACACGAGAAACTATGATGATCTCAGGTCTACAGACTAACCTGTATAAGTGTTGCTAGAGAACTGCTATCTGACGATAAGTATAGTACCATATAAGAGTTCTCACCGAGTCCGTTCAGTGTACTCAGTATCTAATGGGCACCTGTATACAATCTTTGATGTCAAACACCAATGAATAAAAGATCATCCATTGCCCTATACAGGGTCAAGAAACATATACACTAGTTTACTCTAGGACATCGATGCCCTGTCTCGATATCCCCTCGACTAGGAATATTTAAGGATATGCTTATAGATTACCTAGGGCCCATTAGTATGATCTGCATCACAATCCTGGTAGTCAAGCAAAAATCCCAGAGGCTTTATCAATATGTATAAGCAATAATATTAACAAGTAGAACCATACACATGAATGATAAAGTCTAACCAAATAGCATACTATCATATCGAGAAAGATTATTCTGTACATATATATATCCAACAATTACAATAATTTCTTCTAGGGCATACATATCTAACAATCTCCAACTTGCATTAAGGCCAATTATTGGCGTATCTCATACCCAACATCTCAAAAACTCGCTCAAATTACGCCAGTGGAAGGGCCTTGGTGAGTGGATCCGCAGCGTTGTTCTTCGTGTCTATTCTCCGAACTTCGATCTTGTTAGATATAGTGCCCTCAATGCAATTATTGTAATCGCAGGCAGGTGATTATGATGATTGAGGGTGAACCTATACGGATAGAACAGTCTCACTCGAGATGATAGTATGCTATCTGGTTGTCTTGTATGATATTGCGTATCACTATTACATGTTGATAGAGCCCATAGGATTTATGCTTGACTATCAGGGTTATTGTGCCGATCACACTTGTGAGAACTGGGTAGTCTATAAGCACATCCTTAAATGTCCCTAGTCGTGGGAATATCGAGACCGGGCATCGATATTCTAGAGTAGACTAGTGTATATGCTTGACCTCGATGAGGGGTGATGGCCGGTCTTACAGCCATTGGTGTTAGTCAGTCACCGAGATTATATACAGGTGCTCATTGGTTTATGAGTTACACTGGACGGACTCGCCGAGATCATGCTAGATGGTATTATACCTATCGTCAGGTAACAGGTCTCTGGTGACATTAGTACATGTTAGTCTGTCGACCCTAGATCTTCATTTGTCTTGTGTGAGTTCCTAGTGTACTTTGATTACTACGCTACCACGGCGCAAAGAAGTCGTGCAAACAGGTTTTAGTTGGGTACAGTCCCGAGCCATATGGAGGCAGTGAGCGGATTGCGGGGATTCGTCTCTCCCGGTATTGGGGGTTGATGTCGCGCTATACCCGATTGTCCATCACCATAAGACCTAGCCAGACAGCTGAGATTTACTGATTTGGATCAGTAGTTTCTAGGATGGTGACGGGCTTGATGTCGGCACGGCTTATTGTGTTATTAGGAGTCTGACGTTACCACCCTCCTAGACCCGATATGCGACAGTCTTAGACGAACAGACCGGACTGTATGGTACATGTCGCTGATAGGCTCAGTTGGGTTTTAGACTATCTTGCTTGTCGATCTCCTTTTCAACAATATCTGGGTAGCCGTTACGTACAGCTAGTGCCGCTGACGTGCTTGTGGTTAAACCCACCTGTAATATTTTGAAAATTATAAATATTATTTTATAATTTAAATATGGATATTATGAGTTTATGAAAATAATATCATGTATGGATTTTGGGTATTCGGATCGGTGTCCGTAAAAATATAATTATATTAGAAGAAATGAAAAATATGAAATTTTTTAAAGATGGCTTGTTTTTTGTTTTAAGAAAAGATATGTGATTTAAATGAATTGTGTATATTTTATATGGTTTTGTGAGAGAGAAGGGGGATATGTTCGTTTATCTTATACCATCATGTTCACCACACCACCTCTCAAATATCTAACATAAATATCCTAAGTGTTATGGCTATCAATCTTATTCTTTCTTTTATCTCTACACAAAATATCTTTACGTCTCTTAACATTCATCCAAACCCTAACCTCTCTTCACCAAATCACCATGAAGCCTGATGGTTCCTTCACATATATTGATCAAGATATCAAGTTAGATCAATAACTTTTCAAAGATCTTCACTAAGTCACCTTAAGAGTTGAATCCCTCTCTTTCTTCACCTAGGAAGGTAAAGATCCCCACTTTGATATGTCTTTATAACTCTTTCCTTATTTACATAGTGTTTCTAGCATAAAGTCTTGGTTTTTGTTGATTTAGAGCTCTCAAGATTTAGTTTTGAATGTGTTTTGAGTTTTAGAACATGGTTTTCTTGAAGTTTTTGAAGTTATATTAGAATTTGGGACAACTAAGGATCTCTGAAAATTATTTAGAAGATACCGTGAGATGCTTAGACCAGTAGAAGACTACCCTAGAAGCCCAAGCCCCTAACTCCACTTTCTGGCTGCAATTTTAATCCCTACGACCGCAATTTGCGGCCCCACTTTTGATTTAGGTCTTGGTTTTTGGTCTGTAGCTTCAACTTATGTTAATTAAGCCATTGTATTAGGGTTTTTGTTTCAGGTGTCATGTAGAGAAATATGGGAGTGTTTTAGTGTAGTTTTGGCAATGTTTTCCGTTTTTTAAAACTTGGTTTTATGTATTTATTTACCTCGACTTGATCGTTCGACATTTATACGTCGACGTCGGGGTATTTGGTCGTATTTAGCGTATGTTGGCCATAGGTTCTAACCTATGTGCGTTTCGCTCGTTTTATCATTTTCGATTTGGATATTTATGCCGTTGTGTCATGATTTCGATTGTAGGTACGATCGTAGGGATTTCCGAGACGGCGAGGACAGGTGAGGCGATCGTGGGTTTCGACTAGCTCAGGACGTCTGTGAGTAGATTTATATCTACGGGAGAAGTCGGGTGGATGGCGTATAGCACCCCCACAACCAATTAACTAGGATATCTATATTATATATCCAGGCTAGTGTTATATTAGATAACTTAGTTTATAACTAAGTTAGTATATAGTTTGTATCTAATAGGATATATGTATGCGTGGATATATAGTTATATGTGATTATTGTGATATGCGTACATGACCATAGATCTGTACAATATCAATTGGGATATTGTTATGATGAGGATAAATTACCGGATGCCGATATGTTTTTGACTCGCAAGTCTTGCTATATCCCGATTGAGATATTGTTATATTTGTTGAGCTATACTATTTTAAAAACTAACGATCTGTAACGACTCTGAATTTATTGTACGAAAATTTTTCAATTTAATGAATAGAAAGGAGTTTACAAGCATGAGTACAATTTATAAGTTATTTTTGTTTAAGAACAGCAAAAAACAACTTGTAGCTCATTGGTAAAGCCCTTGCACTGCTGTGACGTAGCCCCTGTGTTTGAATCCCATCAGACACATTAATTTTTTCTGATTTTCTTTTAAAATTTTTGGAAGCCTAAAATTTTACACGTGCAATGCACATAAATATGAAAATTCTGAAGAAATAAATATGTGCAAAAGGGTTTTAATACAGAGAGGAACACATGGCACAAATTAAACGGCCCATCTCCCAAATTCGACCGGCCAAACACCCTAAAAAACCGGCGCCGACGGTCCCCCTAAGGCAATGAGGCCCGGGCTTTGCACACAAGTCTCTTGGCCTACCTCTAACTCCCTTGCACTGTTTGATTACTTTGCAATCAAACAGAGACCCCTCAATTTCCTATTTTTTACCTTTTTAATGCATTTTAATTCATCTTTTTAATTTCAAAACCCTAATTCCACACTATAAATACTACCCCATGCCCTAGCCCATACTCATTCTGAAAATTATAGCCAAAATTCTCAAAGTTTTCTAAGTACAAGAAGAGTACAAGTGGAGTTAGAAAACAAGAAACTTCCGGCGAAGATCGAAACCGATTCCGGAGCTTCCGCGGCATCCTAAAGATTTCCCCCTCTCCTTCTTCCTCTTCTTAACAAAATCAAACAGTAAGTCCCTCCCTATCCATCTCTTTCTTCTTGAAAAGTTCTCTTTTTCAAAACATGTCGATATGTGGAGTTAATACCGACATTTTATTCTAAACCCTAAAAAGTTCACTTTTTCTTACATATTTTTCATCCATATTCTTACACCATGTTTGTAATCATATAACTAATGGTTAGAACAAACTTTTACTCAAAAATATCATGAAACATAACTTTAAATCAACTTTTATATTAAAATATCATGAACTTTGTATCTACCATTTAATTGTTTTACTTAATTTTACCTTTAGAAAACCTCACGGGGTAACGACCTACCCCTCAAATACACACATGGTTTCCATAGCACGATACTCTTCGAGCGTAGTTTTTCGAACACGGTTTTCTTTGGAATTGTATTTTTTCGAACACGGTTTTCCATAGCACGATACCCCTCACATACACACATGGTTTTCATTAAAATACCCTCTACTATAAAAAAAGTTTTCTTTAGAATTGTATTTTAAAATTCCTTTACAAATAATCCTCTATAACCCTTTTTAGGGGACCTGCTATTGGATCGTGCGGATTATCGCACATCTTTGGGCTAGTAGAGCGAGTTGCAGACCTACTCACGAAGCATTCGATCTTGAAAGGTTTTAAATACAGTTTTTAAGAAAAACGTATTTTTCTAATTTAATAAAATTTAATTTTTATAATTATATAAATATTACAAATCCATACATTTTCAAAATTCAACAAACTTACATTTTTTCTAAAAGTTGAAAGTTCACAAGTTTAATCAAAATACCATCAAGATACCAATACAATGCAAGTTTTACAATAAAATACCATGAACTATTCAATTTAAGGTAATTATCACTAAAATACCTCAAATCCCTAAAATTCACATTCATGGAAACCCTAAATAATATAATTAATTTCTCGAGATTATTTTGAAACTATATTAAAAACATTTTTTATAAAACCCCATCGAGTTTTATATATATCAATATTTAAGGACTTTAGTAAATATAGGTTTAAGCGAGATCAATTTCTCTTGAGCCTCAGGGAGCCGGAGAAAGTGAGTGCTTGCCTATTTAAGGTAGAAAAACTTAACGGTGTTATCAATGGTAATTGTCTTAGAAAAAGACACAAATCCTGCCATCCATGTACAGCAGTTACCAATAATTCCTGAATCTAATTCAAGATCTAAATCAGTTTAAAGTGTCTGAATCAAGTCTGAGTGTAACCCATGTCTAAATCCAAACTCAAACCTGAATCTAAGACCAAACATGAATACTCGATCATGAACTTGAATCCAAACTCAAATCAGAATCCAATTCAAACATGAATCCAAAGTCTAGCATGCATACTTGAACCTGAACCTGAACCTGAATACCTGAATTCAAACACATATATCAAACATGAATACAAGACTTGACTTGACTCGAACCATGAATACAACTTAATATGAATACAAGAATACTTGATATATACATGAACTCTATCTTGCAAACTGATGTATTCATGGATTCGAGCAAGGCTGGTAATTTTAGCTGTAACTTTGCATATACGAGGTGCTGGGATAGTTCATGTGTGAATCCAACGAAATCTCAGGAGTCCCACTAGATCATGAATCCATATCTACTAACACAAGCAAGCTATCATGAGGGCCCATGTTTCCTTGCTCTTGGATTACATGCTGTTGAGTTTGGAATACTTCAACACTAGGTTGAAGTCCCGTTACTAATACTTGATTCGGGCCCGTGGTTCCTTATTCCTGAATTACAGCCTGTTGGGTTTGAGAACACTCTTGAGATTGGTTGACATTCACCCTTGAACTTACGTTAAATTAGTATACCCAAGGAGAGACCTGTTAAGACACTTACATTCACTGCATGTTCACTATACTTACACTACACGGCCATGTTACCTTTGTTTACTATGCTCATGCTATGCTATCATGCTTATCTACTTGTCATACATTACCATACTTGTTCACATATATTATGATAAAACTGCATGCTACATAAACTCGCCGTGTTTACATTAAATGACATGCTGAGACACCATACCTCATAATCATTTATTCATGATATACACTTCCTTTATCATTACACTTTATATTTCACTTCATATCATGGGGACTTACCGAGCGAAAGTTCGCTGATGGGCATTCCGCCCACTTTTGTTTTCTTGGAATATTCATCAGATACCGTGGAGACCGAGGAGGTAGATATCTCAGAGGAGGAGCAAGATCAGATCACGACCTAGGCCTAAACCAGTTATCTTTTTCTCAGTTTATGTATTCCACCTGTTTAGGCATTTCCATCCTTGTATTTTCTTTCAGTTAAAATCCTGTATTGTAAATGAATCAAGTTGAATGTAAATAAAGTTGTTGAAGTTTTAATCTTATGTTTATTCTCTTGTTATTTTATATTGCTTATTTTACGCTTAGCATATTTATTCAGGAAAATGACCTTCTCGAAATAAATACGTCGCGGGCCTCGTCACGTACCTACTTCCGTCTACTGGGAAGCGGGTCGTGACACGATCCGTTTCCTACTTTTAAATGGTAATATCAAGGATGTACTACAAATTTCAAATGAATATCTATTTCAAAAACACTGTAGCCTCTTTATTTGTAAAATAACGTTTCGTTCTATTTTAAACTATAACAGTATAGCTCATAAAAGTTAGCTACGTTTAATGATTATTCACATTACGATTAGGATAACCTTTTTATCCGCTCGCGTTTTGATTACTTATTATATATGCTAGTTGCGTTATTATTCTCATACGAACACACTGATAGAACACTGTACAACTACCAATAATTGCTATGTTGCAAAAATCACAGGCGCGCATGTTACACTGCACCTCATTGGTACTGCCATGATACTGTAGGATTTCCATGCTTGTTACCGTTAATGTTATTATATGAATGTGATGATTGACATATCCATGTGATAGCGATGTTCGAACACCTTTGATAGAACATTTGCACAAATACTAATGATTGCCATGTGACACAAGCACAGACGCATATGCTATACCACATATCATTAGTATTGCCATGACACAGTAGGACTGCCATGTTTACTCATGTTCTAGATATCCATGATTGATGTGATGATACCTATAATAATTTTGTTATACGAATACCATCGTTATGGATATTCGTATATGATTGTTTTCAATGTGGCAAAGATGATATATTCATTACGTTTTTATGAACTCAAGACAGATTATATATGCGTTCTTTAGAATTTGTTGTTTTCCATGGATTTGAGAAGCCGCGGTGGGATTTATAAAACTTGTGAATGTTTTTAAATGCGGTTTTCTCGTGATATGATGATTTAGCATCCACCATGAGTTTTGGTTTTTATGATGAGATATCTGAATCGAGAGAGGGGTTAACTGATTACGGGTATATGGTGGATCCGGTACGACACCGAGGGCTAGGAAGTCTGTAAAGAGGTACGGGGAGCTTAGCGAGGTGGATCGATATCGGAGAGAGTATTAGAGCACGACAGATATCCGGAAGATACCGACCGAGGCTATTGATATTGAGAGATGGCCGGTCTGATGAGACGGTGCCTACGATATCTGGATTTATGTGTTGGTGATAGACATGAGATTTATGATGATTTTGAGTGTCGGTGATGGAAACTCGGTGGATGATGAGTTTGAGTATCGATACTGGACACTCCTATATTGATATTTGCGCGATTTGTCGAGATGCGCTGTTATAGATTATGCCATATAGTAGCCGAATATGACTGATCCATGAGACAATACCTGAATACTATTTTCACATATCGATGTACATTAAAAAGATTTCCAAATGAGCTATAGTCTTACTATTTTGACGCGTCTGGGATGACACAAGAATCTTTTAAACGGAAACTCCCTTAAACTCATTTCTAAAAAGTGAGACGTATACTTTAAACAATACATATAATACTTCATAAACTACGTCTGCTACTTGTGCCGTGATATACGTATCATACGACTATTTTAAAAGGGCTTTAAATATATCTTTCGGCTACTTTATAGGCTTATACTTAGATGCATGCTATATATATATATATATGTTGATATATTTCCATGTTTACGTGATCGGTATGGATACGTTTAGAGTACTTGTGCATGATACATATATTAGTACAAGATATGATAGTACTATATTTTCATGACCTAAGTAGATCGTTATGCATTTCAATTTCTATCTTGAGATATATTTTTATTCACTGAGTTGGCAACTCGCCCCGTTGTGCCCCAGTTTCTTGCAGGATTGACCGCTCGGATCAGTAGTGGATTACCGGCATATTTCTTATTTCGGTGATTGCTTTGGTCGATGGGTTACATGTTGGATCGTAACCACCCGTTGTATATGTATATTCTTTTGGATCTAGTTAAAAACTCCATCGACCTAAACTTGTATATTTGTGGACCTATAAGTGAGACTTAGATATTGTGTGTTTTTTGCGTCGTACTCGTTTGGAGTCGACATTATATTGTTTTTGGTTATATTTCACTTTCTTTTTCTTCACCTTGGGCGTCGTATATTATTTGCGTGGTTGCTCCGCCGTTTGGGCGTGTAAGTTAGCTCTCATTGGGGATGCTTTATATATATTATACTTTGTATGTAGTTTTATTCAAAATTTAAAAAGGAGGTGCTGCTCGATTTTCAAACGACATACGCATTTTCAAACAAACTTACTTGTACTTTAAAAAGAAACCTTACTCCATTTAATAACTCTTTTTAAAACTTCACCTCCACTATTTTCTTAAAAAGGTTTAGATTCTGAGTTTTTAGCTTACTAGAATTACGTCGATATCTTTAGATGTCACATGATCTAAGTGCCAGTCATGCACCGCTTTCGGGTCGTGACTGCCAGCGTATTGTCGAGTCTTTAGAGGTCCACAGAGGGTTTTCGGTTTTGGCAAAATGTTGTAGTTGCGGTACATTTGTACATGCCAGGGTTTGATTAAAACTAGTGTATTTTATACACTGACAGTAATCGGACGGTTGTAATACTAGCCGGTCTTTTTGGAAAGACGAATATTAAACCGGGTGTCGATTTAATATTTACACACACACACACACACACATATATATATATTGTTTATGTATTTACTAGTATTATATCACTATTAATTAATCTCTCTTTTATGTATTTTAAATACATTGGATAACAATTACAAGCATATGTATATAGTATATTGTATTATATATATATATATTGTTTTTGTTTATTCTTTTTCTTTTGTTTTATTTAGCTTATGTTATTCCAAAGGAATAACATAACCTTTGCCTCACTCTTTAGGGTGACATGTGGAAGGGAGAGAAGATGGTGGACACTTCGTAGCTTGATTAAATCCTATGGTTAGGATTTTGTAGAGAATGAGATTAGCAATCTTTTTCTTTTAGAAGTGAAGGGTGAAGTAATTGCTTTCGCTTCTTCTTTCTCTCTTGAGCCATGAAGCTCTCATCTCCCTCCTTCTCTTTTGTGAGAAAACAAATTAGAAAAAGAAAGAAAAATGAGAGAAAATTATAGTGAAGAAAAAACTACAACTCTTAGCTAGTTAGTTTAGCAACCTAACTACTTAGGTTATCTTTATTTGAGATTGGAGCTTGAGTTCTTGAACCTTCAAGATGGATCATCTTCAATAGAGGAGGTGGGTTTGCAAGCATATTCCATAGACCTTCAAGGAGCCTACAATGGAGTCCAACCCAATTGGAGCATATGAAGACACTTCAAAATTTGTATGGTTCTAACCTTGTATTAAACTCTTGGTTTATGTTTGCATATTTAATTCTTTAGCTAGTATCCTAGTTTATATACTTGAGCTTACTAGAAAATTTTAAAACCTAGTTTTGCATGTTCTAAAATCCTAGTAGTGAGCTCAAGGTCTCCTAACATGGTATCAGAACCAGGTTAAAGAATTAAACTAGATATCTTGTAGCCAAAAGAATTCATTAACCCATTTTAGAAAAACTTTGTTTTGGAAACTTGCATGAAAAGCTCATTTTTTTTGTTGTGTCGGTGCCACCAAATTCTTAGTTCGGACCATGAATTTCATGGAGGCACATAATAGCTAAATACCCATCCGATTTGTGTTCGGTTCGGCCTCAAAACAGGGACGAACTAAGGACGAAACAGCCCCGAAACGGGGGTGGGGGTGGAATCAGCCCAGATCCGCCCCGAATTAGGCTGTTTCGGGGCTATTTCAGCCCTGTTTCGGGGCCGATTCCGCTCTTGATTCGGGGCTGAATCAAGGCTCAAATCATGTGGGTGGTGGTGGTGGTGGTGGTGGTTTGGGCTTTAACGGGTTTCGTTTTCATGCAAAAATAAGAGGTTTTTGATGTGTCATTTTGCGATTGAAGTTCAAATTGTTTGGAATTTCGAACGTATAATTTTGCGGGTTAGTGATAGTTTGGTTACGGATTCGATGCATGCTTGTTCTGCAACTGTGAGTATCATAATATTTGGTAAAACGTCGTCTAATTGCTATAGGTATTAATTAGATAGGGTTACGAAATTGATACTCGCATTGATATTTTGTGTTGCTCCGTGATTATAGTTTTGTTGGATTGTCGCGATGGATAGCCCGATGTACGCAGTATTAGATAGCTTTATGATGTAATGTATATTTATATTGTGTCGAGAGCGTCCAACATGTGGACTGCCGTCATTACGGTTTGCATTATTCTTTGGGGCACGTCCTGATTACAGATGTAGTCACCGTTGTATATTTAGGTATTCTTTACTGGTGCTAGGTTTACCTCGCGGCGGAGTTCTCGAGTATCAGGGTTCTAGAGGGCAACGAGCCACTATCTCATAGCGTTAAGACTAGGATGCCTTACTCTAGAATTAGCGGGCTACTCGCCGCACCCGTAGGGGGTATAGAATTGACCCGCGGAGGGGTGCCCAAGTCACCGGATTTTAGAAGAGCCGGGTGGTCCATTCAGTTCGTTGACTGGGGTTGCCTCACTTCTGGGATTGGCAGGTGGCTTGCCGCACTCGTAGGGTCTAGGATATGATACTGCGGGCTATCCACATGACCAGAAAACTGCATTTTATATTTGGCTTCATTGAAATATACTTTCCCTAGTTTATCCGCATTTCCATACTGTGATTTCTTCTGTTATGATGCTTATGTGATGTTGCTTGATATCATGCGTGAGACAAATGTTTATATATTATATATATATTTAGTAGACGCTATATATGTTTTGCATCCGCACTAGTCCTGTCCCCGCCCTGCCGTAAGTTAAGTAACCTTACGGTGAAAACCCGGAACCCTGTGACGAATGCAGATGGCATATATATGCATGCCTATTTTTGTCTCTTTTGGCATGATATGATTAATTGACGGGACCGCATTAATCCTCATTAATGCAAGAAAATAAACCTATAATGATATTGTTGGATCCAATTTTCGAAAACTATAGGCGTTTCCTTTTGTTTTGCGTCGAGGTATTCAGTTTGGAATATCCCGCACCTCATTCAATGAGGAAAGAGCTTAGATCCCTTCACAGGGAGTGACCACTTTGGCAAAAGTTTACATAACTATAAACTACTCGTTTTCTTCAAAACCATTGGTTTTCTACAAAACCACTCGTTTTAAAAGCAGAGCCTAAACCACTCCTTTTCAAAACTACTCGAGTTCCTTCAACGATATCAAGTTCATTACGTTAAAGGTTTTTTGCCAAAAACCAGCTGTAGCCCTCTGTCATTTCAGATTAGTGGTATTTAGTATTCGTGCTGCGTTTGTTGACCTAGTCAAGGTGTAGTGTGCGGTAGCTAAGTGGTGCTTTTCTGTGCATAGAGATACGATTGGTTAGGACAGTCGTGCGGCCTTGTTGACCTAGTCAAGGGCTCATGCAGGTAGGTTTAATGCAATAAAAAAATGACGGGTTGAACTTGAATAGCGGTTTATAGTTTGTTGATATAGTTAAGGTCATAAGCCGTTAGGGGTAAAAACTATATCGGGAGTTTCAAACATAAATGAAACTTGCCAAGTATGCGCATACCTTCTGGAGTGTAGTGACTTGAGTGGATTTCATTAAGTAGGTACGCAGTGATAGTTGGGTCCCGATTCCCACTGATTTGTAGGCACCACTCCTAGGGTTATCTTGACTAATTCTCCTTTTACGGTTTGAAGGAGAATTCGAGAAAACAGTGGGAGTCATCCTAGTTAGAGTGCACACTGAGTGTTTCTTTTCTCTCTTTCTCGTTACGACCATGACCCGTCTTAAACTAAAAACTTTAAAACCAAGTTAAACTGAACCTTTTACCATTTGACTTTGGATTGTCTAGATTCAAGACAAAGTCGCGTATATCCATGTCCCTCCTACTTTATCCTTAGTTTTCTCCAGAACATTCCGTATCACTACGAAGATCCTAATAGAATGGATAAAACCATCTCGTATAGTTACATACGAACTCATAGAAATTTATTTCAGTTCGAGGATGGATTCCGGTTCTGGAGAATTTGAATAGGATTATTCGGTTGTCTTTACCCTTTACCTTCTCTCAGGTTGCGAGAGCTCCTCGTATCAGGAGAGTACACTTATTATGCTTATTGGATAGTCTTCTTCCAAACCTTGGGCAGGTGCCGAAAGGTAGGGAAGGAAGAAAACCAATTAGCCTAAATACAGTGTACAGAAGGTAAGAAGTACAGACAAATGAAGGGATTGAAGTGAGGGCAAAGGAAATTGCAACTGGTGTCATGGATCTGTATAATGGAAAATGCATTGCTAGAAATACCCAGCCACCGCTTGAAACATTTTCATGTTTCAGTTTTCCTATACACGCGTAATTGAAAAACTGCTTTCCCAATAGATTCTGACTCCAGGGTATGTATTGACCAGACTGGATTCTCATATCTGTATGGTATTACAGATGATGAGAGGGAGCAGAACATTGGGAATTGGGTGATTAGATCCTTGATGTCAGAATTCTTTGTAATTGGTGATGTTTGAGATTGGTAGTATTTAATGTTCGCCTGGGTTAGCCTACGATAAACAGTTGGTTTTGAATATCCGTTGTTGTGCATCAATTTTAAACTGATATATCTGTACGTTTATTTTTTATAAAATGAGATATAACTTTTTGATATTATGTTTATAACATTACCTTTATCAATTGATGATTAGGTAAGGTTCATTCAATAACGGTGTAATTCTTCTTAATCAAAATACAGTTTTCAGCTTACGACACACAGAGTTTGAGTTAGTAAACTCAGGGGACCTAAACAAAGCATTGTATGTTGTCCAGTGTCCAGTGGGACAAGGGGTTTATACTCGTACTATATTCCATTTACTTATAATTTCTCTTGTTCTGGGCACACATTTATGCAAGGTCCAAAATCTAGAGAAATTCATAGGTACAAGAATAAAGTAGAGAACTATAAGTTGGAAGTATCAGGATTCTTTGAGGTGATCGAAGTTGTAGATATTTCTGCTAGGTATTCTACTATAGTGATATTGAGAGTATTGTTTCTGAGACATGTTACTCATCCATGGGTGTGCTCCTTGATGAGTAATGCTGTAAGGGCCATCTCCCATTAAGGTGGTTGTGTACTGGAAACAGCTGCATACTATTTGAATCTGATTCTATCTAAATTAGTGACTTAGTTTCTATATGGATATATAATGGTTTATATTTTAACGATGTTAAGGTATATGAATTTTTCGGCTTATACTTAAAACCAGAATCCGAATAAACTCAAGGCATGTTTCAGTAATGGCAGTTTGTGGGTTATCCTGGGCATTTATCCTGGGCATAGGAGAGTGTTGGGACTTTACTCATACACGCCATTATAGTTTTGAAAGAAAAGGTTTTGGAAATGCGGCGCACGCGAGCTTGGTCTCGTTTTAAAATTTATAAACTGCAAGTGCACAGTGCGTTGTAGCAAGCCAGCAAGTACGGGTCGATCCACAGGGAATTGGTGATTATAGATTGTTGTTTAAGGTTCAAAAGAGAAAGAATTTAGGTTTGTCACAAAATTAAGAAAAATACGAAAATATAGCGCAAGGTTAAGAAAAATGGCCATGGCTCCGGTTCGGATGGTTGAATCGCGGCGAAGTCTTCAACATTCTCTTGATCATGTGTGTTCCTTCCTCTGGATAGAATCCAAAATGAAGAATGGCTTATCAAAGCAGTTCCGAAGTATAAGCCATCAAAACGACGAATTTGCAACGCAAGAAATGAACCGAATCGTTACGTTCTCACTTACCATTTGTGTAATTGGATGTCACGCACCCCGCGGGTTCGCGGGAAGGCGGAATATGCAAAAAACGATTTTTACGGGCTTCGCAGCACCGACTTGAACTCCAGGATCGATACTAAACCCTAACTAGAAAAAATGTATGAGGTTAACTACTCGGATAAAAAGTTATACCTCATAAAACCATGTCCTTCGGGTCTTCTTGTTGTCCTCCTCCTCATCATAGGCTCCTCGGATCGTACACGGATCGGGCCTCCTCGTCGGTCCTCTAAAGTCAAAGATGATCTACCCGAGAGTCTATAGTCCAAGCTACAACCTCAAATCCGAGATAATTAAGGAACCTAGTTCGCTAAAATAGATGTCCTAGATGATGTAGAGAGTGTAGATGGATTATTTTGTCTCTAAATACCCTAGGTTTCTCAACACATGAGATATTTAGGGTTAGAGAAAGAAGAAGGAGCTTGAGGAAAAGAGAGTGTAGAAAAACTTTAGAATGAGAATGGCTTCAAGTTGTGACCCTTTGTGATGAATAATGTATGCTAATAATGCAACCACAAAATATCTAGCATCCATCAAAATATCACAATGTGAGTCACCTAGTGAGTCATGCCATGAGTCACCAAGTTGCCATACTTCATTTAATGTAAAACTTCACGTCATACCTCCACCTCATTTATTTTTTAATCAAAAGATTAAATACAAAATGAGGTGTCTTCTTCTAGAAGCAATCTTGAGTAAATTATAAGAATGCCCCTCATCCGTATATACATACCCGTATCCGTATTCCAAAAAAATACGAATACAAAGAGACGAAAATAATCCAACAATATAATACTAGGATCAGGCTTAAACCAAACCCCACTAGTATTATCCATCCGAGTATCATACGTGCACAAGTACACGTATATGATCAAAGCCCTGTCCTGGCCAGAGACTTTGTGTAATGGCTTTCCGAACACAGCGTGATATCAACCCCTAATACCGGGAGAGACGAATCCTATCTAACCGCCACTGCCTCCAAGTGCTTCGAGACTGCACCCAACTACTACCTTTTTGCACAACTCCTTTGAGCCGTGGTAAGGTAGTAATCAAAGAACAATGGGAACACACTCGAGGCGAAATAGCAGTATCAAGTCGACAGACTAAGCTGTACTCATGTCACCTGGGAACTGCTACCCGACGATAGGTATAATACCCACAAGCAGCTCCCTACGAGTCCTGTCCAGTGTACTCATAACCCAATGAGCACTTGCATACTATCTCTAGTATGACATACTAATGGCTGTGGGACAGACCATCTCCCCTGCTGGGATGAGAAGCATATACACTAGTCTACTCTAGAGTATCGATGCCCTGTCTCGATAATCCTAAAACTAAGGACCTGTATAAGGATGTGCTTATAGACTACCCAACCCCCACTAGTGTGACTGCCATCACAATGCTGGTAATTAAGCAAAGATCCCAAGGGCTCTACCAATATATATAAGCGATATGCTAAAAGAAACACATGCACATATTGAGGTAGAAACAAACCAGGTAGCATACTACCATTTCGAGCAAGACTGTTACTATATCCGAGTATATCCCAAGCTTCCAATATGTAATATACAAACCAGTATGATACAATAATGGCCTCTAGGGTATATATCACTAACAATCTCCCACTTGCACTAAGGCCATGTATTGGCATATCGCAGACCTATCATCTCGAATATCCTCTCGAACTGTGTCTAAAGGATGACCTTTGTGAGTGGATCTGCAGTGTTATTCTCCGAATCAACTCTCCACACCTCGATCTCCCGGCGATCAACGATATCCCTGATCAGGTGGTACCGCCTTAAGATATGTCTGGACTTTTGATGGGACCTGGGTTCCTTCGCTAAAGCTATAGCGCCGTTGTTGTCACAATACAGAGGTATTGGACCTACAATGGACGGAACCACCTGAAGTTCTGTTAGGAACTTCTTCATCTAGAATGCTTCTTTCGCGGCGTCACAAGCAGCGATATACTCCGCTTCCATCGTCGAGTCAGCAACGGTGTCCTGCTTGGAGCTCTTCCAACAGACTGCCCTTCCATTGAGGGTAAAGACATAACCCGACATGGACTTGGAGTCATCCTTGTCACTCTGGAAGCTAGAGTCAATAAAGGCCTCGATCTGGAGGTCTTTTCCTGCATACACCAAGAGCATCTCTTTAGTCCTTCTCATGTACTTGAGAATGTTCTTTACTGCTATCCAGTGGTTCTCCCCTGGGTTTGAATAATATCGGCTTACCACGCTAAGTGTGTAAGCAACATCTAGTCTTGTACATAACATCACATACATTATAGAGCCTACCGCAGAAGCGTAAGGTATAATTGACATGCGAGCCATTACCAAATTAGAATTGGGAGACATCTCTTTGGAGAGGGTGATTCCGTGACAAGCCGGTAGACTACCGCGCTTTGAATCTTCCATACTAAATCTCTTTAGTATGGTGTCGATGTACCTGGACTGTGAAAATCTCAACATCCTCTTAGATCTATCACGATAGATCTGGATCCCCAGAATGTTGGAGGCATCACCCAGGCCTTTCATGGAGAATCTCTATGACAAGAATTCTTTGACTGATTGTAGCATAGAAATGTCATTTGCTATCAAGAGAATATCATCCACATACAAGCCGAGGAATACCACAGTTCTCGCTACAATCTTACTATAGATGCATGGTTCATCTGGATTTTTGATAAAGTCGAATTCTTTCACCGTCTCATCAAAACAGATGTTCCAACTCTGCGATGCCTACTTTAGTCCATAAATGGACTTAAGCAACTTGCACACTTTCCCGCTGCTCCTACTCTGAATGAAACCCTCTCGCGATCCATATAGACACACTCTTCCAAATGTCCATTCAGAAAAGTGGTCTTTACGCCCATCTGCTAAATCTCATAATCATGGAAGGCAGCAATGGCAAGAAGGATCCAAATAGATTTGAGCATAGCCACTGGAGAAAAGGTTTCATCATAGTCCAAACCAGGTCTTTAACGAAAATCTTTTGCAACAAGTCTAGCCTTATAGGTTTCAACCTGTCAATCTACACCAATCTTCTTTCTGAAAATCCATTTGCAGCCTACGGGTTTTACCCCTTCTGGAGCAATGTCCAAGGTCCATACATTGTTGGTGTACATGGACTCCATCTCGGTCCGCATTGCATCCATCCATTTTACCGAGTCACTGCTGTTTATTGCCGAAAACAGAGACGAACCGGGATGTTGGGGTGTCTTTCCTGAATTGGGGGGCAGATTCTATTTGGGTTTATCCGTCCACCTTTCCGAAGATGCCAAGTTGATTTATGGCACCGTGTATCGGAGGTTTGGACAGATGCGACCGTTGTAGCAGACTTCGTCAGATTCCCCCTCGTTTTTGAAGGGTTTTTGATTGTGGGGACGCTCTTCCCTGCAGGCGTAAGCCTCTGCAGTTAATTACATTACCACATCGCGATAACCACTTTCTCCTGCTCCATCAGTTCACTTCGTGTCGTGTGTGTTTGTTTTATTTTTGGTTGCCCGTAGATTGTATACGGAGACTACTTTACCGTAGGGCGTGGATTAGTCCAAATCTGTATATCTTAGATTTGGGGTTGTGTTAATTTAAGGATCGTTGATCTGCTTTGAGATCAAGATCGACTTAAATGTATGTGAGCATTTGGGGGCACGATTTATTTTCTGTTAAGGATACGTTAGTCCAATTTGAAACTAAGATCTACTTAACAGGGTATTAAGATCATTTTTGTTTCAGATCCAACAAGAGGGCATTTGGGCTCTGTTGTTTTAGTTTAAGGACGTTTCGGTCCCTTATCGCCATTCTGGAGGCGAAGGTGTAGTTTGAGGACATTTCAGTCTGTAGATCGCCATTTTTGAGGTGACGTTTTAGTTTAAGGACGTTACGGTCCGTTGTCGCCACTTTGGAGGAAACGTTTAGTTTGAGGATGTTTCGGTATGTAGATCACCATTTTTGAGGTGATGTTTTAGTTTAAGGACGTTACGGTCCGTGTTTCCCCAATAAAAGAGCAAAGCTTTGTTCAAAACTTAAGAGGCAGCGCATCACGTGCCTTCTACGAGGGCGCCGGTGCCAGAGTTAAAAACTCTTATTGGCGTCGCACGTGCACAGCACGTGAGCGCCGGCGCCTAGTAGAATTGAATTCTACTCTCTGTTAAACAGAGCTGTTGGATCAAAGATCCAACGGAGATGATAAATCATCAGAATGCAGAATTAAATTCTGTTTATTCCTCAAATCTTTCTATCCAAGAAAGACTATTCTCTGTAAAACAGAGTACCGTTGGATTAAAAATCCAATGGTGATTAAAGAATCACCGATCTATAGAATAAATTCTGTATGGGAAAATATTTCCCTAATCTTGTTAAAAAACAAGAAAAATACCTTTTGTAAAACAGAATTCCTTAGATCAAAGATCCAGCGGTGGAAAAAAATCCCCAAATCAATTAGGATCTCTCAATAAGAGATTTCTTCAACTAATCAACAGACCTGCCTCTACTATATAAAAGATCCAAGACTTCAAGTCTAACACAGAGGAACCCCCCATAAGCTTTGAGAAAAAAAGAGAGAAAGCTTTGAAAGAACAGAGAATTAAATTCTCGAGGAAGAAGAACTTTCTTCTTGGAAATTTTAGGTAAACAAAAGTAGATAAAGATCATGTGGATCATTCAAAAAAAAGATAGAGAAATAAAGAGTGCTTAGCACTCAGTGGCTGGCGCTCAGCGCCCAGCGCTTCACGTGTCCCTCACGTCGGCGCTACAAGATAAAAAGTGTTTAGCACTCAGTGGCTGGCACTCAGCGCCCATCGCCTCACGTTCCCCTCATGTGGGCACTACAAGATAAAGAGTGCTTAACACTCAGTGGCTGGCGCTTAGCGTCCAGTGCCTCACGTGCACCTCACGTAGGCGCTACAAAATAAGGAGTGCTTAGCACTCAGTGGTGCGGCGCCCGGCACCTAGCGTCCCACGTGATCCTCACGTGGGCGCCACAGAACATAAAAGTGCTTGACACTTATCATTCAGCGCCTAGCGCCTCACGTGCTTCGCACGTGGGCGCCATAAAGAGTGGCTAGCACTCCATATAGAGAAAAAAGAAAAGAGAGAGTAAAGTGTGAGCGTCAGAACTCACATAAGTGCTCAGCACTTTTTGCAAAAAAAAAGGGGACTGAGCCCAAACCAGTGCTTAGCACTTCTTTTAAATAAAAGAAAATTGAGTAGGTCAAGCTCAAGTTGGCTAGGTCCCTAATTCAGATCAACTGAGCCCATTGGTTCATTGTTTCCCAAACATGACTCATGACATCCAAAATGATGTTCATCCCACATTTCCTAAGTTAATCTTAGTCCCCCAAAAATGGCTAATGATTCTTAGATGGTCCATCATGATCTCTTCCCTCAGACATGGGAATTGGTTCAAAGGTACATCTCTCCATACCTCTGATGCATGTCGTTGTAATTCCTCAACGTCTTTAGAGAGGTGGCGGGTCCCGACAACCAACTGCTTTTGGGTGCACTTCCCAAGCTAACATGCACACCTTAAACCAAACCACACCCCAAACGGGTGTATCCCACATCATCGCCGTACATCCCGTCACGTAACAAATACACGAGCATAAAATGGTGATTTACGGACTGAAACGTCCTCAAACTACTACGGATCGTAACGTCTTCAAACTACTATGGACCGTAACGTCCTCAAACTAAAACCCTCACCTCAAAAATGGTGATCTACGGACCGTAACGTCCTCAAACTACTACGGAACGTAACGTCCTCAAACTACTATGGACCGTAACGTCCTTAAACTAAAACCCCACCTCAAAAATGGTGATCTATGGACCGAAACGTCCTCAAACTAACTACGGACCGAAATGTTCTTAAACTAAAACAACAGAGCTCAAATGTTCTCTTGTTAGATCTGGACAAAAAATGATCCTAACTCCCTGTTAAGTAGATCTTAGTCTCAAATTGGACTAACGTATCCTTAACAAAAAACCAATCGATCCCCAACTGCTCACAAACATTTAAGCCGATTTTGATCTCAAAATAGATCAACGATCCTTAAATCAACCTAAACCCAAATCTAAGATATACGGATTTAGACTAATCCATGCCCTATGGGCGACAACATAAATTAGTCTCCGTATACAATTCACGGGCAACCAAAAATAAAACAAACACACATGACACGAAGTGAACTTCTGGAGCAGGAGAAAGTGGTTATCGCGATGTGGTAACGTAATTAACTGGAGGGGCTTGTGCCTGTAGGGATGAGCGTCCTCACAATCAAAAACTCCTCGCAAACGAGGGGGAATCTGACGAAGTATGCTACAACGGCTGCATCCGTCCAATCCTCCGATACACGGTGCCATAAATCAACTTGGCATCTTCGGAGAGGTGGACGAATAAACCAATAGCATCTGCCCCTAAATTCAGGCAAGACGATCCATCCCGGGTTTCGTCTTTGTTTTCGGCGGTGAACAGATTCTGGCACGCCCAATGGGACCTTTTCCTCTTTTCACTCCACACTTCATGTGTCATGTTCGCGAACAAATCGCGGTTTACTATGATTGCCCTTGGATTCGAGGTACTAAGATTTGGTGTCTTTCTCCTGTGCAGAGAAAAGAAGATCAATGGCATCCAAGTGTACCTGCAACAGCAACTCCCACTCCGTCCCTGCTGGAGGAGTGACATACGGGCCAATTGCGGCCTGCATCTTTTTAATGCTAGTGGAACAGGTGACTCAGGCTACCGCTGGATTTTTCTTCGGGACCATGCTCCCGCCAGCAAGCTTCAGCGCCCCAGTGCCATCACAGGAAGCTCCAAAGAAGTCAGTCTTCGATCGACTTGCAACCACTATGGCCCCTCTCAACGGGTCATCCAAGTCTGCCACCCTAGTCTTCAACAGGCTGAGCCAAAGCTCAAGTGGTCCCGCAAAGAGGCCTGCAATACCCGAAGGGGTTATCCCGTAGCGGATAGCCATTCCAGTTCCGGCAGGTGAAGTTGTCAAAGGGGCTTCTACTACTTAAGGATCGGTCTTCGCAAGATTGTCCATTCCAACTCCTGTTATGGGAAAAGTCATCAAAAGAGCTTCCTCTACCATAAAGTCAGCCTTTGAAAGATTGGCCGTTCTATCTCAACGGATGTCAGTCTTCAATAGGCTGGCCCCAGCAGTAGCCTTTCACCAAAGTAGGGGGCATGACGAAGCCACTCCCACAACGGAGGCAATCCCATCTGCAAGGCATGCTCTACGTCACCACTGGCGCTGAGTGAGGAAAGCTGGGGGCGACCCCCCCTCTGGACTTACTCCACCAGCTCCAATGATGGAAGTTGACGCTGCTGTTCCAACCGGGAACAGTTTTGATCTGCTTAGGAGGGTGCGAAAGAACTCTCTGACCGCGGTGCTGAAGAAATCTCCTCCACCTGTTGAAAACATGATACAGGTGAATCCAAAGCAGCCCCCTCAGTGGCTGTCCTCCCAAGTCCACAGGGTCTGGCGGAAGGTCCAAGATTCTGTGATTAATAAAGTCTACTCTCACCGACTGAAGTAAACAAAGGCTTAGCAAGAGGTGGACCATCCCTCCATCTTGCAACGAAGGACTTCTTTCACGAAGGCGCCTGTTACAATGGCTCCTTCAACTTCGACTTCTCACAAAAAGAGAAGGCCAGAGAATCTCCCGCTGCCGGCGGCAAATCCCAAGGGTGATGAATCCAAGCGCCCTAAGTCTGGGGGCATGATCGTGCACACGGTTTATATGGCTTCCGGAAAAGAGGAAAGCCGTGCTTCCGTAGGTCATCGGCCGCAAACTTGGTCGTTGACAAAGGCTCAGGAGCAACAACAAAAGCTCCAGGAGATACTGACAAAAACGGCAGCACTCACCGGGCAAAAAGAAAGCCCGAAAGTAGCATCTGAACAGCACCAGGAGTAGGAGACCGATACGGAGTTCCTGCGAAGGGTGCTAGAAAGAAAGGATAAGGAGACCGTGAAACAAGCGGCTAATATAAAATAAATGGCGCTCCTATTCCAAGACATGGTTGGAATGATGATCCAACCAGAACCTCCAGCCGAAGATCCACCGATAATCATCGAAGACGACAGAGGTGAAACATCAAACCCTCTTCTGGCTTTATCAGCAGCCAGGGAGGAAACGATCTCTAAAGCTGCCCTCGATGACTATATAGCTCAGCAAATACGAGCTCATCAGGCAAGCGAAGCGGCTGGCCAAGTCGTCAGAACCGGACGACTATACCCAGGCTGGTACGATCAAATCAAGTACCCGCCGGGATATACGATCCCCAAGTTCCACGTATACAAGGGGACATGAAACCCGCATCAGCACATTGCCCAGTTCAGAGCTTTATGCAGCAATACTGGAGGCGACAACAAATTGCTGCTTTGCCAATTCGTTGGCAGCTTGTCAGAGACGGCGTTTGAATGGTACTCGGAGCTCCCAAATGACTCCGTCAAAACATTCACAGAAATGGAGCTGCTATTCACACAGCGGTTCGCGAGCGCAAGCGAGCGCACCCCGATCATGACATTAATCAACGCCACGGTGAAGTCAGGAGAGACCTGGGTTCAATATGCAATTCGGTGGCGGAACCTATGGTCAAAATGCGAACAACGTATAGAGGAAGCTCCGGCCGTGGGCATGTTCATAGGGACTTATTCATATCATAATATTGCAATTCATATGCCCCACTTTTATGCATTTTATAAGTAAACAGGTACTTTTGACGCTCGTTTGTTGCATGACACAGGATACAGGCTCTTAGAACAAATACAGTGAAAAAGACGAGAGATGCTACAGAAAAGAGACTTTTGACCAACAAGCAGACAGATCTTACTCAAGCCGAGATGAAGAACAGTGCAAGGTCCAAAAGACGAAAGTGAACGGTCAAAAGCTCCTTACAAGTTTTCATTAAAGATCTGGAAAAGACCAAGAAGTCAAACAGAGAAAAATAGTGAAGAACAGATAAGCCCAAGAACCCAGAATGAAGACCACAGAAGATGGTGGCATGAAGCCACCAAAGGGCCGCGGAACCGCGGCCAAAGGCCTATCATTGCCGCGGTTCCGCGGCCGTATGGTGCCCTTGTCGGCACCGACTTCTTGTGTCGGTGCGACGGTGCGGGTGTTGGGATTTTTAGGGGGCAAATCTGTAATTGCATGTCTACGAGAGTCTGTAACCCTAGCTTCACTGGTTGCTTATAAATTGTACTCAAAATCTGTAAAATGTATGCCTCTTTTCAATCAATAAAAGTTCAGATTTGTTGGGAGATTTAGAGCATCAACCTTCTTGTAAGTTTTAATTTATTTAATTCCTGCCTTAGTTTAATTTCATTACTTGCCCTAGTTATCCCATTGTTTGCTGTAGTTAACTAGTTTAGCTATTTTTAATCTGTAGTAAGAGTAAAACTTTAAAAGATAAACAACAAAAATGTCGCTTTTAAATAATTCCCTAATGAGTGAGTAAAATCCTCGCTCGTTAGGGTTAGGAACAAGAGAGGGAGTGAGAGATGGATATCTCTCACCTCCTTCAATGCCAACATATTTTCAAAACGAAACCTTCATGCACGCATGCATGATCCGTCCCCTACGGCACCCTACCTACGTGGTAACGGTGAACCGTAGTCTAAAAGGCCGGACATACATGACGTCCATGAAGATTGTAGCAATTAATAGGAAAGGACGGACAAGGATCTAGAGGAAGAAACTTCGTTTCTTCCCAATCATCCTAATCCCCTTTGCTAATAATTGCTGTGATTTTCTAAAAAGCTTTAATCAAACGGCATTGAAAGAGGTGACAATATGAATCTCATCAACCCTACCTTAGACCTAACCCTAATGAGTTCTTTCATATTATATAAATTAGTTTTTAGATCAATCGATAAAAAACCAAACAACAATCTGAATCAACTCGTTATAACACAAAAACAAGAAATTACACATCTCTGCGGATCGACCCGTACTCACCGGCTAGCTGCAAAGCGACGCCGTTTCTGATTACGGTAAACACAATTTTTTGGACCAATCAAATGGCGCCGTTGCCGGGGATGGCGTAGAATTGAAAAATCATAAAAAAATATAAAAATATATCATCTGTTATTTTTGGAAAGGGTATCTTTGTGTGAATTTTGCAGGATCTACGCACAAATTCGGATCTGGAAATCTACAGAAAGCGAAACAGCAAATAGACGATCTTATCAACAGAAGATTGCAACAACAGAGGAACAGAAAAAAATTTAGAGGACCGAGTCTACAAGTCAACCGCGGTGATCTGTTGCAAAAAAAAAAAATATTCTGAACTGGCTGGACCGCCGCGGAACCGCCGCCGGAACCGCCTTTTGGCCGTGGAACCGCCGCGGCCTGGTCGATTCAGGGCTTGAAAAAAAGGGAGAAGCGCGATAAAAAAAAAAACCGCCAAAGGCACCAACCCGCGGCGGATCCGCGGTCGGAGGCGGCACTTCGCGGCGGTTCCGCGGTGGTGGCGACAGATTGGTTGCCAGAAAAAAAGGCAGAAGCGCGGTATAAAAAAAAAAAAATCCTGCCACTGTAAATTTCTGTGAGTTTTCTCTCTCCTCCTCTGCAAATCTTGATATATTTTCTGTAAATTTGCCTGCAGGATTTCTTTACGCTCAAAATTTTTTTCCCTTCCAAATAACGATCTTGTGCAGGATTTTTGTGTCTTGCTTGAAATGAAATTAGATTGCAAGTAATATTTTGCTGTTGCATATTTTTTCTATAAAATATTTTGCTGTTGCATATCTTTTCTCTAAAATCTTTTTGCAACAAAATTTTTCCAAATAAAGAGAAAAAGAATGAAAATAAAAAGGACAAATATTTTATAGAAACTTGCAAAATTTTTAGCCGCAAATAAATCCTTGCACACAATACACTTTCCTTGTTTCCCCTTTTCTTACAACATGGGTACCCCACATAATAAAGCATTAGCCGAACTTTGGTATCCCGAACCTAATTTTGCGTCATATGTCAATTTGTTCGGTCAATTTAAAAACGATCCTTCCATGCCTAAAAAATCTTTAAAAGATCACATAGAGGCGTCTAGGAGAAACAGTTTGACTTTTCAACCCACTTTGTGTCAACCAAGTCAACCTTCACCACCTTCGTATGTTGACACCACTTTTTCAAGTTCAGCTGTAACTCCTAAGCCGATATTCATTGCTGAGCATATTGCTCAATCTCGCAGCCGATCTTTCACTCCTCTCCACTCATCTAGTTCTAGGGATCCACACGACTTTTCACCTTTTTATCCAGATGTTGACCCTACCCCTGTCCTACCACCCACTTCCTACCAGTCTTACCCGACCTTCCCACCTTCACTAGACACTGCTTCTACACAGCCTGTTGGGAGTTTTGCATATCCACACCATTTTGAATCTTTTACCGAAACCCCCTCACCACCTAAGTCTAGTTTGGACGAGTCGTTGGAGGCTTATATTGCAGCAACAAATAAAATGACTAGGAATGTGGAAGCGTCCTTGGCCGCCCTTATGCAACCTACTGAACCGGTAGCTAGTTTCCTGCTAGCTCAAAATTTTTCAATGTATAAGAAGGCGGTTGGACAGAGTGAGAATGAGAGAGGAGTTCCAAATCAAACCTACCCTTACCCAATTGAAGCCCACAACTCCAGTTTTCCATCGAATGTCCTAAATGATACACAAGTTCAAAATAAAAACGAGTTGTGTGATTTTGTAGTGTTTGATTTGCCAAATTGTGAGGAATCCCTTTCGAGTGAAACCGCACCTAATCCTTTTGACCTTTACACCTCAACTCTAGAACCTAAATCGATAGATATCCATGCTTTTGATGAGGTGTCTAAGAAAATTGATTTTCACTTGATTGAGGATATAGACGCCGGGAATATTTTAGATGATGAACCTGTCGATTTAATTGAGATTTTATGTTCAAATCATCATCCCGAGTTATTAAATGTTTCTCCCGAATCTCACATGCGTCTTGATTTTGATGATAATGGCATGGATGAGTTAAATATTGAGGATAGTATTGAGGAGAGTCTTGAGGATAATATTGAGGTTGAATCATTTTTGTTTGATGTGTCTGATTTTCCAATTCATCCTTCTGAACCTTTGACTGTTATATCACCCTCCCTCCTTCCCATCGTTCCGACCCCGCTTGAAGACTGTGAGCTTGAAACCTTTTCCTTTGAATCTGACACAATTCTCACAGAAGATAACACCTACGAGTGTTTCACTTTTTCGGACGATGTTGATGACTCACCCCCCGAGTTTGAGTCCTTTACATTTTCAGATGAGCCATCAGACTCGGTTGATTATAGTAGTTTCGAACCATTAATGGAATTTTTCAAGTTCGAAACAGTTTATTACGGTGAGAATGAGACTATCCCTAATTTACTCACTTTCGTCTTTCCCATTGTTCCGACCGAACAAGAGACCGTTACGCTTTCATCTCCTATACCAAGTTCGGCGTACTCATGTTTTGTTGCGAATCTTGAGGGATTTGACCCCATTTCTCGACGAGTAGATAGGTTAGCGCAATCGCTTATAACATAACGGTCATCACATATTGCGCTAATTTATTCACTCAATTTACACCCTTAAGATCGTACTCCACTTCCTTCTTCTTTTCGCCATTCTTCTCCCCCACCGAGACCATATTCTACCATTCTTCTTTCCACACGGTCTCGCGTGCTTCTCAGTTTCTTGCACCAACTATACCATTTCCACGATAAGATTTTTGAATGGTTGGTGCTAACTTTTGGCTTGTGCAAGGCCAAGCTTAAGTTTGGGGGAATCTTTGTATATATGTATATATTTTTTGTTTTCTTTTTCTATAAAAAAATTAAAAAAATTCAAAACATTAAAAATATAAAAATTATAAATAAATAAACAGGGGAGTGCCGGTAATGTGACCCTCTTGGTTTAGCATGACAGTGAGGACACTGTCAAGTTCAAGTTTGGGGGTATGCTCGGTACGTCTTCTTCCTTCGCATTCATTTGTACATATTTTTGCATTTGCATATTTATTTGAAAAAACCATAAAAATTTGAAAAATTTCAAAAATTATAAAAATTATCGTATTCAGTTTTGGCTTATTTGACTAGAGTTTGACAGATAGGTTAACTAGCTAGGAGCAACTAGATCTTAGACTTAGTGAATTAAAAACCCTAAAAATAACATTCCTTAAAATTTAACGGTAGAAAATATATGCCTTGTAGTTTATTTAGAAATAGGCAAATTTTGGGTTCACTTCTTGGGCTAAGTCAAAATAAGGGAAGAGTATTGATGTTCTTATTAGAGTATAAGTTTGAAAAATAATTCCTAGCTCAAGTCTAGATTCTGAAAATGTATACCCTACAATTTGCATAATCACACACCTTGAAACTTGGAATAGTAGAAGAGACCTTGAAGTGCTCTTGTCTAAAGTCCTTGGTACAATGAAAATAAAGAAAAAAAAGTGAATAAAGAAAAAAAAATGGACACTGGTTTTTGTGATTACTTAAGGCTGCAAAAATAGAAAAATATTTAGCGAGAGTGCCTTATCACCTAGTGCCTTAGACCAACTGGTTTGGGAGTCACTGTTAAAGCCTTGGGTGTTGCAAAACTAGGAAGTACGCTTTAAAGTGCTAACGCATCTTGTAATCGGTTGTTGGTACCTCAAGAAGTATTAACGGTCGCATGAAGGATGTGTAAGCAAATTTCATTTAAAAATTCACTAATTAATAAGTGCTTTGGACAAAGGACGAGAGTACGATTGCTTGATTTGAATTTCCAAGTGTAGAGGTGATCTATACACACACGTAGGGGTATGTGATTGGAATTTAGATAAGAGAAAGGAATGAAAAATAAAACTTGTATCTTTAATAGAGTTGATAGAAATTCCTAAGTGGAGATGAAACTCTAGAAGAAAAACTTAAGAAATGCTGAATTCTAAGTAATTTTATAGAACATGTACAATCTTAAGTTACATAATAAGGAAGTGTGAAGAATATGGGTGGATAATTTGCGGGGCGACGATAATAGAATTCCTTGTTAGAAAACCTAATTGGAAAACAAAAGTCGAAAAACCAAGTTGATAGGATTTTGTGGGTGTAATCCGCTGAAAACCCTCAGGAGACAACACTCCTCCTACTAGGGACACCTAGAGGTTTAACGGCTTGTTGCACGTGCTCAGTGCAATCGCGTTTCCCTGCGAAAGTGCGGCTAGGTTAGAATAAATTAATAAGATTGCTCGAGGACGAGCAAAAGATAAGTTTGGGGGTATTTGTTCATATCATAATATTGCAATTCATACGCCCCACTTTTATGCATTTTATAAGTAAACAGGTACTTTTGACGCTCGTTTGTTGCATGACACAGGATACAGGCTCTTGGAACAAATACAGTGAAAAAGACGAGAGATGCTACAGAAAAGAGACTTTTGACCAACAAGCAGACAGATCTTACTCAAGCCGAGATGAAGAACAGTGCAAGGTCCAAAAGACGAAAGTGAACGGTCAAAAGCTCCTTACAAGTTTTCATTGAAGATCTGGAAAAGACCAAGAAGTCAAACAGAGAAAAATAATGAAGAACAAATAAGCCCAAGAACTCAGAATGAAGACCACAGAAGATGGCGGCATGAAGCCACCAAAGGGCCGCGGAACTGCGGCCAAAGGCCTATCATTGCCGCGGTTCCGCGGCCGTATGGTGCCCTTGTCGGCACCGACTTCTTGTGTCGGTGCGATGGTGCGGGTGTTGGGATTTTTAGGGGGCAAATCTGTAATTGCATATCTACGAGAGTCTGTAACCCTAGCTTCACTGGTTGCTTATAAATTGTACTCAAAATCTGTAAAATGTATGCCTCTTTTCAATCAATAAAAGTTCAGATTTGTTGGGAGATTTAGAGCATCAACCTTCTTGTAAGTTTTAATTTATTTAATTCCTGCCTTAGTTTAATTTCATTACTTGCCCTAGTTATCCCATTGTTTGCTGTAGTTAACTAGTTTAGCTATTTTTAATCTGTGGTAAGAGTAAAACTTTAAAAGATAAACAACAAAAATGTCGCTTTTAAATAATTCCCTAATGAGCGAGTAAAATCCTCGCTCGTTAGGGTTAGGAACAAGAGAGGGAGTGAGAGATGGATATCTCTCACCTCCTTCAATGCCAACATATTTTCAAAACGAAACCTTCATGCACGCATGCATGATCCGCCCCCTACGGCACCCTACCTACGAGGTAACGGTGAACCGTAGTCTAAAAGGCCGGACATACATGACGTCCATGAAGATTGTAGCAATTAATAGGAAAGGACGGACAAGGATCTAGAGGAAGAAACTTCGTTTCTTCCCAATCATCTTAATCCCCTTTGCTAATAATTGCTGTGATTTTCTAAAAAGCTTTAATCAAACGGCATTGAAAGAGGTGACAATATGAATCTCATCAACCCTACCTTAGACCTAACCCTAATGAGTTCTTTCATATCATATAAATTAGTTTTTAGATCAATCGACAAAAAACCAAACAACAATCTGAATCAACTCGTTATAACACAAAAACAAGAAATTACACATCTCTGCGGATCGACCCGTACTCACCGGCTAGCTGCAAAGCGACGCCGTTTCTGATTACGGTAAAAACAATTTTTTGGACTAATCAGGACTCTCAATCCTCAAGCGACTGTATCCCAGTTTATGATGTTCTTCAAGACGACTACCTTCTAGGCCTTGATTGACAAGCTGGCCCAAATGGACCAGATGGGACATAGGCCATCCTCTTCAAAAACAGATTCTCGGAATGAAAAGGGCAAAGGGAAAGCGGCCTTCGTTACCAACACTCAACAACAGCCGAGCAACTTGAAACCGGTTGTTCGCCAAAGCAACGTGCGCCCGCGCCAATCCCTCGAGGAGAAACTAGGACATTCTTACTCATTTCCCCATGATAAAACGAGGAGACTGTTCGAACTGGCAATGCGCAACAAACTCATCACTCTGCCGGATCCGAGACGTCCACTGCAGCCTGGTGACGCCAACAGTCCTAACTACTGATCCTACCATAGAGTAGTGGGCTACCTAATTGAGGATTGCTACGTCTTCAAAAACTGGGTCAAGGACCAATACCAACAAGGGAAGTTTGCACTGTCCGAAAACTGGAGGGTGAACCCACCACAGAAGCACGCTCCTAAAAATATGGACATTCCGGGGGCATCATGCTCGTTTGTAGAAGAAGCTCCATGGAAAGTTGTCCTTTCAGCTAAAACTAAAAGAAGGCTGAAGGACCTTTAAGCATGTCCAGCGATCAGGTGGAAAACCCCGCTGGAGCCCGAGATCATTGAGGGAATGCTTAAACCGCGCCCAACATTGAAAACTACTAATGATGGGCAAGACCTCCAGGCCAAGCCTTCGAAGTCTTCAAAGAAAAAGAAGAAGACCAAAAAACTCGCAGCCCGACGACAATCATACGGACCTACAAAAATACATCGGCGCACTGGAGGAATACAACCAAAAGGCGTGGACCCCAGTCACACTCGAAGAGTTTCTCAACCACATACTTGAGAATGGAGATAGTGACATTGATGAGGGAAACGACTCATCGGAAGAACCCAAGGATTATATAGCGAGTTGCCACATGGTCTCTCACTCGTTGTTAAAAGACGAAGAAACTCTCTCGGCGTCAAAAAGCAATGCAGAGGAACTGGGGGCAGGACCGGTGCCAGAATCCCCGGAACTATCAGAAGACCCAATTGACAGGCTGCTGAACGAAGTCCTTCAAAAGAGCAAAGCTGACCGAGAACGTGAAACAGCCACATACGAAAAGGCCAAGCGTCGGCGTCAGGATGAAGAAGCTGCGGTAAGGATAAGTTATAAAATGCTCCACCCAAGCCAAAGTACACCTGCTATAAACAAGAGCAAGATCAAAGCAAAGAAGCAGTTCGCCAAAGCCCTGTCAATGAGAATGAAGCCGCCTCCTCTCATGGAAAACACTCCCAGGAGTACGTGCCTCGACGAAGCGAATGTATATCCGAACTACTTCTTATACCATCGGGGGGTCACACACCCCACTGAAGAGTGCAATGCCTTCAAGAAGTGGTGGCAAGGATACGTTGCTTACCGGCAACACTTCAAACAGATGAAGCGCAAAGCTCGTCAGCAACAAAGAAGCACGACAAATGAGCATGAAGGAACGGCTGGCAACTGTCATATGGTTGATACCAGTTCGACAAAAGGAAAATCCCAAGTTCTTACATTCAGGAGCGATTCTGAGGAAGAGATAATCCTCGGCCCTCTCTTCAAAGAATCCGTCTCTGGAAAAGAAGAAGAGGAGAAGAACCGCGGGAACATTCAGCTGCTCCTACCACCGAGTGTTTCCCCCAATCAGAGCAAAGCTCTGTTCAAAATTCAAATTTTGAAATGAAGCAACGCTTTAGAAGCAGCGCCAAGTGCGCTGCGCCCTAAGCAGCACACCACGTGCAAAGCACGGGTGTGATAGCGCTAGGTGCGCTGCGCTCTAAGCAGCGCACCACGTGCAAAGCACGGGTGCGCTAGCGCTAGGTGCGCTGCGCTCTAAGCAGCGCACCACGTGCAAAGCACGGATGCGCTAGCGCTGGAACTAAAAGCTCCCCACCGTCAGATCAAAGATCCAATAATAATGATGAATCATTAATTAATCAAAATTAAATTCTGTTAAGGAAAAATTCCTCAAAATCTTTCCAAACAACAAGATTGTGCTTTGTAAATCAGAGCACCGTTGGATCAATGATCTAATGGTGATTAAAAAATCACCAAAAGTGCAGAATAAATTCTGTATGGAAAAGATTTCCCAATCTTGTTAATAACAAGAAGATCGTTATGATTGGATGACCTTATCCATGCTGGTATGACCAAATAAGGTACCCGCCGGGATATACGATCCCTAAATTCCATGTATATAAAGGGACGAGCAATCCCCACCAGCATGTTGCCCAGTTCAGGGCTCTATGTGGCAATACTGGAGGTGACGATAAACTGCTACTTCGCCAGTTCGTCGGTAGCTTGTCAGAGACAGCGTTCGAATGGTACTCTGAACTCCCGAACGACTCTGTCAAAACTTTTGCAGAGAAGGAGCTACTATTCACCCAACGTTTCGCGAGTGCTAGTGAACGCACCCCAATAATGGCATTGATCAATGCCAGAGTGAAGCCTGGAGAAACATGGGTCCAATATGCAATACGGTGGCGGAATTTATAGTCGAAGTGCGAGCAATGCATCGAAGAAGCGCCTGCGGTGGGCATGTTCGTGGGCACTCTTGACCCTCAAGCGACCATCTCCCAATTCAAGATGTTTTTCAAGCCGACCACTTTCCAGTCCTTGATTGATAAGCTGGCCCAAATGGACCAGATGGGCCATAGGCCTTCTTCTTCGAAACTGGAGCCGAGGAATGAAAAAGGGAAAGGGAAAGCGACCTTCGTCGCTAATGCTCAACGGCAGCCCAGTGGTCCAAAATTAACTGATCGAATAGACGAGAGACGGCGATTCTATAATGAAAAAATAAAGCGCCCTTATTCGTTTCCCCGGGACAAAACGAGGAGATTGTTCGAGCTGGCGGTGCACAACAGGCTCATTAATTTGCCGAATCCAAAACTCCCATTGCAACCCAGTGAGGCTAATAATCCCAATTATTGCCCCCATCACTAAATGATAGGCCATCCAATTGAAAATTGCTTCGTCTTTAAAGGCTGGATCGAAGACCAATACCAACAGGGCAAGTTCGCACTGTCTGAGAATTGGAAAGTAAGCCCTCCGCAGCCGCACGCTCTTAAAAGGACGGACACACCGGGGGCATCATGCTCTTTTATAGAAGAAGCTCCATGGGAAGTCGTTCTTTCAGCCAAAACGAAAAGAATGCTGAAAGATCTCCAAGCATGCCCGGCAATCAGGTGGAAAAATCCACTGGAACCTAAGATCATTGAGGGAACGCTGAAACCGCGCCCAACTCCAAAAATTGGTAGTGATAGTCAAAGCACTCACACCCAGCCGTCAAAGTCTTCGAAAAAGAAGAAGAAGACCAAAAAGCCCATGAAACTTAATGATAACCGCACAGACCTTCAAAAACATATCGACGCGCTGGAAGAATATAACCAGAAGGCGCGAACTCCAGTCACACTCCAAGAATTTCTCAGCCACGTCCTTAAGGACAGAGATGATGACAATGGAGAAGACTCGTCGGATGAATCTGAAGATTATGTGGCAAGCTGCCATGTGATCTCTCACCTGTTAATAGATGGTGAAGAAGCTCCTGACGCAAAGAAACTGAAGGCAGATCCTGAGCCGGAACTTCTAGGACCGTCAGACGAAATGATTGACGCATTCCTGAACGAAGCTCTTCTGAAAAGCAAAGCTGATCGAGAGCACGAGATGGCCATATTTGAAAAGGCCAAACGCCGGCGACTGGATGAAAGGGTTGAAGTACTCCCACCAGATCAAAGTACATCCGCCGCAAATAAAAGCAGGTTCAAGACGAGGAAAAGGTTCGCCAAAGCCATATCGATGGGAATGAAGTTGCCACCTTCCGAAGGAAACACCCCTGATGAAGCGGATGTACATCCTAGCTACTGCTTATATCATCGAAAGATTACGCACCCCACCGAAGAGTTCAAAGCCTTTAGAAATTGGTGGCAAGGGTATGTCTCTCACAGGCAGCACTTCAAGAGGATGAAGTGTGAAGCTCGTCGATAGCGGAAAAATGCGACAGACGGACGTGGAAGAACTGTCGGCAACTGTCATATGGTTGATTCCGGGGGATCGCAAGTTCTCACCTTCGGGAGTGACTCTGACGAAGAAATATTCCTCGGCCTTCTCTTCAAAGAATCCACCTCAGGAAAGGAGGAAGAATCGAAGAGCTGTGAGAACATTCATCTGCGCAATCGCACATTACCTGAAAAGAATCTCGGACCCGTAAATAAGGGGTCGAATTAAAAGGATAAGGGAAAAGAAAAGGTCCCTGAGGATATCACCCTTGATGAACAAGCCGTCGAAGAGCTGACAGCCAAGGATCCGCCTAAGAAAAGTAAGGTGGATTACAACGTTCTGGCGCACCTAAGGAAGATACCCTCACAACTAAGCATTCTCGATGCCCTTCTGCTATCCAAAGAGGCAAGAGATTCTTTGATCAAGGCACTGCAAGAGCCCGAGAAATTCCAAGCTTTCCTCGCCGAAGAAAAGATGAAGGACGAGTTGGAAGAAGTGCACATAGCCGATATCACCTTCGGCGATGAAGATCTCCTCCTCGGGACGTGCGAGCACAACCGTCCCCTTTACGTCTCCAGATACTGTCATGACATCAAGATAGGCAAAATCCTGGTCGACAATGGGTCCTCCGTCAATCTTCTCAATGTAAGAGTGTTGAAGGAAATCTGCATGAGCATTCAGCACCTTGATCGTGATAAAATCACTATCTTTGGGTTTGACTCCCAGTCATCACGGACGCTTGGGTCTGTGATACTGACGTTACGTTTTGGGCTACTCATCACGGACATCAAATTTCACGTCATTGACGCTAAGACATGTTATAACGCTTTGCTCGGCCGGCCCTGGTTACACGAGTATAACATTATCCCTTCTACACAACATCAGTGTATGAAGTACTTCAAAGATGGTCTCGAGTACACTGTGACAGGGGAACTAAACCCATTCTCCATGAACGAAGTCCGCAAATATGAGGATGCCAAGTACTTCCTGCCAGATTTCGAAGACACAGAAAGATGTCGCAAACCGGAGGACAAGAACAAAGCTATCACTACTATTCCGGTCTTCAGGAGTGATACCGAGGAGGAAGAAGAAATAGTTTATTCAGGGCTGCCCCAACGCAACAAGCCGGGACCGTCCACCCCTATTCTGGTCTTCGGCAACGACTCGGAAGATGAGGTCAATGCCGTATTCTCTGCTCGGCCATCGATACAAGCCTTCGCTGATGAAGATCAAATTTTGCAAGTTGCCATGGATCTGCAAGAGCATTACAAAGAGCTCGATGCACTTGAAACTTATAGTGTGCAAGAACTGCAGACATTCTATGTCCCCCCAGGTGAAAGGGTGAAAAGACAATCCTATTCTACCGATCCGGGAAAACCAAAGTGGAGAAAGAAAGCATGGTGCGGATTCTACACTTGACAGGCTCCAGCCCATCCGTTTGCCCAGATATTACACAGACGGATTAAAAAGACTATTGAGGCACCAAGGCGTACCCTTCAAACAGACTGCTCGACAAGCCCAGTTCTATAACAGGATCTGGAGCGTCCCCGGAACTCAAAGAAAGTTGCCCAACGGGAGGATGGAAACGATCGGGCTTGGATATGTTCAATCGAAGAAACGGGAGCGATTCCGCGGCTGCTACGTCATACATGACTTCGATGAAGAAGGAGATGCTATGTGGGAAGAAGCTAACCCTAAACCAAAACGAGCTCCCGCTGTGAAAATGCCAAGTCCGTTATTCGAAGAACAGATGGACAAGCTAATAAAAGAAGTGGGTCAAAAGGTCAGGGATGATCATAGCCGTGAAATGGCAATCTACGAGAAAGCCAGGACGCAGCGCCTCCTTCAGCAGGCTGCGGAATGTGACGATGCCCTTCGTCGCCAACCCGTCATACAAAAAACCCGACACAGAGGCAGAAATAAACCCAAGAATGGAAAAGGCGTTCGACAGCGACAAAGCGGGACCAAGAAACCACGCGATCGAGAATCGAGCAACCAAGATTCGTCTCTTATAAAGATGATGGGTCGAGCGTATTCTTTTTCCTAAGACAAGACAAGGAAGATACTTGATCTTATCATAAAACATCAGATGATTACCCTCCCGGAGTCCAAGCACACCGAGCAAGCAGGCTAGATCTCTCACCCGGATTATTGCTCTTATCACCGAGCGATAGGACATCTTCTCGAAGACTGCTTCATATTCAAAGACTGGGTAGAAGACCAGTATCAGCAAGGCAAGTTTGCTTTATCAGCAGTTGGAGGGTAACCCCGCCGCATAAGCATGAACCGAAAGTCACGAAAGCAGAGCCGGATCAACGTCGGTCTTGGAAGCGATCTCGTACCTGTCATGTGATAACGCTGTCAGAAGAAGAACCCGAGAATATGGATGACCTCCCCTGGTGCTTCGAAAAAAATGAAGATGAGTTGATCTCAGAATTTCCACCGGCGCCAAAAGAGCTGGAAGATAGGATACATACTACTACAGATAACCTCAAGAAAATTGACTTGGGAACGGCAAGTGACCCGCGGCCGACATTCGTCAGTGAGCTTTTGTCTGAAAAAAGGGTGGCCACGCTAAAAGATGTGCTCATGCAGTATAAAGACTGTTTTGCATGGAACTATTCTGAGATGCCCGGATTGGATCCAGAAATAGCCGTCTACAAATTGGCGATATCTCCGGACGGCAAGCCGATCAAACAAGCACCAAGAAGAATGCGGCTCGAGCTTGAAATGAGCATCAATGCCGAGGTCAAGAAGCCGATCGACTCCGGCTTCATCCAAGAGGTTCAGTATCCTGACTGGATCGCCAACATCATCTCAGTGATGAAGAAAAATAGGACGGTGCGCATATGCGTAGACTTCCGGGATCTCAACAAAGCTTGTCCGAAGGATGACTTTCCAGTATCGGTCACTAAGCTGATGATAGAAAATACGTCCACTCATGAAGTTTTCTCTTTCATGGACGGCTCATCAGGGTACAATCAAATAAAAATGCATCCCAAAGATAAAAAACATACAGCTTTCCGGACTCCCCTGGGAATATTCTGCTACAAGGTGATGCCTTTCGGTCTAAAGAACGCCGGTGCCACCTATCAGAGGGCCATGACGAAGATTTTCGATGACCTCATACATGAAATTGTCGAATGCTATATCGACGACCTCATAGTTAAAAGCAAATCATACGAGGAACATTTAGAGCATCTGAAGATCGTGTTTCAGCGCCTTCGGAAATACAATATGAAGATGAACCCTCTCAAATGCGCGTTCGGAGTTTCCTCGGGCAAGTTCCTAGGATTCTTCGTCCGACACCGAGGCATCGAGATAGACCCGTCGAAGATCAAGGCGATCATGGAAATGCCTCCTCCAAGGACTCTCAAGCAACTGTGGTCTCTCCAAGGAAAGCTCGCATATAATCGGCGATTCATATCCAATCTTTCCGGCAAGTGCTATCCATACAGTCACCTAATGAAGAAGGGAACCCCGTTCGCCTGGGATCGCAAATGCCAAAGTGCACTGGACGAAATCAAGCAATGCCTGCAGAATCCGCCAGTGCTGGCCGCTCCCGTTAGAGGAAAACCTCTCGTCCTGTATACAACAACCCTCAAAGGTTCCTTAGGTGCACTGTGGGCATAAGAGAACGACCAAGGGAAGGAGAGAGCCCTCTACTATTTGAGTCGAGTTCTCCTGGGGGCAGAAAACAATTACTCTCCCATTGAAAAACATTGTCTGGCGTTAATTTTCGCGATAACGAAGCTCAGACACTATACTTTGGCACATGAGGTCCATCTCATATCAAAGGTGGATCCTCTCAATTATTTGATGTCAAAGGCTATATTAACGGGACGGCTCGCTAAATGGGCCCTGCTCTTGATGGAGTTCTAACTTATCGTCCCCTCAAGGCAGTGAAAGGCCAGGCCATCGCCGACTTCCTCGCTGAGCATCCAATACCTGCCGATTCTCCTTTGAACTGCGAACTGCCCGACGAGTACGCGTTTGACACGATCGACGGGGAGAGAAGAGAATGATACCCAGTGGGAACTCTACTTCGATGGAGCATCTTCCATGAAGAAGTGCAAACAAAGCACCCCCATAATCAAATCTGGGGTAGGCCTCATCTTCATAACTCCACAAAGGGGGATAATGCGCTTCGCCTTCTCCTTAACAGAGCCGAGGACGAACAATGAGGCCGAATATGAAGCTTTGGTAGAAGGTCTTGAGATCGCCGCCGACATGGGAATTGAAAACCTCCTCATATACGGAGACTCCCAGCTGGTCGTTAGCCAAGTAAACGGTGACTATCAAACGTGCAAACCAGAGTTAGTAAAGTACGGCGAGAGAGTGCAACAACCGCTGACTCGAATCCTTCCTACACCCTGGAAAGCATACCGCGTGCGGAAAATAGCAAGGCTGATGCATTAGCCAAGCTCACTAAAGAACTGGCCGACGAGAACCTCGATGACGTGAGGATCGTTGTGCAAAGTCGTCGGGTTCTTGCACCGGCAAAAATATCTCCGGAGTCGTCCGAAGAAAAGGGAGCGACCTAGCAAACGACCCTGCAAATAAAAGACCAGGAAAAGGCTATGGATTGGAGAGAAGTCTTTATAGATTACTTCAAATCCCGTCGAACACCTGAAGATGCGTCTTCAAGACATCAGCTCATGAAATGAGCTCTATCTTTTGCCTTCGTCAATAATACGCTGTATAGAGATCATTTGATTATCTGTGGCTAAGATGCCTGGGACCTGAAGAAGCAAAGAGAGTTGTCCAAGAAACTCACGACGGACTCTGCGGTTCTCACCAAGCCGGGCTGAAGATGAAGCTGATGATCAAAAGGATGGGCTATTATTGGCCCACAATGATCCAAGATTTCCTCGAATACGCGAAGCAGTGCCAATCGTGCCAGATTCACGGGGACTTTATCCACCAGCATCCAAATTCGTTACATCCAATGGTGGCTAGCTGGCTATTCGAAATGTGGGGAACCGACATAATTGGGCCCATCGAACCAGCATCGTCCAGAGGACATCGGTTCATACTGGCAACAACCGATTACTTCTCTAAGTGGGCAGAAGCAGTACCACTAAGAGAAGTTAAGACGGAGAATATCCTCCATTTCTTCAAGACACATGTCATTTATTGGTTCGGCACTCCGTGACGGATTATCTCCGATAACGGGCCAGCCTATAGAAGCCACAAGATCAGCCGCTTCGCACTGCAACATAATATAGACTAGAGATACTCTTCGGTCTATAATCCCCGAGCTAACGGTCTAGCTGAGGCTTTCAATAAGACCTTGACGAAGATCATGAAAAAGACGGTGTCCAAGAATAAAAAGGACTGGCATGAGAGACTGCATGAAGCTCTCTGGGCGTATCGAACTACGTTCAAGACAGCCACGAACACAACGCCATATGCATTGGTATTTGGCACAGAAGCGGTACTCCCCCTCGAGATAGAGTTACCCTCTCTACGAGTGGCCGTTCACTACGAGATAACAGACGAAGAAAATACTCACCTTCGGCTTGAGGAGCTCGATGCCCTTGATGAAACCCGACTCATGGCTCAACAAAATCTCGAGGCTTATAAAGCAAGGATGACGCGCTCATACGAGAGATTGACTACGCCGAGAACATTCCGCCAAGGCGAACTCGTGCTAGTTGTCAAGAGAACTATGATCCCCAATCGTGCCAAGCGGGAAAATTCTAGCCGAACTATGAAGGCCCGTACATCATAGACAAAGTTTACCAGGGTGGAGCCTATCTACTCATGGACATGCATGGTGAAAGACCTTTCCGGCCAATAAACAGTCGATTCCTGAAAAAATACTACGCCTGACGAGTCACGGCCTAGGTCAACGATAGATGACGACGCCTATGTCCGCTCGCTATCTTCCTAAGCCCAAACTCTATAAGTAGTAACCGGCTACGGACCGAAACGTCCTTAATGTAAGTGCACGGCGGCGCCCCGGCCATCAATCTGAGGCCAAAATGCGGAAACGATAATTTACTTTAACTTTTGAACCGGCACCACCGCGCACTATAAACCCGGATCGGGCCATTAACATAGTCCTAGCAAACTAGAGAAGGGGTAGAGAGATATACCGAGCGATCCGTGTCCTTCGGTCTTCTTATCGTCGTCCCGATCTCCCCGCGGAATCTCCGGTCTTCATCTCCTCGTCGGAAGGGCACCACATCGCCGGGTTCTTTTACGGGCTCCCACCTCTGGACCGAGGCAACTCGGGCACGAAGTTGGCGAGCCGACGTGACCAAGAAGTGCTGTAGAATAGTGTGGAACTCTATGTCTCATAGGGTTTGAGGAAGTTGCCATTTGGTGGAGGAAATGAGATAAACTTTTGGAGATGGATCTTATGGGATTTTTGCTAGCCAAAAGAGATGAACAACCCCACTCAAGAATTTTGGACAACCCCCCTCTTCATTTGGCCGGCCATGACATCAAGAAAAATGAGAAGAGGGAGTAAGGAATAATACCAAGGGGGTGAGCCAAAAGAAAATCATGCAAGAGAGAGAAAAAGCTGATGATGATGAAATATATCATTACAACAAAATCCTCACTCCAAAACCCATCACTCATCTCATCACACAAAGTCAAGCAATGATGAGTGAAGAAGTCAAATGATGGTGCAACCATCATGAAGCAACAATATGCAAAGACCACCCTCCACAATGCTAATTTGCACAGTTGCAAATAAGCCCTCCTCCACTAAATTTCAGCCAAGGAAAGAAACAAAGGAAAATGGCCGAAACGGAAAAAAAACTGGCAACTTCAAAAAAAAACAGATCCCGTAATAAATTACAGGAAACCCCGCTACTGTATATACATACCCGCATTTGTATTTCGACCGAATACAAATACAATGCGACAAAATCTACACTGTACAATACTAGGATCCGGCTTAAACCAAAGCCCGCTAGTATTATCCGTCCGATTATGATGCGTGCAATACCGCACGTATATGATCGAACCCTGCCATATCTCCATACGGCCTCTACAGCGTTTCGCCCGAAACTTGAGAAAACGGTCTGTGGGGGACTCTAAAGACTCGTCAATACTTTGGTTGTGGATTTAACCACTAGCACGTCAGAGATATTAGCCATACGTAACGGGCTACTGGTATTGACCAAAAGGGACGTCGATGAGCGAACTCATCCTGACACCCTACTGAGCCTGTCAGCGACAATATCCGTACAGTCCGGTCCGTTCGTCTATGAGCATCGCATGGTGGGCCTAGGGGGTTGGTAAAAGTCAGACCCCCAAAAGCGGTACAAGTCGTGTCGGAGTGTAGCCCAGAACACCCTGAGATACTACCGGAATACCTACCAGTAAATCTCCTGCCTTGGCCAAGGACTTCGTGTAATGGCTCTCCTAGACACAACGCGACCTCACCCCCAATACCGGGAGAGACGAACCCCTGCAGATCCGCTCACTGCCTCCATGTGGCTCGGAACTGTACCCAACTAAAACCTGTTTGCACGTCTCCTTTGAGCATGGTAGGGTAGTAATCAAAGTACAGTGGGAACTCACACGAGACAAATGACGATCTCAGGTCGATGAACTAACCTGTACACATGTCACCAGGGAACTGCAATCAGACGTCAGGTATAAGACCAACTAGCATGTTCCCGGCGAGTCCTGTCCGGTGTACTCATAACCTAATGAGCACCTGTATACATCTTAGGTGAACCAACTGACACCAGTGGCTTGTGAGACCGGCCACCGCCCCTCGTCGGGGTCTCGACTGTATACACTAGTCTACTCTGGAGTATCGATGCCCTGTCTCGAAACTCCCACGACTAGGGACCTTTTAAGGATGTGCTTATAGACTACCAGCTCCCACGTATATGATCGCCCTCATACTGCTGGCAGTCAAGAAAGAATCCTAGGGGCTCTATCAACGCGCAATAGTGACCTGTAAGGTCACCTAAAGCAGCAAATGATGATAAAGATAAACCAGATAGCATACTATCATCTTGAGTAAGACTGTCCTATCGGGATAGGTCCTCCATCAATCATTGCAATCACGTGCCTGTGATCCAATAATTGACTCTGAGGGCACTATCTCCAACAATCTCCCACTTGCACTCAAGACTAATTATTGCGATGTCGCATACTCACAGCCTGTGTGATACCGAACACCCAACTCCTCTACTAATCAGTCTCACAAAACCAGTTTGCAAAACTAATGTGTTCGAGGAATAGCCTCAGTGAGTGGATCCGCCTTGAAGTTTCTTTCTATGTCTCTCTTTATCTCAAGTTCGCAGAGAAAGCCATCTCCCGAAATGAGCAATACCTGTCTTAGAATATGTCTGGATATCTGATGGGACCTAGCTCATAAATGAACTCCAAATCCAAACTTCTTAGACTGTATCGTCAATTGAACTTAATCAGTATCCTGCTTCATGCCTCCCTCAGTATCCTCTTGGACCACCTGTCCAAAATACTGCCCCTCGTCAGAAGGAAAACTATAACTCTGACAACCTCTCTGTCATCCATGTCACCTTGGAAGCCTGGAATGATAACCGTCTCCTGAATGAGGCTGATGTTATCATATCCCTAGAACATCCACTTATGTTCTAAAACTGCTTCCTAATGTTTCTCCAGGATTGGATTAATATCAACTTATTGCATCCACTGCAAAAACAACATCTGGTGTGGTACTCGACATCTCATGATTGACACAATCACCTAAGCAAGTGATCTGCCAATCATGCACATCCCTCTCCCCTTTAGTCTGTAAGACTCCTTTAGAGAGGGTGACTCCATCACCTGCAGGTATACTACCGTGCCAGGAGTCGTCCATTCTAAAACACCTTTAGAATGCTATCTAAGTACCCAGATTGGGACACTACCCAAATCTAGATCTAAAACCATAGATCTAGTAACTAGAATGCGTAATATTATATCCAAGCCCTATGTGGAAACCACTGTGTGACAACCAAAGTATAACCGATCGTAGTATAGGAATATCACTTCCTACTCTGTGTATGTCATCCAAATACCAGGACATCACACCCTACTACCTTCTTAACAGATCCATCCCCTATTCTGATGAAGTCAAACCTATGACTGTCATATCAGAAATAGATGATCTATCTCCGCTACATCTGCTTTAATCTATAAATAGACATAAGCCACTTGTCCACCAATGCTTCCGCTGCTCCCACTGACTACGACAACCCTCTGGCAGAGTCATATAGACATACACTTCTAAAACTAATTTAGAACGACGCTATATTCATCCTCCCGCCGGGTCTCACAGTCTGGAACAACATCAATGGCATGTCTGGGCAAACAAGAACCTCCCTGTCACCGTCCTTGAGGCTACCGGAGTACCCTTCGGGTTCCTGAGGTTACCCACCGTATCTGCGGAGTGGCCAATGGAATGTCAAGCCAGATTGAATCTTTAGGTTCCTATCAAACTTTCAGTAATCATTTGCGGTTCTGGAATCACTTCCAGTTCTACCATACTCCCACTACTGTTTTCTGAAAAAATCCATTTTTGTTAAAACTGTGGCGAGTCAAGAACAATATCACTATTGATCTTCCAGATGGTAGAAAGTCAACCCTCGTCATAGCCTGGGTCAACCCACAAATAGCCATTACAGAAACGTGCCTTGAGTTATCCAGAGTCTAGTTTTAAGCATAAGCCGGACAACTCCCCGTACCTTAACATCGTTAAGATATGAACCGTTCTATATCCAATATAGAACCAGAGGCACTGATTTAATTGAACCAGATTCAAATCATGCAGCTGTCTCCAGTGCATGTAAACTAAATGGAAGGAGGCCGATCAGCGTTACTCAACTTAGGAGTACTTCCAATTATGAGTAACCTGAAGGAGATGCAAGTTCTCTTAATCATTACTATCAACTGAATACCATACACAAGTATCTACATCTTCGATCACCTTGAAGAATCTCGATACTTGCAATATCTGGTTCTCTACTTTAATCTTATACTTATAACTTCTCAAAACTCAGACCTTGTGTTTTGATTGATAGAGTATGTTCGTGTTCAAGTTTAGTTTTAAATACCGCAATCAAGACGGTTTCGCTTGTAGCTAGCCGGTTGAGTATGGGTCGTCCGCAGGGAGATGGGAGTCTTTTTCTATGTGCTTTAACGAGTTAGGTCCAGTTTTTCAGATTTTGTTTGTAGTTATCTAAGTGTTGAGTTGATATTTAAAGAGAGCATGTTAGGGTTAGGATTAGGTTAGTTTGAGTTAGGAGTCTCCACATCTTTCGTTGCCCCTCTTAATATCGGTGTTACGGTAATCGGCAACAACGGGGATTAGCACGACTAGGAAGGACTTTGCGAGTATAAGCTAGGCTTTCCAACGCATAAGTCTTCCTTTTGGTGCTTGTCCGTCCGTTCTTGGCTCTTAGCCATAACCTCCGGTTAATTCAACCACAACCGGTCTCACTACGGAATCACCGCTATCATGTAGGATAGGGTGCCGTAAGGAGTGGATTGTGGTTCAATTAACGGGAGTCGATTTAAGCTGTTGGGCAAGGAAAGAGTGAGAGAGATTTCCTTCTCTCAAACTTCCCTTATCCTACCCTAACAAGTATTAACTACTCACACATGATAAGGAAAAACAAAACAAAACAAAAGAGGAAGATAGAAAGAAGGAGATTAGAAGAATACGACTAACTATTTGCGACCTCACTTTGGCGAGGATCGAGCGTAAGTATCATTGTCGTATGAATGATAAAGAAAAAGAGAGAAGAAAGAAACAACAAGGAAATAACAATAACTACTTAACGAATTAAAATTACAACAATTAACAAAGTAAAGAGACAAGCATGATAATAAATGATTCTTCTTTATTCATCACTCTTCACTCAAAAGCTCACTACAAGTTTAATGGAGAAGAGGTGAGAAGAGGAAGAAGAAAAACACTAAACCTAGGCAAAAATGAAAATACAAGAATGGACCCCTTCCTTCACAAAGTTCTGGGCTATTTATAGGCCAAAAAATGAAAACCTAGGGCAACCACCAGAACCCAGATACAAAGACCAAAATACCCCCTAAAAGTTTCTGTCTGCGGCGCCAGTACGGCCGCGGATCCGCGGCCTAGACCCCTCTTTGGCCGCGGATCCGCGGCCATATGGATGAGTTAGGGTGTGGGCTTTTTGGTACTTTCCTGATCTTCTGTGCACTTCAGTATGGCATATGTGTTTTCTGAAAATACTTTCACATTTCTTCCAGAATTTCTGTTGAGGAAAGGTGGACTTTTTGTGGATGTTTTTGTCATGATTGCCTCGAGCTCGGCGTAGATTTCTTGGAATTTGTTGTTGCCATTGAGCCTTGTGCATGAAGGTGACATTGATTTGACATTTTTGTCTTCCTAAACTGGTATCTGGCAACATACGGATGAAGAGCGGAGACCGTGTTTTATCTGTGGTTGGCAGGAACCCGGATTTTGTCGTGTTTTTCATGAATTTCACCGTTTTAGAACCGAGAACCTGTATCCCGCAATTGACTAGCAAACACGGCTCAAGAGTATCTACCGATATGCAATATGATAAAAATTGGGCGGTATGAAAATGCAAAAATCTGATATGAACAAATACCCCCAAACTTATCCTTTGCTCGTCCCGAGCAAAGCCCATTTATTCACAAAAAATTTCCTAACCTCACTTTCGCAGGGAACGCGATTGCACTGAGCATGTGCAACAAGCCGTTAAACCTCTAGGTGTCCCTAGTAGGAGGAGTGTTGTCTCCTGAGGGTTTTCAGCGGATACTACCCACAAAATCCGGTCAAGTTGGTTTTGTAAAATACTAAGATTCAAACCCTAAAGTTTTGTTTTAGAAAATAACAATTCTATAATCCTAAGTCTAGACCATCGAACCTTTATTTTTCACACCTCGCATCTTATTTAACTAAAGATTTTATATGTCTTTACGTGCAGTGCAAATAGTGTTGTTAAGTTCCAGAAGGATCGATTAAAGTCATCATGTCGCACAATAAAGCCCAGATAACAATTTTAAACAGATCACCTAAGTTTTATAAAGAGTTAAGCATTTTTCAAGTTTCGTTTTCCAGTAAGGTTTCAATTTCAGAATTTCTATCTTCCATAACAGGAAACTAAGTCGTATTTTTCACTCCACCTTTTTCTTGTTTTCATTTCATACACACCTCTGTGAATGTGCAATAGTCTTTATCATAGAATAAAACCTTCATATCTCCGCTAAATTTTTTATAAAAGCCTGTCTTTTATCAAGATTATTCTCACATAAAGAACCGTTAGGAATTTTAACTCGGAGAGAATACTTGCTTGACTTTGTTTTAAAACTGGACTTTCTAGGCTTCTTAGCGAGCTTTGGGCCAATGCACCCAAACCAGTTGGTTTTAGGGTATTAGGTGTAGAAACACCCCGGCGGACTTAATTACTCAAGTTACCTAGGTCCAAAAACAAAAGACAGTTTGGCGTGAAAATCAGATGATTTAATACGAACGGAGATATAACCGGCAGTTCAATTATTTTTTTGGATAAAAGACGTGTTTAGTGGGTTTGGTGTGTAATCATTCCAATCAAGTTTCCGATGGGTTGTTTTTCAGACTTAGCTCCAATTACGGCATCAATAACATTCCTTCATATTCGCTTTACTTCATAAACTATTCTTGACATTACTTATTTCAGAACAAACCTATTTGATCCTCAGAAAATCATTTATCTGTTTAAAAGTTTAAACATGAAAGACTTGTCATCTAATTCCCAAAATCTTACGACACGTGTAGTGTGATGTAAAGACGTATATCAGCTATAGTTAACTTCAAAGGAGAGTTATCTTTCAGGTTTTCAAAATCCAAACATAAGATTTAGTTATTCCTATTTTTTCAAACAAAAACCGTCGAATGTTGAATCAGAGTTCTTCCACAAGCTAACTTGACAAAAAAGTTTTTATATTTTTTTAGAAAATTTTCAAATTTTTATGGATTTTATGGATATTAATATGCAGATGCAAAATATACATATGAATGCGAAGGTAAGAAATGCGTACCGAGTGTACCCCCAAACTTGAATTGGACAGTGTCCTCACTGTCGTTGCATGAAGAGATCATTTGAAGGGTCAAAATTGTCGGTTAGCGATACACAAATTTTTATTTGTTTTTGTTTTTAAAGAAAAGAAAAAGAATATACACAAATATATACAAAATGGTTTGTACATACCCCCAAACTTATTTGGAACAGTGTCCACTGTTCTTGGCTGGATAACCGAAGTTTGGAGGTAGGCAGAGGAAGATCATTCAGGGTAAACCGGCTCCTGTAGGAACAGGAGCTCCTCTGTTGGTTCGGCGCTAAGGTACGGTTTGCATCGGTGTCCATTTACTTTGAAAAGATAACCGTCCTTAGGATTTTCCAAATCCACAGCGCCCTGCGGATACACATTCCGCACAAAATACGGCCCTTTCCAGCGAGATCTGAGCTTTCCAGGATGGAAGTGAAGTCGGGTGTCGTAAAGCAGTACCTGCTGACCAGGTACGAAGGTTTTGCGCAAAAGGTGTTTATCGTGAAACACCTTCGTTCGATTCTTAACGACAACCGCGTTATCGTAAGCCTCATCCCTAAGCTCGCTTAGTTCGTTCAACTGCAGCTTCCGATGGCTGCCCGCATCCTCAAGAGACAGATTCAGCTCTTTTATCGCCCAAAATGCGCGATGCTTTATTTCGACAGGAAGGTGGCAGGCTTTTCCGTACACAAGCCGATAGGGAGACATGCCAAGGTCGGTCTTATAAGCGGTTCTAAATGCCCAAAGGGCATCAGTGAGTTTTAGAGACCAATCCTTACGGTTCTTGGAAACCGTCTTCTCCAGTATCTTCTTGATTTGCCGATTTGAAACTTCGGCCTGCCCGCAGGTTTGGGGGTGGTAGGGCGTAGAAAGCTTATGATTAATGGAGTATTTCCGCATCAAGGCCTCGAAAGTCCTATTGCAGAAATGACTTCCATTGTCGCTAATGATCGCTCGGGGGTGCCCAAACCGGGAGAAAATGTTTTCTTTAAGGAACCTAACGACAACCTTGTTGTCGTTAGTTCGGCTGGGCACAGCCTCGACCCATTTAGAAACGTAATCAACAGCTAGAAGGATGTACAAGTTCCCAAAAGAGCTGGGAAACGGCCCCATGAAATCTATCCCCCAAACATCGAAAATCTCCACAACCAAGATCGGTTGGAGCGGCATCTCGTTCCTCCGGGATATCCGGCCCATGTGTTGGCACCGGGAGCAAGTCTTGCAATAGTCATGAGCGTCTTTGAAGAGTTGTGGCCAGTAGAAACCACATTGCAAGATCTTCTCAGCTGTCTTTCTGGGCCCAAAATGCCCGCCACACGCTTGATCGTGGCAAAACGACAGCACACTCTTGAATTCCTCATCAGGGACACACCGACGAATAATCTGGTCGGGACAGTACTTGAACAAGTAAGGTTCGTCCCAGTAAAAGTGTTTTACTTGGGATAAGAAGCGAAGTCTGTCCTGACTCGACCATTCAGTCGGTAGTAATCCCGTGGCCAAATAGTTCACAATATCTGCGAACCAGGGTTCGCACGATACTGTCAAGAGCTGTTCATCCGGGAAAACGTCGTTGATCGGGATTGGAAGCGAAGGCGAAGAAGGAAGTCGTGAGAGATGGTCGGCAACTACGTTTTCACATCCTCGTTTGTCCTTAATGACAAGGTCAAACTCTTGAAGCAAGAGGATCCAACGTATTAACCGAGATTTCGCATCTTTCTTCGCAAAAAGATGGCGCAGAGCAGAATGGTCAGTGTAGACAATGACTGGAGAGCCGATGAGGTAGGGCCTGAACTTTTCTAAAGCAAATACAACAGCTAAGAATTCCTTCTCAGTTGTTGTATAGTTGAGTTGGGCGTCGTTCAGGGTTCGGCTTGCGTAATAGATTACATGCGGCATCTTGTCGATGTGTTGTCCAAGGACAGCACCAATGGCAAAGTCGGATGCATCGCACATAATCTCAAATGGGTGCGTCCAGTCAGGTGAAGAGAGAACGGGAGCAGAAGTGAGTGAGCGTTTCAGTGACTCGAAGGCAGTCACACAGCTCGAGTTGAAGTCGAATGGTGTATCCTTGGCCAGCAAAAGAGTCAAGAGCCTAGCAATCTTGCTAAAGTCCTTGATAAACCGTCTATAGAAACCAGCATGGCCAAGGAAGGCTCGGATATCTCTGACGCATCGGGGAGGAGGCAGATTGGAAATGACCTCAATCTTTGCTTTGTCAACCTCTATGCCATTTTGCGAGATGATATGTCCTAAGACAATACCTTCGCGCACCATGAAGTGGCATTTCTCCCAGTTCAAAGTGAGATTCTTGTCCTTACATCGGGTAAGGACAGCGTCAAGATGCAGCAAACACTCGTCAAAGGAGTCGCCGAAGATGGAGAAGTCATCCATGAAAATCTCCAGAAATTTTTCCACCATGTCAGAGAAAATTCCCATCATACACCGCTGGAAGGTAGCGGGCGCATTGCATAACCCAAAGGGCATGCGTCGATATGCAAACGTGCCGAAAGGACAAGTGAAAGTGGTCTTGTCCTGGTCTTTTTCGGCGATGGGGATTTGATTATAGCCGGAGTAGCCATCAAGAAAGCAGCAGTACTCGTGTCCGGCCAATCGTTCAAGCATCTGGTCAATGAAAGGTAGCGGAAAGTGGTCTTTCCATGTTGCGGCGTTGAGTTTTCTGTAATCAATGCAAACTCGCCACCCAGTTTGGGTGCGAGTAGGAATTAACTCGTTCGCCTCGTTAGTGATGACCGTGATGCCCGACTTCTTGGGGACAACATGAATGGGGCTAACCCACTGGCTATCAGAGATAGGGTAAATGATACCACTATCTAGACATTTGACGATCTCCTTCTTCACAGCCTCCTTCATGACTGGATTAAGACGTCTTTGTGGATCCCGGGCTGGTTTGGCATCATCCATCAGATGAATGTGATGCTCAACGATCAGGGGACTAATCCCCTTGATGTCCGCCATGGACCAGCCAAAAGCTTGCCTGTTGCTGTGCAAGACCGCGAGAAGGGCTTTCTCTTGCTCGGGAGCTAGAGAAGCCGAGATGATGACAGGAAGGGTCTCGTTCTCACCTAAGTAAGCATACTTGAGGTGAGACGGCAAAGGCTTGAGTTCGAGCGTTGGAGGTGAAATGATGGAAGGCAAGACTGGTGCAAAGGTCTCGAACTCAAAGGACTCCAGCAAAGGTTCAAAGCGAGTGTAAGCAACCGAGTTGGATGGTTCAGGTAACTCATCCGGAAAGTCGAAAGATTCAAACTCGGGTTGTGCGCGGCTAAGATCGTTCAAGAACGTGAAACACTCGTATTCGTTGTCGGGCGCAGAAACAGCAGCAGGTTCGAAGAGAAACGCACTAGTGGCGTCGAGATTATCGTGATCAAACAGAAACTCCTCGAATTCACACTCTTCTGGGGTGATCTCCTGGATCGAGCAGACGTCCAGTATATGAGTATTAGGTTCGGCGGGCTGATTCCCCAACCTAAAAATGTTGAGTTCAATCGTCATATTTCCAAAAGAGAGGTTCATCGAACCATTGCGACAATTGATCACAGCATTTGAGGTTGCGAGAAATGGTCGACCGAGTATCACCGGAATTTGATTCCGGGGGTTAGCTACAGGCTGTGTATCTAATACAATGAAGTCAACGGGGAATATGAAGTCCCCGACTCTTATCAACACATCCTCTAGCTCACCCCTAGGGTGGGTGATCGATCGGTCGGCCATTTGGAGAGTGCAGTGTGTGGGTTTCAACTCTCCGACGCCTAATTGCTCGTATGCTGAATACGGAAGCAGGTTAACACTGGCACCAAGATCTAATAGTGCGCGGTTGATGTTCTTATCCCCAATAGTAATAGAAATCGTAGGACAGCCAGGGTCCTTCCGTTTTTGTGGTAAAGATTGGGTAAGGGCATCACTCACAGCACTAGCCAAGAAAACTTTCTTGGGTACCTGAGACTTCCTCTTTTTCGTGCACAAGTCCTTTAAGATTTTTGCGTAAGACGGGACTTGTTGGACAGCATCTAAAAGAGGAATATTAATGTTAACTTGCTTAAATAACTCCAGAATCTTCTCTATTTGTGGATTTTGTTTGTTAGACCTCAACCGGTTTGGAAATGGAACATTTTGAAAATTGGTTGAGTCTAAAGCTGGAGGAGGAGATTGTGGAGTTGGAACGGATCCCAGAATAGGTGTCTTCGTGGAGTGAGAAGTGGGTCCGTTCAGAGCAGAAGAAGAGGAAGGAGAGCCTTGTGAAGAACGGAGAATAGGCTCAGAAGACGAAGAAGAAGAAGAAGAAGAAGCGGCGGCCGGGGCGTCATCGTTGAGTCGTTTGCCAATGTTGTTTTGCAGCATCCTTTCCGATCTCAGTGTGGTCACGGCACTCACATTATGGTTTTGTTGTTCAAGAGCAACATGTGCATTATGTGGGTGACCGGGATTTGGAAGTGGCTGGGACGGGAGCTTCCCCTTCTCTCGCTCGCTTAAGGCCGCGTTCAGCTGTGCAATCTGGGCCTCGATGGTCTTGATGCTTTGCCCGTGTGCGGCTGTGTGTTGCACTAAGGATTGAATGGAAGACTGGATGTTGGCGGTGGATTGAGTCGATTGTTTAACAAACGCCTCCAGACTTCGCTCGAGCGAGGAAACCTTATCATTGTTTGACGGAACAAAGTTGTTTGGTGGAAAAGAATTGTTGGGTGCAAAGTTGTTCGTCTGGTTTTGGAAAGGTTGGGGTTGGAAGGGCTGCTGATATTGATGCTGAGTTTGTTGTTGCGCTTGTTGTTGCGGTGGAGGGGCCCTTTGGAAATTGTTGCCCTGGAACTGATTCTGATTCTGATTCCAGGCGAAATTAGGGTGGTTCCTCCAACCGGGATTGTAGGTGGAAGAGTATGGATCATTCCTCGGTCTTTGCTGGAATGCAGCATTAACCTGATCCTGTCCTTGCGAGGGTGGATTGTAAGGACACTCTTCGGTCAAGTGGGAAGGATCGGAACAACAAGCGCAGATGGTACGAAGGGGGAGAACAGGGGCAGGGGCAGGAGAAGAAAATTTGCTTTCTATCGCTTCAAGCTTTCTCGTTATTGCAGCCATTTCAGCTTTCATCGCAATAGAGACGTCAAGTTGGTGGATTCCTACCCTAGACTGACCGGTAGAAGTGTAGGTAGAAGAAGAAGAAGTCGGTCTGGTGCTCTCCCACTGTAGTGTTTGCTCCGCAAGGTCGTCAAAGAACTGCCACGCTTCCTCGTCAGATTTCGATAGGAAGTGGCCCTGACAGATGGTTTCCAGCAACTGCTTCGTTGCTGGGTTCAGTCCCTCGTATAAGGTTTGGCAGAGCTGCCATTTCTCTATACCGTAGTGAGGACACTGAACAAGAAGGTCTTTGTATCGGTCAAAGCACTTCCAGAAGGGTTCAGAAGGAAGCTGGGAGAATTGGTTGATTTCATTTCGAATCCTTGCGGTCTTATGATTTGGATAGAATTTTTTCAGAAACGCTTTAACAAACTCGTCCCAGCTGGTGATTGAGTGGGAGGCGGTGCTATACAGCCATTTTTCAGCGAGATCGCATAAAGTGAACGGAATGACCCGTAGACGTATAGCATCGTCCGACAGCTGGGTGGTTTTCATCATGGCACAGACGTTTTGAAATTTGTTGATGAAAATATAGGCATCTTCAGATTCAAGCCCATGAAAACGTGGAAGCATGTTGATGAAATGGGGCTTAATTTCAAAGTTGTCCCCATTGGCCGGAGGAAGAGAAAGGCACGTGGGAAGTGCAGAACGGGTGGGATAGAAACGATCCTGGAGCGCGATTCGCTGCGGCGCTACAACAGGCGGAGGTGGTGGGAGATTGGTCTCCGTAGGAGGTGGAGCCAATCCAGCGGTGTGTAGGGTTCCTAGGCACCCTAATGAGGTCTCACAAGATATCAACCATGCCAATATAAAATTTTACGGTGCCTACAAACCCTAAACTACGGATCGTTTGCTAGAAAACTAGGCGAAAAGATAACTAGTTAACAATTAACTAATGTGAAAACGGAAATACAACCTTTGTAGATCCGGTGCTTCACCTCCATAGCTCCGCAACGAAGTCATCTCCGCTGTCCAAAAGGAATCCGGGCTCTAGAGTCGGCTTCGTCGGAGAAAAAGTGAGCTAGGTCGTCGATGTCCATGCCGAAGATGATCTACGTCGAGGCATCGCTAAATCAAGCTCCACCTTCACCAAGCCCTAAAAACTTGTGAAGGAAACACACTCTACTACTTGGCAAGAGGTAGAGGATGAAGAAATAGGAAGTGGGTAGACTTTAGAATTGGATTTCTCACTCTTTATCATCAATCACCATTGATGAAGAAAGCTTTTTCTTCCTTGCTCATGAAGAAGAAGAAGAAAGAAATATATGATAAGTTAATTAAAAAATAATAGAAAAACAAATACTTATCATATCATAAACTATAGTCAAGTGTAGAGAATGAATCATAGTTAGTGGGAATGGTTAGGGTTAAGGATGAGATAAGAATGGTTGACTTGATCAAAGCTTCATGAAGCTTCAACTAAACTCCAAAACTAGCAACCATTCTTTTCTTTTCTTTTCCAAAATGAATAAACAAATAAATGAATAAATAAAGGAAATAAAACCCTAGCCATTCTTTTAACCATGGTTTAATTCTTTGCACTTAACCAAGTAAACATGTATCATCAAACATGATACAATCAAGTGCACAAAAATATATCGCATATATAATGCGCACATCCGAGTGAGAAAATCCATATAAAGTCAACCAATACTAGTTAATGCAAAGTAATATATCAAATATATAATTATACATTAAATCATTAAATCAACACTTGATTTAACGATCCGGTCATATCGCATATAACCGACTAGTATCCTATGTATCGGTTTATCGAATCAATCCTTGATTCGATAACTGGGTTATATCGCATACAACCATTCGACACATTCATCGCGAGAATGAAATACGGTATCACATACTCGCATTATTCTCGGTCCCGCACATATCTCATATGCGCTCCTATTTCGTTTCGCTTGAGCCAGGAAACCTCTGTGTAGGACTCTAAAGACTCGTCAATACGCCGGCAGCAGATGATGATCATATCAAACACCCACAAGCCGCAAGCGGTCTGCTAAACGTAACGGCCACCCGGGTATTGAGCGATCTGAAGATCGACGAGCAAGCCCGCTCACACTCCAGTGAATCCAACCAGTAACACTACCGTACAGTCCGGTCTGATCGTCTGATATGTCGCATATCTCGCCTAGGGGTGGTAAACGTCAGACCCCAATAGCTCGATAAGTCGTGTCGATATGAGGTCTATAACTGTTCGAGAAACTACTGGTAACACTTACCAGTAAATCTCAGCAACCCTGGCCAGGGATTTCCTGTTATAGCCAATCGAACACAGCGCAACATCAACTCCCTATACCGGGAGAGACGAATCCCCTCCTATCGCTCATTGCCTCCATGTGACTCGGGACTGTACCCAAAAACCACCGTTTTGCACGCCCTCTTGGACGTGGTAAGATGGAAATCAAAGCACAGTGGGAACCACACAAGACTCTATGACGATCTCGGGTCAACAGACTACTCTGTACCAGTGTCACCAGAGAACTGCCATCTGACGTGAGGTATAATACCATCTGGGAGTTCTCGGCGAGTCCGTCCAGTGTACCCAGTCTCTACTGAGCACCCGTATATCATCTCTGATGTCAAACACCAATGGATATGGGATCATCCATCGCCCATCTTTATGGGTCGAGAAGGTATACGCTAGTCTACTCTGGTATATCGATGCCCCGTCTCGATACACCCACGACTAGGGACTTTGAAGGATGTACTTATGGACTACCATGTCCCCACTAGTATGATCCGCATCATAGTCCAGGTAGTCAAGTACAGATCCTAAGGGCTTTACCAACATGTAACAGAGAGACAATCAGTATACACGTTAAGGTAAAGTGTAACCAGATAGCATACTATCATGTCGAGCAAGAAAGTCCTCCCTATATACGTCCTAGCATCCACTACAATATACATCATATGTACAGTAATGGCCTCTAGGGCATACATATAACTAACACGGTGGTCAAAGAGATGTTCGGATTAAATCCCGACATCGCGGAGGAAGAGGTTGGTGAAGGTGAAGTTGAAGGTGAAGATGTGTGAACAGAATTCCGGTCAACGTCGGAGTTGGCCGGCAAAGGAAGGGGTGAAAGAGGAGTGGACGGAGTATCGACTTCGGAGTCGATCGCGTAGTCGGTAGCGACTAACGTAACGCGGACTAGACGGGCGCTAGTGTCCCGAGTCTAAGCGGACATACACTAAACGAGTTTAGTATAGTCAAAGCGAAGAAGGTGAGGGTAAGAAAACGTCAATGGAGAAAGGCGATGGGTGGTGGGTGAAAATGGATTTGGCGACAAAAGGGCAAGTTTTTATAAAAGTTTTTGATTTTTTTCTTTCTTTTTTTTTTAGAAAGATTTTTACAGAAATATGTACGGAAATACGGCTTAAGCAATCACAAACAAGATATGCACAATCACACCTAGATCTAGGGTAACCTAGGTCTACTAGACCTGCTCCTGAACTTGATTGTCGAAGTTAAACAGTGTCGAGAAACGGGCTTAAAAATACACTGATCACGAGGCCAGGTAAGTGCAGAGATAAGGGGAGGTTGTCCAACGCTTTCGCGAAGTTCCTTAATTAAATAACCCTTTCTCTTTCGGCGGTTGCGCCTTTAACACTTTCCTAGACACCCCGTAAACAATATACGGTTAAGCGAGGTTCTAAACAAGGTTTATCTTCTCCTAATGAGCGCGAAGTCCTTAGGGCTGAAGTCTAGTATTTTTTAATTTACAATGGACAATGCATATGCTTTAGTGATTTTTGGGGTCCTGGGAAGGGTGATGAAATCCCCACCCAATCTGGATTGGTTTCAAGCCCCTTAAGTCCGTATTAAAGAATGCAAAGTGGTAACAAATCAACTGCAAACAATTTTTATTTGCGGCGCAAAGAATCCTGCACAAGAACAGTTTATTGGAAGGGGGAGAAGAATTTGCGCAAAGAAGGCTGCAGAAAACACAGTTCAGTGGAGTTCAGAGGAGTGGAGAGGAGCAGAGAGACTTACAGAGAAAAGATGGCAGCCCAAGGGCACCAAGTGGCCGCGGATCCGCGGCCTAATCCCTCTATTGCCGCGGATCCGCGGCAGGAAGGGAAGATTGGGACATCATTTTTCTTGAGCTTGCTGTTTTGGGTGTCCTCTGCTTGTCTGGATGTACTGAATGTTTACTTGCTCACTGTACCTGCTCCAGATCTTGACAGTAGACCGTTAACTTCGTTTTGTCCGTCGCGGTGTAGCCGCGAAATGTGGGTCTATCTTCCCACGTCTTTGGCACTGTACTTGAACTCCGTATTATCCGGCGTCTTTGGCGTCGATCTTGAACTTCGTATTTTCCTGCACACTTGCACAAAAACTAATCAAGAATAACAAGATGGTTTTTTACAATGTATATTTTTTTCGTTTTTTTTTCTTTTATACTTACAAATTAACCCGAAATTACACAAGGAAATAAACTACCGTCTCCCCGGCAACGGCGCCATTTGATTGATAGAGTATGTTCGTGTTCAAGTTTAGTTTTAAATACCGCAATCAAGACGGTTTCGCTTGTAGCTAGCCGGTTGAGTACGGGTCGTCCGCAGGGAGATGGGAGTCTTTTTCTATGTGCTTTAACGAGTTAAGTCCGGTTTTTCAGATTTTGTTTGTAGTTATCTAAGTGTTGAGTTGATATTTAAAGAGAGCATGTTAGGGTTAGGATTATGTTAGTTTGAGTTAGGAGTCTCCACATCTTTCGTTGCTCCTCTTAATATCGGTGTTACGGTAATCGGCAACAACGGGGATTAGCACGACTAGGAAGGACTTTGCGAGTATAAGCTAGGCTTTCCAACGCATAAGTCTTCCTTTTGGTGCTTGTCCGTCCGTTCTTGGCTCTTAGCCATAACCTCCGGTTAATTCAACCACAACCGGTCTCACTACGGAATCACCGCTATCATGTAGGATAGGGTGCCGTAAGGAGCGGATTGTGGTTCAATTAACGGGAGTCGATTTAAGCTGTTGGGCAAGGAAAGAGTGAGAGAGATTTCCTTCTCTCAAACTTCCCTTATCCTACCCTAACAAGTATTAACTACTCACACATCATGATAAGGAAAAACAAAACAAAACAAAAGAGGAAGATAGAAAGAAGGAGATTAGAAGAATACGACTAACTATTTGCGACCTCACCTTGGCGAGGATCGAGCGTAAGTATCATTGTCGTATGAATGATAAAGAAAAAGAGAGAAGAAAGAAACAACAAGGAAATAACAACAACTACTTAACGAATTAAAATTACAACAATTAACAAAGTAAAGAGACAAGCATGATAATAAATGGTTCTTATTTATTCATCACTCTTCACTCAAAAGCTCACTACAAGTTTAATGGAGAAGAGGTGAGAAGAGGAAGAAGAAAAACACTAAACCTAGGCAAAAATGAAAATACAAGAATGGACCCCTTCCTTCACAAAGTTCTGGGCTATTTATAGGCCAAAAAATGAAAACCTAGGGCAACCACCAGAACCCAGATACAAAGACCAAAATACCCCCCAAAAGTTTCTGTCTGCGGCGCCAGTACGGCCGCGGATCCGCGGCCTAGACCCCCCTTTGGCCGCGGATCCGCGGCCATATGGATGAGTTAGGGTGTGGGCTTTTTGGTACTTTCCTGATCTTCTGTGCACTTCAGTATGGCATATGTGTTTTCTGAAAATACTTTCACATTTCTTCCAGAATTTCTGTTGAGGAAAGGTGGACTTTTTGTGGATGTTTTTGTCATGATTGCCTCGAGCTCCACGTAGATTTCTTGGAATTTGTTGTTGCCATTGAGCCTTGTGCATGAAGGTGACATTGATTTGACATTTTTGTCTTCCTAAACTGGTATCTGGCAACATACGGATGAAGAGCGGAGACCGTGTTTTATCTGTGGTTGGCAGGAACCCGGATTTTGTCGTGTTTTTCATGAATTTCACCGTTTTAGAACCGAGAACCTGTATCCTGCAATTGACTAGCAAACACGGCTCAAGAGTATCTACCGATATGCAATGTGATAAAAATTGGGCGGTATGAAAATGCAAAAATCTGATATGAACATGTTTCCACGAAACACATGTCTAAGAACTAGAGAAGTCACAAGTAAACAGAATATAGTGCGAGGACCAACCCCTCTGTCCTAATGGACACTGGACAACATACAATACTCTGTATAAGTTCTTTGAGTCTAATAACTCATTCCTTGTGTATCGTAGGTTGAAAACTGTACCTATGGTTAAGAAGAATTACACCGCTGTTTAATACTCCTTACCTAACCATCCACTGATATAGGTAAATGTCATGGACATAATTTCAAAAAGGTATATCTCACTCTATAAAAATAGACGTACAGATGTATCAATTTGAAATTGGTGCATAACGGCGGATATTCAAAACCAAATATTTGCCGTCCGGCAAACAACCCAGGCGATTTCCTCAAATATCACCGATTACAACGAATCCCGATATAATGAGGATGATCACCTAATTCCCAATAACTTACTCCCACTCATCATCTGTAAAACCATACAGATGTGAGAATCATACTTGGTAAATACATACCCTGGAGCAAGGGCTAATTAGGAAATCAGTTTTCTTTTAACAGTACACAGTGAAACTGAAACATTGAAATGTTTCGTAGGGGTATCCGGGTATTCCTAGTAATGCCTCTTCCATTATCCAGATTCACAACTTTAAACGTATAATTCTTTGCCATCTCTCCAAATCCCTTTATATGTCTTTAGTTATTACCTTCTGTACACCCTCTTAGGCTAAATGGTTTTCTTCCTTCCCTACCGTTTGGCACCAGCCTATGGTTTGGAAGAAGACTATCCAATAAGCATAATGGGTGTACTGTCCTAATCCTAGGAGCACTCGCAATGCGAGAGAAGGTGAAGATAAAAGACAACTGAATAAACCTTATTCCTATTTCTCCTGAACCAGAATCCATCCCCGAACTGGAACAAGTTCCTTTCGAGTTCGTATATAACCATACGATGGAGTATCCAATAAACTGTGGATCTTCGTAGTGATACGGAGTGTCCTGGAGAAATACAAAGGTGATTCAGGATTGGCGAAGAAATACTTGGTTTGGTCGTGAATAGTAGTCGCAATTTACTTTGCCCTCTTATTAATCCCTTGATATGTCTTTACTTAATACCTTCTGTACACCATCGTTATGCTAATTGGTTTTCTTCATTCCTTACCGGTAGGCACCTACCTGCCTATGGTTTGGAAGAAGACTATCCAATTTGCGTAATAGGTGTACTATCTCCTAAACCAAGGAGTACTCGCAATCTGAGAGAAGGTAAAAGGAAAAGACAACTGAATAGTCCTATTCGTTTTCTCCAGAACCGGAAACCATTCTCGAATAAATTCCTTCGAGTTCGTATATAACCATACAATGGTTTTATACAATGGAAGTGGACGTTCGTAGTAATACGGGGTGTCCTGGAGAAAAGGGTAAAAGTAGGAGTGGCAATGAGGTTTGCAACTCTGACAATCCAAAAGCCAGAGTTTAAGAAGGTTCGGTTAATTTTGGTCACTGAGTCATAGTCAAGGGTCGGGTCATGGTCGCTGCTGAAGAGAGAGAGAAAAGAAACACTCGGCGTGCATTCTAACCTAGATCAGAATGGTTATCACTTTATCTAATCTGGAAACCTCCCACTGTAACGTCAAATTCTTCTCCAAACCTGAAAGAAGAATTAGTCGGGATCACCCGAGGAGTAAACCAACTCATCAGTGGGAATCGGGATCCAACTATCATCGCATGATAACATGATGGAATCCGCTCACGTTATCACACTCCAGAAGGTATGCGCATATCTGGCAAGTTTCAGTTTCTTTAGAAACTCCCGATATGGATTTTACCCCATGCTCTTATGACCTTGATTTTGGCCAACAAATCATAAGTCACATGTCAAGTTCTACCCATCATTCTCCAGGTTGATTTGAACCCACCCGTACCTACCCTTGACTTTGTCCAACAAGGCAGTACGACTGTCCTAAACCAACGCATCTATCTACGCTGCATATGAATACCCAACAGCTACCAAACACTGTGCCTTGACTTTGGCCAACAAACACAGCTTCAATACTATTGACTATCCATATGAAACGACGGAGGGCTACGAATGGTTTCTGGTGAAAACCTTTAATGTAATGAACTTGATATCGTTGAAAGAACTGGATAGCTTTATAAAAAATATAGTGGCGAAAACCTTTTCTAAAGAGGTCACTCCCGGTGAAGGGATCTCGGCTCATTCCCCGTAGAATGAGGTGCAGGATATTCCAACTGAATACCACGATGCAAAGCAAAAGTAAACGACTATAGTGAAGTTATTGCCCTGACGCAAACTTCTGTCCAAGGGGTCACTCCCGGTGAAGGGATTGTTAGTGTATATGCCCTAGAGGCCATTACTGTATCATACTAGTTTGTATATTACTTGATGGAAGCTTGGGATATTCACAGTTGTATATACAATCTTGCTCGAAATGGTAGTATGCTACTTGGTTTGTCTCTGCTTTAATATGTGCATGTGTTTCTTTTAGCATATTGCTGATATACATATTAGTAGAGCCCTTAGGATCTTTGCTTGATTGCCAGCGTTGTGATGGCGCTCACACTCGTGGGAGCTGGGTGATCTTTAAGCACATCCTTATACAGGTCCCCAGTCGTTGGACTATCGAGACAGGGCATCGATACTCCGGAGTAGACTAGCGTATGCGCTTCTCATCCCAGCGTGGGAGACGGTCTGTCCCACAGCCGTCAGTACGTCGTACTTGAGATAGTATGCGGGTGCTCGTTAGGTTACGAGTACACTGGACAGGACTCGTCGGGGACTGTTGGTTGGTATTATACCTATCGTCAGTTATCAGTTCCCAGGTGACATGAGTACAGCTTAGTCCGCTGACTTGACACTGTCACTTTGCCTCGAGTGTGTTCCCACTGCACTTTGATTACTACCCTACCACGGCTCAAAGGAGTCGTGCAAACAGGTAGTTTTTGGGTGCAGTCCCGAAGCACTTGGAGGCAGTGACGGTTAGACAAGATTCGTCTCTCCCGGTATTGGGGGTTGACATCGCGCTGTGTCTAGGAGAGCCATTACACGAGTAGTCCCTGGCCAGGGCAAGCGAGATATACTGGTAGGTTTCCAGTGTTATCTCAGGGTGTTCTGGGCTACACTCCGACACGACTTGTACCGCTATTAGGGGACTGACGTTCACCACCCCCTAGGCCCGCCATGCGATGTATCAGACGAACAGACCGGACTGTACGGAGATTGTCACATACAGGCTCAGTAGGAGTTCGGATGGGGTTCACCTCGTCAGTCTTCTTATCGACATCTACCTGGGGACCGTTACGTACAGCTAGTGCCGCTTGCGGTTTGTGGTTAAACCCACTGCCAGCGTAGTGTCGAGTCTTTAGAGTCCCACACAGAGAGCTATTCGCCTTTAGGCAAAATGAGTAGAGGTCGCATGGTTTTGCGACAGGGTTCGTTCACATTCGCGCACTTGTGCACGTTTGCTGTCCGGACAGTTTATACTAGCGGGCTTTGGTTTAAGCCGGATCCTAGTATATGATTTGGGATTGGTTTTTCTTATTGTATTCGTGTTCCTCGGATCACGAATACGGGTGCGTATGCACAGTTGCTTGAGACAGAGGGAGAGGACTTTGATTAGGGTTAATGACTATTGTCATTTGTATTAACCCTAATTATTATGTGTGTATTATTGTTAATTGATATTAGTTTAATAATTGTGCATGGTTATGGTTGTTGACCATTTGACCTCCTTGACTTGTTGACCTAAGTTGACACTTTGACCATCATCATTTCTTTTGGAAGATGCTTTTTGATCCTTGCAAATTGAAATGATAATGGTCATGTCATGATTAACCATGACAATTATCTAGCTAATTATTTAATTAAAATAATATACATATATTAGTGAGAATGGTTCATATTATTCTCATTCTATCATATCTTTTCTCTCTCTTGTTCTTCCTCTCCCTCAAGCTCTCTCCCTCTCATGTGTTGAGAAACACTTGAGCTTGAGAAAAACCCTCTATTGATCATCTTTACTCTCATCTAGGGTTCAAGGACTAGCACTTCTTGCACCCTAGTTATTTCTAGCTTGGAGTTGAAGCCAAAGGTTGAGGCTTTCGGGTGGATCTTTCTTCGACGTGAGAAGACCACCAAGGTGACCTCCTTCCACCACTCTAAGGAGCAAGGAGAGAAGGACTTAAAGCCCAAGGTATAACCTTTCTAGCACTTAGCTAGTTACTAGTTAGCTTTAGCAAGTTTTTGTTTAGCAAAGATCCTTCATAGTCTAGTCCATGTTGCCTAAGCTCATAAAAATCCGATTTTTATTCCGTTTTCCGCCTCCCCGCAAGCACCGGGATGGGCAACGTGGACTTACAGTGGTATCAGAGCCTTACTAAACATAAACTAGTTAGGTAGTGAAGTGTGTCGAAGTTCGAAACGGAAAAATCGAAAAACCAAAATATCAAAACCCTAGTTTTCTGTTAAAATTTTTTCTGGTCAAAACAAAATTTGTTTTACTCTAAAAATCGTCTCAGGGTTTTTTAAAGATAGCCACCAAAAACGATCAAGTGAATCGACCAATGTGCCGCGGTTCCGCGGCAATAGCAAGCTATTGCCGCGCAACCGCGGCCGTCTTGGCTCTTCACTTGGTCGAGTTTGGTGCAGTGTATCTCTGGCTTGGTTTTAGGATTTTTGAGATAGTTTATATGTGCCCAGATTTTCCAGAATAGAAATTTGTTTTTGGGGGCCTATAAATCCGTATTTTTTATCGAACTTCAATACACTTTGACTAAGAGGTTATATCTGTGATGTTTATATGTATTGAACGTCGGCTAATCGCTATATGTCGATTAGTCGGGGTTATACATATCTGTGATCTGTGATTGATGATGGTATGTGTATATGAATGGGTTGGATTGTCACGGATGAATAGCCGGGGTGGATGTGAGATGAGTGTTTCTTTTTCTTTCATTCATTGTAATATGTAAATTGATGTAATAATATTATTTGCATGGCCGCGCAACCGGGTCGGGGTTGTAGCCGTCATTGTATAATTCTTTTTACTGTTTTTGCTCCTAGGATAGACCCATGGAGGGGGTGCACAAACTACCGGGTATCTCGAAGTGCCGAGTGGCCTACTCACGGTGTTGAGGGAGGTTGCTTCTCTTCGGGTACTTGGCGGGTAGTTTGCCGCACCCGTAGGGGTCTTGGGTGGGGTATTGGCTATTCACCGCGACCGTGTAATCCGCTTTTCGTTGCAGGCTCGAACGGATTGCGGATTCCTAGTATATCCAATGTATTCATCTGTGATCTGTAATGTCTATCATTGCTATATATTTATATATGATAACTATTTAGGCGTTGCTTATGTTTTACAGCCGCGCTAGCCCAGCCCCCACTCTGTCGTTAGTTAAGTAACCTAACGGGTGATGACGGGGCCCCGTGGCGAATGCGAATGGCATAAGCGTACGTCATATTTTGGTTGTTTTCTGCAATGGTAGGATTAAATGATGGGATGCATTAAAAGAACTAATGCAAGAAAATAAACCAAGTAAAAGTCGATTGGAACACTTTGAAAACCACTCGGTTCTTTTCAAAACTAAACTTTTAAACGCGGAGCTTGAACCACTCCTTTTTCAAAAGCTATCTCGTTCCATCGATTATATCAAGTTCACTACGTTCACGGTTTCGCCAAAAGCATCCGTAGCCCTCCATCATTTCAGTTAAATATTCGGTAGTATTCAAGCTATATATTTTGACCTCACGCCAAGGCATAGTGATTGGTAGCTGCCGGATATTTATCTGTTGCATAGATAGAATGCGTTGGTTTGAGACAGTCGTACTGCCATTTTGGCCTACGTCAAGGGTAGGTACGGGTGGGTTCAAATTAACCGGGATAATGATGGGAAGAACTTGACATGTGACTTATGACATTTTGACCTCACGCCAAGGTCATAAGAGCATGGGGCAAAAATCCACATCGGGAGTTTCATAAGTACTAAAACTTGCTAGCGCTGCATACCATTTGGAGTGTGATAATTCTGGTAGGATTCCTTCGGTCTTATCACGCGATGATATTTGGAACCCGATCCTACTGTGAGTATATGCTACTCCTCGGGAAAACTCTCACTTAACGATCAATGCTATAAACTTAGTAGGTGTCAAGAAAGGTGTTAGCGGGGCTACGCCCACAGGGAAAAGAGGTTACTTAATTAAGGAACTTCGCGAAAGCGTTGGAAAACCTCCCTCGAAGTACCGACACTGGCCTGGCTGAATGGTTAAGCAAGTATTGTACGATGAGAGTGATCCTGACTAATCCTTTCTTTACGGTCTGAGAAGGGATTCGAGAGATAGTGGGAGCCATCCAGTTTAGACAAACTAAAAACCACTCTAAACTTGCAAGAGCATCATGCTAAAGTGTTTCTTTTCTCTCTCCTAATTGCAGCGACCATTCAACATGATCGGACTTAAGTTATTACTAGATAAAAACATATTGACAGGGCCAAACTACAAAAATTGGCTCAGGAATGTCAAGATGGCAATCACTTACGACAAGCTGGGGTATCTCCTTACCACCAAAGCTCCCCCTGTCCCAGGTCCCAAAACCAGTGTCGCGGATAGGGAAATCCGTAAGACATGGGAAATAGATTGCGCGAAGGCCAAATGCCTCGTACTTGCCTCGATGGACAACGAACATCAGAGGAGGCACGAGAATATGGACCTAGAGTCCATATTTCTTCATACAAAAGAACTGTATGGAGAGCAGTCTCGTATCGCCAGATACGAAGTGTCGAAGATGTTGTTTTCGGTAAGGTTGGCCGTCGGATCATCGGTAGCGGAACACGTGCTTAAGATGATTGGCTACATAGAGGAGCTCGCAGAACTTGGGACCACGTTGGAGAATGAGCTCTATTCGGACTTGATTCTCCAGTCCCTTCCTTCCACTTACGCCCAGTTCATCCTGAACTTCAACTTACAGGAAAAAGAAGTTGAACTTTCAGAGCTCCTCAACATGCTGAGGAGTGCAGAGGGCACCCTACAGAAAAGTAGGGAGACATCCACTTTGTTTGTAGGAGGATCTTCCTTTTCTAGGTCCAGGGCGAAAGCCAAGGGCAAGAAGAAGAAAGCCCCCGCCAAACCAAGAGGCGGTGTCAGTAAAGTGGATACGAAGGGAAAAGGAAAAGCAACAAAGGTAGCGGGAAAGCTGGTGGGGAAGAAAGAACGCTTCTATTGTCACAAAAGTGGTCACTGGAAACAGGATTGCAAGGCTTGGAAGGCCAGAACACAGGATTTGAAGCGAGTTGCGGCTTCAGCTTCAGGTGTGTATGTTATTGAAAACTGTCTATCAATAAACTCTACATCCTGGGTATTCGATACCGGATCGGGATCTCATATCTGTAATTCTTTGCAGGCGTTGAGAAAGCGTAGAGTTTTGAAGGCAGGTGACATGACCCTCAGAGTTGCAAACGGTGCTAGCATGGATGCTGAGGCCGTGGGGGACTATCACCTGGGATTGTCGGATGGACATTTTTTGGTTTTGCGTAGTTGTTATTATGTACCAAATGCAACCTGTAATATCATTTCTGTATCTTTATTATCTAAAGAAGGTTATGAATTTGCATTTGTAAGTAATGTAGTGAACATTCACCTTAATCAAGTTTTGATTGGGTCAGGTACATTGAACAACGGTATATACGTATTAAACCAACCGCAGATTTTCAATGTCCAGAATACACACAAAAGAAAGTCTCCAGAAATCAATAAAACTTTCTTATGGCATTGTAGACTGGGTCACATCAATGAGAGAAGGTTGACTAAGTTACATGCAGAAGGATATTTGGATCCGTTCGAATATCAATCGTATGCAACTTGTCAATCCTGTCTCAAAGGAAAGATGACAAAGACTCCGTTCACTGGACACGGAGTAAGAGCGAGCGAGCTCTTGGGACTCGTACACAGCGACGTGTGCGGTCCAATGTCTACACATGCGCGAAGCGGTTATTCTTACTTCATTACTTTTATGGATGACTTCTCAAGGTTCGGACATGTCTTCTTAATGAAGCATAAATCTGAAGCTTTTGATAAGTTCCAGGAATATAAGAATGAAGTAGAAAAACAAACAGGCAAAAGTATCAAGGCACTGAGATCTGATCGAGGTGGTGAATACTTGAGTGCCGAGTTCCTGGGTTACTTAAAAGAGAATGGAATTCTCTCTCAGCTTACTCCTCCATACACTCCGCAACATAACGGTGTATCGGAGAGACGGAACCGAACCCTATTGGATATGGTACGGTCCATGATGAGTAACGCTGAGTTACCGCGATCGTTCTGGGGATATGCGCTAGAATCAGCTGCATACCTTTTGAACCGAGTTCCAACTAAGACTGTGCCCACCACACCATATGAGTTATGGAGTGGGAAGAAACCCTATCTTCAATACATGAAGATTTAGGGATGTCCAGCTTATGTCAAAAAGCAGCATACGGACAAGCTCGAGGCACGCTCAGTACTGTGCAAGTTTGTGGGATACCCAAAGAACTCCAGGGGGTATCTTTTCTATTACGCAGAGGAACAAAAAGTCCTTGTTTCTCGTAATGCCCATTTTCTGGAACATCAGTTCTTAGAAAAAGAAATAAGTGGGAGCGCAATAGAACTGGAAGAAATTCCAGAACCACAAGCTATTACTGAAAGCTTAGTAGAACCAGAGGGTTCGAAAGATCAGGACATTCCCACGCCACTCCGCAGGAGTAGTAGGCAGTCTCATCCGCCCGAGAGATACTACGGTTTTCTCATTGACGGGGATAGAGAGGATTGCATCATAGACTTTGATGAGCCTACTAGCTTCCAGCAAGCCATTCAGAGCGTCGACTCGGTAAAATGGCTGGATGTAATGCGGACCGAAATGGAGTCCATGTATACCAACAAAGTATGGACGTTGGACATTGCTCCAGATGGGGTAAAACCCGTAGGATGCAAATGGATCTTCAAAAGGAAGATTGGTGTAGATGGATAGGTTGAGACCTATAAAGCTAGACTGGTAGCAAAGGGTTTTCGTCAGCGACCTGGTTTGGACTATGACGAAACTTTTTCTCCAGTAGCTATGCTGAAATCCATTCGGATCCTTCTTGCCATTACTGCCTTCCACGATTATGAGATTTGGCAGATGGACGTAAAGACAGCTTTTCTAAATGGACATTTAGAGGAGTGTGTCTATATGGATCAGCCAGAGGGTTTCATTCAGAGTGGGAGCAGCGGAAAGGTGTGCAAGTTGCTTAAGTCCATTTATGGACTAAAGCAGGCATCGCGGAGTTGGAACATCTGTTTTGATGAGACGGTCAAGGAATTTGGCTTTATCAAAAATCCAGATGAACCATGCATCTATTGTAGATTTGTAGCGAGAACTGTAGTATTCCTCATTTTATACGTGGATGACATTCTCTTAATAGGAAATGACATTCCTATGCTACAATCTGTCAAGGGGTTCTTGTCACACAGGTTCTCCATGAAAGACCTGGGTGATGCCTCATACATTCTGGGTATCCGGATCTACCATGACAGATCCAAGAGGATATTAGGACTTTCGCAGTCCAGGTACATCGACACCATACTGAAGAGATTCAGTATGGAAGATTCCAAGCACGGTAATCTACCGGCTTGTCACGGGATCACTCTCTCCAAAGAGATGTCTCCCAAGACTGATTTGGAGAGGGATCGCATGTCTGTTATACCCTACGCTTCTGCGGTAGGCTCTATAATGTATGCGATGTTGTGTACCAGACCGGATGTGGTTTATGCACTGAGTGTGGTAAGCAGGTATCAGTCAAACCCTGGGGAGAAACATTGGATAGCAGTAAAGAACATTCTCAAGTACCTGAGAAGGACTAAGGAGATGTTCTTGGTGTATGGCGGAAAAGACCTGCAGATTGAGGCCTTTGCTGACTCCAGCTTCCAGAGTGACAAGGATGATTCCAAGTCCATGTCGGGTTTTGTCTTTACCCTCAATGGAGGGGCGGTGTGTTGGAAGAGCTCCAAACAGGAAACCGTTGCTGACTCGACTATGGAAGCGGAATACATCGCTGCATCTGATGCCGCAAAAGAAGCTGTCTGGATGAGGATGTTCTTGAGAGAACTTCAGGTGGTTCCGTCCATTGTTGACCCAATACCTCTGTATTGCGACAACAACGAGGCTATAGCTTTAGCGAAGGAACCCAGGTCCCATCAGAAATCCAGACACATCTTGAGGCGGTATCACCTGATCAGGGAGATCGTAGATCGCCAGGAGATCGAGGTTCGAAGAGTTGCATCAGAGGATAACACTGCAGATCCATTCACCAAGGCCTTGCCCCAGACTCAGTTCGAGCGGCTGATCGAGATGATAGGTCTTCGATACGCCAGTACATGGCCTTAGTGCAAGTGGGAGAGTTAGTGTATATGCCCTAGAGGCCATTACTGTATCATACTAGTTTGTATATTACTTGATGGAAGCTTGGGATATTCACAGTTGTATATACAATCTTGCTCGAAATGGTAGTATGCTACTTGGTTTGTCTCTTCTTTAATATGTGCATGTGTTTCTTTTAGCATATTGCTGATATACATATTAGTAGAGCCCTTAGGATCTTTGCTTGATTGCCAGCGTTGTGATGGCGCTCACACTCGTGGGAGCTGGGTGATCTTTAAGCACATCCTTATACAGGTCCCCAGTCGTTGGACTATCGAGACAGGGCATCGATACTCCGGAGTAGACTAGCGTATGCGCTTCTCATCCCAGCGTGGGAGACGGTCTGTCCCACAGCCGTCAGTACGTCGTACTTGAGATAGTATGCGGGTGCTCGTTAGGTTACGAGTACACTGGACAGGACTCGTCGGGGACTGTTGGTTGGTATTATACCTATCGTCAGTTATCAATTCCCAGGTGACATGAGTACAGCTTAGTCCGCTGACTTGACACTGTCACTTCGCCTCGAGTGTGTTCCCACTACACTTTGATTACTACCCTACCACGGCTCAAAGGAGTCATGCAAACAGGTAGTTTTTGGGTGCAGTCCCGAAGCACTTGGAGGCAGTGACGGTTAGACAGGATTCGCCTCTCCCGGTATTGGGGGTTGACATCGCGCTGTGTCTAGGAGAGCCATTACACGAGTAGTCCTTGGCCAGGGCAAGCGAGATATACTGGTATGTTTCCAGTGTTATCTCAGGGTGTTCTGGGCTACACTCCGACACGACTTGTACCGCTATTAGGGGACTGACGTTCACCACCCCCTAGGCCCGCCATGCGATGTATCAGACGAACAGACCGGACTGTATGGAGATTGTCACATACAGGCTCAGTAGGAGTTCGGATGGGGTTCACCTTGTTTGTCTTCTTATCGACATCTACCTGGGGACCGTTACGTACAGCTAGTGCCGCTTGCGGTCTGTGGTTAAACCCACTGCCAGCGTAGTGTCGAGTCTTTAGAGTCCCACACAGAGAGCTATTCGCCTTTAGGCAAAATGAGTAGAGGTCGCATGGTTTTGCGACAGGGTTCGTTCACATTCGCGCACTTGTGCACGTTTGCTGTCCGGACAGTTTATACTAGCGGGCTTTGGTTTATGCCGGATCCTAGTATATGATTTGGGATTGGTTTTTCTCATTGTATTCGTGTTCCTCGGATCACGAATACGGGTGCGTATGCACAGTTGCTTGAGACAGAGGGAGAGGACTTTGATTAGGGTTAATGACTATTGTCATTTGTATTAACCCTAATTATTATGTGTGTATTATTGTTAATTGATATTAGTTTAATAATTGTGCATGGTTATGGTTGTTGACCATTTGACCTCCTTGACTTGTTGACCTAAGTTGACACTTTGACCATCATCATTTCTTTTGGAAGATGCTTTTTGATCCTTACAAATTGAAATGATAATGGTCATGTCATGATTAACCATGACAATTATCTAGCTAATTATTTAATTAAAAGAATATACACATATTAGTGAGAATAGTTCATATTATTCTCATTCTATCATATCTTTTCTCTCTCTTGTTCTTCCTCTCCCTCAAGCTCTCTCCCTCTCATGTGTTGAGAAACACTTGAGCTTGAGAAAAACCCTCTCTTGATCATCTTTACTCTCATCTAGGGTTCAAGGACTAGCACTTCTTGCACCCTAGTTACTTCTAGCTTAGAGTTGAAGCCAAAGGTTGAGGCTTTCGGGTGGATCTTTCTTCCACGTGAGAAGACGACCAAGGTGACCTCCTTCCACCACTCCAAGGAGCAAGGAGAGAAGGACTTAAAGCCTAAGGTATAACCTTTCTAGCACTTAGCTAGTTACTAGTTAGCTTTAGCAAGTTTTTGTTTAGCAAAGATCCTTCATAGTCTAGTCCATGTTGCCTAAGCTCATAAAAATCCGATTTTTATTCCGTTTTCCGCCTCCCCGCAAGCACCGGGATGGGCAACGTGGACTTACAGGGATCTCGGCCCTTGCCTCGTCGACTGAGGTGCAGAATATTCCAACTGAATACTACTGTGCAAAACAAAAGAGAACGCCCTTACAATAACAGCTTTTTTTGAAAAATGTTCCAACAACATCAGAATAGGTTTGTTTAGCTTGCATTGATCCGAATCAACGCAGTCCCATCAATTGATCACACCAATAAAGAATGAAAATAATGATGTACGTATATGCCATCCGCATTCGCCACTGGGTCCCGTCATCACCCGTTAGGTTACTTAACTAACGACAGAGCGGGGACTGGACTAGCGCGGATGCAAAACATATACAACATCTACTAGTATATATATCAATATATAATATTCGCTCAAGGCGTGATAAAATACAACATCACAGAAATGTAATAAGTATCACAGAACAATACAGATATCTGGGATCCCTGGGTTTCATAGAGCCGCTACTGAAACCCGACGTTCCCCTGGTCGTGTGGATAGCATGTGCAATGAAATCCTAGACCCCTGCGGGCGCGGAAAGTTACCCGCCAAAACCTGAAGCGAGGCAGCCCCCTTCAACAACGTGAATGGACCACCCAGCACTTCACGGAATCCGGTAACTTGGGCACCCCTCCTGGGTCAACCTGTACCCCTTACGAGTGCGGCGAATAGCCCGCCAATTCTAGAGTAAAGCCCCCTCCGTCTTAATGCCATGAGATGCGGGCTCGTTGCCCTCTAGAATCCGGATATCCGTGCACCCCTCCACGGGGTAATCCTAGTACAGAAAGTAAAATATACATACAACGGGTACATCGACCTCACCCCGGTCGTGCCCGAAAAGAATAATATACAAACAAACAGTGACGGCAGTCCACATGTCGGACGCTCGCCCCGCAATATCAAATGTACATATAAAATGAAACTGTACTAACATTGCATCCAGGCTATCCCCCACGACCAATCCGCAACATCATAGCACAACACAGAACATCAACGTGAATGTCACATTCGCAAATCCGTCTAAAAGGGCTATAGCAGTTAGACAGGATTTACCGATCAAATGACATTCACGGTCGCAGATATAATGTAAATACTGTGAACTAACATGTTTAAACTTTTCGATTGACTAAAAATTTCCCGAAGTGGGCCCCAAGCACAACTGTAGCACTCAAAAAATTCTGGGCCCAAACAGAACATTCCAAAACCCCCATTTTCAACTCAAGAGCTTTCTGTAAAATTTTGGTGCACTGAACAGTTAAAGTGGCGGCGGAACCGTGGCCCAAGCATGGGTTTGGCCGCGGTTTCGCGGTGGAATAATGAGTTCACGCGATCAAATTTTTACAGAATACTTAGAATTCCCTGCACGTATTTCTGCAATGTACTGAAAAAATTTTCGAGCCAAAAATAAATCGACAGAAAACTGATGCATGAAAAACGCGGTTTTTGGAAAATCCGATCGATCGAACTTGTAAACATGTTAGAGCAAGCTAGACTAGGTTAATGGCGTGGCTCTGATACCATGTAAGTGCACGGCGGCGCCCCGGCCGTCAATCCGAGGTCAAAATGCGGAAATGATAATTTACTTTAACTTTTGAACCGGCACCACCGCGCACTATAAACCTGGATCGGGCCATTAACATAGTCCTAGCAAACTAGAGAAGGGGTAGAGAGATATACCGAGCGATCCGTGTCCTTCGGTCTTCTCGTCGTCATCCCGATCTCCCCGCCGAATCTCCGGTCTTCATCTCCTCGTCGGAAGGGCACCACATCGCCGGGTTCTTTTACGGGCTCCCACCTCTGCACCGAGGCAACTCGGGCACGAAGTTGGCGAGTCGACATGCCCAAGAAGTGCTGTAGAATAGTGTGGAACTCTATGTCTCATGGGGTTTGAGGAAGTTGCCATTTGGTGGAGGAAATGAGATAAACTTTTGGAGATGGAGCTTATGGGATTTTTGCAAGCCAAAAGAGATGAAAAACCCCACTGAAGAATTTTGGACAACCCCCCCTCTTCATTTGGCCGGCCATGACATCAAGAAAAATGAGAAGAGGGAGTGAGGAATAATACCAATGGGGTGAGCCAAAAGAAAATCATGTAAGAGAGAGAAAAAGGTGATGATGATGAAATATATCATTACAACAAAATCCTCACTCCAAAACCCATCACTCATCTCATCACACAAAGTCAAGCAATGATGAGTGAAGAAGTCAAATGATGGTGCAACCATCATGAAGCAACAATATGCAAAGACCACCCTCCACAATGCTAATTTGCACAGTTGCAAATAAGCCCTCCTCCACCAAATTTCAGCCAAGGAAAGAAACAAAGGAAAATGGCCGAAACGGAAAACAAACTGGCAACTTCAAAAAAACAGATCCCGTAATAAATTACAGGAAACCCCGCTACTGTATATACATACCCGCATTTGTATTTCGACCGAATAAAAATGCAATGAGACAAAATCTACACTGTACAATACTAGGATCCGACTTAAACCAAAGCCCGCTAGTATTATCCGTCTGATCATGATGCGTGTAATACCGCATGTATATGATCGAACCCTGCCATATCTCCATACGGCCTCTACAGCGTTTCGCCCGAAACTTGAGAAAACGGTCTGTGGGGGACTCTAAAGACTCGTCAATACTTTGGTTGTGGATTTAACCACTAGCACGTCAGAGATATTAGCCATACGTAACGGGCTACCAGGTATTGATCAAAAGGGACGTCGATGAGCGAACTCATCCTGACACCCTACTGAGCCTGTCAGCGATAATATCCGTACAGTCCGGTCCGTTCGTCTATGAGCATCGCATGGCGGGCCTAGGGGGTTGGTAAAAGTCAGACCCCCAAAAGCGGTACAAGTCGTGTCGGAGTGTAGCCCAGAACACCCTGAGATACTACTGGAATACCTACCAGTAAATCTCCTTCCTTGGCCAAGGACTTCGTGTAATGGTTCTCCTAGACACAGCGTGACCTCACCCCCAATACCGGGAGAGACGAACCCCTGCAGATCCGCTCACTGCCTCCATGTGGCTCGGGACTGTACGCAACTAAAACCTCTTTGCACGTCTCCTTTGAGCGTGGTAGGGTAGTAATCAAAGTACAGTGGGAACTCACACGAGACAAATGACGATCTCAGGTCGATGAACTAACATGTACACATGTCACCAGGGAACTGCTATCTGACGTCAGATATAAGACCAACTAGCATGTTCCCGGTGAGTCCTGTCCGGTGTACTCATAACCCAATGAGCACCTGTATACATCTTAGGTGAACCAACTGACACCAATGGCTTGTGAGACCGACCACCGCCCCTCGTCGGGGTCTCGACTGTATCCACTAGTCTACTCTGGAGTATCGATGCCCTGTCTCGAAACTCCCACGACTAGGGACCTTTTAAGGATGTGCTTATAGACTACCAGCTCCCACGTATATGATCGCCCTCATACTGCTGGCAGTCAAGCAAGAATCCTAGGGGCTCTATCAACGCGCAATAGTGACCTGTAAGGTCACCTAAAGCAGTACACGATGATAAAGATAAACCAGATAGCATACTATCATCTTGAGTAAGACCGTCCTATCGGGATTGGTCCTCCATCAATCATTGCAATCACGTGCCTGTGATCCAGCTTGAGCGTGACCTTTCCTATGCAGAGCAGCCGGTGACCATTTTGGATCGACAAGTGAAGAAATTGAGATCGAAGGACATACCGTCAGTCAAGGTACTTGGGCGTGGTCAGAGCAGCGAGGAGGTCACTGGGAGACCGAGAGCGAGATGAGGAAGAGGCATCCCCACCTTTTTGAAGGTACGTGTGGTTAGATTTGAAATTCGGGGACCGAATTTCTTTAAGTGGGGTAGATTGTAACACTTTGAAAATTCATTTGGGGTGTTTTCGCGTTAATTAGCAATTTGTCGTGTTTTTTCATAAAGGCCCGAGTGCCGTATTTTCCTTCTTGGCTAATGATAATTGTATTGTGAAGTGTTATATATATATGTTTATATATAATTTTAGGGTTTTTAATTAATTCTAGTCGGGTTTACCCTAATTGGGAAATTTTTTGTGTTAGTGCACACATGCACACTTAGCACAATTTTCCTTGACCTAGGTTTAAAGTGTTAGCCATTTCTTTTGTTGCATGGTTTAATTATCCACACCCTTTTCCAAGTCAAAACCCCTTTCAATAATTCTAAATCCAAATAGAAAAATGAAGCATGGTGGTTAGGTGAGAATTGACCTTTTTTTGACCATTTTTCTTCTATCTTGTCTCTCTCTTTTCTCATTTCAGAATTTCTGTAGAGGCGGCAGCAAAACCCAGCAAAATTCATCACATTTCCTTCTCTTTTCACTTCTCTTTTGAATCCATACAAAATCCTACACAAAACCACACATTTTCTTCACTAAAACCATGGGAAAAAGGGGCTTTTTGAGGTGTTTGGAGGCAAATCTGCATACTTGAAGAGGGAGCTAGAACTTTTGGTGTTCTTAAGGTCTTTTGAAGGTATATAACTCTTGTTTAACACTCTTTTTCCATATCTTGTAGTAGTTTAGCTAGAAATCATGTTTTGTGTGCATGTTTGATGGTATTGAGGGGATTTAGTGATGATATGTTAAATTTAGCATTTTTATGGCTTAATTATCTTGGTGATGAGTTGTTAGGGTGGTTTTAAACTGGGGTTTTGCTTCAGGTTTCATAAAAATACCCTAAAGTTTCATTTAAGTGTAAAGGTGTGGTTTTTAACTAGAATTAGGGCTCTGTTGGATCTGCTGCTACCCGGGTTGTTTCAGAATGAAATTGGATTTACTGTAACATGTATAGGGGATATAGAGTGCACACACAAAACCTGGGAGCCCAATTCCCAAGACAGGCCGCCGGAATATTCATTCTGGACGCAATTTGCGGCCAGATGGATGAGTTGGGGATTGGGGTTTGGGGTTTGGTCCACTGGAGTCTGCTTCTATGTGGAGTATTTTGGTATATATATTTTTATAAAATCTGTTCTGTATCAAAATCTGGAGTAGAATACCCTATTTCCCGTATATTTAATCTTTCGCGACACGCGTGATACGTGTGTATGGGTTTGGGGTTTCTGTGTATCGCGACGCGTCGGAGTGGCTTCAGGCGCGTAATCACACGTTTTAGCGTATCGCGCACACGCGCGCTTGGTTTGCGACACGGGTTTCTAGTGACTTTAAATGTCGTGGTTGTACGGTTTTGAGCTTATGTGTGATATATTATGAAATTCTATGATTCGCAGGCGAGTGCGACGGGCGCCGCGAAGGAGGGGAACAAGTCGCCGGCTATATCTAGCGAGAGACTACGGTGAGTAGATTTAACATCTACGGGGATATCGCCCGCATGGCGTTCTACGTCAGGGCTGATATGATCTTATAGCTACATTTCTATACATTGACTGTTCATGGCTACTATTTAGTGCATACTGCATTCCCTGCTATATGTATATAAACTAGAATTGATAGAACACCGCACCATTACTAACGGTTCATGTTGCACAAGCACTATCCTGCATGTTACACACACACCGTTAGTAATTGCTACGACACTCACACTGTAGAATTTACATGATATTCATACTTGATGCATATATCACATCGGATCATTATGTTGTAGCTCACCTTTATGTGACTTGACATGATATTCATACTTGATGCATATATCACATCGGATCATTATGTTGTAGCTCATCTTTATGTGACTTGACATGATATTCATACTTGATGCACATATCACATCACACTGACTTGCATATTGGTTTGGATTACATGTGATTTCTGGATTTGGGAACCGTGGCTATTTCAAATATGTAATCATTTAAAAAACCGGTTCCCTTGATATGATATTTCGGTGCGTCCACCCTATGTTTTCTCGGTGCTAGAGGGATATATTGAGAGAGGGCTAACCCGGACTGACGGATGCCCGAAGAATTGAGAGAGGGCTGACTCGGACTGACGGATGCCCGATATATTGAGAGAGGGCTGACCCGGACTGACGGATGCCCGATATATTGAGAGAGGGCTGACCCGGACTGACGGATGCCCGATATGTATGAGAGAGAGGGCTGACCCGGACTGACGGATGCCCGATATGTATGAGAGAGAGGGCTGACCCGGACTGACGGATGCCCGATATAGGAGGATTTGCATGTCGATGCTAGAAACGAGTATTTATGATATTTGGGTGCCGATGTTGGGCACTCGTGATTCTCAGGGATGTACAGGATTTGAGGGCCGATGGGAGTGCCGGCGTCTGGATTGTTGGGATTTGCGGTGCATATATATATATATATCCCACATTGACATTTCGTGTAGATGTTATATTCCCCTGCTCAGCACTCATTATTGCATCTTATCCTGTAGTTATATTACCCGATAGAGCACTTGCATGATTTTTGCACATACTGCTTATCACACATTGATATCATCTGTTGGCATATGATAGAGTAGCGCAGTACGTGCATGCTCGCGATTACCTTTATATGTTATCTCTATTCACGAGTTGGCAACTCACCCCCGTTGTGCCACAGTGTTTGCAGGTTACCCTTCGGAGTAGTCGCGGCAGGATGCGGTTTGCATCTTTTGACACAGATACCCCCATAGTTGGTGTACTAGCTCCTTGACGATAGGTGGGTTTTGTGCGGTATCTGTTTATCTTTCAGTTATGTATATTGTTGTATCTAGTATTCTCCATCTACCATGTATGTATTTGACTTAGAGACAGTGTGAGGACGATGATGTATATTATTGGTATTCTGGTGTCGAGCTTGTTGTGAGCCGACTTTACTTATGCAGTTATTCTATCTGTGATGTTCTCACTTGTTGCCCTTGATCTTCGCTACAGCGTCGTATATTGCTATCTGGGTGATTGTTTACTTGGATCTCTTAACATTTAATAAATGATTCCTTTTAAAATTTAAAACACTCTATACCTTATTGGTTTGATTTCTGGGTTTCCGGTTCACTTAGTCGCGTTACGCCTGTAGACGTTACGTGGTTAAGTGGTGGTCACGGGCCAAACTTTGGGTCGTGACACGTCACGCGACCAAATTTTCACAGAATACTTATAATTCCCTGCACGTGTTTCTGCAATGTACTGAAAAAAATTTCGAGCTAAAAGAAATCGACAGAAACTGATGCAATTGAAATCGGGTTTTCGGAAAATCCGTTCGATCGAACTTGTAAACACGTTAGAGCAAGCTAGACTAGGTTAATGGCGCGGCTCTGATACCAATGTAAGTGCACGGCAGCGCCCCGGCCGTTTATCCGAGGCCAAAATGCGGAAACGAAAATTTTACAAAACTTGTAAACCGGCACTACCGCTCACTATAAACCCGGATCGGGCCATTAACCTAATGCTAGCTAACAAGAGAAGGGGTAGAATGCTATACCGAGCGATCCGTGTCCTTCGGTCTTCGGCCTCCACTCCGATCTCCTCGCGGAATCTCCGGTCTTCATCTCCTCGTCGGAACGGGCACCACATCGCCGGGTTCTTTTACGGGCTCCCACCTCTGGACCGAGGCAACTCGAGCACGAAGTTGGCGAGTCGACGTGCCCAAGAATGCTGTAGATGAAGTGTAGAATAGTTTGTCTCTTGGGGTTTAAGTTGCCATTTGATGGAGAAGAAAAATGAACTTTGGAGAGGTGTTAGGAATTTTGCAAGCAAGCAAAATGAGATGATGAATATTTTCCCTCATACTAGAAATGAATCCCTTCCCTTTCCTTAAAGTGGCCGGCCCCTTTCTCATGATGGGAGGAAAAAATGTGAAGCCAAAAAGCAAGAGAAGAAATTGGATGATAACAAGAATTAAAGATCACATCAAAGTCTTGTTTAAATCTAATCAACTCTCATCACATTTAATGCTAGCCATGAGCACAAGAAAAGAATCATAAGATGCTAGAATAATCATAAACCACATATCACAAGAAATCCCTTCCACAATTGCTAATTTGCAAATATGCAAATTAGCCCCTCCAGCAGAAAAATCCGACCGTGAAGGAACAAAGGAAAACTGGCCGGAACGGAATACAAACTGGCAACTTCAGAAAACTGATCCCGTAATAAATTACAGGAAAACCCCGTGACTGTATATGCATACCCGCATTTGTATTCCCACTGAATACAAATGCAAAGAGACAAAATCTACACTGTACCATACTAGGATCCGGCTTAAACCAAAGCCCGCTAATATTATCCGTCCGATCATGATCCGTGCAATACCGCACGTATCTGATCGAACCCTGCCATATCTCCATACGGCCTCTACAGCGTTTCGCCCAAAACTTGAGAAACGGTCTGTGGGGGACTCTAAAGACTCGTCAATACTCTTGGCTGTGGATTTAACCACTAGCACGTCAGAGGTATTAGCCATACGTAACGGGCTACCAGGTATTGACCAAAAGGGACGTCGATGAGCGAACTCATCCTGACACCCTACTGAGCCTGTCAGTGACAATATCCGTACAGTCCGGTCCGTTCGTCTATGAGCATCGCATGGCGGGCCTAAGGGGTTGGTAAAAGTCAAACCCCCAAAAGTGGTACAAGTCGTGTCGGAGTGTAGCCCAGAACACCCTGAGATATTACTGGAATACCTACCAGTAAATCTCCTGCCTTGGCCAAGGACTTCGTGTAATGGCTCTCCTAGACACAGCGCGACCTCACCCCCAATACCGGGAGAGACGAACCCCTGCAGATCCTCTCATTGCCTCCATGTGGCTCGGGACTGTACCCAACTAAAACCTGTTTGCACGACTCCTTTGAGCGTGGTAGGGTAGTAATCAAAGTACAGTGGGAACTCACACGAGACAAATGACGATCTCAGGTCGATGAACTAACCTGTACACATGTCACCAGGGAACTGCTATCTGACATCAGGTATAAGACCAACTAGCATGTTCCCGGCGAGTCATGTCCGGTGTACTCATAACCCAATGAGCACCTGTATACATCTTAGGTGAACCAACTGACACCAGTGGCTTGTGAGACCGGCCACCGCCCCTCGTCGGGGTCTCGACTGTATACACTAGTCTACTCTGGAGTATCGATGCCCTGTCTCGAAAACTCCCACGACTAGGGACCTTTTAAGGATGTGCTTATAGACCCCAGCTCCCACGTATATGATCGCCATCATACTGCTGGCCGTCAAGAAAGAATCCTATGGGCTCTATCAACGCGCAATAGTGACCTGTAAGGTCACCTAAAACAGTACACGATGATAAAGGTAAACCAGATAGCATACTATCATCTTGAGTAAGACTGTCCTACCGGTGTAGGTCCTCCCTCAATCATTGCAATCACGTGCCTGTGATCCAATAATTGACTCTGAGGGCACTATCTCCAACAGCTTTCTCCTGCAAGGAAGAGCGACCCCGCAATCAAAAAACCCCTCAACGAGGGGGAATCTGACGAAGTCTGCTACATCGGCCGCATCCGTCTAAATCTTCGATATATGGTGCCATAAATCAACTTGGAATCTTCGGAGAGGTGGATGGATAGAACCAAATAGCATCTGCCCTCGAAATTCGGGCAAGACGGACCTACGCGGTCTCGTCTCTGTTTTCGGCGGAGAACACCGAGCAGTAGGACATCCTATTGAAGACTGCTTCACCTTTAAAGACTGGGTCGAAGACCAGTATCGGCAAGGCAGGTTTGCTCAATCCGACAGTTGGAGGGTAACCCCACCATGAAAGCATGAGCCAAAAGCAACCTATATTGCGAGGGTAAGTCCAAATCAACATCGAGCTTGGAAACGAACTCATACCTGCCATGTAATAACATTCTCAAAGGAGGGGGAGCACGAGAATATGGACGACCTCTCCCAGTGCTTCGCAGATGAGGATGAAGATGAGGTGATCTCAGAATTTCCACCGGCGCCAAAAGAGCTGGAAGATGGGATACCCACCACGGCGGGCAATCTAAGGAAAATCGACTTAGGGATGGAAAACGATCCAAGACCAATGTTTGTCAGTGAGCTATTGTCTAAAACACAGGTGGCCACACTAAAGGACGTGCTTATGCAATATAAAGACTGTTTCGCATGGAACTATTCCGAGATGTCGGAATTAGATCCAGAAATAGCGGTGCATAAACTGGCTATATCGCCGGACGTTAAGCTAGTCAAGCAAGCACCAAGAAGAATGCGGCTCGAACTTGAAATGAGTATCAACGCCGAAGTCAAGAAACTAATTGACTCCGGCTTCATCCAAGAAGTTCAATATCCTGACCGGATCGCCAATATCGTTCCGGTAATGAAGAAAAATAGGACAGTACGCATCTGTGTGGACTTTCGGGATCTCAACAAAGCTTGTCCGAAAGATGACTTCCCAGTGCCTGTTACCGAGTTGATGATCGATAATACGTCCACTCATGAGGTCTTCTCCTTCATGGATGGATTTTTGGGGTATAATCAAATAAAGATGCATCCTAAAGACCAAAAGCATACTGCTTTCCGGTCTCCGCTGGGCATATTCTGCTATAAAGTGATGTCTTTTGGTCTGAAGAACGCTGGCGCTACCTACCACAGGGCCATGATGAAAATCTTCAATGACCTCATACATGAGATTGTCTAATGTTATATCGACGACCTCGTGGTGAAAAGCAAATCGTACGAGGAGCACTGGGAGCATTTGAAAATAGTGTTCCAGCGTCTTCGGAAATATAATCTGAAGATAAACCCTCTGAAATGCGCGTTTGGAGTCTCCTCAGGAAAATTCCTAAGATTCATCGTACGACACCGAGGCATCGAAATAGACCCATCAAAGATCAAGGAGATTATGGAAATGACCTCGCCAAGAACTCTCAAGCAACTACAGTCTCTCTAAGGAAAGCTCACGTATATCCGACGGTTCATAGCTAATCTCTCCGGCAAATGCCATCCCTACAGCCACCTAATGAAGAAGGGGATCCCGTTCGTTTGGGATCGTAAATGCCAAAATGCACTGGACGAAATCAAGCAATATCTGCAGAACCCGCCACTACTGACAGCTCCGGTCAAGGGAAAGCCTTTCATCCTGTACACAATAGCCCTTGAAGGTTCTTTAGGCGCGCTATGGGCATATGAGAACGGCCAGAGGAAGGAGAGAGATCTCTACTATTTGAGTCGAGTTCTTCTGGGGGCAGAAAACAACTACCCCCCATTGAAAAACACTGCCTGGCACTGATTTTCGTGATAATGAAGCTTCGACATTATGCCTTAGCATATGAGGTCTATCTTATATCGAAGGTGGATACTCTCAAATATCTGATGTCAAGGGCCATACTAACAGGAAGGCTTTCCAAATGGGCCCTCCTCTTGATGGAATTATCGATAATATATCGATCCCTCAAGGCAGTGAAAGGCCAGGCCATCGCCGACTTTCTCGCTGAGCATCCGATACTAGCCGACTCTCCCTTAAATTGCGAATTGCCAGATGAACATGCGTTCATCGTAATTGAAGGGGAGAAGGAAGGAAATAATGCCCGATGGGAACTATACTTCGACGGAGCATCTTCCTTGAAGAAGCGAAAGCAAAGCACCCCCATAATCAAAGCTGGGGTGGGCCTTATCTTCATGACTCCACGAGGAGGGATAATGCGTTTTGCCCTTTCTTTAACAGAACTAAGGACAAAAAACGAGGTTGAATATGAAGCTTTGATAGCGGCTCTTGAGATTGCTGTTGACATGGGAATCGATGACCTCCTCATATATGGAGACTCCCAGCTAGTCGTTAACCAAGTAAATGGCAACTATCAAACGTGTAAACCAGAGTTGGTAAAATATGGCGAAAGAGTGCAGCAACTGCTGACTCAAATCCCCTCCTACATCCTAGAAAGCATACCGCGGGCGGAAAATAGCAAGGCGGATGCGTTAGCCAAGCTCGCTAAAGAACTGACCGACGAAATCCTTGATGATGTAAGGATCATTGTACAAAGCCGCCGGATTCTCGCGCCAGCAGAAATATCTCCGGAGTCGTCTGAAAGAAAGAAAGCGACCAAACAAGCAGCCTTCCAATTAGAGGATGAAGAAAAGGCTAAGGATTGGAGAAAAGTCTTCATAGACTACTTCAAATCCCATCGAACACCCGAAAACGCATCTTCGAGACATCAGCTCATGAAACGAGCTCTGTCTTTTGCCTTCGTCAATGATACTCTATATAAGAGACCGTTCGACAGTTTGTGGCTAAGGTGCCTGGGACCAGGAGAAGCAAAGAGAGTCGTCCAAGAAACCCACGACGGACTCTGCGGTTCTCATCAAGCCGGTCCAAAGATGACGCTGAAGATCAAGAGAATGGGTTACTATTGGCCTACGATGATTCAGGACTGCCTCGAATATGCGAAGCAGTGTCACTCGTGCCAAATTCATGGGGACTTCATTCACCAACATCCAAATCCGCTACACCCAATAGTAGCCAGCTGGCCGTTCGAAATGTAGGGAACCGATATAATTGGGCCTATCGAACTAGCATCATCCAAATGACTTCGGTTTATATTGGCAACAACCGATTACTTCTCTAAGTGGGCAGAAGCAATATCTCTAAGGGAAGTGAAGACGGAGAACATCCTCCATTTCTTCAGGACACATGTCATCTACCGGTTTGGCGCTCTGCGACGGATCATCTCAGATAATGAGCCGGCCTACAGGAGCCATAAGATCAGCCATTTCGCACAGCAGTATAATATAGACTGGAGATACTCTTCAGTCTATAATCCCCGAGCCAACGGTCTAGCTAAGACTTTCAACAAGACCTTGACGAAGATCATAAAGAAAACGGTATCCAGAAATAAAAAGGATTGGCATGAGAGACTGCAAGAAGCTCTATGGGCGTATCAAATCACGTTCAAAATGGCCACGAATACTACGCCATTCGCGTTGGTATTCGGCACGGAAGCGGTACTTCCTTTGGAGATAAAGCTACCCTCTCTACGAGTGGCAGTTCGATATGAGCTGACGGATGAAGAAAATGCCCATCTTCGGCTTGAGGAGCTCGATGCCCTCGATGAAACTCGTCTCATGGCGCAGCAAAACCTAGAAGCTTACAAAGCAAGGATGGCACGCTCATACGAAAGACTAACCAGACCAAGAACATTCCGCCAAGGCGAACTCGTGTTAGTCGTAAAAAGACCTATGATCCCCAACCGTACAAAGTGGGGAAAATTCGAGTCGAACTACGAGGGTCCGTACATCATAGACAATGTCTACCAAGGTGGGGCCTGACGGATATGCATGGCGAAAGGCCCTTCCGGCCAATAAACGGCCGGTTCCTTAAGAAATACTACGCTTGACAAGTTACGACTCAGGTTAATGATAGATGACGACGATCGTGTCTGCTCGCTGTCTTCCTGAGTTAAGACTCTATAAGTAGTATCCGACAAAATTTCTCCTCGAAGCTGGCCCTGGACCGAGATGTCCCTAAACTAACAATGGACCTTAATGTCCTTAAACTAATACGCCGCCTTAAGCACGGTGATAATGGAATTCAAGTCTATAAGTCCCAACGGCGAGGACTGCAACCCAAGTCCCGCTGGCTACACAGCTGCCCCGGTGGCGAAGTGCCCCGTAAGTTCTATTGGCAAACAGAGAGGTAAAAAAACGGTACGTCCACAAGCGAAATGGGCACGGATGAAAACCCGAAAGGGCGCCATGAGTAAAAATAGTAGGGCTACCGGCGAGCTTGTGAAAACCTGAAAGGGCACAATCTTGTTGTAAAATAAAACTGTATGTCCACAAGCGAAATGTGTGTTAGTTATATGTATGCCCTAGAGGCCATTACTGTACATAGGATGTATATTGTAGTGGATGCTGGGACATATATAGGGAGGACTTTCTTGCTCGACATGATAGTATGCTATCTGGTTGAACTTTACCTTAACGTGTATACTGATTGTCTCTCTGTTACATATTGGTAAAGCCTTTAGGATGTGTGCTTGACTACCTGGACTATGATGCGGATCATACTAGTGGGGACATGGTAGTCCATAAGTACATCCTTCAAAGTCCCTAGTCGAGGGTGTATCGAGACGGGGCATCGATATACCAGAGTAGACTAGCGTATACCTTCTCGACCCATACAGATGGGCGATGGATGATCCCATATCCATTGGTGTTTGACATCAGAGATGATATACGGGTGCTCAGTAGAGACTGGGTACACTGGACGGACTCGCCGAGAACTCCCAGATGGTATTATACCTCACGTCAGATGGCAGTTCTCTGGTGACACTGGTACAGAGTAGTCTGTTGACCCGAGATCGTCATAGAGTCTTGTGTGGTTCCCACTGTGCTTTGATTTCCATCTTACCACGTCCAAGAGGGCGTGCAAAACGGTGGTTTTTGGGTACAGTCCCGAGTCACATAGAGGCAATGAGCGATAGGAGGGGATTCGTCTCTCCCGGTATAGGGGGTTGATGTTGCGCTGTGTTCGATTGGCTATAACAGGAAATCCCTGGCCAGGGTTGCTGAGATTTACTGGTAAGTGTTACCAGTAGTTTCTCGAATAGTTATAGACCTCATATCGACACGACTTATCGAGCTATTGGGGTCTGACGTTTACCACCCCTAGGCGAGATATGCGACATATCAGACGATCAGACCGGACTGTACGGTAGTGTTACTGGTTGGATTCACTGGAGTGTGAGCGGGCTTGCTCGTCGATCTTCAGATCGCTCAATACCCGGGTGGCCGTTACGTTTAGCAGACCGCTTGCGGCTTGTGGGTGATTGATATGATCATCACCTGCTGCCGGCGTATTGACGAGTCTTTAGAGTCCTACACAGAGGTTTCCTGGCTCAAGCGAAACGAAATAGGAGCGCATATGAGATATGTGCGGGACCGAGAATAATGCGTGTATGTGATACCGTATTCCATTCTCGCGATAAATGTATCGATTGGTTGTATGCGATATAACCTAGTTATCGATTCAAGCATTGATTCGATAAACCGATACATAGGATACTAGTCGGTTATATGCGATATGACCGGATCGTTAAATCAAGTGTTGATTTAATGATTTAATGTATAATTATATATTTGATATATTATTTTGCATTAACTAGTATTGGTTCACTTTATATGGATTTTCTCACTCGGATGTGCGCATTATATATGCGATATATTTTTGTGCACTTGATTGTATCATGTTTGATGATATATGTTAACTTGGATTTGTGTGAAGATTAAACCATGGTTGTGAGAGTGGTTAGGGTTTTCTTTTCTTACTTATTTATTTATTTATTTATTTTGAAGAGATGAGAAAAGAATGGTTGCTAGTTTTGGAGTTTAGTTGAAGCTTCATGAAGCTTTGACTTTGTAACCATTCTTATCTTATCCTTAACCCTAACCATTCCCACTAACCCTAGTTTAGTCTCTACACATAACCATGGTTGGATTATGATAAGTTTTGATTTTCATTTTTATTTGAAATTATCTTATCATATCATTTCTTCTTCTTCATCTTCTTCAAGTGAAGAAAGCAAGCTCCATCAATGGTGATTGATGGAAATGAGTGAGAAATCCAATTCTAAAGTCTACCCACTTCCTATTTCTTCATCCTCTACCTCTTGCCAAGTAGTAGAGTGTGTTTTCTTCACAAGTTTCTTGACTTGGTGAAGTCGGAGCTTGATTTAGCGATGCCTCGACGTAGATCATCTTCGGCATGGACATCGACGACCTAGCTCGCTTATTCTCCGATGAAGTCGACGCTAGAGCCCGGATTCTTTTTGGACAGCGGAGAGGACTTCGTTGCGGAGCTATGGAGGTGGAGAACCGGATCTACAAAGGTTGTATTTCCGTTTCCCATTAGTTAAGTGTTAACTAGTTTACTTTTCGCCTAGAAATCTAGCCAACGATCCTTTCTAGGGTTTCTCGGCACCGTTTAAATTTGAAATTGGTATGGTTGATGCCTTGTGAGACCTCTTGGGAGTGCCTAGGAACCCTACAGTGGTATCAGAGCCTAGCTAGAGCCTTAGGCGAAGTCTAGACGCAATTTGAAGTCCGAACGGAATCGAAACCCCAAAATTAACTTGCTCTCTGTCCTTTTTTCAAAAACTGGGATTTTTCCAAATTAAAAATTGCTAAAAAATTCAGCAGGGAAAAATAAGAATTACGGTGCAAAAAGTTTCTGGGGAACAGTGATTTGTGCGGCGGAACAGCGGCAGAAGCCTGGCTTCTGCGGCGGTTCCGCGGCCTTATGGTGACGTCAGCCCTTATGTTTTGCACAGTAATTCCTGATAAATTATGCTGAGTTTTCTGGGAATTTTTAAATTGATTCAAGAGTTGAATTTTTCTGCTGTGTTTTTGGTGATTCGGTGTTTCGATCGGAGTATCCAATTTTGTCTGTGTGGCTTTCCGGATAAATTTTAGAATATGTTAAAAAGTTCGACCGGATATAAATACCCAATTTTTCTCCTGTCGGGAAATTTCCAAGTGTTGGATTTTTCCGTAGTTTAACGACGTTCTAAGTAGTGCAAGTAACGCGATGGTCCCTCTAGAAGACAACAAACCTTAACTCGATTATGTGACCGTCTTGAACTGCCCTTTGAACCTTCGGGTTTGGGGGAGTACGGCGTGCCACATGTGAGGCGTTGGCTTGACCCTTCTACGGCTGGACCGTCGGTACTGAGGCACGAACTGAATGTTGTTAGACTTATTTCATGTGTTGATCTGTATCGGGAAAACTTGGGTGTTCGAATGTTCAATCGGAAAGTTTAACATTTTCTAATTATCTGGAATGGGATACAATAATTGGAATTCACAAGAAGTTATGAGATAACTGAATGAATGTTATAAACATAGCAATTTAGTCTCACTTGATCGGTTGCCACGGAATTTTGATGTGATCAAAAGTCCGTCGCAATCACGTAGCATACGCGGATACTCGCCGGGTAAACTTAATAGACAGCCTCACTCCATAGCCCCGACCAAGTGACTGTAGGAGAACCCCGTCGCCGAAAGCATCCGTTCGGGTGCTCGCGGTAGCGGTGTTCCGCCTTGGTGCACTTCGTCGACGGTAACGGGGGTGCGGCCGTCTACTGAAGTTTGCGACGAGCATTCGATCAGGATGTCGGGAATCTTTTTGAATTGCCCGACTTGATATTGAAAAGTGTTTTCGATAATGAGACTAAAATGCGGGGTTTATAATTGTTAGGCATGCGATGTCTAAGTAATTCATTTGGTCAGGCATGCGATGTCTGAGGTGGTTGCGGATTCCAACTGTTGTAGTTTTACACTTTCTTTTCTGTGACCGTAAGTGTAATATGTGATATCGCCGGTTTCGTTGCTATATGTCAACGACAATTGGGATGCGCATATTTACTTACGTTGATGACATGTGATGTTATGTGTTGCTGGATATGTTATATTAGATCGTCGTGTTTGAATAGCCGGGGGTTTTTATGTGAGATGAGTGTTTTTCATTTTCATTCATGTAAAAACTTGTATGTAATATTCTTTTATTGGGACGCTTCCAGGTTGCGGAAGATGTCACCGTTTGTATATTATTTACTTTTCCGCACTAGGATAGACCCAAGGAGGGGAGCACAAGTAACCGGGTTCTGGAGTCCAGTGGGAGACCAACTCGAGGAGTCAAGTTCGGGTCTCCTAACTCCAGAATTGGTTGGGTTGCTTGCCGCTCTCGTAGGGGTCTAGGGGTGTGGGTTTGGCTATTCATCACGACCGTGGAATCCGTGTTTTATACTGGCTCGTATTGAAAACACGGACGTCCTAGTATATCCAATATTTCATATGTTTCTTCTGCTGCGATATCTGTGATGTGATCATGTGATGTTCTTTGATAGATACTGTATATAGTATATATGATATATTATATAGGCGTTACTTATGTTTTACACCCGCGCTAGCCCTGCCCCGCTCTGCCGTTAGTTACCTAACCTAACGGTGCACGAGGGGACATCGAGGCGAATGCGGATGGCATAAGTGTACGTCGTATTTATCTGTGATGTTTAGGTACTTAAATGATGGGACTTCATTAATGTGATTAATGAAATAAAAGAAACCTAAGATGTTGTGGAATCGAATTTCAAAATTAAAAAGGGTAGCTACAGTTCTTGCTTTGCACAGCGGTATATGTGATATATCCTGCACCTTATTCGATGAGGAAAGGACCGAGATCCCTTCACCGGGAGTGACTCCTTTAGCAATAACTGGCAGATGCTACACACTCGGTTTGTCTTTTGATTGCTTTTAAGAGTTTTTGCTTTGCACAGCGATATATATGATATATCCCGCACCTCATTCGACGAGGAAAGGACCGACGATCCCTTCACCGGGAGTGACTCCTTTAGCAAAACTGGAAAAGCCTCAAAAGCACTCCATTTTAAAATCATTTGATTCTACAACGATATCAAGTTCATTACGCAATAGGTTTTCAGAAAAACCTGTCGTAGCCCTCCGTCATTTCAGATAAGTACTAGTTAGTATTCGTTCTACGTTTGTTGACTATGTTAAGGCATAGTGTGCGGTAGCTAATTAGTGCTTATCTGCATAAGCATATGATGTGATTGGATTAGGGTAGTCGTGCGACTTTGTTGACTATGTTAAGGGTCGTGCGGGTGGGTTTAATTCAATCGGGAAATGACGGGTTGAACTTGACTAGCACTTATGATTTGTTGACTATGTTAAGGTCATATAGCTGCTAGGGGCAAAATATTATCGGGAATTTCAAGTGTTGAAATTTGCAATGAGATTGCATACCTTCTATGAGATAGTTGGATCCCGATATCCGCTGCGAGTAATTGTTACTCCTGGGAGAGTTTTATACATTACAATTAGCCGATCAAGTAGGTGTCTAGAAAGGTGTCAACGAGGTTACGCCTCTGGGAAAACGAGGTTTACATTAATTAGGTTCGTGCGAAAGCACGGGGGACCTCCCTCAAAGTACCGACACTGGCCTGGTTGAAAGATTAGCGAACTTGTAGTGTGTAATTAATCCCGGCTAGTCTTTCCTTTTAGGGTTTGAAGGAAGATTTGATAAAAAGCAGTGGGAGCCATCCTGATTAGATAAAATTATAACCAATCTATTCTTGCAAGAGCGCACGCTGAGTGTTTTCTTCTCTCTCTCTCCTGGTAGAGACCATATCACGCCTTAATCAAGATAATAATACGGATTATTGACCGAACCCGCTTGTTATACTGAGTTGGGGAACGTTGGTCCCGCTCCAACTTATAATTGTTATAAGACAGAGCAGGAAATTGGGGAATACCAGATTTCCCGTGCCGCCCAAACGAAGAGAATGCATGCTGATGCATCATCTTCGGGTATGTTCATTATACAGAACTGTTTCTCAGTATCCTCTACGTCCTGGGTATGTGATACCAGATCAGGATCCCAGATATGTAATCTGTTACATAGGGTTACAGAAAGGTAGAGGACTGAGAACGGGTGATAAGTTTCATGAGGCAGAAAACGGGGCAAGTGTTGCAGCCAAGTCTGTTGGTCACTGTCACCCTGTATTACCAATACATTGATTCTGAACGAATGTTATTAGATACCGAACCTGATATACAAAATCATATCAGTCTCTTTATCAGTAAAGAAATGATAAAATTTTGTATTGTTGGATAATGTTTTGAACATTTCCTATATCAAAAGTTGATCGGTTCAGGCACGTTATCTAAAAGCATTGATGTTCTAAATCAAATTGCAGTTCTTAGTATACGGAACGCACATAAGAGGAAGAGTTCAGAAATGAACGGATCCTTCTTAAGGTATTGTAGACTAGGTCAGATCAATGTGACCCGACTAGCTGAAGTTACATGTAGATGCATATTTAAATCAGTTTGAATCTACATCTTGTGAAACTTGCCAGTCATGTCACAAAGATATAATGACACTAGCTCTGTTTATTGGAAACAGAGAAAGAGTTAGTAAACTCTTGGGATGATACATGTTGATGTATGTAAGGTCCCCTGTCTACACATGCCAGGAAAGGTTCTTTGTACTTCATTACATTCTCTGATAATCTCTCAAGATTCAGACATATGTTCCTGTTGAAACATGAGTCCGAACCTTTTGAGATATTCACAGAATATAAGTTAGAAGTAGAGAACCAATACGGGTATAAGTATTGTCCTTTGATGAGATCAAGGAGGAGAATACTTGAGCACGAAAATCCTGGATTATTCTAAAGGAGAATGAGATTCTCTCTCAGCATTACTCCTCTGTATACACCATAGCACGATGGTATATCAGGGCGGAGCAATCACACCCTATATGATAAGGTGTGCTCTATGATGAGTACTACTGAGTTACCTGTTTCCTTTTGGGAGTTATGCGCTTGAGAAGCTGCATACCTATTGAACAGGGTTCCAATCAAATCAGTTGCCTACCATTTCATATGTGATATGGAAAGGGAAGAGCCCATGTCTTAAGCTAGTTAAGATTTGGGGTTGTCCGGCCTATGTTTAAAAGCAAAATCCGGACAAGCTCGAGGCAAAGTCTGTAATGTAGAACTGGAAAGGTTCCAGCTATACAAAATACAGCAGATGATTTAGTACAACCATAGGATTCAGTAGATGCCAACGAACCTCAGCCTCTCTGCCGATCTAGTAGGGTTCCTCACCCACCTGAGAGATACTTCGGTTTCTCTATGACAGTGGGAGCGAGGAACGCATCATGAGATGATGACCCAACTAATTTCGAGCTGGCCATCAGGAGTAAGACTCTGTAAGAATGGCTGGATGCTTAGTGATCTGAGATGGAATCCTTATACACCAGCAAAGTATGGACTTTAGCTGCTATATCTGAAGGGTTAAATCCCCATCAGGAGCAAGTATATCTTGAGAAGATTACTTGGTGTACATGGAAAAGTTGAGACTTTCAAAGCTAGACTTGTTAAAAGTTTGCATCATTGACCAGGTACGGATAATGATGAAACCTTTTTCAAGTAGCTATGCTTAAGTCCATCCAGATCCTACTTGCCACGGCTACATACCATGACTACGATATCTGGTGGTTGGGTGTCATGACAGCTTTTCTAAATGATGTTTAGAAGAGAGTGTCTATAAGTACACAGCCAGAGGGCTTCGTAGACAGTGGGAGCAGCGGAAACGTGTGCAAGATGCTTTATTTGATAAAGCAGGCATCGCGGAGTTGGAACATCTGTTTTGATGAAATAGTCAAAGAGTTTGACATCATCAAAATGATAGATGAACCTTGTATAAACAAAAGGTAGTAGGGAGTATGGTGGTGATCCTCGTAGAGTACGTGGATGACATACTCTTGATAGGGAAGGAGTTTCCTATGCTACGCTCGGTCGATCTCTGCTTATCACATGGATTCTCCATATAGGATCAAAATGATACCTCCTAAATCCTGAGTTTTGGATCTATGAGATAGATTTAATTGGATGTTAGGATTCTCACTAGTTGTAGTGAGATGATATCAATCGATCCTGGGGAGAATCACTGGAAGGGTTCCAGGGTGATAAAGACGACTGAATGTCAGTCGCAGGCATTGTCTATACCCTCAGTAAAGGGACGGTATGTTGGAAGAGTTCCAAGCTAGATACCGTGACATACTAGACGATAAAGGCAGGATACATCGCTACTTAAGATGCTACCAAAGAGGATGTTTGGGTGTATATTAGTTCATGAGATGAACTACGTTCCTACCATTGTGAGACAATGGAGTTGTGGCTTAAGCCGAGGAACGCCGGTCCCATCAGTGATCCAGACATATTCTAAGGCAGTGTCACCTGATCATGGAGATAGTTGATCTCCAGGGTGATCGAGGTTAGGAGAGTAGATTCAGAGGACAACACAGCGGATCCACTCACAAAGGCCTGTTACCAGAGAGAGATTTTTATGGGATGGTTGAGTATGAGATACTACAACCACTGCTACAGATGGCCCTAGTGCAAGTGGGAGATTGTTAGTTATATGTATGCCCTAGAGGCCATTACTGTACATATGATGTATATTGTAGTGGATGCTGGGACATATATAGGGAGGACTTTCTTGCTCGACATGATAGTATGCTATCTGGTTGAACTTTACCTTAACGTGTATACTGATTGTCTCTCTGTTACATGTTGGTAAAGCCCTTAGGATGTGTGCTTGACTACCTGGACTATGATGCGGATCATACTAGTGGGGACATGGTAGTCCATAAGTACATCCTTCAAAGTCCCTAGTCGAGGGTGTATCGAGACGGGGCATCGATATACCAGAGTAGACTAGCGTATACCTTCTCGACCCATACAGATGGGCGATGGATGATCCCATATCCATTGGTGTTTGACATCAGAGATGATATACGGGTGCTCAGTAGAGACTGGGTACACTGGACGGACTCGCCGAGAACTCCCAGATGGTATTATACCTCACGTCAGATGGAAGTTCTCTGGTGACACTGGTACAGAGTAGTCTGTTGACCCGAGATCGTCATAGAGTCTTGTGTGGTTCCCACTGTGCTTTGATTTCCATCTTACCACGTCCAAGAGGGCGTGCAAAACGGTGGTTTTTGGGTACAGTCCCGAGTCATATGGAGGCAATGAGCGATAGGAGGGGATTCGTCTCTCCCGGTATAGGGGGTTGATGTTGCGCTGTGTTCGATTGGCTATAACAGGAAATCCCTGGCCAGGGTTGCTGAGATTTACTGGTAAGTGTTACCAGTAGTTTCTCGAATAGTTATAGACCTCATATCGACATGACTTATCTAGCTATTGGGGTCTGACGTTTACCACCCCTAGGCGAGATATGCGACATATCAGACGATCAGACCGGACTGTACGGTAGTGTTACTGGTTGGATTCACTGGAGTGTGAGCGGGCTTGCTCGTCGATCTTCAGATCGCTCAATACCCGGGTGGCCGTTACGTTTAGCAGACCGCTTGCGGCTTGTGGGTGATTGATATGATCATCACCTGCTGCCGGCGTATTGACGAGTCTTTAGAGTCCTACACAGAGGTTTCCTGGCTCAAGCGAAACGAAATAGGAGCGCATATGAGATATGTACGGGACCGAGAATAATGCGTGTATGTGATACCGTATTCCATTCTCGCGATAAATGTATCGATTGGTTGTATGCGATATAACCTAGTTATCGATTCAAGCATTGATTCGATAAACCGATACATAGGATACTAGTCGGTTATATGCGATATGACCGGATCGTTAAATCAAGTGTTGATTTAATGATTTAATGTATAATTATATATTTGATATATTACTTTGCATTAACTAGTATTGGTTCACTTTATATGGATTTTCTCACTCGGATGTGCGATTATATATGCGATATATTTTTGTGCACTTGATTGTATCATGTTTGATGATATATGTTAACTTGGATTTGTGTGAAGATTAAACCATGGTTGTGAGAGTGGTTAGGGTTTTCTTTTCTTACTTATTTATTTATTTATTTATTTTGAAGAGATGAGAAAAGAATGGTTGCTAGTTTTGGAGTTTAGTTGAAGCTTCATGAAGCTTTGACTTTGTAACCATTCTTATCTTATCCTTAACCCTAACCATTCCCACTAACCCTAGTTTAGTCTCTACACATAACCATGGTTGGATTATGATAAGTTTTGATTTTCATTTTTATTTGAAATTATCTTATCATATCATTTCTTCTTCTTCATCTTCTTCAAGTGAAGAAAGCAAGCTCCATCAATGGTGATTGATGGAAATGAGTGAGAAATCCAATTCTAAAGTCTACCCACTTCCTATTTCTTCATCCTCTACCTCTTGCCAAGTAGTAGAGTGTGTTTTCTTCACAAGTTTCTTGACTTGGTGAAGTCGGAGCTTGATTTAGCGATGCCTCGACGTAGATCATCTTCGGCATGGACATCGACGACCTAGCTCGCTTATTCTCCGATGAAGTCGACGCTAGAGCCCGGATTCTTTTTGGACAGCGGAGAGGACTTCGTTGCGGAGCTATGGAGGTGGAGAACCGGATCTACAAAGGTTGTATTTCCGTTTCCCATTAGTTAAGTGTTAACTAGTTTACTTTTCGCCTAGAAATCTAGCCAACGATCCGTTCTAGGGTTTCTCGGCACCGTTTAAATTTGAAATTGGCATGGTTGATGCCTTGTGAGACCTCTTGGGAGTGCCTAGGAACCCTACAATGTGCACGAATGAAAATATGAAAGGACGCCGTGAGTAAAAACAGAAGGGCTACTGACGAGCTTATGAAAACTCGAAAGGGCGCAATCTCGTAAAATTTTCACTTACGAGATCCTCTCGACTCGTAAGGAGAACTCCCCCTATGAGACCCTCACGGCTCATAGGATTAAAAATCTTAAGTTACAGGGATCCAAACACTTCCTTAAGCCGTCATATTCCCCAAGTTGCCATACAGGCGGTCCGATATTGGCCCTTGTATACAATCCACGGGCACAAATAAACATTTCGCCCACCAAGTTCCACCAATCACGAGGAATGTCCTCATATGGTGAACGACACTTGCAAGTCCTCTCGACTTATAAGGAGAAAACACACTTGTAAGATTCTTACGACTTATAAGAGAACACACACTTAAGAATACCCACGATTCCTAAGGTGAAAATTCGCCTACGAGATCCTCACGACTCATAGGGAGAAATACCTTCATAAAACCCTTATAGCTCGTAAAGTCAAAAAGCCTTAGTCGACAGGATCCTAACCCTGTTTGCTAAGCCACCTTTGTTCAAACCGACAAGGGCAAATGATGATTTTCTTCTGGCAATATCCTAGTTGTAGCGATGCTGATGCCTAAATCAGTATCAAATTCCAAGGCCTTTCACAGCAAATGATGATTCGCTCCTGGCAATATTCCAGTTGCAGCGATGCTGATGCCAAAATTGGTATCAAGTCTTAAGTTCCATACCCGTGATAAAATTCAGCGAGCAAAAAATATGCATATAAAAATAGCCGAAATGTTTGGGCAACTCGCAATAAAAAGCAGTGAGTAAAAAGAAAAAATAGCCGAAATGATTGGGCACCGCGATAAAAGGCCGAAATGATTGGGCAATCACAACTTTCGCGACATAAAAAGCTGAAATGATAGAGTGTCGCGGAAAGAAATAAAAAAATGAATGAAAATGAAACTTTTGCCCTGTAGGTGAGTCCACATCGACCCTTGTATACAATCCATGGGCACAAACGAAAAGGGAACCACATTTTCCCACCAGGCTCCATCAGAAAGAGAGCTAGATCTCGACGGCAACATCTACGGCGTAAAGATCAACGGTGGCGTTTCTTCTCACTCCAACAGGATGCAAACGCGACGTCAACAAGCAACCTCCAAGGTCAACAAAACGGAGCCATGACAAAGTCCTTAGTTCCAAATCTCGACGGTTCACAGACAACCTAGAGACCATCTCGACATTTGTCTCATTACAACAGACGCAACGTTAACAAAACGGAGCCATGAAAAAGTTCCTAGTTCCAAATCTCGACGGTTCACAGACAGCCTAGAGATCAACAACGGCGTTTCTTCACACTCCAACAGCATGCAGACATGACGTCAACAAGCGACCCCAAGGTCAACAAAACGGAGCTATGGCAAAGTCCCTAGTTCCAAATCTCGACGGTTCACAGAAAACCTAGAGACCATCTCGACATTCGTCTCATACAGCAGACACAACGTCAACAAAACGGAGCCATGACAAAGTCCCTAGTTCTAAATCTCAACGGTTCACAGACAACCTAGAGATCAATAACGGCGTTTCTTCACACTCCAACAGAATGCAGACGCGACGTCAACAAAGTGAAGCCATGGAAAAGTCTGTAGTTCCAAATCTCGACGGTTTATAAACAATCTAGAGATCACCTCGACATTCGTCTCATTACAGCAGACACGGTGTCAACAAAGGAAGCGAAGGACAAATTCCTAGTTTCAGGGTCTTGACGGCAATAAAACCTGAAAAACTATCAAAGATCATCCCACACCAGCGCGGAGTGGTTATGACTCATCGGGGCTCCAAACTAAGCCTAACCTCAAGTAAAAAATGTTATGGAAAATTCCTAACGTTTGCTCTTCCAACGGTAATATGAGCTAAGGAGATTACTTGAAGACGTCTTGTCCAGCCCCCGAAGGGATCAGAGAAACGACAGTCGTGGGGCTATACGAATAGCAGCGTAAAGTCTGCATATCGGGGAATGAATCAACAGACGCGACGGTACGACGGACAAAACTCTAGTACCACAGACTCTAACGGACCTCTGTCGTAAAGAGCAGGGGTTAACTGTGACGTTAGGACAGGTTTGCCTACAAGCCCAAAGAAGGTAAACTAAAAACTCCGAAATGAGTTCATAAACTAGAGACTCCGGGATGAGTGAATAAACTACAAAATCCGAAATGAGTATATAAACTACTTCACTCCAGATCAAGACATCGAAGAAAAGAGAAATGCCAGTATGAAATAAAATATGTCTTTTATTCATGAATTCAAGTGAATACAAGATACATTTCATAAAGGAATCAAAATGAATACATGTTATTCATGAATCAGAAGTTTACAACCAGTACAAGAAAAGGGGTACAATGACAGTTATTAAGGAGGAGACGTCTTCACCAAACTGACAAGCCGCTCACGCGCTCCTCTCAATTCCTTCTCATGTTCGGCTACAGCGGCCAACTCCGCTTCGATTTGAGTCCGTTGCTGTAAACAGGATGAAAGCTTTTCATCGATTTCTTGCTTGGTAGCTTCGCAGTCCTGCGTGACTCGCTCGGTGAAGTCAAGCTTCCGCCTTAGCGTCAACCCATCCGAAATACATCGTTGGAGGTTGTCAAAAATAGCTTTTAGCTACGCAGCATTCGCTTCAAACTGGGCGCACAATTGGACGGATTCGCCGGAAGCCGCCTCATGTTCCTTTCGCATCAGGGCTGCCTCTTGTTCAAAATGGTGAATGAAAAGAATACTCTGCTCGACCCACGCGGCCCGCTGAGAGTTCGAGGCCAACACCTCAGGAGCGAGACGCTTAAGCTCAATCTCTTGCATGCAAGTCTCGATTTTCCTGCAATAATCAACCCAAGAACAGATGAGATCTTCATTATGGAAGTTCATGAGCGTCGCCAGCATTGGATTGACTTCGTCGGCAAAATCTGTAGCAGAAGTGAGGGCCCCGGCATTGAGATCTTCGATAAACTCGCTTAACGTTCGCCGGCTATTCGCTGCGCCCCTGGAGGATGTACGTTTAGCGAAGGGCCCTGCAGGCATGGGAGTACGAGACTCAAAAGGAACTGGAGCCGGTGTAATCACTGCAAAATGAATTACGGTCAAATTTCGACTTGGAAGACAAAGAAAACACCTGAGGGATGGAATCTATCATACTGACAGTTGCAGACGGCAGAATAGGGAGTACCAGAGACGTGGTTATTCTTTCACTTCCTCCTCCGACCCGTAATACTGTGATCAATATAAGGAAGGCTTAGCAACAATAATTCTACTCATAAAAAAGGGAGAAACATTAGGTGAAGAATATACTGACCAATACCGGAAGGTGGAACGATTTCCGACTGAAAGGAAAAATGCGGGTTTAACAGCTGGTACAAATGGTCGAAAAGTACTCCTGCAGAGTCGCGATAATATACAGTTAATACAAGCAGGATTGTATCCACAGTGAAGCAAATAAGTGAGAAACCCATACCTTCTAAGATTTGAGGAGGCGCAGAAGAAAGCAAAAGGACAGCGACCGTCAAAGTGGCGGCCAGCGACACTTCGTCAGCTGGCACAGCCTCAGGGATTACCGTGCCTATGCTCAAGACAAATGAAATATCATTAGAAGAGCTTAACAGGATTGAAAAACTCAAAAACAAAAACCCAAGAATTAACTGATAGATCGGGGACTGAAATCGCGCTGGAAGCGTCACCATGTGTAATGGCTTCCTCACACTCTCCCAGGGGAATAGATTCTGCACCCATATCTTCATCCCCTGACTCGACGAAGGTCATCGTAATGCTTGCGACACCCGCCGATACCATAGAGATGCAAGGAGAAAGAGTAGTATTCGGGACAGTGCCAGATTTCCGAGAAAAAGTGGCCACTTCGGGCTCTGTAATCATCGGTGTTTCACCTGCCATACCATCGTCAGGACTCGGCCCTGCTTAAAAGAAAATATGTATGTCAGATTTTGAGGACCAAGTTCTAATAAAGGAATAGGCGTTACGTTACCTTGAAGTAGCTTTTCAGTTTCTTCCCGAGTTGCACGTGCAACCTGTCTATGGGCAGTAGACAGGGCAGAAGGAACATCCGCCGAAGGAATGTCAGCAGGCGAAATACTGCTTGAGCTTGCACCTGCGGTCAAAACAGCATAGCGTTCCCTCAATGCATGCTTCCTACGCTTCCTCTCAGTCTGATCAGTGAGAACCGACCTCCTTAAGACTTCCGACAGGGGGGCGTCGTCGTCCGAACCGAGCTCTGCCTCCAGAGCCGCTACGGCGTCTATCATCGGCTGCTTCAGCAACGCCTCCTGTTGTGACTTTGGGATGGCCGTGGCCATAGTAGCTGGCTCTAGAACCTTTGTTACATCGCCACTTGGGATTGGCACTGCACTTAGAACGACCTGAGTTGCGGTAGTTCCTGCAATAGGGCGAAGAGAAGGGTCAGATCATGAATAAAAAGAGTAAAGACATAATGAAACGAATTATACCAAGTTCCAAAGAAGCACGGAGCCTTTCTTCCTCCTCGAACATCCTGTGGGAAGCTGCGAGAGCCTTTTCGGTAAAAATGACTGTTGAAGAAAAAAGCGTTAATGGAAACATAATAATGAGAGAAGGCATAGGCGCAGAAGAATATAACTGAAGTATACTTGACTTCGCAATAGAGATCAACGCCTCTTCCTCGCGAGCTAGTCGCTTGGAAGCTGCGAGGGCAGCCTGTTGATCAGTATCGGTCGCAGGCATGTCGAACAAACCTTCATTAGTGCTGTATTCGCACAAGCCTTCACTGTAGGGTGCATGGGGCTCCTGGCCGAATACGACGTCGGCAGAGAATAAAGACTTCTTCTTTTTCTACTAGCGGACACCAACAGCCGACGTTAAGAGCTTTCGCTTGACAGGCACCTTCGGACGGCGGGTCCCAATTTCTGAACCAACGCCAGATTCCGGGGACGCCACGGCTACCGCAGTTGCGGGAACACCCGATTGAATCTTCTCAGGGAAAGCTCGTGGTACCACAGCCGTAATATCTTCTCTTAAGGAGGGACGAACGGCATTCCGTCACTTTAAAGGGACCGATGGATTACCAGCGGGGACTGCATCTTTCTGATCGAGCAATAGCCGCCTTTCTTCCCTGATAACAGCACCCGTCGCATGCTGGTACCACGCCACGTAAGCGTTCGAAGCTTTTGGCACATAGCTCAGCTCGCTAATGAGAAAATTGGACCCCGTATTTAATTGCATAAAGTGGTGCAGCGCGCTGCGAATACCCTTCTTCGTAGAAGCCGGCTCGGCTAAGAATGCCTCGAGTGGAACACCCTGATTATAACCTGACTGTTGAGCGAAGCGGTGCGGGTTGTACCTCATAAACAGTACCGATGCGCTCTGTCTAAATTCTAAAAAGCCTGGCCTGATAGAATACAGGTGCAAGATTTCCCGAGCCCTCAACGAGGAAGCTCCGTCTTTGAAAGTGTCACGCAACGGTTGCACCACCTTAGTAGATTCCTTGCCGATAGTCAAAACTCTATCGACAAAGGTCATGCTGTACCCAACCATGCACGGGTGGAGGACCAGTCGCCAAGCCTTTCGCTGCGACGGCTCTGACGCAGAAGTGTCAACCAGATACATGACCCGAGGAAAGTTGTAGCTGTCGTAGAAGCGGGGTCGTTTGTGAACACCGAAAGCACCTAGCATGTGCATCTCGATCCACGATGTGAAGTAGTGCAACGGAAGATGTACAGGCTTTACCCCCAGCTGAGCAGTGTCTGCCGCTAAGCTCAAGCCATGATATAGATGAGCCAGCCCTCTGATCCCAATGGCGACACGCGTCTCTGCAATCATGCAGTGGGCTGGATAAAAGACAGACGACCTCATATAGCGAGGTTGCGTCGGAAGCACAAACCAATTCAACCACAGGCTGATGAACCTCAGAAAGAACGCCTCTTCGTCGACGTCTGAGCAGCGTGCTCTGCGAAAGGGATGACCGAAATTCCTGGAATGAAGAAATTCTTCAAATCCGCCTCTGCCGTCGGTAAGTTATCCAAACCAAAACCGAACGGGTCATCAAGCTTAGCGAATTTCGCGGCTTGTTTTGAAAAGACTTCTAGGCGAAGAAAGCGGGTGATGAAATCTGCAAAGCCGACTCCGTGCCCTCCAGAATCTAAGAACAAACTCTCATAAATATTCAACACCTTGATTAGGCTCTGGAACCGGTGTTGAACGGCATTCTCTGGAGTAAGGCCCATCATCACTGATTTGGTGGCAAAGATATACTCATCAGGGGAAGTATCTCTTCGTAATGCTCCCCTCTGACAGGTAAGCCGGAAATTTCCGCAAACTCCTCCAAGAAATTGAGACCTCCCGGTCCGATAGAAGAAATATGTGGGTTAGGATGTTCCACTATTCCAGAAAAGCCTTGACCCACCATACATGAGGCGCGGGATATCGAAAAAAGGGACGTATAGATTGCAGGATATAGCCCGAGCTCCAGCAACAGTGACTTCTTGGTTGATAGGATATACCGAGCCCACTGCAGGTAGCCGGCTGAATGACGAGGAGTCAACCCTATCATATAGACTTTTCCCCAAGGGCGCGACTAGCCTTGGCATATGCGCCACCCTAAAATGTCTAAAGCCATCAGTGGCTGTACAGGTATTGATGCCATGGAGGGCTGAAGGCGACCCTCCGAGGTCCAGTTGACCTCTTCTACGGCATAAGTCACTTGAGGCGAACCAGCGTAATGAATCGCTGAAATTGGCTCTCAGTGCGCTGCACAAGAAAAACTGCGCCGACCCCGAATGATCTGATTATACCACGACACCTACAGGCGATGAGATTTCTGCTCCAGGTCATGATCTTTAATAAGCGAAAAAACTTCTCGATCCATGGGTGCGTCGGCAAATGCGCTTTCTGAACGTACGAAAGGGAAGGAAGAGTCGAAGGACATTGCACCTACACAAAAGGAGAAGGTTCAGCTATTGATGTTATGTTTAGAACTTTAACGTTCTTTGATACTTAAAAAAATTTGTACTGCATTGTAGTGCAAAAGAAAGGGACAAAGGGGGCCCACAAAATTAAGGTGATGCCCCATCATTGATGGGGCAGTCACTCATTAAGAATGGAATCCTAAAAGGATTCTCATTTAATGAGAAATATCATTGTACTAAGGAGTTAAACTCCCTCGAGAGCCGTGCTCTGCAAACAGATTTCACATCTGTCAGGAAAATTAAGAGGGGAATAAAATTCCCTAAAATTTCTTAGAGCCATGATCTATAAAACAATGGAGTAATATACCAGAACCCTCAAAAGCAAAGCTTTTTGAACAAGGTAAAACCCTAAGATCTTTAAGATCTGCAAGAAAAATCCTAAAAACTCTAAGAGTTCTTCATGAAAGATGAGCAAAGCCCTGATTAACGAGTTAAGAAACCCTAAAACGCATTTTAAAGATCTACGATCTAAGAAGAGCAAAGCTCTATTGATCATAATCCTTACCAAGTTTTTGGCAAAATTCTAACTCTAAAAGAGTTTCCTTGGGCAGAGATCTAAGCTATAGAAAGAGAATTATATTCTCAGAATGAAGAAGTTTAGGGAAGATGAACAACAGCCATCTCAAGAGCCAAAGGCCCTACTTATAGACACAGGGAGACGGTTCCACTTCCGAGAATATCCAACGGTGGAAAGATGCCACCGCTGCACTCACGTGTAAGCCACGTAAGCGCAGCAGTGGTGGGTTATTTGTTTCCACAATAAAAGAGCAAAGCTCTGTTCAAAACTCAAGAGGCAGCACCTCACGTGCCTACCACGAGGGCGCCAGCCAGAGTTAAAAACTCTTATTGGCGCCGCACGTGCACAGCACGTAAGCGCCGGCGCCTAGTAGAATTGAATTCTACTCTCTGTTAAACAGAGTCAACGAAGATTATAAATCATCAGAATGCAGAATTAAATTCTGTTGATGAAATATTCCTCAAATCTTTCTAAGCAAGAAAGATTACCCTATGTAAAACAGAGTACCGTTGAATTAAAAATCCAATGGTGATTAAAGAATCACCGATCTACGGAATAAATTATGTATGGGAAAATATTTCCCTGATCTTGTTAAAAAACAAGAAAATTACCTTCTGTAAAACAGAAGTCCTTAGATAAAAAATCCAACGGTGGGAAAAATCCCCAAATCAATAAGGATCTCTCAATGAGAGATTTCTTCAACTAATCAACAAACCTGCCTCTACTATATTGTAGGGTTACTAGGCACTCTAATAAGGTTCTACAATGCATCAACCATGCCCGTTTAAAATTTTAGCCGTGCCGAATAACCCTAAGCAAGATCGTTGCTAGAAAATTAGGGTTCATATGCTAGTAAACTACGTTTACGACTAAGTGAATACGAAATACAACCTTTGTAGATCGGTCCTTCACTTCTAAAGCTCCTTGTTGAAGTCCCTTCGCTGCGATCGTGGTTCTCCCGGACCCTTGCATGGCTTCACGAGGTTAAAGGTTCGTCCTTGCTTGAAGTCTTCGAGGCCGAAGATGATCTACGTCGAGGGGATGCCAACTCAAGCTTCTACTTCACTAACTAGAGAATTAGTGAAGCAAACACCCTAAACTAAAGTGCTAGTCTAGTAGAGGATGGAGAAATAGGAAGTGGGTTCTCTTTAGAATTTTATTTCTCACAATCTTTCTCACTTTTGATCAAACCCTAGCAAGCTTTTTCTTTTTAACAATGAAGAAGAAGATGAACAAAAGAAAGAGATGAGAATAATGATCAAGTGAGAAAGCTAACCATCGTGAGTGAGTATCATATACTAACTCATGTAGAGACATAACCATAGCTAATTCAAAATGGTTAGGTTAATAAAAATCTAAAGTAAAATAAATTTAGTGGACTTTGTCAAAGCATCCACAAGCTTCTACAAGCTTCATGCTTATGACCTAAGCTTCACTAATTTGTAATTACCTTAAATAAATATTAACCACCATCTAAAATAGTATGGTGTATGTCTTGCACACCCATGTATGATGTATCATCAACCATGATACAAAAAGAAAACACATTTTAATATATATCACATATATATTAAAGTTGTGTACATGTGAGAAAATACCTAAAGTGAACAAGTGTTAGTTAATGTAAACTACTATATCAAATATACAATTATACAATAAATTATTAAATCAACACTTGACTTAATAATCCGGTCATATCACATATAACCGACTAACATCTAATGTATCGACTTATCGAATCAACACTTGATTCGATAACCCGGCTATATCATATATAACCGATTGATACATAAAGTCGCGAGAATAGAATACGGTATCACATACACGTATTATTCTCGGTCCCGCACATATCACATACGTGCTCCTATTTCGTTTTGCCTGAGCCAGTAAAACCTCTATGTAGGACTCTAAAGACTCATCAATATGCCGGCAGTAGGTGATGATCACATCAAGCACCCACAAGCCGTCAGCGGTACTAGCTGGACGTAACGGCTACCCGGGTATTGAGCGATCAGAAGATCAGCAAGCAAGTCCGCTCCAACTCCTGTAAAAGCCTGCCGGTAACACTTCCCATACAGTCCGGTCTCCTTGTCTGATATGTCGCATATCAAGTCTAGGGGTGGTAAACGTCAGACCCCAATAACCGATAAGTCGTGCCGATGTGAGGCTCATAACGGGTCGAGAAACTACTGGTAACACTTACCAGTAAATCTCTAAATCAGCCCTGGCCAGGGACTTCCCTGTTACGGCCAATCGAGCACAGCGCAACATCAACCCCCAATATCGGGAGAGACGAAACCCCTCCTATCGTTCATTGCCTCCATGTGACTCGGGAATGTACCCAAAAACCACCGTTTTGCATGCCCTCATGGACGTGGTAAGGTGGAAATCAAAGCACAGTGGGAATCACACAAGACTCTATGACGATCTCGGGTCTACAGACTAACCTGCACAAATGTCACCAGAGAACTGCCATCTGACGTAAGGTATAATACCATCTGGGAGTTCTCGGCGAGTCCGTCCAGTGTACCCAGTCTCCACTGAGCACCCATATACCATCTCAGATGTCAAACACCAATGGATATGGGATCATCCATCGCCCATCTCATGGGCCGAGAAGCGTATACGCTAGTCTACACTGGTATATCGATGCCCCGTCTCGATACACCCACGACTAGGGACCTTGAAGGATGTACTTATGGACTACCATGTCCCCACTAGTATGATCCGCATCATAGTCCAGGTAGTCAAGCACACATCCTAAGGGCTTTACCAATATGTAACTTTAAGACAGTATAAAGAGACAAGTATACATGTTAAGATAAAGAGCAACCACATAGCATACTATCATGTCGAGCAAGAAAGTCCTCTCTATATATGTCCAAGCATCCAATATAATATACATCATCTGTACAATACTGGCCTCTAGGGCATACATACAACTAACAATCTCCCACTTGCACTAGGGCCAGCTGTTGTAGTATCGCATACCAAGCATCCCGAAGAGTCTCTCAAACCGTATCTGGGGAATGGCCTTCGTGAGTGGATCCGCTGTGTTGTTCTTCGTGTCAACCCTCCTGACCTCGATCTCCCGGCGATCAACTATCTCCCGGATCAGGTGATACCGCCTCAGAATATGCCTGGATTGCTGATGGGACCTGCGTTCCTTGGCCAAAGCCACCGCTCCATTGTTATCACAATACAAAGGTATTGGATGCTCAATGGATGGAACCACTCAAAGTTCAGTAATGAACTTCTTGATCCAGACAGCCTCTTTGGCAGCATCGTTGGCAGCGATGTATTCAGCCTCCATCGTCGAGTCTGCCACAGTTTCCTGCTTGGAACTCTTCCAGCTAACCGCCCCTCCGTAAAGGGTAAAGACAAATCCCGAGTGTGACTTAGAGTCGTCCTTATCACTCTGGAAGCTCGAATCGGTAAAGGACTCCACTTGGAGTTCTCCGTTACCATACACCAATAGCATCTCTTTAGTCCTTCGCAAGTACTTGAGAATGCTCTTCACAGCTGTCCAGTGACTCTCTCCAGGATCAGCTTGATACCTACCCACTACACTTAGTGAGTATGCTACATTGGGTCTGGTACATAGTATCGCGTACATGATAGAGCCTACAGCCGAAGCATAGGGTATCCCTTGCATGCGAGCTCTCTCCAAATCAGTCTTGGGAGACATCTCTTTGGAGAGAGTGAGCCCTGAGATCGTAGGTAAAAACCCACGTTTGGACTCTTCCATACTAAACCGCTTTAGTATGATGTCAATGTACCTGGATTGGGACAATCCCAATATCCTTTTAGATCTATCTCTATAGATCATAATTCCCAATATGCAGGAGGCATCACCAAGATCTTTCATTGAGAATCTTTGTGATAAGAAGAGCTTGACCGATTGCAGCATAGGAATGTCATTTCCTATCAAGAGTTTGCCATCCACGTACAATACGAGGAAGACAACCTTACTCTCTGCTACCTTCTTGTAGATACAAGGTTCATCTATGTTTTTGACGAAATCAAACTCTTTGATAACGACGTCAAAACAGATGTTCCAACTCCGCGATGCTTGCTTTAATCCATAAATGGATTTAAGCAGCTTGCACACCTTCCCGCTGCTCCCACTATCTACGAAGCCCTCTGGCTGAGTCATGTACATGCACTCTTCTAAATCACCGTTTAGAAAGGCGGTCTTAACATCCATTTGCCAGATTTCGTAGTCATGATATGCAGCGATGGCAAGCATGATCCGGATGGATTTATGCATAGCCACTGGAGAAAAGGTTTCGTCATAGTCCATACCTGGTCTTTGACGAAAACCCTTTGCAACAAGTCTAGCTTTGAAAGTCTCCACTTTCCCATCTACACCAAGTTTTTTCTTGAAGATCCACTTGCTCCCAATGGGTTTTACCCCTTCAGGAGCATCTTCCAAAGTCTACACTTTGTTGGTGTACATGGATTCCATCTCGGACCGCATTGCATCCAGCCATTTCACTGAGTCCCCACTCGTGATGGCCTGCTCGAAACTAGTTGGGTCATCATCAGCCATGATGCAATCCTCGCTCCCACCATCCATAAGAAAACCGTAGTATCTCTCAGGTGGGTGAGGAACCCTACTAGATCGGCGGAAAGGCTGAGGTTCGTTGGGAACTGCCGAATTCTCCGGTTCTACTAAATCTTCAGTTTGAGTTTGTGTAGCCGGAATTTCTTCCAGTTCTACCTTATCGCCACTAATTTCTTTTGCAAGAAATTCCTTTTCTAAAAAGGTGGCATGTCGAGAAACAAACACTTTTTGTTCCTCAGTATGATAGAAAAGATATCCATGTGAATGTTTGGGATATCCCACAAACTTGCATAAAACTGACCGTGCCTCGAGTTTGTTCGGATTTTGCCTTTTGACATAGGCCGAACAACCTCATATCTTAACTCGTTTAAGACATGGTCTCTTCCCACTCCATATCTCATATGGTGTGGTAGGTATAGATTTAGATGGAACTTGATTCAATAGGTATGCTGCTGTCTCCAGTGCATACCCCCAGAAGGAAATAGGTAACTCAGCTGTGCTCATCATAGAGCACACAATATATAATAGTGTGCGGTTCCTCCATTCAGATACACCGTTGTGCTGTGGTGTATATGGAGGAGTCAGCTGAGAGAGAATCCCATTCTCTTTTAGGAAGTCCAGGAATTCATTGCTCAAGTATTCACCTCCTCGATCAGATCGAAGGATTTTAATACTTTTCCCGGTTTGGTTCTCGACTTCTTGTTTATATTCTCTAAATTTCTCAAAAGCTTCTGATTTGTGTTTCATCAGGAACATATATCCGAATCTAGAGAGATCGTCAGTGAATGTAATGAAGTACGCAGAACCATTCCTGGCATGTGTAGACATGGGGCCGCATACATCACTATGTACCAGTCCCAAGAGTTCCGTAACTCTCTCTCCGTGTCCCGTAAACGGAGTTTTGGTCATCTTTCCTTTGAGACAAGACTGGCAAGTATCATAAGATGAAAATTCAAACGGATTCAAATATCCATCCTTATGCAACTTAGCTAGTCATGTCGCATTGATGTGACCCAGTCTACAATGCCACAAGAAGGATTCGTTCATTTCTGAACTCTTCCTCTTGTGTGTGTTTGTTATGCTCAGAACTGTTGATTGATTTAGAACATAAATGCCATTGCACATCGTGCCTGATCCAACCAACTTTTGGTTTAGAAAAATGTTCATAACATTATCCCGTAATACAAAATTATATCCTTCTTTACTCAACAAAGAAACCGATATAATGTTGCATATCAGGTTCGGCATGTAATAGCAATCGTTCAGAATCAATGTATTACCAGTTGGCAATACAAGGTGATATTCCCTGACGGTTTTAGCTGCAACAATTGCACCATTTCCAACCCTTATGTCTTTATCACCTTCTCCAAGTTCTCTACCTTTCCTAAGCTCATGTAACTGATTACATATATGGGATCCCGACCCGATATCTAATACCCAGGACGTAGAGCAAATGGAGAAACAGTTCTCTGTAACGAACACACCCGAAGAAAATGCATCAACATGTACTTTCTTCATTCGGGTGGCATGGGAATCCTGGTATTCCCCTATATCTTGTTCAGTCTTATAACTTTTATAAGAAAGAACGGAACCAACGTTCCCCAGCACAGTATAACATGCGGGTTCGGTCAATACATCCATATTATTATCTTGATTAAGGCATGATATGGTCGCTACCTGGAGAGAGAGAGAAGAAAACACTTTAGCGTATGCTCTTGCAAGATCAGATTGGTTATTATTTTATCTAATCAGGATGGCTCCCACTGTTTTTATTAAATCTTCCTTCAAACCCTTAAAGGAAAGACTAACCGGGATTAATTACACCCTACAACTTCGCCAATCTTTCAGTCAGGCCAGTGTTGGTACTTTGAGGGAGGTACCCGTACTTTCGCACGGACCTAATTAAAGCAAATCTCGTTTTCCTATAGGCGTAACCCCGTTGACACCTTTCTAGACACCTACTTGATCGGCTAATTGTCCCGTGTAAAAATCTCCCAGGAGTAACAATTACTCGCAGTGGGTATCGGGATCCAACTATCTCATAGAAGGTATGCAATCTCATTGCAAATTTCAACACTTGAAATTCCCGATAATATTTTGCCCCTAACCCCTATGACCTTGACAAATGCCAACAAATCATAGGATGCTAGTCAAGTTCAATCCATCATTTCTTGATTGAATCAAACCCACCCGCACGACCCTTGACAAAGGCCAACAAGGTCGTACGACTACCCCAAAACAATCTGCATCATATGCATAAGCAGATAAGCACCATTCAGCTACCGCACACTACGCCTTGACAAAGGCCAACAAACGTAGCACGAATACTAAATAGTTCTTATCTGAAATGACGGAGGGCTATGACAGGTTTTTCTAAAAACCTATTGCGTAATGAACTTGATATCATCGTAGAATCGAGTGAATTTTGAAATGAAGTGATTTTTGAGGCATTTATTAGTTTTGCTAAAGAGGTCACTCCCGGTGAAGGGATCTCGGCTCTTTCCTTATGGAATAAGGTGCAGGACATATCATATATATCACTATGCAAAGCAAAACTCCAAAAGCAATCAAAATGTAACGTTTTAAAAATAATTAAATAAATAATTAAATGAATAAAATTGATTAAGTGAATTTTATGATTTTCGGTAAAGCAAAATGTATTTTTCGTAAGATCAAACCGCAATTGTTTTTCATTATAAATTCAAAAATACCTATTTAATTATATAATTACTAGTAAATAGTGTTTATTTAGCCACTTATAAATTTTTAGTTTAATAAAAAAAATTTCCTAAATTAATTATTTTAAATATTAACATAAGCTTTATTTTTACACTAAATTAGTGTAAATTATAAATTTAAATGGTTTTAATTTGTAAAAATGAACCATGGCATGTTAGAAATTAGTGTGTATCATGCAAAATTTATTTTCAAAATTTTTCCTATTTTCTAGAGCTTTCTTGAGTTGCTATAGTAAATAAATAAATAAATAATTAAATAAAGCATGAAAAGACTTTATGTGATGTTTTCTTCTCTTGAAAGTTCTACACACTTTCACACCCACTTCTTTCTCTCCCTCACCTCACCAAGGCCGGCCACAAACCCCCCCATGGCTGCCCCCCCCCATTTTCCACCTCATTTTTGTTCAAAATTCATCAAAAATACTTCAAAAATTCAATTAAAATTCCACAAAATCCTAATTTCTTCATACCCTTTATTCTCTACCCTTCTTTATATGGATTTTGGAGTGGGAAAGCATGTATTTTGGAGGGCCATTTCTTGTTGGGATTTCATATTTTGGGAGGTATAATTTCTTTCTTTTGATTTATTGTTTTAGATGTTCATTTAAGCTTAATTAGATTTAATGAATTAATTCTATGTTTTTTTTTAAAATTCAAGTTAGGGTTTGTAAATTCAAGTTATGATTTTTGATAATTATTTAGGGTTATAATAGTTAGTTTAACACTTTTAGAATTGGAAAATATTGCATGGTTGTTGAATTGTAAAATTTTCTTTTAAAATTGTTTTAAATTAGGAAATTAGCTAACTAGATTTTTCTAAAATGTGTTTGTGGGTAATATAAAATTCCAATTAAAGTTGCTATCATTATATGGTAGTTTTAATGAGAATATTAGCATATTAATTGAATGAAAAACTTAGTTTGATCACTAGATTACTTTGATAATTGGAAAAATAGTAATAAAATGCTATTATTTTGTAAACTAGATTTTAGGAATTTCTAAATAAATGTGATTAAAAATATAATTTATGGTTTCATTGAATCATTATCATTATGAATTGTGGTTTAATACATTAATTCATGCAAATCATGTTTTGTGGTGGAATTGTGGTGCTTTGCTTGAAAAATGTTGAAAATTGTTAAATGTTGCAAACTAGAAATTTCAAATTAATATAAATTTGTGTAATAAAAATATAGTAACGGTTTGTATAGTCTAGTTATGCTATATAATGAGTTTTATAACTATTGGTTTCATTTAAATGTCAAGTTTTGATGAAAAACGGTATACTGGCATTTTCGGGTTTTGCGAAATTGGACGGTTTGATAGATTTTAGGGTTTCGATGGATTTAATCGTGTTTTATGGTATAAGTAATGTGTTTTAAAACTACAAGTTGTTGTTGATGTTATCTCGATCCATCGGAGTTTGTATGCCGATATCGAGCGGTATTTGGTTCTTTTGCGTGGACGGGACATAGGTTTTAACCTATGCTTGTTCCTTGTATCGTTTGACTTTTGTATGTGATTCGGTTTACGATGCTATTTATATGTTTGCGTTTAGGTACCCCTCACGTGGACCGCGGGCGATGAAGAGGAGGATGGCAACACCGTCTTCGGCAGACATGGACCAGGTGAGTAGATGCATATCTACGGGGGAAAGTCGGGTGGATGGCGTTTAGCACCCCCGCAACGTAGAATAGGAATAGCACTTATTGACATTAGGAAACCAGATGTTGTAAGTGCACGGCGGCGCCCCAGCCGTCAATCCGAAGGCCAAATGCGGAAGCGGTGATAAACTTAATTTTTTCTGAACTGGCAAACCGCCGCGCACTAACACCCGGATCGAACCACTAACTAGTCCTAGCTAACAACAAGAAAGGGAAGAGAGATATACCGACGATCCAAGTCCTCCGGTCTTCTCATCATCGTCCTGATCTCCTGCGGAATGTCCCGTCTCCTCCTCGTCGCCGGAAGTGCACCACATCGCCTACTTCTTTTACGGGCTCCCACCTCAATGCCGAGGCAACTCGGGCACGAAGCCGGCTACTCGACGTGCCCAAGATTTGCTGTAGAATGTGTAGTAGAACTTGTGTCTCAATTTGGGGTTGTAGGAATTGCCTTTTGGTGGAGGGATGATACAAGGAGTTTTTCTTGGGAATTTTGGTGAAGAAAATGATATGATATCAACCAAAATGACCCTCCCAAAATTGGGACAGCCCCCTTCTCCAAAGAATGGCCGGCCATGCTAAATTGAGAGGGGAGAGTGAGAGTGAGGAACAATGTATCAAAAGATTACCCATCACATAATGCAAGAGAGAGAGGGAAATGATATCATGAAAGGAAATGATTATCAACAAAGCCATACTCCACCAACCTCATCATCACAACAAAGGTCAAGCCATCATGACACCATCATGAAGCAAAAAGACAAGCAAGGTCAAGGTATGGTGAGCCATCATGATACAAGGAAATATGCAAAGACCCCCTCCACAATTGCTTATTTGCAACAATGCAAATAAGCCCTCCTCCACCAATCTTCGGCCAATGAACGGAACAATGAAAATCGGCCGAAACGGAAAGCAAACTGGCAACTCCAGAAAACTGGTCCCGTAATAAATTACAGGAAAACCCCGATATTGTGCATACACACCCGCATCTGTATTTCGACCGAAATACAAATGCAATGAGACAAAATCTACACTGTACTATACTAGGATCCGGCTTATACCAAAACCGGCTAGTAATATCCGTTCGATCCTGATCCGTGCAATACCGTACGTATCTGATCAAACCCTGCCATATAACCATACGGCCTATAGTACAAGCTGTCCGATCCTGATCCGTGCAATACCGCACGTATCTGACCGGACCTTGCCATATCTCCATACGGCCTCTCCAACCTTTCGCCCGAAAGCTGAGTAACTGAATGTGGGGGACTCTAAAGACTCATCAACACCTTGGTTGTGGATTTAACCACTAGCACGTTAGAGGTATAAGCCAATACATAACGGGCTACCAGGTATTGACCAAAAAGGGACGTCTGTGAGCGAACTCAGCCTGACTCCCTACTGAGCCTGTCAGTGACAATATCCGTACAGTCCGGTCCGTTCGTCTATGAGCATCGCATGGCGGGCCTAGGGGGTTGGTAAAAGTCAGACCCCCAAAAGCGGTACAAGTCGTGTCGGAGTGTAGCCCAGAACACCCTGAGATACTACTGGAATACCTACCAGTAAATCTCCTTGCCTCGGCCGAGGGCTTCGTGTAATGGCTCTCCTAGACACAGCACGACCTCACCCCCAATACCGGGAGAGACGAACCCCTGAAGATACGCTCACTGCCTCCATGTGGCTCGGGACTGTACCCAACTAAAACCTGTTTGCACGACTCCTTTGAGCCGTGGTAGGGTAGTAATCAAAGTACAGTGGGAACTCACACGAGACAAATGACGATCCCCAGGTCGTTGAACTAACCTGCACACATGTCACCAGGGAACTGCCATCTGACGTCTGGTATATGACCAACTAGCATGTTCCCGGCGAGTCCTGTCCGGTGTACTCATAACCCAATGAGCACCTGTATACATCTTAGGTGATCCAACTGACACCAGTGGCTTGTGAGACCGGCCACCGCCCCTCGTCGGGGTCTCGACTGTATACACTAGTCTACAATGGAGAATCGATGCCCTGTCTCGAAACTCTCACGACTAGGGACCTTTTAAGGATATGCTTATAGACCCCCAGCTCCCACTTATATGATCGCCCTCATACTGCTGGTGGTCAAGCAAGAATCCTAGGGGCTCTATCAACGTGTAATAGCGACGTGTCAGGTCACTTAAAGCAGTACACGATGATAAAGGTAAACCAGATAGCATACTATCATCTCGAGTAAGACTGTCCTACCGGGATAGGTCCTCCATCAATCATTGCAGTCACGTACCTGTGACCTAATAATTGACTCTGAGGGCACTATCTCCAACAATCTCCCACTTGCACTCAAGGCTAATTATTGCGATGTCGCATACTCACAGCCCGTGTGATACCGAACACCCAACTCCTCTACTAGTCAGTCTCACAAAGCTCGTTTGCGAAACTATTGCGTTCGAGGAATAGCCTCATTGAGTGGATCCGCTTAGTTGTTTCTTTCTATGTCTCTCTATATCTCAAGTTCGCGGAGAAAGCCATCTCCCGAAATGAGCAATACCTGTCTTAGAATGTGTCTGGATGTCTGATGGAACATAGCTCATAAATGAACTCCAAATCCAAACTTCTTAGACTGTATCGTCAACTGAACTTAGTCAGTATCCTGCGCCATGCCTTCCTCAGTATTGCCTTGGACCACCTGTCCAAAATACTGCCCCTCGTCAGAAGGAAAAACTATAACTCTGACAACCTCCTTGTCGTCCATGTCACCTTGGAAGCCTGGAATGATAACTGTTTCCCGAATGAGGCTGTCGTTATCATATCCCTAGAACATCCACTTATGTTCTAAAACTGCTTCCGACTGTTTCTCCAGGATTGGATTAATGTCAACTTATTGCATCTAGTGCAAGAACAACATCTGGTGTGGTACTTGACATCTCACGATTGACTCAATTGCCTGAGCAAGTGATCTGCCAATCATGCACGTCCCTCTCCCCTTTAGTCTGTAAGACACCTTTGGAGAGGGTGACTTCATTACCTGCAGGTACACTACCGTGCCAGGAGTCGTCCATCCTAAATACTCCTAGAATGGTGTCTAAGTACCCTGATTGGGAAACTACCCAAATCTATATCTAAAGCCATAGATCTAGTAACCAGAATGTTTGATATAAAATCCATTTCCTTTGTGGAGAAACCACTGTGTGACGACCAAAGTATAACCGATCGTAGTATAGGAGTTTCTTTTCCTATTCTGTGTATGTCATCCAAATACCAGGATATCACACCTTACTACCTTTTCAACAGATCCATCCCCTATTCTGATGAAGTCAAACCCATGACTGTCACGTCAGAAGTAGATGATCTATTTCCGCTACTGGTGCTTCAGTCTATAAATAGACATAAGCTACCTGTTCACCAATGCTTCCGCTGCTCCCACTGACTACGACAACCCTCTGGCAGAGTCATATAGACGTACACTTCTAAAACTAGTTTAGAACGACGCTATACTCATCCTCCCGCCGGGTCTCGCAGCCTGGAACAACAGCAATGGTAATTGTGGGTAAACAAGAACTTCCCCGTCACCGTCCTTGAGGCTACCGTAGTATCTCTCGGGTGCCTGAAGTTACCCACCTTATCTGCGGAGTGGCCAATGGAATGTCAATCCAGATTGAATCTTCAGGTTCCTTATCAAATCCTCAGTAATCGTTTGTGGTTCTGGAATCACTTCCAGTTCTACCATACTCCCACTACTGTTTTCTGAAAAAATCCATTTTTATTAAAACTGTGGCGAGTCTAGAACAATATTGCTATTGTTCATCCAGATGGTAGAAAGTCAACCCGCGTCATAGCCTGGGTCAACCCACAAACAGCCATTACAGAAACGTGCCTTAAGTTGTCCAGTGTCTGGTTTTAAGCATAAGCCGGACAACTCCCCGTACCTTAACATCGTTAAGATATGAACTGTTCTACATCCCATATAGGATCAGAGGCACTGATTTAATTGAACCAGATTCAAAACATGCAGCTGTCTCCAGTGCATGTCAACTAAATGGAAGGAGGCCGATCAGCGTTACTCAACTTAGGAATACTTCCAATTATGAGTAACCTGAAAGAGAAGCAAGTTCTCTTAACCATTACTATCAACTGAATACCATACACAAGTATCTATATCTTCGATCACTTTGAAGAATCCCGATACTTGCTACACTTGGTTCTCTACTCTATTCAAATACCTATAACTTCTCAAAATTCGGACCCTGTGTTTCCACGAAACACCTGTCTAAAAACTAGAGAAGTCATAAGTAAACCGAATATAGTACGAGGACCTACCCCTCTGTCCTGATGGACCCTGGACAACATACAATGTTCTGTATAAGTCCCTTGAGTCTGAAAACTCATTCACTGTGTGTCGTAGGTTGAAAACTGTACTTATGGTTAAGAAGAATTACACCGCTGTTTAATACTCCTTACCTAACCATCCACTGATATAGGTAAATGTCGTAGACATAATTTCAGAAAGGTATATCTCACTCTATGAAAATAGACGTACAGATATATCAATTTGAAATTGGTGCATGACTGCGGATATTCAAAACCAAATATTTGCCGACCGGCAAACAGCCCAGGTGATTTCCTCAAATATCACCGATTACAACGAATCCCGATATAATGAGGATAATCACCCAATTCCCAATAACTTACTCCCACTCATCATCTGTAAAGCCATACAGATGTGAGAATCATAACTGGTAAATACATACCCTGGAGTAAGTATCTAATCGGGAAATCAGTTTTCGTTTAACAGTACACAGTGAGACTGAAACATTGAAATGTTTCGATGGGGTATCCCGGTATTCCTAGTAATGCCTCTTCCAGATTCACGACTGTAACCGTATAATCCTTTGCTACCTCTCCAAATCCCTTCTTATGTCTTTAGTCTTTACCTTCTGCACACCCCTTAGGCCAAATGGTTTTCTTCCTTCCCTACCGTTCGGCACCAGCCTATGGTTTGGAAGAAGACTATCCAATAAGCATAATGGGTGTACTGTCCCAATCCTAGGAACACTCGTAATGAGAGAGGGTGAAGATAAAAGACAACCGAATAAACCTTATTCCTATTTCTCCTGAACCAGAATCCATCCCCGAACTGGAACAAGTTCCTTTCGAGTTCGTATATAACCATACGATGGAGTATCCAATAAACTGTGGATCTTCGTAGTGATACGGAGTGTCCTGGAGAAATACAAAGGTGATGTGGGAGTGGTAACGAAATATTTGGTTTGGTCGTGAATATCTGTTGCAATTTACTTTGCCCTCTTACTAATCCCTTGCTTTGTCTTAACTTAATACCTTCTGCACACCATCGTTATGCTAATTGGTTTTCTTCATTCCCTACCGGTCGACACCAGTCTAAGGTTTGGAAGAAGACTATCCAATTTGCGTAATAGGTGTACTACCCCTAAACCAAGGAGTACTCGTAACCTGAGAGAGGGTAAAAGGAAAAGACAACTGAATAATCCTATCCGTTTTCTCCAGAACCGGAAACCATCCTCGAATAAATTCTTTCGAGTTCGTATCTAACCATACGATGGTTTTGTCCAATGGAAGTGGACGTTCGCAGTAATGCGGGGTGTCCTGGAGAAAAGGGTAAAAGTAGGAAGTGGCAATGAGGTTTGCAACTCTGACAATCCAAAAGCCAGTGTTAAGAAGGTTCGGTCAACTTGGTCTCTGAGTCAAAGTCTTAGGGTCGGGTCAATGGTCGCTGCCAAAGAGAGAGAGAAAAGAAACACTCAGCGTGCACTCTAACCTAGATCAGAATGGTTACCAATTTATCTAATCTGGAAACCTCCCACTGTACCTCAAATTCTCCTCCAAACCTGAAAGAAGAATTAGTCGGGGTCACCCGAGGAGTAAACTAACTCATCAGTGGGAATCGGGATCCAACTATCATTGCATGACAACGTGACGGAATCCGCTCACGGTATCACACTCCAGAAGGTATGCGCATATCTGGCAAGTTTCAGTTCTTTTGAAACTCCCGATGTGATTTTTGCCCCATGCTCTTATGACCTTGACTTTGGCCAACATATCATAAGTCACATGTCAAGTTCTACCCGTCATTCTCCAGGTTAATTTGAATCCACCCGTACATACCCTTGACTTTGGCCAACATGGCAGTACGACTGTTCCAAACCAACGCATCTATCTATGCTGCATATGAATACCCAATAGCTACCAATCACTGTGCCTTGACTTTGGCCAACATACACAGCTTGAATACTATTGACCACCCATATGAAACGACGGAGGGCTACGAATGGTTTCTGGCGAAAACCTTTAACGTAAAGAACTTGATATCGTCGAAGGAACGGATAGCTTTTTGAAAATATAGTGACGAAAACCGTTGCTAAAGAGGTCACTCCCGGTGAAGGGATCTCGGCTCTTTCCCCGTAGAATGGGGTGCAGGATATTCCAAATGAATACCACGATGCAAAGCAAAAGTAATCGGCTATAGTGAAGTTAATGCCCTGACGCAAACTTCTGTCCAAGGGGTCACTCCCGGTGAAGGGATCTCGGCCCTTGCCTCGTCGACTGAGGAGCAGGATATTCCAACTGAATACCACGGCGCAAAACAAAAGAGAACGTCCTTGCAATAACAGCTTTTTGAAAAGTGTTCCAACAACATCAGATTAGGTTTGTTTTTAACTAGCATTGATCCGAATCAATGCAGTCCCATCAATTGATCACACCAAAAAGAACGAAAATATACTGATGTACGTATATGCCATCCGCATTCGCCACTGGGTCCCGTCATTACCCGTTAGGTTAGCTAACTAACGACAGAGCGGGGACTGGACTAGCGCGGATGCAAAACATATACAACATCTACTAATATATATACCAATATATTATATTTCGCTCAAGGCGTGAATAAAATGCAACATCACAGAAATGTACAGCATCACAGAAACAATACAGATATCTGGGATCCCCGGGTTTCACAGAGCCGCTGAAACCCGACGTTCCCCTGGTCATGTGGATAGCCTGTGCAATGAAATCCTAGACCCCTACGGGCGCGGCAAGTTACCCGCCAAAACCTGAAGCGAGGCATCCCCCTTCAGCGCCGTGAATGGACCACCCAGCACTTCACGAAATCCGGTAACTTGGGCACCCCTCCTGGGTCAACCTGTACCCCCTACGAGTGCGGCGAATAGCCCGCCAATTCTAGAGCGAAGCCCCCTCCGTCCCAATGCCATGAGATGCGGGCTTGTTGCCCTCCAGAACCCGGCTATCCGTGCACCCCACCGCGGGGCAATCCTAGTACAGAAAGTAAAATATACATACAACGGGTACATCGACCGCAACCTGGCCGTGCCCCAAAATAATAATACAAACAGGCAGTGACGGCAGTCCACATGTCGGACGCTCGTCCCGCAATATCAAATGTACATAATACAACCACAACTGTACTAGCATTGCATCCAGGCTATCCCCCACGACCGATCCGCAACATCACAGCAAAAACAAAACATCAACGTGAAAGTCACGTTCGCAAATCCGTCTAACCGGGCTATAGCAGTTAGACCGGATTTACCGATCAAGTGACATTCACGGTCGCAGATATAATGTAAAAACTGTGAAAAATGTGTTTAAAATTTTCCGATTGACCAAAAATTAACAAGTGGGCCCCAAAGCAATACTGTAGCACTCACAGAAATTCTGGGCCCAAAATTATTTTTCCAAAACCCCTATTTTGATTCCAGAAAGAAACTGAAGAAACATGATAACATGATCTCGCTACAGTGCGGCGGAACCGCGGCCCAATGGGGGTTTTGGCCACGGTTCCGCGCTCTGACAGAGGAATCACTTTATCGTATTTCTGCAGAATTCTTATATCTTTTGGTAGATCACTTTTCTGTAACCTGAAAAATTTTTGGACACCAAAAAATCTTAACAGAAAACTGATGTGAACTAAAATTTGGTTTTTGGAATTTTGGTCGATCGGAACTGAAAAACACATCAAACGAAGCTAGACGAAGTTAATGGCGAGGCTCTGATACCACTGTAAGTGCACGGCGGCGCCCCAGCCGTCAATCCGACGGCCAAATGCGGAAGCGGTGATAAACTTAATTTTTTCTGAACTGGCAAACCGCCGCGCACTAACACCCGGATCGAACCACTAACTAGTCCTAGCTAACAACAAGAAAGGGAAGAGAGATATACCGACGATCCAAGTCCTCCGGTCTTCTCATCATCGTCCCGATCTCCTGCGGAATGTCCCGTCTCCTCCTCGTCGCCGGAAGTGCACCACATCGCCTACTTGTTTTACGGGCTCCCACCTCAATGCCGAGGCAACTCGGGCACGAAGCCGGCTACTCGACGTGCCCAAGATTTGCTGTAGAATGTGTAGTAGAACTTGTGTCTCAATTTGGGGTTGTAGGAATTGCCTTTTGGTGGAGGGATGATACAAGGAGTTTTTCTTGGGAATTTTGGTGAAGAAAATGATATGATATCAACCAAAATGACCCTCCCAAAATTGGGACAGCCCCCTTCTCCAAAGAATGGCCGGCCATGCTAAATTGAGAGGGGAGAGTGAGAGTGAGGAACAATGTATCAAAAGATTACCCATCACATAATGCAAGAGAGAGAGGGAAATGATATCATGAAAGGAAATGATTATCAACAAAGCCATACTCCACCAACCTCATCATCACAACAAAGGTCAAGCCATCATGACACCATCATGAAGCAAAAAGACAAGCAAGGTCAAGGTATGGTGAGCCATCATGATACAAGGAAATATACAAAGACCCCCTCCACAATTGCTTATTTGCAACAATGCAAATAAGCCCTCCTCCACCAATCTTCGGCCAATGAACGGAACAATGAAAATCGGCCGAAACGGAAAGCAAACTGGCAACTCCAGAAAACTGGTCCCGTAATAAATTACAGGAAAACCCCGATATTGTGCATACACACCCGCATCTGTATTTCGACAGAAATACAAATGCAATGAGACAAAATCTACACTGTACTATACTAGGATCCGGCTTATACCAAAACCGGCTAGTAATATCCGTTCGATCCTGATCCGTGCAATACCGCACGTATCTGATCAAACCCTGCCATATAACCATACGGCCTATAGTACAAGCTGTCCGATCCTGATCCGTGCAATACCGCACGTATCTGACCGGACCTTGCCATATCTCCATACGGCCTCTACAACCTTTCGCCCGAAAGCTGAGTAACTGAATGTGGGGGACTCTAAAGACTCATCAACACCTTGGTTATGGATTTAACCACTAGCACGTTAGAGGTATAAGCCAATACATAACGGGCTACCAGGTATTGACCAAAAAGGGACATCTGTGAGCGAACTCAGCCTGACTCCCTACTGAGCCTGTCAGTGACAATATCCGTACAGTCCGGTCCGTTCGTCTATGAGCATCGCATGGCGGGCCTAGGGGGTTGGTAAAAGTCAGACCCCCAAAAGCGGTACAATTCGTGTCGGAGTGTAGCCCAGAACACCCTGAGATACTACTGGAATACCTACCAGTAAATCTCCTTGCCTCGGCCGAGGGCTTCGTGTAATGGCTCTCCTAGACACAGCACGACCTCACCCCCAATACCGGGAGAGACGAACCCCTGAAGATACGCTCACTGCCTCCATGTGGCTCGGGACTGTACCCAACTAAAACCTGTTTGCACGACTCCTTTGAGCCGTGGTAGGGTAGTAATCAAAGTACAGCGGGAACTCACACGAGACAAATGACGATCCCCAGGTCGATGAACTAACCTGCACACATGTCACCAGGGAACTGCCATCTGACGTCTGGTATATGACCAACTAGCATGTTCCCGGCGAGTCCTGTCCGGTGTACTCATAACCCAATGAGCACCTGTATACATCTTAGGTGATCCAACTGACACCAGTGGCTTGTGAGACCGGCCACCGCCCCTCGTCGGGGTCTCGACTGTATACACTAGTCTACAATGGAGAATCGATGCCCTGTCTCGAAACTCTCACGACTAGGGACCTTTTAAGGATATGCTTATAGACCCCCAGCTCCTACTTATATGATCGCCCTCATACTGCTGGTGGTCAAGCAAGAATCCTAGGGGCTCTATCAACGTGTAATAGCGACGTGTCAGGTCACTTAAAGAAGTACACGATGATAAAGGTAAACCAGATAGCATACTATCATCTCGAGTAAGACTGTCCTACCGGGATAGGTCCTCCATCAATCATTGCAGTCACGTACCTGTGACCTAATAATTGACTCTGAGGGCACTATCTCCAACAGATGTGACCCTAGATTCTTACTGAGTAGGACCCTGGTAATGACCCTAGGCGGGACTAGACTGATTTAGGAAAACCACACCTGAGGATGAATACTTTGGGAGAGGTTCGTAGGTTTCTGATAGAAACACGCACGCACACACTAAAACTTGACATGGCGTATACGTATATGTGAGTATATATATATAAAACTAGGTATAGGTGTATATATATACACAACACGTATATGGGATTCATTGATGTGATATGATATCTGAGGCATGATGAAACAGTATAACTGGGCTTGATGCCGTGATTCTTGACTATACAGTCATATTAAAGTGTTAGCGGATCATTAGAGAATGAGATAATGAACATGAACATATAAATTATAAAGGGTGGTGGTGATATTGAGGTACATGGGACGCTAAAATAGTACCTGGGCTGTAGCTTTTGACTTGATGACGATAAGATATCGGTATGATTTAATCACAATATTACACATATGACATGATATTTCTGTGGATAAACTAATGATGCGAATCATGATGGCAATGATATATGATTGATGTATGCGATCACAGTTTAGCACCTTGATCATGAGATGTGTTGATGATGACATTATACGAGTGAGGAGACACCTAGGAGATACTTGACCGTACCCCGATATTGGGATGCCGTACGATGGATTTTACCGTACGAGGCTTAGATTTGATGATTGATCCGCACTCTTGATTCGAGGAAGCCGTACTACGTACGTGACGCTATTGAGGCGGGATCGCCGACTATTAGAGATATCGATTCAGACCTTAGGTGGACTCTAGTTTCTTACTGACTAGTCTATTAGGTTTAGTTCCTTAGGATGTTAGATGGACACTGGTTTAGGTTCGACTCACATAGTGGTAGTTGTACTCGTATCTCGCAGAGGAGTGGATAATGCACATCTGTATTTACATTCATACTGTAATTATCATGGTGCATGTTCTTTTATATGTGCTATAATCAGTATAAACTTTACCTGTTAGGACACCAGCACTATTACCGATGATGCGCATATTCCACGCACACTTATTTGCCGGCTCACACACATCATCATCGGTAATTGCTATGTCACGTACACTTTAGATCATATTGACTTTTATGGATAGAATCAGTTAACAACTAGACCGCTATAATATTGTGATTATTCTCTGACATTAGTACAGACATGATATTTATTGCTTAGACATTCATGCATTCATATTTTCATGTTATCATGCAGTATTATGGGCATATGCCGACACTTATCATATACTTACTCATGATTTTGAGATTTGGATTTCTATGAGATTTCTGGATTTTTGGGGAAAACCGCAAAAATATATAAAAACTTCTCTCTCTCTCCTCTTCTCTTTTTAAAATAAGATGCGGTTTTCTCGTGATGTATGTGTCGTCCACCATGAGATTTCATGTTTTCTATTGGATTTCGAGACCCGATTCGAGGAGTGGATGAACCGTCTCGGGTACATGGTGGGCCCGGTATGGTACCCTGGGGCAAGAAGATCGAGTTGTAGATGATGAGCCTGGCAGGGGAAGGCTACCTACCGGTGATGTCTGGCGCGGCGGATATCCGGAGGATACCGACCGTTGTCGTGAGATTTGATGATATGGGCCGATCCGGACTGACGGAGCCCGAGATATTGAGACTTGAGATTACATGTGTTGTGTCGATGTTTGACACGGATTTCCATGGATTTCATTATTGAGATTTCAGATTCTTATACACATTCTACTATGATAACAGCTAAAGATTTCTTATACATATATATCTGGATTTCAGGATTTGTTACTTTACATTCATGGTGCATGCATTTCATTCATATGACATAGTATTATATGGGGTACTGATACGACATGGAGTAGTTGCACTTACACGTAGTATTACCCTGCTATTACTAGACGTTTGGGATATAGTAGTGTATTATTATGACCTAGGATAGCGTCGTGCATTCGATTTCTTTTCGTAGATGTCTTCTACTCACGAGTTGGCAACTCACCCCCGTTGTGCCAAATTCTTTACAGGTTCGATGTACAGGTTTCCGTGGCAGCTTGTTGGCATATCTTTTCTTCAGGGTGATTTGCACGGTAGGTTGGTTCACTTGTATCCGAACCACCATTGTACTTTTATTCATTCATTTGTATCTAGTAAGCTCCATCAACTATATTTGTATTACTTGATAAGTTTATTGGACCAGTTGTTTATTTCGACCTTAGAGTCGCGCATGTGTTATTCTGATCTGGTGGTTTTTGTTTTCTTTTGAGTTTTGAGCCTCGCCCTTTGGCGTTGTATATTTTTGTGATTGTTGTGGTTGTCTCCGCCTGTTGGCGTTGAGCTAGCACCCGTTGGGGATGCTTTTTATTGTTTATGTATATTATACTTGTTGTACCCGTTTGGGGGCCAGTTTTTACAGAGGAGACTCTGCCGAAATTTTTGGAAAAATTTGTCGATGTTTTTATACTTGTTTTCTTTTCTTTTCTTCTTTTTCTTCTTTTATGGTTTAGATCTCTGGGCTTCGGCTTACTTAGGTCACGTGGCGCCTCTAGACGCTTCGTAATCTAAGTGTCGGTCACGTTCCGTACTTTCGGGTCGTGACAAAGTTGGTATCAGAGCGCTAGGTTTAACCCTGTATAAGTCTAGATGACCCTTGGTTGATGGAGTAGGCGATTTAGGTAGAGTAACGTACCGTGGGTATGGTCCGCGGCATACTTACGATACGCTACTCTGCTTAAGGAGCCTTAGGATGTACATTGTTTGCACCGTATTTCATTCGTTCCTTTGATCTATCTTCGTCAATATCGGATGGTGGTTTCTGTTAGCACGGGCAGAGGAAGCTGCGGCTCGAATGCGATAACCATTAGAGTATTGGTTATTCTTGAGGATTGAAGCATTGCTTAGCGTGCGGACGAAGGGTATTCACATGCCGTCCGGATGAAGTTAAAGGGTTCGAACGATTATCAGAAAACCATTTTTCCAAGTTTAAAGTATTCGGAAGAACATGCAGGTATTTCGATGGACCCTCTAGAAGAATGAAACCCTAACTCGACATAATGACCACGAGAACGCCCTTGAACCTTAGGGTTTACGGCAGTTCCGCTGTGCCATTAGTGAGGCTTGGGTTTGCCCTTCTACGGCTGGATCATCGATGCTGGGGTATGTACCGGATATTTTTAAACTGTACTTGAGTGTTGAGCTCTCGGGGAATTATGGGATTTCGATGGATCGATCAAAAAGTTTAATGTAGTCCGGATATCAAGTGAAGGGATCGACTATGTGGGAGACTCTAGACATGAGTATTGCCGTTGGTAGAGCAGTCAGCACACCTATGAAAGAACGAGTTCGAAGCAGTCGACATCAGAGGAAAGAGGCGCACATTGACGATAGTGTTTACGATTGTGATTTAGTGATTTGAATTTCCTATTTTCGTTGATTGGATTTTTGTATTTTGAGGACTTTGTTATACGATTGGTATTTCCTGTGTGTACCTTCATTCTATCTGTGTTTCATATATCAGTTGTATTGATATGGTTTAGTACGCACCCAGTACACTTGATTTGGTTTTATATATTTTGAGATTTTGATTTGATTTCGTGCATATGGGTTACACATGATTTTGATATATGCTTCGACCTAGTTTTTATCCATTTTCGTACTGTGATTCGAGTCTGATATTCGATGTATGTTTTCGTGCTCCATGTGCACCTGATTAGGATTCTTGCACATACTTGGCGCACTTGATGCGATTTTGTGCACACCAGATGCACTAAATCGGGGTTTTGTGCAGATTAGATGCACCTGATTTTGAGTCGTGCACGCCCGTTGCACTTGACAGATGTTTTTGGTGCACACCTATTGCGCTTAGTTTTGTTTTGTGGGTATTCATGGTTTCTGCATTTGGTTTCCATTTCAGTGCGCACCGGACGCACATGACATTTTATTGATGTGATTGGGATTGATTTTAGTTTGAGCAGTATGTTTTCATAATCATTATTATTTGATTTAGTAACCAGGCGGGACGTGTATGTTAAATAAAAGATATATATATAGCTATTTTTTTTAAATTAAACGTCCGCTACTTAGACCGTGACACGTGCATTGCACGGCGATTTTCAAGAAGGGGTTTTTGTATGCTTCTTTATTATGATGATTCGGCGATTTTACTAGGATGCGAACTATATATAAGTTATAGATTGATGTATATTATGATGGTTTTCACATTGGGTTATGATATTTTATTATCGCCATAACTCCGATGATTGCGTCATGCTTGACGGAGTTGATTTTTGTTATGTATTGATGATTTCGGAGCCCCGACGATTTGAGTGTTTTGCTAAATGTTTTAGTATTTGGAAGGGGAGTTTTAATTTAAATTCGGGGACCGAATTTTCTAAAGGGGAGAAGATTGTAACGTTTTAAAAATAATTAAATAAATAACTAAATGAATAAAATTGATTAAGTGAATTTTATGATTTTCGGTAAAGCAAAATGTATTTTTCGTAAAATCAAACCGCAATTGTTTTTCATTATAAATTCAAAAATACCTATTTAAGTATGTAATTACTAGTAAATAGTGTTTATTTAGCCACTTATAAATTTTTAGTTTAATAAAAAAAAATTCCTAAATTAATTATTTTAAATATTAACATAAGCTTTATTTTTACACTAAATTAGTGTAAATTACAAATTTAAATGGTTTTAATTTGTAAAAATGAACCATGGCATGTTAGAAATTAGTGTGTATCATGCAAAATTTATTTGCAAATTTTTTCCTATTTTCTAGAGCTTTCTTGAGTTGCTATAGTAAATAAATAAATAAATAATTAAATAAAGCATGAAAAGACTTTATGTGATGTTTTCTTCTCTTGAAAGTTCTACACACTTTCACACCCACTTCTTTCTCTCCCTCACCTCACCAAGGCCGGCCACAAACCCCCCCATGGCTGCCCCCCCCCCCATTTTCCACCTCATTTTTGTTCAAAATTCATCAAAAATACTTCAAAAATTCAATTAAAATTCCACAAAATCCTAATTTCTTCATACCCTTTATTCTCTACCCTTCTTTATATGGATTTTGGAGTGGGAAAGCATGTATTTTGGAGGCTCATTTCTTGTTGGGATTTCATATTTTGGGAGGTATAATTTCTTTCTTTTGATTTATTGTTTTAGATGTTCATTTAAGCTTAATTAGATTTAATGAATTAATTCTATGTTTTTTTTAAAAATTCAAGTTAGGGTTTGTAAATTCAAGTTATGATTTTTGATAATTATTTAGGGTTATAATAGTTAGTTTAACACTTTTAGAATTGGAAAATATTGCATGGTTGTTGAATTGTAAAATTTTCTTTTAAAATTGTTTTAAATTAGGAAATTAGCTAACTAGATTTTTCTAAAATGTGTTTGTGGGTAATATAAAATTCCAATTAAAGTTGCTATCATTAGATGGTAGTTTTAATGAGAATATTAGCATATTAATTGAATGAAAAACTTAGTTTGATCACTAGATTACTTTGATAATTGGAAAAATAGTAATAAAATGCTATTATTTTGTAAACTAGATTTTAGGAATTTCTAAATAAATGTGATTAAAAATATAATTTATGGTTTCATTGAATCATTATCATTATGAATTGTGGTTTAATACATTAATTCATGCAAATCATGTTTTGTGGTGGAATTGTGGTGCTTTGCTTGAAAAATGTTGAAAATTGTTAAATGTTGCAAACTAGAAATTTCAAATTAATATAAATTTGTGTAATAAAAATATAGTAACGGTTTGTAGAGTCTAGTTATGCTATATAATGAGTTTTATAACTATTGGTTTCATTTAAATGTCAAGTTTTGATGAAAAACGGTATACTGGCATTTTCGGGTTTTGCGAAATTGGACGGTTTGATAGATTTTAGGGTTTCGATGGATTTAATCGTGTTTTATGGTATAAGTAATGTGTTTTAAAACTACAAGTTGTTGTTGATGTTATCTAGATCCATCGGAGTTTGTATGCCGATATCGAGCGGTATTTGGTTCTTTTGCGTGGACGGGACATAGGTTTTAACCTATGCTTGTTCCTTGTATCGTTTAACTTTTGTATGTGATTCGGTTTACGATGCTATTTATATGTTTGCGTTTAGGTACCCCTCACGTGGACTGCGGGCGATGAAGAGGAGGATGGCAACACCGTCTTCAGCAGACATGGACCAGGTGAGTAGATGCATATCTACGGGGGGAAGTCGGGTGGATGGCGTTTAGCACCCCCGCAACGTAGAATAGGAATAGCACTTATTGACATTAGGAAACCAGATGTGACCCTAGATTCTTACTGAGTAGAACCCTGGTAATGACCCTAGGCGGGACTAGACTGATTTAGGAAAACCACACCTGAGGATGAATACTTTGGGAGAGGTTCGTAGGTTTCTGATAGAAACACGCACGCACACACTAAAACTTGACATGGCGTATACGTATATGTGAGTATATATATATAAAACTAGGTATAGGTGTATATATATACACAACACGTATATGGGATTCATTGATGTGATATGATATCTGAGGCATGATGAAACAGTATAACTGGGCTTGGTGCCGTGATTCTTGACTATACAGTCGTATTAAAGTGTTAGCAGATCATTAGAGAATGAGATAATGAACATGAACATATAAATTATAAAGGGTGGTGGTGATATTGAGGTACATGGGACGCTAAAATAGTACCTGGGCTGTAGCTTTTGACTTGATGACGATAAGATATCGGTATGATTTAATCACAATATTACACATATGACATGATATTTCTGTGGATAAACTAATGATGCGAATCATGATGGCAATGATATATGATTGATGTATGCGATCACAGTTTAGCACCTTGATCATGAGATGTGTTGATGATGACATTATACGAGTGAGGAGACACCTAGGAGATACTTGACCATACCCCGATATTGGGATGCCGTACGATGGATTTTACCGTACAAGGCTTAGATTTGATGATTGATCCGCACTCTTGATTCGAGGAAGCCGTACTACGTACGTGACGCTATTGAGGCGGGATCGCCGACTATTAGAGATATCGATTCAGACCTTAGGTAGACTCTAGTTTCTTACTGACTAGTCTATTAGGTTTAGTTCCTTAGGATGTTAGATGGACACTGGTTTAGGTTCGACTCACATAGTGGTAGTTGTACTCGTATCTCGCAGAGGAGTGGATAATGCACATCTGTATTTACATTCATACTGTAATTATCATGGTGCATGTTCTTTTATATGTGCTATAATCAGTATAAACTTTACCTGTTAGGACACCAGCACTATTACCGATGATGCGCATATTCCACGCACACTTATTTGCCGGCTCACACACATCATCATCGGTAATTGCTATGTCACGTACACTTTAGATCATATTGACTTTTATGGATAGAATCAGTTAACAACTAGACCGCTATAATATTGTGATTATTCTCTGACATTAGTACAGACATGATATTTATTGCTTAGACATTCATGCATTCATATTTTCATGTTATCATGCAGTATTATGGGCATATGCCGACACTTATCATATACTTACTCATGATTTTGAGATTTGGATTTCTATGAGATTTCTGGATTTTTGGGGAAAACCGCAAAAATATATAAAAACTTCTCTCTCTCTCCTCTTCTCTTTTTAAAATAAGATGCGGTTTTCTCGTGATGTATGTGTCGTCCACCATGAGATTTCATGTTTTCTATTGGATTTCGAGACCCGATTCGAGGAGTGGATGAACCGTCTCGGGTACATGGTGGGCCCGGTATGGTACCCCGGGGCAAGAAGATCGAGTTGTAGACGATGAGCCTGGCAGGGGAAGGCTACCTACCGGTGATGTCTGGCGCGGCGGATATCCGGAGGATACCGACCGTTGTCGTGAGATTTGATGATATGGGCCGATCCGGACTGACGGAGCCCGAGATATTGAGACTTGAGACTACATGTGTTGTGTCGATGTTTGACACGGATTTCCATGGATTTCATATTGAGATTTCAGATTCTTATACACATTCTACTATGATAACAGCTAAAGATTTCTTATACATATATATCTGGATTTCAGGATTTGTTACTTTACATTCATGGTGCATGCATTTCATTCATATGACATAGTATTATATGGGGTACTGATACGACACGGAGTAGTTGCACTTACACGTAGTATTACCCTGCTATTACTAGACGTTTGGGATATAGTAGTGTATTATTATGACCTAAGATAGCGTTGTGCATTCGATTTCTTTTCGTAGATGTCTTCTACTCACGAGTTGGCAACTCACCCCCGTTGTGCCAAATTCTTTACAGGTTCGATGTACAGGTTTCCGTGGCAGCTTGTTGGCACATCTTTTCTTCAGGGTGATTTGCACGGTAGGTTGGTTCACTTGTATCCGAACCACCATTGTACTTTTATTCATTCATTTGTATCTAGTAAGCTCCATCAACTATATTTGTATTACTTGATAAGTTTATTGGACCAGTTGTTTATTTCGACCTTAGAGTCGCGCTATGTGTTATTCTGATCTGGTGGTTTTTGTTTTCTTTTGAGTTTTGAGCCTCGCCCTTTGGCGTTGTATATTTTTGTGATTGTTGTGGTTGTCTCCGCCTGTTGGCGTTGAGCTAGCACCCGTTGGGGATGCTTTTTATTGTTTATGTATATTATACTTGTTGTACCCGTTTGGGGGCCAGTTTTTACAGAGGAGACTCTGCCGAAATTTTTGGAAAAATTTGCTGATGTTTTTATACTTGTTTTCTTTTCTTTTCTTCTTTTTCTTCTTTTATGGTTTAGATCTCTGGGCTTCGGCTTACTTAGGTCACGTGGCGCCTCTAGACGCTTCGTAATCTAAGTGCCGGTCACGTTCCGTACTTTCGGGTCGTGACACAAAAGCAAACCGAGTGTTGTAGCATTTGCCAGTTTTGCTAAAGAGGTCACTCCCGGTGAAGGGATCTCGGCTCTTTCCTCATCGAATAAGGTGCGGGATATATCATATATATCGCTATGCAAAGAAAAAACTGTAGCTACCCTTTTTGAAAAATTTGATTCTACAATATCTTTTAGATTTCTTTTCTTTCATTAATCACATTAATGAAGTCCCATCATTTAAGTCACCTAAACATCACAGATAAATACGACGTATACTTATGCTATCCGCATTCGCCTCGATGTCCCCTCGTGCACCGTTAGGTTAGGTAACTAACGGCAAAGCGGGGCAGGGCTAGCGCGGGTGTAAAACATAAGTAACGTCTATTTAATATATCATATATACTATATACAGTATTTTTCACATCACATCATATGATCACATCACAGATATCGCAGTAGAAGAAACATATGAAACATTGGATATACTAGGACGTCCGTGTTTTATTTTGAGCCTCTATAAAACACGGATTCAACGGTCGCGATGAATAGCCAAACCCACACCCCTAGACCCCTACGAGAGAGGCAAGCAACCCTTCCAATTCTAGAGTTAGGAGACCCGGACTCGACTCCTCGAGTTGGTCTCCCACTGGACTCCAGAACCCGGTTACTTGTGCTCTCCTCCTTGGGTCTATCCTAGTGCGGAAAAGTAAATAATATACAAATGGTGACATCGACCTCATCCCGGAAGTGCGCCAATAAAAGAATATTACATACATTTAATTTTACATGAATGAAAATAAAAACTCTCATCTCACATATAACCCCCCGGCTATTCAGAACGCGACGATCCAATATAACATATCCAACAACACATAACATCACATGTCATCAACGTAAGTAAATATACGTATCCCAATTGTCGTTGACATATAGCAACGAAACCGGCGATATCACATATTACACTTACGGTCGCAGAAAAGAAAGTGTAAAACTACAACATTTGGAATCCACAATCTCTTTAGACATCGTAAATCCGAAATATCACATATTTCGCATTTCATGCCTAACTGTATGAATTCCACATATTGTATCACATTTCAGATAAATAGACAGTATTAAACTTTCCGATCGAATAATCAAATACCCAAGATTTCCAAAATAGCTCAACACTTGAGCGGAGTTCAAAAATTCCAGAATACGTCACAGTAGCAACGGTCCAGCCGTAGAAGGGTCAAGCCAACGCCTCACATGTGGCACGCCGTACTGCCTCAAACCCTAAGGTTCAAAAGGCAGTTCAAGACGGTCATATAATCGAGTTAAGGTTTGTTGTCTTCTAGAGGGTCCATCGCGTCACATGCACGTTTTTCCGAAAGATTTAAACCCGAGAAAAATTCAACACTTGAATGTTTTTATGCCGGGAAAAATTGAGTTAATGATATCCGTTCGAAGATTTTAATACTTTCAAAATTATCCGGAATAACAAAACAAAATTAAATTCTCCGATCATATCGACGATTACAAAATAAACCCTAAAATACTCAACACTTGAGTCAGTTTAAAAATACCCAGAAAAATATAGGAATAGCTACGGAGGTTACTGCATAAAATACTATTCATGATTCACTTTACCTGCCGCGGAACCGCCGCAAATAGTGGGTTGGGGCCGCGGTTCCGCGGCGGTTGTACGGAATTATGATCTCGAATTTTATGGTAACTCTTAGAATTCCCTGCTGATTTTTTTAGGCATTTTTAATTCAGAAAAAATCACATTTTTAGAAATTGTACAGAGAGGGGGTTAAATTGACGTATTCGGGTTCGTTCGGAGTTTTAACTTCGTTAACACATCGCCTAATGCTCTAGCTAAGCTCTGATACTACTGTAGGGTTACTAGGCACTCTAATAAGGTTCTACAATGCATCAACCATGCCCGTTTAAAATTTTAGCCGTGCCGAATAACCCTAAGCCAGATCGTTGCTAGAAAATTAGGGTTTCATATGCTAGTAAACTACGTTTACGACTAAGTGAATACGAAATACAACTTTTGTAGATCGGTCCTTCACTTCTAAAGCTCCTTGTTGAAGTCCCTTCGCTGCGATCGTGGTTCTCCCGGACCCTTGCATGGCTTCACGAGGCTAAAGGTGCGTCCTTGCTTGAAGTCTTCGAAGCCGAAGATGATCTACGTCGAGGGGATGCTAACTCAAGCTTCTACTTCACTAACTAGAGAATTAGTGAAGCAAACACCCTAAACTAAAGTGTTAGTCTAGTAGAGGATGGAGAAATAGGAAGTGGGTTCTCTTTAGAATTTTATTTCTCACAATCTTTCTCACTTTTGATCAAACCCTAGCAAGCTTTTTCTTTTTAACAATGAAGAAGAAGATGAACAAAAGAAAGAGATGAGGATAATGATCAAGTGAGAAAGCTAACCATGGTGAGTGAGTATCATATACTAACTCATGTAGAGACATAACAACAGCTAATTCAAAATGGTTAGGTTAATAAAAATCTAAAGTAAAACAAATTTGGTAGACTTTGTCAAAGCATCCACAAGCTTCTACAAGCTTCATGCTTATGACCTAAGCTTCACTAATTTGTAATTACCTTAAATAAATATTAACCACCATCTAAAATAGTATGGTGTATGTCTTGCACACCCATGTATGATGTATCATCAACCATGATACAAAAAGAAAACACATTTTAATATATATCACATATATATTAAAGTTGTGTACATGTGAGAAAATACCTAAAGTGAACAAGTGTTAGTTAATGTAAACTAGTATATCAAATATACAATTATACAATAAATTATTAAATCAACACTTGACTTAATAATCCGGTCATATCACATATAACCGACTAACATCCAATGTATCGACTTATCGAATCAACACTTGATTCGATAACCCGGCTATATCATATATAACCGACTGATACATAAAGTCACGAGAATAGAATACGGTATCACATACACGCATTATTCTCGATCCCGCACATATCACATACGTGCTCCTATTTCGTTTTGCCTGGGCCAGTAAAACCTCTATGTAGGATTCTAAAGACTCGTCAATACGCCGGCAATAGGTGATGATCACATCTAGCACCCACAAGCCGTCAGCGGTACTAGCTGGACGTAACGGCTATCCGGGTATTGAGCGATCAGAAGATCAGCAAGCAAGTCCGCTCCAACTCCTATAAAAGCCTGCCGGTAACACTTCCCGTACAGTCCGGTCTCCTCGTCTGATATGTCGCATATCAAGTTTAGGGGTGGTAAACGTCAGACCCCAATAACCGATAAGTCGTGCCGATTTGAGGCTCATAACGGGTCGAGAAACTACTGGTAACACTTACCAGTAAATCTCTAAATCAGCCCTGGCCAGGGACTTCCCTGTTACGGCCAATCGAGCACAGCGCAACATCAACCCCCAATACCGGGAGAGACGAAACCCCTCCTATCGCTCATTGCCTCCATGTGACTCGGGACTGTACCCAAAAACCACCGTTTTGCACGCCTTCATGGACGTGGTAAGGTGGAAATCAAAGCACAGTGGGAATCATACAAGACTCTATGACGATCTCGGGTCTACAGACTAACCTGCATAAGTGTCACCAGAGAACTGCCATATGACGTAAGGTATAATACCATCTGGGAGTTCTCGGCGAGTCCGTCCAGTATACCCAGTCTCCACTGAGCACCCGTATACCATCTCAGATGTCAAATAACAATGGATATGGGATCATCCATCGCCCATCTCATGGGTCGAGAAGCGTATACGCTAGTCTACACTGGTATATCAATGCCCCGTCTCAATACACCCACGACTAGGGAACTTGAAGGATGTACTTATGGACTACCATGTCCCCTCTAGTATGATCCGCATCATAGTCCAGGTAGTCAAGTACACATCCTAAGGGCTTTACCAATATGTAACTATAAGACAGTATAAAGAGACAAGTATACATGTTAAGATAAAGAGCAACCAGATAGCATACTATCATGTCGAGCAAGAAAGTCCTCTCTATATATGTCCAAGCATCCAATATAATATACATCATCTGTACAATACTGGCCTCTAGGGCATACATACAACTAACATATATAAGGACCCAAGGCTTCAAATCTAACACAGAGGAACCCCCATAAGCTTTGAGGAAAAAAAAAGAGAGAAAGCTTTGAAAGAACAGAGAATTAAATTCTCAAGGAAGAAGAATTCTCTTATTGAAAATTTTAGGTAAACAAAAGTAGATAAAGATCCTATGGCTCATCCAAAAAAAAGAGAGAGAATTAAAAAGTGCTTAGCACTTAGTAGCTGGCTCTCAGCGCCCAGCGCCTCACATGCCCCTCACGTGGGCGCTACAAGATAAAGAGTGCTTAGCACTCAGTGGCTGGCGCTCAGTGCCCGGCGCCTCACATACCCCTTACGTAGGCGCTACAAGATAAAGAGTGCTTAGCACTCAGTGGCTGGCGCTCAGCACCCAACGACTCACATAGGCACTCCAAACTCAGTGGTGCGGTGCCCAGCGTCCCAGGTGACCCTCACGTGGGTGCAACAGAACATAAAAGTGCTTAATACTCATCATTCAGCGCCAAGCGCCATACATGCTTCGCACGTGGGTGCCATAAAGAGTGCTCAGCACTCCATATAGTGACAAAAGAAAAGAGAGAGTAAAGTGTGAGCGTCAGAACTCACATAAGTGCTCAGCACTCTTTGCAAAAAAAAGGGACTGAGCCTAAACTAGTGCTTAGCACTTCTTTCAAATAAAAGAAAATTGAGTAGGTCAAGCTCAAGTTGACTAGGTCCCTAATTCAGATCAACTGAGCCCATAGGTTCATTGCTTCCCAAACATGACTCCTGACATCCAAAATGATGTTCATCCCACATTTCCTAAATTAATCTTAGTCCCCCAAAAATGGCTAATGATTCTTAGATGGTCCACCATGATCTCTTCCCTCAGAAACAGGAATTGGTTTAAGGGTACATCTCTCCATACCTCTGATGCATATCGTTGTAATTTCTCAACGTCTTCAGAGAGGTGGCGGGTCCCGACAACCAACTGCTTTTGGGTGCACTTCCCAAGCTGACGTGCACACCTTAAACCAAACCACACCCTAAACGGGTGTATCCCACATCATCGCCGTACATCCCGTTACGTAACAAATACACGGGCATAAAATGGTGATCTACGGACTGTAATGTCCTCAAACTACGATGGACCGTAACGTCCTTAAACTAAAACCCTCACCTCAAAAATAGTGATCTACGGACCGTAACGTCCTCAAACTACTACGGACCGTAACGTCCTTAAACTAAAACCCCACCTAAAAAATGGTGATCTACGGACCTAAGCGTCCTCAAACTAACTACGGACCGAAACGTCCTTAAACTAAAACAACAGAGCTCAAATGTTCTCTTGTTGGATCTAGAAAAAACTGATCCTAACACCCTGTTAAGTAGATCTTAGTCTCAAATTGAACTAACGTATCCTTAACAAAAAACCAATCGAGCTCCAACTGCTCACAAACATTTAAGCCGATCTTGATCTGAAAACAGATCAACGATCCTTAAATCAACCCAAACCCAAATCTAAGATATACGGATTTGGACTAATCCACGCCCTACAGGAGACAACATAAATTAGTCTCCGTATACAATCCACGGGCAACCAAAAATAAAACAAAGACATACGACATGAAGTGAACTTCTGGAGCAGGAGAAATTGGTTATCGCGATGCGGTAACGTAATTAACTGCAGGGGCTTGTGCCTGCAGGGAAGAGCATCCCCACAATTAAAAACCCCTTGCAAATGAGGGGGAATCTGATGAAGTCTGCTACAACAGTCGCATCCGGCCAAACCTCCGATACACGATGCCATAAATCAACTTGGTATCTTCGGAGAGGTAGATGGATAAACCCAAATAGCATCTACCCCCAAATTCAGAAAAGACGATCCATCCAGGGTTTCGTCTCTGTTTTCGGTGGTGAACAGTCCGTTGTCGCCATTTTGGAGGCAACGTTTAGTTTGAGGACATTTCGGTCAGTAAATTACCATTTTTGAGGTGAGGTTTTAGTTTACGGACGTTACGGTCCGTTGTCGCCATTTTAGAGGCAACATTTAGTTTTAGTACATTTCAGTCTGTAGATCACCATTTTCGAGGTGAGCTTTTAGTTTATGGTGTGCATGTCAGCTTGGGAAGTGCACCCAAAAGCAGTTGGTTGTCGGAACCCGCCACCTCTCTGAAGACGTCGAGAAATTACAACGACATGTATCAGAGGTATGGAGAGATGTACCCTTGAACCAATTCCCCTATTTGAGGAAAAAAAGAGTTGGTGGTCAACACAGAAATCATTGGTCGTATTTTGAGACTAAGATTTCTTAGGGGAATGTGCGACGAATGTCGTCTTGGGATATCATCAGTTGAAAGATCGATAGTCTTTTTTGGGACTAAGATCAATTTTGGAAGTAGTGAGCATATGGGCTCGGTTGATCTGAACTAGGGATTGGTCCACTCAGTTTTCTTTTTATTTTGAAAAGACGTGCTAAGCACTGATTTGGGCTCAGTGCCTTTTCTTTTTGCAAAAATTGCTGAGCACTTATGTAAGTTCTGACGCTCACACTTTACTCTCTCTTTTCTTTTGTCTCTATATGGAGTGCTGAGCACTCTTTATGGCGCCCATGTGCGCAGCACGTGTGGCGCTAAGCACTGCCTGGGGAGTGTTAAGCCTTTTTATGTCCCGTGGCGCCCACATGAGGGACACGTGAGGCGCTGGGCGCCAGGCGCCACACCACTGAGTGCTAAGCACTCCTTATTTTGTAGTGCCCATGTGAGGGGCACGTGAGGCGCCGGGCGCTAAGCGCCAGCCACTGAGTGCTAAGCACTCCTTATTTTGTAGCGCCGACATGAGGCGCTGGGCGCTGAGCTCCAGCCACTGAGTGGTAAGCACTCCTTATTTTGTAGCGCCCACGTGAGGGGCACGTGAGGCTCTGGACGCTGATTTTTCCTTGTATATTTTATTCTGAGGAGTTTAATTTCCTTGTTCTTTTCTGAATCTTTGATCTCCAAGAACAAGTTCGTCATGAGAATTAAATTCTCAACTTGTGGAAGACTTGTCTTGTGGATCTTAGATCCAAAGAAAGAACTAAGTTTTTCTTTTTAAAAGGGTTAAATCCTTCAATAGGTAAACGAGATGCTTTGATCTCTCTTCTTTTTTATTTACCTAGAGTTTTTTTTTCTGAGAAGGGAGATCTTCTTCTTTCTTCCTTTTTGAAACTTTCTACTTTATTTTTTTCGAAGCTTATGGGGGGGGGTTCCTCTGTGTTAGACTTGAAGTCTTGGGTCCTTAATATAGTAGAGCCAAGTCTGTTGATTAGTTGATGAAATCTCTCATCGAGAGATCCTAATTGATTTGGGGATTTTACCCACCGTTGGATCTTTGGTCCAAGAACTTCTGTTTTACAGAAGGTATTTTCTTGTTTTTAATGAGATTAGGGAAATATTTTCCCATACATAATTCATTCTGCAGATTGGTGATTCTTTGATCGCAATTAGATTTTTAATCCAACGGTACTCTGTTTTACAGAGGGTAATCTTTCTTGTTTAGAATGATTTGAGGAATAATTCCTCTCAACAGAATTTTATTCTGCATCCTGATGATTTATCATCTCCGTTGGATCTTTGATCTAACGACTCTATTTAACAGAGAGTAGAATTTAATTCTAAAAGGCGTTGGCGCTCATGTGCTGTGCACATGGGCGCTTATTATGGTTTTAATTCTTTCATGTGCTTTGCACATTGGCGCCCATGTGAGGAGCACGTGCGGCGCCAATGACTCTGGCATTGACGTCCTCGTGGAAGGCACGTGAGGCGCTGCCTCTTAAGTTTTGTGTGCTTTGCACACAGGCGCTGCTCATATAAGAGTTTTTAACTCTGGCACTGGCGCCATCGTGGAAGGCACGTGAGGCGCTGCCTCTTGAATTTTGAACAAAGCTTTGCTTTTTTATTGGGGGAAACAAATGCCCCCTACCGTTGTGCTCACGTGGCTCACATGTGAATGCAGCGGTGGCATCTTTTCCACCGTTCGTGAAGTGCTGGAATCGGTTCACCTTCATGCTCTGATTCTTATGGGTCAACTATCTTCTTTCCCCATGCCTTTTTTCCCGGCCTTAGAAATAGTTCCACCATGCACATAATTTTCCGTGCCTAGATTTGAGTGCTTCTCTTTATAACCCGAAACTATATCTCCTTCCTTCTTTACAAAGAGAAACCCATTTCTATTAACAGAACTCAAGGTAACCATTTTCTAAAGGAACAAACTAAGAGCTATGGCTTGCGATCATGCTCATGCTTGTCGGCAACTATGGGAGGTGCCCATCGAGGAGACTATTCCTTGCTTTGCGGCACGGCTAGTGGATCCCCTTCTCACCGACGCTTAATGTGACGCGGTGATGTATGAGCTCCTGACTCGTTGGGGCTCTCCTCTTCCTATGGGCTCCATTTGGTTCCGGATGATTTTCCTATCCGTGCTTGCTGACATCCTCCCTCATCCGGCAGAGATGACTCCGGCGATTCTCGATGCGGCGGAGGACAAGATCGAGTGCTTTCACGAGGCACGTTTGATTACCCAGTCTTTGAGGGACCGTTCGGTTCAGTTGCTAAGCCGGATACGGGCTCAGCGGGTTATCATGTCTGCCTTCGCTGATGAGCATGGCGCTAATCGATGGGGAGAAACTCCTCACGAAGACTGCTGCTTTGACATGGTGGAGAGGGCGGAGAGAGCAGAGAGGGAATTGGGGAACTTTGTTTATCGTTTTGTTAACCCCTGTATGTCTAATCCCATATTTGGTGATCTTTTCTCTGTAGAGTAATATGTTTATTTCAATGTATTTCTCTTATTATTGACCGTTGAATGTTTTCTGTTGAATGTTTCCTCTTCATCATATATACGTACGCGTATCTTGCCTCTGTGCATGAGCTTTATACTTTACCCTTAGGAATTTTTGCTAAGTGCGAGCGCCATTATTGTGTCATGCGCTAATTCTTCTCACACATACATAAATCAGCACGCTTTGAACACTATTTCCATTTAAGTACGTATACAGTTGTGAATGAACGCTTAGTCGGGTGTGAATCAAATACTCTCCTTACTGTCTTGCATAGTAAACTGTTGGTGCTCATGGGTTGCACCTTTCTATCTTGACTTGACATGAAGTAGTTTATATACTCATTTCGGAGTTTGTAGTTTATTCACTCATCCCGGAGTTTGTAGTTTATTCACTTATCCCGGAGTCTCTAGTTTATGAACTCATTTCGGAGCTTGTTTAGTTTACCTCCCTTGGGCTTGTAGGCAAACCTGTCCTAATGTTACAGTTAACCCCTGCTCTTTACGACAAAGGTCCGTTAGGGTCTGTGGTACTAGGGTTTTTGCCCGTCGTACCGTCGCGTTGGCTGATGCATTCCCCGATATGCAGACTTTACGCTACTGTTCGAATAGACCTGCGACTGTCATGTCTCTGATCCCTTCGGGGGCTGAACAAGACGTCTTCAAGTAATCTCCTTAGGTCATATTAACATCGAAAGAGCAAGCGGTAGGAATTTTGCTATGCCGCTTTTTACTTGAGGTTAGGCTCAGTTTGGGAGCCCCGATGAGTCATAACCACTCCGCGCTGGTGTGGGATGGTCTCCGATAGTCTTTCAGCTTTTATTTGAGTTGCTGTCAAGACCTTGAAGATAAGAATTTAGCCTTCGCTTCCTTTGTCGACACCGCGTCTACTGTGATGAGACGAATGTCGAGGTGATCTCTAGGTTGTTTTGTGAACCGTCGAGACTTGGAACTAGGGACTTTTCCATGGCTCCATTTTGCTTTGACCCTAGAGTCGTTTGTTGACGTCACATTTGCATCCTACTGGAGTGAGAAGAAACGCCGTTGTTGACACTATGTCTGCTGTAACGAGAACAGTGTCGAGGTGGTCTCTAGGTTGTTTATGAACCGTCAAGACTTAGAACTAGGGACTTTTCCATGGCTCCGGTTTTTTTGACCCTAGGGTCGTTTGGTTGGCGTTGCGTCTGCATCCTGCTGGAGTGAGAAGAAACGCCATTGTTGACACTGCGTCTGTCGTAACGAGATGAATGTCGAGGTGGTCTCTAGGTTGTCTGTAAACCTTCGAGACTTAGAACTAAGGACTTTGCCATGGCTCCGTTTTGTTTTTGACCCTGGAGTCTTTGTTGACGTCGTGTCTGCATCCTGCTGGAGTGAGAAGGAATGTCGCTATTGACACTGCGTCTGCTGTAACGAGATGAGTGTCGAGGTTGTCTCTAGGTTGTCTATGAACCGTCGAGACTTGGAACTAGGGACTTTTCCATGGCTCCATTTTTTTGACCCTGGGGTCGTTTGGTTGAAGTTGCATCTGCATGCTGCTGGAGTGAGAAGAAACGTCGTTGTTGACACTACGTCTGCTGTAACGAGATGAGTGTCAAGGTGGTCTCTAGGTTGTTTGTGAACCGTCGAGACCTGGAACTAGGGACTTTGCTATGGCTCCGCTTTGTTTTAACCCTAGGGTTGTTTGTTGACGTTGCGTCTACATCCTGCTGGAGTGAGAAGAAACGCCGTTGTTGACACTGCGTCTGCTGTAACGAGACGAGTGTCGAGGTAGTCTCTAGGTTGTTTGTGAACCGTCAAGACTTGGCTCTCCCTTTGACGGGAACTGGTGGGAAAATATGGTTCCATTTTCGTTTATGCCTATAGATTGTATACAGGGGTCAGCATTGTACCGCCTGCAGGGCAAAAGTTTCATCATTCATTTTTATTTGTTTCCGCGATGATCCATCATTTCAGCATTTTATATCGCAAATCTCGCGATTGCCCAATCATTTCAGATTTTTATTGCGGTGCCCAATCATTTCGGCTATTTTTTCTTTTTACTCGCTGCTTTTTATTGCGAGTTGCCCAAACATTTTGGCTGTTTTTATACGCATATATTTTTGCTCGCTGATTTTTATTGCGAGTTGCACCATCTTTTCGGCTATTTAATATGCATTTTTTGCTTGCTGATTTTTGTTGTGAGTATGGAACTTGGATCCTGACACTAATTCCAGCGTCAGCATCGCTGCAACTAGAATATTGCCAGGAGCGAATCATCATTTGCCATGAAAGGACTTGAAAATCGACACTTGTTCAGGCATCATCATCGCTACGACTGGAATATTGCCAGGAGCGAATCATCATTTGCCTTTGCTGATTTGAACAAATGTGGCTTAGAAAACAGGGTTAGGATCCTGCCGACTAAGGCTTTTTGACTTCATGAGCCATAAGGGTTTCATAAAGGTATTTCTCCCTGTGAGTCGTGTAACAACCCTAACTTTCTGTACGAATTTTTCAAAAAATACAGAAAGGGGTAATTGAGCCTGAGCACAAGTTATAAATTTGTTTTTCTTTTGAACAGCAAGAAGGAGCTTGTAGCTCACTGGTAAGACCTTACACTGCTGAACCAAAGCACCAGAGTTCAAATCCCATCAGCCACATTATCTTTTTATTTTAATTTTTTTAATCTTTTAGAAGCTCAAGAGTCTACATGTGCACTACATATAATAGGGTAAGTTACAGAATAAAAAAACATGTTCACGAGGTTAGACCAAGCGTCAGGGACACGTGGCATCAAGACGAGCCCCGACTCTCCCGACTCGGGCCGGCGAAAGGATTGACTCGGCCGCCGCCGCCGGTCTGACTCGGAGCAAACCCTAATTTTCTTTAACCCTTGCGACTCTTGAACTCCCCCCAAAACCCCTGTATTATTTGTTTTTACTGCACATTTACAGAGCACAATAAAACTCACATTTAATCCATTTTTATTACAAATTTTAATACACCCTTTCACTACCCTAAACCCTAGATTTTTCCTATAAATACCACCCCTCAAATCACCCCCTCACTTACAAATCCCTACCCAAACACTCAAGAAAATTCCCAAGTCTTTTATGTGCAAGTGGAGTTAGCAAAAGGGCGAAGCTCCGATGAACTTCTGACGGCAATCCGAGCGATTATTCGCTGACGACATTCCGTTTCTTTCTTCTTTGGAATGTTGTCAGGTGGATCGGACCTTCTGGAGACAGAGCCCAGCAGCGAGGACTTGGATCAGATAGCCTTCGACCCAGAGCTGTAGCCACTTGTACTTGTTCCATTTTCATTTCTGTTATGCCACTGTTTAGGCATTGCTTTCATTCCATGTATTTACTTTTCATTGTATTGTAAAAAGAATGTTTAATAAATAAAGTTGCTGTTCTTTTACATCTTGTCTCTTGTGTACATTTTACTTATATTGCTTAGATACGCTTTGCGTGTTTACTTCAGAGTAAATACGTAGCGGCCTCGTCACGTCCTCTGCCCGTATACTAGGACGCGGGGCATGACAAGTCGTGAGGATCTCGTAGGTGTATGTTCTCCTTAGAAGTTGTGGGACTTCTAAGTGCGTGTTCTCTTATAAGTTGTAAGGATCTTACAAGAGTGTTTTCTCCTAATAAGTCGAGTGGACTTATAAGTGTCGTTCACCATATGAGGACATTTCTCGTCATTGGTGGAACTTGGTGGGGGAATCGCTTATTCGTGCCTGTAGATTGTATATAAGGGCCAACATTGTACCGTCTGTAGGGCAACTTGGGGAATACGATGGCTTAAGAACAGGTTTAGGTCCCTGTAGCTTAAGACTTTGAATCCTATGAGCTGTGAGGATCTCATAGGGGGAGTTCTCCATACGAGTCAAGAGGATCTTGTAAGTGAAAATTTTATGAGATTGTACCCTTTCGGGTTTTCACAAGCTCGCCGGTATCCCTGCTGTTTTTACTCACGGCGCCCTTTCGGGTTTTCATCCGTGCCCATTTCGCTTGTGGACGTACCGTTTTTTTAACAACGAGATTGCGCCCTTTCGAGTTTTCACAAGCTCGCCGGTAGCCATGCTGTTTTTACTCACGGCGCCCTTTCTGGTTTTCATCTATTCACATTACGCTTGTGGACGTACCGTTTTTTTAAACTTGGGTTTCAATCTTTGCCTTTGGAGCTTTGATTTCAAGGTAGATCCCAAGAGAAGATATCGCCATATTTGGGGCGATGCGCCATGTTTAAGGCGGAGTACTAGTTTAGGGACATTTCGGTCCATTGCCGCCGTGTTTGGAGGCTATGGTTAGTTTAAGGACATTTCGGTCCGTTGCCGCCGTGTTTGGAGGCGATGGTTAGTTTAAGGAAATTTCGATCCATTGCCGCCGTGTTTAGGGCAGAAATTCTGCTGGATACTACTTTTAGAGTTTTAACTCAGGAAGATAGCGAGCGGACACGAGCATCGTCATCTATCGTTAACCTGAGTCATGACTTGTTAAGCGTAGTATTTCTTAAGGAACCGGCCGTTTATTGGCCGGAAGGGTCTTTCGCCATGTATATTGTAACAACCGAGTTCAATTATACCAATTTCTATTGCCGTATAAGTTGTTTGTGGTGTTTATTTCATTTACCATGTTTGGTTGTGAATGGTAGTTTACTTATATTCGACCCGCTTGCTTGAGCTTGTTGTTTCATAGTTATAGAATACCCTAACATCACATATTTTATGCATATAACAATTTAAGTCACTTAAAATAATTTAAAAATACATGACATGGCCCGCATGATACCCCTAACCCCGTGATAGCGTCCTTGCATCGTGTTCTCGTCCCGTTCAGTGAAACGGACGTGTTTGGATGGCTACGCGCACGTACTTACGTCCGTTCTTGGGGGTACGCATTTATGTTACATAATCCTTTATTTTAAATTTTGAAACTTGCTAATAATTTTCATGTTTCAAATCCAAAATTTTGGACCCGACCCGGGCGCATTTCTGAATTATTTTGTATCCTGCCAAATTCTAATTATTTTTAAATTTCTTTATATTCGTTTAATATATACGTTTACAGCCAAAAGATTTTCTTTACCAACCAAAACATATTTTAAAATCTTATAATGAAATCTTTAACAGTTCACCATATTTCCTTTACCAAATATTAAAATCCTTTTAAAATTTTCTCCCCAACCAATCACAATCTTTCCCTTATTCACGCGACCCCACGCTCGATTCTCTCTCTATTTTCCTTTCTTTCTCAGCCAATCGCATTCCACTCTTTCTTTGCACCGGGCCCCACAGATCTTTCTCTCTCCTTTCCCTTTCCCTTTCTCTCTCCTCTGCTGCAGCTCTCTCTTCTCTTTCTTTCTCCTCTCACGCTCTCTCTCTCTCTTCTCGCAATTATTGTACACTTCTCGATTCCCGTCACCGCCGCGTGGATCCCGTCACCTCCCTTCTGCATCTCCTCTTCTTCCTCTCTTTTAAAACCCGAGCTCGCCTCCTTCAACCCATAACCCCTCACCGCCTCCATCAACCCTAACCCTATTTCCTCGTCTTCTCAACCCTCGTCGACACCCTCTTCATCCTCTCGTCACCCTCATCTCCATCACCTCCTTCTCCTTCTTTCTCTCTCGAACGAACCCATTGCACCCAAGAAACCCGAGCACCCTTCTTCACCACCACCACCTTCTCACGTCGCCGATCATCTCCCATCACTATCGCCACTCCTTCCTCTCCTCTCCCTCTCCTCTGCACACTCACCTCACCAAAACCCTGCTCTTACAAACCCCACCAAACATCAAACCGAGCCCAAACCCTAACCAAACCCTAGCTCTTCAAAACCCCTTCACCGGCGCCCCTCATCGCTGTTGGTCTCGCCGCCACCGCTAGCTCACCCCGCTGCAACCCAGTAAGGCACCCATCCCTCCTCCATTCCCTTTTCTTGCTTCTTTCTTCTTTCTTTCCTTTCTTTCTTTCTTTACCTTCTTTAATGTTCTCTGTTCTATCTAGATCGCCGGAGTTGTCCACGACGTCGACGATCCCGACGACCCAGCGAGGATACCTGACCCGTGTGATTCCATCGTGTGTTGTTTGGACTCATTCCGTGTACCGTGCGCGCGTCGCGACTTTTCCCGCCGACGCGTGACGTTCCGTGTACCGTATCGCGATCCGTCGAGGCAAGTAAAACTTGCTACATGCTATCTATATGAGTTTATAACTATTTATTTGAATATTAAACTTATAGATCGAATCTAAAGTCACATGTTCTAATTTAACAGTTCGATGTTCCGTTTATATCTTTTAGATTCAGAACTTGAAACATATCCGTTGCATTTTAGTTTACTATACCTAGTAACCACATCTGTATTTTAAATAACATAATAACTATTTACATAGTCTATGGTACCCTTTTATAGTTTTACCCTATTGGACACCCGTGTGCATCTTTAACCTGTTTTAGATACATTTGCATCCCTAGATCTTTTAACCCATAATAACGAGATTTTAACAATCCATATTTATTTAAGTGTGTGATACTTAATGTTGGAACCACAACCCTAACTCTAATCTATAACTGTGCATCCCATGCTTTAATCTGTACCCTTGCATATATCATCACCATGTTTCATTTTATTGTTTCATAAGTACCCATGCTTGTTTATATATACCCATGCCTATGTAGTTTGATTATGAGCACCCGCATGACATCTTGTACATCCTGACACGACTTGTTACACTTCCTGCTCGACACGACATGGTACCGTGCACCTCTAGACATGACATGATATCTATTTACTACCTGGCTTGACCTGATGTACCATGGCGTTACCTGTTACTTGATCTTGTGTCTAATGCCAACAAACCTGACCTGTTGTCCTTACGGAAAGTTCCTGTTGTCTATCCAGACAAATCTGTACCTGCCTGATCCTGTGTTGGTATTAGCTCTTGATTACTTAATACCTGACTTGAATACTTATAACTTGGGGGTATGGGGAAATCAATGATGAAACCTGACTTGTAACTCGACAGTTCTATACCTGTTCTGATTAGTCTTACGGGCTAGGCCAGCCCCGGAGTGATGCTACGGACATCACTCGTCATTACCTACCATCCTTTACTGCCTTGCGACACGTCTCGGGTTCAGCCCGAGAGTCATAGACCGTGATCCCGGGCACGCACGGGATACTATTGAGTTACATCGATGATTCATCAGATTGATTTCAAAGACTTGAGAGTAGTTAACCCAATAGACCAGTTTAGTTTACTCGCTGCATACTACCCTTCACTGCCCTGATTTATATTGCTGTTACACCTGCTTTACCATTTATGATTATACTTGCATGTCTTGTTACCCTGTTTATATTTTATTGCTTGATGACATGACGCGCTGACGTCTGGGTTTTGCATGGCCCAGATTCCGTACCTTTGCTGCAGTCCGAGCAGGGGTACTTCAGTAGCAGACTGAGCAGTGAGGACTCATTAGTAGTTAGTCTTTTACTTTCAGTATTATTTTATTTCTGATGTGAGCCCGCATTATGGGACATACATTCCAGTTATTCTTGTATTGGATCTTTCGTTTCCGCATTATTTTATTCTTGACTCATTTATTTCTGGCTTATGGACATGTGTTAGATAGTTTATTTTTGTTCTTGATATCTTTACAGCCGTAATGTGACTGTGGATGGATACTTCCTTCCCACAGGTAGCATGGTTGGCTATGTCACGTGCTCATCTTAGCGTATTCTGGGAAGCGGGGCGTGACATGGTTCTTTTGGTATCGGAGCCATAGGTTATAGGTTAATCGGGTTGATTCTTTTGTAGTTGGGTATTGGACCCAATACACGAATCAGAATACTCGTGATTAGGAAACATGTCCTGCCACCTTTCCGTTTTACCGTTCTTGAATCTTAACCTCCTCCTGATTATACTTTTACGATATGCAAACCTTCTTTGCATATCGACTCGAAACCTGATTCCTTGTTTATCTCTAGAACTTAGGCGACTTGGGTGGAGTTATGTAATTGTAGCTATGATACCGCGGCATGGTTACAATGCGGTACTCTATTTAAGTAACTTGGAGTTCTAGCCTTGATCTACATTTTGAATCTGTTATCATGCTAATCCTTTGGTGCTTTGATTTCAGGAACATGGCAGACAAGAATCTGAAGACGTACCAAAAGCGTGTTGACGAAGCCGCCATGCTTGGAGTAATACGTGGGATGTTGGAGAATCAAAAGTGACAAACCGAGCTGATCCAGCAGCAGGCTGAATCTTTTCAGGAAGGTTTGCGGACCATTCAGCAGTCCGTGAACAAGGTTGAGGCCATATCGGGGGATCGCATGGGTACCGTGGCGGATTTCAGGAGACTAGGTCCGTCTATCTTTACTAGCTTAGAGGAGCCGTTGCCAGCGGAGCAGTGGCTGGTTGACACGGAGAATTTACTCATTGCGTCACAGATCCCAGAAGATAAAAGAGTGGATGTGGTACATATCCAGCTGGTGGATTACGCCCGTGAATGGTGGCTTGTGGAAGAGACCCGCTTGCCCAAGCCGATCAAGTAGGCGGATTTTTTGAAGAGTTTCTTGGAGAAGTTCTTCCCGCGGACTGCACGGGAGGAAATGGAGGAAAAGTTCATCAGTTTGAAGCAGAACGGCGCACCTGTAGATGTGCACGCAGCTGAGTGGACGCGGCTCAGTAGATTCGCTGGACCTCTGGTTGCCAACGATGCCGATAGGGCAAGGAGGTTCATGCGCAGTTTGGATGTGGACATCCAGAGGCAGATTGTCTCCCTGGGTTTGACCACTTTTTCTCAAGTGCTTACAGCGGCTCGAGAGCAGCAGAGCCTATCTATGAAGACTGGGAGTTCACAGCAGCCAGCAGTTACAGTAATGAAGCCGGCATTTGCACCGAACCGAGCTCATGGACGCAGAGGTATTCCAGTGGACCGCCGTGGTGTAACACCGATGAAGAAGCATGCTGTGACTACTGCCATTTACCTGGGCACGTGCAAAGGGAGTGTCGAAGGAAACAGGGACTCTGTTTGGTCTGTGGATCGGCGGATCATACTATCAGCACTTGTCCATCGAAGCTTCGCACGAAGGATGATGGTCAGAAGCCACCGCAGAAACCGTTTTAAAGACAGAAGCAGCTGACTCAGGGACCCAATCAAGCTCGAGCATTTACCCTGACGGCTGAGGATGCCAAGGCTTCGGGGGAAGTTGTTTCAGGTATTCTACTTGTTCATGGTTTTCCCGCATTAGAGTTATTTGATTCTGGTGCATCCCATTGTTTTATGTCGTCCAAGTTTATAGCTACACACTCGATTACCTGCACGACCCTGTCTAGTTTCTGGGACATACACACTGGGAATGGGAAAATCATATCTAGTAGAGAGTGTAAAGATTGTGCAGTTGATGTTTGCGGACGGGAGCTTTTTGCAGATTTCTTGGTGATTGATACGGGCAGCTATGAAGTCGTCTTGGGAATGGATTTTCTCGGAACTTTCCATGCTCACATTGATTGTAGGGCAAAGAAATTAATTTTCCAGATTCCCGGACATCCCGAGTTTATCTTCACTGGAGGAAGCAGTTTTGTCGGGCCAGTCGAGTTTAAGGCTAGGCCGACAACTAGTGTTCTTTCGTCATTGGAGGTCGATAAAGATGAAGCGCCGGCTGTTGTTCGAGATTTCATGGATGTGTTCGAAGACATATCAGGATTACCGCCGAAACGAGACGTAGAGTTCACGATTGATCTTGTTCCTGGTGCAGCGCCAGTCTCTAAAGCGTACTATCCAATGGCACCAGTGGAGTTGGAAGAAGTTAAGAAGCGGGTTACTGAATTACTTGAGAAGGGTTGGATCCGAAGCAGTAACTCGCCGTGGGGAGCTCCAGTTCTTCTAGTCAAGAAGAAAGATGGCACAAGAAGGATGTGCATCGATTATCGAGAATTAAACCAGGTGACTATTAAGAACAAGTACCCGATCCCTCGCATTGGCGAATTATTTGAGCAGCTTAGTGGCGCGAGGGTATTCTCGAAGCTGGATTTGCGATCCGGATATCATCAAGTCCGAGTGAAAACAGAAGATATTTGCAAGACGGCGTTCCGAACTCGGTATGGACATTACGGGTACTTAGTGATGCCCTTCGGAGTAACGAATGCACCGGCGATATTCATGGACTTGATGAACCGAATCTTTTCACCATTCTTGGACCAGTTTATTGTGGTGTTCATTAATGATATTATGGTCTACTCGAAGAGTATTGAAGAGCATGCAGAACATTTGAAGATCGCACTGTAGACACTGAGGCAAGAAAAATTATATGCAAAGATGAGCAAGTGCGAGTTTTGGCTGAAAGAAGTAAAGTTTTTGGGACATGTCGTGTCTGGCGATGGAATCGCCGTTGATCCCGAAAATATTGCAGCAGTTCGTGATTGGCCGATTCCGAAGAATGTTGCGGAGATATGAAGCTTTCTTGGACTAGCCGGGTATTACAGAAGGTTCGTGGAGAACTTTGCTCGTCTGGCGGAGCCGTTGACCAAGCTTACGCGCAAGGAGGTACCATTTTTGTGGACGGATAATTGTGCGTCAGCTTTTGAGACGTTGAAGCAAAGATTGATAACCGCTCTTATTCTGACCGTTCCAGACAGTTCCGGAGGATTGGTAATTCACAGCGACACATCTGGGAAAGGATTGGGATGCGTTTTGATGGAGCATGGGAAGGTTATAGCGTACGCATCGAGACAGTTGAAGACCCATGAGAATAATTACCCAACTCATGACTTGGAGCTTGCGGCTGTGATCTTCGCTTTGAAGATTTAGAGACACTACCTTTTGGGCGAAAGGGTCGAGGTTTTCACCGATCATAAAATCTTGAAGTATGTGTTCACGCAGAAGGAGCTTAATATGAGGCAGCGCAGATGGTTGGAGCTGATGGATGACTACGATCTCGATCTTAAGTACCATCCGGGGAAAATTAATGTCGTGCCGGATGTGCTCAGTCGGTTACCAGCAATTCAGACGTTGACTGCACAGAATGAACTCATTGAAGACTTTCGAAGATTTGATTTGGAGGTTGTGCTACCGCATTCTTCGGGACAGTTGATGCAGCTGCAGGTACATTCGTCGTTGATCGAGAACATTAAAGTAGCGCAATCGCAGGACCCTAGATTGCAAAAGTTTTGAGAACAGGTTGAAGCTGGACTTCGAACAGATTTATTGATCCATGAAGATGGTTCGTTGAGATATGGTAGCCGGTTGTGTGTGCCAAAGGGAGATATTCACGAAGAACTTATGAAGGAGGCGCACAGTTCAGCATATTCCGTACATCCAGGAGGAACGAAGATGTACCGAGATATACGGCAGCATTTCTGGTGGGAAGGCATGAAACGGGAGATTGCCCGCTTTGTGGCAAAATGCTTGGTGTGTCAGCAAGTTAAGGCTGAACATCAAAGGGTTGCTGGTTTATTGCAACCACTTCCGATTCCTCAGTGGAAGTGGGAACATATAACCATGGATTTCGTGACAGCTCTACTGCGGAGTCCAAAAGGCAACAATTCAGTTTGGGTGATTGTTGATCGTTTGACCAAGGCAGCTCATTTCATTCCTTTTCGGGTTGGTCAATCAACAGAAACTTTGGCAGAACGGTACATGCAGGAGATTGTAAGATTGCATGGAGTACCGGTGAGCATCGTGTCCGACTGTGACACTCGGTTCTTATCACACTTTTGGAGGATCTTACAGGAAAGTTTGGGGACTCGATTGAAGTTTAGCATAGCTTATCATCCTCAAACAGATGGCCAGTCAGAAAGAACGATCCAAACTCTTGAAGATATGTTGAGAGCTTGCATGTTGGACTTCAAGGGTTCATAAGAGGATCATCTACATTTAGTGGAGTTTTCTTACAACAACAGTTTCCAGGCGACTATTCAGATGGCTCCATTCGAAGCTTTGTATGGTCGCAAGTGTCGTTCACCTGTTTGTTGGGACGATGTCGGTGAACGAAGATTGTTGGGACCAGATTTGGTTGTGCGGACAGTTGAGAAAGTTAACGCTATCCGGAATCATATGAAAGCAGCACAAGACCGACAGAAGAGTTGGGCAGATACGTCGAGAAGACCTCTAGAGTTCGCCGTGGGTGATTTGGTGTTCTTGAAGATATCACCGACTAGAGGGGTGATTCATTTTGGAAGTCGAGGAAAGCTCAGTCCTCGATTCGTCGGACCTTTTGAGATTTTGGAGCGTGTTGGTGAGGTAGCGTATCGATTGGCGTTACCGCAATCCTTGGCGAATGTTCATGACGTGTTTCACGTATCTCAACTCCGTAAGTATGTTCGAGATGAAACACATGTGTTAGATCATTCGGAGCTGACTATACGAGAAGACTTGACTTTTGAGGAGCGACCGATTGCGATTATGGATCGAAGGGTAAAGGTTTTTAAGAACAAGGTTATCCCTCTTGTACTTGTTTCTTAAGGTAATCGCTCACATGGAAAGTCAACTTGGGAACGAGAAGATGAAATCCGGCAGAGGTTTCCCCATCTTTTCTTGTAGTTTGTTGGTCGTTTATCCTTTTTGTGTTCTTGGAATTTCGAGGACGAAATTCTTTTTGTAGTTGGGTATAATGTAACAACCGAGTTCAATTATACCAATTTCTGCTGCCGTATGTGTTGTTTGTGGTGTTTATTTCGTTTACCATGTTTGGTTGTGAATGGTAGTTTATTTATATTCGACCCGCTTGCTTGAGCTTATTGTTTCATAGTTATAGAATACCCTAACATCACATATTTTTTGCATATAACAATTTAAGTCACTTAAAATAATTTAAAAATACATGACATGGCCGGCATGATACCCTAACCCCGTGATAGCGTCCTTGCATCGTGTTCTCGTCTCGTTCAGTGAAACGGACGTGTTTGGATGGCTACGCGCATGTACGTACGTCCGTTCTTGGGGGTACGCATTTCTGTTACATAATCCTTCATTTTAAATTTTGAAACTCGCTAATAATTTTCATATTTCAAATCCAAAATTTTGGACCCGACCCGGGCGCATTTCTGAATTATTTTGTATCCTGCCAAATTCTAATTATTTTTAAATTTCTTTATATTCCTTTAATATATACGTTTACAGCCAAAAGATTTTCTTTACCAACCAAAACATATTTTAAAATCTTATAATGAAATCTTTAACAGTTCACCATATATCCTTAACCAAATATTAAAATCCTTTTAAAATTTTCTCCCCAACCAATCACAATCTTTCCCTTATTCACCCGACCCCATGCTCGATTCTCTCTCTATTTTCCTTTCTTTCTCAGCCAATCGCATCCCTCTCTTTCTTTGCACCGGGCCCCACAGATTTTTTTCTCTCATTTCCCTTTCCCTTTCTCTCTCCTCCGCCGCAGCTCTTTCTCTCTCCTCTCGCGCTCTCTCTCTCTCTCTTCTCGCAATTACAGTACACTTCTCGATTCCCGTCACCGCCGCGTGGATCCCGTCACCTCCCTTCTGCATCTCCTCTTCTTCCTCTCTTTTAAAACCCGAGCTCGCCTCCTTCAACCCATAACCCCTCAATCAACCCTAACCCTATTTCCTCGTCTTCTCAACCCTCATCGACTCCCACTTCATCCTCTCGTCACCCTCATCTCCATCACCTCCTTCTCCTTCTTTCTCCCTCGAACGAACCCATTGCACCCAAGAAACCCGAGCACCCTTCTTCGCCAGCACCACCTTCTCTCGTCGCCGATCATCTTCCATCGCCATCGCCATCTCCTTCCTCTCCTCTCCCTCTCCTCTACACACTCACCTCGCCAAAACCCTGCACTTACAAACCCCACCAAAGATCAAACCGAGCCCAAACCCTAGCTCTTCAAAACCCCTTCACCGGCGCCCCTCATCGCCGTTGGTCTCGCCGCCACCGCTAGCTCACCCCTCTGCAACCCAGTAAGGCACACATCCCTCCTCCATTCTCTTTTCTTGCTTCTTTCTTCTTTCCTTTCTTTCTTTACCTTCTTTAATGTTCTCTGTTCTTTATAGATCGCCGGAGTTGGCCACGACGTCGACGATCCCGAAGACCCAGCGAGGATACCTGACCCGTGTGATTCCATCATGCGTTGTTTGGACTCATTCCGTGTACCATGCGCACGTCGCGACTTTTCCCGCCGACGCGTGACGTTCCGTGTACCGTATCGCGATCCGTCGAGGCAAGTAAAACTTGCTACATGCTATCTATATGAGTTTATAACTATTTATTTGAATATTAAACTTATAGATCGAATCTAAAGTCACATGTTCCAATTTAACAGTTCGATGTTCCGTTTATATCTTTTAGATTCAGAACTTGAAACATACCCGTTGCATTTTAGTTTACTATACCTAGTAACCACATCTGTATTTTAAATAACATAATAACTATTTACATAGTCTATGGTACCCTTTTATAGTTTTACCCTATTGGACACCCGTGTGCATCTTTAACCTGTTTTAGATACATTTGCATCCCTAGATCTTTTAACCCATAATAACGAGATTTTAACAATCCATATTTGTTTAAGTGTGTGATACTTAATGTTGGAACCACAACCCTAACTCTAATCTATAACTGTGCATCCCATGCTTTAATCTGTACCCTTGAATATATCATCACCATGTTTTATTTTATTGTTTCATAAGTACCCATGCTTGTTTATATATACCCATGCCTATGTAGTTTGATTATGAGCACCCGCATGACATCTTGTACATCCTGACACGACTTGTTACACTTCCTGCTCGACACGACATGGTACCGTGCACCTCTAGACATGACATGATATCTATTTACTACCTGGCTTGACCTGATGTACCATGGCGTTACCTGTTACTTGATCTTGTGTCTAATGCCAACAAACCTGACCTGTTGTCCTTACGGAAAGTTCCTGTTGTCTATCCAGACAAACCTGTACCTGCCTGATCCTGTGTTGGTATTAGCTCTTGATTACTTAATACCTGACTTGAATACTTATAACTTGGGGGTATGGGGAAATCAATGATGAAACCTGACTTGTAACTCGACAGTTCTATACCTGTTCTGATTAGTCTTACGGGCTAGGCCAGCCCCGGAGTGATGCTACGGACATCACTCGTCATTACCTACCATCCTTTACTGCCTTGCGACACGTCTCGGGTTCAGCCCGAGAGTCATAGACCGTGATCCCGGGCACGCACGGGATACTATTGAGTTACATCGATGATTCATCAGATTGATTTCAAAGACTTGAGAGTAGTTAACCCAATAGACCAGTTTAGTTTACTCACTGCATACTACCCTTCACTGCCCTGATTTATATTGCTGTTACACCTGCTTTACCATTTATGATTATACTTGCATGTCTTGTTACCCTGTTTATATTTTATTGCTTGATGACATGACGCGCTGACGTCTGGGTTTTGTATGGCCCAGATTCCGTATCTTTGCTGCAGTCCGAGCAGGAGTACTTCAGTAGCAGGCTGAGCAGTGAGGACTCATTAGTAGTTAGTCTTTTACTTTCAGTATTATTTTACTTTCAGTCACATTCCAGTTATTCTTGTATTGGATCTTTCGCTTCCGCATTATTTTATTCTTAACTCATTTATTTCTGGCTTATGGACATGTGTTAGATAGTTTATTTGTGTTCTTGATATCTCTACAGCCGTAATGTGACTGTGGATGGATACTTCCTACCCACATGTAGCATGGCTGGCTATGTCACGTGCCCATCTTAGCGTACTCTGGGAAGCGGGGCGTGACATATATCCATGAGCAAGTAGGCTCTACCATAGTAGACCTTGTCTATGATGTACGGGCCTTCATAGTTCGGCTCGAATTTCCTCCGCTTTGCATGGTTGGGGATCATAGGTCTTTTTACGACTAGCACGTGTTCACCTTGGCGGAATGTTCTCAGCCTGGCTTTGCTCGTTTGAAAGGCTTCGTTTAGCAGCCTGTCAATTGGGTCTTCTGGCAGCTCCGAGGATTTGGCGCCGGTCCTGCCCTCAGTTCCTCTGCGTTTCTTTCCGATGCCGAGGGAGTTTCTTCGTTATTTAACGACGAATGAGAAACCATGTGGAACCTTGCTACATAATCTTCGGTTTCTCCCGACGAGCCATTTCCCTCATCATCGTCACTATCTACGTTCTCAAGTATATGGTTCAGAAACTCTTCGAGAGTGACTTGGGTCTGCGCTTTCTGGTTGTACTCTTCCAGTGCATCGATGTACCTTTGCAGGTCCGTGCGCTTGTCGTCGGGCTGCGTGGGCTTCTTGGTCTTCTTTTTTACCTTCGAAGACTTCGAAGGCTTGGCCTGGAGGACTTTCCCATCGTTACCAGTTTTCGGTGTTGGGAGCGGTTTAAGCATCCCCTCAATGATCTCGGGTTCCAGCGGGCTTTTCCACCTGATCGCCAGACATGCTTGAAGATCCTTCAGCATTCTTTTGGTTTTAGCTGAAAGGAAAACTTCCTACGAAGCTTATGCCACAAACGACTATGATGCCCTCGGCGTATCCACCTTTTAAGGAGCGTGCCTCTGTGGCGGGTTCACCCCCCAGTTCTCGGACAGCAGGAATTTCCCTTGACGGTACTAGTCCTCGATCCAGTTTTTGAAGTCGTAGCAATCGTCAATTGGGTAGCCCACTACTCTGTGGTAGGAGTAGTAGTTGGGACTGTTGACGTCACCAGGCTACAGTGGACGTCTCGGATCCGGCAGTGTGATGAGTTTGTTGCGCATTGCCAGTTCAAACAATCTCCTTGTTTTATCACGGGGGAACGAGTAAGCACGTCCTAGCTTTTCTTCGAGGGATTGGCGCGGGCACACGTTATTTTGGCGAGCAACCGGTTTCGGGTCACTCGGTTGTTGTTGAGCGTTGGCAACAAAGGCCGCTATCCTTTTACCCTTTGCATTCCGAGGGTCCGTTTTTGAAGAGGGAGGCCCGTGGCCCATCCAGCTCATCTGGGCCAGCTTGTCGATCAAAGCCTGAAAGGTGGTCGGCTTGAAGAACATCATAAACTGGGATACCGTCGCCTGAGGATCGAGGGTCCCTACGAACGTGCCCACGGCAGGAGCTTCTTCTATGTGTTGTTCGCATTTTGACCATAGGTTCCACCACCGGATTGCGTATTGAACCCAGGTCTTTCCTGGCGTCACCCTGGCATTGATTAATACCGTGATCGGGGTGTGCTCGCTTGCGCTGACGAACCGCTGTGTGAATAGAAGCTCCATTCTGTGAATGTTTTGACGGAGTTATTTGGGAGCTTCGAGTACCATTCAAACGCCGTCTCTGACAAGCTGCCAACGAATTGGCGAAGCAGCAATTTGTCATCGTCTCCAGTATTTCCGCATAATGCTCTGAACTGGATGACGTGCTGATGCGGATTGCCTGTCCCCTTATATACGTGGAACTTGGGGATCGTATATCCCGGTGGGTACTTGATTTGATTGTACCATCCTCGGTAAGGTCGCCCGGTTCTGACGACTTGGCCAGCCGCTTTGTTTGCCTGATGAGCTCGTATTTGCTGAGCTATGTAGTCATCGAGGGAAGCTTTGGAGATCGTTTCCTCCCTGGCTGCTGATAAAGCCGGAAGAGGGTTTGATATTTCCCCTCTGTCGTCCTCAATGATTATCGGTGGATCTTCGGCTGGAGGTTCTGGTTGTATCATCATTCCAACCATGTCTTGGAACAGAAGTGTCATTTGTTTTATATTAGCTGCTTTTTCTGCGGCCTCCTTATCCTTTCTCTCCAGTACCCTTCACAAGAACTCCGTATCTGTCTCATGCTCTTGGCGCTGTTCAGACACTGCTTTCGGGCTTTCTTTCTTCCCGGTGAGTGCTGACATTTTCGTCAGCATCTCCTGGAGCTTTGTTGTTGCTTCTGAGCCTTCGTCAACGACCGAGTTTGCGGCCGATGAGCCACGGAAGCACGGCTTTCTTCTTTTCCGGAAGCCATATAAACCGTGTGCACGATCATACCCCCAGACTTGGGGCATTTGGATCCATCACCTTTGGGATTTGCCGCCGGCGGTGGTAGATTTTCCGGCCTTCACTTTTTGTGAGAAGTTAAAGTTGAAGGAGCCATTGTAACAGGAGCCTTTGTGAAAGAAGTCCCTCGCTGCATGGTGGAGGGATGGTCCTCCTCGTGCTAGCCTTTGTTTTCTTCAGTCGGCGAGAGTAGTCTTTGTTGATCACAGAATCTTGGACCTTCCGCCAGACCCTGTGGACTTGGGAGAACAGCCGCTGAGGGGGCTGCTCCGGCTTCGCTTGTATCATGTTTTCAACAGGTAGGGGAGATTTCTTCAGCACCGCGGTCAGAGAGTTCTTTCGCACCCTCCTAAACAGTTCAAAGCTGTTCCCGGTTGGAACAGCGGCGTCAACATCCACCACTGGAGCTGGTGGAGTAAGTCCAGAGGGGGAGTTGCCCCCAGCTCTTTTCACCTGGCGCCAGTGGCGAAGTCGAGCATGTCTTGCAGATAGGATCACTTCAGCTGTGGAAGTGGCTCCGTCCTTCCCCTATTTTGGTTAGGGGCTGCTGCTGGTGCCAGCCTACTGAAGACTGGCATCCGTTGAGAGGGGACGACCAATCTTGCGAAGGACGACTTTCTGGTAGGGGAAGCCTTTTTGATGACTTGGCTCGTAGCAGGAGTTGGAAGACCAATCTTGCGAAGATCGATCCTTTAGTAGGAAAACCCTCTTACGACTTCACCTGCCAGAGCTGGAACGGCTATCCATTTCGGGATAACCCCTTCGGGTATTGTGAGCCTCTTTGCGGGTCCACTCGTGCTTTGGTTCAGCCTGTTGAACATTGAGGTGGCAGACTTGGACGACCCGTTGAGAGGGGCCGTAGTGGTTGCAAGTCGATCAAAGATTGACTTCTTTGGATCTTCCTGTGATGGCACTGGGGCGCTGAAGCTTGCTGGTGGGAGCATGGTCCCAAAGAACAATCCAGTAGTGTTCTGAGTCACCTGTTCCACTGGCATTAAAAAGATACAGGCCGCATTTAGCCCATATGTCACTCCTCCAGTGGGGACAGAGCGAGAGTTACTGTTGCAGGTACACTTGGAAGCCATTGATCTTCTTTTCTCTGGACAGGAGCAAGACACCAAATCTTAGTACCTCGAATCCAGCGGCAACTATAGTAAACCGTGATTTTGTTCACAAAACACGACACACGAAGTGTGGAGTAGAAAGAGGAAAAGGTCCCACCGGGCGTGCCAGAATCTATTTACCGCCGAAAACAGAGACAAAACCGGGATGGATCGTCTTGCCTGAATTGGGGGGCAGATGCTATTTGGGTTTATCCATCCACCTCTCCGAAGATACCAAGTTGATTTATGGCACCGTGTATCGGAGGTTTGGACGGATGCGGCCATTGTAGCAGACTTCGTCAGATTCCCCCCCGTTTGTGAGGGGTTTTTGATTGTGGGGACACTCTTCCCTGCAGGCGCAATCCCCCGCAGTTAATTGCATTACCGCATCGCGATAACCACTTTCTCCTGCTCCAACAGTTCACTTCATGTCGTGTGTGTTTGTTTTATTTTTGGTTGCCCATAGATTGTATATGGAGACTAATTTATGTTGTCGCCCATATGGCGTGAATTATTCTAAATCCGTATATCTTAGATTTGGGTTTGGGTTGAATTAAGGATCGTTGATCTGCTTTGAGATCAAGATCGACTTAAATGTATGTGAGCATTTGGGGGCTCGATTTGTTTTCTATTAAGGATACGTTAGTCCAATTTGAAACTAAGATCTACTTAACAGGGTATTAGGATCATTTTTGTTTCAGATCCAACAAGAGAGCATTTGGGCTATGTTGTTGTTATAGTTTAAGGACGTTTCGGTCCCTTATCGCCATTGTGGAGGCGAAGGTGTAGTTTGAGGACATTTCGGTATGTAGATCACCATTTTTAAGGTGAGGTTTTAGTTTAAGGACGTTACGGTCCGTTGTCGCCATTTTGGAGGCAACGTTCAGTTTGAGCACGTTTCGGTCTATAGATCACCATTTTTGAGGTGAGGTTTTAGTTTAAGGCCATTACGGTCCGTTGTCGCCATTTTAGAGACAACGTTTAGTTTGAGATCATTTCGGTCTATAGATCACCATTTTTGAGGTGAGGTTTTAGTTTAAGGACGTTATGGTCCATTGTCGCCATTTTGGAGGCAACATTTAGTTTGAGGAAATTTCGGTCTGTAGATCACCATTTTCGAGGTGAGGTGTTAGTTTAAGGTGTGCACATCAGCTTGTGAAGTGCACCCAAAAGCAGTTGGTTGTCGGGATCCGCCACCTCTCTGAAGACGTTGAGGTACAACGACATGTATTAGAGGTATGGAGAGATGTACCCTTGAACCAATTCCCTTATTTGAGAAAAAAAGGAGTTGGTGGTCAACCCAGAAATCATTAGTCGTATTTTGAGACTAAGATTTTCTCAGGGGAATATGGGACAAATATCTTCTTGGGATATCATCAGTTGAAAAATCGATAGTCGTTTTTGGGACTAAGATCAATTTGGGAAGTAGTGAGCATATGGGCTCGATTGATTTGAACTAGGGATTGGTCCACTCAGTTTTCTTTTTATTTTGAAAAGAAGTGCTAAGCACTGGTTTAGGATCAGTCCCTTTTTTCTGCAAAAAGTGTTGAGCACTTATGTAAGTTCTGACGCTCACACTTTACTCTCTCTTTTCTTTTGTCTCTATATGGAGTGCTGAGCACTATTTATGGCGCCCATGTGCGAAGCACGTGAGGCGCTAGGCGTTGCCTGGGGAGTGTCAAGCCTTTTTATGTTCCGTGGCGCCCACGTGAGGGATACGTGAGGCGCTGGGCGCCGCACCACCGAGTGCTAAGCATTCCTTATTTTGTAGCGCCCACGTGAGGGGCACATGAGGCGCTGGGCATTGAGCGCCAGCCACTGAGTGCTAAGCATTCTTTATTTTGTAGCGCCCACGTGAGGGGCACATGAGGCGCGGGGCGCTAGCCTCTGAGTTCTAAGCACTCCTTATTTTGTAGCGCCCACATGAGGGGCACGTGAAGTGCTGGGCGCTGAGCGCTGGCCACCGAGTGCTAAGCACTCCTTATTTTGTAGCGCCCACGTGAGGGGCATGTGAGGCGCTGGGCGTTGATTTTTCCTTGTATATTTTATTCTGAGGAGTTCAATTTCCTTGTTCTTTTCTGAATCTTTGATCTCCAAGAACAAGTTCGTCCTGATGAGAATTAAATTCTCAACTTGTAGAAGACTTATCTTGTGGATGTTAGATCCAGAGAAAGAACTAAGTTCTTCTTTTTAAAGGGGTTAAACCCTTCAATAGGTAAACAAGATGCATTGATCTCTCTTCTTTTTTATTTACCTAGAGTTTTTTTTTCTGAGAAGGGAGATCTTCATCTTTCTTCCTTTTTGAAGCTTTCTGCTTTGTTTTTTTCGATGCTTATGGGGGGTTCCGTTGTGTTAGACTTGAAGTCTTGGATCCTTTATATAGTATAGGCAAGTTTGTTGATTAGTTGAATAAATCTCTCATCGAGAGATCCTATTTGATTTGGGGATTTTACCCGCCGTTGGATTTTTGATCCAAGGACTTCTGTTTTACAGAAGGTATTTTCTTGTTTTTAATGAGATTAAGGAAATATTTTCCCATACAAAATTTATTCTGTAGATTGGTGATTCTTTGATCCCCATTGGATTTTTAATCCGACGGTACTCTGTTTTACAGAGCGCAATCTTTCTTGTTTAGAAAGATTTGAGAAATATTTCCTCTCAACAGAATTTAATTCTGCATCCTGATGATTTATCATCTTCATTGGATCTTTGATCCAACGGCTCTGTTTAACAGAGAGTAGAATTTAATTCTACAAGGCGCCGGTGCTCATGTGCTGTGCACGTGGGCGGTTATTAAGGTTTTAATTCTTTCATATGCTTTGCACATTGGCGCCCATGTGATGAGCACATGCGGCGCCAATGACTCTGGCGCTGGCGCCCTCGTGGAAGGCACATGAGGCGCTGCCTCTTGAGTTTTGTGTGCTTTGCACACTGGAGCTGCTCATATAATAGTTTTTAACTTTAGCGTTGGCGTCCTCGTGGAAGGCACGTGAGGCGCTGCCTCTTGAGTTTTGAACAGAGCTTTGCTCTTTTATTGGGGGAACAACCTCTCTGAATAGCTTGTTGGAAGCTAGTTGGCTCATCATTGTTAATGATGCAATTCTCTCTATCCCTTCTATGAGAAAACCATAGTATCTCTCGCACGGATGAGACTGGCTACTAGTCCTGCGGAGTGGCGATGGGATGTCCCGTTCTTTTGAAACCTCTGGTTCTTCCATGCTTTCGGTAACAGCTTGTGGTTCTGGAATTTCTTCCAGTTCTATTGCGCTCCCAATAGTTTCTTTTTCCAAAAATTGATTTTCCAAAAAGTGGGCATGACGAGAAACAAAAACCTTTTGTTCCCCTGCGTAATAGAAAAGATATCCCCTGGAGTTCTTTGGTTATCCCACAAACTTACACAGTACTGAGCGTGCCCCGAACTTGTCCGCATGCTGCTTTTTTACAAAATCTGGATATCCCCATATCTTCAGATACTGATGATAGGGTTTCTTCCCACTCCATATCTGATATGGTGTGGTAGGCACAGTCTTAGTAGGAACCTTGTTTAAAAAATATGCAGCTGATTCTAGTGCATAACCCTAGAAAGATCGCGGTAACTCAGCGTTACTCATCATGGAACGTACCATATCCAATATGGTTCTGTTCCGCCTTTCCAATACACCGTTGTGTTGTGGTGTGTATGGAGGAGTAAGCTGAGAGAGAATTCCATTCTCTTTTAAGTAACCCAGGAACTCGGCACTTAAGTATTCACCACCTCGATCAGATCTAAGTATCTTGGTACTTTTGCCTGTTTGTTTTTCCACTTCATTCTTATATTCCTGGAATTTCTCAGAGGCCTCGTATTTATGTTTTATCAAGAAGACATGTCCATACCTAGAGAAATCATCCGTAAAAGTAATGAAATAGGAACAACCATTACGAGCATGTGTAGACATTGGACCACATACGTCGCTGTGTATGAGTCCTAAAAGCTCGCTCTCTCTTACTCCATGTCCAGTGAACGGAGTCTTTGTCATCTTTCCTATGAGACAAGATTGACAAGTTGTATAAGACTGATATTCGAACGGATCCAAATATCACTCTCTATGTAACTTTGTCAACCGTGTTTCATTGATGTGATCTAGTCTACAATGCCATAAGAAAGCCTGATTTAATTCTGGAGACTTTATTTTAAGTGTGTTCTGGACGTTGAAAATCTAAGCTTGATTTAATACGTATATACCGTTATCTAGTGTACCTGACCCAATCAAACCATGATTAAGGTGGATGTGAACCACATCGCTTACAAATGTAAAATTATATCCTTCTTTATAAAGTAAAGATACAGATATGATATTAAAAGCTAGACTAGGTACACACAAACAGTTACGTAAAATCAATATCTGCCCACTTGTCAATCCTAGGTGATATTCCCTTATGGATACAACGTCCACGCTCATTCCGTTAGCAATCCTGAGAGTCATATCACCTGCACTGATAATTCTACGGTTTCTCAAAGCCTAGATATGACATCCTGATGCGGTATCTAGTACCCAGGAAGTAAAGTTAATTGACAGACAGTTTTCAATCACAAACACACCCGAAGCCGAAGTCACAACGTGCTTCGAATCCTGGATTCTGGCTTTCAAAGCCCTGCATTCTTTTTGCCAATGCCTTTTCCCGTGATAATAGGAACATCCCTCGTTCCTTACTATTAGTCCCGAAACTTTTGCCTTGCCCTTTTCTTCTACCTTACTGACACCGCCTATCGGCTTAGTGGAGGCCTTCTTCTTCTCTCTCTTGGCTTTCGCCTTGGATCTAAAAGAGGATGATTACCCAATAAGCAGAACGGGTGTCTTCCTGGTTTCCTTCAGGGTGTAAGTAGAAGGTAGAGACTGTAGAATCAAGTTAGTACATAACTCATTCTCCAATGTGGTCCCCAGGTCAGTGAGCTCTTTAATATAGCTGATCATTGTAGGGACATGGTCCCCTATAGATGATCCGACAGCCAACCTCGCTTGAAGCAATTCCTTCGAGGTCTCATATCTTGCGATATGAGATTTCTCTCCATATAAATCTTTATTATGGAGGAAGATAAAAGCTAAGTCCATCTTTTCGTGCTGCCTCTGGTGTTCACTATCCATTGAAGCCAACACGAGGCACTTGGCATTCACACTGTCTTTTTCCCTTGTCTTACGGATATCAATATCCTCGATGGTGGAAACTGGACCTGGGACGGCGGGGGATTTAGTAGTAAGGAGGTGGCCTAGCTTGTCATAGGTAATGGACATCTGGACAAACCTTTGCCAATCAATATAGTTTAGCTCAGTCAATTTATTATCTAGCTGTAACCTATGTCTGGTCATCTGGTCGCTGCAATTAAGAGAGAGAGAGAGAGAGAGAGAGAACACTTAGCATGATGCTCTTGCAAGTTTAGATTAGTTTTTAGTTTATCTAAACAGGATGGCTCCCACTGTATCTCGAATCCTTCCTCAAACAATAAAAGAAGAATTAGTCAGGATTAATCTCACCCTTACAATACTTGCTTAACCTTTCGGCCAGGCTGGTGTTGGTACTTTGAGGGAGGTTTTCCAACCCTTTCGCGAAATTCCTTAATTACATAACCTCTTTTTCTTGGAGGCGTAACCCCGCTAACACCGTTCTAGATACCTACTTGGTTTATAGCATTGATTGTTTTAGTGAAAAAATCTCCCGAGGAGTAGCGGATACTCACAGTAGGATCGGGATCCAAATATCATTATGTGATAATACTGAAGGAATCCTACCAAAATTATCACACTCCAAATGGTATGCAACACTAGAAAGTTTCAGTTTCCTTAGAAACTCCCGATGTGGATTTTTGCCCCAAGCTCTTATGACCTTGACGAAAGTCAACATATTATAAGTTGCAAGTCAAGTTTTACCCGTCATTGTCCAGGTTAATCTGAACCCACCCGTACATACCCTTGACGAAGGCCAAAATAGCAGTACGACTGTCCTAAACCAACGCATCTATCTATGCTATAGATGAATATTCAGCAGCTACCAATCACTAAAATATATGGCTTGAATATTACTGAATACCCAACTAAAATGATGGAGGGCTACGAATGGTTTTGGCGAAACCGTGAACGTAATGAACTTGATTTAATCGAAGGAACCTGATAGCTTTTAAAGGAGTGGTTTAAGCTCCGCATTTTAAAAGTTTGCTTTTTGAAAAAACCAAATGGTTTTGAAATTGTTCCAACAATTCAGTTTTGGTTTGTTTGCTTTGCATTAATCATATAATGCAGTCCCATCATTTACACCTACCATTGTAGAAAGAAATGAAAATACCGCATACTCTTATGCCATCCGCATTCGCCACTGGGCCCTGTCTAACATCGTTAGGTTACTTAACTAACGCCAGAGCGGGGGCTGGACTAGCGCGGGTGCAAAACATAAGCAACGTCTACTATATAGCATATATATAATATCCATTCGTCTCATGCAATAATAGGCATTCCAGATCACAGATGAACATATTAGATATACTAGGAATTCCGCATTTTGTTTAAGCCTGTAACGAAAGACAGATTCCACGGACGTGATGAATAGCCAAACCCCACCCTAGACCCCTACGGGTGCGGCAAACTATCCGCCAAATTTCTGAAGTGAAGCAGCCTCCCTTAGTAAAATGAGTAGGCCACTCGGCACTTCAAAAAACCCGATAGTTTGTGCACCCCACCTTGGGTCTATCTTAGAAGCAAAAACAGTAAAAGAAATAATACAACGGTGTGTACAACCTCAACCCGGATGTGCCCTGCAAAATAATATTACACCACTTTACAATTTTACATCGAATGAAAGAAACTCTCTTCTCACATCCCCCGGCTATTCATCCACGACGATCCAACATATCCATATACACAATCAACATCACATATATATGCAACCCCCAACTAACCGACATATAGCAATTAGCGGAAGTTTACGAATACATATATCAAACTGAAACATGTTAAACTACCTTAAAACCGCGACTTCAAAATACTCCATATTGCCATAACAGAAAGATAACAATATAATCAAAATCAGCAAAATCAAACACCACTTGAAACCCTAAATCCAAGAGACAAGAACCCAGAACAAAACTCAAGACATTCCCATATAAAAAAAACCGGTGAGGCCGGTCATAATGAGGGTTTGGCCGACCAAGTTGAGGTGGAATTGCCTCGTTTTTGTTCTAAGTTCATCTCACAACAAATAGAGTACTCTGCAATTGTTTAGAAAAAATTTAGAGCCTCCGAAAAATTTGACAGAAACTTAGAGTTTTTGTTTCGTGTTTCGGAGTTATTTTGGTTTCATAGTTTTACATGTTGTCTGAACTGTTAACTAAGGTTTAGTAGGCTCTGATACCACTGTAAGTCGATGTCGTGCACCCCTCGGGTTTGCGGGGAGGCGGAATACACAAAAAACGATTTTTACGGGCTTCACAACACCGACTTGAACTCCAGAATCGATACTAAACCCTAACTAGAAAAAATGTATGAGGTTAACTACTCGGATAGAAATTTATACCTCACAGAACCATGTCCTTCGATTCTTCTTGCTGTCCTCTTCCTCGTCATAGGCTCCTCGGATCGTACAAGGATCGGGCTTTCTCGTCGGTCCTCTCAAGTCAAAGACGATCCACCCGAAAGTCTATAGTCCGAGCTCCAACCTCAAATCCGAGGTAACTAAGGCACCTAGTTCACTATATTAGATGTCCTAGATGATGTAGAGAGTGTATATGGATTACTTTGTCTCTAAATACCCTAGGTTTCTCAACACATGAGACATTTAGTGTTAGAGGAAGAAGAAGGAGCTTGAGGAAAAGAGAGCGTAGAAAAAATTTAGAATGAGAATGTCTTCAAGTTGTGACCATTTGTGATGAATAATGTATACCAATAATGCAACCACAAAATATCTAGCATCCGTCAAAATATCACAATGTGAGTCACCTAGTGAGTCATGCCATGAGTCACCAAGTACCCATGCCTCATTTAATGCAAAAAATCACCTCATACCTCCACCTCATTTATCTTTTAATCAAAAGATTAAATAAAAAATGAGGTGTCTTCTTTTAGAAGCAATCTTGAGTAAATTACAAGAATTCCCCTCATCCGTATATACATATCTGTATCCGTATTCTAAAAAACACTAATACAAAGAGACAAAAATAATCCAACAATATAATACTAGGATCCGGCTTAAACCAAAACCCACTAGTATTATCCTCCCGAACATCATGCGTGCATAAGTACACGTACGTGATCGAAGCCCTGTCGTAAAACCATACAACCTCTACATCTTTTGCCCGATGTAGGGAAACCCTCTGTGTGGGACTCTAAAGACTCGACACTATGCTGACAGTGGGTTTAACCATAACCCGTCAGCGGTACTAGCTGCACGTAACGGCTACACAGGTATCTGTCGATAAGAGGACCAATGAGCAAACTCATCCGAACTTCTATTGATCCTATCTGTGACAATCTCCGTACAATCCGGTCTGTTCGTCTAAGAGTATCACATATCGGGAATAAGGGGTGGTAGCCGTCAGACCCCTAATAGCTCAATAAGTCATGTCGGAGTATAGCCCAAAATACCCTGAGAAACTACTGGAGTACCTACCAGTAAATCTCGCTTGCCCTGGCCAGGGACTTTGTGTAATGGCTTTCCGAACACAGCGCGATATCAACCCCTAATACCGGGAGAGACGAATTATATTTAACCGCCGCTGCCTCCAAGTGCTTCGGGACTGCACCCAACTACTACCTGTTTGCACGACTCTTTTGAGCCGTGGTAGGGTAGTAATCAAAGAACAGTGGGAACACACTCCAGGCGATGTAGCAGTGTCAAGTCGACGGACTAAGCTGTACTCATGTCATCTGGGAACTGCCACCCGACGATATGTATAATACCTACCAGCAGCTCCCCTACGAGTCCTGTCCAGTGTACTCATAAGCCAATGAGCACCTGCATACTATCTCTAGTACGACGTACTAATGGCTGTGGGACACACCATCTCCCCTGCTGGGATGAGAAGCGTATACACTAGTTTACTCTGGAGTATCGATGCTCCATTTCGATAATCCTATGACTAGGGACGTGTATATGGATGTACTTATAGACTACCCAGCCCCCACTAGTGTGACTGCCATCACAACGCTGGTAATCAAGCAAAGATCCTGAGGGCTCTACCACTATGTATAAGCGATATGCTAAAAGAAACACAAGCACATATTGAGGTAGAAACAAACCAGGTAGCATACTACCATTTCGAGCAAGACTGTTGCTATATCCGTGTATATCCCAAGCGTCCAATATGTAATATACAAAACCAGTATGATACAATAATGGCCTCTAGGGCATATATCATTAACAGTTTGTATGTCCAAACATATCGTATCGAAACACATCGCTAAGGATCACAAGGCATACCACATTAATAACAACAAATAGCAAATAAGAAGTAAAGTGTTTAGCTTTAAATTTGCTAAGTTTTTTGGGTGATATTATAGGATATTTACTTAATGGAGTGTGTCAAACAACAATAAGCAACATACCCTATCTAAATTGCTTAGCAAACCTAACACTAAAACTTAATTCTAATTTTAACATTGCAAAATGAAAGTGTTGAGAGAATAGGTTATATGTTAGAGGTTACTTGTAACCATTGAAAGCAAAATAACCCGTCAACCAACAATAAAATTACAATCTAAAGATTACAATCAAACATTAAGCACAAGAACAATTACAAGAGAATGGAGGAAGGCTTTGCCTTTCATCACCACCCTAACTATCACCACAACCAAATGAATTACTTAAGCATCATAATAAAAAGAAATGAAAACAACAACAAGGTTAAGAAGCAAATAAACAAAGAAAAAACAACAATTCTTATTAACAAGTAAGAAGTTGAGATACATGATAGGTTACTTGTTCAACCTTCTTAATGAAGCTCTCCAATGAGAGCTCCAAGAGGGAAGAAAAAGAAGTAAATCATGACTTGAGCTCCACACAACTCTTTTCAAAGCTAAACTAAAACTTGTGCAAAAACTTAGACAAAAGAATGGCCTTGCTCTCTATTCTGAACTGCTGTATTTATAAGCATTGAAATGAAAGTCCATGGGTGTTTTCCAAAGTGATATGAAGTTACAAGAACACCCCTAAAATACAAAGAAGTTTGGCGCCAATATGGCCGCGCTTCCGCCACCATCCTTCACTAAAAGTCGCGGTTCCACGGCCGTCTGCTGGATTTAGGATACCAAATTTCTTGTGTGTTCTCCTGATATGAAATGATGATTTTTGGATAATTTTATATTCTCTAACTCACACCGGATTGCTCACACGAGTTTGAAGACAGAGATGAAGGCAACATTTCCATTTCATACTTTACATCAAGACTTTATCTTGTGATCCACTTATGCAACTTGCACAAGTCATGATTCACAAAGGCAAGGCTGTCCTATTTGTGTTCCCACTTGCACATCACATCAAAACTTTATTTATCATGAGCCATACCCACTTGTGTATCATGACATGCTCATTTGTGTGCCAACTTGCAATGTTATGAGTTCACACATGTACCATGTTGGACTAAAAGAGTGAATTATTTGTACACAACTTCATATGTTGCAAACTTATTATACTGTCCTGTTTGCAGTTCCGGCTAAAAACCATCATTTCCGTTCATATTGTGTACCGTCTCCAGTGTTTTTTCTTGTGTACCTATAATCTGTACTAATGTGCAAACACAAATTAGATAGCTTTGTTTATTGAAAAAATGATAGGAAATGAGCGGTATTAAAATATAATAAATCGTGTCGAAAAAATACCCCCAAACCTATATTTTTCTCGTTCCGGGCAAAACAAAATCCTAACCTCACTTTCGTAGGGAACACGATTGCACTGAACCCGTGCAACAAGCCGTTAAACCTCTAGGTGTCCCTAGTAGGAGGAGTTTTGTCTCCTGGGGGTTTTCAGCGGATTACACCCACAAAATCCCGTCAAGTTAATTTCAGGAGGAAACTGTCGATTCTAATCCTAAGGTTTAATATCAAAACTAGAAGTTCTATTACCCTAGTCAGAAACGTCCAACCCTTATTTTTCACTCTTCATATCTCATTTAATATAAGTTCGTATACGTCTTTACGTGATTGTGCGGATAGTGTCGTTAAGTTTTAAGAATTTCAATTAGGGTCATCATGTCATAAATATGGACCAGGAAAGACTTCTAAAGAATCACACAAGTTTGAAAAAACTTTATATTTTCTCAAGTTTCGTTCTCCAGTTAAGTTTTCAAGTCAGAATATCAATCATTTTTAACAGAGAACTAAGACTTATTCTTCACTCCTACTTTTCACATGTCTTTGTTCATACACACCTTTCGTGATCGTGCAAAAGTCTTATAATCTTACAAATGAAACTTTCATATCTCGCTAAAAACTGTTAGTAATAGAAAACTCATCCCTGCTAAGATTATTCTCCCGCAAAGAACCGTGATGACTTTTAACTTAGAGAGAATACTTGCTTGGCTTATTTTATTTAGCAATTGGAGACTTAGCGAGTTTTAGGTCAATGACATCCAAAACAGATGGTTTTAGGGCATTAGCTGTGGAGACACCCCTAATACTTAATTGCCCAAGTTACCAAGGCCACAAAACAAAAGACTCGCTAAGTTTTTATGCGTTTAAAATATTCTAAAAGCAGTGCGAACGGAGATATTGCCATTTTTTCTTTTTCATACCAAAGACGTGTTCGTGTGGATAAGGTGTGTAATCACTCCATCAAAGTTCCAGATGGGTTATTTTATAGACTTAAGCTTCCATTAAAACTTTCAATAATATCCCTCATATCCACTTCACTTTATGAACTTATTCTTGAAATTACTTAATTCAGAACAAACCTGTTTGATCCTAGAGATGTTTATCAATTTTCAAAAAGTTTTAAAGACATTTCATGCTTTTCATCTAATTCTCAAAAACTCACGACACGTGTAAATAATATAAAAAACGTATATTCGCTACGGTTAAATTCAAAGGAGGGTTATCTTTCGGGTTTTCAATCTCTCGAAAAGGATTTAGTTGTTTCTATCTTATCAACCGAATCGTCAAATTTCGAGTCTAAGTTTTCCTGCTAGCTATCTCGACGACAAAGTTTTTATGTTTGAAATTTTTTTCAAAATTTTATGGGTTTTTAATAAGTATGCATTGCATAATTTACACATGATGCAGCAAAATAAATGAAGTGCTCACCCCCAAACCTGAGTTTTACGATGTCATCATCGTTTCTCCCGTCTCCGGTTGCTAGACTTAGATATCAGGGTCAGTTTTTATTCACAAAAATGAAATTTAAGAGCTAATTACAGTATTTACAAGTTAAAAGATGGCGTTAATCCAGAAATTAGTGCCAGCCATTCAAAATTTTTGTCGATATAAGGCCAGGACTGGTAGAAGAAAGTATAAGAAAAAGAAAAAGAAAAAGAAAATGTACATGTTAGTGTATTGGTTAGTTGTTAGTAATGGGCATGGGTGTGTGAAAGTATGGATCAGAAAACGTTGAATGTGAAGACGAAGTTTTGAAGGAGTCGAAGAATTGTTGCCCGAATGAATTGTATGTTCAAGAAGCATGTGTTCAATTTCGAGGTCACGTTTGTTTCAAAACTGGAGTTCATCCTCAAAAAGTTCAGCAAAAGAAAGGTCCGTAGGATATTCCCAAAGTGATCCTGACTCAAACTCATAAAGAATATCAAGTTCATCCACAAACATCTCCTTAAAACTTGGTATGAAAGAATGTTGCTCAAGGTTGTCTTCCTTTCTATAATCTTCCACAATCATATTCTCTCTAATACGGCTCATATTTCCCAATGTATGTTCTCCCTCATCATATTCACATATGGGTAGGTCCATGTCATCTAAAAATGTAGGTTTCTACTCTAAAGTTTCGTCCAAAATTATATCAATCGGTGATACAAAAGTTGTAGGTTCATGATCGTGAATTTTGTCAAACGCTATAGCGACACTATACCCGTCAAATTCACAAGTCTCCTCAAAAAATTTCTCGCTGTAATAAGTCGGTATAGACCGACTTTGAGGATTTTCTTGCTCGTCTTTATAGCATTCAGTCAAATCTAATATATCATCATTATCTATGAAATCATTAAAATTTGTTTGATCATTTATCTCACTTAGCTGACTTCCTAGATGACTGTTCATTGCTGAAAGACTGGACCAAGACGTTGAGACGTCTTGCCTGAATTTGGGGGCAAATACTATTTAGACTTATCTATCCATCTCTCCGAAGATACCAAGTTGATTTATGGCACCATATATCGGAGGTTTAGACAGACACAGCCATTGTAGCAGACTTCATCAGATTCCTCTTTATTTGTGAGGGTTTTTTAATATTATGGGAACGCTCTTCCCTGCAGACGCAAGCCCCTGCAGTTAATTACGTTACCACATTGCGATAAAAAATTTCTCCTTTTCCAGCAGTTCACTTCGTGTCGTGTTGTATTTTTGTTTGTTTTGGTTGCCCGTAGATTGTATACGGAGACTAGTTTATGTCGTCGCCCGTAGGGCGCGGATTAGTCCAAATCCGTATGTTTTAGATTTGGATTTTGGGTCAAGGATTTGCTTGACGGGATACACGTTGGTAGCTTTGTTTGCCAACGGGAGTGAACTTAGGACGAAGATTTCATATAAATGAGGTCCATCAGTTTACGGGATATTTGGATTTGATCTAAGGATCGTTAGTCATATTTGAGACTAAGATCAACTTAGAAACAAATGAGCATATGGGCTCAATTATTTTAACTAAAGATACGTTAGTCTAATTTGAGACTAAAATCAACTTAGCAAAATTTCAAGGTTAGCTAATTTGGGCTTAGTCTGCTCAGTCTTTTTTTTTGTTCAAAAGTGCCAAGCACTTATTTGGGCTATGTTTATTCAGCCCCCTATTTTATGCAAAAGTGCTAAGCACTTGTTTGAAGCTTTGGCGCTCACATGGGTATGATATGAAGCCTTCAGTTATGGGCGCTGCCCAATCAGTGCTAAGCACTCAGTTATTTTGACTCTCTTTATATATAGTGCTAAGCACTTTTTTTATATGGCGTCCACGTAAGGAACACGTGAGGCGCTGCCTAATCAGTGCTAAGCACTCAGCCGTTTTGACTGAATATATATAGTGCTAAGCACTTTTTTAAATGGCGTCCGCGTGAGGAGCACGTGAGGCGCTGCCCAATCAGTGCTGAGTACTCAACCGTTTTGGCTGTATATGAAGTGTTAAGCACTTTTATTCAGCGCTGACGTGTATTTCACGTAAGGCGCTGGCCTTTTGCTTTAGGCATTCGCGTGTTTTTCACGTGAGGCGCTGGGCGCTGTTGGGAGGGCGCCCACGTAGGAAACACGTGAGGCGCTAAGTTTTTTTTCTTTTTTTTCATAGATTGAATCTCTGTTAATGGCATTTTGACCATTAATGATCACCAAGATCTTTGTTTTGAAGATATGAGATCAGGTTTTCTTTAAGAACTAAGTTTCTTTTAAGGTTAAACCCTACTTTTTAAGGAATTAAATTCCCATAGGATAGGTTCTTTTTTCCTTTTTTTTCTTTTTAACCTAGTTCTTTTTTGAATCTTTGATTCTCAAGAACAAGATTATCCCGATGAGAATTAAATTCTCAACTTGTGGGAGATTTGTCTCGTGGATCTCAGATCCAGAGAAAGAACTAAATTCTTGATAAGGGTTAAACCTTTGGGTATGATATGATAGGTAAAGGAGATGTTTTGATCTCTGTGGTTTCTTTATCTAGGGTTTGAGAGGAAAAAGATTTTCTTCTGTATTGAGAATTAAATTCTCTGTTGTTTTTTAGAGCCTTTTGTATTCTTTTTGTAGAAGCTTATGGGGGGTTCTCTCTATCTGGCTGTGTGTTGAGACTTGAAGTCTCGAGTTCTTTATATCATGGAGGCAAATTATTAATTAGTTTTTGAGAAAATATCTTATTGAGAGATTCCAATTGATTTAATTGGTCTCAAAATTTTGTCAAACGGTGATTTTTAATCACCATTGGATTTTTAATCTAAGGGCTTTCTGTTATACAGGGCACATCTTTCTTTGTTTAGAAAGATATAGGGGAATATTTTCCCATCTCATTGGATCTTTGATTCAATAATTTTCTATTCATTTAGAAAGATTAGGGGAATATTTTCCCTTAATAGAATTTTATTCTATTATTTGATCCAACGGCTCTGTTTAACAGAGAGTATCCCAATTTTTAGGAAAATATCCCCATGTAGAATTTCATTCTACTTGATTTTATTTGGACACCGACGCTCACGTGTTGTGCACGTGGGCGCCACTTAAGAATTTAATTCTTATTTATGATAGGCGCTCCTGTGCTTTGCATATTGGTGCCCACGTGAGCTTCACGTGCGGTGCCATAATAGGATTCAACCTTAAGAGGTTGGCGCTGGCACACTCGTGGGGAGCACGTGAGGTACTGCCTCATTAAATTTAACAGAGCTTAGCTCTTTTATTATGTATAAATATTGGGGGAACAAATGCCCCCCACCGTTTTTCTCACGTGGCTCACACATGAGTGCAACGGTGTCGCTTTTTCCACCGTTTGATCTTCTAGAGAGTTAAACCGTCCCTTCACATCCTATAAATAGGGTCCTTAGCCCTTGAAATGATTGTTCTTTCATCATGTTTCTTAAGTTTCCTTCTTCCTTGAGAATTTAAATCTTATCTCAGAGTTTAGATCCCTGCCCACAGAATTCAGAGATAAACTCTGCCATAAAAAAAATTGGTAAGGATTATGAATAAAGTTTAACTCTTAAAAGAATCTCTTTTTTGTTTTTTCAACCCATTAACAGAGCTTCGCTTTGTTTTTTTGAAATGATCTCTCAGAGATCTTAAAAAGAACTTTTGCCCCTTTTTGAGTAGTCCGTGGGTCTTAAATCAATGGGTATTCCTGAGAATCATTAGTTCTCTTCTTAGGGTTTTACTCTATCATTAATCTTAATCTTTGAGGGTTTCTGGAATTCAATTCCATTATATTTCCCATCTGTCTCCAACATGGGGGATTTTTGGGATTTAATCCCATTATCTGAGGACTTTAATTCCATTTTGTCTTACAGAGCTTAGCTCTAAGAAATTTTTGAAATTTTTGGGAATTTTATTCCCCTTCCTATTCCTTTTATATATATATATATATATATATATAGGGTTCTAATACCCTTTTTTATACATATTTGAATCTATTGCAGAGCTCATTTTTCGAGAACATTAGGAGTTTTTAACTCCACTGCTCAATGGGATTATTCATTTAATGAGAATCCTTTTGGATTCTCACAATGGGTGGATGTCTCATCATTGATGAGCCATCACCTTTATTTTGTAGGGCCCACTATTGTTTTTTTACTTTTAGACTATAGTGATTTTAATATACCATAATGGAATACAGATTTGGGTGTACTGAAAATACTAAGGCCCTTAACTGCAGTTAATTACATTATGCCAATCACTAACTCTCTACTAGTTTTTTTTTCTTCAGGTACTATGGCTTCCGGTTCCTTTTTTCCTTACATTCGTTTGGAGAGCGTTTTTGCCGATGCGCCTATAGATCGTGAAGTCTTTGCTTTAATCCGGGACTATGATCCAGAGCAGAAATTTCTTCATCTATGGGGATCGTGGTATAGCTATATTATCCGGGGTCGGCGTAGCTTCACTTGTGCGGTGCCATCGGAACTGATCTCGTCAATTCATTATGCTGACCCTCTGTAGGTCGCTTATGCAGTGGAAGAGGTCAATTGGACCGCGGAAGGTCGTCTTTAACCTTCCATGGCGTCGATACCAGTCCAGCCGCCGATGGACCTAGATATTTTGGGACGTCGCATGTGTCAAGGAGAAGCGCATCCTTGGGGTCAGGTTTACACAATAGGAGTGACCCCTTGACATCCGGCTGGTTACCTCCAGTGGGCCCGTTACATTTTATTGGCCAAGAAGTCGCTACTGCTGAAAATCGGGTTATACCAAGCGGTCTACGCGTCTCTCTTTTATTACCACACTCCTCATGTGTGGCAAGTTAAATCTTTCCTGGAGCAGTGGAATATTCTGACCCACACATTTCTTTTATCGGACCGTGAGGTATCGATTTCGCTGGAAGAATTCGCAGAAATTTCCCGTCAGAGGGGAGCATTATGAGAAGATACTTCCTCCTGACGAGTATGTTTTTTCCACCGAATCAGTAGTCATAGACCTTACCTCGGAAAACGCTACCCAACACAAGTTCCCTATTTTGATCAAAGTACGGAATATCTATGAGAGCTTGTTTTTAGAGTCTGGGGCATGGGGTTAGCTTTATTGGCTTTGTCGCCCGTTTCCTTCGTCCGGAGGTTTTATCGAAGAAGGCTGCAAAGTTTGCCAAGCTCGATGATCCGTTCGGATTTGGCTCGGACAAATTTCTAACTGCAGAGAAGGGTTTAAAGCAGTTTTTTATTCCGGATACCCCTATCATCCCTTTTGCAGAGATTGCCGCTCCGGATATTGATGAGGAGACGGTTTTCATGGGCTTTATTGGTTTGTGGCTGAGCTGGTTTGCACTCCCAATCCACCCTTGCTACATTCGACCGTCTGTTTTCTATCTATCTCATCGCATTGCGGCGGGGACATGTATGGCTGTTGGGGTTGCAGGATTGGCCCACTTGTATCATGGTCTAAATATAGCGATCGACACCGCTCAGCCGAGTTTGAAGCCCGTGAATCTCCCCTTGCGCTACTTCACCTCATGGATCGAGATGCACGTGTTGGGTGCCTTTGGTGTGCATAAAAGGCCTAGATTTTATGAAGGGTACAACTTCCCTCGGGTCATGCAATTGGTTGGCGCTTCTTCTCCAGACCCAATACAGCGAGAGGCTCGGCGATTGCTCCTATTTCTGTGAATGGTTGGGGACAGCATGACCTTCGTTGATAGGGTTCTAACCATTGGTAAGGAACCCTACAAAGTGATTATAAAAACTCCAATTTCAATGTACAGAAAATTATTTAAAAGTTAATGTACAATTGAGGTATTTACAATCTTGTGTACACTATAAGTATTTGTTTTACTTTTGAACAGCAAGAAAACACCTGTAGCACATTGGTAAAGCCTTGCACCGCTGTGACATAGCCTCTGTGATCGAATCCACCCAGCCACATTATCTTTTTATTAAAATTTTTGTAATCTTTTAGAAGCCCAAGGGTTTGCACGTGCACTACACTTAAGATGATAAGTTACAGAATAAATAAATATGTGCACGAGTGTATATGAAGCGTGAGGAACACATGGCACAAATCCAAGCGCCTCTCATCGGGAATCGACCAACAACGCTAGCATAGGAGACCGGCACTGCCAGGACCCCCGTAGGGGATGCTCCCCATCTTTTCACCCGAGCACCCCTTGGCCTACCCCACTTCTCTCATATTGTTTATTTTCTCTGCATTTATCCAGAGAATATTAAATCATCTTTAATCCAATTTTTAATGCAAAATTTTAATGCATTCTTTAACCCTCAAAACCCTAGTTTTCCCTGTAAATACCACACTCCATTTCACCTCTCCTCACTCAGAATTTTATTACAAAAACTCTCGAAAATTCTCAAGTCTCAAGTTGTGCAAGTGGAGTTAGCGAAGGGCGAAATTCCGGCGAAGTTCTAAGGAGATTCCGGCGACGAAACGACGCTCCGACATTTCCTTAGTCTTCCCCTACCTCTCTTCTTTCTCTTTAGCCAGTAAGTCCCATCTTCCCCTCTCGTATTCTATTCTAAAACTTTCATTCTTCAAAACCCTACGGAAGTGGAGTTAATCCGATTTCCGATTCGGTTTTTTCTTTAAAAAATTCTATTTTTCTTAATCAATAAAATACCATACTCTCATATAATGTTTAACAAACATTAACAAACATATCAAAACAAGTTTCATATCAAAAGAATCTTTTATGCAACTTTTATCGTATTTTTAAGGTAAAATACCATATGCTTTACTTCCGACACAAATCAATATAATACTTGTATTACCTTTAGAAAACTCATGAGGTAAGGACCTACCTCATCACAACATATATATTGGACATAGCACGATTTACTTTTGGGCAATGTTTTTGGGAATATCACGAATTACAATAAAATACCATAAACTATTATAAAACCGTTTTCTTTAAGAAAAGTATTATCTAATTCCTTGCAATTACGCCTCTACAACCCATTTTGGGGAACCCCGACAGGGATGGTATGGGTTATCGCACGTCCTCGGGCCTAGTAGAGTAAGATGCAGACCTCCGCAAGCAGCATTCGATCTCGATGGAATTTTTCATACTATTTTTAAGAAAATGAGATTTCTAGAAAATGAGATTTCTAGAAAATAAATAAAAATTATTTTTATATAGATATATATATATATATATATACACATGAATATTATAAAAATATCTATTTTTAATATATTATACAAATGTTCCAAGTTTTCTAAATCAAAGGAATCACAATTACATGAAAGTACCATTTCAATACAAAACAATTCCAATATTTCAATAAAAAAACCTTATATATTGGAAACTAGGTTCTACTCATTAGAAATTTCACTTTTATAAAATATACATCTATGAAAACCCTAAAGACGATAATTAAATACTTGAGGTGTATTTTGAAAATATATAAAAACTATTTTTACATAAAACCCCCTCAAGTTATACTAATTTACAATAAGGACCCTAGTAAATATAGGTTTAAGCGGGACCAGTTCTCTTGAGGGTCAGGGAGCCGAAGAATGTGGGTGCTTGCCTATTTAAGGTAGATATTCTAACAAACGGTGTTATCAATACGGTAATTGTCTTGGAAAAAGACATAAATCCTGTCGTCCATGTGCAGCAGTTACCGATAACATCAAAACTAATTCAGGATTTCAATTTCATTTCAAAGTGTCTGACTCAGACCGAGTCTCAATCTAATCAATCTGTCTTGAATATGATTCAAATATAAAACTACAATTCAATATGAATCTATCTATTCAATCTATATCAATCTATTGAATGAACCAAACCATGGATATACTCCATTTACATGACTATCTATTTATATCCATTCTGTTTACTAATATCATGGTTTCGGCAAGTCATCCATCTATATAACAAAACAATACAATTAATATAAAAGACATCACGGGATTTTTAAAGGGGTAGATTGGTACGGAAGGTGTTAGAAGTGGCACGAGACTGTAACCATAATACACCTAACCTGAATATCCATTGCCGTTGTACCGTGGCTGAACGGTTCCTTGTGCTCCATATACCTTAGTATCCAGAATAATGGGACTCCTCTCGTATACACTGGCATTTTTTGTACCAATCTACAAACAACTGCGTTAACATTATAATCAAGCATTACTAGTTATATTCTCTTTCTGTCTATTCTATCTCTACTCACCTTTGGGACTTACCGAGCGATTGTTCACTGATGACATTCCTTTTCTTATTTCTTTGGAATGTTGTTAGGTCGATCGGACTCACTGGAGGTCGAGCCCAGCAATGAAGATTTGGAGCAGTTAGCCTTTGACCCAGAGCTGTAGGCACTTGTACATATTTTCATTTCAGTTATGCCATTGTTTAGGCATTGCTTTCTATTCATGTATTTACATTTCCAGTTGTACCTATAAAAGAATTGTTAATAAATAAAAGTTGTTGTTCAATACATTTATTGTCACTTTTCTTGTGTATATTTACTTTATATTGCTTAGATACACTTAGCGTGTTTGCTTCAGCGTAAATACGTCGTGTGACCCGTCGCGTCTCCTTACCGTACACCGAGAAGTGGGGCGTGACAGTGATCCAGCCACTCCATGATGTCTTTAAGGATAGAGTTTCCGCTTTGAGGGCCCGGGAGATTGCGCATTTATATTTCATCAGGCCGGGTTTCCTTGTATTCAGGCAAAATGCCTCGGTGTTTTTCATGAGATATAACCCTCATTGCTTTACTCAGTAATCAGGTTTAACCAAGGTGTTCCCCTTGAAGCGTTTCTCGTTGATCCAACTGCTACGGAGGAGAGTGTTCTCAACGCGGCACACCATTTTATGAGACTGAATATAAGGTCTCATTTCCTGATCGTTGAGCCGAGTCATATCCCGAAGGCCTCCAATGCTTACATTGCCTGGTATCAGCATGCAACGTGTGTCGTTATCAAGGAGGAAAGGCGGATGCTTCTTGACCATAAGGATTCTGTCCCGGCCAGTAATCCTGTGGTTCCGCTGAAGCGACGGGCAGTTGTACGTCCTTCTTTGAGAAAGAGCAACACGGTTGTAGTTCCGCGAGACTTTCCGGCTAAGCCACGGCCAGACGTAAGTGCTCCTGAGAATGTGGTGGCTGCGGCATCTCCTGAGTCAGGTATTGGCTCGGAAATCGGGACTCGCCGTCCCAAGAAGCCTGTAAAGCGAAAGCTTTTATCGTCGGGTGTTATTGCCAGCTCATAGAAAAAGAAGAAATCTTTATTTTCGGCTGATGTTGTATTCGTTCAGGAGCCTCATGCTCCCTACAGCGAAGCCTTGTCCGAATATAGCACCAACGACAGTTTGTTCAGGGCTTCTACTGATGAGAATGTCGCTACTGATCTTCAAGCCGCTATTGAGGCTTCTGAGAGATTAGCTCACGAGCAAGCAGCACTTGCTTATCTTGCGGCGTTAAATATATCTCATTTATATTCTTTCGTCTATATATATATATAGAGAGAGAGAGAGAATTTATTATGTTTTATTAACGCTCTTTTCTTAATAGGCATCTCCACTGAAGAGGCTTTTTGGCGCCCTTCAAAACATTTAAGGAAGAGGAGAGACTTCGCGCTTCTATAGGCCTCGATATGATTCGTTTTGTGACGCCTTTGAATATACATATTTAGCCCATTTCGTTCACACCCTGACTCCCTTCCTTTTTTTTATTACAGGAACCACCGCAACTTGTGTTATTCCGAGTGCAATGCCGTCTTTGGGTGGTGGTGCGGAGGATATTCCTCCCTTAATGGCACCTATGAAGCCGGCAGAGCTACTGGCTACAGTTGAGGTCTCCCTAGGGCCGCTACGGGAAGCGTCGCTAAAGCAGCCGATGATGGACATTGCAGCATATTCAGAGGCCGAGCCTGATTTAGATAAAGACATTCCTTTATCTGAGGTTCTGAAGAGATCTCTTCGTACGGCTAAAGCCGAGAAGAAGCGCTGGAAGCACGCAGCGAGGGAGCGTCATTCTAATTTAGCCACAGGCGCGGGTTCGAGTGATGTACGACCCCCTGATGTTCATATGGAGGACATTCCTTCTGCCTTGTCAACTGCTCACAAGCAGATTGCACGTGCAGCTCGTGAAGAGGCTGAGCGGCTACTTCAAAGTAAGACAGCGCACAATATCATGATGAAACCTAATAAGACTTAGCATTTTTTTTTGAATTATGACACTCTTTTCCTTGAATGATATAGCAGGGCCAAGTTTATATGTTAGCGTAGCGGGTGAAGTGCCAGCGTTTGAAGATTCTGGGGTGTCGAATCTTCATTTCGAATCTGAGACTATTCCGGCTGCCACTTCCTCCCCTTGTGGATCCTCGACATCGATGGGTGATGCTAGCATGATGGCGGCCCTTATTGATTCAGGAGATGAAGGTGTAGACGTTGAGTCCGTCTTCCCGGTGATGGTGGAAATCGAGGAAGCTGTCATAGCTACTGACGTTCAAGAGACCGCTATGGTTCTGCCCCGTCAGGTATTTCTCGTGTTATTACTTTTCGGTTCTCAATCCTACTAGACACATTCGCTAATATCTCCTTTATTTCAAATATAGGTGTGGTAAAACCTGGCGCTTTGCTGATTGAAGAATCCCCGTCAGCCGTCACCATGACTATCGCTGTTTTACCTATCTCTCTCGCACCTCCCCGAGTTCTCTAGGGTTCAGCGACGGAAGGTAAATATTTTTTTATTTCCTTGTTTCAATATTGATATTATTTCTTGGATTAATTTTTTTACCGTATATTGTTGTAATCCTGTAGGAGTGCTTTTCGACCGTTTATGCTAAATGTTAAACTCGCACTTCGCCTTCCAATCGGAATTCGTTCCTCCTTCGAGTGTTGGTTAGTATATTCTTTATTTCTTATTTCATCTTTCTACGAGTAATCTTTCTTCTGATAAACTTTTCTCATATTGACCGCAGTCTTACGACTCGAAGGAGAGGACGAAAGAATAGCGGAGCCTTCTATGCTCCTTGATTTGCTACTTGCGAATATTGGTATATTAGATCTCATTCATCGTCATTCATTTTTATTTTTAGGTTGAAACCTGACCCTTCTTTGTGCGTTTCTTACTCTGTAGCAGCTACACCGGCTTTGGATCTTCTCGAGTCTCGCATTTCTATGCCCGTGGGGCCCTTTGCTAAGCGTCAGTCTTCCAGAGGTGCGGCAAATAGTAGGCGAATGCTAAGTGAATTTATCGAAGACCTTAATGTCGAAGCTCTCACTTCTGCTGCGAACTTTGCGGATGAAGTCAACCCCATTCTGGCGACACTTGTAACTTTCCACGATATAGATTTCGTCGGCATCTGGGTTGACTACTATAAGCGAATTGAGGCTTGCCTCGAAGAGATCGAGCACAAATGTCTTGCGCCTGAGGTATTATCCTTGAAGGCTCAATTGGTCGCATGGATTGAACAAAGTGCTTCTTCCATTCGATACTTCGAGCAGAAGCTGGTCCAGAAGTAGAAGGAGCATGAGACGGTTTTCAATGAATCAAACCAATTGCGTGCCCAGGTTGAAGCAAATGCTGCGCAACTCCAAATTATCTTTGAAAATCTTCAACAATGCATTTCTGAAGGAGTGGCACTGAGGAAGAACCTTGACTCTACTAAGCGGGGAATGCGGGACTGCGAAGTTGCTAAGCAGAAAATCTCTGAGAAGCTTTTTTCATGCTTGTAACAACGGGATCAAGTCGAAGCAATGCTGGCCGCAATAGTAGAGCGTGAGGATCTATGGCAAGAGAGTGAACGGGTCGCTACATTATTGAAAGCCCCACCCTCTTAAAGGCTAGAATTGTATCCCTTTTTTATATAAATTGTATCTCTCAAACATTTTGATTCATGAATAAAGAATATATATTCTTTTCTTTTGCACGCTCTCTTCTGTGTTTGATATCTTGATCCAGCGTGAAGTAGTTTACGGAGTTCGTAGTTTATTCACTCATTTCGGAGTTCGTAGTTTATTCACTCATTTCGGAGTCTCTAATTTATGTACTCATTTCGGAGTTTGTAGTTTATTCACTCATTTCAGAGTTTGTAGTTTATGCACTCATTTCGGAGTCTGTAATTTATTCACTCATTTCGAAGTTTCTAGTTTACGTACTCATTTCGGAGTGTTTTTAGTTTACCTCCCTTGGGTTTATAGGCAAACTTGTCCTAACGTTGTATATAGATAACCCCCATTTTTTATGATAGGGATCCGTTAGGTTTGTGGTACGAGGGTTTTAGGCCGTGGTACCATCATGTTGGCTGATGTATTCCTCGATATGCAGTCTTTAACCCGCTGTTCGAGTAGCCCTATGACTGTCAGGTCTCTGATCCCTTCGGGAGCTGGACAAGACGTTTTCAAGTAATCTCCTTAGGTTATATTACCGTTAGAAGAGAAAGCGTTAGGAATTTGCCATGACGCATTTTTTACTTGAGATTAGGCTCGATTTGGAGCCCCGATGAGTCATAACCGCACCCTTCTGGGGTGGGATGATCTCCAATGGTCTTTAGGCTTTATATAAGTTGCCGTCAAGACCCGAAGCTAGGAATATGCCGTTACTTTATTTTTTGCTTTGACGATATCATGCCGATTCTTTGCTGAAGTACGGTAGACATCTGTAGGACCTCTATGCTATATGTATTGCAATTGAAGTTCGGAGTTAGGAATATGCCATTGCTCTAATTTCATTTGATAGCTGCGTCCGTATCCTGCTGGAATGAGGGGGGAACGCCAGGATAATCCCTAGGTTTTATATGTACCGTCGAGACATGGAGTTAAGATTTTGCTATGGCTATATTTTTTGCTTTGACCCTTGGGTCTTTTGTTGACGTTGCATCTGCATCCTGCTGGAATGAGAAGAACGTCAGGGTGATATCTAGGCTTTAGATGTTTCCATTAAGATCTGAAACTAGAATTTTGCCGTCACTTTACATTTATTTGATTGTTGTGTCTGCCCCTGCTGGAATGAGGAGGGGGGACACAGGGATAGTTGATTAGTCAAATATATTGCACATTTGTATAAACATTTTTCCTACTATTGTTAACTACTAAAAGATGTTAATTATAAATAAAGAACATATGTGGCTTTATTTGTAAAAAGTTTATTGTCATATATTTCTTCATTTATAATTAATATAATTAAGGAAAATATATACATATAATATTTAAATAAAATATTATTAATATATGCATACCATATCAAATATTCCTAATCAATATTCTTAAGATATTATATCATATAAATGGTTGGAATAATATCTCAAAATAATAAAAAATGCTACTAACATTTTCATATGAGATATTGTGCAGATATTATATTAGATTAGCGCAGGTCTGAAATCTAAGTAGGAGATCCATATAAAATCGGAATATCATACCGAATTTGCCAAAAATTAGAAGCAAATTGAGGAATCTAGCAACGACAGAGACTAAGGGCAATATTTTTAGAATCTATATATCAAGAGGATCTCCAAATATCGAGAGAAAAAGTTAGAACAAATCTCAAGTCACGATCCCACCAAAAAGAGGCAGAAGGGCTAGGGGTTTTGGTGGTGGAAGGGCGGTCATTTAGCGACCGTTGGATGTGAATTTTCAGGGGCATGATCGTAATCTCACATACTTTAATATGGCATCTAGGGTTTCACATTTCAGAGCTAATAAAAGTACCGAGAGCTATCTATCTAATACATCTATCGATCCATCGCAGAATTCTAGAAAAAGATCTAACGAGCAACTAGGGTTCTTGTAATCTACTTTTTAAGGAGAAAAGTTGTAATGCAATAGTTGATTAATAAAGATAGTCTTTTTGCATTTACTTTTCCGCATTTACTTTACGCATTACTTTTCCGCATTACTTTTCTACATCTTAATTTTGGTTTCATTCATCTTCAACCTCTCTATTATGCTACTAATCATGAGCGAGTAACTTATTACTTGCTAGGATTTGTAGGATAGGGTAGAATAATGGATAAAATATCTTTTAATTTCTTTTGACATTTTAATGTTTATAAATTTTAGAAAAGTAAATGTTAACCTTCTTATCGGGCGCACTATTAATTTATTAACTACTAAGTCCTATAAACCCTACAAGGCCTTCTATTATAAATTTTATATTCATATTAAAATAAAACGACAACAAACCATCCTCTCTTTTATCAACTCGTCTAAAGCAAGAAAATAAGTTTACGTTTCCCCGCAGACGACCCGTACTCATCACGGCTAGCTATTAATGATACCGTTTTGATAGTTTGTAAGGATGGTTTGTATATCCACGCATCATATGTAAATATTGCATTGCATAAAATTATTATTTTGAAAATAAAAATTAGAAGTGAAAAATACATATGAAAGTTGGGAACAGATTTAAGAAAAGCAAAAAAAATAGATAATTTAAAACAAAAATAGTAATAGGTAGTCATGAGCTGTTGTCCTAAGGGTTAGTACGAAAAGAATCACTAATTTGCATATAGAAATAAGTTTAAAAAATAGTCCCTATTCTTGAGTCTAAACTTCTGATCATTGATACTCTACTATACGCACTTGCACACACCTTGAAATTTGGGATAGTAGAGAATACCTTAAAATGCTCTTATCTAAAAGTTTTAGTATGAAGGAAAAAAATATAAACAAAAATATAAATGATACATAAAAAAATAAACGGTGAAGAAAAATGAACACTGGTTTTGTAATTACTTAAAAGCAGCATAAAAAATATAGCGAGGGTGCCTTATCACCTTGTGCCCTAGACCAACTGGTTTGAGAGTCATTGCTAAACTTTAGGTGTTGCAAGACTAGGATATTGATAATTATGCCTCAATGAGTGAATACATTTGGTGATCGGTTGGTTAATACCTCAAGAAGTATTAACGGTCGCATGAAAAATGTGTGAGCAAATCCATCTACAATATTCACTGACTAAAAAGTACTAAGGAAGATGGACAAGGGTATGATAGCTTGAATTGAATTCTCTAAATGTAGGGATATTTTATATATACACGTAGGGGTATATGATCGATATTTGAAATAAAAATAGGGAGGAAAACTAAAGACGATGTTTTATTGAGGGATGATCTGATTTCTGACATTTCTTCAAGACCATTAAGATGGAGCTCATGACAACTAAAAAGCTAGTGTAGTTTGAAACTCTTGTTTTAAAGTTTTTCTTTTATATGTTCTTATCTTTACATGTAATTTCCATCTTCTTTCTTTTATAATGGGATTTTGTGGGTGAAATCCGCTGAAAACTCACAGGAGACAACACTACTTCTACTACGGACACCTAGAGGTTTAAAGGCTTGTTGCACGTGCTAAGTGCAATTGTATTGCCTACGAAAGTATGCTAGCTTTTTCTTTTTCTCTTTAATAAATAGTTTACTCGGGACGATTAAAGATAAGTTTGGAGGTATTTGATTAGTCAAATATATTGCACATTTGTATGAACATTTTCCCTACTATTATTAACTACTAAAAGTTATTAATTGTAAATAAAGAACATATGTAGGTTTATTTATAAAAAGTTTATTGTCATATATTTCTTCATTTATAATTAATATAATTAAGAAAAATATATGCATATAATATTTAGATAAAATATTATTAATATATGCATATCATATCAAATATTCCTAATCAATATTCTTAACATATTATATCATATAAATGATTGGAATAATTTCTCAAAATAATAACAAATGCTACTAATATTTTGATATGAGATATTGTGCAGGTATTATATTAGATTAACCCAGGTTTGAAATTTAAGTAGGAGATCCACATCAAATCGGAATATCAAACTGAATCTGCCAAAAATTAGATGCAAATAGAGGAATCTAGCAACGGCAGAGACTAAGGGAAATATTTTCAGAATCTATATATTAAGAGGATCTCCAAACATCGAGAGAAAAGGTCAGAAAAAATTTCAAGTCATGATCCCACCAAACAGCAGCGGAAGAGCGGTCAAATAGGGTTTTGGCGGCGGAAGGGCGGTCATTTAGCGGCCGTTGGATATGAATTTTCAGGGGCATGATCGTAATCTTGCATACTTTAATATGGCATCTAGGGTTTCACAATTCAGAGCTTATAAAAGGACCGAGAGTTATCTATCTAATACATCTATCTTTCCATTGCAGAATTCTAGAAAAAGATCTAACGAGAAAATAGGGTTCTTGTACTCTACTTTTTAAGGAGAAAAGTTGTAATGCAATAAGTGATTAATAAAGATAGTCTTTTTGCATTTACTTTTCCGCATTTACTTTACGCATTACTTTTCCGCATTAATTTTCCGCATTACTTTTGTGCATCTTAATTATGGTTTTATTCATTTTCAAACTCTCTATTATGCTACTAACTATGAGCGAGTAACTTACTTGTTAGGGTTTGTAAGATAGGGTAGAATAATGGATGAAATATCTTTTAACTTCTTTTGGCATTTTAATGTTTATACTTTAGCAAAATAAATGTTAACCTTTTTACAGGGCGCGCTATCAGTTTATTGATAGTCACGATCACGATTTGAGATTGATTAAACACTTGTTTTGTTAAGGGCATGGGATGAATAAAGATCAATAGAAGGACAAAGGTAACTAGAGGAAAACCCTAATCCTTCCAAGAACCCTAATCCGCATTCATCGCTATCTATCTAGTTTTAAACTATTAAAAAATAAAAAGAGTCATTTCTAAACATTCATCCATTAAAATCTAAGTCCTATAAACCCTACAAGCCCTTCTATTATAAATTTTATATCCATATTAAAATAAAACGACAACAAACCATCCTCTCTTTTATCAACTCGTCTAAAGTAAGAAAAGAAGTTCACGTTTTTCTGCGGACGACCCATACTCATCACGGCCAGCTATTAGTAACACCGTTTTGATTGCGGTTATTTATAAAACACTTTTTCGCACAATCAATCAAATGGTGCCGTTTCCGGGGAAACGGTCATAATTTTTTTTCTTGTTATTCGGGTTGATTTCTTATAAAAATCAGGAACATAAAAATAAAAAAACAAACCGCATTTTGTATTTTTAACAATTTTTGTGTGAGTTTTGTGAGAAATATGGAGCACTCAGAGTGAACCATCAGAGATTCAGAGACTTTCAAATTGGACCGGAAAAAAAGTTAAGTGCTTTGAAGAAATTTGGAGGGAAGATTACATCACCCGGCGGCGGAACCCCGGCCAAAGCCGGCCTTGGGCGGTGGAACCGTGGCTCTATTAAAGAATTGGGCCCCCAATCTTCTCTGGTATTCTTCTATTGTCTTCCTCTCTCCTCTAAACCTCCAATAAATTGTTTTTACCTACAGGATTCTTTGCAAATATCGCCGTTAAAAATCTTTTTGCGTGTTTTAGATTTTTGTTTGTTTTGTATATCTAACATGAATATTAAGGGGCAATAAACCCAAATTCAGATTAGGTGGGGATTTCATCACCCTTCCTAAGCCCCACAAATCATAAACGAGCATACACATAACTCTACATTAATAAAAAATATCTAGACCAAGCACCTAAAGACTGTTGCGCTCAATTAGGATAGACAAAGGTCATGGGTAATTTATTGCTTATCCGCATTTCTTATAGTGTCTAAGGCAAGTATGACTAAAGAAGGTGGTTATTTAATTAGGTCCTCTATTTCGGTGATTCGTATAGCGGATACCTCCCACTTACCTGGCTGCAAGATTAATAAGGAGGTGGTAGAGGATTGATCCTACGTCTTTTCCTTTGGAAGTCTAGGAGTAGTCTAGTAAATTGAGCTAGGTGACCCTAGTTCTAAGTATTGTTTGTGCACGTTTGTTGAGTCTCTCTTTCAAAGCCAAACAATTTCCAAAATCCAAAAAAGTGCTTAAATTATTAACATTTCTTAAATTATTAACATTTCACCCTCTTTTCTTTTCACTTTCTTATAATGGGTAACCCAAATAGACGAACTCTTGCCGAGCTTTACTATCCAGAACCAGATATTTCTTGTTTTCGTAATTGTTTCGGTATAAATTCCAACTCTACCATGTTTTTAAGGGATATGATAGAGCGCACGGAAAATAACAGTTGGACACCTCACTCAAGAACCTATCAACCGTATCAAAATTCAATATCTTCTTATATTGATAATCCTTTTAAGGCTAGTGAAGGAACTTCTAAACGCATGTCCATCGCTGAGTATATTGCGAAGGCTCGCAACCAAAGTTTCATACCTTTCACTAGTCCAAAACCATTAGGATAACAATCACCATTATTTCCATATGAAAATGTTGATACTCGTTTTGAGGAGAATATGGTATCTTTTACATCCATGACCATTGCTGAACAAATAGCAATTGTCAGTTGCCAACTAACCAACCAATCTCAATATTCTTCATATCACAATGTTGATCTTAATCATGTTTATGAAACTTGGATACACCCTTCTAATTCTTATCAACGGTACCAAACTTTCACACGCTCTCATGTTGACACTTCTCTTGAGGCTAATATGGAAAATCATAAACGCATGTCAATTGCGGAACATATTGAACTTACCCGTAGCCAACAATTAAAACCATCTCATATTGATACTTCTCTTCAAGCTAATGTGGCAAATCATAAACGCATGTTGATTGCGGAACATATTGAACTCGTCCATAGCCAGCAATTAAAACCATCTCTTGTTAACACTTCTCTTGAGGCTAATATGGCAAATCATAAACGCATGTTAATTGCGAAATACATTGAACTCGCCCGTAGTCAACAATTAAACACATTCCAACCATACTCAACTTTTTCACCTTATCTAGACAATGCTCCTGAAAATCAATTAGGAAGTTCCATGGCGCAAAAAGAATCCTTCATTGGAGCTTTTTCACAAACCATGTATATAGTCTTGAAGTAGAGTTGGAATTGAGTACTGAAAAAGAACAAGAAATCCATCAAAGTCAAACCAAAACCAATTCTTTTGATCTCGATACCTTCCATCCTGCACTCCAACCGAATGTATTTGATGTTCAACCGCTTCATAATCTAAGTGATGAGGTGCCCGAGAATAACATGTTTGACTTTTCTAATAGTGGGTGTGAAAAAAAGCCTTATACCATTCCAAATCAAACCGATCCTTATTCGACTACACTTGATATTTCAAACCTTCCAATACCATCAAGTGAACCAAGTGATTTATCGATTGAGGATAGTATAATTGATGAATTTTTAAAGACCTATTCGTTTGATTTGACTGAAGGTGTTAGTGAGAACGGTGATGAGAATATTGTTGAAGATGTACCCGTTATGTTGGATGAGTTGGATTCTCCTACCCTGTTGGATATAATGCCCTCAAATCAATTATTGTAATCGCAGGCATGCGATTGTGATGATTGAGGGAGCACCTATATGGGTATAACAGTCTTACTCAAAATGATAGTATGCTATCTGGTTTGTCTCTATTATCATGTACATGCATTATGTAGTATTACAGATCACTATTACATGTTGATAGTGCCCATAGGATTCTTGCTTGACTACCTGCATTATGATGGCGATCATATACGTGGAAGCTGGGTGGTCTATAAGCACATCCTTAAATGTCCCTAGTCGAGCGAGTATCGATACTGGGCATCGATACTCCGGAGTAGACTAGTGTATACTTTTCGAGACCCCGACGAGGGGTGGTGGCTGGTCTCACAAGCCATTGGTGTCAGTTAGTCACCTAAGATAGTATATATGTGCTCATTGGGTTATGAGTTACACTGGCTGGACTCACTGGGAACATGCTAGATGGTATTATACCTATTGTCAGATAGCAGGTGACATGAGTACAGGTTAGTCTGTCGACCTGAGATTGTCATTTGTCTCATGTGAGTTCCTATTTTGCTTTGATTACTACCCTATCATGGCTCAAAAGAGTCGTGCAATCAGGTTTTAGTTGGGTACAGTCCCGAGCCACATGGAGGCAGTGAGCGGATCATCGGGGATTCGTCTCTCCCGGTATTGGGGATTGATGTCGCGCTGTGCACGGGTGGCTATCTCCAGAAATCCGTGGCCAAGGTAGACGAGAATTACCGATTTAGATCAGTGGTTTCTCAGTGGGTGATGGGCTTCATACCGATACGAAATATCGCGTTATTAGGGGTCTGAATTTATCCACCCCCTAAACCCGATATGCGATACTCTTAGACGAACAGACCAGACTGTATGGAGATTGTCACAGACAGGCTCAGTAGGGGTTCGGATGATTTTGATCGTCGGCCTTCCTTTCGTTCAATACCTGGGTAGCCGTTACGTACAGCTAGTGCCGCTGACGTGCTTATGGTTAAACCTACTGCCAGCGTATTGACGAGTCTTTAGAGTCCCGCACAGAGGGTTTCCCTGGTTCAGGAAAAATGATGTAGTAGCTGTATTTTGATACGTGGAGGGCTCTGATCGAATGATTGTTCTAGTTACCCGGATTTGATCGGACGGTTGATAATACCAGCCGGCTTAGGAGTGAGCCGGATTATTAAATTAGGTATTGATTTAATAATTTTCGTATCTATATTTCGATATGTATATACTAGTATTATGTTCTTTTTGTTATTCTATCTCTTTGGGTATTCGTATTTTGATACGAATACGGGTATGTATATATAGTTGAATGTATTCCGTATTTATACGGAAAACATTCTAAAAAGTGGACACCTCATTTTAGATTTATCCATTTATTTTAAATGGAAAATGAGGTGTAAAGGTAGTGAAGTGAGAATGGTGAGAACCATGCTTGAATAGTGTTGACAAATGAACTGTTAATTCATTTGTGCAAACTATTCAAGTATGGTTGCTAAATGTTTATTGAAAAATATGTTTTACAAAACTATGCTTCATCTTTTTCCTTCTTATAGGATTTATTATTCTCACCATTTTGGTTATCTCTCCTCACTTACCTTTCTTGAGCTCCTTCTCCTCCTTCATCTTCTATTCTACCATCTCATGTGTTGAGAATTAAGGATAGAAGAGAGATAAATATATACTTAGAGCAACTCACTGCATCCCTATGAACTCTAGATTAGTAACTTAGAGTCCCTAATTGCTCCATTATATTCTTAGTGTGGAGCTAGAGACATGAGCCACATCCTTCGGGTGGATCATCTTCGATGGAGGAAGACCGGCGGTCAAGCTCGATCAAGGTGACCTCAAAAAGCTAAAGAAGAGGGTAAGAAGACCGAAGGACACGAATCTTTCGGTAAAACAACTCTATCACAGTAGATAACAACTTTGTAGCTTGCTAGTTTCATGTTTGGTTTCAATTCTAGGTAGTTGTTTCTAGCGCCAAGTTTTAAACTCCAAAATTTTTTGTTCTGCAACGGCCAGGGTGCTAGGAACCCTAACATGGTATCAGAGCCACCCAAACATTAGAAACCAGTAGTAGACGATGCATTAGTTTCAAAACAAAAAAATTTCGATTTCAAAACCCACTCTCTGTTCTAAATTTTTTTAAACAAGTGCAGAGACTTACTCTAGACATGTATATGACACATGATGAAAACGAAGGAATTCTATAAAGTTTTGGCCGGACAAAACCCTGAAAATCCCGATTCTGCCTTTTTACTGTTCACTTCTGGGCCCCGTTTTCATCCAGTGTCTTGGGTTTTGTGAATTGGTATTTTTGGTCTTGTTTGATTTCTCCAGATTTCACTTAGTGTTGTCTTTGCTTTGGGGGAAACTTGGAGAGTTTCAAAACGTGAAATTTTGCATCGTTGATATCTGTGATGTGGTGTATATGTTTTTTCAAACGTCGTCTATTTGCTATATATCATTTATACGGGGTTGCACATACTTGCTTATATTGCTGTGATGTTGATATCTGTGATGGCTATGTTCGAATTGTCGTGTGGGATAGCTTCTAGTGCAATGGTAGTTGTACAGTTTTGATTCATTTGTATATTCATTATTGCGGGGCGAGCGTCCGACTTGTGGACTGCCGTTTCCTCCAGTTTGTATATTTTTTTATTGGGGCACGACCGTGTTGAGGTCGATGTCTCCTTTGTATATATGTTTTTCTATTCTATACTAGGATTACCCAGCAGAGGAGTGCTCGAGTAGCCAGATTCTAGAGGACAACGGGACTGCATCTTATGGCGTTGAGACGAAGGGGGCCTTACTCTAGAATTGGCGGGCTATTCGCCGTACTCGTAGAGGGTATTGGATGACCCACGGTGGGGTGCTCAAGTTACCGGATTCCGCAAAGTGCTGGGTGGCTCATTCACTTTGTTGATTGGGGTTGCCCTACTTATGGGATTGGCGGGTAACTTGCTACACTCGTAGTGGTCTTGGTTATACAATGCACATGCTATCCACATGACCGGGGAACATCGGGTTTCATTTGCAGCTCAAAGGAAACCCGGGGCTCCTAGATTATCCGTTATTTTGTTTTGCTTATAGCTTTTCTGTGATGTTGCTTATATCATGCCTGGGACGAATGTTATATATATTTATTTATATATACTAGTAGATATTGTATATGTTTGGCATCTGCGCTAGTCCAGCCCCCGCTCTGCCGTTAGTTAAGTAACCTAACGGTGCATGACGGAGCCCCGAGGCGAATGCAGATGGCATATACGTACATTGTATTTTCGTTTTTTTCTGGTGTGATATGGATTAATTGATGGGACTGTATTAATTTTGATTAATGCAAAGAAAAATAAACCTAAATGATGTTGTTGGAACCAATTTTTGAAAACTGTTATTACAGACGTTTCTTTTTGCTTTGCACAGCAGTATTCGATTATGAATATCCAGCACCTCATTCGACGATGCAAGAGCCGAGATCCCTTTATAGGGAGTGACCTCTTAGGCAAAAGTTTGGATTTTTGTAATAACTTCTCTATAGTTGTATTATTTTGCTTTGCATAGTGGTGTTCGTTCAGGAACATCCAGCACCTCATTCTAGGAGGCAAGAGCCTAGATCCCTTCACGGGGAGTGACCTCTTGAGTAAAAGTTTATGATTCTGTAGATTACTCGGTTTTCTTCAAAACCATAAGTTTTCAAATGCGGAGCCTAAACCACTCCTTTTCAAAACAGCTCGTGTTCTTTCAACGATATCAAGTTCATTACATTATTTTTCGCCAAAAACCAGCCGTGGCCCTCCGTCATTTCAAATTAGTATTGCTTAGTATTCGTGCTGCGTATGTCGTTCTCAGCCGAGACGTAGTGTTCGGTAGCTATGCAGTACTTTTCTGTAGCATTAGATGCGATTGGTTAGGACTCGTACGGGTGGGTTTAATGCAATCAAGATAATGATGGGTTGAACTTGACTAGGACGTTTTGATATGTTGGCTTAGTCAAGGTCACTTAGGTCATAGGGGAAAAAACCACATCGGGAGTTTCAAATATACAGGAAACCTGCCAGGCATGCGCATACCTTTTGGAGTATGGTGACTTGAGTGGCTTCCATCAAGTTATCATGAGATGATAATTGGGTCTCGATTCCCACTGAAGAGTAGGTGTTACTCCTCGGGTGATTTTCAAATGATCCCGACTAATTCTCCTTTGAGGGTTTGAAGGAGAATTCGAGGAAACGGTGCGAGCCATCCTGATTAGATAAAATGATTAACCAATCTAATTTAAGTTAGAGTGCATGCTGAGTGCTTCTTTTCTCTCTCTCTTTGGCAGCAACCATGACCTGACCTTAAACTAAAACTCATGAACCAAATTAATTGAACCTTCTTAAACACTTTGGCTTTTGGATTGTCATTAAATTGCATATATCACTGGCACTCCTACTTTCCCTTTGCATTTTTCCAAAACACTCTGTATCACTACGAAGATCCATATTGCTTGGATATTCCATCGTATAGTTACAAACGAACGCGAAGAAAATTTTTTCTGTTCGAGGATGGTTTTCGGTTCTGGAGAAATTGAATAGGATTATTCGGTTGTCTTTTCTCTTTACCTTCTCTCAGATTGCGAGGGCTCCTAGTATTATAAGAGTACACCTATTAGTATTATAAGAGTACACCTATTACGCTTATTGGATAGTCTCCTTCCAAACCTTAGGCTGGTGCCGAAAGGTAGGAAATGAAGAAAACCAATTAGCCTAAGTGTGGTGTATAGAAGGTAATAAGTAAAGACATATAAAGGGATTAGAGTGAGGGCAAAAGAAATTGCGACTACTATCATTCACGACGAAACTGCGTATATCCCTGCCACTCCTACTTCCCCTTTGCATTTCTCCATAACACTCCATATCACTACGAAGATCCATATTGCTTGGATATTCCATCGTATAGTTACATACGAACTTGAAGAAACTTATTTCTGATTGAGGATGGTTTCCAATTTTGGAGAAATTGAATATGATTATTCGGTTGTCTTTTCTCTTTACCTCTCAGGTTGCGAGGGTTCCTAGTATTAGGAGAGTACACCTATTACGCTTATTAGATAGTCTTCTTCCAAACCTTAGGCTGGTGCCGGAAGGTAGGGAAGGAAGAAAACCAATTAGCCTAAATATGATGTACAGAAGGTAAGAAGTAAAGACATATGAAGGGATTGAAGTAAGGGCAAGGAAATATACGGTTACTGTCATGAATCTGGATAGCGGAAGAGGCATTATTAGGAATACCCGGCCACCCCTTCGAAACATTTTCATGTTTCAGTTTTACTGTGCGGTGTTAATTGAAAACTGTTTTCCTAATTAGATTCCGACTCCAGGGTATGTATTTACCAGACTTGATTCTCACATCTGTATGGTGTTACAGATGCTGAGTGGGAGTAAGATATTAGGAATTGGGTGATTAGATCCTCTATATATCAGAATTCTTTGTAATTGGTGATATTTGAGGAAATCACCTGGGTTTTTTCCTAACGGCAAATATTTGGTTTTGAATATCCGTTGTTATGCACCAATTTCAAACTTATATATATGTACGTTTATTTTATAAAGTGATATATAAAATTTTGAAATTATGTCTATGATATTTACCTATATCAGTTGATAGTTAGGTAAGGTGAATTTAACATCGCTGTAATTCTTCTTAACCATAGTACAGTTTTTAACCTACGACGCACATGGTTTAAGTTATTAAACTCAGAGAACTTATACAAAGTATTATATGTTGTCTGATGTTCGTTAGGACAAAGGGGTTGATACACGTACTATATTCCGTTTACTTATGAATTCTCTGGTTTCAGACAAGTATTTCGTTAAAATACAAGATCCAAATTTTGAAAAGTTATCGGTATAAGAATAAAGTAGAGAACCATATGTTGCAAGTATCAGGATTCTTTGAGGTGATCGAAGATATAGATACTTATACTAGGTATTCCGTTGTAAGTAATATATTTGAGAACTTGCTTCTCTCTCAGATTACTCATCCGTGAGTACGCTCCTTGATGAGTAATGCTGCTTGGGCTTCTTCCATTTAGTCGATATGCACTGGAAACAACTTCTTGATTTTTGAATCTGGTTCCAATTAAATTAGTGCATTTGTTTCTATATTGGATATAGAATGGATTCATATCTTAACGATGTTAAGGTATATGGAGTTGTCCGGCTTATGCTTAAAACCAGAATCTAGATAAACTCTAAGCACGTTTCAGTAATGGAAGTTTGTGGGTTTTCCCGGGCTTTGACGAGGGTTAACATTCTACTATTTGGAAGATCAATAGTTATACTGTTCTTGACTCACCACCCGTTTTAGTAAAATAAATTCTTTTCAGAAAAACATTATTAGGAGTATAGTAGAACTGGAAGTGATTACAGAAGCACAAACGATTACTGAAAATTTAGTAGAACCTAAGGATTCAATTGGATTCGACAATCCATTAGCCACTCCGCAGATTTGGTGGGTAACGTCAGCCACTTGAGAGGTACTTCGGTCTCCACAAAGACGGTGACAGGGAGGTTTTTGATGACCCAAGATTGCCACTACTTCTGTCCTAGACTATGAGAATCTGGCAGGTGGATGAATATAACGTCATTCTAAATCAGCTTTAGAAGTGCACGTGTATATAACTCTGCCAGAGGGTTGTTATAGTCAGTGGGAGCAGTGGGAGCAGTGGAAGCGTGGTAGGCCAGTAACTTATGTTTATTTATAGACTAAAGAAAGTATAGCGGAGATAGATCATCTATTTTTGATGTGACAGTCACAGAGTTTGACTTCATCAGAATAATAGATGGACCTGGTAAGAAGGGAGTAGAGAGTGATGTCCTGGAATTTGGATGACATGCTCTTGATAGAAAGTGATATTCCTATACTATGACCGGTTATACTATGGTTGTCGCAAGGTATTTCTCCATATAGGATTTGGATAAAATATCAGGGATTCTGGTCACTAGATCAATGGTTTTAGATCTAGATTTGGGAAGTGTCCCAATTTGGGTACTTTGACACTATTCTAAAATGTTTTAGAATGGACGACTCCTGGCATGGTGGTGTACCCGCAGGTGATGGAGTCACCCTCTCTAAAGAGATGTCTTCTAGACTGATGAGGAGAGGGATTTGCATGATTGGCATATCACCTAGGCAATTGAGTTAATCAATAAATGTCAAGTACCACACCAGATATTGCTTTTGCACTGGCTGCAATAAGTATATATTAATCCAATTCTGGAGAAATATTGGGAAGCAGTTACGAACATAAGTGGATGTTCTTGGTATATGGTAACAGCAGCCTCCTTCAGAAGGCGGTTATCATTTCAGGCTTCCAAGATGACCTGGATGACAGAGTGACTGTCAGAGTTATAGTTTTTCCTCTTTTGAGGGGCAGTATGTTGGAAAGGTGGTCCAAACGGATACTAAGGAAGGCATGGCGTAGGATACTGATTAAATTCAGTGGAAGATACGGTCTAAGAAGTTTGTTGGATTTGGAGTTCATTTGTGAACTGGGTCCCATCAGATATCCAGACAAATTCTAAGACATGTATCACTCATTTCGGGAGATATTCTTTCTCCGCAAAGTTGAGATATAAAGAGATAAAGATAGAAACATTGGAGCAGATCCACTCACTGAGGCTATTTCTAGAATGCAATAGTTTCACAAACAGGCTTTGCGAGACTGATTAGTAGAGAAGTTGGGTTTTCAGTATCACACGGGCTGTGAGTATACGACATCGCAATAATTAGCCTTAAGTGCAAGTGGGAGATTGTTGGATATAGTGCTCTCAAGTCAATTACTGTAATCATAGGCATGCGATTGTGATAATTGAGGGAGGACCTATACGGGTAGAACAGTTTTACTCAAAATGATAGTATGTTATCTGGTTTGTCTCTATCATTTACATGCATTATGTGGTATTACAGATCATTATTACATGTTGATAGAGCCCATAGGATTCTTTCTTGACTACCAGCGTTATGATGGCGATCATATACGTGGGAGCTGGGTGGTCTATAAGCATATCCTTAAATGTCTCTAGTCGAGTGAGTATCGAGACCGGGCATCGATACTCTGGAGTAGACTAGTGTATACTTTTTGAGACCCCGACGAGGGGCGGTGGCCGGTCTCAAAAGCCATTGGTGTCAGTTAGTCACCTAAGATAGTATACAGGTGCTCATTGTGTTATGAGTTACACTGGATGGACTCGCTGGGAACATGCTAGATGGTATTATACCTATTATTTGATAGCAGTTCTCAGGTGACATGAGTACAGGTTAGTCTGTCGACCTGAGATCGTCATTTGTCTCGTGTGAGTTCCCACTGTGCTTTGATTACTACCCTGCCATGGCTCAAAGGAGTCATGCAAACAGGTTTTAGTTGGGTACAGTCCCGAGCCACATAGATTCAGTGAGTAGATCCTCGGGGATTCGTTTCTCCCGGTATTGGGGGTTGATTTCGTGCTATGCACGGGTGGACATCACCAAAAATCCTTGGCCAAGGTAGACGAGAATTACTGATTTGGATCAGTAGTTTCTCAGTAGGTGATGGGCTTCACACCGACACGAAATATCACGTTATTAGGGGTCTGACTTTATCCACCCCTAGACCTGATATGCGATACTCTTAGACGAACAGACCCGACTATATGAAGATTGTCACAGACAGGCTCAGTAGGGGTTCGGATGAGTTTGCTCGCCGTCCTTCTTTTCACTCAATACCTGTGTAGCCGTAACGTACAGCTGGTGCCGCTGACGTGCTTATGGTTAAACCCAATATCAGCATATTAATGAGTCTTTAGAGTCCCACACAGATGGTTTCCCTGGTTCAGGCGAAATGATATAGTAGCAATATTTTGATACATGCAGGGCTCCGATCAAATGATTGTACTAGTTACCCGGACTTTCAATCAGACGGTTGATAATACTAGTCGGTTTAGGATTGAGTCGGATTATTAAATCAGGTATTGATTTAATAATTTTCGTATATATATTTCGATATGTATAGTCTAGTATGATATTCTTTGTGTTATTCTATCTCTTTGGGTATTCGTATTTTGATACGAATACGGGTATGTATATACAATTGAATGTATTCTGTATTTATACGGAAAATATTCTAGAAGGTGGACACCTCATTTTAGATTTATCCATTTATTTTAAATGGAAAATGAGATGTAAAGGTAGTGAGGTGAGAATGGTGAGAACCATGCTTGAATAGTGTTGACAAATGAATTGTTAATTAATTTGTGCAAACTATTCAAGTATAGTTACTAAATGGTTATTGAAAACTATGTTTTACAAAACCATGCTTCATCTTTTTCTCCCTCATGGGATTTCTCATTATCACCATTTTGGTTATCTCTCCTCACTTACCTTTCTTGAGCTCCTCCTCCTTCTTCATTTTCTACTCTACCATCTCATGTGTTGAGAATCAAGGATAGAAAAGAGATAGATATACACTTAGAGCAACTTACTACATCTCTAGGCACTCTAGATTAGCAACCTAGAGTCTCTAGTTGCTCCACTAGATTCTTAGTATGAAGCTAGAGCCATGATCCACATCTCTCGGGTGGATCATCTTCGACGGAGAAAAACCGGAGGTCAAGCTCAATCAAAGTGACCTCAAGGAGCTAAGGAAGAGTGTAAGAAGACCGAATGACACGAATCTTTCGGTAAAACAACTTTATCACAGTAGATAACAACTTTGTAACTTACTAGTTTCATGTTTGGTTTCAATTCTACATAGTTTCTAGTGCTAAGTTTTAAACCCCAAAAATTTTCGTTCCGCAACGGCCGCGGTCGACGGCTAGGGCGCTAGGAACCCCAACATACCCATCATTTCCTTTCTATTGAATGTGAACTTCTTCCTGTACATTTAAACGATCCTATTCTTACCACAGACTTATCCGATATGCAAAACGATATTCAGCCTTCATCTGGTTCAACATCGCTCGACACCCAGGTTTGTTTACCCATTTCATCACCCAGCTTCTCTGATTCTTCTAATTTTCTTTCTACTCCACCGACTTTTGATGAAACACACTCCGATATTTCGAGTTCTATGATTATTGAATTAGACTCTTTTGAAAATAAGATAGATAAGCTTTTCGAGTCTCCTACCTCCATAATCTCTGACAAATCAAGTGTGTTGAATTCTGGCGCGAAAAAAATTGACCTTGAAAGTTTCAGTCTTCCTAGTGAATCTACCTATCCCACTAATTTTTTTCTTTTCGATGGGATCATCATCGATGAAAGTTTTGAAAATATTTTCGCCGAAAAACTCGCGTTCCTTAAAAACTTGGATGTTGTGATGAATCAACCTCTATTGGAAATTCGTGCGCCTCTTTTTGAGGCCGGAAAAGTTGAACCACCTCCCCTTCTTCTTATCCCATATGAGAATGCGACTATTCCATCCATTCTTAATCATTCACATTCTTGTTTCATTCATACTCACTTTTTTGTCTCTACCAACCGAGACGTAAAATCGTTCGATTACACCTCTTATCTCTTCCCCGTTTCTTCACGTCTATCTGTAACATGATATTTCACCAACCATGGTGTTACCTAGATAAAATATTTGAATGGTTGGTGTTGACTTTTGGTCTTTATAAAGTTTTATGTAGACCAATAACATTTCCCCCATTTTATGTTAAATTTCAATGCTTAAAAATACTGTTTTACTCAAGTTTGGGGGGGGGGGGAAGAAAATATTTTGGCTCTTGAATGAAAAGAAATTTTTGCACGATTATAAGCTAAGAACAAGTTTGGAGGAAGATTTCACGGTTATTCACTCTTGACCCCTTTTTTTATACCATCTTATTAAATTGTTTCTCCTAATCTTCAGGTTTTGAGCTTACAGGATAACATCAGTGAGGACACTGCTGCAAACGAATTTGGGGGGATGGTTTGTATATATCCACGCATCATATGTAAATATTGCATTGCATAAATTTTTTTTTGAAATAAAAGTTAGATGTGAAAAATACATATGAAAGAGGGGAAAAGTTTTAAGAAAAGCAAGAAATTAGATGTTTTAAAACAAAGCTAGTAATAGGTAGTCATGAGCTGTTGTTCCAAGGGTTAGTAAGATGAAAGAAATCACTAATCCGCGGATAGAAATAAGTCTGATAATAGTCCCTATTCTTGAGTCCAAACTTCTGAATGTTGATGCCTTACTATACGCACTTGCACACACCTTGAAACTTGGGATAGTAGAGGATACCTTGAAATGCTCTTGTCTAAAAGTTTTAGTATGAAGGAAAAAAATATATAAACAAAAATATAAATGACACATAAAAAAATAAATGGCGAAGAAAAATGAACACTGGTTTTGTAATTACTTAAAGCAACATAAAAAAAATAGCGAGGGTGCCTTATCATCTAGTGTCTTAGACCAACCGGTTTGGGAGTCACTGCTAAGTCTTAAGTGTTGCAAGACTAGGATATTGCTAATTACGCCTCAATGAGTGAGCACATTTAGTAATCGGTAAGTTAGTACCTCAAGAAGTATTAACAGTAGCATGAAGAATGTGTGAGCAAATCCATCTAAAATATTCACCGACTAAAAAGTACTAAGGAATATGGACAAGGGTATGATAGTTTGAATTAAATTCTATAAGTGTAGGGATGTATTTTACACACACGTAGGGGTATATGATCGATGTTTGGAAGAAAGGTAGGGAGGAAGACTAAATACGATGTTTTATTGAGAGATGCTATGATTTCTGACATTTTTTCAAGACCATTAAGATAGAGCTCATGGCAACTAAAAAGCTTGTGTAGTTTGAAACTTTTCTTTTCAAGTTTTTCTTTTAAATGTTCTTATCTTTACATGTAATTTTCATTTTCTTTCTTTTATTATGGGATTTTGTGGGTGAAATCTGTTGGATATATGTATGCCCTAGAGGCCATTATATGATAGTGGATGTATCGGTATGTGTATATATATATTCAGAGGACATTCTTGCTCGACATGATAGTATGCTATCTGGTTTACTTTATCTTGACATGTTCATTTGATCATGCATCTTACTCATTTGGTACATGTTGATAAAGCCCTTGGGATATTTTCTTGACTACCGGGACTATGATGCGGATCATACTAGTGGGACACGTGTAGTTTATAAGCATATCCTTGAACTGTTCCTAGTCGTGGGTGTATCGAGACGGAGCATCGATATTCCAGAGTAGACTAGCGTATACCATTCTTGTCCCATATGATGGGTGATGGATGATCCCATATACATTTGGTGTGGTGACACCAAAAATTGTATACGGGTGCTCGGTAGAGACTGGGTACACTGAACGGACTCGCCGAGAACACCTATGTGGTATTATATCTATCGTTGGATAGCAGTTCTCAGGTGATACTGGTACAGGTTAGTCTGTAGACCCGAGATCGTCATAGAGTCTTGTGTGTCCTCCCACTGTACTTTGATCTCCTCCCTACCACAGCTCTACTGAGTCGTGCAATCAGGTGGATTTTGGGTACAGTCCCGAGGCGCGTAGAGGCAATGAGCGATAGGAGAGGTTTCTTCTCTCCCGTTATTGGGGGTTGATGTTGCGCTATGCTCGATTGGCTATAACAGGAAGTCCCTAGCCAGGGCTGTTGGCACGCCCCGCTTTCCAGTATACAGGCAGAGGACGCGACGAGGCCGCTACGTATTTACTGTGAAGTAAATACGCTAAGCGTATCTAAGCAATATAAAAGTAAATACACAAGAGACAAGATATAATAAAACAACAACTTTATTTATTCACATTTTTTCTGTACAATGCATGGAAAGTAAATACAACTGAAATAAAAAGCGATGCCTAAACAATGGCATAACAGAAAAGAAGAGTACTGAAATGGAAAATGTACAATGTACTAGAGCTCGGGGTCTTCACTGAACTAGTCCAAGTCTTCAGCGCTGGGATCGATCTCTGATGTGTCTAGATCACCTGACGACATTCAAAGAAGAAAGAAAGAGAATGTCGTCAGCGAACAGGTAGCTCGGTAAGTCCCAAATATAAGGGAGAAGTAGAATAGACAGAATAAGAAGGTAGCTTTTAAAATTGTATTATATTGTTGTAATGTTGTGTTAACACTGTTGTTTGTAGCTTGGTACAGAAGAATGCCAGTGTATACGAGAGGAGTCTCTATATGCCAGAGACTAGAGGCAAGTATAGTACAAGGAACCGTTTCTTCCACGGTACAATAGCACCTGGATTCATGTTAGGTGTATTAAGTCTTACTGTCTCGTGCCACTTTTAACACCTTCCGTACCAATCTATCCCTTAAACCCTATAGTGTTTTGATTGTATTGTTGTATTGTATTGTAAATTGTATTGATTGTATAATTGGATGACTGACCGAAACCATGATATCAGTAAACGGATGTAACCGTTGAATCATGTAAATGGAATAACTGGAGAACCATGTAAATGGAATTTATATCCATGGTTCGGTTCAGTCAAGTTGTATAGATTGATAATTGGATTCATGTTGAATTGTAATATTGAAGATTGTAAATTGTAGATTGTAGATTGTAGATTGTACTTGAATCATATTCAAGTCAGATTATAATGAGACTCAAACTGAGTCAGACAATTAGAAAGATAAATTGATGTCCTGATTGTTTTGATGTTATCGGTAACCGCTGCATATGGGCAGCAGGATTTGTATCTTTTTCCAAGACGATTACCGTATTGATAACACCGTTGTTAAGTTGTCCAACTTAGATAGGCAAGCACCCACTACTCTGGCTCCCTGAGGCTCAAGAGATTGGTCCCGCTTAAACCTATATTTACTAGGGTCCTTATGGTAAATTATAGAACTTGAGAGAGTTTTATGTAAAAATACTTTTATATACATTTCAAAGTACACCCCAAATATTTATTAATCGTCTTTAGAGTTGCAATGAATGTAGATTTTATATTGTGATATTTCTATTGAAAATATCCTATTTTCATAATAAATGGTATTTATTGGTAATATTGGTTTTGTATGGAATTCATGGTATTTTAGTGTAAAATGATTCTTGTGACATTTTTAGAAAAAGTGGAATATTTGTAATAATTCAAAATAGATATTTTTATGTTACATTTACATATATTTATATGAAAATAATTTTAGTATATATATAATATTCTAGAAATCTCGTTTTCTTAAGATGTCGTATTTTAAATCTTTCTAGACTGAATGCTCCTTGCGGAGGTCTGCATTTCGCACTACTAAGCCCGAGGATGTGCGATAATCCACACCATCCCGAACGGGTTCCGCAAATGGGTTGTAGCGGCGCTTTGCAAATATTTCTATAAATACTAATCATTAAGGGAAAACGGTTTTATTAATTATGTTATTTATTTGTAAAGATGTCGATTTCCCGTATTTTATATTCTAGAGTCTCCTAAGTCAACTAGACTGCTCCTATCTGGTCCAAAGCGACAAGTTGTGAGATATCTCTCAAATCGCCTCTTCACCGCCAATTGTGGCCAGGTAAGTACAAGTGAAGAAAGGAGGGTTCCGCTCACGAATCACCGTGAGACGGGCCTTTTAAAGTTACCTTTCTCACTTGTCTAGCCTAGGCACCACAAAGTCAGATTTAGATAAACGACTGAATGCCCATAACCTTCCTCTGTCCTAATGAGTGCGACAGTCCTTAATTGGCTAAGTCTAGATATTTTTTTATTATTATTAGCTCAAAGGTTATTTATTTGTAAAGATGTCGATTTCCCATATTTTATGCTCCTGAGGGTATCGTGCTATATGAGTGTGTGAGGAGGTAGGTCATTACCTCGTGATCTACTTAAAGGTATAAAAAGTTTAATGGTTTAAATATCGCAAAAGGAACTATGAGGTATTTAAATGAAAAAATACGGTAAAAGGAACTAGCAATTATTTTTTGATATGAAACTTTATCAATTTGGTTGATTAGTTTTTAATAGTCAACATGAGAGAGTTTAAGCATAATTGTATTAACGAGAAGTGAAGTTTTATAAAGAAACCGAATCGGAAATCGGATTTGTTCCGATTCCTTCGGGTTTTGTAAATCCGTATTTTATAAAAGAAAAGAGAGGTAGAATTTGGGGACTTACGAGTTTAGGACAACAAAGAGAGGGAGGTGGAACGGGAGGAGTCGCCAGTGCGTCGCTTCGTCGCCGGGAGCTCCTAGAATGATCGCCGGAAGATCGCCGGGAATTTCTTCGTAACTTCGCTTCGTGCTCGTTTTCAAAGTACACAAGTTTCTTGGAAATTTTAGAGAGTTAGCTCAGAGTTTTGGGGTTAAAGGGTAGAGGGTAGGGTGGTATTTATAGGGTTAGGTTAGGGTTAGGGTAGATGTAGGGTTTTAATTTAAAAAATGTAAAAAAATGTGTGAAAAAATGTATTAAAAATGAAGTAAATGAGAGTTAATGGGCTCTCTGGAATTGATATCAGAAATTGAAGTTTGCAGGGGAGTGGGGCATGCAAAGAGGCACAACTCATCTTCAGGCGACTGGGCCGTCTGGCCGAGTCGGGCCGAGTCCGGTGCCTACGAGGTGGGGGGTCGTCAGGTGAACACTCTGGTGCATTTAGTTTTTTATGTGTAGTGGGAATGTTTCCCCCAATCAGAGCAAAGCTCTGTTTGAATTTCAAAATTCAAAAATTGAAGCAACGCTTCAGATTCCTTGCGCTGCGCGCCACGTGTCAAAAGCAGACACGCCAGCGCCAGGAGCGCTGCGCCCAAGGCAGCACACCCCCAATCAGAGCAAAGCTCTTTCAAAATTCAAATTTTAATGAAGCAACGCTTCAGATCACTTGCGCTCTGCGCTGCGCGCCACGTGTCGAACACAGGTGCGCTAGCGCAGTTGCGCTGCACTCTGCGCTGCGCGCTACGTGTCGAACACAGGTGCGTACGTGTCGAACGCAGGTGCGCTAACGCAGTTGCGCTGCGCTCTGCGCTGCGCGCTATGTGTCGAACGCAGGTGCGCCAGCACTGGAATTTAAATAATAAATTATTAATTAATGAGAATTAAAATTCTAGAAAGATCTTTCCAATCTTATTAAAATAAGAAAATTATCTTCTGTAAAACAGAGGCCTTAGGATCAAAGATCCAACGGTGGGGAAATATCCCCAGATCAATCAGAGAAAGATCTCTGTAACTAACCTAACAGATCAATTGGCCCTATATAAAGGCCCCTAGACTCCAAGTCTCACAGATATACAGAAGAGAGAGAACCCTCTAAAAACTTTGAGAAAAAACTAAAAGAGAAAGAAAGGCAAGCCTTTGAAGAAAGAAGATCATTTTCTTCATCTTTAAAGGTAAAGAATTTAATTCTTGAAGAACAGAGATGAAATCATCTCATTAAAAAAGAAGAATCATCTTCTAAAAAGATCGAAGATCTAAGAAAAAGATCAAGATCTTCAATAAAAAAGAAAAAAGATCAAAGAAAGATCTAATCATAAAATATTTAAAGAAGTAATTTACTTCATTCATAGATCTTTTGATCTATAAAGGCACAGCCATTTGATGAGAATAAGAACCTTAGTTCTTGGATCTTGAGGCAATGCCTCTTTTGAAGAACAGAACAAACAACTTGTTCTTTGATCTTAATTTGATCAAAATGCGCTCTGTGCTATTGGACAATGCCTTGCACTTTTAAAATGCGCCTTTGCGCTTATTGGACTGGCGCACATCACCAAAGCGCGCCACGTGTCAACCACAGAACAGTTTGCGTTTTGCTCTTCTAAATATAGTGCACTGCGCTCTTGGATTGGCGCACAGCGCCAGAGCACGCCACGTGTCACTCACTGGCGCAGCGCACTTATAAAGCGCCGTGCGCTAACAGACTTGCGCTTAGTGCTGAGCGCGACACGTGTCACTCTTATGTGCGCTAGCGCAATGCGCTCTTTAATTGGCGCAAAGCGCCTGATGCGCCATGTGGCGCACTGTCAGAACACTTTTTTTTGCCCCTGATAAATGCTATGCATTATTAAAAGGGCAGAACCCAAATAAAGGCCTAACAGGCCAAACATGAATAAAATGTTAAACATTTTTTTAACTGGACTTAGCCCAATTCTGGCCATAAGTCCTCAATATAAATTGAACTGAGCACAACTGCTCTTCCAATCAATTTACACCCGGTTCGAGGGTACATCTCTTTATTCCTCTGACATCCGTCGTTGTAATTCCTCAACGTTGTCAGAGAGGTGACGGGTCCCGACGGCCACACATTGCTACGGACTGTGGTGTCCTTAAACTCATGGACTATGATGTCCTTAACCTCGACTGTGATGTCTTAAAACTACTACCGGACTGTGGAGTCCTTAAATCTATGGACTATGACGTCCTTAACCTCGACCGAGATGTCTTAAAACTAATACCGGACTGTGGAGTCCTTAAATCCACGGACTATGATGTCCTTAACCTCGACCGTGATGTCTTAAAACTAACACCGGACTATGGGGTCCTTAAACTCATGGACTATGATGTCCTTAATCTCGACCGCGATGTCTTAAAACTAACAACGGACCACAATGTCCTTAAACTAACTATCGACCGCAATGTCATTAAACTAAACAATAGAGTTCAATTGCTCTGTTGTCGGATCTAAACGATCCTGTTAAGTTGATATTAGTCTGGAATTAGACTAACGTGTCCTTAACGAACATTTAAGTTGATCTTAGCCTCAAATAAGGCTAACGTATCCTTAAACACACACCCCCAACCCAAATCTAAGAAAGATACGGATTTGGACTAGTCCACGCCCTACGGGCGACAACGTAACTTAGTCTCCGTATACAATCCACGGGCAACTAAACACAAAACAAACACCCACGACACGAAGTGACCATATGGAGAAGGAGAAAGTTGTTAACGCGATGCGGTAGCGTAATTAACTGCAGGGGCTTGCGCCTGCAGGGAAGAGCATCCCCACAATCAAAAACCCCCTCAAACGAGGGGGAATCTGACGAAGTCTGCTACATCGGCCGAATCCGTTTAAACCTTCGATACACGGTGCCATAAATCAACTTGGCATCTTCGGAGAGGTGGACGGATAGCACCAATTAGCATCTGCCCCCAGATTCAGGCAAGACGTCCAGTCTTCCCAGCTTCCGGCGGTAAACAGATTCTGGTTGCCCTTGGGTTTCAAGGTACTAAGATTTGGTGTTTGGCTTGCTGCAGAAAGCAAAGAATCAATGGCGTCCACTTATGCAAGATGTTCCAACATCAACTGCAACCTACGCTCCGCCTCACCTGGAGGTGTAGCTTATGGACCTCAGGCGGCGTCCCTGTTCACGATGCCGGTAGAACAGGTCACCCAGGCTACTACTAGACTGTTTTTTGGGACCATGCTCCCGCCAACGAGCTTCACCGCTCCCGTGCCCATACCAGAAGCTCCCAAGAAGTCGGTCTTTGATTGGCTTACAGCTACTGCGGTCCCTCTCAACGGGTCGTCCAGCACCGGCGCCTCGGTCTTCTCCAGATTGGACCAAAATTCCTGTGGGCCCACAATGAAGCCTGCAATCCCAGAGAAGGTTATTCCGAAGAGAGTAACCAACCCTGCTTCCGAAGTCGTCAAGGCGGCTTCTCCTGCCAAGAGGTCGGTCTTCACAAGACTGACTGTCCCAACTACCACTCCCGCTCCTGCTACTCAAAGGACATCAGTCTTTAACAGGCTGACACCGGCAACGGCCCCTCACCTGAACAGGGGGCAAGACAAGGCCATCCCCGTCACCGAGTCAACTCCATCAGCTCGGCACGCTCGACGTCGCCACTGGCGCCGAGTGAGGAAGGCCGGAGGCAACTCCCCTTCTGGGCTAACTCCACCAGCCCCGACGGCGGAAATTAATGTTGCTGTTCCAACTGGGAACAGCTTTGAGCTGCTAAATAAGGTGCGTAGGAATTCTCCTACCGCCGTACTAAAAAGATCTCCTCCTCCACTGGAGAAGATTGCGGAAGCAAAGCCAGAACAGTCCCCTCAGCGGCTGTCCTCCATGATCTACAAAGTCTGGCGGCAGGTCCGAGACTCGGCGATCGATCCAAATTCCTCCCGCCAGCACAAGAAGCTGAAGGTCCAACAGGAAGTAAGCTATCCTTCCAAGCCACGAAAAGCTATCTGGGTGCCCACTGCGATGGCCCCCTCAACTTCGACCGCTCACAAGAAGAGAAGGCCGGAGAAGACCCCCATGCCTGCAACAAATGTTAAAGCCACTGAGCCCAAACGCCCCAAGTCTAGGGGCATGGTGGTCCCTACCATTTACATGGCATCCGGGAAAGAGGATAGCCGTGCTTCTACGGGCCACAGACCACTCACCCAATCCATCACAAGGGCCCAGGAACAACAGCAGCAGAAGCTCCAAGAAATGCTGACTGCAATGGCCGCACTCACCGGGCCAAAAGAAAGCCCGGAGGCGTCATCGGAACAACGTCGCGAACACGAGACGGACGCTGAATTCCTTCGTAGAATGCTCGAAAAGAAGGACAAGGAGGCTGCGGAACAAGCGGCCAATATAAAGCAAATGGCTCTTCTGTTCCAAGACATGGTCGGAATGATGATACAGCCAGATCCTCCAGCCGAAGATCTTCCGGTTATCCTCGAAGATGACAGAGGGGAAACGTCAAATCCACCTCCGGATCTTTCAACAGCCAAAGAGGAAACAATCTCTAAAGTTGCCCTGGATGACTATATTGCTCAGCAAATAAGAGTTCACAGGCAAATGAGGCAGTCGGCCAAGTTGTAAAAACAGGACGACCATATCCAGGCTGGTATGATCAGATAAAGTACCCGCCGGGCTACACGATCCCTAAATTCCATGTGTACAAGGGGACAGGCAATCCCCATCAACATGTCGCTCAGTTCAGGGCTCTCTGTGGCAATACTGGTGGCGATGACAAGCTTTTGCTCCTCCAATTCGTCGGCAGCTTATCGGAGACGGCGTTTGAGTGGTACTCCGAGCTTCCAAACGACTCCGGCAAAACTTTCACAGAGATGGAATTGCTATTCACCCAGCGATTCGCGAGCGCCAGCGAATGCACCCCAATAACTGTGTTGATTAATGCAAGGGTGAAGCCAGGCGAAACTTGGGTTCAATATGCAATCCGATGGCGGAACCTGTGGTCAAAGTGCGAACAGCGCATCGAGGAAGCACCAGCAGTGGGCATGTTCGTGGGCACCTTAGACCCTCATGAAACTATTTCACAGTTCATGATGTTCTTCAAACCGACCACATTCCAGGCTTTGATCGACAAGCTAGCTCAGATGGATCAGATGGGTCACAGACCATCTCCCCCGAAGCCGGAACTACGGAACGACAAGGGTAAAGGGAAGGCGACCTTCGTTGCAAACGCCCAACAGCAACCCAGCGCCCTAAAGCTCGCAGATCAGTTGGAAGAGAGACGGCGCTATTATAATGAGAAGATGAAGCGTCCTTACTCATTCCCGCGGGACAAAACGAAAAGGCTGTTCGAGCTGACGGTGCGCAACAGGACCATCAATTTGCCAAATCCAAGGCGACCATCGCAACCTAGCGAAGTGAATAATCCCAATTATTGCCCTTACCACCAAACGGTAAGCCATCCGATCGAGGATTGCTTCGTCTTTAAGGGATGGATCGAAGATCGGTACCTGCAGAGCAAGTTCGCGCTGTCCGAAAAATGGAAAGTAAACCCTCCACAACCGCACACTCCTAAGAAGACGGACACACCGGGAGCAACGTGCTCTTTTGTTGAGGAAGCTCCATGGGAGATCGTAGTTTCAGCCAAAACCAAAAGGATGCTGAATGATCTTCAGGCATGTCCGGCGATCAGGTGGAAGAACCCGTTAGAATCCCAGATCATGGAGGGGATGCTGAAGCCGCGCCCAACTCCAAAAATTGGTGGTGATGGCCCAAGCACTCACACCCAGCCGTCAAAATCTTTAAAGAAGAAGAAGAAGAGATCCAAAAAGCCCGTGAAGCCTGGCGATAAGCGCACGGACCTGCAGAAGCAGATTGACGCGCTGGAGGAGTATAATCAGAAGGCGCGGACTCCCATCACGCTCCAAGAGTTCCTCAGCCACGTCCTTGAAGACGGAGATGATGGAGAAGGCTAGTCGGATGGATCTGAGGATTACGTAGCAAGCTGCCATGTGATCTCTCATTCATCGCTAGACAATGAAGAAGCTCCCTGCACAGAGAGACTGGAGGCAGGTCTCGAGCCAGAACTTCTATGGACGTCAGACAAAATGATCGACGCCTTCCTGAATAAGATTCATCTGGAAAGTAAAGCCAATCGGGAGCGTGAGGTGGCCATATTTGAAAGAGCCAAACGCCGGCGACTAAACGAAAGAGTCGAGACACTCCCGCCGAATCAAGGGACATCCGTTATGAATAAAAACAAGTTCAAGACGAGGAAAAGGTTTGCTAAAGCCATATCAATGGGAATGAAGCTACCACCCTCCGAAGGAAACACTCTCGATGAAGCAGAGATGCACCCTAGCTACTGCATATATCATCAAAAGATCGCACACCCCATCGAAGAGTGCAACGCTTTTAAAAGATGGTGGCAGGGATATGTTGCTCACCGGCAACATTTTAAGCGAATGAAACGCAAAACTCGTCGGGAGCAAAGAAATACGACCGAGGAGCGTAAAAGAACTACCGGCAACTGTCGCATTGTTAACGCCGGGGGATCGCAGGTTCTCACCTTCGGAAGCGACTCTGACGAAGAAATGACTCTTGGCCCTCTCTTCAAAGAGTCCACCTTGGGAAAAACGGAGGAACCAAAGACCTGTGAAAACATTCAGCTACGCAATCGTACGCTGCCCGAAAAGAATCTTGGGCCCTCGAACAGTGGGTCGAATAGAAAAGTTAAGGGAAAAGAAAAGGTCTCTGAGGATATCGCCCTAGATGACCAAGTCATGAAAGAGCTGACTGCCAAGGACCCGCCAAAGAAGAATAAGGTAGACTACAACGTTCTGGCGCACTTGAGGAAGTTACCCTCACAGCTCAGCATTCTCGACGCCCTTTTACTATCAAAAGAAGCAAGAGATTCATTGATCAAGGCTCTACAAGAGCCAGAGCAATTCCAAGCTTTCCTCGCCGAAGAAAGGATGAAAGACGGGCTGGAGGAAGTACACACAGCCGATATCACCTTCGGCGATGAAGATATCCTCCTTGGGACGTGCGAGCACAATCGTCCCTTTTATGTCTCTGGATACTGTCACGATATCAAGATAGGCAAGATCTTGGTCGATAATGGGTCTTCCGTCAATCTTCTCAATGTGCGAGTGTTGAAGGAAATCTGAATGAGCGTCCAGCATCTCGTTCGTGATAAAATCACCATCTCCGGTTTTGACTCCCAGTCATCACGAACTCTCGGGTCTGTGATACTGACGTTATGATTCGGGCTGCTCGTCACAGACATTAAATTTCACGTCATTGACGCTAAGACATGCTATAACGCTTTACTCGGCCGGCCTTGGTTACACGAGTACAACATCATCCCTTCTACACAACATCAGTGTATGAAATACTTTAAGGATGGTCTCGAGTATACCGTAACGGGAGAGCTGAACCCATTCTCCGTGAACGAAGTCCGTAAGTACGAAGATGCAAAATATTTCCTGCCGGATTTCGAAGACACGGAGAGATGTCACAAACCGGAGAACAAAGCTATCGCCACCATTCCAGTCTTCGGGAGTGATACTGAAGAAGAGGAAGCGATAGTTTATTCAGGTCCACCTCAGCACAACAAGCCAGGACCATCCGCTCCCATGTTGATCTTTGGCAGTGACTCGGAAGATGAGGTCCATGCTATATTCTCCGCTCGGCCTTCAGTACAAGCATTCACTGGTGATAATCAGAGTTTGCAAATTACCATGGTTCCGCCCAAGCATCATAAAGAACTCGACGCGCTTGATACCTACAGTGTGGAAGAGCTGCAGACGTTCTATGTCCCTCCCAGGCGAGAAGGCGAAAAGGCGATCCTATTCTACCGCTCCGGGGAAACTAAAGTGGAGAAAGAAATCTGGCAGGGCGCGGATCCTACGCTTGACAAGCTTCAGTCCATCCGTCTGCCTAGATATTATACAGAAGGCTTGAAAAGGCTATTGAAGCGCCAAGGGATACCCTTCAAATAGACCGCTCGAAAAGCTAAGTTTTATGACAGGATCTGGAACGTTCCCAGAACTCAGCGCAAGTTGCCCAACGGGAGAATGGAAGCGGTCGGGCTTGGATATGTTCGGTCTAAGAAACGGGAGTTACTCCGCGACTGCTATGTCGTACATGACTTTGATGAAGAAGAAGATGCTCAATGGGAAAGTGCTAATCCTGAACCAGAAACAGCCCCCGACGTGAAAATGCGCAGTCCGTCGTTTGAAGAACAAATGGACAAGCTTATAAGGGAAGCTGGTCAAAAAGTCCGAGACGACCATAATCGCGAAATGGCCATCTACGAGAAAGCCAGGACTCAGCGCCTTCTTCAACAGGCTACGAAAGATGAAAAGGCTCCTCCCAATCAACCCGTAGTGCAAAAGGCCCGACGCAGAGGCAGAAACAAGTCAGAAAGCGGAAAAGGCGTTCGACAATGACAAAGCGGGACCAAGAAGTCACGCGATCGAGAATCAAGCGGTCCGGATTTGTCCCTTATGAAGAAGATGAGTCGAGCATACTTTTTTCCTCAAGACAAGACAAAGAAGATACTTGACCTCGCTATAAGACATCAAATGCTTACACTTCCGGAGTCCAAATATCCTAAGCAAGAAGGCGAAGTCTCACATCCAGACTATTGCTCTTATCACCGAGCAATAGGACATCCTCTCGAAGACTGCTTCACCTTCAAGAACTGGGTCGAAGACCAATATCAGCTCGGCAAGTTCGCTCTATCCAGCAGTTGGAGGGTAACACCGCCGCAGAGGCATGAACCCAAATCCGCGAGAGTAGAACCAGATCAACATCGGTCGTGGAAGCAAGCTCATACTTGTCATATGATAACGCTATCAGAAGGTGAGCCCGAGAATATGGATGACCTCCCCTGGTGCTTCGAAAACAATGATGACGAGGTAATCTCAGAATTTCCACCGGCACCGAAAGAGCTGGAAGATGGAATACACACTACTGCAGATAACCTCAAGAAAATTGATTTGGAGACGGCAAGTTACCCTCGACCTACATTCGTCAGTGAGCTGTTATCTGAAGAAAGGATGGCTGCGATAAAAGACGTGCTTATGCAGCATAGAGATTGCTTCGCATGGAACTATTCTGAGATGCCAGGACTAGATCCAGAGATTGCTGTCCATAAATTGGCAATATCCCCGGACGTCAAGCCAGTCAAACAAGCACCGAGAAGAATGCGGCTCGAGCTTGAGATGAGTATCAACGCCGAGGTCAAGAAGCTAATCGACTCCGTCTTCATCCAAGAAGTTCAGTACCCTAATTGGATCGCTAACATCGTCCCGGTGATGAAGAAAAACGGGACAGTGCGCATCTGCGTAGACTTTCGGGATCTCAATAAGGCCTGCCCGAAGGACGATTTCCCAGTACCGGTCATTGAGCTGATGATAGATAACACGTCCATTCACGAAGTTTTCTCCTTTATGGACGGATCGTCGGGATACAATCAGATAAAGATGCATCCCGAAGACCAGAAGCACACCGCTTTCCGGACCCCTTTGGGTATATTCTGCTACAAGGTGATGCCCTTCGGTCTAAAGAAGGCCGGTGCCACCTATCAGAGAGCCATGACGAAGATCTTCGATGACTTCATACATGAAGTCGTCGAATGCTATATCGATGACCTCGTGGTTAAGAGCAAATCATACGAGGAGCATTTAGAGCAACTGAAGACCGTATTTCAACGTCTTCGGCAATACAACTTGAAGATGAACCCTCTCAAATGCGCGTTCGGGGTGTCCTCAGGTAAATTCCTAGGATTCATCGTCCGACACCGAGGTATCGAGATAGATCCGTCAAAAATCAAGGCAATTATGGAAATGCCTCCACCAAGGACTCTCAAGCAATTGCGGTCTCTCCAAGGAAAGCCCACGTATATCCGGCGATTTATAGCCAATCTTTCAGGCAAGTGTCGTCCTTACAGTCACCTGATGAAGAAGGGAACCCCGTTCGTCTGGGATAAAAAATGCCAAAGCGCGCTGGACGAAATCAAGCAGTATCTGCAGAACCCGCCAGTGCTGGCCGCCCCAGTCAAGGGAAAGCCCCTTATTCTTTACACAACAGCCCTTGAAGGTTCCTTAGGCGCATTATGGGCACAGAAGAACGACCAAGGGAAAGAAAGAGCTCTCTACTATTTGAGTCGAGTTCTCTTGGGGGCAGAAAGCAATTATTCTCCCATCGAAAGACACTGCCTGGCGTTGATCTTCGTGATAACGAAACTCCGGCACTATGCGTTGGCGCATGAAGTCCGTCTCATATCGAAGGTGGACCCTCTCAAATATTTGATGTCAAAAGCCATATTGGCGGGACGACTCGCTAAATGGGCCCTGCTCTTGATGGAGTTCTCGATAACTTATCGACCTCTTAAGGCAGTGAAAGGCCAGGCCATCGCCGATTTCCTCGCTGAACATCCGATACCGGCCGATTCCCCTTTGAATTGCGAACTGCCAGACGAACATGCGTTTGATGCGATTGACGGTGGTGGTATCCGGTGGGAACTTTATTTTGACGGAGCATCTTCCATGAAGAAGCGCAAACAGAACGTGCCTATAATCAAATCAAGGGTAGGCCTTATCTTCGTGACCCCACAAGGAGGGATAATGCGCTTTGCCTTCTCCTTGACAGAGCCGAGGAAGAACAATGAAGCCGGATACGAAGCTTTGATAGCAGGCCTTGAGATCGCCATCGACATGGGAATTGAAAACCTCCTCATATACGGAGATTCCCAGCTGATTATTAGTCAAGTAAATGGCGACTATCAGACGTGCAAACCAGAGTTGGTGAAATACGGCGAAAGGGTGCAGCAACTGTTGGCCCAAATTCCCTCCTACATCCTCGAAAGCATACCGCATGCAGAAAATAGCAAGGCGGATGCATTAGACAACTCGCTAAAGAATTGGCCGACGAGAACCTCGATGATGTGAGGATCGTTGTGCAAAGCCGTCGGGTTCTTGCACCGGCAGAAATATCTCCGGAGTCATCCGAAGAAAAGGGAGTGACCGAGTAAACGGCTCTACAAATAAAAGACCAGGAAAAGGTTGAAGATTGGAGAGAAATCTTTATAGACTACTTCAAATCCCATCGAACGCCTGAAGATGCGTCCTGAAGACTCAGCTCATGAAGCGAGCCCTATCTTTCCCCTTCGTCAATGACACTCTATATAAGAGGTCATTTGATTCCTTGTGGTTAAGATGCCTGGGACCTGAAGAGGCGAAAAGAGTCGTCCAAGAAGTTCATGACGGACTCTGCGGTTCTCACCAAACAGGCCTGAAGATGAAGTTGAAGATCAAACGGATGGGTTATTATTGGCCCACGATGATCCATGACTGCCTCGAGTATGCAAAGCAATGCCACTCGTGACAGATTCATGGGGACTTTATCCACCAACATCCAAATCCACTACATCCAACGGTGGCTAGCTGTCCATTCGAAATGTGGGGAACTGATATAATCGGCCCCATCGAACCAGCATCATCCAGAGGACACCGATTCATTCTGGCGATGACTGATTACTTCTCCAAATGGGCAGAAGCAGTACTGCTGAGGGAAGTGAAGACGGAGAATATCCTCCACTTCTTCAAGACGCACGTTATTTATCGGTTTGGAACTCCGCGACGGATCATCTCCGATAACGGGCCAGCCTACAGAAGCCACAAGATTAGCCGCTTCACACAACAACATAACATAGACTGGAGATACTCTTGGGTCTATAATCCCCGAGCTAATGGTCTCGCTGAGGCTTTCAACAAGACCTTGACGAAGATCGTGAAAAAGACGGTGTCCCGAAATAAGAAAGACTGGCACGAGAGACTGCAAGAAGCTCTCTGGGCGTATCGAACTACGTTCAAGACGGCTACGAACACAACGCCGTACGCGTTGGTATTCGGTACAGAAGCGGTACTCCCCCTCGAGATAGAGTTACCCTCTCTACAAGTGGCAGTCCATTATGAGCTAACGGACGAAGAGAATGCTCACCTTCGGCTTGAGGACCTTGATGCCCTTGATGAAATATGGCTCATAGCGCAACAAAATCTGGAGGCTTATAAAGAAAAGATGGCGCGCTCTTACGAAAGATTGACTAGGCCGATGACATTCCGCCAAGGCGAACTCGTACTAGTGGTCAAAAGACCTATGATCCCCAATCGCGCCAAGCGGGGAAAATTCGAGCCGAACTACGAAGGCCCGTACATCATAGACAAGGTCTACCAGGGTGGAGCCTATCTACACATGGACATGCATGGTGAAAGACCTTTCAGGACAATAAACGGTCGCTTCCTAAAGAAGTACTACGCTTGACGAGTCACGACCTAGGTCAATGATAGATGACGACGACTATGTCCGCTCGCTATCTTCCTAAGCCCAAACTCTATAAGTAGTAACCGGCCTACTTTACAACGGACCAAAACATCCTTAAACTACCAGCGGACCGAAACGTCCTTAAACTAACAACGGACCGAAACGTCCATAAACTAACAACGGACCACTATGTCCCAAAACTAGCTGTTGACCGAGATGTCGATAAACTATGGTGGATTGCAGCATCCCAAAGCTGATACAAAAAAAAAGAAAAAGAGAAAAAAAGGAAAACGGTATGTCCATAAGCAAAGTGGGCACGGATGAAAACCCGAAAGGGCTCCGTGAGTAAAAACAGCAGGGCTACCGGCGAGTGTTTGTGAAAACCCGAAAGGGCGCAACCTCGTTAAAAAACACTTACAGGGTCCTCTCAACCTTGTGAGGAGAAATCACCCGCGTGAGATCCTTACGAATCACAAGGGAGCAACACACTTAGGGATCCCCACGATTCCTAAGGAGAAATTACACTTGCGAGATCTTCACGACTCGTAAGGAGAACTCTCTTATGGGACCCTCACGGCTCATAAGATTTGAAAGTATTAAGTTACAGAGACCTGAACCTGTTCTTAAGCAACCCCCACAACCTCCGATACTGCCCTGCAAGTGGCTCAATACTGACCCTTGTATACAATCCACGGGCGCGAATAAACATTTCCCTAACAAAGTCCCATCTGTGATTAGGGATATGTCTATATGGTGAACAACCCTTATAAGTCCTCTCGACTTATAAGGAGAAAACCCTTTTGTAAGATCCTTACGACTTACAGGAGGACATGCACTTAGGAATCCTCACGATTCTTAAGGAGAAAACGCACCTACGAGATCCTCACGACTCGCAGGGAGAAATACCTTTGTGAGACCCTTACGGCTCATGAAGTCAAAAGCCTTAGTCAACAGAATCCTAACCCTGTTCGCTAAGCCACCTTTGTTCGATATCGACAGAGGCAAATGATGATTCGCTCCTGGCAATATCCCAGTTGTAGCGGGGCTGATGCCGAAATCGGTGTCTGATTCCAAGCCTGCAGCGAAAAGCTAGCAAGCCACACATGCAAACAAAATAGCCGAAATGATGGGGCAACTTGCAATAAAAAGTAGCAAGTAAAAAATATATGCATGCAGAATAGCCGAAATGGTTGGGCAACTCGCAATAAAAAGCAGCGAGTAAAAATAAAATAAATAGCCGAAATGATTGGGCACCGCGAAAAATAGCCGAAATGATTGGGCAATCGCGACCTTCGCGATATAAAAAGCTGAAATGATAGAACATCGCGAAAAGAAATAAAATAAAAATAAAAATAAAATTTATGCCCTACAAATGATATCACATCAATCCCTGTATAGCCTAGAGATCCAGGGGCGCAAACAAAGAAGGAATCACACTCCTCCTCCCCAGGTTTCATCAGAAGAAGAAGCCAAATCTCGAAGGGTCACAGATAGCCTAGAGATCATCTCAACATTCGTCTCAGTAGGCACAACATCAAGCAAAGCAGAACAGCGGCAACTCCCAGTTCTATGACTCGGCGGTGAACAGATGACCGAGAGTCAAATCCCAACTCCGTGAAATGCGGATATAATCAACAAAATTCCTGGCTACGTGGAACGCGGATAACGTCAATTCTGACCCCGTGGAAAACGTCCAGAGCGGATCCCAATCCTCGCAGAGCATGGCAGTGAACCCGTGTGAAGCATCCAGAGCGGAGCCTAGTCCTCGCCGAACACGGCAGTGAACCCGTGGGAAGCATCTAGAGAAAAATTCCTGGTCACGTGGAACACGGATAACGTCACTTCTGACCTTGTGGAAAACGTCCAGAGTGGATCCTGGTCCTCGCAGAGCACGGCAGTGAACCCGTGTGAAGCATCCAGAGCGGAGCCTAGTCCTCGCCGAACACGGCAGTGAACCGTGGGAAGCATCTAGAGCAAAATTCCTGGTCACGTGGAACATTGATAACGTCACTTCTGACCCCGTGGAAAACGTCCAGAGCGGATCCTGGTCCTCGCAGAGCACAGCAGTGAACCCGTGTGAAGCATCCAGAGCGGAGCCTATTCCTCGCCGAACACGGCAGTGAACCCGTGGGAAGCATCTGGAGAAAAATTCCTGGTTACGTGGAACACGGATAACGTCACTTCTGACCCTGTGGAAAACGTCCAGAGCGGATCCTGGTTCTCGCAGAGCACGGCAGTGAATCCGTGTGAAGCATCCAGAGCGGAGCCCAGTCCTCGCCGAACACGGCAGTGAACCCGTGGGAAGCATCTAGAGCAAAATTCCTGGTTACGTGGAACACGGATAACGTCACTTCCGACCCCGTGGAAAATGTCCAGAGCGGATCCTGGTCCTCGCAGAGCACGGCAGTGAACCCGTGTGAAGCATCCAGAGCGGAGCCTGGTCCTCGCCAAACACGGCAGTGAACCCGTGGGAAGCATCCAGAGCAAACATCGGACTGTGAGGTCCTTAAACACATGGACTATGATGTCCTTAACCTCGACCGTGATGTCTTAAAACTAACAATCAACCATAATGATTTTAAACTAATTATACCCCGGTTCGAGGGTACATCTCTTTACTCCTCTGACATCCGTCGTTGTAATTCCTCAACGTCGTCAGAGAGGTGACGGGTCCCGACGGCCACACATTGCTACGGACTGTGGGGTCCTTAAATTCATGGACTATGATGTCCTTAACCTCGACCGTGATGTCTTAAAACTAATACCGGACTGTGGAGTCCTTAAAATCCACGGACTATGATGTCCTTAACCCCTGACCGTGATGTCTTAAAACTAATACCGAACTGTGGGGTCCTTAAATTCATGGACTATGATGTCCTTAACCTCGACCGTGATGTCTTAAAACTAATACCGGACCGTGGAGTCCTTAAAATCCACGGACTATGATGTCCTTAACCTCGAATGTCTTAAAACTAACACCGGACTGTGGGGTCCTTAAACTCATGGACTATGATGTCCTTAACCTCGACCGCGATATCTTAAAACTAACAACGGACCGCAATGTGCTTAAACTAACTATCGACCGCAATGTCATTAAACTAAACAATAGAGTTCAATTGCTCTCTTGTCGGATCTAAACGATCCTGTTAAGTTGATCTTAGTCTGGAATTAGACTAATGTGTCCTTAACGAACGTTTAAGTTGATCTTAGCCTCAAATAAGGCTAACGTATCCTTAAACGCAACCCCCCAAACACAAATCTAAGAAAGATACGGATTTGGACTAGTCCACGCCCTACGGGCGACAATGTAACTTAGTCTCCGTATACAATCCACGGGCAACCAAACACAAAACAAACACCCACGACACGAAGTGACCATATGGAGAAGGAGAAAGTTGTTACCGAGATGCGGTAGCGTAATTAACAGCAGGGGTTTGCGCCTGCAGGGAAGAGTGTCCCCACAATCAAAAACCCCTCAAACGAGGGGGAATCTGACGAAGTCTGCTATATCGGCCGCATCCGTTTAAACCTTCGATACACGGTGCCATAAATCAACTTGGCATCTTCGGAGAGGTAGACGGATAGCACCAATTAGCATCTGCCCCCAGATTCAGGCAAGACGTCCAGTCTTCCCGGCTTCCGGCGGTAAACAGATTCTGGCACACCCGGTGGGACCATGGTACAGGTGGGCCAACCCGGCAATTCCAATCGACAATTGTATGCCAGCCACCATCCGATGCGCTGGGTAGAAGACGGATGGCCTCATGTAGCGCGGGTGCATAGGGAGCGTGAACCAGCACAGCCATAGCCCCAGAAACCCGAGAAAGAAAGTCTCCTCAACGATGCCCGGAGCAGCGATTTCTGACAGAGGGATGATTGCGGCATCGGGGAAATAAAAGCCCTTTTGATCGGCTTCCAGTGCTGGTCGACGATCTAAGCCAAAGCCGAAGGGGTCGTCGAGCTTGGCGAATTTCTCGCCCCGTTGTGATAGAATCTCCGGTCGAAGAAAGCGGGCGATGAAATCTGTAAAACTAACTCCCCGGCCTCCCGATTCTAAGAAAAGACTTTCATACATATTCAGCACCTTTACCAAACTCGGAAACTGGTGCTGGATGGCGTTCTCCGGTGTTAAGTCCATCACCAACGGCTTAGTGGCGAAGACATATTCATCAGGAGGAAGCAGCTCCTTATAGTGCTCCCCCCACCGGCAAACCGGAAATCTCAGCAAATTCTTCCAGAGAGATGGAAACTTCCCTGTCCATTAGAAGAAAGGTATGGGTGGGGATGTTCCATTGCTCCACGAACGCCTTAATCCACCACGTCGGAGGAGCAGAATATTCGAACATCGAGGCGTAGACTGCAGGATACAGACCGATCTTCAGCAAATGAGCCTTCTTCGCTGACAAGATGTACCTGGCCCACTGCAAATACCCGGCCGAATGTCGAGGGGTCAATCCAATGTTATAGGGTTGTCCCCAAGAACGCGACTCACCCTGGCATATGCGCCGCCCCAAAATATCCAAGGCTGCCAGCAACTGCATGGGTATGGCAGCAATCGAGGGTTGAAGAAGACCCTCCGAAGTCCAGTTAACGACCTCCACGGCATGGTTCACCAAGGGTATATCCGCGTACGAAATCGATGAGATCGGCTCTGACGACGTCGCACAAGAGAAGCTTCGGTGACCTCTGATAATTTCATTGTACCACCTACCCCACAGGTGATGGTTCTTGTACTCCGGGTCGTAGTCCTTAATGAGAGCAAGAACTACCCGGTCTACCGGTGCCTCAGGGAATCCAACCTCTGAACGGAAAAACGGGAACAAGAGGTCAGACGACATGTTTCCTGCAAGAAAAAGGGAAATTCAATTATCGGTATTATAATTTAATTTTAAAATCCCGACACTCGGTACTTTAAAATTTTGTACTACACTGCAATGCAGTGGAAAGGGGACCAAAAGGGGACCCACAAAACCCAGATGACAATGCATCAATTAATAAGACAGCCTCATCATTGGATGAGACATTCAATTAATGAAGAAATCCTCAAATAATATTCTCATTAAATGAGAAATCCCTCGAGACAAGGAGAAAATCTCCCTTTCAAAGCAAAGCTCTGTAACAGAGTGACACTTGTCAAACTCTGGTCACGAGGGAATAAAATTCCTTAAAGAGCCTAGCTCTGTAATGATGATGGAAAATCCATCAAAAGGTAAAGAAAAATAATTCCTAAGAATTAAAGTTCTGGGATCTTAAAGATCCATGAAAAAACTCTTGAGAGTTCTTCATCAAAAGATCAAAAGATCTATACATTGTCAAAAGAGCAAAACTCTGACCCATGGGCTAAGAAACCCTAAGGAAAGATCTATTTAGATCTATGGGTTCTTGAGAACAAGGCTCTGTTTGTGAAACCCCAAAGGGGTTTTCTTTAGAACAAAAGATCTATGAGAGCAAGGCTCTGTTAATTAAAATTAATTTAATCTAATTTAATTTTTACCTAAAATTTACTAGAGTTTTAACTCTTGAAGTTCTTGAAAATGAGAGCAAGGCTCTGAAAATAAAATTCTTGAGGAGATGATAATCATCTGAGGACCAAGGGTCCTATTTATAGGCTCTGAAGCGCCTCCTCAACTTCTGAGTTGATCCAATGGCTCAGATGTTACCACCGCTGCACTTACGTGTGCGCCACGTGAGCGCAACAGTGGGGGGGCATTTGTTTCCCCCAATCAGAGCAAATCTCTATTTGAATTTCAAAATTCAAAAATTGAAGCAACGCTTCAGATTCCTTGCGCTGCGCGCCACGTGTCAAAAGCAGACACGCCAGCGCCAAGAGCGCTGCGCCCAAGGCAGCGCACCCCCAATCAGAGCAAAGCTCTTTCAAAATTCAAATTTTAATGAAGCAACGCTTCAGATCACTTGCACTCTGCGCTGCGCGCCATGTGTCGAACATAGGTGCGCTAGTGCAGTTGCGCTGCGCTCTGCGCAGCGTGCCACTTGTCAAACAAAGGTGCGCTGCGCGCCCCGTGTCAAACGCAGGTGCGCTAGCGCCAATTGCGCCAGCACTGGAATTTAAATAATAAATTATTAATTAATCAAAATTAAAATTCTAAAAAGATCTTTCCAATCTTATTAAAATAAGAAGATTATCTTCTATAAAACAGAGGCCCTAGGATCAAAGATCTAACGGTGGGGAAATATCCCCTGATCAATCAGAGAAAGATCTCTGTAACTAACCTAACAGATCAATTGGCCCTATATAAAGGCCCCTAGACTCCAAGTCTCACAGATATACAGAAGAGAGAGAACCCTCTAAAAACTTTGAGAAAAAACTAAAAGAGAAAGAAAGGCAAGCCTTTGAAGAAAGAAGAACATTTTCTTCATCTTTAAAGGTAAAGAATTTAATTCTTGAAGAATAGAGATGAAATCATCTCATTAAAAAAGAAGAATCATCTTCTAAAAAGATCAAAGATCTAAGAACAAGATCAAGATCTTCAATAAAAAAGAAAAAAGATCAAAGAAAGATCTAATCATAAAAGATTTAAAGAAGTAATTTACTTCATTCATAGATCTTTCGATCTATAAAGGCACAGCCTTTTGATGAAAATAAGAACCTTGATTCTTGGATCTTGAGGCAATGCCTCTTTTGAAGAACAGAACAAACAACTTATTCTTTGATCTTAATTTGATCAAAATGCACTCTGCGCTATTGGACAGTGCCTTGCACTTTTAAAATGCGCCTTTGCGCTTATTGGACTGGCGCACATCATCAAAACGCGCCACGTATCAACCACAGAACAGTTTGCACTTTGCGCTTCTAAATATAGCGCACTGCGCTCTTGAATTGGCGCACAGCGCCAGAGCGCCCCACGTGTCACTCACTGGCGCAGCGCACTTATAAAGCACAGTGCGCTAACAGACTTGCACTTAGCACTGAGCGCGACACGTGTCACTCTTATGTGTGCTAGCGCAATGCGCTCTTTAATTGGCGCAAAGAACCTGATGCGCCACGTGGCGCACTGTCAGAACACTTTTTTTTGTCCCTGATAAATGCTATGCATTATTAAAAGGGCAGAACCCAAATAAAGGCCTAACAGGCCAAACATGAATAAAATGTTAAACATTTTTTTAACTGGACTTAGCCCAATTCTGGCCATAAGTCCTCAATATAAATTGAACTGAGCACAACTGCTCTTCCAATCAATTTACACCCGGTTCGAAGGTACATCTCTTTACTCCTCTGACATCCGTCGTTGTAATTCCTCAACGTCGTCAGAGAGGTGACGGGTCCCGACGGCCACACATTGCTACGGACTATGGGGTCCTTAAACTCATGGACTATGATGTCCTTAACCTCGACCGTGATATCTTAAAACTAATACCGGACTGTGGAGTCCTTAAATCCACAGACTATGATGTTCTTAACCTCGACCGTGATGTCTTAAAACTAATACCGGACTGTGGAGTCCTTAAATCCACGGACTATGATGTCCTTAACCTCGACCGTGATGTCTTAAAACTAATACCGGACTGTGGAGTCCTTAAAATCCACGGACTATGATGTCCTTAACCTCGACCGTGATGTCTTAAAACTAACACCGGACTGTGGGGTCCTTAAACTCATGGACTATGATGTCCTTAACCTCGACCGCGATGTCTTAAAACTAACAACGGACCGCAATGTCCTTAAACTAACTATCGACCGCAATGTCATTAAACTAAACAATAGAGTTCAATTGCTCTCTTGTTGGATCTAAACGATCATGTTAAGTTGATCTTAGTCTGGAATTAGACTAATGCGTCCTTAACGAATGTTTAAGTTGATCTTAGCCTCAAATAAGGCTAACGTATCCTTAAACGCAACCCCCCAAACCCAAATCTAAGAAAGATATGGATTTGGACTAGTCCATGCCCTACGGGCGACAACGTAACTTAGTCTCCGTATACAATCCACGGGCAACCAAACACAAAACAAACACCCACGACACGAAGTGACATATGGAGAAGGAGAAAGTTGTTACCGCGATGCGGTAGCGTAATTAACTACAGGGGCTTGCGCCTGCAGGGAAGAGCGTCCCCACAATCAAAAACCCTTCAAACGAGGGGGAATCTGACGAAGTCTGCTACATCGTCCGCATCCGTTTAAACCTTCGATACATGGTGCCAAAAATCAACTTGGCATCTTCGGAGAGGTGGATGGATAGCACCAATTAGCATCTGCCCCCAGATTCAGGCAAGACGTCCAGTCTTCCCAGCTTCCGGTTGTAAACAGGGAAATTATGGAGTTATCATGTGTTGACTGTTGGGCTTCTATAAAATTTAAAACAAAATAAATATTAAAAATAATGTGGGGCATGGGATTTGAACTCTGGTGGCTTGGTTCAGCAATGCAAGGTATTACCAATGAGCCACAAGCTCCTTCTTATAATTAAATTGCTAATTAATTACTTATCTTGTGCTCAGGAAATAAATACCCCTTTATGGATTTTTGAAATTTTTTTGTAAAAACTTGTATAGGAAATTTAGGGTTGTTACATTCTAACCTCCTTAAAATAATTTCGCCCTCGAAATTTGTAAAAGGAAAGTGTAACAAATTTAAGAAAAGTGTGGTGACTGAAGTACTGATAGTATATGAAAAAATAAAGTGATGCAAGGGTTTTAAAAATGTGAAAGTGAAATACTATTGTTACCTTGGTCAACTGTCTTGGCTTCTATGGCTGCTAAGGTGTTACAAGGTGTTAGAAGTACTTAATAGTGTATGAAAAATCTATGAAGGAATGAAAAGATGCGAAGGTTTTGATAAGATTGTAAAGGAGGTGAGGGAATTTTGGGTTATGACAGATTCAAAGTTTATGAAATGATAAGATTCAAGAGGTATAAATTGTAAAGAATATTTTAGTTGCTGGTTCTTGTGTTTTATATTGCTTAGGGTTGCATACAGCTCTGACCTGCATGGGCCACCAACAAAACCTGTCACACCCCGCTTCCCAGTATACGGGCAGAGGACGCGACGAGGCTGCTACGTATTTACTGTGAATTAAATAAGCTAAGCGTATCTAAGCAATATAAAAGTAAATACACAAGAGACATGATATAATAAAACAGCAACTTTATTTATTCGCATTCTTTCTGTACAATGGATGGAAAGTAAATACAACTGAAATAAAATGCGATGCCTAAACAATGGCATAACAAAAAAGAAGAGTACTGAAATGGAAAATGTACAATGTACTAGAGCTCGGGGTCTTCACTGAACTGGTCTAAGTCTGCAGCGCTCGGATCGATCTCTGATGTGTCCAGATCACCTGACAACATTCAAAGAAGAAAGAAAGAGAATGTCGTCAGCGAACAGGTTGCTCGGTAAGTCCCAAAGATAAGGGAGAAGTAGAATAGACAGAATAAGAAGGTAGCTTTTAAAGTTGTATTATAATATTGTAATGTTGTGTTAACGCTGTTGTTTATAGCTTGATACAGAAGAATGCCGGTGTATACGAAAGGAATCTCTATATGCCAGAGACTAAATGCAAGTATAGTATAAGGAACCGTTTATACCACGGTACAATAGCAACTGGATTCATGTTAGGTGTATTAAGTCTTACTGTCTCGTGCCACTTTTAACACCTTCCGTACCAATCTACCCCTTAAACCCTATAGTGTTTTGATTGTATTGTTGTATTGTATTGTAAATTGTATTGATTGTATAATTGGATGACTGACCGAAACCATGATATCAGTAAACGGATGTAACCGTTGAATCATGTAAATGGAATAACTGGAGAACCATGTAAATGGAATTTATATCCATGGTTCGGTTCGGTCAAGTTGTATAGATTGATAATTAGATTCATGTTGAATTGTAATATTGAAGATTGTAAATTGTAGATTGTAGATTGTACTTGAATCATATTCAAGTCAGATTATAATGAGACTCAAACTGAGTAAGACAATTAGAAAGATAAATTGAAGTCCTGATTGTTTTGATGTTATCGGTAACCGCTGCATATGGACGGCAGGATTTGTATCTTTTTCCAAGACGATTACCGTATTAATAACACCGTTGTTAAGTTGTCCACCTTAGATAGGCAAGCACCCACTACTCCGGCACCCTGAGGCTCAAGAGATTGGTCCCGCTTAAACCTATATTTACTAGGGTCCTTATGGTAAATTATAGAACTTGAGGGGGTTTTATATAAAAATACTTTTATATACTTTTCAAAGTACACCCCAAATATTTATTAATCGTCTTTAGAGTTGCAATGAATGTAGATTTTATATTGTGATATTTCTATTGAAAATATCCTATTTTCATAATAAATGGTATTTATTGGTAATATTGGTTTTGTATGGAATTCATGGTATTTTAGTGTAAAATGATTCTTGTGACATTTTTAGAAAAAGTGGAATATTTGTAATAATTCAAAATAGATATTTTTATGTTACATATACATATATTTATATGAAAATAATTTTAGTATATATATAATATTCTAGAAATCTCATTTTCTTAAGATGTCGTATTTTAAATGTTTCGAGACCGAATGCTCCTTGCGGAGGTCTGCATCTCACACTACTAAGCCCGAGGATGTGCGATAATCCGCACCATCCCGAACGGGTTCCCCAAATAGGTTGTAGCGGCGCTTTGCAAAGATTTATATAAATACAAATCATTAAAGAAAAACGGTTTTATTAATTATGGTATTTATTTGTAAAGATGTCGATTTCCTGTATTTTTTGTTCTAGGGTCTCCTAAGTCAACTAGACTGCTCCTAACTGGTCCAAAGCGACAGGTTGTGAGATATCCCTCGAATCGCCTCTTCACCGCCAATTGTGGTCAGGTAAGTATAAGTGAAGAAAGGAGGGTTCCGCTCACGAATCACCGTGAGACGGGCCTTTTAAAGTTACCTTTCTCACTTTTCTAGCCTAGGCACCACAAAGTCAGATTTAGATAAACGAATGAATTCCCATAACCTTCCTCTGTCCTAATGAGCGCGACAGTTCTTAATTGACTGAGTCTAGATATTTTTTTTTTATTATTAGCTCAAAAGTTATTTATTTGTAAAGATGTCAATTTCCCGTATTTTATGTTCCCGATGGTATCGTGCTATATTTCATATAAGTGTGTGAGGAGGTAGGTCGTTACCTCGTGATCTACTTAAAGGTATAACAAGTTTAATGGTTTAAATGTCGCAAAAGGAACTATGTGATATTTAAATGAAAAAAATACGGTAAAAGGAACTAGCAATTATTTTGTGATATGAAACTTGATTAATTTGGTTGATTAGTGTTTTATAGTCAGTATGAGAGAGTTTAAGCATAATTGTATTAACGAGAAGTGAAGTTTTATAAAGAAACCGAATCGGAAATCGGATTTGTTCCGATTCCGTCGGGTTTTGTAAATCCGTATTTTATAAAAGAAAAGAGAGGTAGAATTTGGGGACTTACGGGTTTAGGACAACAAATAGAGGGAGGTGGAACGGGAGGAGTCGCCGGTGCGTCGCTTCGTCGCCGGGAGCTCCTAGAATGATCGCCGGAAGTTTGCGGGGAATTTCACCGTAGCTTCGCTTCGTGCTCGTTTTCAAAGTACACAAGTTTCTTGGAAATTTTAGAGAGTTGGCTTAGAGTTATGGGGTTAGAGGGTAGAGGGTAGGGGTGGTATTTATAGGGTTAGGGTAGATGTAGGGTTTTAATTTAAAAAATGTAAAAATGTGTGAAAAATGTATTAAAAATGAAGTAAATGAGAGTTAATGGGCTCTCTGGAATTGATATCAGAAATTGAAGTATGCAGGGGAATGGGGCATGCAAAGAGGCACAATTCATCTTCAGGCGACTCGGCCGTCCGGCCGAGTCCGGCAGGCGGCGCTGGACCAAGTCGGTCGGTCCGCCGGCAGACTCGGCCGAGTCGGGCCGAGTCCGGTGCCTAGGAGGTGGGGGTCGTCAGGTGAACACTCTGGTGCATTTAGTTTTTCAGGTGTAATGGGAAATTATGGTGTTATCACGTGTTGACTGTTGGGCTTCTATAAAATTTAAAACAAAATAAATATTAAAAATAATGTGGGGCATGGGATTTGAACTCTGGTGGCTTGGTTCAGCAATGCAAGTTATTACCAAAGTGCTACAAGCTTCTTCTTGTAATTAAATTGCTAATTAATTATTTATCTTGTGCTCAGGCAATAAATACCCCTTTATGGATTTTTGAAATTTTTTTGTAAAAACTTGTATAGGAAATTTAGGGTTATTAGAGCTGTTAAGATTTACTGATGTGTTATCAGTAGTTTCTCGATCTGTTATGAGCCATACACCGGCATGACTTATTGAGTTATTGAGGTCGACGATACCATCCCTAGACTCGATATGCAGCATATCTGACGAAGAGACCGGATTGTACGGTAAGTATTGCCAGTTGGCTCGACGGGAGTTTTGACATGTTCGCTTGTTTTCCTTCTAATCGCTCAATACCCGGGTAGCCATTACGTTTAGCTGATTGCTTGCAGTTTGTGGGTGTTTGATGTGATCATCAATTACTGCCGGCGTATGGACGAGTCTTAGAGTCCCACACAGGAGTTTCCTAGCTCAGGAAAAACGATGTGGTGTGCATATGAGATATGCACGGGAGCTTGATTAAATGCAAGTATATGATACCGCATTCTAATCTGGCATTTATTATTGGTCGGGTCGTATGTGATATGTCCGGGTTATTAAATCAAGTGTTGGTTTAATATTAACTTTTATCTCATTTAAATAAAACCTTTTATTTATATGTATGTATGCATGAATGGGTGTATGTGCATATGTTGAAGTGAATGCACACATACATGCATACATGGTGTCATGGTTGTTGATACATGGGAGATGGCAATGCAAGACTCACATGGTTCATATATATGTGTGTGTGTGTGTGTGTGTGTGTGTGTGTGTGTCTTTTGATATTGGGTAAAAAAATGGAAATTAAATCATGACTAGGTTTCTACACTCTTCTCTCTTTTGACCTAACTTTAAACCATGGTTTGATTTTCATTTGGTCTTTAACCAAACATCAAAAGATCTAGATATTTTATAACCATAGTTTGGCATGACATAAATATATCTTTGATATTTATTTCTATGTGAATTATTATTGAGAATTATCTAAAAAGAGTTCTAGCTTTAGTCATCTCCCTCTTCTTCCTCCTTCAAGCTCTCTAGGGTTTTAAAAGTGAGTGAAGTAAAAAGAACGTAAAGGTTTTTAAGTGAGAACACAACCCACATTACCATTCTACTTTAGTCTAGCCCATTAGTTTAGAGTGTTTGCTTCATCTTCATCCTTGATCAAGTGAAGTTTGGAGCTTGAGCAATGGGACTTCGGGTGGATCGTCGTGAACTTGGAAGGATTCAAGCGAGCCGGTTCAAACTCTAGGAGATCCAAGGAGTCAAGGAGGGAAGTATACAATGGTTGTATTTTCCCCCACTTAGTGTTAGACTTTAACTAGTATGTGATATTAGTTACATGTTACCCTAAATTTCTAGTCCGATTCATGGTTAGTTTTCTTAGCACCTCCCAAAAATTTTATAGTGGCATTTGTGATGCTTCCAAACCCTAGGCATGATGCTAAAGAAACCCTACAGTGGTATCAGAGTCAAGCTAGAAATTTAGAGACGATGTTATAACTATTACGAAAACGAAAACAACTCCGAAAAATACGATATTTTAAAACCTTAGAAATTGCTCTCTGTTGATTTTTAAAAAGTCGTCTAAAAATTATTTAAGCAACTGCAAAAGGTTGTATGTGATACATATAAAACACACGTGAAATACGAGACCAATCCATCGGATTTCACCCAATGACACCACCCAAAAAACCGAGGAGGCCGGCCCCTTCTGCCCTGATTCGCCTTATTTTTCACATGTGCGCTGTTTTGTAGATTTTGGGGTTTCAGGTATTGTTTGTTTAACCAACAATTTCATGTGATGTTTATTTTGCTTAGGGGCTAATTCTTAGTGTTTCGTAGTCGTATATTTTAACATTGTAATGGTAACCTAGACAATGTTTAACAGTTCGAACGAACTTCAAACCCCACATCAAGACCCTCGCTGGAAATTTTCAAGTGTTGGAATTTCCCAAGTTGAATATATTCGGAAGATCGTGCAAGTATCCCTATGGACCCTCTAGAAGAACGTAACCCTAACTCGACACTATGACCATAGAACCGCAATCAAACCTTAGGGTTTGCCGTAGTCCTGTGGCGCCATAGGTGAGGCAAGGGTTGACCCTTCTACGGCTGGTCCATAGACACTGTGGCATGTTTTTGGGTATTTTAACTTTGCACAAGTGTTAAGCTCTCGGGGTAATTTATGGGTGTTTGTTAATTCGATCGAAACGTTTAACATCGTCTGGATATATGTGAAATTGATGATTCCAAGTGTTGTTGGTTTTCACTTTCTTTTCTGCAATCGTTAGTGTAATATGTAGTGTATCGCCGGTTTTGTTGCTATACATCAATGAAAATTAGGGTACGCATACTTACTTACGTTGATGACATGCGATGTTATGTGTTGATGAGATATGATGTGCAGAATCGTCGTGATTGAACAGCCGGGGGTTTTATATGAGATGGGTGTTTTTATTTTCATTCATGTAAAAATTAATTGTATGTAATATTCTTTTATTTGGGGCACTTCCGAGTTGAGGATGATGTCACCATTGTTGTATATTATTTACTTTTCCACATTAGGATAGACCCAAGGAGGGGAGCATAAGTGACCGGGTTCTAGGGTTCAGAGGGAGGCCATCTTGAGGAGTCGAGAACGGGTCTCCTAAACTCTAGAATTGGTAAGGTCACTTGATGCTCTCGTAGGAGTCTAAGGTGTGGGCTTGGATTTCATCGCGACCGTGGAATCCGCATTTTCTATTATTGGCTAAATACAAAATACGGACCTCCTAGAATATCCTATATTTTCATATGTGCTTCTGCTGATGATATTTTGTGATGTGATCACTTTATATGCTGAGACGAATGGTATTGTATATATGATATATAATAAACGTTGATTATGTTTTACATCCGTGCTAGTTCCGCCCCGCTATACCGTTAGTTAAGTAACATAACGGTGCATAACGGGACATTATGGCGAATGCGGATGGCATAAGCGTACGTTCTATTTTCGTTTCTTTTCTGTGATAGCTTAAGGACTTAAATGATGGGACTACATTGATGAGATTAATGTAAAGAAAAATGAACCTAAAAGAAGTTGTAGAATCGGATTTGAAACCTACTCGGCTTTTTATGAAAAAAAACAAGTTTTCAAAGTGCGGAGCTTAAGCCACTCCTTTTTAAACCCATTTGATTCTGCAACGATATCAAGTTTAAAGCGTTAAAAGTTTTCTTAAAAACTATTCGCAACTCTCTGTCATTTTAGGAAGTAGAGTACTTAGTATTCATGCTACGTATGTTGACTTTAGCCAAGGCGTATTGTACGGAAGCTAAGTGATGTCTTCCTACACAGCATATGATGTAATTAATTAGGACAATCACATGATTATGTTGACTATAGCCAAGGGTCATGTGGGAGGGTCTAATTAATCATGAAATAACGGGTAGAACTTGATTAGTGCTTATGATATGTTGACCATAGCCAAGGTCATGAGTGCTAGGGGTAAAAACCATATCGGGAGTTTCAAGAGTTGAAATTTGCGATGAGATTGCATACCTTCTATGTGATAGTAGGATCCCGATCCTATTGTGAGCAAGAGTTGCTCCCGGGAGAGTTTTGCACTTTATAATTAGCTAACCCATTAGGTGTCTAGAAAGGTGTCAACGAGGCTACGCCTCTGGGAAAACGAGGTTTATTCTAATTAGGTCCGTGTGAAAGCACGGGGAACCTCCCTCAAAGTACTGGCACTGGCCTGGCTGAACGGTTAGCGAAGTTGTAGAATGTAATTAATCCCGGCTAATTTTCTTTTTAAAGGTTTTATAGAAAATTTGATAAAATCAGTGGGGGATATCGATTAGATAAGATAATAACCAATCTGATCTTTGCAGGAGCTTTCGCTGAGTGTATTCTTTTCTCTCTCTTAATGGCAGATACCAATGATAGGCCTTAAGCTTCTACTAGATAAAAACAAGCTGACCGGACCGAACTATAAAGACTGGCTGAGGAACATTAACATTGCTCTTACATATGATAAAGTATCATATGTCCTCACTGCCTCAGCCCCACCTACCCCAGGCCCTGAATCTTCTGTTGCGGATATGGAGATCCACAAAACGTGGGATATTGACGGTGATACTGCCAAATGCCTCGTGCTTATATCGATGGACAATAAACATCAAAAGCAGCACGGGAAGATGGATGTTCAATCCATCTTTCTCCATTTAAAAGAGTTATATGGGGAGCAATCTCGGACCCTAAGATACGAAGCATCTCGAAAGCTGTTTCAGATGCGGATGGCTCCTGGCACACCAATAGACGATCACGTTTTGAAGATGATAGCTCTTATAGAAGAGCTTGAGGACCTCGGATGGACAATGGATAACAAACAGTATACTGATATTGTTCTACAGTCTCTTCCCTCCGCCTTTGCTCCATTCATAGTGAACTTCAACATGCATAACATGGAGAAATCACTACCCGAACTTCTCAATATGTTGAGAAGTGCGGAGAGCACGCTTAAAGCGAAGTCTCCCTCTCTGCTTGTTGGACAATCTTCCTCTTCCATCCCAAAAGCCAAGGCCAAGGGAATGAATAAGAAGAAATCCACCAAACCGAGAGGTGGAATCAAGAAGGCGAAGGGGAAAGACAAATCCAAAGCTGCGGAGTCGGGGAAAGGAGAATGTTTTCATTGCAAGAAGATGGGACACTGGAAGCGGAACTGTACGGAATACCTTGAACTCAAGAAAAAGAAGCATGGTAATACTTCTGCTTCAAGTGTTTGTAACTGAAAACGTTTTCTCTATTAACTCTGCTTCCTGGGTATTGGATACCGGATCAAGTTCTCATATCTGCAATTCTGTGCATGGGTTGAGAAATAGCAAAGTTTTGAAGACCGGTGATCATACTCTCCGAGTTGGAAATTGTTCCAATGTACATGCAGTTTCAATGGGAGAGTATCACCCAGGCTTGCCGTCGGGTTGTATATTGGTTTTGAACCCATGTTATTTTGTACCAAGCATGCTTTGTAATATAATATCCATTTTTTTGTTAGACAATGAAGGATATTATTTTGTATTGCAGCATAATGTTATGAACATTAAACTGAATTAAGAATTGATTGGTTGTGGTACTCTTAATAACGGGATATACGTCCTTAATAAACACACAGTTTTCAATATACAACACACAAATAAAAGAAAATTTTCAGATATAAATGAAGTTTTTCTTTGGTATTGTAGACTTGGTCATATTAATGAAACAAGACTAAACAAGCTTCATAAAGATGGATATTTAAATCCTTTTGAGTATAAATCTTATGCGACTTGTCAGTCTTGTATCAAAGGGAAAATGACCAAAACTCCGTTTACTGGACACGGAGAAAGAGCTACAGAGCTCTTAGGCCTCATACATAGTTATGTATGTGGGCCAATGTCTACACATGCGAGAGGCGGTTTTTCTTACTTCATAACTTTTACTGATGGTTTCTCAAGATTCGGTCATGTGTTTTTGTTAAAACATAAGTCTGAAGCTTTCGAGAAATTCAAGGAGTACAAACTTGAAGTAGAAAAACAAACAGGAATGAGCATCAAAATACTTCGATCAGATCGAGGTGGAGAGTATCTTAGTACAGAGTTTTCGAACTTCCTAAAAGAGAATGGGATTCTTTCTCAGCTCACTCCCCCTTACACACCACAGCACAACGGTGTATCAGAGCGGCGGAATCGCACCCTATTGGATATGGTGTGATCCATGATGAGTGATACTGATTTACCTCTCTCCTTTTAGGGGCATGCATTGGAGACTGCAGCTTTTCTGTTGAACAAAGTTCCAACCAAGACCGTATCTACCACTCCATATGAGATATGGTATGGGAAGAGACCATCTCTTAAACGAGTTAAGATTTGGGGTTGTCCGGCTTTTGTCAAAAAGCAGAATCCAGACAAACTCGAGACACAATCTGTCAAATGTATATTTGTGGAATATCCAAAACATTAGTTTGGATATCTTTTCTACCACAAAAAGGAACAAAAGGTGTTTGTTTCTCAACATGCCACATTTTTAGAAAATGAGATTTTTCCAAATGATACTAATGGCAATGTGGTAAATCTAGAAGAGGTTCTAGAAACACAAGTTACAAATGATGACTTGGTTGAACCTGATGTTGCAACAGAATCTTACGAATCTCAGTCACTCCATAGATCTGGTAGGACTTCTCGTCCACTGGAGAGATACTACGGTTTTATCGTTGATGGTGATAAAGAAGATTGCATCATGGAAGATGATGACCCTACCAGTTTTCAGCAAGCTATCACGAGTGGTGACTCTGTGAAGTGGCTGGATGCCATGAGATCCGAAATAGAGTCTATGTACACCAACAAAGTATGGACTTTGGATGTTGTACCCTCTGGGGTAAAACCCGTAGGGTACAAATGGATCTTTAAAAGAAAGATCGGTGTAGATGGGCAGGTGGAGACCTATAAGGCAAGGTTGGTAGCGAAAGGCTTTCATCAAAGGCCAGGACTGGACTATGACGAGACTTTCTCTCCAGTAGCCATGCTTAAATCCATTCGGATCCTACTTGCTATTGCTGCTCACTACGACTATGAAATTTGGCAGATGGACGTTAAAACTGCATTTCTAAATGGTGATTTGGAAGAATGCGTTTATATGGATCAGCTAGAGGGCTTCATTGATAGTGGGAGCAGCGGAAAAGCATGTAGCTTGCTTAAATCTATTTATGGATTAAAGCAGGAATCACGGAATTGGAACATCTGTTTTGATGATGTTATCAAAGAGTTTGATTTCGTCAAAAATACAGATGAACCTTGTGTTTATAAGAAGGCTGTAGGGAGAACTGTCGCATTCCTCGTATTGTACGTGGATGACATTCTTCTGATAGGAAATGACATTTTTATGCTACAGTCGGTCAAATCATTCTTATCACAAAGGTTCTCCATGAAGGACCTGGGTGATGCTACGTACATATTGGGCATACGGGTCTATAGCATCTCCTCTATATTTGAGAGTTTAACTCTCATACCAGAAGAACTTAGTTCTTATTCCAGATCATAGATCTATAAGATAAAGTCTTTAATAAAAGAAGGGAGATCATAAATCTCCTCCACATCTAAGAGTTTAACTCTCACATCAGAAGAACTTAGTTCTTCTTCCAGATCTTAGATCTATAAGACGAAGTCTTTCACAAGAGAGAATCAAATTTCTCAGAGAATTGAATTGGGCAAAACAAAAAACCCAGTGCTTAGCACTCAAATCTGGCGCTCTGCGCCGAGCGCTCCACATGCTCCTTATGTGGGCTCTGCTCAAAATAAAAAGAGCGCTCAACACTCAAATGCTGGCGCTCAGCGCCAAGCGCTCCACGTGCCCCTCATGTGGGCACTGCTCAAAATAAAAAGAGCGCTTAGCGCTCAAATGCTGGCGCTCAGTGCCAAGCGCCCCATGTGCCCCTCACGTGGACGCTACTTAACACAGAGTGCTTTACGCTCCTCAAGAAGAGCCTAGCGCCATGAAGAGTGGTCAACACTCAATAAAAGAGAGAGAGAGAGAGAGAGCGCTCTGTACATAGAGCTCAGCGCCATAAAGAGTGTTCAACACTCAACAAAAAAAACAAAAAAGAGGGGTGTCAGAACCCAAATCAATGCTCAGTATTATTGAACAAAAAGGGACTGAGCCCAAACAAATACTCAGCATTTAATTCAAAACTGAGTGGACTGAGCCCAAGTTGGCCACAAGTCCCTAATTCAGATCAACCAAGCACATGCGCTCACAATCTCTTTGGTTGGTCTTAGTCCCAAACTTGACTACAGATCTCCCAACCAACATTGGTTCAAGGGTACATCTCTTCACACCTCTGATACATGTCGTTGTAATTATTCAACGTCTTTAGAGAGGTGGAGGGTCCCAATAACCAATAACTCTTGGCACATCCCCAGACTGTCAAACCAAGACCCTACAGACTATGATGTCTTTAAGCATGGACTATGAGATCCTTAAACTCATGGACTATGATGTCCTTAAACCCAATGGACCGCAACGTTCCTAAACAAAACTCTATAGACTATGATGTCCTTAAACTCCATGGACCACGATGTCCTTAAACCCAATGGACCGCAACGTCCCTAAACTAAGGCAATAGAGCCCAAATGCTCTTTTGTTGGATCTAAATGATCCTAAATCCTATTGAGTAGATCTTAGTCTAAGATTAGACTAACGTATCTGTTCCCCGCCGAAAGATGCGGACGAAGATGCAGCGGACGTCTTGCCTGAATTTCGGGGCAGATGCTAATTGGTGCTATCCGTCCACCTCTCCGAAGATGCCAAGTTGATTTATGGCACCGTGTATCGAAGGTTTAAACGGATGCGGACGATGCAGCAGACTTCGTCAGATTCCCCCTCGTTTGAGGGGTTTTTTTTTATTGTGGGGACGCTCTTCCCTGCAGGCGCAAACCCCTGTAGTTAATTACGCTACCGCATCGCGGTAACAACTTTCTCGTTCTCCAGATGGTCACTTCGTGTCGTGGGTGTTTGTTTTGTTTGTGGTTGCCCGTGGATTGTATACGGAGACTAATTTATGTTGTCGCCCCTAGAGCGTGGATTAGTCCAAATCCGTATCTTCTTAGATTTGGGTTCGGGGTTGGGTTTAAGGATACGTTAGCCTCATTTGAGACTAAGAACGACTTAAACGTATGTTAAGGATACGTTAGTCTAATTTTAGACTAAGATCAACTTAACGGGATCGTTTAGATCCAGTAAGAAAGCATTTGGCCTCTGTTGTTTAGTTTAGGGACGTTGCGGCCGGTTGTTAGTTTAAGGACATTACGGTCCGTTGTTAGTTTAAGGACATTACGGTCCCATGTTAGTTTAAAGACATCGCGGTCGACAGCTAGTTTTAGAACATAGTAGTCCATTGTTAGTTTAAGGACGTTTCGGTGCGAGGTCCGAGATTTTTCGGGCAACGTACGATTACGCAGCTAGATTTTCTCGCAAATCCTCGCATCTTTTGTGTCGAAGGTGGATTCCTTGAAGAGAGGGCTGAGGGCGATTTCTTCGTCAGAGTCGCTTCCAAAGGTGATAACTTGCGATCCCTTGGTGTCGACTATGTGACAGTTGCCAGCGGCTCTTTTGCGCTCATCTGTCGTGCTTTTCTGTTCCCGACGAGCCTTGCGCTTCATTCGTTGAACGTGTTGTCGGTGGGCAACATATCCCTGCCACCGGTTTTTAAAGGCTATGCACTCCTCGGTAGGGTGTGTAATCCTCTGATGGTATAAGCAGAAGTAGGATGTATGTCTGCTTCATCAAGATGTATACCGCCAGGAGAATTTCCTCTGAAAGAGGGCAACTTCATTCCTATTGACAGGGCCCTAGCGAATCGTTTCCTTACTTTAAGCTTGTTTTTGCTGGCGATAGGGATGCTTTGCTCCAGTTGGGGTGTCTCGACCTTTTCCTCCAATCGTCAGCGTTTGGCTTTTTCGAATATAGCCAGTTCACGCTTTCGATTGGCTTTTCTTTTCTGACGGGCTTCGTTCAATAGCAAGTCGATTATCTCGTCAGACGCTTCCAAGGGTTTCGGCTTCGATCCTGCCCCTAGCTCTTTTATGCTATCTTCTATCGCCGAGTGCGTTTCTTCATTAATTAATGCCGAATGAGAGATCATGTGGCAACTTGCCACATAGTCCTTGGATTCTTTTGACGAGCCATCCCTGTCGTTATTGTCGTCATCTCCGTTCTCAAGGATATTGTTGAGAAATTCTTGGAGTATGACCGGGGTCCGCGCCTTCTGGTTATATTCTTTCAGAGCATCAATCTGTTTTTGCAGGTCTGTGTGTTTGTTATCAAGCTTCACGGGCTTTTGGGTCTTCTTCTTATTCTTCAAAGACTTTGAAGGCTGGGTGCGAGCACTTTGACTATCCCCACCAATTTTTGTAATTGGGCGCGGTTTCAGCATTCCCTCGACGATCTCAGGTTCCAGTGGATTTTTCCACCTGATTGCCGGGCACGTTTGGAGATCCTTCAGCATTCTTTTCGTTTTTGCCGAAAGAACAACTTCCCATTGGGCTTCCCTTATGAATGAGCACGATGCCCCCTGCACGTCCACTTTTTTAGGGGTGTGAGGTTGTGGCGGGTTCACCTTCCAGTTTTCGGATAATGCGAACTTGCCTTGTTGGTATTGGTCTTCAATCCAGCCTTTGAAGACGAAGCAATCTTCGATTGGATGGCTTACTGCTTGGTGGTAAGGGCAGTAATTAGGATTTTTGGCCTCACCTGGCTGCAACAGACGTTTTGGATCTAGCAAATTTATGAGCCTGTTGCGCACTGCCAGCTTGAACAGTTTCCTCGTTTTATCTTGGGAAAACGAGTAAGGACGTCCCAGTCTTTCCTCGAGGGATGGGCGTGGACGCACGTTGTTTTGGCGAAAAACCGGCTTTAAGTTGCTCGGCTGTTGTTAAGTAGTGGCAACGAAAGTTGCTTTTCCTTTCCCCTTTTCATTCCGAGGATCCGTCTTTGAAGGAGATGGTCTATGGTCCATCTGGTCCATTTGGGCCAACTTGTCAATCAAGGCCTGGAACGTGGTCGGCTTGAAGAACATCATGAATTGGGAGATAGTTTACTGAGGGTCACCACATGAACATGCCCACGGCAGGAGCTTCTTCTATGCGTTGTTCGCATCTCGACCATAGGTTCCGCCACCGGATTGCATACTGCACCCACGTCTCTCCCGGCTTTACTCTGGCGTTGATCAATGCCGTGATCGGGGTGCGTTCACTGGCGTTTGCGAACCGTTGAGTGAATAGCAACTCCATTTCTGTAAATGTTTTAACGGAGTCGTTGGGAAGCTCCGAGTACCATTCAAAAGCTGTGTCTGCTAGACTACCGACGAACTGGCGAAGTAGAAGTTTATCATCACCTCCAGTATTGCTGCAAAGAGCCCTGAACTGAGCGACATGTTGATGGGGATTGCCTGTCCCCTTATACACATGGAATTTGGGGATCGTATATCTTGGCGGGTAACTTATTTGATCATACCAGCCTGGATATGGTCGCCCAGTTTTAACGACTTGGCCAGCCGCTTCGTTCGCTCGGTGAGCTCGTATTTGTTGAGCTATATAATCATCGAGCGTGGCTTTTAAGATGGTTTCCTCCTTGGCTGCTGACAGAGCCGGCAGAGGGTTTGATGTCTCCCCTCTGTCGTCTTCAATAATGATCGGAGGGTCTTCAGCTGGAGGATCCGGCTGTAACATCATCCCGACCATGTCTTGGAAGAGAAGCGCCATTCGTTTTATATTAGCCGCTTGTTCTGCCGCTTATCTGTCCTTCTTTTCGGGGACCCTGCGGAGGAAGTCAGCATTGGTTTCTTGTTCGTGACGCTGCTCTGATGACGCCTCCGGGCTTTCTTTTGGCCCGGTGAGTGCGGACATTGCGTCAGCATTTCCTGAAGCTTCTGTTGCTGCTCCTGGGCTTTTATCACGGATCGGGTGAGCGGTCGGTGACCCATCGAAGCGCTGCTTTCCTCTTTTTCGGAAGCCATATAAACGGTATGCACCATTATGCCCCCAGATTTTGGGCGTTTGGGCTCAGCGCTTTTACGGTTCGCCACGATCACAGGGGCTTTCTCCGGCCTCCTTCTCTTCTGAGCAGTTGACATTGAGGGGGCCATTGCAGCGGGCACCCTGGTAGTTGTCGTCCTTTGTGGCTTGACAGGACGGTTCTCTTCCTGCTTAACCTTCTCCTTTTTCTGTCGGCGAGAGTAATCCTGACCAATTACTGATTCCTGAACCCGTCGCCATACTTTGTAAATTTTGGAGGACAGCCGCTGAGGGGGCTGCTCCGGCTTCGCCTTCGTAACATTCTCCACGGGTGGAGGAGATCTTCTCAGTACGGCGGTAGGAGAGTTCCGGCGCACCTTGCTCGGCAATTCAAAGCTGTTCCCGGTTGGAACAGCAGCATTGACTTCCACCGTTGGGGCTGGTGGAGTTAGCCCAGAGGGGGAGTTTCCCCCAGCCTTCCTTACTCGGCGCCAGTGGCGACGTCGAGCGTGTCGAGCCGTTGGGATTATTTCAGCTTGAAGGGTGACTTTGTCATGCCCCCTGTTCTGGTGAGACGTTGCTGGCACCAGCCTATTGAAGACCGACATCTGTCGAGTGGCAGTATCCAATCTGTCAAAGACAGACTTCTGAGCAGGAACGGGAGTCGGACTGGGAGCCGGAACAGTCAGTCTTGTGAAGACCGACCCTTTGGCAGGAGAAGCCGCCTTGACGACTCGGGAGCAGGGATGGCTATCCTCTTCGGAATAACCTTTTCTGGAATTGCAGGCTTTATCGTGGGCCCACATGAACTTTGGCCCAATCTAGTGAAAACTGATGCGCTGGAGTTGGACGACCCGTCGAGAGGGGTCGCAGTAGTGGCAAGTCGATCAAAAACCGACTTCTTTTGCGCTTCTTGCGGTAGCGGGCTATTAATGTTTACTGGTGGGAGCATGGTCCAGAAGAACAAACCGGTGGTGGCCTGCGCCACCTGTTCTATCGGCATCGTGAACAGGGAGGCAGCTTGGGCCCGTAAGCTATGCCTCCAGATGAGGCGGAGCGTGAGTTGCTATTGCAGTTGGAACACTTCGCGCAAGTAGACGCCATTGATGTTTCTTTTTCTGTGCCAAGCAAGAAATCAAATCTTAGTACCTCGAACCCAAAGGCAACCATTATCAAACCGCGATTCGTTCTCGAACACGACACATGAAGTGTGGAGTGGAAAGAGGAAAAGGTCCCACCGGGCGTGCCAGAATCTGTTCCCCGCCGAAACACAGAGACACGGCCGCACGGGTCTGTCTTGCCTGAATTTCGGGGCAGATGCTAATTGGTGCTATCCGTCCACCTCTCCGAAGATGCCAAGTTGATTTATGACACCATATATCGAAGGTTTAAACGGATGCGGCCGATGTAGCAGACTTCGTCAGATTCCCCCTCATTTGAGGGGTTTTGATTATGGGGACGCTCTTCTCTGCAGGCGCAAGCCCCTGCAGTTAATTACGCTACCGCATCGCGGTAACAACTTTCTCCTTCTCCATATGGTCACTTCGTGTCGTGGGTGTTTGTTTTGTTTTTGGTTGCCCGTGGATTGTATACGGAGACTAATTTACGTTGTCGCCCGTAGGGCGTGAATTAGTCCAAATCCATATCTTCTTAGATTTGGGTTTGGGGGTTGGGTTTAAGGATACATAAGTCTCATTTGGGACTAAGATCAACTTAAACGTATGTTAAGGATACGTTAGTCTAATTTTTAGACTAAGATCAAACTTAACAGGATCGTTTAGATCCAACAAGAGAGCAATTGGGCCCTATTGTTTAGTTTAGGGACATTGCGGTCGGTTACCAGTTTAAAGACATGGTGGTCCAATGTTAGTTTAAGGACATCTCGGTCCAGGTTAAGGACATCGTAGTCCATGAGATTAAGGACCCCACAGTCCAGGTTAAGGACATCGTAGTCCGTGAGCTTAAGGACCCCCACAGTCCGTAGTTTAAAGACATCGTAGTTTATGAAGTTTAAGGACGTTTCGGTCCATGAGTTTAAGGACCCCACAGTCCATAGTTTAAAGACATCGCAGTCTATGATGTTTAAGGACATCGTAGTCCATGAGTTTAAGGACCCCACAGTCCGTAGTTTAAAGACATCGTAGTCTATGAAATTTAAGGACATCGTAGTCCATGAGTTTAAAGACCCCACATTCCATGAAATGTGTGGTTATCGGGACCCATCACCTCTCTGAAGACGTTGAAGGATTACAACGACAGATATCAGAGGAGTAAAGAGATGTACTCTCGAACCGGTGTGAGTTGGTTGAAAGATCTGTAGCCCAGTTTGGGACTGAGATCTGTTGAATATTCGTGAGCAGATGGGCTCAGTTCAATATAAGTTGAGGACTTATGGCCAATGTTGGGCTAAGTCTAATAAATGTTTAACATTTTATTGTTCTGGGCTGTTGAGCCTTTATCTGGGCTTGGCCCTTTTAATAATGCCGAGCATTAGATCATGACACCCTTTTTTGTCTTATATTGAATGCATAGCATTCATCAGAACAATGTGTGTTCTGACAGCGCGCCACGTGGCGCGCCAGGCACTTTGCACCAATTAAAGAGCGCATTGCGCTTCTGCCAAGTAGCGCACGCGAAAAGGACACGTGTCACGATCTGTGCTATGCGCCAGTTGATGAGCGCTGAGCGCTAATTTATGAGCGCATTGTGCTAGTTTAGTGGCGCACACGTGAATGACATGTGGCGCGCTTGGCGCTGAGCGCCAGCCCATGAGCGCAGTGCGCTATTTAGAAGCGCAAAGCGCAAGTTGTATATGTGGTTGACACGTGGCACATTTTGGTGCTGAGCGCCGGTCTAAGGAGCGCAGAAGCGCAGTTCAAGAGTGCAAGGCACTTTTCAATAGCGCAAAGCGCATTTGATCAAATCAATGATCTATGAATGAAGTAAATACTTCTTTTGCTTTTATGATGAGATCTTTTGATCTCTTTTATGAAAGACCTTGGTCTTTTATAGATCTATGATCTTTTAAGAAGATAATTCTTCTGTTTTAATGAGATGATTTTATCTCTTTGTTCAAGAATCATTCTTTTTACCTTGAAGAGATGATCTTCTTTCAAGAGCTTGCTCTCTTTCTTTGGAGTTTTCTCAAAGTTTATAGGGGCTTTCTCACTGCTGAAAAAGGCTTCTTTGCGTTCGCACATGTACGTCGCACGTGTTGGGCGAACGTGCGTCGCACGTGTTGGGCGCACATATTTGCACGTAGCGTACATGGAGTTTGCGCATATGTGCATTATGGGAGGAGCAAGCTCCTATGGAGAACGAATCTCCTTTGAGTATTATTGAATATTCTCATGTGGTGCGCACGTGCGTTGTACGTGGTGAGCGCATGGCGGGCACACGTGCGTTGCATGTAGCGCACATGGCGCTTGCGCATATGCGCATTATGGGGAGGAGTAGGCTCATATGGAGAACGAATCTCCTTTTAATATTATTGAATATTGCGCACGTGCGTTGCACGTGGTGCGCGCATGGCGGGCACACGTGCGTTGCACGTAGCGCACATGGCGCTTGCGCATTATGGGGAGGAGCAGGCTCCTATGGAGAACGAATCTCCTTTTAATATTATTGAATATTCTCATATGGTGCGCACGTGCGTTGCACATGGTGCACGCATGGCGGGCACACGTGCGTTGCACGTAGCGCACATGGCGCTTGCGCATATGCGCATTATGGGGAGGAGAAGGCTCCTAACTTGGAGAACTAAGCTCCTATGGAGAACTCAGCTCCTTTGAGAATTGAATCTTTTGAGGATTGAACTCTCCCTTTTCTAAGAGGTATCCCCTCTTATTTATATGGGAGTAGTAGAAAAGCGATCTCTCCTTTTCCCGATGTGGGACTAAAAATGCATTCCCCATGTAGTAAAGCATTACTTTAGATTGCACGTGCATGGCACATTTGCTCATAACTTTTGATCCCGGATGAATTATGAGGCCCATAATATATCAAATCGAAGGTTTTTTCGAGAAGCTTTCAATACCATCAGAATTTGGATGATTTTCATTCGGGAGTTTATCAAAATACAGCCCGGAAAATACTGGTTCGCACTTTCTTAAGTGTATCGCTGCTATTTGATACCTTGGGCTCTTTTGCGCAGAAATTTTTGGCGGGAACAGTATCCTGAACAAACGTTTGAGTTGATCTTAATCTAAAACAAGATTAACGATCCTTAAACCAACCCAAACTCAAATCCAAGAAAATACGGATTTGGACTAATCCACGCCCTACGGGCGACAACACAAATTAGTCTCCGTATACAATCCATGGGCAACCAAAAATAAAAAAACACACACGACACGAAGTGACCTTCTGGAGCAGGAGAAAGTGGTTATCGCTACACGGTAACATAATTAACTGCAGGGGCTTGCGCCTGCAGGGAAGAGCGTCCCCACAATCAAAAACCCCTCACAATGAAAGCGAATCTGACGAAGTCTGCTACAACAGCCGCATATGTCCAAACCTCCGATACACGGTGCCATAAATCAATTTGGCATCTTCGGAGAGGTGAACAGATAAAACCAAATAGCATCTTCCCCCAAAATTCAGGCCAGACGTCCCAATGTCCCGATCGCGTCTTTCGACGGCGAACAACATACTCGTATTTAATCAGGCCCCCGCACATATCAGAATTTGTGCCCTATTTCGTTTTGCTTGAACTAGGAAACCTCTGTGTGGGACTCTAAAGACTCATCAATATGCCAGCAGTAAGTAATGATCACATCAGTTACCCACAAACCGTCAGCGGTACTAGTTGGACGTAACGGCTACCCAGGTATTGAACGAATAGAAGATCAACAAGTAAGCTTGTCCACACTCCCATGAAGCCTATAAGTAATACTTACCGTATAGTCCGGTCACTTCGTTTGATATGTTGCATATCAAGTCTTGGGGTGGAATCGTCAAACCCCAATAACTTGATAAATCATGGCTCATAATGTTTGAAAAACTACTGATAACACTTACCAGTAAATCTCATCAGCCATGGCCAGGGACTTACTGTTATAGCCAATCGAGCATAGCGCAATATCAACTCGCAATACCGGGAGAGACGAAACCCCTCCTATCACTCACTGCCTCCATGTGACTCGGAACTGTACCTAAAATCCACCTGTTTGCACGACTCCTTTGAGCAGTGGTAGGGAGGAAATCAAAGCACAGTGGGAACCACATAAGACACTATGACGATCTCAGGTCTACAGACTAACATGTACCAGTGTCATCAGAGAACTGCTATCTGACGATAGGTATGGTACCATCTAGGAGTTCTCGGCGAGTCCTGTTCGGTGTACCCATTCTCTAATGAGCACCTGTATACAATCTTTGATGCTAAACACCAATAGTTATGGGATCAACCATCGCCCCCTACAAGGTCAATAAACGTACACACTAGTCCACTCTTGAATATAGATGCCATGTCTTAATATCCCCTCGACTAGGAACAATTAAAGGATGTGCTTGTAGACTACACAAGTCCCAGTAGTATGATCCACATCATAGTCCTGGTAGTCAAGCAAACATCCTAAAGGCTTTATCAACATGTATCAGAGAGACGGTATAATAATACAAGTGTACATGTTAAGATAAAGAGCAACCAGATAGTATACTATCATGTCGAGCAAGAATGTCCTCTATATATATGTCCAAGCATCCACTATATCATATAATAATGGCCTCTGGGGAATACATATTCCTAATACATGTGTGTTCCCTCCTCTGGTTAGAATCCAAAATGAAGAATAGCTTATCAAGGCGGTTGCGAAGCATAAAATATGAAAACAACGAACTTACAATGCGAGGAATGAACCAAATCGTTACGTTCTCACTTACCATTTGTATGTCCAAGTATGTTGTATCGAAACACATCGCTAAGGATCACAAGGCATACCACATCAATAACAACAAATAGCAAATATGAAGTAAAGTATTTAGCTTTAAATTTGCTAAGTGTTTTAGGTTATAGTATAGGATATTTACTTAATGAAGTGTGTCAAACAACAATAAGCAACATACTCTATCTAAATTGCTTTGCAAACCTAACATTAAAACTTAATTCTAATTTTAACATTGCAAAATGAAAGTGTTGAGAGAATATGTTATATGTTAGAGGTTACTTGTAACCATTGAAAGCAAAATAACCTATCAACCAGCAATCAAATTACAATCTTAAGATTACAATCAAACATTAAGTGCAAGAACAATTACAAGAGAATGGAGGAAGGCTTTGCCTTTCATCACCACCCTAACCATCACCACAACCAAATGAATTACTCAAGCATTATAATAAAAAGAAATGAAAAACAACAAAAAGGTTAAGAAGCAAATAAACAAAGAAAAAACAACAATTCTTATTAACAAGTGAAGAAGTTGAGATACATGATAGGTTACTTGTTCAACCTCCTTAATGAAGCTCTCAAATGAAAGCTCCAAGAGGGAAGAAGAAGAAAAAGTAAACCATGGCTTGAGCTCCACACAACTCTCTTCAAAGCTAAACTAAAAGTTGTGCAAAAACTTGGACAAAAGAATGTCCTTGCTCTCTATTCTGAACTGCTGTATTTATAAGCTCTGAAATGAATGTCCAGAGGTGTTTTCCAAAGTGATATGAAGTTACAAGAATACCCCTGAAACACGGAGAAGTTTGGCACCAATATGGTCGCGTATCCACCGCCGTCCTTCATCAAAATCTACGATTCCACGGCCGTCTATTGGATTTAGGATACCAAATTTCTTGTGTGTTCTCCTGATATAAAATGATGATTTTTAGATAACTTTATATTCTCTAACTCATACTGGATTGCTCACACGAGTTTGAAGACAGAGATGAGAGCAGCATTTCCATTTCATACTTCACATCAAGACTTTATCTTGTGATCCACTTGTGCAACTTGTACAAGTCATGATTCACAAAGTCATGGCCGTCCCATTTGTGTGCCCACTTGCACATCACATCAAAACTTTACTTATCATGAGCCATGCCCACTTGTGTATCATAACATGCTCATTTGTTTTCCAACTTGCAATGTTATGAGTTCACACATGTACCATGTTGGACCAAAAGAGAATTATTTGTACCCAATTTCATATGTTGCAAACTTATTTTATTTGACCTGCATACTGTCCCGTTTGCAGTTCCGGCTAAAAACCATCGTTTCCGTTCATGTTGTGTACCGTCTCCAGTAATTTTACCTGTGTACCTGTAATTTGTACCAATGAGTAGACACAGATTAGATAGCTTTGTTTATTAACAAAATGATAAGAAATGAGCGGTATTAAAATGTAATAAATCGTGTCGAACAGCGAGGGATTAACTTTCTACCATTTGCAAGTTCAAAATTTATTTTGTTCTTGACTCGCCACAAATTTTAGCCAAATGGATTCTTTTCACAAAACATTAGTAGGAGTATGGTAGAACTAGAAGTGATTCCATAACCACAAACGGTTATTGAAAATTTAGTAGAACCTAAGAATTCAATTGGATTCAACGCTCCGTAAGTCACTCCGCAGATTTAGTGGGTCACCTCAGCCACCCGAGAGGTACTTTGGTTTCCTCACAGATAGTGACAGTGAGGTTTGCATCATGGTATGATGACCGAAGCTTTCTATTACTGCTGCTTTGACTATGAGACCTGGCAGGTGGATGACTATGACGTCATTCTAAATAGACTTTTAGAAGTGCACGTTTATATGACTCTGCCAGATAGTTGTTGTAGTCAGTGGAAGCTGCGAAAGCGTGATGGGCAAGGTGCTTATGTCTATTTATAGACTACAACAGGTATAGAGAAGATGGATCATTTGTTTTAATGTGACAGTTATAGTGTTTGACTTCATCAAAACAACAGATGAACCTGATCAGAATGTAGTAGGGATTACTGTCCAGGGATTTGGATGGCATACTCCGGATAGGAAGTGAGGTTCCTATACTATAATCGGTTAAACTGTAGTCGTCACAGATGTTTCTCCAAACAGGACATAGATGATGTTGCCTTTGCACTAACTACAGTAAGCAGATATTAATCCAATTCTGTAGAAATAAAGGGAAGCAGTTATGAACATAAGAGAATGTTCTTGGTATATAGTACCAGTTATAGCTTCCAATGTGACCTGGATGACATAGTGACTTTTAGAGTTATAAGTTTACCCTCTGAGGGGCGGTATATTAGACAGAGATCCAAGCAGATGCTAAGATAGGCATGGTGCAAGATACTGATTAAATTCAGTGGATGATACAGTCTAAGAAGTTTGTTGGATTTGGTGTTCATGTTATGAATTTGGACCCATCAGATATCCAGACAAGTTCTAAGACAGATGTTCGTTCTCTGCGAAGTTGAGATATAAAGAGATAAAAATAGAAACACCGGAGCGGATCCACTCACTGAGGCTATTTCTCGAACACAATTGTTTCTTCAAACTCATTTTTGTGAAACTGATTAACAGAGAAGTTGGGTATTCGGTAGCACACAGGCTGTGATACGCGATACCACAATAATCAGCCTTAAGTGGGAGATTATTACATATAGTGCCCTCAAGGCAATTATTGTAATCGCGGGTAGGCGATTATGATGATTGAGGGTGGACCCATATAGATAGAACAGTCTCACTCGAGATGATAGTTTGCTATCTGGTTTGACTTTATCATCATGTACATGGCTTGTGTGGTATTGCATATCACTATTATATGTTAATAGAGCCCATAGGATTTATGCTTAACTACCAGGGTTATTGTGGCGATCATACTTGTGAGAACTGGGTAGTCTATAAGCACATTCTTAAATGTCCCTAGTCATGGGAATATCAAGACTGGGAATTGATATTATAAAGTAAACTAGTGTATACGTTTCTTGACCTCGACGAGGGGCAAAGGCCGGTCTGAGCCATTGGTGTTAGTCAGTGACTGAGATTGTATAATGGTGCTCATTGGTTTATGAGTTACACTGGACGGACTCGCCGAGATCATTTTAGATGGTATTATACTTATTGTCAGGTAGTAGCTCTCAGTGGCATTAGTACAGGTTAGTCTGTCGACCCAATATCGTCATTTGTCTTGTGTGAGTTCCCACTGTACTTTGATTACTATCCTACCACGGCTCAAATGAGTCATGTAAACAATTTTTAGTTGGGTACAGTCCCGAGCCATATGGAGGTAGTGAGCGGATTGCGGGGATTCGTCTCTCCCAGTATTTGGGGTTGATGTCGCGTTGTGCCCGGTTGGCCATCACCATAAGACCTAGTCAGGTAGCTGATATTTACTGATTTGGATCTGTAGTTTCTCGGATGGTGATGGGCTTGATATCGGTATGACTTATTGCGTTATTTGGAGTCTGACGTTTACGACCCTCATAGACCCGATATGTGACAGTCTAAGATGAACAGACCGCACTATAGGTATATGTCGCTGATAAGCTCAGTAGGGTTTTGGACTAGCTTGCTTGTCAATCTCCTTTTCGACAATACCTGAGTAGCCGTTACGTACAGCTAGTGCCGCTGACGTGCTTTTGATGAAACCCACTGCCAGCGTTTTGTCGAGTCTTTAGAGTCCCACATAGAGGGTTTCCAGTTTTTGCGAAATGTTGTAGTTGCGGTATATTTGTACGCGCCAAGGTTCAATTAAAACTACTGCATTTTATATACTGACGGTAATCGGACGGTTGTAATACTAGCCGGTCTTTTTAGAAAGACGGACATTAAATCGGGTGTCGATTTAATATTTAATACATATATACATTGTATATGTATTTACTAGTATTATATCATTATTAATTAATCTCTCTTTTATGTAATTTAAATACCTTGGATAACAACTACAAATATATGTATTTAGTATGTTGTGTGTGTGTGTGTGTATGTGTGTGTGTATTTGTTTATTCTTTTTCTTTTGCTTTCTTTAGCTTATGTTATTCCAAGGGAATAACATAACCATTTCCTCACTTTTTAGGGTGACATGTGGAGGGGAGTGAAGAGGGTGGACACTTGGTAGCTTGATTAAATCTTATGGTTAGGATTTTGCAGAGAATGAGATTAGTAACCATTTTCTTTTAGAAGTGAAGGGTGAACTAATTGCTTTCTCTTCTTCTTCCTCTCTTGAGCCATGAAGCTCTCATCTCCCTCCTCCTCTTTTATGAGAAAACAAATTAGAAAAAAGAAAAAGAAAAATGAGAGAAAATTATACTGAAGAAGAAAGTACAACTCCTAACTAATTAGTTTAGCAATCTAACTACTTAGGTTATCTCTATTTGAGATTGGAGCTAGAGTCCTTGAGCCTTCAAGGTGGATCATCTTCGATGGAGGAGGTGGGCTTGCAAGAATATTCCATGGACCTTCAAGGAGCCTACAATCGAGTCCAACCTAATTGGAGCATATGAAGATGAAAGGTTGTATGGTTCTAATCTTGTAAGAAACTTTTGGGTTATGTTTGCATGTTTAATTCTTTAGCAAGTATCCTAGTTTATGTAGAATTGAGTTTACTAGAAAATTTTAAAACCTAGTTTTACATGTTCTAAAATCCGAGTAGTGAGCTCAAGGTCTCCTAACAGATCTCACGTCAATCAACTATCTCTCGGATCAGGTGATATCGCCTCAGGATGTGTCTGGAACGCTGATAGGACATAGGTTCCTTGGCTAACGCTATAGCCTTATTATTATCACAAAACAAGGGCATTAGATCAACAATGGTTGGAACCACTCCAAGCTCTGAGATGAACTTTTGCATCCAGACTGCTTTCTTGGCAGCATCATTCGTAGCAATGTACTCAGCTTCCATCTTTGAGTCTGCAATTGTATCATGTTTGGAACTATTTCAACAGACCGCCCCTCCATTGAGGGTAAATACAAAACCCGAGATAGACTTGCTGTCATCCTTATCACTCTAGAAGCTGGAATCGGTAAAGGTCTCCATTTCAAGATCCCCATTACCACACACCAAGAACATTTCTTTAGTCCTTCATAAGTACTTAAGAATGTTCTTCACAGCTGTCCATTGTTTCTCTCCTAGATTGGATTGATACCTGCTTATTACACATAGTGCGTAAGCTACATCTGGACGAGTAAATAACATCGCATATATGATAGACTTTACAGCAGAAGTGTAGGGTATAGCATTCATGCGAGCCATCTCTTCATCAGAATTTGAGCGCTCGTCTTTGGAGAAGGTGATTCCGTGACAAGCAGCTAAATTATCTCGCTTTGAATCTTCCATACTAAATCTCTTTAGTATGGTGTCTATGTATCTGGATAGGGACAATCCCAACATTCTCTTAGATCTATCTTTATAGATCTTAATGCCCAGAATGTACGAGGTATCACCTAGGTCCTTCATGGAGAACCTTTTTGATAGAAATAGTTTTACCGATTGTAGCATAGGAATGTCATTCCTATCAAGAGAATGTCATCTACGTATAATACGAGGAATGTGACCGTACTCCCTACAATTTTCTTATAAATGCAAGGTTCATCTACATTTTTGATAAAATCAAACTCTTTGATCTTATCATCAAAGCAGATATTCCAACTTCGTGATGCTTGCTTTAATTCATAAATGGATTTAAGTAACTTGCATACCATTTCGCTGCTCTAACTGTCAAAGAAGCCCTCTGGCTGATCCATAAAAATGCATTCTTCTAAATCACCATTTAGAAATGCAGTTTTAACGTCCATCTGTCAGATGTCATAGTCGTCGTAAGCAGCAATAGCAATTAGGATCCAAATGGATTTAAGAATAGCCACTGGAGAAAAGGTCTCATCATAATCTAATCCCGGTCTTTTATGAAAACCTTTTTCTATAAGTCTAGCTTTATAGGTCTCCACATGTCCATCCACACCAATCTTCTTCTTAAAGATCCATTTGCACCCTACGGGTTTTACTCCAGGAGGTGAAACTTCCAAAGTCCATACTTTATTGATGTGCATGTATTCCATTTCGAATCGCATAACATTCAGCCACTTCACCGAGTCACTACTCGTGATAGCTTGGTGAAAACTAGTAGGGTTATCATCTTCCATGATGCAATCTTATCTATCACTATCAATAAGAAAAGCGTAGTGTCTCTCTAGTGGGTGAGAAGACCTACTAGATCTACGGAGTGGCTGAGGCTCGTCGGGTTCTATCGAAGTTTCAGGTTCAACCAAATCGTCAATAGTAGTTTGTGGCCCTGGATTTTCTTCCAGTTCTACTGTATTGCTAATAGTATCATTTGTGAAAAACTCATTTTCTAAAAATGTGGTATACTGAGAAACAAACACTCTTTGTTCCTCCTTATGGTAGAATATATATTCATATGAATGTTTAGGATATCCCACAAACTTGCACAAAACCGATCGTGTCTCGAGTTTTTTTGGAGTCTGCTTTTTAACGAAATCAGGACAACCCCATATCCTAACTCGTTTAAGAGATTGTCTCTTCCCACAGCATATCTCATATGGAGTGGCAGACACGGATTTGGTCGGAACCCTATTTAATAGATATATTGTTGTCTCTAATGCATAATCCCAGAAAGAAAGTGGTAACTCAGCATCACTCATCATAGAGCATACCATATCTAATAAGGTACGATTCCTCTGCTCCGACACACCGTTGTGCTGTGGTGTGTACGGAGGAATGAGTTGAGAGAGAATCCCATTCTCTTTTAGGAAATTAAGGAACTCTGTATTTAAGTACTCTCTACCTCGATCTAATCGAAGTTTCTTGATACTCAATCCAGTCTGTTTTTCTACTTGAATTTTTCGAAAGCTTCTGACTTATGTTTCAGCAAGAATACATGCCCGAAGCTCGAGAAATTATCAGTAAAAGTTATGAAGTATGAATAACCATTTCTTACATGCGTAGACATTGGTCCATATACATCACTATGTATGAGGCCGAAGAGTTCAGTAGCACTCTTTCTATGTCCAGTAAACGGAGTTTTGGTCATTTTACCCTTGATACAAGACTGACAAGTCACATAAGATTTATATTCAAATAGATTTAAATATCCATCTTTATGTAGCTTGGTTAGTCTTATTTCGTTAATATGACCAAGTCTACAATGCCATAAGAATGATTCATTTATATCTTAAATCTTTCTTTTGTTCATGTGTTGGATGTTGAAAACTATGTGTTGATTCAGGACGTAGATTCCGTTATTTAATATACCATACCCAACCAACTGTTGATTTAGGTTAATGTTCATAACATCACTTTGCAACACAAAATGATATCCTTCATTGTCTAACAAAAATACAGATATTATATTACATAATATAGTTGGTACAAAATAACAGGGATTCAAAATCAATATACACCCTGAAGGCAACCCTAGGTGATACTCTCCCACTAATGCAGCATCAGCATTTGAACCATTCCCAATGCGGAAAGTATGATCATCCTTTTTCAAAACCTTGTTATTTCGTAACCCCTGCACACAATTACAGATGTGAAAACCTGAACGAGTATCTAATACCCATGATACAGAGTTTATTGAAAAACGGTTTTCAGTGACAAACACACCTGAAGTGGAAGCATAATCAAGCTTCTTCTTCTTGAAATCGGCGAGGTACTCAGTGAAATTCCTTTTCCAATGCCTTGCCTTGTGACAATAGAAACATTCACCCTTTCCTGATCCCGCAGCCCCAGGTTTGTCTTTTCCTTTCGCCTTTTTAACTCTATCTCTCGGCTTGGTGGGTTTCTTCTTCTTCCTTCCCTTAGATTTTGCTTTTGGGATGGAGGAAGAATATTTCCCAATAAGTAGAGTGGGAGTTTTCTCCTTCTTAAGCGTTCTCTCCGCACTCTCAACATATTAAGGAGTTCGGGAAGTGACCTTTCTGAGTTATGTATATTGAAGTCCACTACAAATTGAGCATAGGCGGAGGGAGGGGGAGACTGTAGAAAGATATCAATATATTATTCATTATCTATAGTCCATCATAGGTCATCAAGCTCTTTAATAAGGCTTATCATCTGTAGGACATGATCTCCTACAAATGTACCAACAGCCATCCTCATTTGAAACAATTTTCGTGAGATCTCGTAACGAAGAGCACGAGATTGCTCCCCATACTGCTCCTTTGTATAGAAAAAGATGGATTGCACATCCAACTTTTCGTGTTGCTTCTGATGCACTTTGTCCATCGAAGCCAACGCAAGGCACTCTGCTATGGCGCAGTCGATATCCCATGTTTTGCGGATCTATTTATCCGCAATAGGGAAATCATAGCCTGGGATGGAGGGGGATTTGGTATTGAGGACGTATGCCACTATTAGTTATACGTATTCCCTAGAGGCCAATACTGTACATACGATGTATATTGTAGTGGATGCTTGGATATATATAGGGCGGACTTTCTTGCTCGACATGATAGTACGCTATCTGGTTGCTCTTTATCTTAACATGTACTCTGATTGTCTCTATGTTACATGTTGATAAAGCCCTTAGGATGAGTACTTGACTACCAGGACTATGATGCGGATCATACTAATGAGGACAGTGTAGTCTCCAAGTACATCCTTCAAATGTTCATAGTCGTGGGAGTACCGAGACAGGGCATTGATACTCCAGAGTAGACTAGCGTATGTGCTTCTTGACCCATATGATGGGCGATGGATGATCCCATATCCATTGGTGTTTGACATCAGAGAAGGTATACGGGTGCTCAGTGGAGACTGGGTACACTGGACAGACTCGGCGAGAACTCCCAGATGGTATTATACCTCACGCCAGATGGCAGTTCTCTGGTGACACTGGTACAGGTTAGTCTGTAGACCCGAGATCGTCATAGAGTCTTGTGTGATTCCCACTGTGCTTTGATTTCCATCATACCATGTCCAAGAGAGCGTGTAAAAAGGTGGCTTTTGGGTACAGTCCCGAATCACATGGAGGCAATGAGCGATAGGAGGGGATTCATCTCTCCCGGTATAAGGAGTTGATGTTGCGCTGTGTTCGATTGGCTATAACTGGAAATCCCTGGCCAGGGTTGCTGAGATTTACTGGTAAGTGTTATCAGTAGTTTCTCGAACTATTATGGACCTCATATCGACACGACTTATCAAGCTACTGGGGTCTGACGTTTACCACCCCTAGGCGAGATATGCGACATATCAGACGAAGACACCGGACTGTACGGGAGTGTTACTGATTGGATTCGCAGGAGAATGTACAGGCTTGCTTGTTGATCTTCTGATCGCTCAATACCTGGGTGGCTGTTACGTTTAGCTGACCGCTTGCAGCTTGGGGGTGTTTGATATGTGTTAGCGCGCCCGATTAGGGATTAGATTAATGATTGTTTTGGTAAAGTCTAGATATGAACGGAGTTCCGTGTCGAGATAAAGGTTAAGAGTGGCATTCCTTTTCCCTCCAGAAACCTTAATCTATATGCAACACCGTCGTTCTAGTTTTAAATCTATTAAAGGATAAAAGGAGTAATTTTTAATTAATCATCCATAACTACTAAATCCTAATGAACCCTACAAGCCCCTTCTTATATTAACTACATCCAAAAATAATCTAGATCTATATTTTGCATTAGTGCTTAACGTAGATCTAGAAACCATTCTACAATATTCTTTATTCCCCCCTCTCTCTCAACACATCTAAAGTAAAAATAAAAGATTCAACGTTTCCCAGAGGACGACCCGTACTCACCTCGGTCTAGCTACACGCGACACCGTTCTGATTGCGGTTAATTACTACAAACACACTCTTTCGAATCAATCAAATGGCGCCGTTGCCGGGGACTGTGTCAAAAATATTTCTAAACCGCAATCAAGAACGGCGTCGCTTGGTAGCTAGCCCGAGGTGAGTACGGGTCGTCCTCTGGGAAACGTTGAATATTTTATTTTTACTTTAGATGTGTTGAGAGAGGGGGGGAATAAAGAATATTGTAGAATGGTTTCTAGATCTACGTTAAGCACTAATGCAAAATATAGATCTAGATTATTTATGGATGTAGTTAATATAAGAAGGGGCTTGTAGGGTTCATTAGGATTTAGTAGTTATGGATGATTAATTAAAAATTACTCTTTTTATCTTTTAATAGATTTAAAACTGTTGGAGATAGTGCCCTCAGAGTCAATTATTGGATCACAGGCACGTGATTGCAATGATTGAGGGAGGACCTATACCGGTAGGACAGTCTTACTCAAGATGATAGTATGCTATCCGGTTTATTTTTATCATCATGTACTGCTTTAGGTGACCTTACGAGTCGCTATTACACGTTGATAGAGCCCTAGGATTCTTGCTTGACTACCAACAATATGAGAGCGATCATATACGTGGGAGCTGGGGTCTATAAGCACATCCTTAAAAGGTCCCTAGTCGTGGGAGTTTCGAGACAGGGCATCGATACTCCAGAGTAGACTAGTGTATATAGTCGAGACCCCGACGAGGGGCAGTGGCCGGTCTCACAAGCCACTGGTGTCAGTTGGTTCACCTAAGATGTATACAGGTGCTCATTGGGTTATGAGTACACCGGACAAGACTCGCCGGGAACCTGCTAGTTGGTATTATACCTGACATCAGATAGCAGTTCCCTGGTGACATATGTACAGGTTAGTTCATCGACCTGAGATCGTCATTTGTCTCGTGTGAGTTCCCACTGTGCTTTGATTACTACCCTACCACGCTCAAAGGAGACGTGCAAACAGGTTTTAGTTGGGTACAGTCCCGAGCCACATGGAGGCAGTGAGCGGATCTGCAGGGGTTCGTCTCTCCCAGTATTGGGGGTGAGGTCGCGCTGTGTCTAGGAGAGCCAGTACATGAAAAGTCCTTGGCCAAGGCAGGAGATTTACTGGTAGGTATTCCAGTAGTATCTCAGGGTGTTCTGGTCTGCACTCCGACACGACTTGTACCGCTTTTGGGGGTCTGACTTTTACCAACCCCCTAGGACCGCCATGCGATACTCATAGACGAACGGACCGGACTGTACGGATATTATCACTGACAGGCTCAGTAGGGTGTCAGGATGAGTTCGCTCATCGACGTCCCTTTTGGTCAATAGCTGGTAGCCCGTCACGTATGGCTAATAGCTCTGACGTGCTAGTGGTTAAATCCACAGCCATAGTATTGACGAGTCTTTAGAGTCCACCACACACAGTTACTCAAGTTTCGGACGAAACGCTGTAGAGGCCGTATGGAGATATGGCAGGGTTCGATCAGATACGTGCGGTATTGCACGGATCGTGATCGGACGGATTTTACTAGCGGGCTTTGGTTTAAGCCAGATCCTAGTATTAGACAGTGTAGATTTTGTCTCTTTGCATTTGTGTTCAGTAGGAATACAAATGCGGGCATGTATATGCAGTCGCGGGGTTTTCCTGTAATTTATTACGGGATCAGTTTTCTGAAGTTGCCAGTTTGCATTCCGTTCCGGCCGGTTTTCCTTTGTTCCTTCGCTGCCGGACTTTCTGGTGGAGGGGGTTATTTGCAAGTTTGCAAATAACTTATTGTGGAGGGAGTTTCTTGCATATAAGAGCTTCATGATAGTTCCTTCATGATGAGATTCTTTTTTTGTCTCATCCTTTGCATTTATTGTGATGGGTTATGAAAGGAGTTGATTATGAAATTGGTGTGACCTTTTTATTCTATAATTCATTTCATTTTCTCCTTTTGGATTGGTTTTTTCTTTTTCTCTCCACCATGGAGAAAAAGGGCCGGCCACTTTTGGAGTGAGGAGGAGAGAGAGTTCATTCTTCTTATGAGGGGAAATTATCATCTCATTCTTGATACACCAAAGTTCATCTCATTTGTTCATTATCTTCCTCCATCACCAAGGCAATTTCAAACCCCAAATGAGACATGTTTTCTACACTAGCCTACAGCAATTCTTGGGCACGTCGGCTCGCCAACTTCGTGCCTGAGTTGCCTCGGTCCAGAGGTGGGAGCCCGTAAAAGAACCCGACGATGTGGTGCCCGTTTCGACGAGGAGGCGACGACCGGAGATTCCGCGAGGAGATCGGAGTGGAGACGAAGACCGAAGGACACGGATCGCTTGGTATATCTCTCTACCCATCTTTTAGTTTGCTAGTAGTTAGGTTAATGGCCCGATCCGGGATTTTTGTGCGCGGTGGTGCCGGTTTCTAGTTGTTAGAAAATTTTCGTTTCCGCATTCCGGCGTCGGATAGACGGCCGGGGCGCCGCCGTGCACTTACACTGGTATCAGAGACACGCCATTAACCTAGTCTAGCTTGCTCTAATGTGTTTACAAATTCGATCGAACGGATTTTCAAAAACCGTATTTCCATGTCGTACTTTCTGTCGAATTTTTCTGTGCTCTAAAAATTATTTGGTATATTGGAAAATTATGTGCAGGGTTTTTTATGAATTCTGGGAAAATTTGGAACGCTGATGTTACTGTAGCGCGGCGGTTTAGTGGCCAAAACCACGTTTTGGCCGCGGAACAGTCGCCGTTTTGTGGCCAAACCGTACCAAATTTTCACAGTAGGCTTCTGACATGGAAATAGGGTTTCTGGTATATTCTTTTTGGGCCCAGATGTTTTTGAGTGCTGCAGTTGTGCTTAGGGCCTACTTCGGAAAATTCAGTCGATCGAAAATTTTAAACATGTTAGTTCACAGTATTTACATTATATCTGCGACCGTGAATGTCACTCGATCGATAAATCCAGTCTATCTGCTATAGTCCTTTTAGACGGATTTGCGAACGTGCCATTCACGTTGATGTTCTGTGTTGTGCTGTGATGTTGCGGATTGGTCGTGGGGGATAGCCTGGATGCAATGTTAGTACAGTTTGGTTTATTATGTACATTTGATATTGCGGGACGAGTGTCCGACATGTGAACTGTCGTCACTGCCTGTTTGTATATTATTCTTTTGGGGCACGACCGGGTCGAGGTCGATGTACCCGTTGTATGTATATTTTACTTTCTGTACTAGGATTACCCTAAGGAGGGGTGCACGGATAGCCGGGTTCTAGAGGGCAACGAGCCCGCATCTCATGGCGTTGAGACGGAGGGGGCTTCACTCTAGAATTGGCGGGCTATTCGCCGCACTCATAGGGGGTACAGGTTGACCTAGGAGGGGTGCCCAAGTTACCGGATTCCGTGAAGTGTTGGGTGGTCCATTCACGTTGCTGAAGGAGGCTGCCTCGCTTCAGGTTTTGGCAGGTAACTTGCCGCGCCCGTAGGGGTCTAGGATTTCATTGCACAGGCTATCCACACGACCAGGGGAATGTCGGGTTTCAGTAGCGGCTCTGTGAAACCCGGGGATCCCAGATATCTGTATTGTTCTGTGTTGCTTATTACATTTCTGTGATGTTGCATTTTATCACGCCTTGAGTGAATATTATATATTGATATATATACTAGTAGATGTTGTATATGTTTTGCATCCGCACTAGTCTAATCCCCGCTCTGTCGTTAGTTAAGTAACCTAACGGGTGATGACGGGACCCAGTGGCGAATGCGGATGGCATATACGTACATCATTATTTTTGTTCTTTTGTGGTGTGATCAATTGATGGGACTGCGTTGATTCGGATCAATGTAAGCTAAACAAACCTATTCTGATGTTGTTGGAACATTTTTCAAAAAAAAGCTGTTATTGCAAGAGCGTTCTTTTTTGTTTTGCACAGTGGTATTCGGTTATGAATATCCAGCTCCTCAGTCGACGAGTCAAGGGCCGAGATCCCTTCACCGGGAGTGACCCCTTGGACAGAAGTTTGCGTCAGGGCAATAACTTCACTATAGCCGATTACTTTTGCTTTGCATCGTGGTATTCAGTTGGAATATCCTGCACCTCATTCTACGGGGAAAGAGCCGAGATCCCTTCACCGGGAGTGACCTCTTTAGCAAAGGTTTTCGTTACTATATTTTTCTAAAAAGCTATCCGGTTCCTTCAACAATATCAAGTTCATTACGTTAAAGGTTTTCGCCAGAAACCATTCGTAGCCCTCCGTCGTTTCATATGGATAGTCAATAAGTATTCAAGCTGTGTATGTTGGCCAAAGTCAAGGCACAGTGATTGGTAGCTATTGGGTATTCATATGCAGCATAGATAGATGCGTTGGTTTGGGACAGTCTACTACAATTTTGGCCAAAGTCAAGGGTATGTACGGGTGGGTTCAAATTTACCTGGAGAATGACGGATAGAACTTGACATGTGACTTATGATATGTTGGCCAAAATCAAGGTCATAAGAGCATGGGGTAAAAATCCACATCGGGAGTTTCTAAAGAAACTGAAACTTGCCAGATATGCGCATACCTTCTGGAGTGTGATAACGTGAGCGGATTCCGTCACGTTATCATGCGATGATAGTTGGATCCCGATTCCCACTGATGAGTTGGTTTACTCCTCGGGTGATCCCAGCTAATTCTTCTTTCAGGTTTGGAGAAGAATTTGACGTTACAGTGGGAGGTTTCCTGATTAGATAAATTGGTAACCATTCTGATCTAGGTTAGAGTGCACGCTGAGTGTTTCTTTTCTCTCTCTCTTTGGCAGCGACCATTGACCCGACCCTAGACTATGACTCAGTGACCAAGTTGACCGAACCTTCTTAAACACTGGCTTTTAGATTGTCAGAGTTGCAAACCTCATTGCCACTCCTACTTTTACCCTTTTCTCCAGGACACCCCATATTACTACGAACGTCCACTTCCATTGGACAAAACCATCGTATGGTTATATACGAACTCGAAGGAATTCAAAGATGGTTTCCGGTTCTAGAGAAAATGAATAGGACTATTCAGTTGTCTTTTCCTTTTACCTTCTCTCAGGCTGCGAGTACTCCTTGGTTTAGGAGATAGTACACCTATTACGCAAATTGGATAGTCTTCTTCCAAACCTTAGGCTGGTGCCAAACGGTAAGGAATGAAGAAAACCAATTAGCCTAAACGGTGTACAGAAGGTATTAAGTAAAGACATAGAAAGGGATTAGTAAGAGGGCAAAGTTAATTGCGACTGCTATTCATGAGCAAACCAAGTATTTCTTCACCGATCCTAAATCACCTTTGTATTTCTCCAGGACACTCCGTATCACTACGAAGATCCACAGTTGATTTGGATACTCCATCGTATGGTTATATACGAACTCGAAAGGAACTTGTTCCAGTTCGGGGATGGATTCTGGTGCAGGAGAAATAGGAATAAGGTTTTATTCGGTTGTCTTTTATCTTCACCTTCTCTCGCATTGCGAGTGCTCCTAGGATTAGGACAGTACACCCATTATGCTTATTGGATAGTCTTCTTCCAAACCATAGGCTGGTGCCGAACGGTAGAGAAGGAAGAAAACCATTTAGCCAAAGAGGGTGTATAGAAGGTAATGACTAAAGACATATAAAGAGATTTGGAGAGGTGGCAAAGAAATATACGGTTACAGTTGTGAATCTGGATAATGGAAGAGGCATTACTAGGAATACCCGGATACCCCTACGAAACATTTCAATGTTTCAGTTTCACTGTGTACTGTTAAAAGAAAACTGATTTCCCAATTAGACACTTACTCCAGGGTATGTATTTACCAGGTTTGATTCTCACATCTGTATGGTTTTACAGATGATGAGTGGGAGTAAGTTATTGGGAATTAGGTGATCATCCTCATTATATCGGGATTCGTTGAAATTGGTGATATTTGAGAAAGTCACCTGGGTTGTTTGCCGGACGGCAAATATTTGGTTTTGAATATCCGTTGTTATGCACCAATTTCAAATTGATATATCTGTACGTCTATTTTTATAGAGTGAGATATACCTTTTTGAAATTATGTCTATGACATTTACCTATATCAGTGGATGGTTAGGTAAGGAGCATTAAACAGCGGTGTAATTCTTCATAACCATAGTACAGTTTTCAACCTACGACACACAGTGAAGGAGTCACTAGACTCAGGGGACTTATACAGAGTATTGTATATTGTCCAGTGTCCATTAGGACAGAGGGGTTGGTCCTCGTACTGTATTCAGTTTACTTATGACTTCTCTAGTTCTTAGACAAGTGTTTCGTAGAAACACAGGGTCCAAGTTTTGAGAAGTTATAGGTATATGAGTAAAGTAGAGAACCAGGTATTGCAAGTATCGGGATTCTTCAAGGTGCTCGAAGATGTAGATACTTGTGCATGGTATTCAGTTGATAGTAATGATTAAGAGAACTTGCTTCTCTTTCAGGTTACTCATAATTGGAAGCACTCCTAAGTTGAGTAACGCTGATCGGCCTCCTTCCATTTAGTTGACATGCACTGGAGACAGCTGCATGATTTGATTCTGGTTCAATTAAATCAGTGCCTCTGTTTCTATATTGGATATAGAACAGTTCATATCTTAACGATGTTAAGGTACGGGGAGTTGTCCGGCTTATGCTTAAAACCAGACTCTGGATAACTCAAGGCACGTTTCTGTAATGGCTGTTTGTGGGTTGACCCGGGCTATGACAAGGGTTGATTTTCTACCATCTGGAAGATCAATAGTGATATTGTTCTTGACTAGCCACAGTTTTAATGAAAATGGATTTTTTCAGAAAACAGTAGTGGGAGTATGGTAGAACTGGAAGTGATTCCAGAACCGCAAACGATTACTGAAGATTTGATAAGAACCTAAAGATTCAATCTAGTTTGACATTCCATTGGCCACTCCGCAGATATGGTGGGTAACCTCAGGCACTCGAGAGGTACTTCGGTATGCTCAAGGACGGTGACAGGGAGGTTCTTGTTTACCCAGACTTGCCATTGCTGTTGTTCCAGACTGTGAGACCCGGCAGGAGGATGAGTATAGAGTCGTTCTAAACTAGCTTTAGAAGTGTACGTCTATATAACTCTGCCAGAGGGTTGTCATGGTCAGTGGGAGCAGCGGAAGCATGGTGGACAAGTGGCTTATGTCTATTTATAGACTATAGCCGATATAGCGGAGATAGATCATCTATTTCTGATGTGACAGTCATATGTTTGACTTCATTAGAATAGGGGATGGATCTGTTAAGAAGGTAGTAAGGTGTGATGTCCTGGTATTTGGATGACATACACAGAGTAGGAAGTGATATTCCTATACTACGATCGGTTATACTTTTGTTTTCACACAGTGGTTTCTCCACATAGGGCTTGGATATAATATTAGACATTCTGGTTGCTAGATCTATGGTTTTAGATCTAGATTTGGGTAGTTTCCCAATCTGTGTACTTAGACAGCATTCTATGAGTATTTAGAATGGACGACTCCTGGCACGGTAGTATACCTGCAGGTGATGGAGTTACCCTCTCTAAAGGTGTCTTACAGACTAAAGGGGAGAGGGATGTGCATGATTAGCAGATCACTTGCTTAGGCAATTGAGTCAATCATGAGATGTCAAGTACCGCACCAGATGTTGTTTTTGTAGTAGGTGCAATAAGTTGATATTAATCCAATTCTGGAGAAACGATCGGAAGCAGTTTTAGAACATAAGTGGATGTTCTAGGGATATGATAACAGCATTCTCCTTCGGGAGACAGTTATCATTCCAGGCTTCCAAGGTGACCTGGATGACAGAGAGGTTGTCAGAGTTATAGTTTTCCCTCTAACGAGGGGCAGTATTTTGGACAGATGGTCCAGGTGGATACTGAGGGAAGGCATGGCACAGGTTACTGATTAAGTTCAGTTGACGATACAGTCTAAGAAGTCTGGATTTGGAGTTCACTTATGAGCTAGGTCCCATCAGATATCCAGACACATTCTAAGACAGGTATTGCTCATTTCGGGAGATGGCTTTCTCCGCGAACTTGAGATAAAGAGAGACATAGAAAGAAACATCAGAGTGGATCCACTCACTGAGGCTATTCCTCGAACGCAATAGTTTCGCAAACGAGCTTTGTGAGACTGACTAGTAGAGGAGTTGGGTGTTCGGTATCACACGGGCTGTGAGTATGCGACATCGCAATAATTAGCCTTGAGTGCAAGTGGGAGATTGTTGGAGATAGTGCCCTCAGAGTCAATTATTGGATCACAGGCACGTGATTGCAATGATTGAGGGAGGACCTATACCGGCAGGACAGTCTTACTCAAGATGATAGTATGCTATCTGGTTTATCTTTATCATCGTGTACTGCTTTAGGTGACCTTACGAGTCGCTATTACACGTTGATAGAGCCCCTAGGATTCTTGCTTGACTACCAGCAGTATGAGGGCGATCATATACGTGGGAGCTGGGGTCTTTAAGCACATCCTTAAAAGGTCCCTAGTCGTGGGAGTTTCGAGACAGGGCATCGATACTCCAGAGTAGACTAGTGTATACAGTCGAGACCCCGACGAGGGGCAGTGGCCGGTCTCACAAGCCACTGGTGTCAGTTGGTTCACCTAAGATGTATACAGGTGCTCATTGGGTTATGAGTACACCGGACAGGACTCGCCGGGAACCTGCTAGTTGGTATTATACCTGACGTCAGATAGCAGTTCCCTGGTGACATATGTACAGGTTAGTTCATCGACCTGAGATCGTCATTTGTCTCGTGTGAGTTCCCACTGTGCTTTGATTACACCCTACCACGCTCAAAGGAGACGTGCAAACAGGTTTTAGTTGGGTACAGTCCCGAGCCACATGGAGGCAGTGAGCGGATCTGCAGGGGTTCGTCTCTCCCGGTATTGGGGGTGAGGTCGCACTGTGTCTAGGAGAGCCAGTACATGAAAAGTCCTTGGCCAAGGCAGGAGATTTACTGGTAGGTATTCCAGTAGTATCTCAGGGTGTTCTGGTCTGCACTCCAACACGACTTGTACCGCTTCTGGGGGTCTGACTTTTACCAACCCCTTAGGCCCGCCATGCGATACTCATAGACGAACGGACCGGACTGTACGGATATTGTCACTGACAGGCTCAGTAGGGTGTCAGGATGAGTTCGCTCATCGACGTCCCTTTTGGTCAATAGCTGGTAGCCCGTCACGTATGGCTAATACCTCTGACGTGCTAGTGGTTAAATCCACAGCCATAGTATTGACGAGTCTTTAGAGTCCACCACACACAGTTCTCAAGTTTCGGGCGAAATGCTGTAGAGGCCGTATGGAGATATGGCAGGGTTCGATCAGATACGTGCGGTATTGCACGGATCGTGATCGGACGGATTTTACTAGCGGGCTTTGGTTTAAGCCAGATCCTAGTGTACCTTTTGGGATTGGTTTTATCCAGTATGCATTCGTGTTCCTCGGAATAGTCAACAGTCAACTTAATTAATATAATTGTTAATCACATATCATATTCTCATTAGGGTTGAGCAAAAAGTCAATAGTCAACTGTCAACGGTCAACAACCCTAATGAGAATCCTCTGCCTCTGTCTCTCCGTCAACTGTGCATACACACCCGCATCCGCGTTCCGAGGAACACGAATGCATACTGGATAAAACCAATCCCAAAAGGTACACTAGGATCTGGCTTAAACCAAAGCCCGCTAGTATGAACTGTCCGGACACTGTACGTGCACAAGTGCACGGATGTGACCAAACCCTGTCGCAAAACCATGCGACCTCTACTCTTTTGCCTAAAAGCGAATAGTTTTCTGTATGGGACTCTAAAGACTCGACACTACGCTGGCAGTGGGTTTAACCACAAACCGCAAGCGGCACTAGCTGTGCGTAACGGTCCCCAGGTAGATGCCGACAAGAAGACTGACGAGGCGAAACCCATCTGAACTCCTACTGAGCCTGAATGTGACATTCTCCGTACAGTCCGGTCTGTTCGTCTGATACATCGCATGGCGGGCCTACGGGGCGGTAAACGTCAGTCCCCTAATAGCGGTATAAGTCGTGTCGGAGTGAAGCCCAAAACACCCTGAGATAACACTAGAAGCCTACCAGTATATCTCGTTTGCCCTGGCCAGGGACTACTCGTGTAATGGCTCTCCTAGACACAGCGCGATGTCAACCCCCAATACCGGGAGAGACGAATCCTGTCTAACCGTCACTGCCTCCAAGTGCTTCGGGACTGCACCCAACTACCACCTGTTTGCACGACTCCTTTGAGCCGTGGTAGGGTAGTAATCAAAGTACAGTGGGAACACACTCGAGGCGAAGTGACAGTGTCAAGTCAGTGGACTAAGCTGTACTCATGTCACCTGGGAACTGATAACTGACGATAGGCATAATACCAACTAGTCAGTTTCCGACGAGTCATGTCCAGTGTACTCGTAACCCAACGAGCACCCGCATACTATCTCAAGTACGACGTACCGACGGCTGTGGGACAGACCGTCTCCCACACTGGGATGAGAAGCGCATGCGCTAGTCTACTCTGGAGTATCGATGCCCTGTCTCGATAGTCCTGCGACCAGGGACCTGCATAAGGATGTGCTTATAGATTACCCAGCCCTACTAGTGTGACTGCCATCACAACGCGGGTAATCAAGCAAAGATCCTAAGGGCTCCACTAATGTGTATAGGCGATATACTAAAATAAACACATGTACACATTGAAGTAGAAACAAATCAAGTAGCATACTACTATTTTGAGCAAGATTGTATATACAAGGTGAATATCCCAAGCTTCCATTAAGTAATATACAAACTAGTATGATACAGTAATGGCCTCTAGGGCATATACACTAACAATCTCCCACTTGCACTAAGGCCATGTACTGGCGTATCGAAGACCTATCATCTCGATCAGCCGCTCGAACTGAGTCTGGGGCAAGGCCTTGGTGAATGGATCTGCAGTGTTATCTTCTGAAGCGACTCTCCGAACCTCGATCTCCTGGCGATCCACGATCTCCCTGATCAGGTGATACCGCCTCAAGATGTGTCTGGATCTCTGATGGGACCTGGGTTCCTTCACTAAAGCTATAGCCCCGTTGTTGTCGCAATACAGAGGTATTGGATCAACAATGGACGGAACCACCTGAAGCTCTTTCAAGAACTTCCTCATCCAGACAGCTTCTTTTGCGGCATCAGATGCAGCGATGTATTCCACTTCCATTGTCGAGTCTGCAACGGTTTCCTGTTTGGAACTCTTCCAACACACTGCCCCTCCATTGAGGGTAAAGACAAAACCCGACATGGACTTGGAATCATCCTTGTCACTCTGGAAGCTGGAGTCAGCAAAGGCCTCGATCTGGAGGTCTTTTCCGCCATACACCAAGAACATCTCCTTAGTCCTTCTGAGGTACTTGAGAATGTTCTTTACTGCTATCCAGTGTTTCTCCCCAGGGTTTGACTGATACCGGCTTACCACACTCAGTGCATAAGCTACATCCGGTCTGGTACACAACATCGCATACATTATAGAGCCTACCGCAGAAGCGTAGGGTATAATAGACATGCGATCCCTCTCCAAATCAGTCTTGGGAGACATCTCTTTAGAGAGGGTGATCCCGTGACAAGCCGGTAGGTTACCGCGCTTGGAATCTTCCATACTGAATCTTTTTAGTATGGTGTCGATGTACCTGGACTGTGAAAGTCCTAATATCCTCTTGGATCTATCACGATGGATCCGGATCCCCAGGATGTATGAGGCATCACCCAGGTCTTTCATGGAGAACCTGTGTGACAAGAACCCCTTGACAGATTGTAGCATAGGAATGTCATTTCCTATTAAGAGAATGTCATCCACGTACAAAACGAGGAATACTACAGTTCTCGCTACAAATCTACAATAGATGCATGGTTCATCTGGATTTTTGATAAAGCCAAATTCCCTGACCGTCTCATCAAAACAGATGTTCCAACTCCGCGATGCCTGCTTTAGTCCATAGATGGACTTAAGCAACTTGCACACCTTTCCGCTGCTCCCACTCTGAATGAAACCTTCTGGCTGGTCCATATAGACACACTCCTCTAAATTTCCATTTAGAAAAGCGGTCTTTACGTCCATTTGCCAGATCTCATAATCATGGAAGGCAGCAATGGCAAGAAGGATCCAAATGGATTTCAGCATAGCCACTGGAGAAAAGGTTTCGTCATAGTCCAAGCCAGGTCTTTGACGGAAACCCTTTGCAACAAGTCTAGCTTTATAGGTCTCAACCTGTCCATCTACACCAATCTTCCTTTTGAAGATCCACTTGCATCCTACGGGTTTTACCCCGTCTGGAGCAATGTCTAACGTCCATACTTTGTTTGTGTACATGAACTCCATTTCGGTCCGCATTGTATCCAGCCATTTTACCGAGTCAACGCTCTGAACAGCCTGCTGGAAGCTAGTAGGCTCATCATAATCTATGATGCAATCCTCTCTATCCCCGTCTATGAGAAAACCGTAGTATCTCTCGGGCAGATGAGACTGCCTACTACTCCTGCGGAGCGGCGTAGGAATGTCCTGTTCTTTTGAACCCTCTGGTTCCACTAAGCTTTCAGTAATAGCTCGTGGTTCTGGAATTTCTTCCAGTTCTACTGCGCTCCCACTAATTTCCTTTTCTAAGAACTGGTGTTCTAAAAAGTGGGCATTACGAGAAACAAGGACTTTTTGTTCCTCTGCGTGGTAGAAAAGATACCCCCTGGTGTTCTTTGGGTATCCCACAAACTTGCACAGTACTGAGCGTGCCTCGAGTTTGTCCGCATGCTGCTTTTTGACAAAAGCTGGACATCCCTAGATCTTCAGATATTGAAGATAGGGTTTCTTCCCACTCCATAACTCATAAGGTGTGGTAGGCACAGTCTTAGTGGGAACTCGGTTCAAAAGGTATGCAGCTGATTCTAGCGCATACCCCCAGAATGATCGCGGTAACTCAGCGTTACTCATCATGGACCGTACCATATCCAATAGGGTTCGGTTCCGTCTCTCCGATATACCATTATGTTGTGGAGTGTATGGAGGAGTAAGCTGAGAGAGAATTCCGTTCTCTTTTAAATAGTCCAGGAACTCGGCACTCAAGTATTCACCACCTCGATCCGATCTTAGAATCTTGATACTTTTGCCGGTTTGTTTTTCTACTTCATTCTTATATTCCTGGAATTTTCCAAAGGCTTCGGACTTATGTTTCATTAAGAAGACATAACCGTACCTTGAAAAGTCATCCGTAAAAGTAATGAAGTAAGAAAAACCGCTTCGTGCATGTGTAGACATTGGACCGCACACGTCGCTGTGTACGAGTCCCAAGAGCTCGCTCGCTCTTACTCCGTGTCCAGTGAACGGAGACTTTGTCATCTTTCCTTTGAGACAGGATTGACAAGTGGCATACGATTGATATTCGAACGGATTCAAATATCCTTCTGTATGTAACTTTGTCAACCTTCTCTCATTGATGTGACCCAGTCTACAATGCCATAAGAAAGTCTGATTTATTTTCGGAGACTTTCTTTTGTGTGTATTCTGGACATTGAAAATCTGTGGTTGGTTTAATACGTATATACCATTGCTCAATGTACCTGACCCAATCAGAACTTGATTAAGGTGAATGTTTACAATATTGCTTACAAACGCAAATTCATAACCTTCTTTAGAAACCAAAGATACAGAAATGATATTACAAGTTGCGTTGGGTACAAAAAAGCAATTACGCAAAACCAAAACATGTCCATCTGACATTCCCAGGTGATAGTCCCCCACGGCTTTAGCATCCATGCTAGCTCCGTTCGCAACTCTGAGGGTCATGTCACCTGCTTTCAAAACACTACGGTTTCTCAACGCCTGCAAAGAATTACAGATATGAGATCCTGATCCGGTATCCAATACCCAGGAAGTACAGTTTGTTGAAAGACAGTTTTCAATAACATACACACCTGAAGCTGAAGCTGCAACCTGCTTCAATTCCTGTGTTCTGGCCTTCCAGGCCCTGCAATCATTCTTCCAGTGTCCTTTCTTATGACAATAAAAGCATTCTTCCTTATCCACAAGCTTCCCCGCTTTCTTTGTTGCTTTAGCTTTTCCCTTCGTATCCACTTTACTAATACCGCCTCTTGGTTTGGTGGGGGCTTTCTTCTTCTTTCCCTTGGCTTTCGCCTTGGACCTAGAAGAAGATGATCCTCCTACAAACAAAGTGGATGTTTCCCTACTTTTCTGTAGGGTGCCCTCTGTGCTCCTCAGCATGTTGAGGAGCTCTGAAAGTTCAACTTCTTTTTCTTGTAAGTTGAAGTTCAGTATAAACTGGGCGTAAGTGGAAGGAAGGGACTGGAGAACTAAGTCCGTATAGAGCTCACTCTCCAATGTGGTCCCTAGGTCCGCAAGCTCCTCAATGTAGCCGATCATCTTAAGCACGTGTTCTGCTACTGATGATCCGACGGCCATCCTTGCCGAAAATAACTTTTTCGACGCTTCGTATCTTGCGATACGAGATTGCTCTCCATACAGTTCTTTTGTATGAAGAAATATGGATTCCAAGTCCATATTCTCGTGCCTCCTCTGATGTTCATTGTCCATAGAGGCAAGTACGAGGCACTTGGCCTTTGCGCTATCAATCTCCCAAGTCTTACGGATTTCCTTATCCGCGACGCTGGAAGTGGGACCAGGGACAGGGGGAGCTTTGGTGGTAAGAAGATACCCCAGCTTGTCGTAAGTGATTTCCATCTTGACATTCCTGAGCCAATCTTTGTAGTTTGGCCCTGTCAGTATGTTTTTATCTAGAAGTAACTTAAGTCCAGTCATGTCGAATGGTCGCTGCAATTAGGAGAGAGAGAAGAAACACTCAGCATGATGCTCTTGCAAGTTTAGAGTGGTTTTTAGTTTGTCTAAACAGGATGGCTCCCACTGTTTCTCGAATCCCTCCTCAAACCATAAAGGAAGAATTAGTCGGGATCAATCCCACCGCACAATACTTGCTTAACCGTTCAGCCAGGCCAGTGTCGGTACTTCGAGGGAGGTTTTCCAACGCTTTCGCGAAGTTCCTTAATTAAATAACCTCTTTTCCCTGGGGGCGTAGCCCCGCTAACACCTTTCTAGACACCTACTAGGTTTATAGCATTGATCGTTTAGTGAGAAATTTCCCGAGGAGTAGCATATACTCACAGTAGGATTGGGATCCAAATATCATCGCGTGACGAAACTGAAGGAATCCTACCAGAATCATCACACTCCAAATGGTATGCAACACTAGCAAGTTTCAGTTCTTTTGAAACTCCCGATGTGGATTTTTGCCCCATGCTCTTATGACCTTGGCGTGAGGTCAAAATGTCATAAGTCACATGTCAAGTTCTTCCCATCATTATCCAGGTTAATTTGAATCCACCCGTACCTACCCTTGACGTAGGCCAAAATGGTAGTACAGCTGTCCCAAACCAACGCATTCTATCTATACAACAGATAAATATCCGGCAGCTACCAATCACTATGCCTTGGCGTGAGGTCAAAATACATAGCTTGAATACTATCGAATATTTAACTGAAATGATGGAGGGCTACGAATGGTTTTGGCAAAACCGTGAACATAGTGAACTTGATATAATCGATGGAACGAGATAGCTTTTAAAAGGAGTGGCTCAAGCTCCGCATTTAAAAGTTAGTTTTGAAAAGAACCGAGTGGTTTTCCGAAAGTGTTCCAACGATTTTAACTTGGTTTATTTTCTTGCATTAGTTCTTTTAATGCGTGATATTCTTGCATTAGTTCTTTTAATGCGTCCCATCATTTAATCCTACCATTGCAGAAAACAACCAAAATATGACGTACACTTATGCCATTCGCATTCGCCACGGGGCCCCGTCATTACCCGTTAGGTTACTTAACTAACGACAGAGCGGGGGCTGGGCTAGCGCGGCTGTAAAACATAAGCAACGCCTAAATAATATCATATATAGATATATTGCAATGATAGCCATTTCAGATCACAGATGAACACATTGGATATACTAGGAATCCGCAATTCGTACGAGCCTGTAACGAAAAGCAGATTACACGGTCGCGGTGAATAGCCAATACCCCACCCAAGACCCCTACGGGTGCGGCAAACTACCCGCCAAGTACCCGAAGCGAAGCAACCTCCCTCAACTCCGTGAGTAGGCCACTCGGCACTTCGGCATACCCGGTAGTTTGTGCACCCCCTCCATGGGTCAATCCTAGGAGCAAAAACAGTAAAAAGAAATTATACAATGACGGCTACAACCCCGACCCGGTTGTGCGGCCATACAAATAATTATTACATCAATTTACAAATTTACATGAATTGAAAGAAAAGAAAACTCTCGTCTCACAACCCCCGGCTATTCACCCGCGACAATCCAACATATTCATATACACATTCCAATAACATTACAGATCACTGATTTGTATAACCCCCACTAATCGACATATAGCGATTAGCAGACGTTCAATACAAATATCACATTACAGAAAAACCCGTCGGCTTAAGTCTTTTAGAAGTTCGATCAAAAATACGGATTTACAGGCCCCAAATACAAAATTTTCGTTCTGGAAAATCCGGGCAGAAAATACATATTCCAAAAATCCCAAAACAACCCCAGAAATACACTGCACCAAATTTGGACCTCGGCCGCGGAACCGCGGCGGGAGCGTGCTCCCGCCGCGTTTCCGCGGCGCTTTGAACGGTTCGTGGGACCAAATTTTGTGGTTATTCTAACAAAAGCCTGAGCCGATTTTTAAGATGAAATTTATCAACTTTTGAACAGAATAAAAATCGGCAGAAACTTGAAAATCTCGGGTTCGTTTCGTGACTTTTCTTTGATCGATCTTCTAGCTACTTTGCTAACATGTTAGATAGAGTTTAACTAGGCTCTGATACCACTGTAAGTCCATGCTACCTCTCCCGGTACTTTCGGGCATGCGGAATTTGGTGAAAAACAATTTTCTTAGAGGTGGTAACATGGACTTAAAACCCGGATCTTTGTTAAACATATAACTAACAACCTAACTACGAGTTGCTAACTACTCGGTTAGGGGGTTATACCTTTCTTTTTCTCGAATTCCTTCGTCTTCAAGCTTCGACGGTCGTCCGAATCGGCTTCTCCCCGTCGTCTCCTTGCGCCGAAGATAGATCCACCTGAAAGCTTCAATCTTTGGCTCCTTCTTCGAACTTTGAAGAAACTAGTTCACTCGGTTTGCTAAACCTTGTGAACTAGAGTGAGTAGAGAAGAGTTTGTATGGGATTTTATCTATGGTTCTTGGTTCTCAACTCATGAGACAAGTGAACCATAGAGTCAAGAGAGGGAGAGCAAGAGGAGGAGATTAGAGCTCAAGAACAAGAGAGAGAATGAGCATGAAAGAATGAGAGAAGACTTTTCTCATTTGGCTCTCATAATCCAAAACAATCATAACACCTTATATCAATCAAGTATTATGTGATGGTTTAAGCAACCATAGCCATATCATTTCATGCACTCATTTTGCACAAAAGAGCAAGCAAGCAAAAGTCTTTGCCATGAAATGATAGCTATAGTTATCATGATGATCAACTAGTCAAGCCTAGTCAACCGGTCAACAAAGTCAACAAGTCAACAAAAGTCAACAAGTCAACAAAGTCAATCCCTCAACAACCATGTCACCATAATACTTAATTAATATAATTGTTAATCACATATCATATTCTCATTAGGGTTGAGCAAAAAGTCAATAGTCAACTGTCAACGGTCAACAACCCTAATGAGAATCCTCTGCCTCTGTCTCTCCGTCAACTGTGCATACACACCCGCATCCGCGTTCCGAGGAACACGAATGCATACTGGATAAAACCAATCCCAAAAGGTACACTAGGATCTGGCTTAAACCAAAGCCCGCTAGTGTGAACTGTCCGGACACTGTACGTGCACAAGTACACGGATGTGACCAAACCCTGTCGCAAAACCATGCGACCCGTCGCAAAACCATGCGACCTCTACTCTTTTGCCTAAAGGCGAATAGCTTTCTGTGTGGGACTCTAAAGACTCGACACTACGCTGGCAGTGGGTTTAACCACAGACCGCAAGCGGCACTAGCTGTGCGTAACGGTCCCCAGGTAGATGCCGACAAGAAGACTGACGAGGCGAAACCCATCTGAACTCCTACTGAGCCTGAATGTGACATTCTCCGTACAATCCGGTCTGTTCGTCTGATACATCGCATGGCGGGCCTAGGGGCGGTAAACGTCAGTCCCCTAATAGCGGTACAAGTCGTGTCGGAGTGAAGCCCAAAACACCCTGAGATAACACTGGAAGCCTACCAGTATATCTCGTTTGCCCTGGCCAGGGACTACTCGTGTAATGGCTCTCCTAGACACAGCGCGATGTCAACCCCCAATACCGGGAGAGACGAATCCTGTCTAACCGTCACTGCCTCCAAGTGCTTCGGGACTGCACCCAACTACCACCTGTTTGCACGACTCCTTTGAGCCGTGGTAGGGTAGTAATCAAAGTACAGTGGGAACACACTCGAGGCGAAGTGACAGTGTCAAGTCAGCGGACTAAGCTGTACTCATGTCACCTGGGAACTGATAACTGACGATAGGCATAATACCAACTAGTCAGTTCCCGACGAGTCCTGTCCAGTGTACTCGTAACCCAACGAGCACCCGCATACTATCTCAAGTACGACGTACCGACGGCTGTGGGACAGACCGTCTCCCACACTGGGATGAGAAGCGCATGCGCTAGTCTACTCCGGAGTATCGATGCCCTGTCTCGATAGTCCTGCGACCAGGGACCTGCATAAGGATGTGCTTATAGATTACCCAGCCCCACTAGTGTGACTGCCATCACAACGCTGGTAATCAAGCAAAGATCCTAAGGGCTCCACTAATGTGTATAGGCGATATACTAAAATAAACACATGTACACATTGAAGTAGAAACAAACCAAGTAGCATACTACTATTTTGAGCAAGATTGTATATACAAGGTGAATATCCCAAGCTTCCATTAAGTAATATACAAACTAGTATGATACAATAATGGCCTCTAGGGCATATACACTAACAAAAGCCTCATATGTATCATATATTATAATAAACACCTTTTCTAATATAGAAATAGTAGGAAAAATGTAATAACAAATGTGCAGTTTTATCAACTGAACAAATACCCCCAAACTTATCTTTGATCATCTCGAGCAAACTAGTTTATTCAAGAGAAGGAGAAAAAGAAAGGAGAAAACTAAGCACACTTTCGTAGGCAGACACGATTGCACTGAGCACGTGCAACAAGCCGTTAAATCTCTAGGTGTCCCTAGTAGGAGGAGTGTTGTCTCCTGAGGGTTTTCAGCGGATTACACCCACAAAATCCTATAATAAAAGAGAGATGGTGAAATTTACATATAAAGATAAGAACCGTAAAAGAAATACTTTGAAAATTTAGAGTTTCCAACTACACTAGCTTTTCAGTTGTCATGAGCCCTATCTTAATAGTCATGAAAAGATGTTAGAAATCACATTATCCCTCATTAAAACATCATCTTTATTCTTCATTCCTACCTTTCATCCAAACATCGATCATATAACCCTACGTGTGTGTAATGGACATCCCTACACTCGGAGAATTCAATTCAAGCTATCATACTCTTGTCCATCTACCTCAGTACTTTTTAATTTGATGAATATTTATGGAATTGCTCACACATTTTCATGCGACCGTTAATACTTCTTGAGGTACTAACCGAATGATTACTTATGTGCTTGCTGATTAGGTGATAGTATTTTCCTCGTCTTGCATCACCTAAGGCTTAGCAGTGACTCCCAAACCAGTTGGTCTAAGGCACTAGGTGATGAAGCACCCTCGCTATATTTTTTTATTGCTGCCTTGGCGATAACAAAACCAGTGTTCATTTTCTTCATTTTTTTTATTTCCTTCATTTTTTTTATTTCCTTCATACTTTGGCTTTCAGACAAGAGCATTTCAAGGTATCCTCTACTATCCCCAGTTTTAAGACGTGTGTAAGTGCATATAGTAGAGTATCAACATTCAAATGTTTGGCTTCAGGAATAGAAACTATTTTTCAGACTTATTTTTATCCTCAGATTAGTGACTTCCTTCATCTTACAAACCCTTGGGACAACAGCTCATAACTACTTATTACTAGTTCGTTTAAGAAAACTTCTAATTTTCTTGGTTTTCTTAAACTATTCCTATCTTTTGGATGTAATTTTTCACTTTCTACTCTCTTGTTAAAAAAAAATTTTAATGCCCAGTGTCAAAGATAATTCAGTGAATACAAACTTCTCCCCCAAACCTGTTTTCAGCAGTGTCCTCACTGATGTAGCCTTTTGAGAGCATGGACCTGTATACTAGGGGAGGGATACAAGGGGTAAAATAATAGTTAAATGAAAACTACCCCCAAACTTGTTCTTTGGCACGCACAGATATTCAATTAAATCCATTTTCACTCACCTCCATTCTTAAAATGAGAAAATGTTACCAAAACATGGAGGTGTGGCGGAGGAAATTTAGTTTTGATAAAGCGGCTCCTGTAAAAACAGGAGCTCCTCCGCGGGGTCAGCAGAAAAATACGGTTTTAATCTATGCCCATTTACTTTAAAAATTGAACCATTTTTCAAATTTTCAACTTCTATTGCCCCGTGCGGGTGTACATACCGCACCACAAAAGGTCCTTTCCAACGAGATTTAAGCTTACCCGGATGAAGATGGAGACGGGAATCGTAAAGAAGGACTTGTTGCCCCGATGTGAAGGTTTTTCGAAAAAGGTTTTTATCGTGGAACACTTTAGTCCTGTTCTTTACTATCACCGCATTATCGTAAGCTTCATCGCGGAGTTCGCTTAGTTCATTCAACTGCAGCTTCCGATAGCTGCCTGCATGATCAAGATCAAAATTAAGCTCTTTAATAGCCCACATTGCTTTATGTTCGATCTCGACAGGAAGGTGGCATGCCTTCCTAAACACAAGGCGGTATGGAGACATACCAAGATCGGTCTTATAAGCGGTGTGGAATGCCCAAAGAGCATCCGTCAATTTGGTTGACCAATCCTTACGGTTCTTAGAAACCGTCTTCTCCAAAATTTGTTTGATCTGCCTATTTGAGATCTCAGCCTGCCCGTTTGTTTGGGGATGATAGGGCGTAGAAAGCTTGTGAGTGATTGAATATTTCCGCATCATTGTCTCGAAAGACCGATTACAGAAATGTGTCCCGTTGTCGCTAATTATAGCGCGAGGGTGTCCGAATCGCGAAAAGATATTCTCTTTAAGGAACTTAATGACAACCTTGTTGTCATTAGTACGACACGGTATAGCTTCCACCCATTTCGAGACATAATCAACTGCTAACAAGATATATAAGTTCCTAAAGGAGTTGGGAAAAGGGCCCATAAAATCAATACTCCAAACATCGAATATTTCCACAACCAATATAAGTTGGAGCGGCATCTCGTTTCTTCGTGAAATCCGACCCAAATGCTGACATCGCGGACAAGTTTTGCAAAGTTCATATGCATCTTTAAATAATGTTGGCCAATAAAAGCCACATTGCAAAACTTTCTCCGCCGTTTTTCGAGGTCCAAAATGACCACAGCATGCCTGATCATGACAAAATGATAACACGCTCTTGAATTCATCGTTAGGGACACACCTGCGAATGATTTGATTGGAACAATACTTGAATAGATAACGTTCATCCCAGTAAAAATATTTTACTTGGGATAGAAATCGAAGTTTGTCTTGTTTCGACCAATCACTAGGAATAAGTCTCGTCGCAAGATAGTTCACGATATCCACGAACCAAGGTTCGTAGGATACAGTCAAGAGCTGTTCGTCAGGAAATGAGTCATTTATCGGCACGGTCAAAGTTGGCGAAGAAGTGATGCGTGAAAGATGGTCGGCTACAACGTTTTCACATCCACTCTTGTCGTGGATGACAAGATCAAATTCTTGTAACAATAGGATCCAACGTATTAGCCTGGCCTTTGCATCCTTCTTCGATAAAAGATGTCGTAGGGCGGAGTGATCTGTGTAAACCACAATAGGCGAGCCAATCAAGTAGGGCCTGAATTTCTCTAATGCAAATACAACTGCCAAGAGTTCTTTCTCGGTAGTTGTGTAATTTATTTGTGCATCATTCAAGGTCCTACTTGCATAGTAAATTACATGTGACATCTTATTAATGTGCTGTCCTAAGACAGCACCAATAGCAAAATCTGATACATCACACATAAGGTCGAACGGGTGGTTCCAATCCGGAAATGATAGAACGGGGGCTGTAGTGAGTGATCCTTTAAGTGATTCAAAAGCAGCCTCACAATCCGAATCGAAGTGAAATATAGTATCCTTGGCCAATAGAAGGGTTAAGGGTCTAGCAATTTTGCTAAAGTCCTTAATAAATCTCCTATAAAATTCTGCATGACCAAGGAAGGATCGTATATCTTTGACGCAATTGGGACGAGGGAGGTTATGAATGACATCTATTTTAGCTCTGTCAACCTCAATGCCTTTTCGTGAAATTATATGTCCAAGTACAATACCTTCTTGGACCATAAAATAGCATTTTTCCCAATTCAAAGTCAAGTTCTTATCCTTACAGCGGGTAAGAATCGCGTCAAGATTACGAAGGCAGTCCTCAAAGGAGTCCCCAAAAATGGAGAAATCGTCCATAAAAATTTCCAGAAAATTTACCACCATATCTGAAAATATCCCCATCATGCACCGCTGAAATGTAGCGGGAGCGTTGCATAACCCAAAGGACATGCGTCTATAAGCAAAAGTTCTGAAAGGATAAGTAAATGTGGTCTTATCTTGATCCTTTTCGGTGATGGGGACCTGGTTATAGCCAGAGTATCCGTCCAAGAAACAGTAGTTTTCGTGTCCAGCTAATCGTTCTAACATCTGGTCAATGAAAGGTATAGGGAAGTGATCTTTCCTCGTCGCGGCATTGAGTTTCCTGTAATCAATACATACACGCCACCTAGTTTGGGTGCGTGTTTGGATTAACTTATTAGCCTCATTAGTGATGACCGTGATGCCAGACTTTTTAGGGACCACATGAATTGGACTTACCCATTGGCTATCAGATATGGGGTAAATTATTCCACTATCAAGGCACTTGACGATTTCTTTCTTTACCGCCTCCTTCATAACGGGATTTAACCGTCTTTGTGGGTCTCGAGTTGGTTTGGCTTCATCCATCAGATGTATGTAATGCTCAACAATTAAGGGACTAATCCCTTTGATGTCGGCCATTGTCTAACCAAATGCTGGCCGATTCGATCTCAACACTGCCAAAAGTGCGTTCTCTTGCTATAAGGCTAGAGAAGCGGATATAATCACTGGCAAAGTCTCATTCTCCCCTAAATATGCATATTTAAGATGAGAAGGTAGCGGTTTGAGATCAAGAATTGGCGGAGAGACAATAGAAGGTGGGGTAAGGGAATGATATTCGGACTCCCTAAGAGGTTCAAAACTTGCATAAGATATTGACTCGGAAAGTGCTGCTGACTTTTGCAATGAGTCAACTGGTTCAAACTCAAGGACGGACTCATTGAACATATCCTCACTATGAAGTGGTACAAGAACAAACGATGTCTCATTAGTGTTGTCGAGATCATCAAAGCAAAGTTCCTCATCCATGCAGCTTTTGGGAGCTATCCCGTGGATGGAACAAACATCCAGCAAATGAGCAGAAGGTTCTGATGGCTGACTTCCAAGCTTGTAAATATTAAGCTCAATTGTCATTTTCCTGAAGGATAAGTTCATAGAACCGTTACGATAATTAATAACAGCGTTAGAAGTTGCTAGGAAGGGTCGACCAAGTATCACCGGGATTTGATTGCGTGAGTTTGCCACAGGTTGTGTATCTAAAACAATAAAGCCCACGGGAAATATGAATTCCCCAACTTTAATTAACATATCCTCTAGTTTGCCCCGAGGTTTGCTGATCGATCGGTCTGCCATCTGGAGAGTACAATGGGTGGGTTTTAACTCTCCAATTCCTAACTGCTCGTATACTGAATAAGGAAGCAAGTTAACGCTAGCGCCAAGATCGAGTAAAGCACGATTAATATTTTTACCCCCAATAGAAATAGAGATTGTATGACAGCCGGGGTCCTTACGTTTCTTTGGTATTTGTTGGGTAAAAGCTGTGCTAACATTACTCGTCATGAAAACCTTCTTAGGCACTTGAGTTTTTCTCTTCCTAGTATACAAGTCTTTAAGGATTCTTGTATAAGATGGGACTTGTTGAATAGCATCTAGGAGAGGAATATTCACGCTAACTTGCTTAAACATTTCCACAATCTTCTCCATTTACGGGTTAGGTCTGTTGGCCCTTAATCTGTTTGGAAATGGAGCTTGATCAATAAGTTTTGGGTCCAACGTTTGTGGAGAAGACTGTGGGGACAGAATCGATCCCAAAATTGGAGTGGGAATCGACTTAGATAGATTTGGCGAAATGTTCGAGCCTTGGGGAAAACGTAGAATAGGCTCGGATGAAGGTGGGAGACTAGACGAATTAGGGGAAGAAGAAGAAGAAGCTGGGATATCATTGGTGTCACCAACATTAAATTGCTCACCCACTCGATTATTCAGCACTTTTCCCGATCTCAACGTAGTAACGGCATTCACATTATGATTTTGTGAATGGGCAGGATTCGGTAGGGGTTGAGATGGGAGTTTCCCTTTCTCTCTCGTACTCATTGCGGCGTTTAACTGTGCGAGTTGGTTTTCTATTGATTTAATACTTTCGCCATGGGAGGCGGAATCTTGCTTTATGGTATCAATAGAAGAATTCATCTCAGCCGACATTTGAATGGTATGTTTCAAAAACATATCCAAAGTTTGTGCGAGTGAAGAGTTGTCAGTACCGGCCACTTGTGGTGTAGAAGTGTTGGCCGGATTTTGAAAATTCTATGACTGAAAGGAGAGCTGATTCTGTGGTTGTGGTTGCTGTGGAGGAGGTCTTTGATAATTGCTTTAGAACTGATTTTGATTTTGGGGTTGGTTTTGGTTCCAAGCAAAGTTAGGATGATTTCTCCATCCTTGATTGTACATGGAAGAATAATGATCGTTTCTAGGTCGCTGCTGAAAAGCAGCATTAGTTTGAAACGATGCGTTCATAGGACATTCTTTCGTTAAGTGTGAAGGATCTGAACAGCAACCACAGACGGTCTTGGGAAGCATGACCTGATTTAGGGAGAATGATGAGAACTTGTTCTCAATAGCGTCGAGTTTCTTCTGTATCACTGCCATTTCGTCTTTTACTGCGATGGAAATATCGAGCTGGTGAATACCTCCCCTAGATGAAGGCGGTCTTACGCTTTCCTATTGCAAAGTGTTTTCTGCAAGATCTTCCAGATATTTCCATGCTTCACCGTCATCTTTACACATGAAATTGCATTGACACATTGTTTCAAGCGTCTGCTTTGTCGCTGGATTAATGCCCTCATATATAATTCGACATAAATCCCATCTTTGTATTCCATAATGAGGACATTGGACAAGCAGATCCTTGAAACGTTCAAAGCACTTCCAAAATGGTTCATTGGAAAGCTGGGTGAACTGGTTGATCTCGCTCCTAATATGGGCAGTCTTATGGTTTGGGTAAAACTTCTTAAGAAAAGCTATGACGAATTCATCCCAATTAGTGATAGAGTGTATGGCAGTATTATAAAGCCATTTTTCTGCCAAGCCGCACAGTGTGAATGGGAGAAGACGCAAGCGCATAGCATCCACAGTCAATTGTGAAGTACCCATCATTGCGCATACGTTTTCGAATTTAGTGATGAAAACGTACGCGTCTTCCGACTCAAGCCCGTGAAATTTGGCCAGCAGATTGATGTAGTGGGGCTTAATTTCGAAATTATCCCCGTTAGCTGGTGGAATAGATAGACAAGTGGGAAGAGGACCACGGATAGGATAGCATCTCTCTTGGAGAGAGATGCGCGGTGGATTCTGCTCACCTACGGGCGGTGGCAGCGTGGTGTTATAATTTGATGGAGCGCCGTCCATCTCGATCGTGGTGTGTGGTGAGGGAAAAGAAGATGAAGAAGCACCGACTTCGGCGTCGATAGCAGGAACGCGGACAAGACGGGCACTAGAATCCCGTATCCAGCCAAGCATGCACTAAGCAGGTTTAGTGTAAGTGGCAGCGTGTGTATGATTTAAAATTGGTCTGTTTTGAAAAAAGTAGGACTCAAGACAAATCACTCTACAATGCACAAACAACCCTAGAACTAAGATTACCTAGGTCCAGTCTCTAGACCGCTCCTAGACTTCCAAAGGACAAGCCGCAGGATCAATCCTCTACCACCTCTTTACTGCCCTTGTAGCCAGGTAAGTGCCAGGTAAGTGGGAGGCTCCCCACTACGAAAGTAGTGGTCCTAATTAAGTAACCACTTGCCTTTGACACACTTGCCTAGACACCACAAAAGTAATGCGGATAAGCAATAGATTATCCACGACCTTCCTCTGTCCTTAATGAGCGCGACGGTCCTTAGAGTCTGGTCTAGATATTTTTTAAATTAATGTAGGGTTGATGCAGATGCTCGGTTTTTGATTTGTGGGGCTTAGGAAGGGTGATGAAATCCCCACCTAATCTGGATTTGGTCTTTGCCCCTTAAAGTCCGTATTAAAATATGCAAAGCAAAACCAATCACAAAACTTTTGCAAAAAGATTTTTGAGCGGCGCTATTTTACAAAGAATCCTGCAGAAAATAGATTTTATTGGATTTGAGAGAAGAGAGGAGGAGGTTAGAATCTTACCAGAGAAGACTGAAGCCCTAGATCACCTACACTGCCGCGCTTCCGCCGCCGATGCACCTACTTTGCCGCGGTTCCGCCGCAAGAGAGAGGGATCTATTGATAAACTTTTCTCTGTTCCCTTCTGTGCTCCTCTGGATCTCTAAAAATGTCTCTGTGTCCTGTTTCCTCAAGTCTGTGACTCCAGATCTCCTTGCAAAAATTCACGCACAAATCGTTAAATATGCAATTTGCAGTTTTGTTTTAATTATGATATGTATCGAGTAAGAATTCAACACAAATAGTAAGAATAAAAAATTACGCACGTATCCCCGGCAACGGCGCCATTTGATTGGTGTGTCAAAAATATTTCTAAACCGCAATCAAGAACGACGTCGCTTGGTAGCTAGCCCGAGGTGAGTACGGGTCGTACTCTGGAAAACGTTGAATCTTTTATTTTTACTTTAGATGTGTTGAGAGAGAGGGGGAATAAAGAATATTGTAGAATGGTTTCTAGATCTACGTTAAGCACAAATGCAAAATATAGATCTAGATTATTTATGGATGTAGTTAATATAAGAAGGGGCTTGTAGGGTTCATTAGGATTTAGTAGTTATGGAAGATTAATTAAAAATTACTCTTTTTATCCTTTAATAGATTTAAAACTAGAACGACGGTGATGCATGTAGATTAGGGTTTCTGGAGGGAAAAGGAATCCCACTCTTAACCCTTATCTCGACACGGAACTCCGTTCATATCTAGCCTTTACCAAAACAATCATTAATCTAATCTCTGATCGCGGTCGGGACTAACAATGAATTGTTAGCGCGCCCGATTAGGATGTTAATGATTCTTTTGATAAAGTTTATAAACTTTATAGGACTTAAAAAGAGTTTAGAGATTTTTATCATCCATTAGCCTACCCTAATCCTACGAACCCTGACAAGCGGAGAATTACTCGCGCATGTTGGGAGAAAAAGAGATGGAGAGAAATTGCATAATTAAACTACGAAGAAATAGAAAAAGAAAAAGAAAGCTACCTTTATTAATCAACAATATTCATTACACTTTGATTCCTTAGAAAATGATTACAATTTCTAGTTGCTTCTCGATCTTTTCTAAGGAGGTAGACGAACAGTTGATGATCAGCCTGGATGCGTGAGCCGTCTTGGACTTCGTGATCGCGTCGACTTGATGATTTTTATAAGAGGCTCTCGGTCTTTATTTGCTTCTAAATTTGGAAGCAAACAGTAAAGATACACCCAAAAAAGTCGCATCTCCTAACTCCTCTTTCCTGCGGCGGATCCGCGGCCAAAAGGAGGTTTTGGCCGCGGATCCGCGGCCTTATGATCAGGTCCATTGATTTTCTTTCTGGGGTTTTTCTCTACTTGACACGTGGAGTTCTCTGGAATCTTTGGAATTTGGAAATCTTCTCGTAGTTGCTGCCAGACTTGATTTCTAAGTTTTGATTTCTTCATTAGGCAGGTTTGCTTTAACAACTTGATTTCCTTGATTTTAGTCCTGAAAATTCTGCACAACAACTCAAATGATAATTAATAGTTTGTTTTCTTACGATTTGGTCAATGATATTTTTTTGCATACATTTTCCTACCAAATGCTAATTATAATATATCAACACATGGAAAATAGTATTTTTACAGATAAACCCTCATATGTATCATATATTATAATAAACACCTATTCTAATATAGAAATAGTAGGAAAAATGTAATAACAAATGTGCAGTTTTATCAACTGAACAATATGATCATCACCTACTACCGGCGTATTGACGATTCTTTAGAGTCCTACACAGAGGTTTCTTGGCTCAGGCAAAACAGAGTAGGAGCACATATATGATATGTGCAGGACCGAGAACAATACGTGTATGTGATACCGTATTAGATTCTCGCGATATGAGATATCGGCCGGGTATATGTGAAAATAGCCGGGTCATCGGATCAAGTGTTGATTTGATGAACTGATACAGATTATATTAGTCGGTTATTTGTGAAATAGCCGGATTATCGGATCAAGTGTTGATTCGATAATTTAATGTATAATTATATATTTGATATATTAAATTACATTAACTAATATAAGCTCACTAAAAGATTCTTTTTCTCACTCGGGTAATACATTGATATATATACGATATATGTTAATTGTATTATTTTATTTTATTACAATAAATATTATATATGTGATATATAATATTGTAACATGTTAGGCTTTTTAATGCAACATGATTAGTGGAGATTAAACATGGTTAAGATTTGATTTGGGTTAAGCTTTTCTAGAAGTTTCTAGAAGCTTTGCTTTTTGTTTTTGCAAAGATATTTTCTAAAGATATTTAGTTATGATATTTATTAACCCAACTCAACCCTTGACCATGGTTGATTCTCTACATGGGTTAAGTTATCATACTTAACTCATAGTTGCATTTCTAACCTCACTACAATTCATTATTCATCACAAAAGAAATGTTTTCTTCTTCTTCCTCCTTGCAAGCTTTCTAGCTTTTTACTTAGTGGTGATTTTGAGTGAGAAATAGAAAACAAATGAGAGCTAAAATCCTACTTCATCATCCTAATCTATCCTAACCATTTAGATTAGGGTGTTCACTTCATTTGTGAGTGAGAGCTTGTGTTAAAGAAACTTCAAGGTAGATCATCTTAGTTATCGAAGATCGGAAGCAAGTTTGCATCATTCTCTTCGTGGAGCCTCTCTAGAGTCCGGGTACATGATGATCGCAGCGAAGGGACCTCAACACGGAGCTTATGAAGCGAAGGACCGGACTACAAAGGTTGTAATCCCAAACTCTTAGATGTTAAAGTGTTTAACATGCTTTGTTTCGCCTAATCTCTAGTTTAAAGATCTTGGTTAGGGTTGTTCGGCACGTCTAAATTTTGAATCGGGCATGGTTGATGCCTTGTAGACCCTTGTGAGAGTGCCTAGTAACCCTACAGTGGTATCAGAGCCAAGCTAGAACTTTAGGCGAAGTCTAGACGAAGTCAAAAGTCCGATCGAACCCCGAAACCCCGGCCATTACCCATTCTCTGGAAATTTTTCAAAATGTTGATTTTTTAATATTAAAAATACTCAGAATTATACAGGGAATTCTAAGAATTGCAGAGAAGTACGAACCCATAACTCCTTGAAAGAAGAGCGGAACCGCGGCCAAACCATGGGTTTGGCAGCGGTTCCGCGGCCGTCCTTGGGGGTTGGGGGCCACCACTTCTCTGGTTGATTCTTGGTTATTTTGTAAGCTTCTGGGAATTTTTAATTGTACTCAAGTGTTGAGTTCTCTGGAGATCTTTTGTATTCGTTGATTCGATCGGAAAGTTTAACTTCGTTTAAGTTTTTCCGGGTAATTTTAGAACGTGTTAAAAAGTTCGACCGGATATCAATAACTCACTTTTTCCCCTGCCGGAAAATTTCCAAGTGTTGGATTTTTCCGTAGTTTAAGAACGTTCTAAATCGTGCAAGTAACGCGGTGGACCCTCTAGAAGACAACAAACCTTAACTCGATTATGTGACCGTCTGAACCGCCTCTAAACCTTAGGGTTTGTGGCAGTACGACGTTGCCACATGTGAGGCGTTGGTTTAACCCTTCTACGGCTGGACCATTGGTACTGTGGCATGTGATGGATGTTTTTAAACTAATTTCAAGTGTTGAGCTATTTGGGAAATCTTGGGTGTTTGTTTATTCGATCGGAAAGTTTAACATTGTCTATTTATCTGGAATGTGATACAATATTTGGAATCCACAAGTAGTTATGAGATAACTAATTTGAATGTTATAAATCTAGCGGTTTAGTCTCACATGATCGGTTGCCATGGGATTTTGATGCGATCAAAAGTCCGTTGCAATCACGTAGTGTACGCGGATACTCGCCGGGTAAATTTAATAGATAGCCACGCCCCATAGCCCCGACCAAGTGACTGTAGGAGAACCCCTTCGCCAAAAGCATCCGTTCGGGTGCTCGCGGCAACGGTGTTCCACCTTAGTGCACTTCGTCGACGGCATCGGGGGTGCGACCGTCTACTAAAGTTTGCAACGAGCATTTGATCAGGATATCGGGAATCTTGTTGAATTTCCCGACTTGATATTGAAAAGAGTTTTCGATATTAAGACTAAAATGCGGGGTTTATAATTGTTAGGAATGAGATGTCTAAGGAATTCATTTGGTTAGGCATGCGATATCTAAGAAGGTTGCGGATTCCAACTGTTGTAATTTTACACTTTTTTTCTGCGACCGTAAGTGTAATATGTGGTGTATCGCTGGTTTCGTTGCATACATCAACGACAATTGGGATACGCATATTTACTTACGTTGATGATATGTGATATTATGTGTTGCTGTGATATGTTATATTGGATCGTCGCGTTTTGAATAGCCGGGGGTTTTATGTGAGATGAGAGTTTTTCATTTTCATTCATGTAAAATTTATTTGTATGTAATATTCTTTTATTGGGGTACTTCCGGGCTGAGGATGATGTCACCATTGTATATTATTTACTTTTCCGCATTAGGTAGACCCAAGGCGGAGAGCACAAGTAACCGGGTTCTAGGGTCCAGTGGGAGACCATCTCGAGGAGTCGAGACCGGGTCTCCTAACCCTAGAATTGGCAGTGTTGCTTGCCACTCTTGTAGGGGTCTAGGGATGTGGGTTTGGCTATTCATCACTACCATGGAATCCGTGTTTTATACAGGCTCGTATTAAAACACGGACGTCCTAGTATATCCAATATTTCATATATGTTCTTTTGCTGCAATATTCTGTGATGAGATCATATTACTGCCTGAGACGAATGTTTATATTATATATATGAGATATATGTTATATTGCAGATTTCGTTTCAAATGTGATGCTTGTGAAGCATAATTAAAATGGGACTTCATTAATAAGATTAATGAACTAAAAGAAACCTAAAGATGTTGTAGAAACTTGTTTAAAAAACTGGTAGCTCTAGTTCTTGCTTTGCATAGCGGTGTTCCTTGTAGAACATCCAGCACCTCATTCGATAAGGAAAGAGCCGAGATCCCTTCACCGGGAGTGGCCTCTTTAGAGAAACTAGCAGATTCTACAAACTCGGTTTGTCTTTTGATTGTTTTTATAGTTCTTGCTTTGCACCGTGGTATTTGTGAAATATCCTGCACCTTATTCGATAAGGAAAGAGCCGAGATCCCTTCACCGGGAGTGACCTCTTTAGCAAAACTAGAAAAGGCCCCAAAAAAATTCCATTAAAAATCACTCAATTCTACAACGATATCAAGTTCATTACGCAAAGGGTTTTCTTAAAAACCTGTCGTAGCCCTCCGTCATTTCAGATAAGTACTACTTAGTATTCGTACTACGTTTGTTGGCCTGCGTCAAGGCATAGTGTGCGGTAGCTAACTAGTGCTTATCTGCAGCATACGATGCAATTGGATTAGGGTAGTTGTGCGACTTTGTTGGCCTGCGTCAAGGGTCGTGCGGGTGGGTTTAATTCGATCAGGAAATGTACGGGTTGAACTTGACTAGCGGACTATGGTTTGTTGGCCTGCGTCAAGGTCATAGGACGCTAGGGGTAAAATATTATTGGGAATTTCAAGAGTTGAAATTTGCAATGAGATTGCATACCTTCTATGAGATAGTTGGATCCCGATACCCGCTGCGAGTAAGAGTTACTCCTGGGAGAGTTTTACACATTATAATTAGCCGATCAAGTAGGTGTCTAGAAAGGTGTTAACGGGGTTATGCCCCTGGGAAAATGAGGTTTATTTTAATTAGGTCCGTGCGAAAGCACGGGGAACCTCCCTCAAAGTACCGGTACTGGCCTGGCTGAAAGATTGGCGAACTTGTAGAGTGTAATTAATCCCGGCTAGTCTTTCCATTTAGGGTTTGAAGGAAGATTTGACTAAAACAGTGGGAGACATCCTGATTAGATATATTGATAACCAATCTAATCTTGTAAAAGCGCACGCTGAGTGTTTTCTTCTCTCTCTCTCTCCTGGTTGCGACTATGTCACGCCTTAATCAAGATAATAATACGGATGTATTGACCGGACCCGCTTGTTATACTGCGCTAAGGAACGTTGGCCCCGCTCCAACTTATAATTGTTATAAGACAGAGCAGGAAATAGGGGATTACCAGAATTCCCGTGCCACCCAAACGAAGAAAGTGCATGCTGATGCATCTTCTTCAGGTGTGTTCATTACCAAGAACTGTTTCTCAGTATCCTTTACGTCCTGGGTATGAGATACCGGATCAGGATCCCGCATATGTAATCTGTTACATGGGCTAAAGAAAGGTAGAGAACTGAGAACGAGTGATAAGTTTCATGAGATAGAAACGGTGTAAGTGTTGCAGCCAAGTCTGTTGGTAGTTATCACCCTGTATTACCAGAATACATTGATTCTGAACGAATGTTATTAGATACCGAACCTGATATACAACATCATATCAGTCTCTTTATTAGTAAAGAAGGATATAATTTTGTATTGTTGGATAATGTTTTGAACATTTTCTATATCAAGAGTTGATCGGTTCAGGCACGTTATCTAAAAGCATTGAGGTTCTAAATCAAACCACAGTTCTTAGTGTACAGAAAACACACAATAGGAAGAGTTCAGAAATGAACGAATCCTTCTTGAGGTATTGTAGACTAGGTCATATCAATGTGACCCGACTAGCTGAAGTTACATTTAGATGCATATTTAAATTAGTTTGAATTTACATCTTGTGAAACTTGCCGGTCATGTCACTAAGATATGATGACCACAGCTCTGTTTATTGGAAACAGAGAAAGAGTTAGTGAACTCTTGGGATTGATACATGATGATGTATGTAAGTCCCCTGTCTACACATGCCAGGACTGCTTCTTTGTACTTCATTACATTCACTGATTATCTCTCAAGATTCGAACATATGTTCCTGTTGAAACACAAGTCTGAACCTTTTGAGATATTCACAGAATATAAGTTAGAAGTAGAGAACCAAAAACGGGTATAAGTATTATGTCCTTTGATGAGATCAAGAAGGAGAATACTCGAGCACGGGATTCCTGGACTATTCTAAAGGAGAATGAGATTCTCTCTCAGCATTACTCCTCCGTATACACCACAGCACGTCGGTGTATCGGGGCGGAGCAATCACACCCTATGTGATATGGTGCGCTCTATGATGAGTACAACTGAGTTTCCTATTTCCTTTTGGGAGTTATGCACTTGAGAAGCTGCATACCTATTGAATAGGGTTCAAATTAAATCTGTTGCCTACCACTTCATATGTGATATGGAATGGGAAGAGCCCATATCTTAAGTAAGTTAAGATTTGGGATTGTCCGGTCTATGTCTAAAAGCATAATCCGGACAAGCTCGAGGCAAAATCAGTTCTGTAGAAGTTTGTTGGATATCCCAGGCACTCGCAAGGGAATATCTTCTACCAGACTGAGGAACAAAAGATGTTTTGTTTCTCAACATGCCACCTTTGTGAAAGGGAATTTCTTGTGAAGAAATTAGTGGTCATGAGGTAGAACTGGAAACAGTTCCAGCAATACAAACTACAGCTGATGATTTGGTAGAACCGAAGGATTCAATAGTTTCTAATGAACCTCAGCCTCTCCGCCGATCTAGTAGGGTTCCTCACCCACCTGAGAGATACTTCGGTTTCTCTATGACAGTGGGAGCGAGGATTGCATCATGAGATGATGACCCAACTTATTTCGAGCAGGCCATCAGGAGTGGGACTCTGTAAGAATGGCTGGATGCTTAGCGATCTGAGATGGAATCCTTATACAGCGACAAAGTATGGACTTTGGTTGCTTTATCTGAAGGGTTAAATCCCCATCAGGAGCAAGTATATCTTGAGAAGATTACTTGGTGTACATGGAAAAGTTGAGACTTTCAAAGCTATGCTTAAGTCCATCCAGATCCTACTTGCCACTGCTACATACCATGACTACGATATCTGGTGGTTGGGTGTCATGACTGCTTTTCTAAATGATGTTTTGGAAGAGAGCGTCTATAAGTACACAGCCAGAGGGCTTTGTAGACAGTGGGAGCAGCGGAAACGTGTGCAAGATGTTTTATGTGATAAAGCAGGTATCGCGGAGTTGGAACGTCTGTTTTGATGTGGTAGTCAAAGAGTTTGACTTCATCAAAATTGTAGATGAACCTTATATATATAAAAAGGTAGTAGGGAGTATGGTGTAGATCCTCGTAGAGTACGTGGATGGCATACTCTTGATAGGGAAGGAGTTTCCTATGCTACGCTCGGTCAATCTCCGCTTATCACAAGGATTCTCCATATAGGATCAAGGCGATACCTTCTAAATCCTAGGTTTTATATCTATGAGATAGATCTAAATGGATGTTAGGATTCTCACTAGTTGTAGTGAGATGGTATCAATCGATCCTGGAGAGAATCACTGGAAAGGTTCCAGGGTGATAAGGACGGCTGAATGTCAGTCGCAGGCATTGTCTTTACCCTCAGTGGAGGGACGGTATGTTGGAAGAGTTCCAAGCTAGATACCTGGACTTACTAGACGATTAGAGGCAAGATACATCGTTACCAAAGAGGCAGTCTGGATATATTTTAGTTCATGAGATGAACTTCGTTCCTGCCATTGTGTGATAATGGAGTTATGGCTTATGCCAAGGAACCCCCGTCCCATCAAAGATCCAGACATATTCTTAGGTAGTATCGCCTGATCATGGAGATGGTTGATCTCCAGGGAGATCGAGGTTAGGAGAGTAGACACAAAGGACAACAGCGCGGATCCACTCATAAAGGCCTATTTCTTAGTAGAGACTTTTATGGGATGGTTGAGTATGAGATACTTCAACCACAGCTGATTGTTGGGTATGCGATACCACAACAGATGGCTCTAGTGCAAGTGGGAGATTGTTAGTTATATGTATGCCCTAGAGGCCATTACTGTACATACGATGTATATTGTAGTGGATGCTTGGACATATATAGGGAGGAATTTCTTGCTCGACATAATAGTGCGCTATCTGGTTGCTCTTTATCTTAACATGTACTCTGATTGTCTCTTTGTTACATGTTGATAAAGCCCTTAGGATGAGTACTTGACTACCAGGACTATGATGCGGATCATACTAATGGGGACAGTGTAGTCGCCAAGTACATCCTTCAAATGTTTCTAGTCGTGGGAGTACCGAGACAGGGCATCGATACTCCAGAGTAGACTAGCGTATGCGCTACTTGACCCATATGATGGGCGATGGATAATCCCATATCCATTGGTGTTTGACATCAGAGAAGGTATACGGGTGCTCAGTGGAGACTGGGTACACTGGACGGACTCGTCGAGAACTCCCAGATGGTATTATACCTCACGTCACATGGTAGTTCTCTGGTGACACTGGTACAGGTTAGTCTGTAGACCCGAGATCGTCATAGAGTCTTGTGTGATTCCCACTGTGCTTTGATTTCCATCATACCACGTCCAAGAGAGCGTGTAAAAAGGTGGCTTTTGGGTACAGTCCCGAATCACATGGAGGCAATGAGCGATAGGAGGGGATTCATCTTTCCCGGTATAGGGAGTTAATGTTGCGCTGTGTTCGATTGGCTATAACTGGAAATCCCTGGCCAGGGTTGCTGAGATTTACTGGTAAGTGTTATCGGTAGTTTCTCGAACAGTTATGGACCTCATATCGACACGACTTATCAAGCTACTGGGGTCTGACGTTTACCACCCCTAGGCGAGATATGCGACATATCAGACAAAGAGACCGGACTGTACGGGAGTGTTACTGATTGGATTCACAGGAGAATGTACAGGCTTGCTTGTTGATCTTCTGATCGCTCAATACCTGGGTGGCTGTTAAATTTAGCTGACCGCTTGCAGCTTGTGGGTGTTTGATATGATCATCACCTACTACCGGCGTATTGACGATTCTTTAGAGTCCTACACAGAGGTTTCTTGGCTCAGGCAAAACAGAGTAGGAGCACATATATGATATGTGCGGGACCGAGAACAATACGTGTATGTGATACCGTATTAGATTCTCGCGATATGAGATATCGGCCGGGTATATGTGAAAATAGCCGGGTCATCGGATCAAGTGTTGATTCGATGAACTGATACAGATTATATTATACGGTTATTTGTGAAATAGCCGGATTATCAGATCAAGTGTTGATTCGATAATTTAATGTATAATTATATATTTGATATATTAAATTACATTAACTAATATAAGCTCACTAAAAGATTCTTTTTCTCACTCGGGTGATACATTGATATATATGCGATATATGTTAATTGTATTATTTTATTTTGTTACAATAAATATTATATATGTAATATATAATATTGTAACATGTTAGGCTTTTTAATGCAACATGATTAGTGGAGATTAAACATCGTTAAGATTTGATTTGGGTTAAGCTTTTCTAGAAGTTTCTAGAAGCTTTGCTTTTTTTTTTTGCAAAGATATTTTGTAAAGATATTTAGTTATGATATTTATTAACCCAACTCAACCCTTGACCATGGTTGATTCTCTACATGGGTTAACTTATCATACTTAACCCATGGTTGCATTTCTAACCTCACTACAATTCATTATTCATCACAAAAGAAATGTTTTCTTCTTCTTCCTCTTTGCAAGCTTTCTAGCTTTTTGCTTAATGATGATTTTGAGTGAGAAATAGAAAACAAATGAGAGCTAAAATCCTATTTCATCATCCTAATCTATCCTAGCCATTTAGATTAGGGTGTTCACTTCATTTGTGTGTGAGAGCTTGTGTTAAAGAAACTTCAAGGTAGATCATCTTAGTTATCGAAGATCGAAAGCAAGTTTGCATCATTCTCTTCGTGGAGCCTCTCTAGAGTCCGGGTACATGATGATCGCAGCGAAGGGACCTCAACACGGAGTTTATGAAGCGAAGGACCGGACTACAAAGGTTGTAATCCCAAACTCTTAGATATTAAAGTGTTTAACATGCTTTGTTTCGTCTAATCTCTAGTTTAAAGATCTTGGTTAGGGTTGTTCGGCACGTCTAAATTTTGAATCGGGCATGGTTGATGCCTTGTAGACCCTTGTGAGAGTGCCTAGTAACCCTACAGCCATCTTATCAAAGGTAAGAGCAATCGCCATGTTCCTCGGCCAGTCTGTATAATTCGGTCCCGTCAGTTTGTTTTTCTCTAACAGAAGCTTAAGTTCCGTCATTGGTATCTTCCATTAGGAGAGAGAAAAGAAAACAATCGACGTATGCTCTTGCATGATTAGTTTGGTTATTATCTTATCCAATCGATGACTCCTACCGTTTTTATCAAATTTTCTTCAAACCCTAAAAAGAAAATTAGTTGGGATTAATTACACTCTACAAGTTTGCTAACCGGTCAGCCAGGCCAGTGTTGGTACTCCGAAAAGGTTCTCCGTGCTTTCGCACGGACCTATTTAAAATAAACCCCGTTAATACCTCTCTATACACTTACTGGAGTAGCTAATTGTAAAGTATAAAATTCTTATAAGAGTAACTATTACTCACAGAAGGATCGGGATCCAACTATCAAAATAGAAGGTATGCAATCTCATTACAAATTTCAACACTTGAAATTCCCAATATTGTTTTTACCCCTATCGTCCTAAGACATTAACTATAGTCAACAAATTATAAGCGCTAGTCAAGTTCTATATGTCATTTCTTGATTGATTTAGACCTATTCATATGACCATTAACTATAGTCAACAAAGTCGTGCGAATGTCCTAACCGATCACATCATTTGCTTTATAGGAAGACATCACTCAGCAACCGCACACTACAACTTAACTATAATCAACAAGCGTATCACGAATACTAAGTACTCTACTTTCTAAAATGGCGGAGGGCTACGAATGGCTTTGATGAAAATCTTTAACATATTGAACTTGATATCGTTGTAGAACCGAATGATTTATAAATGAATGGATTAAGCTCCGCGTTTGAAATAATTGCTTTTTCACAAAAAAACCGAGTCGATTTCAAATTTGTTTTACAACATCTTTTATGTTTCTTTTTCTTAACATTAATCTCATTAAAGTCGTCCTATCATTTAAGCTCCTAACTGTAAGTGCACGGCGGCGTCCCGGCCGTCAATCCGAGGCCAAAATGCGGAAACGATAATTTACTTTAACTTTTGAACCGGCACCACCGCGCACTATAAACCCGGATTGGGCCATTTGTTAGTTATATGTATGCCCTAGAGGCCATTACTATACATAGGATGTATATTGTAGTGGATGCTGGGACATATATAGGGAGGACTTTCTTGCTCGACATGATAGTATGCTATCTGGTTGCTCTTTACCTTAACGTGTATACTGATTGTCTCTCTGTTACATGTTGGTAAAGCCCTTAGGATGTGTGCTTGACTACCTGGACTATGATGCGGATCATACTAGTGGGGACATGGTAGTCCATAAGTACATCCTTCAAAGTCCCTAGTCGTGGGTGTATCGAGACGGGGCATCGATATACCAGAGTAGACTAGCGTATACCTTCTCGACCCATACAGATGGGCGATGGATGATCCCATATCCATTGGTGTTTGACATCGGAGATGATATACGGGTGCTCAGTAGAGACTGGGTACACTGGACGGACTCGCCGAGAACTCCCAGATGGTATTATACCTCACGTCAGATGGCAGTTCTCTGGTGACACTGGTACAGAGTAGTCTGTTGACCCGAGATCGTCATAGAGTCTTGTGTGGTTCCCACTGTGCTTTGATTTCCATCTTACCACGTCCAAGAGGGCGTGCAAAACGGTGGTTTTTGGGTACAGTCCCGAGTCACATGGAGGCAATGAGCGATAGGAGGGGATTCGTCTCTCCCGGTATAGGGAGTTGATGTTGCGCTGTGTTCGATTGGCTATAACAGGAAATCCCTGGCCAGGGTTACTGAGATTTACTGGTAAGTGTTACCAGTAGTTTCTCGAATAGTTATAGACCTCATATCGACACGACTTATCGAGCTATTGGGGTCTGACGTTTACTACCCCTAGGCGAGATATGCGACATATCAGACGATCAGACCGGACTGTACGGTAGTGTTACTGGTTGGATTCACTGGAGTGTGAGCGGGCTTGCTCGTCGATCTTCAGATCGCTCAATACCCGGGTGGCCGTTACGTTTAGCAGACCGCTTGCGGCTTGTGGGTGTTTGATATGATCATCATCTGCTGCCGGCGTATTGACGAGTCTTTAGAGTCCTACACAGAGGTTTCCTGGCTCAAGCAAAACGAAATAGGAGCGCATATGAGATATGTGCGGGACCGAGAATAATGCATGTATGTGATACCGTATTCCATTCTCGCGATGAATGTATCGAATGGTTGTATGCGATATAACCTAGTTATCGATTCAAGCGTTGATTCGATAAGCCGATACATTGTATACTAGTCGGTTGTGTGCGACATGACCGGATCATTGAATCAAGTGTTGATTTAATGATTTAATGTATAATTATAAATTTGATATATTACTTTGCATTAACTAGTAATGGTTCACTTTAAATGGATTTTCTCACTTGGATTGTGCAAGTTGTATATGTGATATACTTTTTGTGCACTTGATTGTATCATGTTTGATGATACATGCTCTTTAGGGTTTTTGTAAATATTAAACCATGGTTGTATATTGGTTGGGGTTTTCTTTTTCATTTATTTATTTATTGCATTTATTTTATTTTGGAAAAGAAATGGCAAAAGAAAAGAAAATGGTTGCTAGTTTTGTTTTACATTGAAAGTTCATGAAGTTTTGACTAAGTGACCATTTTGTCTTCATGCTTAACCCTAACCACTCCTTCTAACCATGATTTATTCTCTACACTTGACCATGGTTGCCACATGATAAGTGTTCAATTTATTTTCTATTTTGAATTAACTTATCATAAGATTTATCATCTTCTTCTTCTTCTTCTTCAAGAAGAAAGCTTTCTTCAACAATGGCAATTTGAGCATAAGTGTGAGAAATCCAATTCTAAAGTTTACCCACTTCCTATTTCTTCATCCTCTACCTCTTGCCAAGTAGTAGAGTGTGTTTCCTTCACAAGTTTTTAGGGCTTGGTGAAGGTGGAGCTTGATTTAGCGATGCCTCGACGTAGATCATCTTCGGCATGGACATCGACGACCTAGCTCGCTTAATATCCAATGAAGTCGACGCTAGAGCCCGGATTCTTTTTGGACAGCGGAGAGGACTTCGTTGCGGAGCTATGGAGGTGGAGCACCGAATCTACAAAGGTTGTATTTCCGATTCTCATAGTTAAGTGTTAACTAGTTAGCTTTTTCGCCTAGTTTTCTAGCAAACGATCCGTAGTTTAGGGTTTGTAGGCACCGTAAAATTTGAATTTGGCATGTTCGATACCTTGTGAGACCTCACTAGTGTGCCTAGGAACCCTACAGTGGTATCAGAGCCTAGCTAGAGCCTTAGGCGAAGTCTAGACGGAATTTGAAGCCCGAACGAACCCGAAACCCACCCGGCAATATGCTCTCTGGACGATTTCGTAAAACGTGGATTTTTCCATATTAAAAATTGCTAAAAAATTCAGCAGGGAAAAATAAGAATTACCATGTAAATATTTTTGGATGAACAGTAAATCTCGCGGCGTAAGCGCGGCATATGCCTGCATTCTGCGGCGGTTCCGCCGCACCTTGATGACGTCATCCTCCACTATTTGCACAGTAACTCTTATTATTTTATTCTGGATTTTCTGGGAATTTTTAATACTATTTCCAGAGTTGTATTTTCTGGGATTGTTTTGGGGATTCGGTGTTTCGATCGGGGTATCAAATTTTGTCTATTTGACTTTCCGGATATTTTTAGAATATGTTAAAAAGTTCGACCGGATATAAATACCCAATTTTTCCCCTGTCGGGAAATTTCCAAGTGTTGGATTTTTCCGTAGTTTAACGACGTTCTAAGTAGTGCAAGTAACGCGATGGTCCCTCTAGAAGACAACAAACCTTAACTCGATTATGTGACCGTCTCGAACTGCCCTTTGAACCTTCGGGTTTGGGGCAGTACGGCGTGCCACATGTGAGGCGTTGGCTTGACCCTTCTACGGCTGGACCGTTGGTACTGAGGCACGAACTGAATGTTGTTAAACTTATTTCATGTGTTGATGTTTCGGGAAAACTTGGGTGTTCGATTGTTCGATCGGAAAGTTTAACATTTTCTATTTATCTGGAATGGGATACAATAATTGGAATTCACAAGATGTTATGAGATAACGGAATGAATATTATAAACGTAGCAGTTTAGTCTCCCTTGATCGGTTGCCACGGAATTTTGATGTGATCAAAAGTCCGTCGCAATCACGTAGCGTACGCGGATACTCGCCGGGTAAACTTAATAGACAGCCTCACTCCATAGCCCCGACCAAGTGACTGTAGGAGAACCCCGTCGCCGAAAGCATCCGTTCGGGTGCTCGCGGCAGCGGTGTTCCGCCTTGGTGCACTTCGTCGACGGCGTCGGGGGTGCGGCCGTCTACTGAAGTTTGCGACGAGCATTCGATCAGGATGTCGGGAATCTTGTTGAATTGCCCGACTTGATATTGAAAAGTGTTTTCGATAATGAGACTAAAATGCGGGGTTTATAATTGTTAGGCATGCGATGTCTAAGTAATTCATTTGATTAGGCATGCGATGTCTAAAGAGATTGCGGATTCCAACTGTTGTAGTTTTACACTTTCTTTTCTGTGACCGTAAGTGTAATATGTGATATCGCCGGTTTCGTTGCTATATGTCAACGACAATTGGGATGGACATATTTACTTACGTTGATGACATGTGATGTTATGTGTTGCTGGATATGTTATATTGGATCGTCGTGTTTGAATAGCCGGGGGTTTTTATGTGAGATGAGTGTTTTTCATTTTCATTCATGTAAAAACTTGTATGTAATATTCTTTTATTGGGGCGCTTCCAGGTTGCGGAAGTAGTCACCTTTTGTATATTATTTACTTTTCCGCACTAGGATAGACCCAAGGAGGGGAGCACAAGTAACCGGGTTCTGGAGTCCAGTGGGAGACCAACTCGAGGAGTCGAGTCCGGGTCTCCTAACTCCAGAATTGGTAGGGTTGCTTGCCGCTCTCGTAGGGGTCTAGGGGTGTGGGTTTGGCTATTCATCACGACCGTGGAATCCGTGTTTTATACTGGCTCGTATTGAAAACACGGACGTCCTAGTATATCCAATATTTCATATGTTTCTTCTGCTGCGATATCTGTGATGTGATCATGTGATGTTCTGTGATAGATACAGTATATAGTATATATGATATATTATATAGACGTTACTTATGTTTTACACCCGTGCTAGCCCTGCCCCGCTCTGCCGTTAGTTACCTAACCTAACGGTGCATGAGGGGACATCGAGGCGAATGCGGATGGCATAAGTGTACGTCGTATTTATCTGTGATGTTTAGGTACTTAAATGATGGGACTTCATTAATGTGATTAATGAAATAAAAGAAACCTAAGATGTTGTAGAATCGAATTTCAAAATAAAACAGGTAGCTACAGTTCTTGCTTTGCACAGAGGTATATGTGATATATCCTGCACCTTATTCGATAAGGAAAGGACCGAGATCCTTTCACCGGGAGTGACTCCTTTAGCAATAACAGGCAGATGCTACACACTCAGTTTGTCTTTTGATTGCTTTTAAGTGTTTTTGCTTTGCACAGTGATATATATGATATATCCCGCACCTCATTCGACGAGGAAAGGACCGACGATCCCTTCACCGGGAGTGACTCCTTTAGCAAAACTAGAAAAGCCTCAAAAACACTCCATTTCAAAATTCATTCGATCCTACAACGATATCAAATTCATTACGCAATAGGTTTTCAGAAAAACCTGTCGTAGCCCTCCGTCATTTCAGATATGTACTGGTTAGTATTCGTGCTGCGTTTGTTGACCTCTGTCAAGGCGTAGTGTGCGGTAGCTGATTAGTGCTTATCTGCATAAGCATATGATGTGATTGATTTAGGGTAGTCGTGCGACCTTGTTGACCTCTGTCAAGGGTCGTGCGGGTAGGTTTACTTCAATCAGGAAATGACGGGTTGAACTTGACTAGCAGCCTATGGTTTGTTGACCTCTGTCAAGGTCATAGGACGCTAGGGGCAAAATATTATCGGGAATTTCAAGTGTTGAAATTTGCAATGAGATTGCATACCTTCTATGAGATAGTTGGATCCCGATACCCGCTGGGAGTAAGAGTTACTCCTGGGAGAGTTTTATACATTACAATTAGCCGATCAAGTAGGTGTCTAGAAAGGTGTTAACGAGGTTACGCCTCTGGGAAAACGAGGTTTACATTAATTAGGTTCGTGCGAAAGCACGGGGGACCTCCCTCAAAGTACCGACACTGGCCTGGCTGAAAGATTGGCGAACTTATAGTGTGTAATTAATCCCGGCTAGTTTTTCCTTTTAGGGTTTGAAGGAAGATTTGATAAAAAGCAGTGGGAGCCATCCTGATTAGATAAAATAATAACCAATCTATTCTTGCAAGAGCGCACGCTGAGTGTTTTCTTCTCTCTCTCTCCAGGTAGCGACCATATCACGCCTTAATCAAGATAATAATACGGATATTTGACCGAACCCGCTTGTTATACTGAGCTGGGGAACGTTGGTCCCGCTCCAACTTATAATTGTTATAAGACAGAGTAGGAAATAGGGGATTACCAGAATTCCCGTGCCGCCCAAACGAAGAGAATGCATGCTGATGCATCATCTTCGGGTGTGTTCTTTATACAGAACTGTTTCTCAGTATTCTTTACGTCCTGGGTATGTGATACCAGATCAGGATCCCAGATATGTAATCTGTTACATAGGGCTACAGTTAGGTAGAGAACTGAGAACGGGTGATAAGTTTCATGAGGCAGAAAATGGGGCAAGTGTTGCAGCCAAGTCTGTCGGTCACTGTCACCCTGTATTACCAATACATTGATTCTGAACAAATGTTATTAGATACCGAACCTGATATACCAAATCATATCACTCTCTTTATTAGTAAAGAAATGATAAAATTTTGTATTGTTGGATAATGTTTTGAACATTTCCTATATCAAAAGTTGATCGGTTCAGGCACGTTATCTAAAAGCATTAATGTTCTAAATCAAACCACAGTTCTTAGTATACGGAACACACACAAGAGGAAGAGTTCAGAAATGAACGAATCCTTCTTGAGGCATTGTAGACTAGGTCAGATCAATGTAACCCGACTAGCTAGAGTTACATATAGATGCATTTTTAAATCAGTTTGAATTTACATCTTGTGAAACTCGCCAGTCATGTCACAAAGATAAGATGACCACAGCTCTGTTTATTGGAAACAGAGAAAGAGTTAGTGAACTCTTGGGATGATACATGTTGATGTATGTAGGTCCCCAGTCTACAAATGCCAGGACTGGTTCTTTATACTTCATTACGTTCTCTGATAATCTCTCAAGATTCAGACATATGTTCCTGTTGAAACACAAGTCTGAACCTTTTGAGATATTCACAGAATATAAGTTAGAAGTAGAGAACCAATACGGGTATAAGTATTATGTCCTTTGATGTGATCAAGGAGGAGAATACTTGAGCACGGAAATCCTGGATTATTCTAAAGGAGAATGAGATTCTCTCTCAGAATTACTCCTCCGAATACACCATAGCACGATGGTATATCGGGGCGGAGCAATCACACTCTATATGATATGGTGTGCTCTATGATGAGTATTACTGAGTTACCTATTTCCTTTTAGGGGTTATGCACTTGAGAAGCTGCATACCTATTGAATAGGGTTCGAATCAAATTAGTTGCCTACCATTTCATATGTGATATGGAAAGGGAAGAGCCCATGTCTTAAGCTAGTTAAGATTTGGGGTTGTCCGGCCTATGTCTGAAAAGCAAAATCCGGACAAGCTCGAGGCAAGGTCAGTAATGTAGAACTGGAAAGGTTCCAGCTATACAAACTGCAGCTGATGATTTAAAAGAACCAAAGGATTTGATAGTTACCAACGAACCTCAGCCTCTCCGCCGGTCTAGTAGGGTTCCTCACCCACCTGAGAGATACTTCGGTTTCTCTATGACAGTGGGAGCGAGGATTACATCATGAGATGATGACCCAACTAGTTTCGAGCTGGCCATCAGGAGTAAGACTCTGTAAGAATGGCTGGATGCTAGTGATCTGAGATGGAATCCTTATACACCAACAAAGTATGGACTTTGGTTGCTATATCTGAAGGGTTAAATCCCCATCAGGAGCAAGTATATCTTGAGAAGATTACTTGGTGTACATGGAAAAGTTGAGACTTGTTAAAGGTTTGCATCATTGACCAGGTATGGATCATGACGAAACCTTTTCTAAGGAGCTATGCTTAAGTCCATCCAGATCCTACTTGTCACGGCTACATACCATGACTACGATATCTGGTGGTTGGGTGTCATGACTGCTTTTCTAAATGATGTTTTAGAAGAGTGCGTCTATAAGTACACAGCCAGAGGGCTTCGTAGACAGTGGGAGCAGCGGAAACGTGTGCAAGATGCTTTATAGGATAAAGCAGGCATCGCGGAGTTGGAACATCTGTTTTGATGGATAAGTCAAAGAGTTTGACATCATCAAAATGGTAGATGAACCTTGTATAAACAAAAAGGTAGTAGGGAGTATGGTGGTGATCCTCGTAGAGTACGTGGATGTCATGCTCATGATAGGGAAGGAGTTTCCTATGCTACGCTCAGTCAATCTCCGCTTATCACAATGATTCTCCATATAGGATCAAAGTGATACCTCCTAAATCCTGGGTTTTGGATCTATGAGATAGATCTAATTGGATGTTAGGATTCTCACTAGTTGTAGTGAGACGGTATCAATCGATCCTGAGAAGAATCACTGGAAGGGTTCCAGGGTGATAAAGACGACTGAATGTCAGTCGCAGGCATTGTCTTTACCCTCAGTAGAGGGACGGTATGTTGAAAGAGTTCCAAGCTAGATACCGTGACATACTAGACGATAAAGGCTGGATACATCGCTACTTAAGATGCTACCAAAGAGGCTGTTTGGGTGTATATTGGTTCATGAGATGAACTACGTTCCTACCATTGTGAGACAATGGAGTTGTGGCTTATGCCAAGGAACGCAGGTCCCATCAGTGATCCAGACATATTCTAAGGCAGTATCACTTGATCATAGAGATGGTTGATCTCTAGGGTGATCGAGGTTTGGAGAGTAGACTCAGAGGACAACACAGCGGATCCACTCACAAAGGCCTGTTCCCAGAGAGAGACTTTTATGGGATGGTTGAGTATGAGATACTACAACCACTGCTACAGATGGCCCTAGTGCAAGTAGGAGATTGTTAGTTATATGTATGCCCTAGAGGCCATTACTATACATAGGATGTATATTGTAGTGGATGCTGGGACATATATAGGGAGGACTTTCTTGCTCGACATGATAGTATGCTATCTGGTTGCTCTTTACCTTAACGTGTATACTGATTGTCTCTCTGTTACATGTTGGTAAAGCCCTTAGGATGTGTGCTTGACTACCTGGACTATGATGCGGATCATACTAGTGGGGACATGGTAGTCCATAAGTACATCCTTCAAAGTCCCTAGTCGTGGGTGTATCGAGACGGGGCATCGATATACCAGAGTAGACTAGCGTATACCTTATCGACCCATACAGATGGGCGATGGATGATCCCATATCCATTGGTGTTTGACATCGGAGATGATATACGGGTGCTCAGTAGAGACTGGGTACACTGGACGGACTCGCCGAGAACTCCCAGATGGTATTATACCTCACGTCAGATGGCAGTTCTCTGGTGACACTGGTACAGAGTAGTCTGTTGACCCGAGATCGTCATAGAGTCTTGTGTGGTTCCCACTGTGCTTTGATTTCCATCTTACCACGTCCAAGAGGGCGTGCAAAACGGTGGTTTTTGGGTACAGTCCCGAGTCACATGGAGGCAATGAGCGATAGGAGGGGATTCGTCTCTCCCGGTATAGGGAGTTGATGTTGCGCTGTGTTCGATTGGCTATAACAGGAAATCCCTGGCCAGGGTTGCTGAGATTTACCGGTAAGTGTTACCAGTAGTTTCTCGAATAGTTATAGACCTCATATCGACACGACTTATCGAGCTATTGGGGTCTGACGTTTACCACCCCTAGGCGAGATATGCGACATATCAGACGATCAGACCGGACTGTACGGTAGTGTTACTGGTTGGATTCACTGGAGTGTGAGCGGGCTTGCTCGTCGATCTTCAGATCGCTCAATACCCGGGTGGCCGTTACGTTTAGCAGACCGCTTGCGGCTTGTGGGTGTTTGTTATGATCATCATCTGCTGCCGGCGTATTGACGAGTCTTTAGAGTCCTACACAGAGGTTTCCTGGCTCAAGCAAAACGAAATAGGAGCGCATATGAGATATGTGCGGGACCGAGAATAATGCGTGTATGTGATACCGTATTCCATTCTCGCGATGAATGTATCGAATGGTTGTATGCGATATAACCTAGTTATCGATTCAAGCGTTGATTTGATAAGCCGATACATTGTATACTAGTCGGTTGTGTGCGACATGACCGGATCATTGAATCAAGTGTTGATTTAATGATTTAATGTATAATTATAAATTTGATATATTACTTTGCATTAACTAGTAATGGTTCACTTTAAATGGATTTTCTCACTTGGATTGTGCAAGTTGTATATGTGATATACTTTTTGTGCACTTGATTGTATCATGTTTGATGATACATGCTCTTTAGGGTTTGTGTAAAGATTAAACCATGGTTGTATATTGGTTGGGGTTTTCTTTTTCATTTATTTATTTATTGCATTTATTTTATTTTGGAAAAGAAATGGCAAAAGAAAAGAAAATGGTTGCTAGTTTTGTTTTACATTGAAAGTTCATGAAGCTTTGACTAAGTGACCATTTTGTCTTCATGCTTAACCCTAACCACTCCTTCTAACCATGATTTATTCTCTACACTTGACCATGGTTGCCACATGATAAGTGTTCAATTTATTTTCTATTTTGAATTAACTTATCATAAGATTTATCATCTTCTTCTTCTTCTTCTTCAAGAAGAAAGCTTTCTTCAACAATGGCAATTTGAGCATAAGTGTGAGAAATCCAATTCTAAAGTTTACCCACTTCCTATTTCTTCATCCTCTACCTCTTGCCAAGTAGTAGAGTGTGTTTCCTTCACAAGTTTTTAGGGCTTGGTGAAGGTGGAGCTTGATTTAGCGATGCCTCGACGTAGATCATCTTCGGCATGGACATCGACGACCTAGCTCGCTTATTCTCCAATGAAGTCGACGCTAGAGCCCGAATTCTTTTTGGACAGCGGAGAGGACTTCGTTGCGGAGCTATGGAGGTGGAGCACCGGATCTACAAAGGTTGTATTTCCGATTCTCATAGTTAAGTGTTAACTAGTTAGCTTTTTCGCCTAGTTTTCTAGCAAACGATCCGTAGTTTAGGGTTTGTAGGCACCGTAAAATTTGAATTTGGCATGTTCGATACCTTGTGAGACCTCACTAGTGTGCCTAGGAACCCTACAGTGGTATCAGAGCCTAGCTAGAGCCTTAGGCGAAGTCTAGACGGAATTTGAAGCCCGAACGAACCCGAAACCCACCCGGCAATATGCTCTCTGGACGATTTCGTAAAACGTGGATTTTTCCATATTAAAAATTGCCAAGTGTTGGATTTTTCCGTAGTTTAACGACGTTCTAAGTAGTGCAAGTAACGCGATGGTCCCTCTAGAAGACAACAAACCTTAACTCGATTATGTGACCGTCTCGAACTGCCCTTTGAACCTTCGGGTTTGGGGCAGTACGGCGTGCCACATGTGAGGCGTTGGCTTGACCCTTCTACGGCTGGACCGTTGGTACTGAGGCACGAACTGAATGTTGTTAAACTTATTTCATGTGTTGATGTTTCGGGAAAACTTGGGTGTTCGATTGTTCGATCGGAAAGTTTAACATTTTCTATTTATCTGGAATGGGATACAATAATTGGAATTCACAAGATGTTATGAGATAACGGAATGAATATTATAAACGTAGCAGTTTAGTCTCCCTTGATCGGTTGCCACGGAATTTTGATGTGATCAAAAGTCCGTCGCAATCACGTAGCGTACGCGGATACTCGCCGGGTAAACTTAATAGACAGCCTCACTCCATAGCCCCGACCAAGTGACTGTAGGAGAACCCCGTCGCCGAAAGCATCCGTTCGGGTGCTCGCGGCAGCGGTGTTCCGCCTTGGTGCACTTCGTCGACGGCGTCGGGGGTGCGGCCGTCTACTGAAGTTTGCGACGAGCATTCGATCAGGATGTCGGGAATCTTGTTGAATTGCCCGACTTGATATTGAAAAGTGTTTTCGATAATGAGACTAAAATGCGGGGTTTATAATTGTTAGGCATGCGATGTCTAAGTAATTCATTTGATTAGGCATGCGATGTCTAAAGAGATTGCGGATTCCAACTGTTGTAGTTTTACACTTTCTTTTCTGTGACCGTAAGTGTAATATGTGATATCGCCGGTTTCGTTGCTATATGTCAACGACAATTGGGATGGACATATTTACTTACGTTGATGACATGTGATGTTATGTGTTGCTGGATATGTTATATTGGATCGTCGTGTTTGAATAGCCGGGGGTTTTTATGTGAGATGAGTGTTTTTCATTTTCATTCATGTAAAAACTGGTATGTAATATTCTTTTATTGGGGCGCTTCCAGGTTGCGGAAGTAGTCACCTTTTGTATATTATTTACTTTTCCGCACTATGATAGACCCAAGGAGGGGAGCACAAGTAACCGGGTTCTGGAGTCCAGTGGGAGACCAACTCGAGGAGTCGAGTCCGGGTCTCCTAACTCCAGAATTGGTAGGGTTGCTTGCCGCTCTCGTAGGGGTCTAGGGGTGTGGGTTTGGCTATTCATCACGACCGTGGAATCCGTGTTTTATACTGGCTCGTATTGAAAACACGGACGTCCTAGTATATCCAATATTTCATATGTTTCTTCTGCTGCGATATCTGTGATGTGATCATGTGATGTTCTGTGATAGATACAGTATATAGTATATATGATATATTATATAGACGTTACTTATGTTTTACACCCGCGCTAGCCCTGCCCCGCTCTGCCGTTAGTTACCTAACCTAACGGTGCATGAGGGGACATCGAGGCGAATGCGGATGGCATAAGTGTACGTCGTATTTATCTGTGATGTTTAGGTACTTAAATGATGGGACTTCATTAATGTGATTAATGAAATAAAAGAAACCTAAGATGTTGTAGAATCGAATTTCAAAATAAAACAGGTAGCTACAGTTCTTGCTTTGCACAGAGGTATATGTGATATATCCTGCACCTTATTCGATAAGGAAAGGACCGAGATCCCTTCACCGGGAGTGACTCCTTTAGCAATAACTGGCAGATGCTACACACTCGGTTTGTCTTTTGATTGCTTTTAAGTGTTTTTGCTTTGCACAGTGATATATATGATATATCCCGCACCTCATTCGACGAGGAAAGGACCGACGATCCCTTCACCGGGAGTGACTCCTTTAGCAAAACTAGAAAAGCCTCAAAAACACTCCATTTCAAAATTCATTTCAAAATTCAAAAACACTCCATTTCAAAAACACTCCAATTACAACGAATTCCGATATAATGAGGATGATCACCTAATTCCCAATAACTTACTCCCACTCATCATCTGTAAAACCATACAGATGTGAGAATCATACCTGGTAAATACATACCCTGGAGCAAGTGTCTAATTGGGAAATCAGTTTTCTTTTAACAGTACACAGTGAAACTGAAACATTGAAATGTTTCGATGGGGTATCCTGGTATTCCTAGTAATGCCTCTTCCATTATCCAGATTCACAACTGTAACCGTATAATTCTTTGCCATCTCTCCAAATCCCTTTATATGTCTTTAGTCATTATCTTCTGTACACCCCTTTAGGCCAAATGGTTTTCTTCCTTTCCTACCGTTCGGCACCAGCCTATGGTTTGGAAGAAGACTATCCAATAAGCATAATGGGTGTACTGTCCTAATCCTAGGAGCACTCGCAATGCGAGAGAAGATGAAGATAAAAGTCAACCGAATAAACCTTATTCCTATTTCTCCTGAACCAGAATCCATCCCCAAACTGGAACAAGTTCCTTTCGAGTTCGTATATAACCATACGATGGAGTATCCAATAAACTGTGGATCTTCATAGTGATACGGAGTGTCCTGGAGAAATACAAAGGTGATTTAGGATTGGCGAAGAAATACTTGGTTTGGTCGTGAATATCAGTCGCAATTTACTTTGTCCTCTTACTAATCCCTTGATATGCCTTTACTTAATACCTTATGTACACCATCGTTAGGCTAATTGGTTTTCTTCATTCCCTACCGGTCGGCACCTGCCTATGGTTTGGAAGAAGACTATCCAATTTGCGTAATAGGTGTACTATCTCCTAAACCAAGGAGTACTCGCAACCTGAGAGAAGGTAAAAGGAAAAGACAACTGAATAGTCCTACTCGTTTTCTCCAGAACCGGAAACCATCCTCGAATAAATTCCTTCGAGTTCGTATATAACCATACGATGGTTTTGTCCAATGGAAGTGGACGTTCGTAGTAATACGGGGTGTCCTGGAGAAAAAGGTAAAAGTAGGAGTGGCAAAGAGGTTTGCAACTCTGACAATCCAAAAGTCAGTGTTTTAAGAAGGTTCGGTTAATCTTGGTAACTGATTCATAGTCAAAGGTCGGGTCATGGTCGCTGCCAAAGAGAGAGAGAAAAGAAACACTCAACGTGCACTCTAACCTAGATCAGAATGGTTACCAATTTATCTAATCTGGAAACCTCCCACTGTACCGTCAAATTCTCCACCAAACCTGAAAGAAGAATTAGTCGGGGTCACTCGAGGAGTAAACCGACTCATCAGTGGGAATCGGGATCCAACTATCATCGCATGACAACGTGACGGAATCCGCTCACGTTATCACACTCCAGAAGGTATGCGCATATCTGGCAAGTTTCAGTTTCTTTAGAAACTCCCGATATGGATTTTTACCCTATGCTCTTATGACCTTGACTTTGGCCAACAAATCATAAGTCACATGTCAAGTTCTACCCGTCATTCTCCAGGTTGATTTGAACCCACCCGTACCTACCCTTGACTTTGGCCAACAAGGCAGTACGACTGTCCCAAACCAACGCATCTATCTATGCTGCATATGAATACCCAACAGCTACCAAACACTGTGCCTTGACTTTGGCCAACAAACACAGCTTGAATACTATTGACTATCCATATGAAACGAAGGAGGGCTACGAATGGTTTCTGGCGAAAACCTTTAACGTAATGAACTTGATATCGTTGAAGGAACTGGATAGCTTTATAAAAATATAGTGGCGAAAACCTTTGCTAAAGAGGTCACTCCCGGTGAAGGGATCTCGGCTCTTTCCCCGTAGAATGAGGTGCAGGATATTCCAACTGAATACCATGATGCAAAGCAAAAGTAAACGACTATAGTGAAGTTATTGCCCTGACGCAAACTTCTGTCCAAGGGGTCACTCCCGGTAAAGGGATCTCGGCCCTTGCCTCGTCGACTGAGATGCAGGATATTCCAACTGAATACCACTGTGCAAAACAAAAGTGAACGTCCTTGCAATAACAGCTTTTTGAAAAATTTTCCAACAACATCAGAATAGGTTTGTTTAGCTTGCATTGATCCGAATCAACGCAGTCCCATCAATTGATCACACCAATAAAGAACAAAAATAATGATGTACGTATATGCCATCCGCATTCGCCACTGGGTCCCGTCATTACCCGTTAGGTTACTTAACTAACGACAGAGCAGGGACTGGACTAGCGCGGATGCAAAATATATACAACATCTACTAGTATATATATCAATATATAATATTCGCTCAAGGCGTGATAAAAAGCAGCATCACAGAAATATAATAAGTATCACAGAACAATACAGATATCTGGGATCCCCGGGTTTCATAGAGCCGCTACTGAAACCCGACGTTCCCCTGGTCGTGTAGATAGCATGTGCAATGAAATCATAGACCCCTACGGGCGCGGCAAGTTACCCGCCAATACCTGAAGCGAGGCAGCCCTCTTCAACAACGTGAATGGACCACCCATCACTTCACGGAATCCGGTAACTTGGGCACCCCTCCTGGGTCAACCTGTACCCCCTACGAGTGCGGCGAATAGCCCGCCAATTCTAGAGTGAGGCCCCCTCCGTCTCAACGCCATGAGATGCGGGCCCGTTGCCCTCTAGAACCCGGCTATCTGTTCACCCTACCTTGGGGTAATCCTAGTACAGAAAGTAAAATATACATACAACGGGTACATCGACCTCACCCCGGTCGTGCCCCAAAAGAATAATATACAAACAGGAAGTAACGGCAGTCCACATGTCGGACGCTCGTCCCGCAATATCAAATGTACATATAAAACGAAACTGTACTAACATTGCATCCAGGCTATCCCACACGACCAATCCACAACATCACAGCATAACACAGAACATCAACGTGAATGTCACGTTCGCAAATCCGTCTAAAAGGGCTATAGCAGTTAGACAGGATTTACCGATCAAATGACATTCACGGTTCCAGATATAATGTAAATACTGTGAACTAACATGTTTAAAATATTCGATCGATCAAATTTACTGAAGTGGGCCCCAAGCACTACTGTAGCACTCAAAGAAAATCTGGGCCCAAACAGAATATTCAAAAAACCCCGTTTCCATGTTTAAAGAGCTCTGTGAAAAAATGGTACAGTGAAGACACTGTACTGCGGCGGAACCGCGGCCAGAAGGGGGGTTTGGCCGCGGTTCTACGGTCGGTCTACAGTATCATGCTACCATTTTTTTTACAGAATTCTTAAAATACCCTGCATGTTATTCTGCAATGTACTGAAGAATTTTTCAAGCCAAAAATAATTCGACAGAAAACTGATACTTTGGAATCGCGGTTTTGGGATTTTTGTTCGATCGAAAATGTAAACACGTTAAACCAAGCTAGACTAGGTTAATGGCGTGGCTCTGATACCAGTGTAAGTACACGGCGGCGCCCCGGCCGTCAATCCGAGGCCAAAATGCGGAAACGATAATTTACTTTAACTTTTGAACCGGCACCACCGCGCACTATAAACCCGGATCGGGCCATTAACATAGTCCTAGCAAACTAGAGAAGGGGTAGAGAGATATACCGAGCGATCCATGTCCTTCGGTCTTCTCGTCGTCGTCCCGATCTCCCCGCGGAATCTCCGGTCTCCATCTCCTCGTCGGAAGGGCACCACATCGCCGGGTTCTTTTACGGGCTCCCACCTCTGGACCGAGGCAATTCGGGCACGAAGTTGGCGAGCCGACGTGCCTAAGAAGTACTATAGAATAGTGTGGAACTCAATGTCTCATGAGGTTTGAGGAAGTTGCCATTTGGTTGAGGAAATGAGATAAACTTTTGGAGATGGAGCTTATGGGATTTTTGCAAGCCAAAAGAGATGAAAAATCCCACTCAAGAATTTTGGACAACCCTCCCTCTTCATATGGCCGGCCATGACATCAAGAAAAATGAGAAGAGGGAGTGAGGAATAATACCAAGGGGGTGAGCCAAAAGAAAATCATGCAAGAGAGAGAAAAAGGTGATGATGATGATGAAATATATCATTACAACAAAATCCTCACTCCCAAACCCATCACTCATCTCATCACACAAAGTCAAGCAATGATGAGTGAAGAAGTCAAATGATGGTGCAACCATCATGAAGCAACAATATGCAAAGACCACCCTCCACAATGCTAATTTGCACAGTTGCAAATAAGCCCTCCTCCACCAAATTTCAGGCAAGGAAAGAAACAAAGGAAAATGGCCGAAACAGAAAACAAACTGGCAACTTCAAAAAAATTGATCCCGTAATAAATTACAGGAAACCCCGCTACTGTATATACATACCCGCATTTGTATATCGACCGAATACAAATGCAATGAGACAAAATCTACACTGTACAATACTAGGATCCGGCTTAAACCAAAGCCCGCTAGTATTATCCGTCTGATCATGATGCGTGCAATACCGCACGTATATGATCGAACCCTGCCATATCTCCATACGGCCTCTACAGCGTTTCGCCCGAAACTTGAGAAAACGGTCTGTGGGGGACTCTAAAGACTCGTCAATACTTTGGTTATGGATTTAACCACTAGCACGTCAGAGGTATTAGCTATACGTAACGGGCTACAAGGTATTGACCAAAAGGGACGTCGATGAGCGAACTCATCCTGACACCCTACTGAGCCTGTCAGTGACAATATCCGTACAGTCCGGTCCGTTCGTCTATGAGCATCGCATGGCGGGCCTAGAGGGTTGGTAAAAGTCAGACCCCCCAAAAGCAATACAAGTCGTGTCGGAGTGTAGCCCAGAACACCCTGAGATACCACTGGAATACCTACCAGTAAATCTCCTGTCTTGACCAAGGACTTCGTGTAATGGCTCTCCTAAACACAGCGCGACCTCACCCCCAATACCGGGAGAGATGAACCCCTGCAGATCCGCTCACTGCCTCCATGTGGCTCGGAACTGTACCCAACTAAAACCTGTTTGCACGTCTCCTTTGAGCGTGGTAGGGTAGTAATCAAAGTACAGTGGGAACTCACACGAGACAAATGACGATCTCAGGTCGATGAACTAATCTGTACACATGTCACCAGGGAACTGCTATCTGACGTCTGGTATAAGACCAACTAGCATGTTTCCGGCGAGTCCTGTCCGGTGTACTCATAACCCAATGAGCACCTGTATACATCTTAGGTGAGCCAACTGACACCAGTGGCTTGTGAGACCGGCCACCGTCCCTCGTCGGGGTCTCGACTGTATACACTAGTCTACTCTGGAGTATCGATGCCCTGTCTCGAAACTCCCACGACTAGGGACTATTTAAGGATGTGCTTATAGACTACCAGCTCCCACGTATATGATCGCCTTCATACTGCTGGCAGTCAAGCAAGAATCCTAGAGGCTCTATCAACGTGCAATAGTGACCTGTAAGGTCACCTGAAGCAGTACACGATGATAAAGGTAAACCAGATAGCATACTATCATCTTGAGTAAGACTGTCCTACCGGCATAGGTCCTACATCAATCATTGCAATCGCGTGCCTGTGATCCAATAATTGACTCTGAGGACACTATCTCCAACACTAACATCACAGAAGAAATGAAAATAAAACGCACATATATACCATTCATATTTTCCACAGGGACTCGGGTCTTCACCGTAAGATTATTTAACTTATGACAGGGCGGGGTCAGGACTAGCGTAGATGAAAAACATATATAGTGTCTACTAATATATCATATATATATATATATATATATAACATTCATCTCAGGCAATAAAAAGAGCATCACAAGTATCATAGCAGAATCGATATGAAATATTAGATATCTTTGGAATTCCGCGTTTCGATTTAGCCAACATCGAAATCATGGATTCACAGTCGTGACGAAAGGCCAAGCCTACACCCCTAGACCCCTACGAGTGCGACAAGCAACCCTTCCAATTCTAAAGTTAGGTGACCAGTCTCGACTCCTCGAAATGGTCACCCTTTGGACTTTAGAACCCGGTCACTTGTGCACCCTGTCTTAGCTCTATCCTAAATGCGGAAAAGTAAATAATATATATCAAGGTGACTACACCCCCTCCGCGGATGCGCCCCAATAAAAAGAATATTACATAAAAATTAAATTACATGAATGAATATTAAAAAAACACCCATCTCACATAACCCCCGGCTATTCAATCGCGATTCATAAAACACAATAAACAACATCCAATGTTATCAACGTAAGTAAATATATGCACCATGTATCCCTCATTGACATATAGCAATGTGACCTGGAATATTATCATATATTACGTTTACGGTCACAAAAAGAAATGAAAAATCAACTAGTAGAATCCATAGCCCTAGGCATCGCAAACCCGGATTATCACATAACCCAAATTTCATGCCAAAAATCAAAAAAAAATCCTCACTTTAAAGCCTCTTTACGAAAACCGTTTTTCACGAAAATCGTCCAGCTATTAAACAAGATACCCGAGGTAAACCCAAACATTCGCCGGGTCATGAGGGGGTGGCCCCACCCCCGAGGCCAACGATGAAGTGGCCTTGGGGATGGCAACTCCATTGTCGGCATGGGGCAGGGCCCTCGTACTAACATTTCTGGCGAGTGTTTGGAATTGTAATGACCGCTTACAGAGTCTTGGTCCAAACCAAAACTCCACGGAGATCCGAAATTAGGCAAAAAATAAGATTTTTATAAACTAGTTTTCACAAAACTATACTTCAATGAACTCTAATAGTTGAACAAGCAAGTTTCAATCTTTAAAACCACTGGAAGTTCATCTTAACTCTCTAGAGTTCACAAAAGTGGCACTTGGAAATATTTTTAAATTTAATAAAAGAAGCTAACACAAATTACTATAGGATACTAGCCTAAAGATTGCAACTTAAAGCAAAAAAAGGAAATTTAATCCTACTATGATGAGATTACAACCTTTGATGACCAATTCCTTCACTCCAATGGCCCTAAGTGTAGGGTTCCTAGGCACGCTAATAAAGTCTCATAAGGCATCAACCATGCCAATTTCAAATTTTATGAGTGCCGAGAAACTCTAATACGGATCGTTAACTAGATTTTAGGCGAAACAAGAAGCTAGTTAACAACTTAACTAAAAGAACGGAAATACAACCTTTGTAGATCCGGTGCTCCACCTCCATAGCTTCGCGATGAAGTCCCCTTGCTGTCCAAATCAAATCACGGGCTCTAGCGTTGGCTTCATCGGAGAAATGGGCGGGCTAGGTCGTCGATGTCGATGCCGAAGATGATCTACGTCGAGGCATCACAAGATCAAGCTCCCACTTCACCAAGTCATGAAACTTGTGAAGAAAACACCCTATACTACTTGGCAAGAGGTAGAGGGTGAAGAGATAGGAGGTGGGTGCACTTTAGAATTGGATTTCTCACTCTTTTTCATCAATCACCATTGATGGTCAAGCTTTTTCTACTTTGAAACAAGAAGAAGAAGAAGAAGAATATGATAAGTATCCTTCTAAATAGAAAATAAAATGATTTCTTATCATATCATGAACCATGGTCAAGTGTAGAGAGCTAACTAGAGTTTATGTGAATGGTTAGGGTTAAAGAAGAAGACAAAATGGTCACTTGGTCAAAAGCTTCATGAAGCTTCAACAAGCTTCATGAAAGAAAAGAATGAAAGAAAACCATTTTGTTTTTTCTCTTTATGCTTTTATTTTCCAAAACTAATAAATAAATAAATGAATGAATAAGTAATCATAACCCTAACCATTCATATAACCATGGTTCAATCTTTACACTTAACCAATTTTGCATGTATCATCAAACATGATACAACAAGTGCACACAAAAATATATCACATATACAATGTGCACACCAAGTGAGAAAATCCATTTAAAGTGAACCAATACTAGTTAATGCAAAGTAATATATCAAATATATAATTACACATTAAATCATTAAATCAACACTTGATTCAATGATCCGGTCATGTCGCACATAACCGACTAGTATCATTAGTAACATCTTATCGAATCAACACTTGATTCGATAACCCGGCTACATCGCATATAACCGATCAATGTCACAAATCGCGAGAATCGAATACAGTATCACATACTGGTATTATTCTCGGTCCCGCACATATCTCATATGCGCTCCTATTTCGTTTCGCTTGAGCCAGGAAACCTCTGTGTAGAACTCTAAAGACTCGTCAATACGCCGGCAGCAGGTGATGATCATATCAAACACCCACAAGCCGCAAGCGGTCTGCTAAACGTAACGGCCACCCGGGTATTGAGCGATCAGAAGATCGACGAGCAAGCCCGCTCACACTCCTGTGAATCCAACCAGTAACACTCACCGTACAGTCCGGTCTGATCGTCTGATATGTCGCATATCTCGCCTAGGGGTGGTAAACGTCAGACCCCAATAGCTCGATAAGTCGTGTCGATATGAGGTCTATAACAGTTCGAGAAACTACTGGTAACACTTACCAGTATATCTCAGCAACCCTGGCCAGGGATTTCCGGTTATAGCCAATCGAACATAGCGCAACATCAACTCCCTATACCGGGAGAGACGAATCCCCTCCTATCGCTCATTGCCTTCATGTGATTCGGGACTGTACCCAAAAACCACCGTTTTGCACGCCCTCTTGGACGTGGTAAGGTGGAAATCAAAGCACAGTGGGAACCACACAAGACTCTATGACGATCTCGGGTCAACAGACTACTCTGTACCAGTGTCACCAGAGAACTGCCATCTGACGTAAGGTATAATACCATCTGGGAGTTCTCGGCGAGTCCGTCCAGTGTACCCAGTCTCCACTGAGCACCCGTATATCATCTCTGATGTCAAACACCAATGGATATGGGATCATCCATCTCCCATCTGTATGGGTCGAGAGGGTATACGCTAGTCTACACTGGTATATCGATGCCCCGTCTCGATACACCCACGACTAGGGACTTTGAAGGATGTACTTATGGACTACCATGTCCCCACTAGTATGATCCGCATCATAGTCCAGGTAGTCAAGTACACATCCTAAGGGCTTTACCAACATGTAACAGAGAGACAATCAGTATACACGTTAAGGTAAAGAGTAACCAGATAGCATACTATCATGTCGAGCAAGAAAGTCCTCCCTATATATGTCCCAGCATCCACTGCAATATACATCCTATGTATAGCAATGGCCTCTAGCGCATACATATAACTAACAATCTCCCACTTGCACTAGGGCCATCTGTAGCAGTGGTTGCAGTATCTCGTACTCAACCATCCCATAAAAGTCTCTCTCTGGGAATAGGCCTTCGTGAATGGATTCGCCGTGTTGTCCTCTGAGTCTACTCTCCTAACCTCGATCCCTTAGAGATCAACCATCTCCATGATCAGGTGATACTGCCTTAGAATATGTCTGGATCACTGATGGGACCGGCGTTCCTTGGCATAAGCCACAATTCCATTGTCCCACAATGGTTGGAACGTAGTTCATCTCATGAACCAATATACACCCAGACTGCCTCTTTGGTAGCATCTTAAGTAGCGATGTATCCAGCCTTTATCGTCTAGTATGCCACGGTATCTAGCTTGGAACTTTTCCAAAATACCGTCCCTTCACTGAGGGTAAAGACAATGCCTGTGACTGACATTCAGTCGTCTTTATCACCCTGGAACCCTTCCAGTGATTCTCGCCAGGATCAGTTGATACCATCTCAATACAACTAGTGAGAATTCTAACATCCAATTAGATCTATCTCATAGATCCAAAACCCAGGATTTAGGAGGTATCACTTTGATCCTATGTGGAGAATCTTTGTGATAGGCGGAGATTGATCGAGCGTAGCATAGGAAACTCCTTCCCTATTATGAGTATGTCATCCACGTACTCTACGAAGATCATCACCATACTCCCTACTACCTTTTTGTTTATACAAGGTTCATCTACCATTTTGATGAAGTCAAACTCTTTGACTACCACATCAAAACAGATGTTCCAACTCCGCGATGCCTGCTTTATCACATAAAACATCTTGCACACGTTTCCGCTGCTCCCACTGTCTACGAAGCCCTCTGGCTGTGTACTTATAGACGCTCTCTTCCAAAACATCATTTAGAAAAGCAGTCATGACACCCAACCGCCAGATATCGTAGTCATGGTATGTAGCCGTGGCAAGTAGGATCTGGATGGACTTAAGCATAGCCACTTGAAAAGGTTTCATCATAATCCACGCCTGGTCGATGACGAAAAGCTTTAAAAAGTCTAGCTTTGAAAGTCTCAACCTTTCCATCTACACTAAGTAATCTTCTCAAGATATACTTGCTCCTGATGGGGATTTAACCCTTCAGATATAGCAACCAAAGTCCATACTTTGTTGGTGTACATGGATTCCATCTCAGATCGCTAAGCATCCAGCCATTCTTACAGAGTCCCACTCCTGATGGCCAGCTCGAAACTAGTTGGGTCATCATCTCATGATGCAATCCTCGCTCCCACTGTCATAGAGAAACCGAAGTATCTCTCAGGTGGGTGAGGAACCCTACTAGATCGGCGGAGAGGCTGAGGTTCGTTGGAATCTACTGAATCCTTTGGTTCTATCAAATCATCTGCTGTAGTTTGTATAGCTGGAACCTTTCCAGTTCTACATTACAGACCTTGTCTCGAGCTTGTCCGGATTTTGCTTTTAGACATAGGCCGGACAACCCCAAATTTTAACTAGCTTAAGACATGGGCTCTTCCCTTTCCATATCACATATGAAATGGTAGGCAACTGATTTGATTGGAACCCTGTTCAATAGGTATGCAGCTTCTCAAGCGCATAACTCCCAAAAGGAAACAGGTATCTCAGTAGTACTCATCATAGAGCACACCTTATCATATAGGGTGTGATTGCTCCGCCCCGATATACCATTGTGCTATGGTGTATACGGAGGAGTAATGCTGAGAGAGAATCTCATTCTCCTTTAGAATAGTCCAGGAATTCCGTGCTCAAGTATTCTCTTCCCTGATCACATCAAAGGACATAATACTTATACCCTTATTGGTTCCCTACTTCTAACTTATATTCTGTGAATATCTCAAAAGGTTCGGACTTGTGTTTCAACAGGAACATATGTCTGAATCTAAAGAGATCATCAGAGAATGTAATGAAGTACAAAGAACCAGTCCTGGCATATGTAGACAGGGGACCTTACATACATCAACATGTATCATCCCAAGAGTTCACTAACTCTTTCTCTGTTTCCAATAAACAGGGCTATGGTCATCTAATCTTTGTGACATGACTGGCAAGTTTCATAAGATGTAAATTCAATCTGATTTAAATATGCATCTATATGTAACTTCAGCTAGTCTGGTCGCATTGATATGACCTAGTCTACAATACCTCAAGAAGGATTCGTTCAGTTCTGAACTCTTCCTCTTGTGTGTGTTCTGTATACTAAGAACTGTAGTTTGATTTAGAACATCAATGCTTTTAGATAACGTGCCTGAACCGATCAACTTTTGATATAGGAAATGTTCAAAACAATATCCAACAATACAAAATTTTATCGTTTCTTTACTAACAAAGAGACAGATATGATTTTGTATATCAGGTTCGGTATCTAATAACATTCGTTCAGAATCAATGTATGTGGAATACAGGGTGACAGTGACCAACAGACTTTGCTGCAACACTTGCCCCGTTTTCTGCCTCATGAAACTTATCACCCGTTCTCAGTTCTCTACCTTTCTGTAGCCCTATGTAACATATTACATATGCGGGATCCTGATCCGGTATCATATACCCAGGACGTAAAGGACACTGAGAAACAGTTCTATGTAACGAACACACCCGAAGAAGATGCATCATATGCACTTTCTTCGTTTGGGCGGCACGGGAATTCTGGTAATCCCCAATTTCCTGCTCTGTCTTATAACAATTATAAGTTGGAGCGGGACCAACGTTCCCCAGCTCAGTATAACAAGCGGGTTCGGTCAATATTCCGTATTATTATCTTGATTAAGGCGTGATATGGTCGCTACCTGGAGAGAGAGATAAGAAAACACTCAGCGTGCGCTCTTTGCAAGAATAGATTGGTTATTTTATCTAATCAGGATGGCTCCCACTGCTTTTTTATCAAATCTTCCTTCAAACCCTAAAAGGAAAGACTAGCCGGGATTAATTACACACTACAAGTTCGCCAATCTTTCAGCCAAGCCAGTGTCGGTACTTTGAGGGAGGTCCCCCGTGCTTTCGCACGAACCGAATTAATGTAAACCTCGTTTTCCCAGAGGCGTAACCTCGTTAACACCTTTCTAGACACCTACTTGATCGGCTAATTGTAATGTGTAAAACTCTCCCAGGAGTAACTCTTACTCGCAGCGGGTATCGGGATCCAACTATCTCATAGAAGGTATGCAATCTCATTGCAAATTTCAACACTTGAAATTCCCGATAGTTTTGCCCCTAGCACCCTATGACCTTGACGGAGGTCAACAAACCATAGGCTACTAGTCAAGTTCAACCTGTCATTTCTTGATCGAATTAAACCCACCCGCACGACCCTTGACGGAGGTCAACAAGGCCGCACGACTACCCTAATCCAATCTGCATCATATGCATAAGCAGATAAATACTAGTTAGCTACCGCACACTACGCCTTGACGGAGGTCAACAAACGTAGCACGAATACTAAATAGGACTTATCTGAAATGACGGAGGGCTAAGACAGGTTTTTCTGAAAACCTATTGCGTAATGAACTTGATATCGTTGTAGAATCAAATGATTTTAAAAATGGAGTGCTTTTGAGGCTTTTCTAGTTTTGCTAAAGGAGTCACTCCCGGTGAAGGGATCGTCGGTCCTTTCCTCGTCGAATGAGGTGCGGGATATATCATATATATCACTGTGCAAAGCAAAAACTCTTAAAAGCAATCAAAAGACAAACCGAGTGTGTAGCATCTGCCAGTTATTGCTAAAGGAGTCACTCCCGGTGAAGGGATCTCGGTCCTTTCCTCATCGAATAAGGTGCAGGATATATCACATATACCGCTGTGCAAAGTAAGAACTGTAGCTACCTGTTTTATTTTGAAATTCGATTCTACTACATCTTAGGTTTCTTTTATTTCATTAATCACATTAATGAAGTCCCATCATTTAAGTACCTAAACATCACTGATAAATACGACGTACACTTATGCCATCCGCATTCGCCTCGATGTCCCCTCGTGCACCGTTAGGTTAGGTAACTAACGGCAGAGCAGGGCAGGGCTAGCACGGGTGTAAAACATAAGTAACATCTATATAATATATCATATATACTATATACTGTATCTATCACAGAACATCATATGATCACATCACAGATATCGCAGCAGAAGAATCATATGAAATATTGGATATACTAGGATGTCCGTGTTTTCAATACGAGCCAGTATAAAACACGGATTCCACGGTCGCGATGAATAGCCAAACCCACACCCCTAGACCCCTACGAGAGCGGCAAGCAACCCTACCAATTCTGGAGTTAGGAGACCCGGACTCGACTCCTCGAGTTGGTCTCCCACTGGACTCCAGAACCCGGTTACTTGTGCTCCCCTCCTTGGGTCTATCCTAGTGCAGAAAAGTAAATAATATACAAAGGGTGACATCTTCCGCAACCTGGAAGTGCCCCAATAAAAGAATATTACATACAAGTTTTTACACGAATGAAAATGAAAAACACTCATCTCACATAAAAACCCCCGGCTATTCAAACACGACGATCCAATATAACATATCCAGCAACACATAACATCATATGTCATCAACGTAAGTAAATATGTCCATCCCAATTGCCGTTGACATATAGCAACGAAACCGGCGATATCACATATTACACTTACGGTCACAGAAAAGAAAGTGTAAAACTACAACAGTTGGAATCCGCAACCTCCTTAGACATCACATGCCTAATCAAATGAATTACTAAGACATCGCATGCCAAACAATTATAAACCCCGCATTTTAGTCTCAAAATCAAAAACACTTTTCAATATCAAGTCGGGCAATTCAACAAGATTCCCGACATCCTGATCGAATGCTCGTCGCAAACTTCAGTAGACGGCCGCACCCCCGACGCCGTCGACGAAGTGCACCAAGGCGGAACACCGCTGCCGCGAGCACCCGAACGGATGCTTTCGGCGACGGGGTTCTCCTACAGTCACTTGGTCCGGGCTATGGAGCGAGGCTGTCTATTAAGTTTACCCGGCGAGTATCCGCGTACGCTACGTGATTGCGACGGACTTTTGATCACATCAAAATTCCGTGGCAACCGATCAAGTGAGACTGAACTACTAGATTTATAACATTCATTCAGTTATCTCATAACTACTTGTGAATTCCAATTATTGTATCACATTCCGAATAAGATAGAAAATGTTAAACTTTCCGATCGAACAATCGAACACCCAAGTTTTCCCAAAACAGATCAACACATGAAACAAGTCTAAAAACATTCAGTTCGTGCCTCAGTACCAACGGTCCAGCCGTAGAAGGGTCAAGCCAATGCCTCACATGTGGCACGCCGTACTGCCCCAAACCCTAAGGTTCAAAGGGCAGTTCAAGACGGTCACATAATCGAGTTAAGGTTTGTTGTCTTCTAGAGGGACCATCGCGTTACTTGCACTACTTAGAACGTCGTTAAACTACGGAAAGATCTAACACTTGGAAATTTCCCGACAGGGGAAAAGGTGGGTATTTATATCCGGTCGAACTTTTTAACATATTCAAAAATTATCCGGAAAAGCACACAGACAGAATTAGACAATCCGATCGATACACCGAGTCCCCAATACAACCCAGAAAATTCAACACTTGAAAAATTATTAAAAATTCCCAGGAAAACCAGCACTGCAAACTAAGAATTACTGTGCAAAATTTAACGCAAGAAGAGACCACATAGCCGCGGAACCGCCGCATTAGCCATGCTAATGCCGCGGTTCCGCCGCACTTTGGTGGATTCAGGGGTACGGGCTTCTCAGTAATTCTTATAATCTCCTGCTAGTTTTTCTGCATATTTTTAATCTGGAAAAAACCCAGTTTTTCAAAATTGTCCAGAGAGCAAATTTGGGTTTGGGTTTTGATTCGATCGGACTTCTAATTCCGTCTACGCATCGCCTAAGGCTCTAGCTAGGCTCTGATACCACTGTAGGGTTCTTAGGCACGCTAATGAAGTCTCACAAGGCATCAAACATGCCAATTTCAAATTTTATGAGTGCCGAGAAACTCTAATACGGATCGTTAACTAGATTTTAGGCGAAACAAGAAGCTAGTTAACAACTTAACTAAAAGAACGGAAATACAACCTTTGTAGATCCGGTGCTCCACCTCCATAGCTTCGCGATGAAGTCCCCTTGCTGTCCAAATCAAATCCCGGGCTCTAGCGTTGGCTTCATCGGAGAAATGGGCGGGCTAGGTCGTCGATGTCGATGCCGAAGATGATCTACGTCGAGGCATCACAAGATCAAGCTCCCACTTCACCAAGTCATGAAACTTGTGAAGAAAACACCCTATACTACTTGGCAAGAGGTAGAGGGTGAAGAGATAGGAGGTGGGTGCACTTTAGAATTGGATTTCTCACTCTTTTTCATCAATCACCATTGATGGTCAAGCTTTTTCTACTTTGAAACAAGAAGAAGAAGAAGAAGAATATGATAAGTATCCTTCTAAATAGAAAATAAAATGATTTCTTATCATATCATGAACCATGGTCAAGTGTAGAGAGCTAACTAGAGTTTATGTGAATGGTTAGGGTTAAAGAAGAAGACAAAATGGTCACTTGGTCAAAAGCTTCATGAAGCTTCAACAAGCTTCATGAAAGAAAAGAATGAAAGAAAACCATTTTGTTTTTTCTCTTTATGCTTTTATTTTCCAAAACTAATAAATAAATAAATGAATGAATAAGTAATCATAACCCTAACCATTCATATAACCATGGTTCAATCTTTACACTTAACCAATTTTGCATGTATCATCAAACATGATACAACAAGTGCACACAAAAATATATCACATATACAATGTGCACACCAAGTGAGAAATCCATTTAAAGTGAACCAATACTAGTTAATGCAAAGTAATATATCAAATATATAATTACACATTAAATCATTAAATCAACACTTGATTCAATGATCCGGTCATGTCGCACATAACCGACTAGTATCATTAGTAACATCTTATCGAATCAACACTTGATTCGATAACCCGGCTACATCGCATATAACCGATCAATGTCACAAATCGCGAGAATCGAATACAGTATCACATACTGGTATTATTCTCGGTCCCGCACATATCTCATATGCGCTCCTATTTCGTTTCGCTTGAGCCAGGAAACCTCTGTGTAGGACTCTAAAGACTCGTCAATGCGCCGGCAGCAGGTGATGATCATATCAAACACCCACAAGCCGCAAGCGGTCTGCTAAACGTAACGGCCACTCGGGCATTGAGCGATCAGAAGATCGACGAGCAAGCCCGCTCACACTCCTGTGAATCTAACCAGTAACACTCACCGTACAGTCCGGTCTGATCGTCTGATATGTCGCATATCTCGCCTAGGAGTGGTAAACGTCAGACCCCAATAGCTCGATAAGTCGTGTCGATATGAGGTCTATAACAGTTCGAGAAACTACTGGTAACACTTACCAGTATATCTCAGCAACCCTGGCCAGGGATTTCCGGTTATAGCCAATCGAACACAGCGCAACATCAACTCCCTATACCGGGAGAGACGAATCCCCTCCTATCGCTCATTGCCTTCATGTGATTCGGGACTGTACCCAAAAACCACCGTTTTGCACGCCCTCTTGGACGTGTTAAGGTGGAAATCAAAGCACAGTGGGAACCACACAAGACTCTATGACGATCTCGGGTCAACAGACTACTCTGTACCACTGTCACCAGAGAACTGCCATCTGACGTAAGGTATAATACCATCTGGGAGTTCTTGGCGAGTCCGTCCAGTGTACCCAGTCTCCACTGAGCACCCGTATATCATCTCTGATGTCAAACACCAATGGATATGGGATCATCCATCGTCCATCTGTTTGGGTCGAGAGGGTATACGCTAGTCTACACTGGTATATCGATGCCCCGTCTCGATACACCCACGACTAGGGACTTTGAAGGATGTACTTATGGACTACCATGTCCCCACTAGTATGATCCGCATCATAGTCCAGGTAGTCAAGTACACATCCTAAGGGCTTTACCAACATGTAACAGAGAGACAATCAGTATACACATTAAGGTAAAGAGTAACCAGATAGCATACTATCATGTCGAGCAAGAAAGTCCTCCCTATATATGTCCCAGCATCCACTGCAATATACATCCTATGTATAGCAATGGCCTCTAGGGCATATATATAACTAACACTAAGAAGGTGGTTAAACCTTTCAAGAAGAAATTCTTCAAGCTCCTAAATGATCCACCTTGAGATTTGACGAACACAAGTTTCTACCTCACAAACTACAACTAGTAGTGAAGTAACTAACTAAACTTATTTGTTAAAAGAGTTTAGAAAGAAGATGTAGAAATTTTGCTCGTGGGTTTTTCCCCTCTTTTTAGTTTTCTTTATCTTCTAAAAACATTAAGAGAGAGAAAGAAGTTGAAGATAATGAAAGGATAATGAGACAAGAATATTAGTAGCCATTCTTATCTTCACAAACAATCAAGAATGGTCCATCAAGTTCTACACACTTCTTTTCTTTTAGAACTCATTCTTTCATAAAGAAAATGAAATGTAAACTTATTATCTTCCATGTGCTACTCATACACACTAACATTATGTATCATATGTTAGTGTATATGCCCTAGGGGCCATTATTGTATCATACTAGCTTGTATATTACTTAATGGAAGCTTGGGATATTCACAGTTATATTAACAGTCTTGCTAAACATAGTAGTATGATACTTGGTTTTATCTATCTTAATATGTGTGTACGTATTGATAGAGCCCTTAGGATCTTGCTTGACTACCAGCGTTGTGATGGCAGTCACACTAGTGGGGGCTGGGTAGTCTACAAGCACATCCTTTTTCAGGTCCCTAGTCGTAGGATTATCGAGACAGGGTATCGATACTCCGGAGTAGACTAGTGTGTACGCTTCTCATCCCGGTTGGGGAGATGGTCTGTCCTACAGCCATCAGTACGTCGTACTGGAGATAGTATACCGGTGCTCGTTGGGTTACGGGTACACCGGACAGGACTCGCAGGGGACTGTTGGTTGGTATTATACCCGTCGTCAGTTAACAGTTCCCAGGTGACATGAGTACAGCATAGTCCGCAGACTTGACACTGCTACTTCGCCTCGAGTGTGTCCCACTGTTCGTAGATTGCTACCCTACCACGGCTCAAAGGAGTCGTGCAAACAGGTAGCAATTGGGTGCAGTCCCGAGCACTTGGAGGCGGTAGTGGTTAGACAGGATTCGTCTCTCCCGGTATTGGGAGTTGATATCGCGCTGTGTCTGGAGAGCCATTACGCAAAGTCCCTGGCTAGGGCAAGCGAGATTTACTGGTAGGTTTTCCAGTAGTTTCTCAAGGTGTAATAGGCTTCGCTCCGACATGACTTATACCTCTTTTAGGGGACTGACGCTTGCTGCCCCCTAGGCCCGATATGCGATAGTCCTAAACGAACAGACCGGACTGTACGGAGATTGTCACATCAGGCTCAGTAGGAGTTCGGATGGGTTTTCTCATCGGCCTTCTTATCGACATCTACCTGGGGACCGTTACGTACAGCTAGTGCCGCTTGCGGTCTGTAGTTAAACCCACTGCCAGCGTAGTAGTCAAGCCTTTAGAGTCCCACACAGAGAGTTTCCCTGCTCCAGGCGAAACGATATAGAGGTCATATGGTTTTACGACAAGGGTTCGGACGCATACGTGTTTAAACGCATGTACGATGTTCGGACAGTTTTTACTAGCCGGCTTTGGTTTAAACCAAATTCTAGTATCGGATTATTGGATTTATACAGTCTAAAGTTTTTCCGTGTTTTCATGGATAGGAGGGGCGTTCTCGTAATTTGGTGGGAAGCTTCTAGAAGGATGATGACTTGAGGGTTTAGGTGGCATAAGCATTTATTGATTTTGTGACTCATTTGTGTGATTCATTCATGTCATTAATGATGCATTAAATGGTTAATGACTCATGTAATGAATCACACATAATGAATAAATGAAGCATGATGATTAATCATTTTATTTATTTATTTTGATAAATGATTATGCTTCATATATTCAAGAAGGATCATTATTTCATTATCATTCTCATCCTCACTTTCTCTCTCCTCAAGCTCTCTCTCTTCAAACCCTAATCCTACCCTCTCATGTGTTGAGATCAAGGATTAGCAAGACTAATTAATCCATATACATACTCTATATCACCTAGGTGACTTTGATTAGCAACTGGAGAAACTTAGTTACCTCAAGATTAGAGGCAAAGCTTTGAGTAGAAGCTCTCGGGTGGATCGTCTATTACATAGAGGAGGCCGACGAGGAGGTGGATAACAAGAGAAGAAGAAGGACACGGTTCATTAGGTATAATCTTCTTCCATAGTAGTTAACAACTCCTATGTTAGTGTTAATTATAGTTTAGCAAAGATCCTTTCGGTTAGTCGATGTTGTTTTAAACAAAATGATTGTTTTTCATATTTCCGCCTCCCCGCAAGTAGTGGGGTGTACAACGTCAACTTACAGTGGTATCAGAGCCTAGCTAAACAATAACTAACTTATTAGCAAAGTCGTTAGAATTTCGAACGCAAAACGAACCGGAAAAAACATCGAAATCACCAAGTTTCTGTCGATTTTAAAATGAGGTCTAAAAATTTTTCAGGGACCCTTAAAATTACAAGCAGGAAAACCTAAGAATACTGGAGAAATTTGGGTTCCTGAATCGGCCAACGCGCCGCGGAACCGCGGCCGATCCAAGCGATCGACCGCGGATCCACGGCCGAGTTGGGGCCGAGCCAGCCCAAAATTCCCCAAAACTCTTCTGTGTTGTTTTTGTTCTTTCTGGAATGTTTAGTTTCTACTCAAGTCTCAGGTGCACAGAGAAGTTTTTGGAGTAGAATCTATTGTATTTGCTCGATCGAAATTATATGATGTTTGGCTAATTAGATTATATCTGTGATTTGTATAATGTGTTCGTAAACCTCCCCTAACTGCTAGTATATCGGTTGGCAGGGGGTTGCACATTTCTGTAATGATTTTACTGTTTGTGTTTGTGAACTTGATTGGATCGTTGTGATGATTAGCCGGGGTTTGAGATGGGTTTTAATATTCATTCATTCGATGTAAATTGTAATATGTTATAATATTATTTTGCGGGGCACATCCAGGTTGCGGTTGTAGCCACCGTTGTATTATTTCATTTACTGTTTTTGCTCCTAAGATAGACCCGAGGTGGGGTGCACAAACTACCGGGTACTTTGAAGTGTTTAGTGGCCTACTCATGTTGTTGAGGGAGACCGCTTCACTTCGGGTACTTGGCGGGTAGTTTGCCGTACCCGTAGGGGTCTAGGGTGAGGTAATGGCTATTCATCACAACTGTGTAATCCGTCTTTCATTGCAGGCTCAAAGGAAACGCTGATTGCTTGTATATCCAATAATGTTCATCTGTGATCTGGAATGCCTATTATTGCATCTGACGAATGTACAATATCTATATATGATAGCTATTTAGACGTCACTTATGTTTTACACCCACGCTAGCCCAGCCCCCGCTCTGTCGTTAGTTAAGTAACCTAACGGGTGATGACGGGACCCAGTGGCGAATGCGGATGGCATAAGAGGACGTTGTATTTTCGTTGTTTTCTGCAATGATAGGTTAATGATGGGACGCATTATTATTAATGCAAAGAAAATAAACCAAAGTTGAATCGTTGGAACAGTTTAAAAAGAAACCACTCAGTTATTTTTAAAACAGAAGATATTTTAATTGCGGAGCTTTAACCACTCCTTTTAAAAGCTATCAGGTTCCTTCGATCATATCAAGTTCACTACGTTCACGGTTTCGCCAAAACCATTCATAGCCCTCCATCATTTCATTTGGGTATTCAGTAGTATTCAAGCTATGTATTTTGACCTAACGCCAAGGTATAGTGTTTGGTAGCTGCTGGGTATTCATTTATTGCATAGATAGATGAGTTAGTTTGGGACAGTCGTATTATCATTTTGGCCTAACGTCAAGGATATGTACGGATGGTTTCAAATTAACAAGATAATGATGGGTAGAACTTGACATGTGACTTATGACATTTTGACCTAACGCCAAGGTCATAAGAGCATGGGGCAAAAATTTATATCGGGAATTTCTAAAGAAACTGAAATTTGCAAAGAGATGCATACCATTTGGAGTGTGATGAATGTTGGTAGGATTCCTTCAGCATTATCACACGATGATATTTAGATCCCGATCCTACTGTGAGTATATGCTACTCATCAGGAGATTCTTCACTTAACGATCAATGCTATAAACCAAGTAGGTGCTGAGAAAGGTGTCAGCGGGGTTACGCCCCCAGTGAAAAGAGGTTATTTAACTAAGGCTTTTAGACAAGACCATTTCAAGGTATCCTCTACTATCCCAAGTTTCAAGATGTGTGACAGTGCATATAGTAGGGTATCAACGTTCAAATGTTTGGAATCAAGAATAGGGACTATTTTTCAGACTTATTTTTATCCTCAGATTAGTAATTTCCTTCTTCTTACCAACCCTTAGGACAATGGATCATAACTACTTATCACTAGTTTCGTTTAAGAAAACATTTAACTTTCGTGCTTTTCTTAAACTATTTCTATCTTTCATATGTAAATTTTCACTTTCAAAGTTTCATTATCAAAAAAATTTTGTGCTTATATATAGTATAATGCAAAATAATGCGTGAATAAGCACAAATCTCCTCCAAACCTGTTTACAGCAGTGTCCTCACTGATATCATTTGTTAAGCTAAAAAAACTGTAGGCTTGGGAGGAAAAGTTAGTAACGGAGCAATAAATAATGGCAGTGAAAATCTTTCCCAAACTTATTTTTGGCTCATAATTTTGTAAAAATTTATTTTTTTTCAAGAGCCAAAATATATTTTTCTCCCCCCCCCCCCAAACTTGAGTAAAATCGTATTAAGCATTTAAAATTATGAGGGGGGTTAAAGTTATTGGTCAATATAAAGTTTTACAAAGACCAAAAGTCAACACCAACCATTCAAATATTTTATCGATGTAACGCACTGGTTGGTAGAAGATCATGTCACCTGTCTACGTGAAGAAATAGGGAGGGGATAAGAGGTGGAATAGAACGGATTTACGTCTCGGTTTATAGAAACGAAACAATGATGGTGAATTACTCGCATTCTTATTATTGATAAGAAGAAGGGGTGGTGGTTCAACTTCTTTGGGTTGGGGTTCATTCATCACAACGCCCATGTTATCTAAGAATGCGAGTTCTTCATCGAAGATTTCTTCAAAGCTTTCATCGATATCCCGAATAATAATTTCATCGGAAAGAACGGGATGATACTCGGACTCCATAAACGGTTCATATTGAACGTTAGATGTTGACCCGGACAGCTCGATAGAAGGGTCCGTATGTGTATAATAAAAAGCAGGATCAAACAACAACGTAATAGCGGAGTCGAGATCAATATCATGAAGCTTTTCAAGTTTGCTGCTGTCGGAATCTATCGCTTCGACAGAACATACTTGAGTGTAGTGCCGGAGGGTTCACTTACCAACTTATAAATGTTAAGCTCAATTGACATCTTCCTGAAGGATAGGGTCATAGAGCTATTTCGACAATTGATTATCGCGTTGGAAGTCGCAAGAAAAGGTCGACCTAGAATCACCGGGATTTGGTTTCGTGGGTTTTCTACAGGCTGTGTATCAATAACTTTTAAGTTCACAGGGAATATAAATTCCTCAACTGTGATTAACACATTCTCTAGCTCACCCCTAGGTTGGGTGATAGATCGATCGGCCATCTGAAGAGTGCAGTGCGCCGGTTTCAACTCTCCGGTCTATAATTGCTCATACACAGAATACAGAACCAAGTTAACATTAGCGCCTAGATCGAGTAGAGCACGATTGATATTTTTACCCCCAATAGAAATAGATATTATAGGACTTCTGGGGTCCTTTCGTTTATTGGGTAGTTGTTGTGTAAAAATTATGCTTACGTTACTCGTTAAGAATACATTTTTCGGCACTTGAGTTTCTCTCTTCCTAGTGCACAAATCCTTTAGAATTTTTGCATAAGATGGAACTTGTTGAATAGCATCTAAGAGAGGAATGTTTATGTTAACTTGCTTAAAAATTTCTACAACCTTTTTCCATTTGTGGACTTGATCTGTTGCTCCTTAACCTGTTTGGGTAAGTTGCTTTATCAAAAAGGGTTGGGTCCAACATTAGAGAAGATTGTAAGGATGGAATGGATCCTAGAATTGGAGTTGGGATCGATTTAGGTAGACTCGAGGAAGCAGGCGGAGGGTTCGAGCCTTAGGGAATACAAAGAATAGGCTCGGAAGAAGGTGGACTAGCCGAAATGGGAGAAGAAGTAGAAGCCGGGGTTTCAATTGATTCCTCTTCATCAACATGTTCACCCACTTAGTTATCCAGCACTCTTCCCGATCTCAACGTGGTAACGGCACTCACATTATAACTTTGTGAGTGGTCAGGATTAGGTATAGGTTGAGATGAAAGTTTCCCTTTCTCTCTCGCACTCATCACGGCATTTAACTGTGCAAGTTGTGCATCTATCGATTTTATGCTTTCATCGTGGGAAGCGGTATTCTGCAGTAACTTTTGGATATAAGATGTTAAAATATCAGTCGTTTGCATGGAATGTTTAATGAACGTGTCGAGTGCAGAGGGTTTATTGGTACCGGCAAAAGAATTATTATAAAGATCAAAGTTGTTGGCCGAGTTTTGCAAAGGTTGCGGTTGAAAGGGGTGCCGAATCGGTTGTGGTGGTTGTTGCTGCTGTGGAAGAAGTCTTTAATAATTGCTTTGGAACTGGTTTTGATTTTGGGTTTGGTTTTGGTTCCAAGCAAAATTAGAATGATTCCTCCATCCCTGATTATATGTGGAAAAATAAGGATCGTTTCTAGGTCGCTGCTGAAAAGTAGCATTAATTTGTTCTTGACCTTGAAACGGTGATCTCAAAGGACATTCTTCCGTCAAATGTGATGGGTTTGAATAGCAACCACACACGGTTTTAGGGAGCGTAAATTGGTTTAGGGAGGCTGAAGAGACTTCATTTTCTATAGCATCGAGTAACCTTTGTATCGTGGCCATTTCGGCTTTCACTATGATATAAATATGGAGCTGATAGACACCTCCCCCAGACGATGTAGGTTTAACATTTTCCCACTGTAAAGTTTGTTTAGCGTGATTTTCCAGAAATTGCCAAGCTTCACCATCATTTTTAGACAGGAAATGATATTGACACATGGTTTCAAGCATCTGTTTTGTTGCAGGATCAACACCCTCATATATAATGTGACACAAGTCCCATATATTGATTCCGTGATGAGGGCATTGTAAAAGAAGATCTTTAAACCGTTCAAAGTATTTCCAAAATGGTTCATTGGGAAGTTGGGTAAACTGGTTAATCTCATTTCGAACACGGGCGATCTTATAATTGAGATAAAATTTCTTAAGAAATGCTACAACGAATTCATCCCATTTGGAAATAGAATGTGTGGCAGTATTATAAAGCCATTTTTCTGCTAGATCGCACAAAGTAAAGGGAGAAGACGTAATCTCATAGCATCCACAGAAAGTTGTGACTTGCCAATCATTGCGCATACGTTTTCGAATTTGTTTATAAAAACGTATGCGTCTTCGGATTCAAGCCCGTGAAATTTGGGCAATAGTTTGATGAAGTGGGGTTTAAATTCAAAATTATCCCCATTGGCTGGTGGAATAGATAGACAAGTAGGAAAAGGACCGCGTATAGGATAGCATCTCTCTTGGAAAGAAATGCGCTGTGGATTCTGCGCACCGACGGGTGGTGGCAGGGTGTTGTTATAATCTGATGGAGAACCGTCCATCACGGTCGATGTAGTGGGTGGAGGGGAAAAAGAAGATGAAGAAGTACCGACTTTGGAGTCGATAACAGAAACGCGGACAAGACGGGCACTAGAATCCCGTGTCCAGCCGACCATGCACTAAGCGGATTTAGCGCAAGTGGCAGCGCGTGTAGACTATTTAAAAATTGGTTTGTTTTGAAAAGTGTCGGACGTGAGACAAATCACACAAAAATGCATAAACACCCTAGAGCTAAGGTTACCTAGGTCAAGTCTCTAGACCGCTCCTAGACTTCTAAAGGACAAGCTGCGGGATCAATCCTCTACCACCTCTTTATAACTCTTTTAGCCAGGTAAGTGCCAGATAAGTGGGAGATATCCGCTATATAAATCACCGAAAATAGTGGGCCTAATTAAGTAACCACTTGCCTTAGACACACTTGCCTAGACACCAAAAAAGTAATGCGGATAAGCGATAGATTACCCGCGACCCTCCTCTGTCATATTTGAGCGCGACGGTCCTTAGAGTCTTGGTCTAGATATTTTTTAATTAAAATAGGGTGATGTGAATGCTCGTTTAGTGATTTGTGGGGCCTGGGAAGGGTGATGAAATCCTCACCTAATCTGAATTTGTTCTTTACCCCTTAATGTCCGTATTAAAATATGCAAAAACAAACCGCAAAACAAAACTCACAAAATGATTTTTGAGCGGCGATATTTTGTAAAGAATCCTGCAGAAAATATATTATTGGATTTTTCAGAGGAGAGAGAAAGAGATAAAAAAGATACCAGAAATGTTTTAGCGCATAACTCCCCAAGACCGCCGCGGTTCCGCCGCCGTTTGCACACAATAGTCGCGGTTCTGCCGCGCTTTAGGGAGTTCTTTGTGTAATTTTTTCAATGTGGCCTCCTTTGCTCCTCTGAGTCTTGATGAATGTCTCTGAATCTTTATCTCCTCGCTACAGTGACTCCAGATTCCCTCGCAAAAATCGCACACTAATCGTTAAATATGCAAGATGCGGTTTTGTTTTGTTTTATGATATAGATCGAATAAGAATTCAACACGAATAGTAAGAATAAAAATTACGCACGTATCCCCGGCAATGGCGCCATTTGATTGATTTCTATTTTAGAGTGTGTAGTAACCGCAATCAATAACAGTGTAGCTAGCCGAGATGAGTATGGGTCGTCCTCAGGAACATATGGAATCTCGTAATCTTGCTTTAGACGTGTTGAAAAAGAAGAAGAATAAAGAATAGTGAAGAATAGTTTCTAGATCTACGTTAAACACGGATGTAGAATACAGATCTAGTTTAAATACGGATGTAGATTTTATAAGAAGAGGGCTTGTAGGGTTCGTTAGGATTTAGTAGTTATGGATGACTAATAAAGATTACTTCTTTTATCTATTGATAGATTTAAAACTAGATTGATAGTGATGAATGAGGATTAGGGTTTCCACACTATTGACCCTCGTCCTTTCATTGATCTCTATTCATGTCCAGCCCTTAACAAAACAATTGTTAATTTGATCTCAATTCGCGGTCGAGACTAGCAATAAATTGGTAGCGCGCCCGATAAGGATCTTAAAAATTCTTTTGCTAAAGTTTATAAACTTCATAAGACTTAAAAGAAGTTAAAATATTTTCTCATCCATTGTTCTTCCCTAATCCTATGAACCCTATCAAGCGGAGAATTATTCGCGCATGATGGAGATAGAAGAAGAACGGATAGAGATCATAATGTAAATACAGAAATTAAAATTAATCTAATGATCTACCTTTATTAATCAACTTCACAAGTACAATACTTTCAAGTTTAGATTATAAGAGGAAGAAGAAGTTGCTCTCAATCTCTTCCTTGTAGGAAGTAGATACTCCGTCGAATCTCACGTCGCTTTATCACGTCGAATCGCGGACCTGTCGTGGATCACTTGTTCTTTGACGGTGATTTGCTTCGTGAAAAAGGTTGATGCCTTCTATGTTTAGCCCTCGGTCCTTTATATAACCCCAAAAACCAGAAACCAAAGATTCCCAGAATTAGGGTTTGTTATGAAGATCAAAACCATAAAATCCCACATCCCAACTCGCCAACTCGGCCGCGGATCCACCACAATAATGGGCATTTAGCCGCGGAAGTGCCGCGTGTTGGTGTGATCATTGTTCCAAAATTCCGGGGCTGCTTCAATGTGACACATGGAGATTTATTTGATATCTGGAATCTTCATATCTTTTCTGAATCTCTGCCAGTATTGATTCTTCGATTTTATCTAACTTCTTCGGCAGACTTTTGATTCCTGACATCTCAATATCCCGATCTCCTGACCTGAGCTATAGCTTGCATCATATCTCAATGAATAATGTTAGTAATATTTAGTATTTTTGAGATATTATCCTAACCATTTTATATGATATTATATTTTAAAGAATCATGATTAGAATATTTGATATGATATGCATATTTAAATTATTAAAGTATTATATAAATATTATATGCATACATTTTCCTTCATAATGTTAATTATAATATATAAACATATGGTAAATAGTATTTTTACAGATAAACCCTCATATGTGTCATATTTATAATAAACACATTTAGATATTTAAGAAGAGTAAGGAAAATGATATATCAAAAGTGCGATATTTTTGACTGAACACGTATCCTGCATCATTTTTGCCTGAGCCGGAAAACCTCTATGTGGGACTCTAAACACTCGATAATACGCTGGCAGTAGTTCAGGATCATATCTTTAATCACAAACACGTCAGTGGCACTAGCTGTACGTAACGGCTACCCAGGTATTTATCGAGGAGAAAGATCGACAAACATACCTATCCAAACCCCTACAAAGCCAACAAGCGACACTTACCATACAGTCCGGTCTCTTCGTCTGATATGTTGTATATCGGGCCTGGGGTTTGGAATCGTTAGACCCTAATAACCCGATAAGTTATGCCGATGTCCATTCTATAACCAACCGAGAAACTACTGATAACACTTATTAGTAAATATCACATTCCTTGGCCAGGGACTTATAGTTATAGCCGATCGACCACAGCGCAACATCAACTCCCTATACCGGAACAGAAGAAACCCTTTCTATCGCTCATTGTTTTTATATGATCCGGGACTGTACCCAACTACAGTCTGTTTGCACAGCTCTTTAAAGCTGTGGTGGGATAGTAATCTAAGTACAGTGGGGACCACATAAGACACTATGACTATCTCAGGTCTATAGACTAACATGTATAGGTGTCGCTAGAGAACTGCTATCTAATGATAAGTATAGTACCATATAGGAGTTCTCGGTGAGTCCGTTCAGTGTACTCAGTCTCTAATGAGCACCTGTATATAATCTTTGATGTCAAACACCAATGGATATGAGATCATCCATCGCCCCATATAAGGTCAAGAAATGTATACACTAGTCTACTCTGGGACATCGATGCCATGTCTCGAAATCCCTTCGACTAAGAACATTTAAGGATGTGCTTATAGACTACCTAGGGCCCACTAGTATGATCAACATCACAATCCTGATAGTCAATCAAAGATCCTAGGGGCTTTATCAATATGTATTAGCAATAGTAATAACAAGTAGAACTATACACATAAATGATAAAGTCAAACCAAATAGCATACTATAATATTGAGAAAGATTATCCTGTATTGTTGGATATAGTATCCTCAATAATTGCCTTTAGGGCATATATATCTAACGGCTGGGTGAACAAAATTGTGATCCAAGTTTAGCCGAATAAACTAGCGCAGTAATAAAAGATTTAAGTTTAAGGGAATTATATAGTTGCGCTACCTTATCGCTGTATTGTTGGATATAGTGTCCTCAAGGCAATTATTGTAATTGCAGGCAGGCAGTTATGATAATTGAAGGAGGACCTATACAGATAGAACAATCTTACTCGAGATGATAGTATACTATCTAGTTTGTCTTTATCATTGATGTGTATACGTTTTACTTGTTATTACGTGTCGCTAATACATAATGATAAAGTCCGTAGGATTCTTGCTTGACTACCAGTATTATGATGGAGATCATATACGTGAGAGCTGGGTAGTCCATAAGCACATCCTTAAATGTGCCTAGTCGATGGAGTATCAAGACTGGGCATCGATATTCCGAAGTAGACTAGTGTATACATTTCAAGACCCTGACTAGGGGCGATGGTCGGTCTCACAAGCCATTAGTGTTGTGTCACCTAAGATAGTATACAGGTGCTTACTGGAGGTGAGTACACCGGACAGACTCGCCGAGAACTTCTAGATGGTATTATATCTATCTTCAGATAGAAGTTCTCTTGTGGCATGAGTACATGTTAGTTTTTTGACCTGAGATCGTCATTTGTCTCGTGTGAGTTCCCACTGTACTTTGATTACTACCATACCATAGCTCATAGGAGTCGTGCAAATAGGTTTTAGTTGGGTACAGTCCTGATCCATATGGAGGCAATGAGCGATTGTCGGGGATTCATCTCTTCTGGTTTTAGGATTCGATATCGTGCTGTGTTCGATTGGCTATTACCCTAAATCCATGGCCACAGTGGATGAGATTTATTGATAGGAGTTCAGTAGTTTCTCGGTTGGTGATGAGCTTGACTCCGACATGACTTATTGGGTTATTAAGGGTCTGACATTATCCACCCCTAGACCCGGTATGCGATACTCTTAGGCGAAGAGACCGGACTGTATGCAGATTATCACATTCAGGCTCAGTAGGGTACGGACGGACTTAATTGTCGACCTCCCTTTCGGCATATACCTGGGTAGCCGTTACCTACAGCTACTTCCGTTGACGTGCTTGTAGTTATGGATTTATCTAGTAATCACTGCCAGCGTATTATCGAGTTTTTAGAGTCCCACATAGAGGGTTTTTCTGGTTCAGACGATATGATGTAGATGACGTGTGTTGGTACATACAGGTGTCCGATTAAATATGTGTACAGGCTACACAGACTTTAATCGGACGATTGATAATACTGGCGGATTAGAATTAAGCCGGATTATTAAATCAGGTTTTGATTTAATAATTTATATATATTTTTAATATATATATTATAGTATTATTGTTCACTATTCATTTTCTTTCTCTTAGCTATTCATATTTTTATACGGATACACGTGTATGTATTTCAATATGTATACCGGATTATATTCCGTATTTATATGGAATTTGTTCTAGAAAATGCACCTCATTTGTTGATTTTTTCTTTTAAAGAAAATCAAAAATGAGGTGGAGGATGTTGTGTAAAGGAGTATGGTAAAGAGGTATGGCTTTGTTTTTATAATTGGAAAATCATTTGTGTTTACTATTCTTGGATGGTTATAAAAACTTAGCCATTCTATTTTGCACTCATTCTCTTCATACAACACTTGGCTTATTTTCCATTGCTACCTCCTCTTCACCTCCTCCTCCTCCTTCTTCACTTGCTCTCTTGAGCATTATATTATAGAGAAAATCATAGTGAAGCTGGAGCTTGGAACAGTTCCCTCATATGGATCATCTATGGAAAGGGCGGTCGCCATTTAAGTTTGTTCCCGATGGCCTACAAGCAGTTTGGAGGGGTCTTCCATGATTGGGTGGATACGCGTTAAAGGTTGTATTCTCTATGAACCTTGTATGTTTAGTTGCTAGTTTAGGTGTATGGAATGATTCTAGGTTGCGGTTTCCTCGCACTCGCAAGTTTTTTTGTTTGTAATTTGCTTCTGCTATAGCCGTGAGCACTAGGGAACCTAGTAGTGGTATCAGAGGTAACCATACACTTAAACTAGCTCACATGACATTAGAATTCATCGCCAAACCGTGTTTCTTGCTGCTTAAATTCAGCCATCATTTTTCCTGTCAAAACAGCTACTATTCGTTTTTAATACTCAGTTTTGAAGCTTGATCTCGATCTCTAGAGCTCTCATTTCGGAACGGGGACTCCGTAGGGGATCAAGGGTGACTCGTAGAGTCTCGGGAAACCGTTTTCAAAGTCGTTTTTCGAAAATTAGTCGCTGTTTTTCATAGCTGAATTCTGTTTTGAAGTGGCTGTCCAAAATCCGTCTTTATTGCGCATTTGCGATCCCCGCGGGCTCTTGGTTCGAACCAAGAGTCCGCGGAAGGGATCGTGGGTACCCGGGGAATTACCGGGGGCCTTGGCTGGGTCGTTCAGACTCTTGGTATTGGCAACAAGAATGGATTGTTTGGATTTTGGAGTGCGCTCGATTTTCGTCGTTTAGAATTTTGAGTGTTCGCTTCGGGGTGATGAATTCTATGATCATGGTTTTCGTATATGTGTACATGTGTTGTTAAACGTTGTCTAATTACTATATGTTCGATTAGTCAGGGTTTCACACTTGCTTGTATTACTTGTTTCTGTGATGTGTGTGTGTGTGTGTGTGTGTGTGTGTGTGTGTAAGAATAATGGAGGAAATAGGCTATAGGAGGGAATTTCCTCCTATGGCGTCGAAAAAGATACAACCTCCACCATTTTTTCCGACGATCGGCATCCATCATCATCATCGTTATCATCTAAGATGTGTATACACCAAATTTCATGTGATTCCACCACTTTTTCACCGTTGAATTAGCAATGTAAAAAGTTCTATTGTCGGTAAACCATTAATTTTTCACCAACTAAATCAACGGTGAAAAATGGTATAATCACATGAAATTTGCTGTATCTACATCTTAGATGATAAAGATGGACGTAATGTATGCCGATCGTCGAAAAAAATCATGAAGGGTGCATTTTTCCGATGCCATAGGAGGAAATTCCCTCTTATGGCACATTTCCTCCATTAACCACCCTCTCTCTCTCTCTCTCTCTCTCTATATATATATATATATATATATATATATATATATTATGGTTTAGAAGGATTGTCGTGTCGGATAGCCCCTTGTGCGATTTGGTTGTACAATTTTGATTTATATTATTATATATTGATTTGTTCGGGACGAGCTCCAACTTGTGGCCGCCGTTTCCGTATTATGTATTTTATTTTATTGGGGCTCGACCAGGATGCGGTCGATATCACCATTGTATATATTTCTTTTTTGTACTAGACTTAATCCACGAGAAGTGCTCGAGTAGCCGGATTCTAGAATGCAGCAGGTGGCTATCTCATGGAGTTGAGACCGAGCCACCTCGCTCTAGAATTGACGGGTTTCTCGCCACACTTGTAGGGGTTATAGGATCGACCCGCGGAGAGGTGCACAAGTTACCGAATTCTAGAAAGCGGAGGGTTACCGACTCATATCATTGAGGGCTAGTTACCCAATTTCTAGAATTGGCACGTGGTTTGCAACACTCGTAGGGGTCTAGAATCGAATTTGTACGGGCTATCTACACGACCGGGGAATGTCGCGTCTCATCTATGGCTCCAATGAAACGCGAGGCTCCTACTTTATCTGCTATTACATATTGATGTTTGTATACCTGTAATGATTATTATCTTCCTGTGATGACTATTATCTGCCTGCGATGTTGAGATATATATATATATATATATTAAATATATTTAGTAGATACTTTTGTATGTTTTGCATCTGCGCTAGCCCTGTCCCCGCCCTGCCGTAAGTTAAGTAACCTTACGGTGAAGACCCGAGACCCCGTGGTGAATGCGAATAGCATATAAAAGTATACTATTTTGGTCGTTTCTGGTGTAGCTTAGAAACTTGTATTGATGGGATCACATTATATGTTTAATGTAAAGAAAACAAACCTATTTGATGTTGTCAGAACCAATTCTTAAAACTACTCGGTTTTCTTTAAAACAATAGTCCTATTCTTTTGTTGTGCGTTGAGTTATTCGGTTAGGAATATCCTACACCTCATTCTATGAGGAAAGAGCCTTGATCCTTTCACAAGGAGTTTGCTCTGAAGCAAAAATTTATGTTACTAGTTTTTAAAAGCGGAGCCTAAACCACTCTATTTCAAAATCACTCAAGTTTTTTCAACGATATCAAGTTCATTACGTTAAAGTTTTTCACTAAAACCAGTCGTAGCCCTCCGTCATTTCAGATGGGTATGAACTAATATTCATGTTATGTGTTTTGACCTTCGCCAAGGCATAATGTTTGGTAGCTAGAGGATACTTGTCTGTTGCATAGATAGATGCATTTAGCTAGGACAGGCATACAGCTGTTTTGACCTTCATCAAAGGCTTGTATGAATGGGTCTAAATTAATCAGGACAATGACATGTTAAACTTGACTTGTGACTTGTGATGTTTTGATCTTCGCCAAAGTCATAAGCGCTTGGGGCAAAAATCATAACGGGAGTTTCAAATATAAGGGAAACTTACAAAGTTTGTGCATACCTTCTAGAGTGTGATAATTTTGGTCGGCTTCCGTCAAAATTATCACACGATGATAGTTGGATTCTGATTCCCACTGATGAGTAGGTATTACTCCTCGGGAGATTTTCACTTCACAATTAGCTAACCTATTGGGTTATAGAAAGTGTTAACGAAATTATGCCTCTGCGGAAATGGTGTTATTTAATTAGTCCGTGCGAAAGCCCGAAGGACCTCCATCGGAGTACCAACACTAGCCTGGCTGAACGGTTAGCAAACTTGTAAGGTATTATATGATCCTGACTAGTTCCCCTTTTAGGGTTTGAAAGAGAATTAGAGAAAACGGTAGGAGCCATCCTGATTAGATAAAATGATTAACCAATCTAATCGTGATAGAGTGCACGCTGAGTGTTTCTTTTCTCTCTCTGGTTACAGCGACCTCATGACTTACCTTAAATTAAAACTCATGAACCAAGTTAACCGACCCTTCTTTCACACGTTGGCTTTGGATTGTCATGATTCATGACAAATTCACATATATCCCTGCTACTCCTACTTTCCCTTTACTTTTCTCCAGAACACTCCGTATCACTATGATGGTCCATATTGTTTGAAAAGGTCATCGTATAGTTACATACGAACTCGAAGAAATTATTTCAGTCAAGGATAGAGACTAGTTCTGGAGAAATTGAATAAGATTATTCGGTTGTCTCTTCCCTTTACCTTTTCTCAGGTTGCGAGAGCTCCTTGTATTAGGAGAGTACAATTATTACGCTTATTGGATAGTCTTCTTCCAAATCTTAGGCTGATACCGAAAGGTAGGGAAAAAAGAAAACTAATTAGCCTAAGTGTGGTGTACAGTAAGTAATATGTAGAGATTTAAAAAGAGATTGAAGTGATTACAAAAGAAATTATGACCACTGTCATGAATCTGGATAGTGGAAGAGGCATTACTAGAAATACCCGGCTACCCCCTTGAAACATTTATGTTTTAGATTTTATGTGTACTTGTAAATGAGAACTGTTTTCCTAATTGATTTTAACTCTAGAGTATGTATTTACCAGATTTGGATCTCACATCCGTACATCATTATAGATGCTGGGTAGGAGTACAATATTGGGAAATGGGCGATTTGATTCTCAATATCGGAATTCATTGCAATTGGTGATATTAGATTAAATCGCCTGGTTTTACCTAACGGAAAATATTTGGTTTCGAATAACTGTTGGTATGCACCAATTTTTAAAACGATATATCTGATCTTTATTTTATAAAGTGAGCTAAATTTTGAAAATTGTATTCCAAACATTTACCTTTATCAGTTGAGAATAAAGTAAAACATTCTTAATCAAAATATAGTTTTCAACCTACAACACACGGAGTTCGAGTTATTAAACTTTTGGGGCTTATACATGAAAATGTATGTTGTCCAGTGTCCTTCGGGACAAGGGGTTGATACTTTTACTTCATTCAGGTTTACCTATGAGTTCTCTGGTTTTAGACAAGCATTCTTTATAATGAAAGGTCCAAAGATTTTGAGAAGTTTATAAGTATAAGAATAAATTAGAGAACCATGTGTTGGAAGTATCAGGATTCTTCGAGGTGATCGAAGATGTAGATACTTATGCTAGGAATTCCATTATAGTAATATTGAGAACTTGATTCTCTCACAGGTTACTCATTCGTGGGTGCGCTCCTTCATGAGTAATGTTGTATTGGCGTTTTTCCATTTTGAGATATACACTGAAAACAACTACATAAAATTTGAATCTAGTTCCATCTAAATTAGTGCCTATGATTCTCGATTGGTTGTATATGTTAAGGTTGTTAAGATAAGGAGTTATTCAGTATCTGTTTAAAAGCAGAATCCGGATAAACTTAAAGCACGTCTCGATAATAACAGTTTGTGGATTACCCTAAGAATCCGCTAAGGTTTTACTTCTACCATTTTCAAGATCAATAGTTACATTGTTCTTGACTCGCCATCTTTTTATAAAAGGAATTTTTTTGCAAAAGAAACTAGTGAGGGTATGGTAGAACTGGAAGTGATTCCAAAACCACAAAATTTAGTAGAACGTGGAGATTCAATTGGACTTGACAAACCTTGGCCGCTCCGCAGATTTAATAGGTGACCTCAGCCATCCGAGAGATACTTCGGTCTTACCGTAGACGGTGACAGGAAGGTTAGCATCATGGTTATGATAGCCCTACTAGTAATCTGCAGGTCATAGAAAATGGTAACTTCCAGGTTACCAGATGCTTTATATCTAAGATGGACTTCACGCACTTCAGCAAATTATGGATTTTGGATTTTGTTGGGTGCTCCTAAAAGGGTAAAACCCATTAGGAGCAAGTAGATCTTTCAAGGTCTGTGCAGGTGGAAAATTATTAACCTAATAAGGTTATACTTGTTGTACAGATCTCATCAAATACCTGTTGTGGATTGTGATAAGACTTTTACTTCAGTGCCTACGTTGAAATCCATAACAGATATGACTTGGCACTGTTGCTGCTCTAGACTATGATATCTGGCAAAAGGATAATTATAACGTCTTTCTAAATGAGAATTTGGAAGTGCGTGTGTATGACTCTGCCATAGGGTTATCGTAGTCAGTGGGAGCAGCGGAAGGTGTGCAAATTATTTATGTCTATTCATAGACTAAAGAATGCATAGCGGAGACGGATCATCTGTTTTGATGTCACAGTCAAGGTGATTGTCTTCATCAAAATAACAGATGAACCTAATGAGAAGGATGTAGGGAGTACTGTCCTGGGATTTGGATGATGATTGAATGATTCTTTGTGTGTCGTGTTTTGAAAATGTGTAAAGATCACAATCAAAGAAATTTGTAAACCTCAATCAATAACGGTGTCAATTGTAGGTTCGTTAGCGAGTGCGGATCGTCCACAGGGAAAGTGAGATTTGCTCGTATTTGATTTAGATGAATTGAAAATTAAAGAGAAAAGAAAAGACAATTCAATTCAAGATTTTAAAAGTGAATTTCAAGAATTGTCTAGATCTAAATCTAATATCAAGAAAACATTAAAATCAAGAATCAAGAATTGATGATATCCAATCGAATTAGGTTTCAAGAATTGAAGTGAGGCTCGTAGGAATCGATCGAATCTATAGAAGTGATGAAAACTAGTGATTACGTTTTCTTATCCATTAATGATTTGATACTAGATCGATGACGATCAATCGAGGTTTACGGATCTCTTGAAGGAACTAGGGTTTCTTCATCTCATCCTTTGTCCTTTCGATGAATCTCATTCAAAAGCTAGCCTCCAGTAGATTGAATTACCGATCGTTGATCTCTAGTTACGAGCGAAAACATTCAATAAAGCATTTCGCTCGAAACTAGATTGTCGATGATTCAATTTATAAGAGTTTACAAAACTTATAGGAATTAAGAATCGTTTCAAGATTTGTAACATCATCATCTATTGATTCTCTCGACTCCTCCAAGAGCGGAGTTTTTACTCAAGCATCATATCAAAGAACACAATCAAGAATCGAGATCTAATCATAATGCTCAAATATAGAAGTAAGCAAGATAAAGAAATTTCACCTTTTATTTATCAACAATTTTGTTACAATTCTCTCAAGATCTACAAGACGAAAGAACTCGATCGTCGATTTAGCTCCGCATCGTCTCCGTCAGTCGCGGATCGTCTTGGATCACTTGCTCGGTTGAAGATCGGCGTCGCTTCTAAAAGGTTGAAGGCTTCTTGCTTGATTTGTACTCAAAGATCTTGAATTTTGGCTTTGGTGATTGGATTAGGGTTAAGGTTTGAATGCACAAGTTGTGTCACTCAACTTGTGGGATATTGGCTCAATTTTCAACAACCTTTGAATGGAAGCTTTAGGGTCCCTTTTATAGCCTTGATCTTTAGATTAGCTTCCTTTAGAAGATAGGTTTAGTTTAGCTTCCCTTGTAAGCTTGGTAGTTAGGGAGAAGTTTCTAGAGTTAGTTAGTTAGGGTTAGCATCCTTCATAAGCTTGGAGGTTAGGGAGAAGCTTCTGTAGGGTTGCTAGGCACGCGCACAAGGGTCTACGAGGCATCAACCATGCCCGATTAAAATTTTAGCCGTGCCGAACAACCCATAGCCGGATCTTTAAACTAGAGTTTATGCGAAAACAAGTATGTTAAACATTTTAACACTGAGTGAGAGGGATTACAACCTTTGTAGATCCGGTCCTTCACTTCAATAGCTTCGTGTAGATATCCCCTTCACTGCGATCGTGAACTCCGGACTCTAGAGAAGCTCCACAAGAAGAACGAACGTGCTTACTTCGATGACTTCGAGGCCGAAGATGATCTACGTCGGGGAGACACTAACTCAAGCTATTCCTTCACTAGGTCATGAACTTTGTGAAGAGAACACACTCTACTACATGGCAAGTGGTAGAGGATGAAGAAGTAGGAGGTGGGCTCACTTTAGAATTGATTTTCTCACATTTTTCCTCATAGCACCATTAGAGCTTGAAAGCTTTTTCAAGGAGCTTGATGAAGAAGAAGAAGAAGTGAATAATTCATCCAAATGAAAACTTATCCTTTGAATTATTGCAGCATGGTTGAGTTAATCCCTCATGCTTAACTCATGTAGAGAATTAACCAAAGTATGAGGTTAAGGATTGGGTTAACTAATATCCTAAGGAATGACAAAAGAGTTGACTTTGTCAATGTTGCATACAAGCTTCTACAAGCTTGATAACATTGACTAAAGTCTCCTCTCTTTTGTTATTCTTAAGGAAATAAGTAAACCCTAATTTAACCTAAACTTGATATAAGTCTCATACACCCATCTTGTATGTATCATCAAGCATGATACAAACATGTACACTTGCATATATCACATATAAACAATGTGCACAATCTAGTGAGAAAATAAATCATAAGTGAGAAAATACTAGTTAATGTAATGTAATATATCAAATATATAATTATACATTAAATTATTAAATCAACTCTTGATTTAATAACCCGGCTATAACTGACTAATATCATGTGTAACAACTTATCGAATCAACACTTGATCTATAACCCGGCTATATCGCATACAACCGATCAATGTCACGAATCGCGAGAATAGAATACGGTATCTCATATCGTATTAATCTCGGTCCCGCACATATCATATATGTGCTCCTACTCCATTTCGTTGAGCCAGGAAACCCCTGTGTAGGACTCTAAAGACTCGTCAATACGCCGGCAGTAGGTGATGATCATATCAAACACCCACAAGCCGCAAGCGGTCTGCTAAATGTAACGGCCACCCGGGTATTGAGCGATCAGAAGATCAACAAGCAAGCCTGTACATTCTCCTGTGAATCCAATCAGTAACACTCCCGTACAGTCCGGTCTCGTCGTCTGATATGTCGCATATCTCGCCTAGGGGTGGTAAACGTCAGACCCCAGTAGCTCGATAAGTCGTGTCGATATGAGGTCTATAACAGTTCGAGAAACTAATGATAACACTTACCAGTAAATCTCAGCAACCCTGGCCAGGGATTTCCAGTTATAGCCAATCGAACACAGCACTACATCAACTCCCTATACCGAGAGAGACGAATCCCCTCCTATCGCTCATTACCTCCATGTGATTCGGGACTGTACCCAAAAGCCACCTTTTTGCATGCCCTCTTGGACGTGGTATGATGGAAATCAAAGCACAGTGGGAATCACACAAGACTCTATGACGATCTCGGGTCAACAGGCTACTCTGTACCAGTGTCACCGGAGAACTGCCATCTGACATAAGGTATAATACCATCTGGGAGTTCTCGGCGAGTCCGTCCAGTGTACCCAGTCTCTACTGAGCACCCGTACACCATCCTTGATATCAAACATCGATGGATATGGGATCATCCATCGCCCATCATATGGGTCAAGATGCGTATACACTAGTCTACTCTGGTGCATCGATGCCCTGTCTCGATACACCCTCGACTCGGAACAGTTATAGGATGTACTCGTCGACTACCGTGGCCCCACTAGTATGATCTCATCATAGTCCCAGTAGTCGAGTACATATCCAAAGGGCTTTATCAACATGTAACATAGAGACAATCAGAGTACATGTTAAGAAAAAGTACAACCAGATAGCATACTATCATGTCGAGCAAGAAAGTCCTCCCTATATATGTCCAAGCATCCATTACAATATATATCGTATGTACAGTAATGGCCTCTAGGACATACATATAACTAACAATCTCCCACATGCACTAGGGCCATCTGTTGTGGTATCACATACCCAACAATTAGCTGTGGTTAAAGTATCTCATACTCAACCATCCCATAAAAGTCTCTAATGGGAAAAAGGCCTTTGTGAGTGGATCCGCGCTGTTGTCCTCTGTGTCTACTCTCCTAACCTCGATCTCCCTGGAGATCAACCATCTCCATGATCAGGTGATACTGCCTAAGAATTATATCTGGATTTTTGATGGGACGAGGGTTCCTTGGCATAAGCCACAACTCCATTGTCTCACAATGGTAGGAACGAAGTTCATCTCATGAACTTATATATCCAGACTGCCTCTTTGGTAGCATTCTTAGTAATGATGTATCTTGCCTTTAATCGTCTAGTATGTCACGGTATCTAACTTGGAACTCTTCCAACATGCCGTCCCTCCACTGAGGGTAAAGACAATGCCTGCGACTGACATTCAATCGTCCTTATCACCCTGGAACCTTTCCAGTGTTTCTCCCCAGGATCGATTGATACCATCTTACTACAACTAGTGAGTATCCTAACATCCAATTAGATCTATCTCATAGATCCAAAACACAGGATTTAGGAGGTATCATTTTGATCCTATATGGAGAATCCTTGTGATAAGCGGAGATTGACCGATCGTAGCATAGGAAACTCCTTCCCTATCAAGAGTATGTCATCCACGTACTCTACGAAGATCACCACCATACTCTCTACTACCTTTTTGTATATATAAGGTTCATCTACCATTTTGATGAAGTCAAACTCTTTGACTACCACATCAAAACAGACGTTCTAACTCCACGATGCCTGTTTTATCACATAAAACATCTTGCACACGTTTTCGCTGCTCCTACTGTCTACGAAGCCCTCTGGCTGTGTACTTATAGACGCTTTCTTCTAAAATATCATTTAGAAAAGCAGTCATGACACCCAACCGCCAGATATCGTAGTCCTGGTATATAGCCGTGGCAAGTAGGATCTGGATGGACTTAAGCATAGCTTTGAAAGTCTTAACTTTTCCATGTACTCCAAGTAATCTTCTCAAGATATACTTGCTCTTGATAAGGATTTAACCCTTCAGATAGAGCAACCAAAGTCCATACTTTGTTGGTGTATAAGGATTCCATCTCAGATCGATAAGCATCCAGCCATTCTTACAGAGTCTCACTCCTGATGGCCAGCTCGAAACTAGTTGGGTCATCATTTCATGATGCAATCCTCGCTCCCACTGTCATAGAGAAACTAAAGTATCTCTCAGGTTGGTGAGGAACCCTACTAGATCGACGAAGAGGCAGAGGTTCGTTGGAAACTATTGAATCCTTTGGTTCAACCAAATTATCTGCTGTAGTTTATATAGCTGGAACTCTTTCCAGTTCTACCTCATGACCAATAATTTCTTCACAAGAAATTCCCTTTCACAAAGGTGGCATGCTGAGAAACAAAACATTTTTGTTCCTCGGCTAGGTAGAAGATATTCCCTTGCGAATGCTTGGGATATCCTACAAACTTCCACAGATCTGACTTTGCCTCGAGCTTGTCCGGATTTTGCCTTTAGACATAGGCCGGACAACCCTAAATCTTAACAAACTTAAGATATGGGCTCTTCCCTTTCCATATCACATATAATGTGGTAGGCAACTGATTTGATTTGAACCCTATTCAATAGGTATGCAGCTTCACAAGTGCATAACTCCCAAAAGGAAATAGGAAACTCAGTAGTACTCATCATAGAGCGCACCATATCTCATAGGGTGTGATTGCTCCGTCCCGATATACCATCGTGCTATGGTGTATACGGAGGAGTAATGCTGAGAGAGAATCTCATTCTCCTTTAGAATAGTCCAGGAATTCCGTGCTCAAGTATTCTCCTCCCTGATCACATCAAAGGACATGATACTTTTACCCGTATTTTGGTTCTCTACTTCTAACTTATATTCTGTGAATATCTCAAAAGGTTCGGACTTGTGTTTCAACAGGAACATATGTCTGAATCTTGAGAGATCATCAGAGAATGTAATGAAGTACAAAGAACCGGTCTTGGCATGTGTAGACAAGGGACTTTCATACATCAGCATGTATCAATCCCAAGAGTTCACTAACTCTTTCTCTGTTTCCAATAAACGGAGCTGTGGTCATCTTATCTCTGTGACATGACCGGCAAGTTTCACAAGATGTAAATTCAAACAGATTTAAATATGCATCTAAATGTAACTTAGCTAGTCGGGTCGTATTGATATGACTTAGTCTACAATGCCTCAAGAAGGATTCGTTCATTTCTGAACTCTTCCTCTCGTGTGTGTTCTGTATACTAAGAACTGTAGTTTGATTTAGAACGTCAATGCTTTTAGATAACGTGCCTGAACCGATCAACTCTTGATATAGGAAATGTTCAAAACATTATCCAACAATACAAAATTATATCATTCTTTACTAATAAAGAGACTGATATGATGTTGTATATCAGGTTTGGTATCTAATAGCATTTGTTCAGAATCAATGTATTCTGGTAATATAGGGTGATAGTGACCAACAGACTTGGCTGCAACACTTGCACCATTTTCTGTCTCATGAAACTTATCACCCGTTCTCAGTTCTCTACCTTTCTGTAGCCCATGTAACAGATTACATATGCAGGATCCTGATCCGGTATCTCATACCCAGGATGTAAAAGATACTGGGAAACAGTTCTCTGTAATGAACACACCCGAAGAAGATGCATCAGCATGCACTTTCTTTGTTTGGGCGGCACGGGAAATCTGGTAATCCCTATTTCCTGCTCTGTCTTATAACAATTATAAGTTGGAGCGGGACCAACGTTCCCCAGCTCAGTATAACAAGCGGGTTCGGTCAATACATCCGTATTATTATCTTGATTAAGGCGTGATATGGTCTCTACCTGGAGAGAGAGAGAAGAAAACATTCAGCGTATGCTCTTGCAAGATTAGATTGGTTATCTAATATATCTAATCAGAATGTCTCCCACTGTTTTAATCAAATCTTCCTTCAAACCCTAAAAGGAAAGACTAGCCGGGATTAATTACACGCTACAAGTTCGCCAATCTTTCAGCCAGGCCAGTGTCGGTATTTTGAGGGAGGTCCCCCGTGCTTTCGCACGAACCTAATTAAAGTAAACCTCGTTTTCTCAGGGGCGTAACCCCGTTAACACCTTTCTAGACACCTACTTGATCGGCTAATTGTAATGTGTAAAACTCTCACAGGAGTAACTCTTACTCGCAGCGGGTATCGGGATCCAACTATCTCATAGAAGATATGCAATCTCATTGCAAATTTCAACACTTGAAATTCCTAATAATATTTACCCCTAGCATGCTATGACCTTGACGCATGCCAAACAACCCATAGTCCGCTAGTCAAGTTCAACCCGTACATTTCGTGATTGAATTAAACCCACCCGTACGACCCTTGACGCATGCCAAACAACGCCGTACGAATACCCTAATCCAATCGCATCGTATGCTAGCAGATAAGCACTAGTTAGCTACCGTACACTACGCCTTGACGCATGCCAAACTACCGCAGCACGAATACTAAGTAGTACTTATCTGAAATGACGGAGGGCTACGACAGGTTTTTAAGAAAACCCTTTACGTAATGAACTTGATATCGTTGTAGAATCGAGTGATTTGAAATGGAGTGTTTTTTTAGGCTTTTCTAGTTTTGTTAAAAGGGTCACTCCCGATGAAGGGATCGTCGGCCCTTTCCTCATCGAATAAGGTGCAGGATATTTCACAAATATCACTATGCAAAGCAAGAACTATAGAAGCAATCAAAAGACAGACCGAGTTTGTAGCATCTGCTAGTTTCACTAAAGAGGTCACTCCCGGTGAAGGGATCTCGGCTCTTTCCTTATCGAATAAGGTGCTGGATGTTCTACAAGGAACACCGCTATGTAAAGCAAGAACTAGAGCTACCAGTTTTTAAACAAGTTTCTACAATATCTTTAGGTTTCTTTTTAGTTTCATTAATCTCATTAATGAAGTCCCATTTTATTATGCTTCACAAGCATCACATTTGAAACGAAATCTTCAATACAACATATATCTCATATATATAATATAAACATTCGTCTCAGGCTGTAATATGATCTCATCACAGAACATTGCAGCAGAAAAACATATATGAAATATTGGATATACTAGGAGGTCCGTGTTTTCAATACGAGCCTGTATAAAACATGGATTCCACGGTCGCGATGAATAGCCAAACCCACATCCCTAGACCCCTACGAGAGCGACAAGCAACACTGTCAATTCTAGGGTTAGGAGACCCGGTCTCGACTCCTCGAGATGGTCTCCCACTGGACCCTAGAACCCGGTTACTTGTGCTCCCCGCCTTGGGTCTACCTAATGCGGAAAAGTAAATAATATACAATGGTGACATCATCCTCAGCTCGGAAGTGCCCCAATAAAAGAATATTACATACAATTGAATTTTACATGAATGAAAATAAAAACGCTCATCTCACATAAAACCCCCGGCTATTCAAAAACGTGACGATCCAATATAACATATCACAGCAACATATAATATCTCATATCATCAACGTAAGCAAGTATGCGTATCCCGATTGTCGTTGGTGTATAGCAACGAAGCCGGCGATACACCACATACTACACTTACGGTCACAGAAAAGAAAGTGTAAAACTACAACAGTTGGAATCCGCAACCTCCTTAGACATCGCATGCCTAACCAAATGAATTCCTTAGACATCGCATGCCTAACAATTATAAACCCCGCATTTTAGTCCCATTATCGAAAACTCTTTTCACTATCAAGTCGGGCAATTCAACAAGATTCCCGACACCCTGATCGAATGCTCGTCGCAAACTTTAGTAGACGGCCGCACCCCCGGATGCCGTCGACGAAGTGCACTAAGGCGGAACACCGCTGCCGCGAGCACCCGAACGGATGCTTTTGGCGACGGGGTTCTCCTACAGTCACTTGGTCGGGGCTATGGGGCGTGGCTGTCTGTTAAGTTTACCCGGCGAGTATCCGCGTACGCTACGTGATTGCGACGGACTTTTGATCACATCAAAATTCCGTGGCAACCGATCATCTGAGACTAAACTGCTATGTTTATAATATTCAAATCAGTTATCTCATAACTATTTGTGGATTCCAAATATTGTATCACATTCCAGATAAATAGACAATGTTAAACTTTCCGATCGAATGATCAAACACCCAAGATTTCTCAAATAGTTCTCAACACTTGAAATTAGTTTAAGAACATCCATCACAAGCTACAGTACCAATGGTCCAGCCGTAGAAGGGTCAAGCCAACGCATCACATGTGGCACGCCGTACTGCCACAAACCCTAAGGTTCAGAGGCAGTTCAAGACGGTCACATAATTGAGTTAAGGTTTGTTGTCTTCTAGCGGGTCCACCGCGTTACTTGCACGACTTAGAACGTTCCTAAACTACGAAAAAATCCAACGCTTGGAAATTTTCCGGCAGGGGCAAAAGTGAGTTATTGATATCCGTTCGAACTTTTTAACACGTTCTAAAAATTACCCGGACAAAATAAACAAAGTTAAATTATCCGATCGAATCAACGAGTCCCCAATACAACCCTAGAAAACTCAACACTTGAGTGGAATTAAAATATTACCAGAAAAAAATGACAAGAAAGGACCTAAGAATAAATATATGAAGTTCCAGGGACTAATTCAAAATTTTGGCCGCGGAACCGCCGCCAAACCCATAGTTTGGCCGCGGTTCCACGGTCAAATCAGCGCATTACAGGTCCGTACTTCACAGTAATTCTTAATTTTTTCTGCTTAATTTTCTGAGCATTTTTAATTCATAAAAAATCACATTTTTGAAAAATATCCAGAGAGGGGTTCAAATTAGGGTTTCGATGTTCGATCGGACTTTAAATTTCGTCTAGACTTCGCCTAAAACACTAGCTTGGCTCTGATACCACTGTAAGGTTGCTAGACACGCGTACAAGGGTCTACGAGGCATCAACCATGCCCGATTAAAATTTTAGCCGTGTCGAACAACCCAAAGCCGGATCTTTAAACTAGAATTTATGCGAAAACAAGTATGTTAAATATTTTAACACTAAGTGAGAGAGATTACAACCTTTGTAGATCCGGTCCTTCACTTCAATAGCTCCATGTAGATGTCCCCTTCGCTGCGATCGTGAACTCCGGACTCTAGAGAAGCTCCACAAGAAGAACGAACGTGCTTTCTTCGATGACTTCGAGGCCGAAGATGATCTACGTTGGGGTGACACTAACTCAAGCTATTCCTTCACTAGGTCATGAACTTTGTGAAGAGAACACACTCTACTACATGGCAAGTGGTAGAGGATGAAGAAGTAGGAGGTGGGCTCACTTTAGAATTGATTTTCTCACATTTTTCCTCATAGCACCATTAGAGCTTGAAAGCTTTTTCAAGGAGCTTGATGAAGAAGAAGAAGAAGTGAATAATTCATCCAAATGAAAACTTATCCTTTGAATTATTGCACCATGGTTGAGTTAAGCCCTCATGCTTAACTCATGTAGAGAATTAACCAAAGTATGAGGTTAAGGGTTGGGTTAACTAATATCCTAAGGAATGACAAAAGAGTTGACTTTGTCAATGTTGCATACAAGCTTCTACAAGCTTGATAACATTGACTAAAGTCTCCTCTCTTTTGTTATTCTTAAGGAAATAAGTAAACCCTAATTTAACCTAAACTTGATATAAGCCTCATACACCCATCTTGTATGTATCATCAAGCATGATACAAACATGTACACTTGCATATATCACATATAAACAATGTGCACAATCTAGTGAGAAAATAAATCATAAGTGAGCAAATACTAGTTAATGTAATGTAATATATTAAATATATAATTATACATTAAATTATTAAATCAACTCTTGATTTAATAACCCGGCTATAACCGACTAATATCATGTGTAACAACTTATCGAATCAACACTTGATCCGATAACCCGGTTATATCGCATACAACCGGTCAATGTCACGAATCGCGAGAATAGAATACGGTATCTCATATCGTATTAATCTCGGTCCCTCACATATCACATATGTGCTCCTACTCCGTTTCGCTTGAGCCAGGAAACCCCTGTGTAGGACTCTAAAGACTCGTCAATACGCCGGCAGTAAGTGATGATCATATCAAACACCCACAAGCCGCAAGCGGTCTGCTAAACGTAACGGCCACCCGGGTATTGAGTGATCAGAAGATCAACAAGCAAGCATGTACATTCTCCTGTGAATCCAATCAGTAACACTACCGTACAGTCCGGTCTCGTCGTCTGATATGTCGCATATCTCGCCTAGGGGTGGTAAATGTCAGACCCCAGTAGCTCGATAAGTCGTGTCGATATGAGGTCTATAACAGTTCGAGAAACTACTGATAACACTTACCAGTAAATCTCAGCAACCCTGGCCAGGGATTTCCAGTTATAGCCAATCGAACACAGCACAACATCAACTCTCTATACCGGGAGAGACGAATCCCTTCCTATCGCTCATTGCCTCCATGTGATTCGGGACTGTACCCAAAAGCCACCTTTTTGCACGCCCTCTTGGACGTGGTATGATGGAAATCAAAGCACAGTTGGAATCACACAAGACTCTATGACGATCTCGGGTTAACAGACTACTCTGTACCAGTGTCACCGGAGAACTGCCATCTGACGTAAGGTATAATACCATCTGGGAGTTCTCGGCGAGTCCGTCCAGTATACCCAGTCTCTACTGAGCACCCGTACACCATCCTTGATGTCAAACACCGATGGATATGGGATCATCCATCGCCCATCATATGGGTCAAGATGCGTATACGCTAGTCTACTCTGGTGCATCGATGCCCTGTCTCGATACACCCTCAACTAGGAACAGTTATAGGATGTACTCATCGACTACCGTGGCCCTACTAGTATGATCTCATCATAGTCCCAGTAGTCGAGTACATATCCTAAGGGCTTTATCAACATGTAACTTAGAGACAATCAGAGTACATGTTAAGATAAAGTACAACCAGATAGCATACTATCATGTCGAGCAAGAAAGTCCTCCCTATATATGTCCAAGCATCCATTACAATATACATCGTATGTACAGTAATGGCCTCTAGGGCATACATATAACAGCTTCAAGGCTTAGGTAGTTAAGTGGCTTGCTTAAGAAGCTTGAGAGTGTTTAGCTTGAACAAGGAGCTTTGCTGCTCGGACAGAAGCTTCTGGAGATCTCTGGAATTTGGAATAGCTTGAAGAGGTGTGGGCCCTGAAAGAAGAAGTCTGAAGCGGAGCTGTACTGATGACGTGGCAAGGTGGCCGTGGATCGGCCGCGGGAAGGGCCCTTTGGCTGCGGATCCGCGACCCTTTGAAGGCTTAAGTGCATGGAACTTTCAGGTAATTCTTGTACTGTCCTTGTGGCACTTTTATGATGTGTGGAATCTCATATTTCTTTCTATATCACTGCCCGATCACAGGTCTTGGACTTGGCGTATTTTTATCAGTACTTTTGACTGTTTCGGCTCTTTTCCTGGAATTTCCTACACAGATTCTCGAGACAAGTGTTGCGCTATACAAAAGATCATGCATGCCATGATAAACACTCAATTTCCCTCAAAGTGTCGGTTATAATACATAACACAAGTTATTTGGTATTTTACGGATGTTTTGCTAATATGTGCTATATTCATACCGAACACCTTTAGATGAATGCAAATGGTAGGGAAATTGATGCGTTAGAAATGCAATATTTTCGACTGATCAAATTCCCCCAAACTTATTTTTGGTCATCTCGAGCAAAATGTTTTATTAAAAAGAGAAGGAGAAAATAAAGAAAGAGAAAAACTAACTAGCACACTTTCGTAGGCAACACGATTGCACTGAGCACGTGCAACAAGCCTTTAAACCTCTAGGTGTCCCTAATAGGAGGAGTGTTATCTCCTGAGGGTTTTCAGCGGATTGCACCCACAAAATCCCATAATAAAAGGAAGACTGTGAAAGTTACATTTAAAGATAAGAATTGTAAAAAAAAGACTTTTGAAAATTAGAGTTTCCAACAACACTAGCTTTTCGGTTGTCATGAGCCCTATCTTAATAGTCATGAAAAGATATCAGAAATCACATCATCCCTCAATAAAACATCGTCTTTATTCTTCATTCCTATATTTCTTCCAAACATCGATCATATAACCCTACGTGTGTGTAAAGAACATCCCTACACCCGGAGAATTCAATTCAAGCTATCATACTCTTGTCCATCTGCCTCAGTACTTTTTAATCAATGAATATTTAGATGTGCTCACACATTTTCATGAGACCGTTAATACTTCTTGAGGTACTAACCGACCGATTACTCATGTGCTTGCTTATACGGTGTATTTTCCTCGTCTTGCACCACCTAAGGCTTAGCAGTGACTCCCAGACCAGTTGGTTTAAGGCACTAGGTGATGAAGCACCCTCGCTATATTTTTTTATTGCTGCCTTGGCGATAACAAAACCAGTGTTCATTTTTCTTCACCATTTTATATTTTATTCAATATTTTTTTTATTTCCTTCATACTTTGGGTTTTAGACAAGAGCATTTCATGGTATCCTCTACTATCCCGAGTTTCAAGACGTGTGTAAGTGCGAATAGTAGGGTATCAACGTTCAAAATGTTTGGCTTCCAGAATAGGAACTATTTTTCAGACTTATTTTTATCCTCAGATTAGTGACTTCTTTCATCTTACTAACCCTTGGGACAACGGCTCATAACTACTTATTACTAGTTCGTATAAGAAAACTTCTAATTTTCTAGGTTTTCTTAAATTTTTCCAATCTTTTGGATGTAATTTTTCACTATCTAATCTTTTATTATCTTATTTATGTACAAAAAAAATTTATTTTATTTTTTTTTTTGAAAATTTTTAAATTTTTATAGGTTTTCAAATGTTTTGTGCTTATGCAAAATGATATGCAAATGATGCGAAAATAAGCACAAACCTCCCCCAAACTTGTTTTCAACAGTGTCATCACTGTTGCCATCCGCTAATTCTATAAAAACTGTAAGCCTGGGAGAAAATTTATTAATGGAGGCAATAAATATGATCGTGAAAATCCTCCCCCAAACTTATTTTATTCACTCACCTCCATTCAAAAGATGATACAGTAATTTACAGGACATGGAGGTGAGACGGAGGAATTTTAATCAAGATAAAATGGATCCTGTAAAAACAGGAGCTCCTCCGTGGGGTCAGTGGAAAAATATGGCTTTAGTCTATGTCCATTTACTTTGAAAAATGTACCGTTTTTAACATTTTCTACCTCAACTGCCCCGTGCGGATATACAGACCGCACAATAAAAGGTCCTTTCCACCGAGATCGTAGGTTACCCGCGTGAAAGTGTAGTCGTGAATCATAAAGAAGGACTTGTTGACCATGTGTAAATGTTTTCCTCAAAATGTTTTTATCGTGAAATAGCTTAGTCCGGTTCTTTACAATTACAGCGTTATCATAAGCTTCATCGTGGAGTTCGCTTAGCTCATTTAATTGCAGCTTCCGAAAGTTGCAGGCTTGATTCAAGTCAAAGTTGATTTCTCTAATGGCCCACATTGCTTTGTGCTCTATCTCGACCGGTAGGTGACAAGCCTTACCAAACACTAACCTATAAGGAGACATCCCTAGATCGGTTTTATATGCAGTTCGGAATGCCCAAAGAGCATCCGTCAATTTGGTTGACCAATCTTTTCTATTTTTCGAAACAGTTTTCTCCAGAATTTATTTGATTTGTCTGTTGGAAATCTCAGCCTGCCCGCTCGTTTGGGGATGATAGAGTGTGGAAAGTTTGTGGTTGATTGCATATTTCCGCATCAAAGTCTCGAAAGACCTGTTGCAGAAATGCGTCTCGTTATCGCTAATAATAGCGCGTGGGTGTCCAAATCGCGAAAAGATGTTTTCTTTTAAAAACTTAATGACAACCTTTTTGTCATTAGTGCGATAAGGAATAGCTTCAACCCACTTTGAGACGTAATCAACCGCAAGCAGTATGTACAGATTCCCAAAGGAGTTGGGAAAAGGACCCATAAAGTCAATGCCCCAAACGTCGAAAATTTCAACCACTAAGATGGGTTGCTGTGGCATCTCATTTCTCCGGGAAATCCTACCCGTGTGTTGACACTGTGTACAGGTTTTGCAATAATCAAATGCGTCTTTGAACAAGGTCGGCCAATAAAAACCGCATTGCAAAACCTTCTCCGCCGTCTTTCTCGGACCGAAGTGACCCCCACATGCCTGATCATGACAAAAAGATAGAACACTCTTGAATTCCTCATTCGGGACACACCGGCGAATGATCTAGTCAGGACAATACTTAAACAGATATGGTTCATCCCAGTAAAAGTGTTTTACTTGGGATAGAAATCTATGTTTGTCCTGTTTTGACCATTCACTGGGGATAAGTCCCGTGACAAGATAATTCACAATATCCCTGAACCAAGGTTCATCGGATACGTTCAAGAGTTGTTCGTCTGGAAAAGAATCATTGATCGACAGGGTCATAGGTGAAGAAGAATGTGTGAAAGATGGTCGGCTACAACGTTTTCACATCCTTTCTTATCTTTAATAACAAGATCAAATTCTTGTAATAGAAGGATCCAACGTATTAGCCTACCTTTAGCATCCTTCTTCACCAAAAGATATTTCAAGGCGGAGTGGTCATGTACACAACAATCGGTGAGCCAATCAAGTAAGGCCTGAATTTCTCTAATGCAAATACAACCGCCAAAAGTTCTTTTTCGGTAGTTGTATAATTTACTTGAGCATCGTTCAGGGTCTTACTTGCGCGTGTGGCATATTTTCAATGTGTTGTCCTAAGACTGCACCAATTGCAAAATCAGATGCATCACACATAAGCTCAAACGGGTGGTTCCAATCTGGAGACGATAGAACGGGGGCTGTAGTGAGAGAGTGTTTGAGTGAGTCAAATGCTGCCTCACAATCCGAGTCAAAGTGGAAGGTCATATCCTTGGCCAAGAGAAGAGTTAAAGGTTTAGCAATTTTGCTAAAATCCTTAATGAATCTCCTGTAAAAGCCTGCATGGCCAAGAAAAGATCGGATATCCTTGACGCTTTTGGGATGAGGAAGGTTTTGAATGACATCAATTTTAGCTTTGTCAACCTCAATGCCTTTTCGTGAAATAACATGTCCAAGCACAATTCCCTCTTGGACCATGAAATGGCATTTTTCCCAATTCAAGGTTAAGTTCTTCTCTTTACAACGAGTAAGAACTGCGTCAAGATTCGATAGGCAGTCAGAAAAAGAATCTCCAAAAATCGAGAAATCGTCCATGAAAATCTCCAAAAAATTCTCGACCATGTCCGAGAATATCCCCATTATACACCGCTGAAATGTAGCGGGAGCATTGCATAACCCAAAGGGCATGCGTCTATAAGCAAAAGTACCAAAAGGACAAGTAAATGTGGTTTTATCTTGATTCTTTTGGGCAATAGGGACCTGATTATAGCCAGAGTATCCGTCCATAAAGCAATAATACTCACGTCCGACTAAGCGTTCTAGCATCTGGTCAATGAAAGGTAGAAGAAAGTGGTCTTTCCTCGTAGCGGCATTGAGTTTTCTGTAATCAATACATACGCGCCATCCAGTTTGAGTGTGTGTCTGGATTAACTCATTAGCCTCATTGGTAATGACTGTGATGCCAGATTTCTTAGGGACGACATGAACTGGACTTACCCATTGGCTATCGGAGATTGGGTAAATGATACCATTGTCTAGACATTTGACGATTTCTTTCTTCACCGCATCCTTCATGACGGGGTTTAACCGTCTCTGTGGTTCTCAGGTTTGCTTGGCTTCATCCATCAAATGTATATGATGTTCTACAATCAAGGGACTAATCCCTTTGATGTCAGCCATGGTCCAACCAAACGCCTGCCTATTATATCTCAGTATCGTTAAAAGCGCCTTCTCTTGCTCTGATGCTAGAGAAGAGGATATGATAACCGGTAAAGACTCATTCTCACCTAAATATGCATATTTGAGATGAGAAGGTAAAAGTTTGAGATCTAATGCTGGCGGAGAAATAATAGAAGATGGGATCATCGGATGATTTTCGGAGTCACAGAGAAGCTCATAGCCTGTGAAAGATACAGACTCGGAAGGTGATGAGTCAAGAGTGTCGGACTCAAGCGTGGAAAATGTGTTCTTACTAAGATGTGCAAGATCAAATATTGATGTGGTAGTGTCGTCGAGATCTTCAAAACAAAGTTCATCAACTTCACAACTTTTGGGAGCAATCTCGTGGACAGAACAAACATCAAGTATATGAGCAGAGGGTTCAGATAGCTGACTTCCAATTTTGTAGATGTTCAGTTCAATTGTCATTTTTCCAAAATATAGGTTCATTAAACCGTTTCGACAGTTAATGACAGCATTGGAAGTAGCAAGGAATGGTCGACCCAAAATCACCGGAATTTGATTCCGTAGGTTTGCTACAGGCTGTGTATCTAGAACAATGAAGTCCACAGGGAATACAAATTCCCCGACTTTTATTAACACATCCTCCAGTTCACCCCTAGGTTTGGTGATTGAACGGTCTGCCATTTAAAGAGTGCAGTGAGCTGGTTTCAACTCTCCAATCCCTAACTGCTCGTATACAGAATATGGAAGCAGGTTAACACTTGCGCCAAGGTCAAGAAGAGCACGGTTGATGTTTTTACCCCCAATAGAAATCGATATTGTAGGACATCTTGGGTCCTTACGTTTCTTTGGTAGCTGTGGAGTAAAAGCAGTGCTAACATTATTTGTCATGAAGACCATTTTTGGCACTTGAGTCTTCCTCTTCCTAGTGCATAAGTCTTTAAGAATTTTCGCATAAGCGGGGACTTGTTGAATAGCATCTAGGAGAGGGATGTTGATGTTAACCCGTTTGAACATTTCTATAGTCTTCTCCATATGTGAACTTGATTTGTTACCCCTTAACCAATTCGGATAAGGTGCTTTAGCAATAAGAGCTGGGTCCATCATTGGAGAAGGTGGTGTGTGTGGAAGTGATCCCAGAATAGGAGTGGGGATCGTCTTTGGTGGACTAGAAGAGGGTTGCTGAGGTAACGAGCCTTATGGGAAACGAAGAATAGGCTCGTGAGAAGGCGGTGAGGTAGAAGAACAAAGATCAGAAGTAGAAGTGTGTGTGTAAGGAAAGGTCTCAGTCGGGGTATTATTGATAGATTTTTCAGCATCATCAATTTCTTCCCCAACATGATTATTCAGCACTCTTCCTGATCTCAACGTTGTGATGGTATTTACATTGTAATGCCCAGGATTCGGTAAGGGTTGAGACGGAAGTTTCCCTTTTTCTCTCGCACTCATCTCGGCTTTTAGTCGTGAAATTTCTGCTTCCATCGATTTTAAACTCTCAGCTTGGAGGTCAGAGTTTTTCTCAAATTTATCGAGGGAAGACCTAAATTCGGCCGACATTCGTTTCATGTACATTTCAAAAGTCCGTTCGAGTGAAGCAGAGAGATCAGTACCAGTCAACTGTGCAGGATTATACGGTGCAGGTGTGTTGACTGGATCTTGAAAGTTTTGTGATTGGTAGGGGTGCTGAGTCAGTTGAAATGGCTGCTATGGTGGTGGAAGAGCCCTTTGAAAATTATTTTGATTTGGAACCGCGTGTTGATTTTGCTGTTGGTTCCAAGCAAAGTTAGGGTGATTCCTCCAACCCTGATTATATGTGGAAGATAAGGATCGTTCCTAGGTCTTTGAAAAGCAGCATTGGTAAATTCTTGACCTTGAAACGGAGAATTCAATGGACATTCTTCCGTCAAATGAGAAGGATCAGAACAGCATCCACATACAGTTTTGGGGAGCGACATCAGATTTAGGGAGGCTGCTAAAAAATTTTGTTCCATAGCTTCTAGCTTCTTTTGCATTGCTGCCATCTCAGCTCTAACACCTATGGAAACATCAATTTGGTGAATGCCACCCCTAGACGATGACTGGTTTACACTCTCCCACTGTAAAGATTTTTCAGCGAAATCTTCTAAGAATTTCCAAGCTTCCCCATCATCTTTGGTCATAAAAGTGCCTTGACACATGGCTTCAAGGTTCTGTTTAGTGGTAGGATTAATGCCCTCATATATGATTCTGCACAGATCCCATCTAGGGATTCCGTGATGTGGACATTGAACCAAAAGATCCTTGAAGCGTTCAAAACACTTCGAGAATGGTTCATTTGGAAGCTGGGTGAATTGATTTATTTCGCTGTTTTATGATTGGGGTAGAATTTCTTAAGGAATGCTGCGACGAATTCTTCCCAGTTTGAAATAGAATGTGCGGTTGTGTTATACAGCCACTTCTCGGCTATATCGCACAAGGTAAATGGAAGAAAACGGAGACGCATAGCATCCACAGAAAGCTGTGAAGTACCCATCATTGCGCATATATTTTCAAATTTTGTAATAAAGACATATGCGTCTTCAGACTCGAGACCGTGATATTTGGGTAGAAGATTGATGTATTGGGGTTTTATTTCAAAATTGTCCCCGTTGGCTGGTAGAATGGTGAGACAGGTCGAAAGAGGACCTCGCATAGGATAGCATCTCTCTTGGAGAGAGATACGGGGTGGATTCTGCGCACCTGTGGACGGCGGCAGAGTAGTGGTACAGAAGTTTGATGGAGAACCGTCCATCGAAGTGGGTGTGGTGGTGGGTAAAGAAGAAGTAGACGTAGAATTACCGACTTCGGAGTCGATAGGGGAAACGCGGACAAGACGGGCACTAGAATCTCGTGTCCAGCCTATCTTGCACTAAGGAGTTTAGTACAAGTAGCAGCGTTGATATAATTAGAGAAAAGATAAGATTGGTGTTTGTTTTGAAAAAGATACGGATTTTTGAAAAAATGATGCAAATCACAACAAATGCATAAGCACAACCCTAAGTCTAATAGTCACCTAGGTCAAGTCTCTAGACCGCTCCTAACTGCCAGAAGACAAATCGCAGGATCAATCCTCTACTACCTCTTTGTCTCTCCTGTGGCCAGGTAAGTGCCAGGTAATGTAGGGTTCCTAGGCACTCTCAAGAGGTCTCACAAGGCATCAACCATGCCAATTTCAAATTTTACGGGTGCCAAGAAACTCTAATACGGATCGTTAACTAGAATTTTAGGCGAAAAAGGAAACTAGTTAACAACTTAACTAAAAGAACGGAAATACAACCTTTGTAGATCCGGTTCTCCACCTCCATAGCTCCGTGATGATGTCTCCTCGCTGTGATCATCAGATCCCGGGCTCTAGTGTCGGCTTCATCGGAGAATGGACGGGCTAGGTCATCGACTACGACGCCGAAGATGATCTACGTCGAGGCATCACTAGATCAAGCTCCCACTTCACCGAGTCATGAAACTTGTGAAGAAAACACACTCTACTACTTGGCAAGAGGTAGAGGATGAAGAAATAGGAAGTGGGTTCACTTTAGAAATGGATTTCTCACTCATTTGCTCAAGTTGCCATTGAAGTAGAAAGCTTTTCTTTCTTGCTCATGAAGAAGAAGAAGAAAGAAAATGAATATTATGATAAGTTATTTTCAAATAGAAAATAAAAACAATACTTATCATATGGCAACCATGGTCAAGTGTAGAGAATAAATCATGGTTAGATGAAATGGTTAGGGTTAAGCATGAAGACAAAATGGTCACTTAGTCAAAGCTTCATGAAGCTTCAACTAGAAAACAAATCAAGCCACCATTTTCTTTTCATTTGCCAAAAAGAAATAAATAAATAAATCAATAAAAAGATAAATTAATAAGCAAAACCCTAATCATCAATTTAACCATGGTTTAGTTCTTTACACTTAACCAAATAAGCATGTATCATCAAACATGATACAATCATGTGCACAAAAGTATATCACATATACAACTTGCACAATACAAGTGAGAAAATCCATTTAAAGTGAACCGATACTAGTTAATGCAAAGTAATATATCAAATATATAATTATACATTAAATCATTAAATCAACACTTGATTTAACAATCCGGTCATATCGCATATAACCGACTAGTATCCTATGTATTGGCTTACCGAATCAATCCTTGATTCGATAACTAGGTTATATCGCATACAACCTTTCGATACATTCATCGCGAGAATGGAATACGGTATCACATACACGCATTATTCTCGGTCCCACACATATCTCATATGCGCTTCTATTTCGTTTCGCTTGAGCCAGGAAACCTCTGTGTAGGACTCTAAAGACTCGTCAATACGCCGGCAGCAGGTGATGATCATATCAAACACCCACAAGCCGCAAGCAGTCTGCTAAACGTAACGGCCACCCGGGTATTGAGCAATCAGAAGATCGACGAGCAAGCCTGCTCATACTCCTGTGAATCCAACCAGTAACACTTACCGTACAGTCCGGTCTGATCGTCTGATATGTCGCATATCTTGCCTAGGGGTGGTAAACGTCAGACCCCAATAGCTCGATAAGTCGTGTCGATATGAGGTCTATAACTATTCGAGAAACTACTGGTAACACTTACCAGTAAATCTCAGCAACCCTGGCCAGGGATTTCCGGTTATAGCCAATCGAACACAGCGCAACATCAACTCCCTATACCGGGAGAGACGAATCCCCTCCTATCGCTCATTGCCTCCATGTGACTCGGGACTGTACCCAAAAACCACCGTTTTGCACGCCCTCTTGGACGTGGTAAGATGGAAATCAAAGCACAGTGGGAACCACACAAGACTCTATGACGATCTCGGGTCAACAGACTACTTTGTACCAGTGTCACCAGAGAACTGCCATCTGACATAAGGTATAATACCATCTGGGAGTTCTCGGCGAGTCCGTCCAGTGTACCCAGTCTCCACTGAGCACCCGTATATCATCTCTGATGTCAAACACCAATGGATATGGGATCATCCATCGCCCATCTGTATGGGTCGAGAAGGTATACGCTAGTCTACTCTGGTATATCGATGCCCCGTCTCGATACACCCACGACTAGGGACCTTGAAGGATGTACTTATGGACTACCATATCCCCACTAGTATGATCCGCATCATAGTCCAGGTAGTCAAGTACACATCCTAAGGGCTTTACCAACATGTAACAGAGAGACAATCAGTATACACGTTAAGGTAAAGATCAACCAGATAGCATACTATCATGTCGAGCAAGAAAGTCCTCCCTATATATGTCCCAGCATCCACTGCAATATACATCCAATGTACAGTAATGGCCTCTAGGGCATACATATAACTAACAGGTAAGTGGGAGGTTCTCCACTACGTAAGTAGTGGGCCTAATTAAGTAACCACTTGCCTTAGACACACTTGCCTTAGACACCACAAAAGAAACGCAAATAAGCAATAGATTACCCACGACCTTCTCCTGTCCTAAGTGAGCGCGACGGTCCTTAGAGTCATGTCTAGATTTCTTTTAGTTAATGAGGGTAATGCGGATGCAGTTTTGCGATTTTCGGGGCTTAGGAAGGGTAATGAACTCCCCACCTAATCTGAATTTGGTCTTTTCCGCTTAATTTCCGTATTAAAAAATGCAAACAACCAAGATCAAACACGCATAATTTTTCTTTTTGCGGCGCTGCGAATTTTTTGCAAAGAAACCTGCAGAAATTGGTTATTGGAGCAGATCAAGGAGGAGATAAGAAAGTCAGAGAGGACCTGAGAAGTTTTTGTGCAGAGATGCTACAGTATCACCGCTGTTCCGCCGCAATGATGGCCTAATGCCGCGCTTCCGCGGTCATCCAGAAGAATTCCTGCACAAAATTTTCAACGTCTGCTTCTGTTCACTCCCTGAGCTCTCTGGAATATTCAAAAAAAATTTCCTCAAGCTCCACAGATTCCAAATTTCCTTGCAACAAATCACAATGAATCGTTTAGTGTTTGCGCGAATTTTGATCTAAAAATTCTGATGGAATAAATTTTTCAACTCAAATTTCAAAAACGAACAAATTAGCACACGATCCCCGGCAACGGCGCCATTTGATTGAATCGTTCTTTGTGTGTCGTGTTTTGAAAATGTGTAAAGATCACAATCAAAGAAATTTGTAAACCTCAATCAATGACGGTGTCAATTGCAGGTTCGTTAGCGAGTGCGGATCGTCCACAGGGAAAGTGAGATTTGCTCGTATTTGATTTAGATGAATTGAAAATTAAAGAGAAAAGAAAAGACAATTCAAATCAAGATTTTAAAAGTGAATTTCAAGAATTTTCTAGATCTAAATCTAATATCAAGAAAACATTAAAATCAAGAATCAAGAATTGATGATATCCAATCGAATTAGGTTTCAAGAATTGAAGTGAGGCTCGTAGGAATCGATCGAATCTATAGAAGTGATGAAAACTAGTGATTACGTTTTCTTATCCATTAATGATTTGATACTAGATCGATAACGATCAATCGAGGTTTAAGGATCTCTTGAAGGAACTAATGTTTCTTCATCTCATCCTTTGTCCTTTCGATGAATCTCATTCAAAAGCTAGCCTCTAGTAGATTGAATTACCGATCGTTGATCTCTAGTTAGGAGCGAAAACATTCAATAAAGCATTTCACTCGAAACTAGATTGTTGATGATTTAATTTACAAGAGTTTACAAAACTTATAGGAATTAAGAATTGTTTCAAGATTTGTAACATCATCATCTATTGATTCTCTCGACTCCTCCACGAGCGGAGTTTTTACTCAAGCATCATATCAAAGAACACAATCAAGAATCGAGATCTAATCATAATGCTCAAATATAGAAGTAAGCAAGATAAAGAAATTTCACCTTTTATTTATCAACAATTTTGTTACAATTCTCTCAAGATCTACAAGAGGAAAGAACTCGATCGTCGATTTAGCTCCGCATCGTCTCCGTGAGTCGCGGATCGTCTTGGATCACTTGCTCGGTTGAAGATCAGCGTCGCTTCTAAAAGGTTGAAGGCATCTTGCTTGATTTGTACTCAAAGATCTTGAATTTTGGCTTTGGTGATTGGATTAGGGTTAAGGTTTGAATGCACAAGTTGTATCACTCAACTTGTGGGATTTTAGCTCAATTTTCAACAACCTTTGAATAGAAACTTTAGGGTCCCTTTTATAGCCGTGATCTTTAGATTAGCTTCCTTTAGAAGCTAGGTTTAGTTTAGCTTCCCTTGTAAGCTTGGTAGTTAGGGAGAAGGTTCTAGAGTTAGTTAGTTAGGATTAGCTTCCTTCATAAGCTTGGAGGTTAGGGAGAAGGTTTAAGGCTTAGATAGTTAAGTGGCTTGCTTAAGAAGCTTGAGAGTGTTTAGCTTGAACAAAGAGCTTTGCTGCTCGGACAGAAGCTTCTGGAGATCTCTGGAATTTGGAATAGCTTGAAGAGGTGTGGGCCTTGAAAGAAGAAGTCTGAAGCGGAGCTGTACTGATGACGTGGCAAGGTGGCCGCGGATCCGCCATGGGAAGGGCCCTTTGGCCGCGGATCCGTGGCCCTTTGAAGGATTAAGTGCATGGAACTTTCAGGTAATTCTTGTACTGTCCTTGTGGCACTTTTATGATGTGTAGAATCTCATATTTCTTTCTATATCACTGCCAGATTACAAGTCTTGGACTTGGCGTATTTTTATCAGTACTTTTGACTGTTTCGGCTCTTTTCCTGGAATTTCCTGCACAGATTCTCGAGACAAGTGTTGCGCTACACAAAAGATCATGCATGCTATGATAAACACTCAATTTCCCTCAAAATGTCGGTTATAATACATAACACAAGTTATTTGGTATTTTACGGATGTTTTGCTAATATGTGCTATATTCATACCGAACACCTTTAGATGAGTGCAAATGGTAGGGAAATTGATGCGTTAAAAATGCAATATTTTCGACTGATCAGATGACATACTCCAGATAGGAAGTGATGTTCCTGTCGGGACCCGGTTCTTGCTCACGGAACAAAATGCCACACGGAACAAAGTGCGATGCCAAATGGCATGCCAAGGGGCAGAGGCCACCTCTTGAGTTCGTGGGGCCCACTGTAGAACAATGGGGAATCTTCGGACCATATTCCGAAAGAGGACCGAACTGCATTATAAATGTAATGATGCCACCCTCAATTACAGAGGCGCCTTTTAAGTGAATCGGCACTACATGAGCTTGAGAACTCTGTAGTTAAGCGTGCTCGGGCCAGGGAAGTCTTGGGATGGGTGATCTCTTGGGAAGTGACCCCTGGCCGGGTCCGGTTCACTCTAAAAGGGAAAAACCGTGCGGTTTCGGTTAGAGCTATGATTCAATTCAACACTTTGTTCATTCGGGTTCTTTTTTGAACATTAAATTGAATTTAGTGCGTTAAAAAAAAGGAAACTCTCTATTCCTCAGCAAAGCAATCCGGTCGGTGCGGGCAAGCCAGTACGGTACCAATCCCATCGGTTGTAGTAAGCTTCAGTCTTCAAGTTCAGAGAATCGGTACTGGCATTCCTCCTCTTAAAAGAATCGGGGAGTGAAGACTTTTATTCAATCAACTAGTAGGAGTTTATGCTTGGAAAGACTTCCTCGGTAGCTGTCAAAGGGCGTTTTCCTCTTTAAAAGGAAGAACGGACAATACCATCTGTATTGGGGCATGGGGCATTACATTTATGGTTTCTCATGCTGGTCCCTCAGTAGTAGGTGTGTGGTTCGAGGACGAACCATTGTTCAAAGGTGGGGAGAATGTCGGGACCCAGTTTTTGCACACGGAACAAAGTGCCATGCCAAGGGGCGGGGACCACCTCTTGAATCCCTGAGGGCCACCTCTTGAATCCGTGGGACCTACTGTAGAACAATGGGGAATTTTCAGACCACATTCCGAAAGAGGACTGAACTGCATTATAAATGTAATGATACCACCCTCGATCACAGAGGTACCTTTTAAGTGAATCGGCACTACAGGAGCTTGACAACTCCGTAGTTAAGCATGCTCAGGCCAGGGAAGTCTTGGGATGGGTGACCTCTTGGGAAGTGGCCCCTGGTCGGATCCGATTCGCTTTAAAAGGGCAAAACCGTGCGGTTTCGGCCATAGCAGACAATACCATCTGTACTGAGGCATGGGGCGTTACAGTTCATATACTACAATCAGTCAAATTTTGGTTGTCACATGGTATTTTCTCCACATAGGATATGTATAATATATCAAGGATTTTGGTTACTAGATCGATAATTTTAGATCTAAATTTGGGAAGTGTCCCAATCTGGGTACTTAGACAACATTCTAAAGTGTTTTAGAATGAACGACTCATGGCGAGGTAGTGTACCCGCAGGTGATGAAGTCTCCATCTCTAAAGAGATGTCTTCTAGACTGATGAGGAGAGGGAATGATATGAATGACATATCATTTGCTTAGGCAATTGAGTCAATCATGTAATGTCTTGTACAAAACCAGATGATGCTTCTATACTTGCTGTAGTAAGCAGATCCAATCCTGGAGAAACGAAAGGAAGCAGCTAAGAACATAAGAGGATGTTCTTGGTATCTGATAACGACAGCCTCTTCTGGAAGGCGATTATAGTTCAGGCTTCCAAGATGACCTGAATGATAGAGATTCTGTCTGAATTTTGAGTTTAACCTCTTCTGAGGAGCAGTATATTGGATAGGGTTCTAATAGGGATACTGAGATAGACATGGTGCAGGATACTAGTTATGACTCAACGGAGGATAGAGCCCAAGAAGTTTGTTGGATAAACTTGTTCATTTATGAACTTGGTCCCATCAAGTATCCAAACAAATTCTTGAGGCGGGGTATTGCTCAGTTCGGAAAGTTGTTGATCTCCACAAAGTTGAGATATAGAAAGAGAAAGTTGGAACATTATAGCGGATCTACTCACTGAGGTTATTTCTCGAACACGGATATTTCTCAAACGAGCTTTGTGAAACTGATTATTAGAGAAATTAGGTATTCGGTAGCACAGGGGATATGGGTATGCGATACCGCAATAATTAACCTTAAGTGCAAGTGGAAGATTGTTGGATATAGTGCCCTCAAGTCAATTATTGTAATTGCAAACATGCGAATATGATAATTGAAGGAGAACCCATACAGGTAGAACAATTTTACTCGAGATGATATTATGCTATCTGGTTTGTCTTTATCATTGATGTGTATATATTTTACTTGTTATTACGTTTCGCTAATACACAATGATAAAGCCCGTAGGATTCTTGCTTGATTACCAGCATATGATGGCAATCATATACGTGAGAGCTGGGTAGTCCATAAGCACATCCTTAAATGTCCTTAGTCGATGGAGTATTGAGATTGGGGATCGATATTCCGAAGTAGACTAGTGTATACGTTTCGAGACCCTGATGAGGGGCGGTGGGCGGTTTCACAAGCCATTGGTGTTGTGTCGCCTAAGATAGTATACAGGTGCTCACTGGAGGTGAGTACATCGGACAGACCCACCGAGAACTTCTAAATGGTATTATATCTATCGTCAGATGGAAGTTCTCTTATGGCGTGAGTACAAGTTAGTATTTTGACCTGAGATCATCATTTATCTCGTATGAGTTCCCACTGTACTTTGATTACTATCTTACCATGGCTCAAATGAGTTGTTTAAATAGGTTTTAGTTGGGTACAGTCCCGAGCCAATGAAGGCAATAAGAGATTGTCAGGGATTCATCTCTCCTAATATTAGGAGTCGATATCGCGCTGTGTTCGGTTGGCTGTCATCATAAATCCATGGCCACGGTGGATGAAATTTACTGATAGGAGTTCAGTAGTTTCTCGGTTGATGATGAGCTTGACTCCGACATGACTATCAGGTTATTAGGGATCTAACGTTATCCACCCATAAACCCGGTATGCGATACTCTTAGACGAAAAGACCGGACTGTACAGAGATTGTCACATTCAGGATCAGTAGGGTATGAATGGACCTGATTGTCAACCTCCCTTTCAGCATATACCTGGGTAGCCGTTACGTACAGCTAAAGCCACTGACATGCTTGTGGTTATAGATTTATCCAGTAATCACTGCCTGCGTATTGTCGAGTCTTTAGAATTCCACACAGAGGGTTTTCCCAGTTCAGGTGATATGATGTAGATGACGTATATTGGTACATACAGGTGTCCGATTAAATATGTGTACAAGCTACATAGACTTTAATCGGCGCTTTTTCGCCTTCTCTTCGCTCTGGACAGGAGCACTAATGGACACGGGGAGGGAGCAGGTGAAGCGTGTCGTTCGAACGGTTGATAATACTAGCGGCTTAGGATTAAGCCGGATTATTAAATCAGGTTTTGATTATATATATATATATAAATATATATATATATATATATATATATTCTAGTATTATTGTTCACAGTTCATTTTCTCTCTCTTAGCTATTCGTATTTTTATACGGATACGCGTATATATATTTCGAAATGTATACCGGGTTATATTCCATATTTATACAGAAATTGTTTTAGAAGATGGACACCTCATTTGTTGATTTTTCCTTTTAAAGAAAATCAAAAATGAGGTGGAGGATGAGGTATAAAGGAGTATGGTAGAGAGGTATGGCTTTGTTTTTATAATTGGAAAATCATTTGTGTTTACTATTCTTGGATGGTTTCCAAAAACTTAGCCATTCTTTTCTACACTCATTCTCTTCATACAACACTTAGCTTATTTTCCATGGCTACCTCACCTCTTCCTCCTTCTTCTTCACTTGCTCTCTTGAGCATTAGATTAGAGAGAAAATCATAGTGGAAAATTTCTACATCCCCATTCTCCATTCGTAGCGAGCTTGGAGCGTTGGTTGCTTCACTAGGTGAAACTGGAGCTTGGAACGGTTCCCTCAGGTGGATCATCTTCGGAAAGGGCGGACGTCATTCAAGCTTGTTCCTGATGGCCTATAAGGATTTTAGAGGGTTCTTCCACGATTGGGTGGAAACGCGTCAAAGGTTGTATTCTCTACGAACCTTGTATGTTTAGTTACTAGTTTTAGTAAATGGAATGATTTTAGGTTGCGGTTTCCTCTCGCTCGCAAGTTTTTTTTGTTCGTAATTCGCTTCCGCTATAACCGCGAGCACTAGGGAACCTAGCATGTATTGGCTAAATGGATCAAAGTCATGCGGTATAAAATATCTAGTCGTAGGAATTAAAAGGCACAACTGCTTCTTGCTTTTCATTAGGATTGGTTTCAATGAAGAAAGACAGTATTTGAGGCATAGGTTCAACTGTTAAAAGCTCATCTAAAATCATAAGTTAATTCTTAAAAAGGTCCTCCAAACTTGGTCCTAAATAACAAATGTCATCAACAGTTTTTTCACTTTCGCCCAAGATCATGAGTTCCTCTTTAAAAATTTCCTCAAAACTATCATTTTTAAAACAGCTTTCTTCAATAATAATTGCCTCCTCCTCATGCAAAATTTCCTCACATCCCTCATCTAACAATTCTTTTTGCTTCTTCTTAAATTGACTCATGGGTTGACTTTTATCATCCAAAAATGTGGGTTCCTAATCTAAAGTTTCCTCAAAAATTTCATTGTTCATTCCAACTAAAGGTGTCGGTTCCCTATCAATAGTTTTCTCAATTATTATATCTAAATCAACTCCATCAAAATCATAAGTTTTCTTTACAGATGTGGGTTCAATATATAAAATCTTCTCAAAAATTTTATCCGTTATTGTTGAGTCGTCAAAAACATCTTCCTCAAAAATTTTACAATCAGTTAAATTAAACATCTCGACCTCAAACATATTATTAGTTAAATCATCTTCATATAAATTCGTTGTCATGGGCCAAATTAGAATTTCAAATTCTGGAGGGTCTGTTTCAGTTGGACTCGATGGAATCCCGTACACTTTTTTCTCACTGTGTATTGCAGCAGCTATTTGATCAATAAACATCTGAATATTCTCTAATATTTGTTTTATTGGTTTAATTTCATTTTGTAAAATTGTATCCAACTGCTTATCAACATAATTAACTCTTGTATCATTATCAACTTCTACTGAAGGATTGAAAGTTTGGTACGGTTGATAAGAATGTGGTTGGGTATGGTCATAAGGAGGGCCAACATCATAATATGATAGTATTTGTTGGTATATAAAAGTGGGAGGAATGAAAATTGGTTCATTTTGAATTGGACTATTTGGAGAACCTATATTATAATAAAGGTTGGGTTAAAACTATGGGTCTAAATTATGTTTAGGAACTTCAGAATACATGCCTTGATTCCAACTATTATTTTATTGGTTTCTCCAATCACTAAATCCAACAATGAAAGGACAATTTTCATAAACATGAGATGTATCTTCACAGTTAGTGCAAAAATATTGAAAAGGTGGATTACTGTGAACCTGATAATTAATTGTTAAAGTCTCAACTTTTTTCCTAAGATCATATAACTCAGCACGTAACCAATCCTCATTGTCAGTTGAGGATGTGTAATTTGAATTATAACTGCTTCTAGATTTATTCATTCTAATGCAATCAGCAAGTATTGGTTTATCTGGATAACAAACTTCATATAACATTGGTTTCGTATGTTCATCACCCATATTAAAGGAATAATGACTCAATTCAATTAATCACAACTAACAAAATGCACAAGCAATCCATAAAACTATGGTCACCTAACTCAAATCACTAGACCCGCTCCAAGACTTATAAGGGACAAGTTGTAAGATAGATCATTTACTGCCTCTTAATCAATCTTGTATCCAAGTAAGTGCCAGAGAAGTGGGAGGTATCAAATATATAAATCACCGAAATAGCTGGCCTAATTAAGCAAACCACTTTCCTTAGTCACACTAAGCTTTAGCACCATAAGAAAGATGCGGATAAACGATAAATTACCCCAACCTTCTCTTGTCCTATTTAAACGTGAATGTCCTTAGGGGGTTGAGTCTAGATATTTTTTTAAAATGTAGGTGAATGCTTATACTTGGTTGTGATTTGTGGAGCCTAGAAAGGGTGATAAAATCCTCATATAATCTTATTTTGGGTTGTTACCCCTTAAATTCTTTTAAATATACAAAATAAAATAAAATCAAACAAAATCTAAAACAATCAAAAAATCTAAAACTATTTTTTTTTTAAATTTAGCGGCGCAAAGAAATCTGCAAAAACGGTTAGTTGGAAAATATTAGGGAAGAACGAAATCGTACTTAAAGCCTGGGAATTTACCCCGTTTCTGTTGCAAGTTTGACACTTCATCAACAATGGAACAAAGTTCTGGAATGCACTCGAGAAGTGCTCCAAACTGCAACAAACCCTAAGTCAATATGTTGAAAATTTTCGGCCGAAATGTCCTAGTTAGGGGATTTGGCCGAAATTTTTTAGATGTAGGTCCCGCTACAATTTCCCTTCTATTCGTAACGATCTGTTCTCCCTGAAAATTTATCTCGATTCCTGAAATTAAATAGAGAATTTGCAGAATCAAATGAACTAAGACAAATCTAAATTAAACTAAATTAATAACTAAAACTTGAATCAAAATTAATTAAATATTACGCCTCCCCGGCAGCAGTGTCAAAAACTTGATTGAGATTTTATTAGTCTATTAACATTTAACCGCAAGTGCATAGTAATATCGTAGTTGTACTTGTCGTGGTTTTAATTAATTCTAATTAAGTAATGAATATAGTTGTTGTTGTTTAACTAAAAATTAAATTGTAAATAAATAGTAGTGGGTTTTTTCAAATAGAGATAAAAATCTAAGGTTTTGCATTGCTTACTTTTATGGTTGGTTTATAAAATTCTATCTCTTTTCTATTCCTTTGTTTTGATTAGTTATCTATTAATTATATAAAAGTATAGGATAAATTATTGTGGGCATGAATTATCAAACAATCTATATAAGCATAACTCATACGATTAAAAATAATCTATCAATTATATAAAATCATTTAGAAAAATAATTAAAACTAATAATTCTAACTAATTAATAGTAACATAGATTTACCCTTATTAATAACTTGTAGATGATCAGTCTATAACCTATCATATTTTCGGCGTATCCTAGATTACAATAATTAGTAGGTTGAATTCTCTTGATTAAAAACCACATCTTACCTTTCCTAATTAGATTTCTAGTTCGTCACACTATCATTAATCTAACTAGTTTTTAGGTGTTATCACTTTTCCCTATACCTATTCAAGTGCGTCAAACTTTCATCATAAGATTTAGTTTATAAGAGTAATAATAAAAAGATGATCTTTGAATCAAGAGAAACTCATATGAAAGTACAAAGAAAAGAAATTAGATATATTAAAGCATCCAACCACAAAAGCAAAACAATTCTAACCCTAGAAGAAGAATTTAGCTACTTATGATATGAAAAGAAAAATTTATAAGATAAATTAAATTCATATCAAAATAACGTACAAGATTATTGATCTCTCCCAAATTAAAAATCCTAAACAATTGTAAAGAGATAGATAATTAAACCTTAATCTATACAGAGCTTTTTAGAGTACTTCGGGAGAATTGGAACTGTTGGATATAGGTGCCCTCAAGGCAATTATTGTAATTGAAGGAGGACCAATATGATATAACAATTTTACTCGAGATGATAGTTTGCTATCTGGTTTATCTTTATCTTACATGTGATGTATTTTATTCATTATCACATATCGTTAAGACATGAGATAAAGCCCGTAGGATTTTGCTTGACTACCAGGACGATGATGGAGATCATACTAGTGTGGCATGGATAGTCGATAAGCACATCCTTAAATGTCCCTAATCGTAGAAGGATCGGGATTGGGCATTGGTACTCTAGTTTAGACTAGTGTGTATGTTTCCTGACCCGATTGGAGGGTGATAGCTGGTCCCATAACTATTGATGTTTGACACCGAGAATTATATACAGGTGCTCATTGGATGAGTTACACTGGACGGACTCACCGAGAACTCCTAGTTGGTAATATACCAATGTCAGATAACAGTTCTCTAGTGACATGAGTACAGGGTAGTCCCTACGACCTGAGATCGTTATAGTGTCCCATGTGTATTCCCACTATACTTAGACTTCTATCCTACCATGGCTCAAAGGAGTCATGCAAACAGGTTTTTGTTAGGTATAATCCCGAAGCACGTGGAGGCAATGATTGGTCGAGAGGATTCGTCTCTTCCGATATAGGGAGTTGATATCGCGCTGTGCAGGACATGACTACAACCACAAGTCGATGGCCACCGTAGTGGAGATAAACTGATAAGTGTTATCAGTTGTATCTCTAGATGTTTATTAGTCATCTATCGCACGACTTATCGAATTATTGGATTCTGACATATTCCAACTCTAGACCCGATATGCGATACTCTTAGATAAAGAGACCGGACTGTACGGTGATGTCACGGGTAGACTTTGCAGGGTTCAGATGAGCTTGCTCGTTGACCTTCTTTCGATCAATATCTGAGTAGCCGTTACGTATAGCTAGTACCGCTGACATGCTTGTAGGCTATGGATATGATCCCAATCTACTGCCAACGTATTGTCGACTCTTTAGAGTCCCACACAGAGGTTTCCCGGCACGGGCAAAACGATATAGGGCACGTATAGTGATACGTGTAAGAGTTCGATTAAACATGCATATGTGATACACGTACTATAATCGGGTGTTTATTGATATTAGGCGGATTATATATGATATAACCGGATTATTAAATCAAGTGTTGATTTAATTATATATATATATATATATAATTTCTCCCTTTATTATTTCTTCTTCTTTTTAATATATATATATTTATACATATGATTTAAATATATAAATGTGTCATGGTTGAGGATACAAAGTTGATGGGGGTATAAGAATCACATTGGAATGATGATAAGAACTAAGTGATTTATCATTTATCTTTTAAAAATAAAAGGAATGAGTCATTATTTAGATATTATTAGATTTAGTGACTCATTTTTGTTTTGTCTTAAAAGATAACCATGGCTTGAAAAATTCATAGAGTTGATATTATTATTCTAAGTGATTCTCTTCATCTTCATCAAGCTCTCTTTTGAGTTTTTCTCAAGTAAGGAAATAAAAGAAAAGAAAAGAATTTAGTGGACTAATTATTTTACATCTTCTACTAATCATCCTTAGCAACTTTACTTAGTGGATTACTTCATTTTGATGAGATCAATTTAAAGCTAAAGTTTGTGTTAGAATTATCTTAAAGTGGATCATCTTCGGCAAGGCGATCACCGAGTAAGGTGTTTACTGCGAAAAACAGAAACGAACTGAGATAGAACGTCTTGCCTGAATGTGGGGGCAGATACTATTTAGAACATATCCATCCACTTCTCCGATGATGCCAAGTTGATTTATGGCATTGTATATCGAAGGTTTGGACAGATGCGACCGTTGTAGCGTGACTTTATCAGATTCCCTCTCTTTGAGGGGTTTTTGATTATGGGGATGTTCTTCCCTGCAGGCGCAAGCCCCTACAGTTAATTACATTGTCACATTGCGATAACCACTTTCACCTGCTCCAGTAAGTCACTTTGTGTCGTGTTATATTGTTTATTTTGGAATTGCACATGGATTGTATACGGAGACTAATTTATGCCGTCGCCCATATGGTGCGGATTAGTCCAAATCCGTATATTTAGGTTTGAATCTAGATCATATGTTCCATCAGTTCATGGATATTTTATTTTATTTAAGATCCGTTAATCTGATTTTAGACTTAGATCAATTTAAATATATGAGCATATGGGCTCAATTTATTTTGACTAAGAATACGTTAGTCTTATATGAGACGAAGATCAACTTAGAAATATGGTTAAGGATCATTAAATTTTGTTAAGATCCATCAACAGAGCATATGGGCTCTGCTATAATGAACAATATGGGTTCAAGAAAATTTCATAGACTTAGCCAATTTTGAGCTCAGTCTTGGGCTTTTTTATCATCTAGCAGTGCTAAGCACTTATTCTGTTTTGCTTTCTGGCGCTCACGTAGATGTCATGTGAGGCACTCAGGTTTTGGCATTGCCCTATCAGTGCTAAGCACTTGGTCACTGTAGATATTTATCATATGTTGGCGCTCACGTGGATATCACGTAAGGCGCTGAGTCCTTGGACATTGCCATATTAGTTCTAAGCACTTTATACAGTGCTCACGTGGGTATCACGTGAAGCGCTCCTGCTTGACATTTTTTTAAAACACTCATGTGGGTATCACGTGAGGCGCCAGATCTTTGCTCATGAGCGCTCACATTTATGGCACGTGAGGCGCTGCCTTCATGGGCTTTTTGCACGCTCGCATGGGTGTCACATGGGGCACTAACTTCATGGAATTTTTTGGGCACTCACGTGAATATCACATAAGGCGCTGAGTCCTTAAATATTTAATCTCTGTTTATTTATTTTTTTTGAAAGAAGTTAAACTTCTGTTAATGGTGTTTTGGCCATTGATGATCACCAAGATCTCTATTTTGAAGATCCGAAATCGAATTTTTGATAACCAAGCTCTTTTGTTCTCTTCTTTTTTCTTTATGAGAACTAAGTTCTTTGAAAGGTTAAACCCAGTTTTTAGAGGAATTAAATTCCTGGAATATACATTCCATTTCTTTTCTTCATGTTTCTTTTCTCATATCTAGTTTTTCCCCTAGATCTTGAGTCTAAAGAACAAAATCTTCCCGATGAGAATTAAATTCTCAGCTTATGGGAGATTTGTCTCGCAAATCTCATATCCAAAGAAAGAACTACGTTCTTTATAAAGGGTTAAACCCCTATATCTCTATATATGAGAGACAAATGAGATATTTTGATCTCTGCTTTCTTCTTTACCTAGGGTTTAGAGGAACGAGAAGATCTTCTTCAGAAAGAGAATTAAATTCTCGGGTTGTGGCTTCTATCTCTTTTTTGCAGAAGCTTATAGAGAGTTTTCTCTTTTTTTTTTAGACTTAAAGTCTCGAGTCCTTTATATAGGTGAGGAAAAATTGTTGATTAGTTTGAGAAAATCTCTCATTGAGAGATATCAATTGATTTAATTGATCTCAAAGATCATTTAGGAAATTTTGTCCACCGTTGGATCTTTGATCCCGTGGCTTTCTGTTTAACGGAATATATTTTCTTTTAGTTTTAATACGATTAGGAAAATATTTTCCTAACAAAGGGTCTTCTGATTTGATCGGTGATATTGTAATCACAGTTGGATTTTAAATCCAAAAGTTCTCTAGTTAATAAAGAAAATCTTTCTAGTTTTAGAAAGATCAGGGGAAGATATTTCCCAAATAGAATTTAATTCTATCTGAAGCTGGCGCTTCAAACAGATGCGCTCATTTGGGTTTCACGTGAGGGCTATCATATATAAACAATAGCAGCACTCATGTGCTTGGCACCTGAACGCTCACATGTTTAACACGTGGGACCCTCTTTGGGTAGTGATTTATTTGTATCCAGCGCTCACGTGGGGCCCTATTTGTATGTGAGCGCTCACGTGTTTAACACGTGGGGCTTATATCCCAGGGTTTAACCCTTATTAAAGCCGGAGGTCATATGCTTTGCATGTGAGCTCTCACGTGCGTTGCACATGGGAGGCTATTTCATGGGATTTAATACTCCTTGATGCCGGCGGTCAAATGTTTTGCATGTGAGTTCTTATGTGCTTTGAATGTGGGCGAGTTCCGTTTCCTCTTCTTATTTTCTTATCTCTCCCTTTTTTTACAAGGGAATACAAGGTTGTTCCGGGTTTCGTGAAGACTACCCGGAGTCCAAGGAAAAGTGGCTAACGCGCTACAAAGCTTGTAGTCTTTTCTCCTTATTTCTCTAGTTTAGATCTTTAGTCCATTATATTGTTATTTCGATTGATTCTTGTTTGGATTGGGGCTATACTTGCTACTAATTTTTTTGTGCAATTCCACCGCGGTCATGAGTGTCGCGATCCTAGCCCCCGTTCACTTACAGGAACAAACTCTACAAAATAACAAAAAATACAAATAATCACTCAAAATCCCAACTTCATATCTGATAAAATTTCAGCTGTTTTTTATGTATTGGTGAAATTGGCAGAAATTTTGAGTTATATGCATCTCTGGTTTGTTCTATCTTCAGTTGTTTTGCGATTAGATTCCCAAAGTTTGTTCCAATTTTGCGAAATGTTTCTTTATTTTTCTGATTATCTCCATGAAGTACATTCCACGCACGTGATCTTCATTTTAGCGCACTTTTCCGTCTTTTTACGTTTAAGCCCTGTTATCTGCATTTATTCACAAGAACAACCAAACTAGCATAAAATATAAAATATAAATGTGAAATGTGAAATAAAAATGTGCAATAAATTGCGCCTATCAACTGCTATCTGACAATATATATAATACCATTTAGGAGTTCTAGGCGAGTACGTTCGGTGTACTCATTCTCTAATGAGCACATTTCGGTGTACTCGTTCTCTAATGAGCACATTATGTTGGATATGTATGCCCTAGAGGCCATTATTGTATATGTATATATATGGATGCTGGGGATATGTATGTACAGGACGATCTTCCTCAGTTGTATAGTATATTATTTCAGTTGTCTTTATCAGGATATGTGTATTTGTTTTTATTGATACTTTATCCAGCTTGCACATATTGATAAAGACTTGATATAATAGTATAATATTATGGTTTGACTTTATCTTAACATGGCATATGTTATACAGTTATTACATATTGCGGTTACATGTTGATAAAACCCGTAGGATCTTGCTTGACTACCTGCGTTGTAATGGCGATCATACTTGTAGGAGCTGGGTAGTGTATAAACACATCCTTAAATGTCCCAAGTCACAGAAGTATCGAGATCGGGCATCGATACTCCAGAGTAGACTTGCGTGTACGTTTCTATACCCCGATGAGGGGCGGTGGTTGATCCCACAACCATTGGTATGATCACTTAAGATTATATACGGGTGCTCACTGGGGGTGAGTACACTGGACGGACTCGCTGAGAACCTCTAGATGGTATTATACCTATCGTCAGATAGCGGTTCTTTTGTGACATGTGAACAGGTTAGTCTTTGGAACTGAGATCGTCATTTGTCTCGTGTGAGTTCCCACTGTGCTTTGATCACTACCTTACCACGGCTCTACTGAGTCGTGAAAACAAGTTTTGGTTGGATACAATCCCAGGCCACATGGAGGCAGTGAGTGGTTGTCAGGGATTCGTCTCTCCAGGTATTGGGAGTTGATATCGCACTGTGTTCGATTGGTCAGGACCATAAGACCTTGGCCAATGCAGTTAGGATTTACTGATAGGTTGATCAGTAGTTTCCCGGATTGGTCCTGAGCCGAATTAGCATGAATTATCAGGTTATTAGGGTAAGACGCTTACCACCCCTAGATCCGGTATGCGATACTCTTAGACGAAGAGACCGGACTGTACGGATATTGTCACGGATAGGCTCAGTAGGGATCCGAATGAGTTTCCTCATTGGCTTTCCTTTTTGACAGGTATCTGGGTAGCCGTTATGTACATCTAGTACCGCTGACGTGCTTGTGGTTATGGATTTATCCAATAACGCACTGCCGGTGTACTGTTGAGTGTTTAGAGTACCACACAGAGGGTTTCTCTACTTCGGGCGAAACGATGTAGAGGCCGTATGGTTTTACGGCAGGGTTCGATCACATACGTGTACTTGTGCATATATGATATTCGGACGGATAATACTAGCGGGTTTTGGTTTAAGCCGGATCCTAGTATTATATTGTTGGATTATTTTCGTCTCTTTTGTATTCGTATTTTTCGGAATACGGATACGGGTATGTATATACGGTGAGGGGTATTCTTGTAATTTGTTACAAGAATTCTTCTAGAAGAAGACACCTCATTATTTGTTTTAACCATTTAGTTAAATGGTTAATGAGGTGTTATCATTCATTGAATGAAGCATGGCTACTTGGTGACTCACTTAGTGAGTCATGGATTACTATTGAGGCAAGGTGGCATCTAGATATTTTGTGGAAAATATCTAGATATTTTGTGGTTAAGATATTATTTTATTATTTTGGGGTGCTTGCTTTATTAGTCACAAGCCTTAGCTATTCTTCATTCCATTAGTCAATGTTGCTCTCTACAACACTCTCATCTCCTCCAAACTTCTCTTCTTCTACCTCAAACCCTAAATGTCTCATGTGTTGATAAACCAAGGGTATCTTGAGACTAATTAATCCATCATCACTCTTTACATCCTCTAGGCTACTTAGATTAGTATACTAAGTAACCTAGTTAGCTTAGTTTAAAGGTAAGAACTCAAAGTAGACACTCTCGGGTGGATCATCTTTGACGTGAGGGAGCCATCGATCAAGCTCGATCATGGAAGCCACTAGGAGCATACTAAAGGAGAGGAGTGAAGACCCGAAGGACTTGAGCCTCTTGGTATAAAATCTTTCTATAGTAGATAGCTTCTTTAGTTGCTAGTTAGGCTTATGGTAGATCCGGTTTAGGCTTATTCTAGCGCCTAGTTTACATCGTTAGAAAAAAAATTCTTCCGCAATCGGCCACGGATGATGGCCAGGGCGTTACCGTAACCTTTCATGGTATCAGAGACAGCCCATAAACCCTACACTAGCAGGTTTAAACAATGTTAAAGTAACGAAACCGAAATAACTCCGAAACACGAAACGAAAATCCAAGTTTCTGTCGAAATTTTCAGAGGCTCTAAAATTTTTTTAAACAATTGTAGAGTGCTCCTTTAGTTGTGATATGAACACAAGCCAAAAACAATACGATTTCACCTCATTGTGGCTGGCCAAAGTGCCAAATTGGCCGGCCCCACCAGTTTTGTAAGGGGAAATTAAGTTGGGTTTTGGTATGTGTTCTTGTCTCTTGGATTTAGGGTTTCAGGTATTGTTTGTTTTTGCCCAAGTTGGATATTCTGTTATCTTGTGTTTTGGGGAAATTCAGGGTGTTTCGAAATCGTTTTTAACATTGTTTAATAGTTTCAATACATACATTACTATCTGCGACCATGAATGTCATTAGAGCGGTATAGCTCGTCTAACTGCTATATGTTCTTTTAGACGGGTTTGCGAACATGATATTCATGTTGATGTTCTGTGTTTGTGCCGTGGTTGTGGTTGGATATTCATGGTGGATAGCTTGTGGTGCAATGTTAGTGGTACAGTTGAGATTCATTTGTACATTTGTTATTGCGGGGCAAGCGTCTGACATATGGACAGTCGTTACTTCCTATTGTATATTATTTGAATGGGGCACGACCGGGTTGAGGTCGATGTCACCATTGTACATATTTTTTCCTTTTCTGTACTAGGATTACCCCGCAGTGGAGTGCACGAATAGCCGGGTTCTAGAAAGCAACAAGTCCGCATCTCATGGCGTTGAGACGGAGGAGGCTGCATTATAGAATTGGCGGGCTATTCGCTGCACTCGTAAGGGGTATAGGATGACCCACGGAGGGGTGCTCAAGTTATCGGATCCCGTGGAGTGATGGGTGGCCCATCCACTTTGTTGATTGGGGTTGCCTCACTTCTGGGATTGGCGGGTAACTTGCCGCGCTCGTCGGGGTCCAGGTTTCATTGCACAGGCTATCCACACGACCGGGAACATCGGGTTTTATTTGCGGCTCAAATGAAACCCGAGGCTCCAAGATTATCCACCATTCTGTGTTGCTTGTTGAGATTTTGTGATGTTGCTTATTGTCATGCCTAGGATGAATGTTATATATATTTATATATATACTAGTAGATGTTGTATATGTTTTGCACCCGCGCTAGTCCAGCCCCCGCTTTGTCATTAGTTAAGTAACCTAACGGGTGATGACGGGGCCCAGTGGTGAATGCAGATGGCATATACGTACATTGTATTTTCGTTCTTTTCTGGTGTGATAGGTTAATTGATGGGACCGCATTGATTTTGATTAATGCAAGAAAAGAAACCTAAAAAGATGTTGTTGGAACAAATTTCGAAAAACTATAGTTATATTCTTTCGCTTTGCATAGTGGTATTTGGTTGTGAATATCCAGCACCTCATTTCAGGAGGCAAGAGCCGAGATCCCTTCGCGGGGAGTGACCACTTGAGCGAAAGTCTATACTAAAGATTACTCGTTTTTTCTTCAAAACCAGAAGTTTTCAAAAGTGAAGCTTAAACTACTCCTTTTCAAAACTGCTCAGGTTCTTTCAACGATATCAAGTTCATTACGTTAAAGGGTTTTTCGCCAAAAACCCAACTGTAACCCTCCGTCGTTTCATTCAAGTGTTGCTTAGTATCCGTGCTGCGTATGTTGACTGTGTCAAGACGTAGTGTACGGTAGCTGAGAAATACTTTTTTGTGGCATATTATGCGATTGGTTAGGACAGTTGTATGACCATTTTGACTATGTCAAGGGTCATGCGGGTGGGTCTAATACAATCCAGGACAATGATGGGTTGAACTTAACTAGCGAATTATGACATGTTGACTGTGTCAAGGTCATAAGTCGTTAGGGGCAAAAACCACATCAGGAGTTTCAAACATACAGGAAACTTGCAGATTTAGCATACCTTCTGGAGTGTGGTGACTAGAGTGGATTCCATCTAGGTCATCACACAATGATAGTTGGATCTCGATCCCACTAATGAGTAGGATTACTCTCGGGAGATTATTTCACTTAACAATCAATGCTATAAACCAAGTAGGTGTCTAGAATGGTGTTAGCGGGTCTACGCCTCTAGGGAAAAGAGGTTATATAATTAAGGAAGTTCGCGAAAGCGTTGGAAAACCTCCCTCGAAGTACCAACACTAGCATGGCTGAAAGGTTAAGCAAGTATTGTGACGTGCGATTAATCCTGACTAATTCTTCTTTTAAGGTTTGAAGAAAAATTTGAGAAAATAGTGGGAGCCATCCTGATTAGATAAACTAATAACCAATCTAATCTTGCAAGAGCGCACACTAAATGTTTATTTTCTCTTTCTCCAGGTAGCAACCATTTCACGCCCTAATCAAGATAATAAAATGTATCGCTTAACCGATCCGAATTCTTATTCGGGGCTGGGGAACATCGGTTTGGCTCTAAACTATGATAGCTTTCATGAGTATGAGTGTAACACCCTAGTTCATTTATACCAATTCCAGTTCTCATATTTCTTTATTTATGGTATTTTCCTGATTTATCGTGCTTTGGGTGCAAGTAGTATATCTGACATCTGTATTAGCATCCGACCCGATCCACTTGCTTGAAACCTATCTTGATTCATGTATCCTGACTTGTTACGTAGACTTGTGCACTTTCATGAATACTGCATACTGGCATTTTATCTGGCATTTGCATTTTTACAATATAACATTTAATGTCACATAAAATATTTTAAAAATAAATTGCATGGCCTGCTTGATACCCCTAACCCCGTGGTAGCATCCGCGCATTTTGTTCTCGTCCCGTTCAGTGAAACGGACTTATTTGGATGGCTACGCGCACGTACGTGCATCCGTTCTTGGGAGTATTCATTTTCGTTACCCGAACATTCATTTTTAGTTTTGGTCGTCACGTATATTTTTCGTATCTTAAAACTGAAATTTTAGACTCGACCCGGGCGTGTTTTGGATTATTTTTGTATATCGCCAAAATTCAAATTTTATTAAATATAATATCTTTATTAAAATCGACAGTTTAAAATTTAATTTAACTAACAAAATTTTTTTAAATAAAATCCTAACTTATTTTTTAACAACCCAACCCCACTCTTTCTCTCTCCTCTCTCATTCTCTTTCTCCCCCGCTGTCTCTCTCTCTCTCTTCTTTCTCTCTCCTCTCGCACTCTCTCTCTCTCACTCCTTTCGCGATCCATATAGCTTTCTCGAGTGTGGTCACCCCCGAAGCCTTAGCGTCACCTTCCTTCTTTCTCTCCTCTTCTTTTTTATAAAAACCCCTGAGCTTCTCGCCACGAGAACCCACGGAAACAAAACCCTAACCCTAGACCTAGCCTCCTCTACCTTCTAAACTCGACCTCGTCACCACCTCCACCTCATCACCTCCTCCTCCTCCTCCTCGTCATTGTCTTCTTCTTCCTCCTCCTTTCCCCGAGCACCCTGCACCACCCGAGAACCCATCACCACCCTGCACACCTCCATCGCCGCCGATCACCTCCTCCTCTCGCCTCTACCTTCATCACCTTCTCCTTCTCTTCTTCCCTTCTCCCTCCTACACCAAACCCCTGCACCCAAACCCCATCCAACAACAACACCAGAGCCTAAAACCCTAACCTAACCCTAGCTCCTCTAACCCCCTCCGCCGTCGACGACCACCTCTCCGCCACACCAGCACCTCCTTTCTGAAACCACAGAACACCTAAAACCAGTAAGCCTCACCCTTCCCTCTTCTTCTTTCTCTTCTTCTTTTCTTTTTCTTTTTCTTTTTCTTTTCTTGTTCTTGAATCTTGGAATTGTAGAAGTCGCCGGAGCCATGACATCACTGTCGTTCCAGATGACCCAGAGGACGTACCTTACCTGCATGATCACCCTCTTGCGTTGCTTGGACCCGTCCCATGTGTCGTGCGTGCGTTGCGACGTTTTACCGACGTCGGACGTGATGTGCGTATCCGTATAGTGATCCATCGAGGCAAATTAATCTTGCTACATGGTATGTTACTGTATTTACATCTATTTGAATAAATATAACACTTGTATTTTAAATCATGCATCCCATGTTATAGTTTTATAGTTTTACGACACCCGTTTGCATCCATATCATTATTTACATATCTAGATGCATGCTGATTCATCTTGCTACATGCTAGGTATAGTATTATGCATCCATTTGAGTAAAATGTTACTCGTTTATCACATTGTGCATCCATTTTACAGTTTTACTGTTTTCGGATACCCGTTTGCATCCATATCATTTAAAATACATATAACTGCATCTATAGATCATATTAATTCATATTACCATTGTTGTAACACCCCATGCTTAATAATGTGCATCCTACTTAGTAATGGAGCTATAGTTGCAATCCCTAATAGTTAGTTATGCATCCATGTTTATTTGTGTATCCATACCATTAATTCTGCATACCTAGTTACACCTCATATTACATTAACTCATATTATTAATATATTAGTACCCCATGCTTGAGATTGTGCATTCTACATAGTCATGATGTAACCCCTGATAAATATTTGTGCATCCATGCTTTTATTTGTGCACACGTACTTGCTACAGTTTTATTATGAGCATCTGCTTGACATATGTGCACTACCTGTCATGACCTGATATACCACTGCTTGACTTGATACCTGATCTTGTTACTAATGCCGACAATCTTGACCTGTTGTCCCTACGGACATATCCTGTTTCTATTTAGATAAACATGTACCTGCTTGATCCTGTGTTGGCATTAGCTCCAGATTTATCAATACCTGACTTGAACAAATAACCTTGGGGGTATGGGGAAATCAAAAGTGTAAACTAAAGTGTAGATTACAAGGGTATTACTTGATCCGTGGTCCCGGGGGATAACGGAACAGGATCATTCGTGATTCTTACTTGATCCGTGGTCCCGGGAGATAACGGGACAGAGTCATTCATGACTCCCACTACTTGATCCGTGGTCCCGGAGGATAACGGGACATATCATTTGAGTTACATGGAGGATTACTCTAATTGATTTCAATAAATTTAGAGTAGATAACCCTATAGCACGGTTTAGACTATACACTGCACTTCACCTGTATATATATATCCTGTTCACTGATCTATATTCATGTTACTATTTATTTCCTAATAACTTGTTACTGTTTATACTTCATGCCTGCATTTTTCATTACATCCTGCTTGCTTAGAATTATTGACGTGCTGACGTCTGGGTTTTGCATGGCCCAGATCCCTTATCCTTATCGCAGGCTGTTCAGGAGTATTTTGACCAACAGGCCGAGCAGTGAGGACCTGTTATTAGTTTAGTTTAGTTTTCTTTCAGTATTTCATTCCTGATGTGAGCCCGCATTATGGGACGTACATTCCAGATTGTTTTCTTTATTGGATTTATTGCTTCCGCATATTATTTTTTGACTCGTTTATTCTGGCTTATGGACATGTACTAGATAGTTTATTTTTATTTCTACTGTTCTTGATATCTCTAGACAGCCGTAATGTGACTGTGGAGGAATGTTTCCTATCCACAGGTAGTATGGTTGGCTCTGTCACGTGCCTATCTTAGCGCACTCTAGAAAGCGGGGCATGACAATGAGCAAGGGAAAGAGGATTTCATGAATTCCTTGATGACCCCAACGAAGAAGAAGCATATTGTTGCGTCTCCTTCAGGTGTTCTTATTATTGAGAACTGTTTTTCGGTCAATCCTACCTCCTGGGTACTAGATACCAGATCAGGATCTCATATCTGTAATTTATTGTAGGGATTGAGAAAAGGTTGGACAAGGTGATATTTTCCTCAGAGAGGGAACGGAGCACAAGTTGATACTGCTGCCATCGGTGAATATCACCTTGTGTTGACAAAATGCAATACTATGATTTTGAACAATTGCTACTATGTACCTTCCATGGTTTGAAACATCATATCAGTTTCTTTACTTAATAAAGATGGATATAAATTTGTTCTTGATAGAAATATCATGAACATTTACCTTAATCAGGTATTGGTTGCAAAAGGTACACTGTGTAATGGTATCTATGTTCTTAATTAAAACACAGTTTTCAATGTACAAAACGCACGCAAGAGGAAGAGTTCAGATACGAACGAATCCTACTTATGACATTGTAGACTTGGTCATATCGGAGAGAAAGACTGAGTAAATTACATAAGAATGGATATTTGGATACGTTCGAATTTTCATCTTATGAAACTTATCAGTCTTGTCTCAAGGGAAAGATGACCAAATATCCGTTCACCGGACACGGAGAAAGAGCAGGAGAGCTCTTGAGACTCATACACAGTGATGTATGTGGTCCAATGTCTATACATACACGGGGCGGGTTCTCGTACTTCATCACATTCACTGACGATTTCTCCACGTTCGGATATGTGTATCTTATGAAACACAAATCTTAAGATTTTGAGAAATTCAAAGAATATAAGAACGAAGTAGAGAACCAGATCGGCAAAAGTATCAAGATCCTTCGATCTAATAGAGGAGGGGAGTATTTGAGTACGGAATTCCGGGACTTTCTAAAAGAGAACGGTATTCTCTCTCAGCTTACTCCTCCGTATACACCACAACACAACGGTGTATCGGAGCGGAGGAACCGTACCCTATTGGATATGGTTCGCTCCATGATGAGTAGTGTTGAGTTGCCTCTTTCATTCTGGGGATATGCGCTTCAGACAGCGGCACATCTTTTGAATCAAGTTCCATCTAAATCCGTGCCTAAAACTCCATATGAAGTATGGAGTGGCAAGAGTTTGTATCTTAAACGTGTTAAGATTTGGGGTTGCCCTGCTTATGTCAAAAAGCAGAACCCAGACAAACTCGAGGCACGATCAGTTTTGTGTAAGTTTGTGGGATACCCAAAGGATTCTAATGGGTATCTTTTCTACCACACAGAGAAACAAAGGATTATTGTTTCTAGGAATGCCAAATTTTTGGAATGGCAGTTTCTTGTAAAAGAAACCAGTGAGAGCGTGGTAGAACTGGATGAAGTTCCAGAAACACAAACTATAACTGAAGATTTAGTGGAACCGCTAGATTCGGTAATACCCGACGAACCTCAGCCACTCCGCAGATTTAGTAAGATTTCTCATCCACCCGAGAGATACTACGGTTTTCTCATAAACGGGGATCGAGAGGATTGCATCTTGGAAGAAGATGATCCTACTAGTTTCAGGCAAGCCATTATCAGTAGGAACTCTAATAAGTTGTTGGATGATATGCAATCCGAAATGGAGTCCATGTACACCAATAAAGTGTGGACCTTGGAAATTTCTCCACCTAGGGTAAAACCCGTTGGATGCAAATGGATCTACAAAAGGAAGATTGGTGTAGATGGGCAGGTAGAAACCTATAAGGCTAGACTTGTTGAAAAAGGTTTTCGCCAAATACCAGGATTGGACTATGACGAAAAATTTTCTCCAGTGGTTATGCTCAAATCCATTCGGATCCTACTTGTCATTGCTGCCTTCCATGACTATGAAATTTGGCAGATGGACGTAAAAACGGCTTTTATAAATGGAAGTTTGGAAGTGTGCGTTTATATGGATCAGCCAGAAGGTTTTTTAGACAGTGAGACCTGCGGGAAGGTGTGCAAGTTGCTTAAATCCATTTATGGATTAAAGCAGGTATCGTAGAGCTGGAACATCTGTTTTGATGAAATATTCAAGGACTTTGACTTCATCAAGAATGAGGATGAGCCATGTATTTATAAGAAGATTGTAGGAAGAACTGTCGTATTCCTAGTCTTGTACGTGGACGATATTCTTTTGCTAGGAAACGATATTCCTATGCTACAATCGGTCAAGCTGTTCTTATCGCAAAGGTTCTCCATGAAGGACCTGGGTGATGCTTCGTACATTCTGGGGATCAGGATCTACAGAGATAGATCCAAGAGATCACTGGGACTTTCACGGTCCAGGTACATAGAGACCGTACTAAAGAGGTGTCTCCCAAGACTGATGAGGAGAGGATTCACATGAGCACTATACCCTACGCTTCGGCGGTAGGATCTATAATGTATGCGATGCTATGTATAAGACTAGATGTAGCTTACGCGCTAAGCTTGGTAAACCGGTATCAGTCGAACCCAGGTGAAAACCACTGGACAGCAGTGAAGAACATTCTCAAGTACCTGAGAAGGACTAAGGAGATGTTTTTAGTTTTCGGTAATGGAGACCTCAAGGTCGAGTCCTTTACCGATTCAAGCTTCCAGAGTGACAAGGATGATAGCAAGTTTGTCTCGGGTTTTGTGTTTACCCTCAACAGAGGGGCGGTGTGTTGGAGGAGTTCCAAACAGGATACCGTCGCAGACTCGATGATGGAGACTGAATACATTGCTACGAACGATGCCGCAAAAGAAGCTGTCTGAATGAAGAAGTTCATTACTGAACTTCAGGTAGTTCTGTCTATTGTTGATCCAATACGTTTGTATTGCGATAACAATAGGGCTATAGCTTTAGCGAAGGAACCACGGTCCCATCAAAAATCCAAACACATCTTAAGGCGGTATCACCTGATCAAGGAGATCATAGATCGCCAGGAGATCGAGATCCGGAGAGTGGATACAAAAGAGAACACGGCGGATCCATTTACAAAGGCCCTCCCTCAAGCGTAGTTCGAGCGACTTTTTTAGATGTTGAGTATGCGGTACGCCAGCAGCTGGCCTTAGAGCAGACGTTGGGTATTCGGTACGCCAATAACTGGCCTTTATTGCAAGTGGGAGATTGTTGGATATGTATGCCCTAGAGGCCATTATTGCATATGTATACATGTGGATGCTGGGGGAATGTATTTACAGGACGATCTTGCTCAGTTATATAGTATATTATTTCAGTTGTCTTTATCAAAATATGTGTATTTGTTTTTATTGATACTTTATCCAGTTTGCATATATTAATAAAGACTTGATATAATAGTATACTATTATGGTTTGACTTTATCTTAACATGGCATATGTTATACACGTTATTACATATTGCGGTCACATGTTGATAAAACCCGTAGGATCTTACTTGACTACCTGCGTTGTGATAGCGATATACTTATGGGAGCTGGGTAGTCTATAAGCACATCCTTAAATGTCCCAAGTCGCAGGAGTATCGAGATCGGGCATCGATACTCCAGAGTTGACTTGCGTGTACGTTTCTAGACCCCAACGAGGGGTGGTGGTTGGTCCCACAACCATTGGTATGATCACCTAAGATTGTATACGGGTGTTCACTGGGGGTGAGTACACTAAACGGATTCGCTGAGAACCTCTAGATGGTATTATACATATCGTCAGATAGCGGTTCTCTTGTGACATGTGTACAGGTTAGTCTTTGGAACTGAGATCGTTATTTGTCTCGTGTGAGTTCCCACTGTGCTTTGATCACTACCCTACCACGGCTCTATTGAGTCGTTCAAACGGGTTTTGGTTGGGTACAGTCCCGAGCCACATGGAGGCAGTGAGTGATTGTCAGGGATTCGACTCTCTAGGTATTGGGAGTTGATATCGCACTATGTTCGATTGGTCAGGACCATAAGACCTTGGTCAAGATAGTTAGGATTTACTGTATGGTTGATCAGTAGCTTCCCGGATTGGTCCTGAGCCGAATCAGCACGAATTATCGGATTATTAGGGTCTGACGCTTACCACCCCCTAGATTCAGTATGTGATACTCTTAGACGAAGAGACCGGACTGTACGGATATTGTCACGGATAGGCTCGGTAGGGATCCGGATGAGTTTACTCGTTGGCTTTTCTTTTCGACAGGTACCTGGATAGCCGCTACGTATAGCTAGTGCCGCTGACGTGCTTATGGTTATGAGTTTATCCAGTAACGCACTGCCGGCGTACTGTCGAGTCTTTAGAGCCCCACACAGAAGGTTTCTCTGCTTCGGACGAAACGATGTAGAGCCTGTACGGTTTTACGGCAGAGTTCGATCACATACGTATACTTGTGCACGTATGATGTTCAGGCGGATAATACTGGTGGGCTTTGGTTTAAGTCAGATCCTAGTATTATATTTTTGGATTATTTTCGTCTCTTTTGTATTCGTATTTTTCGGAATACGGATACGGGTATATATATACAGTGAGGGATATTCTTGTAAATTTTTACAAGAGTACTTCTAGAAGAAGACACCTCATTATTTGTTTTAACCATTTAGTTAAATGGTTAATGAGCTGGAGGGTGAGGTGTTATCATTCATTGAATGAAGCATGGCTACTTGGTGACTCACTTAATGAGTCATGGATTACTATTGAGGCAAGGTGGCATCTAGATATTTTGTGGAAAATATCCAGATATTTTGTGGTTAAGATATTATTTTATTATTTTGGGGTGCTTGCTTTATTAGTCACAAGCCTTAGCCATTCTTCATTCCATTATTCTATGTTGCTCTCTACAACACTCTTATTTCCTCCAAGCTTCTCTTCTTCTACCTCAAACCCTAAATGTCTCATGTGTTGAGAAACCTAGGGTGTCTTAAGACTAATTAATCCATCATCACTCTCTACATCCTTTAGGCTACTTAGATTAGCATACTAAGTAACCTAGTTACCTTAGTTTAAAGGTAGAAGCTCAAAGTAGACACTCTCGGGTGGATCATCTTTGACGTGAGGGAGCCGTCGATCAAGATCGATCATGGAGACCGCTAAGAGCATGCTAAAGGAGAGGAGTGAAGACCCGAAGGACTTGAGCCTCTTGGTATAAACTCTTTTCATAGTAGATAGATTCTTTAGTTGCTAGTTAGGTTTATGGTAGATCCGGTTTAGGGTTATTCTAGCACCAAGTTTAAATCGTTAGAAAAAAATTTGTTCCACAATTGGCCACGGATGATGGCCAGGGCGTTAGCGTAACCTTTCACATTATACAATCTTTGATGTCAAACACTAATGGCTGTAAAACCGGCCATCGCCCCTCGTCAGGGTGAAGAAACGTATACACTAGTCTATTCTGGAATATTGATACCCAGTCTCGATACTCCAATGACTAGAAATATTTAAGGATGTGTTTATGGACTACCCAGCTCTCACAAGTATGATCGCCATCATAATGCTGGTAATCAAGAAAGGATCCTACGAGCTTTATCATTATGTATTAGCGACACATGATAGAAAGTAAAACGTATATACATAAATGATAAAGACAAACAAGATAGCATACTATCATCTCGAGCAAGACTGTTCTACCCGTATAGGTCCTCCTTCAATTACCGTAATTGCCTTCCTGCAATTACAATAATTTTCTTGAGGGCAATAAATCCAACACCTCCACGTTCCGATCTCCATCTGTAGGTGCCTGGATGCTCTCTTGAGTTCCGTCCAACTCGACAAACTCCAATACCGCACCATCCTTGGCTTGCTTTTCTTCTTTGTATAAGTGTTTCTCATCAAAGACGACGTTTCGTTTTCGTATTACCTTCTTGCTTGCATAATCCTAAAGTCGATATCTGAACTCGTCTCTACTATAGCCGATGAAAGCACACTTCTTAGACTTTGAGTCAAGCTTATTTCTTTCTGCCTTCAATCAAAGAATATGCAATACAACCAAATACTTTTAGGTTCACATAATTAACCTGTTTATCTGACCAAATTTCTTCTGGAATGCCTCTATCAAGCGCACTTGCCGAGCTTCTATTCATCAAGTACACAGCAGTATTGACCGCCGCTATCCATAAGAATTTTGGCACATCCACATCCAAGGTCATGCTCCACAATCGCTCCAGAATCTTCCAGTTCATTCTTTCAGCGATTCCATTCTGTTGTGGCATTCCTGGTACCGTCTTCAGCCAACAAATACCCTTCTGCGAGCAAAACGCCTCGAACTCTTGTATGCAATATTCCCCTCCATTATCGGACTTAAGGCATTTTACCTTACCCCCTGTTTGGTTATCAACCTGCGCAATCCAGTGTTTGAAGATACCAAACACATCGGACTTCTTCTTCATCGCATACACCAATGTCTTCCGGCTAGCATTGTTGATAAACATCACGAAGTACCGATTCCCACTATAAAACTCCACCGAGGTCGGACCACATACGTCTGTATGAACCATCTCCAGCTTCTTGGTCTTCTTGGTTAAGCCTCCAATTTGAAACCTAAGCACGCTTTGCTTCCCACAAATGCAGCTCTCACAAAGCCCCAACTCCACCTTCTTCAGTCCCGAAAGAAGCCCCCTACCCTGAAGAATTTTCATATTCTTCTCAATGGGGTACCCAAATCTTCTATGCCACAATGAAATCTTTGAATTTATCTCTGAACTTGCCGCCAATGCAACCGAACCTCCGCTGCTTCCACTGAATGAGTACAATGAACCGCTCAACTTGCCTCTAGCGACCACCAACGATCCTTTGGAAATCTTCCGCAGCGAATTTCCAAACACCGTCATATATCCTTCGTTGTCTAGCTGACTCATGGAAATTAGACTTTTCTTCAAATCTGGAATATGTCTCGCATTCTTCAGCTTTAATTGACCTCCTCCCGGCGGTTGTAGGATAATCGTCGCTTTGCCAACGATCTTGCACGGCTGACCGTTTCCTACCATCACATGTCCAAGATCACCTTGAATATACTCGCTGAAGTGATGGCGGCTTGAAGTGCAATGAAAAGATGTCCCCGAATTTAGGAACCAAGTATCTGCATTTGTGCTCTCGTTCACCGATAGAAAAAGCCCATGTTCCCCCCGTTCTTGTGTAGACACCACATTAGTTTCCTTCTCATCTCCCTCCCCTTCTGAGTCTTTCTTTAAGAGTCGACATTCGCTTTTTCTATGACCCTTCTTTCCGCAATTCCAACAGTCGCCTTGGATATTCGCCTTCGATTTTCCTTGACTCTTAGACTTGTCCTTCTTGCTCTTCCCCTTTCTATCGTTCTACCGCAATTCTCCACTGAAAGTGCAGAAGTTCTCGAACTCCTACTCACTGCTTTTCTCCGCATCTCATCATTTAATATGCAACTCACTGCATCATTAAACGTGAGAATCCCTGAGATAGAGTTGCTAACCACCATAACTAGGTTTTCCTAACTCTCCGGCAACGAACAGAGGAATAACAGGGCCCGAATCTCGTCTTCAAACACGATTGAGACAGATTCTAACTAACTCGTCACATTATTGAACTCGTTCAGGTGCTCCATCACCGAACCGCTCTCAGCCATCTTCATGTTGAAAATCTTTTTCATCAAAAATATTTTGTTTGATGTCGAAAGCTTTTCATACAATTTCGCTAACGTCGTCATTAGTGCCATGGTTGTCTTCTCTTTTGAGATGTTAAATGCCACCTGCAGAGTCAACGACAATCTGATCGTCTCCAGGGCTTTCCTATCCAAAAAGTTCTACGCCTTATCGGTCTTCTTCTCGGGCTTTTCTCCTAACAATGAAGATACATGTCCTTTTGGTATAGGTAGTCCTCCAGCTGCATGCGCCACCAACCGTAATTGTGACTATTGAATTTTTCGATCCTTATTTTATCCTCCGCCATCTTTCGATTAAGTCACGGCAAACCCAACTTCTCTCTTGATCTGAACCAATGCTTTCAAAACGATGATCTAAGAAAAGGGGGAAGAGAACGTAGGTGTCGTTATCCACCGTTAACCTAAATCGTGGAATTGAAGAACGCTAGGTTCATTAACCAAGCTCTGATACCAGTTGTTGGGGATAGAGAAGCCAATGCACGGAACAATGCTCGCAACAAACCAATCACGCAATAAACAACCATGCAATTAACAACAAAAAGACAAATTAATAACGACGCAAGAATAAGTAAATAACAATCACAAACCAAATAAGAGAGAGATTTGTTAACGAGGTTCACTCATCGTATGTCTAGTCTCCGGTAGAGCGAAAATGCAATATTTACTATAATCTTGAATCAAGTATATCACGAGCAAACCCTAGAAGATTTCTCTCAAATTTCTCTAGATTTAATTCGTCACCTTCTCATACAATGTTCTCTCTTCTATTTGGATGTACATAAAACATAAAAGAGGTCCCTATTTATACACAAACCAATTCCTTAATTGACAAACTGCCATAAAACACTTCTTAATTAAGAAACCGGTATAATTATGAAACTGACATAAGATACTTCTTAATTAAGAAACTGTGGTTTTGGTAAAATCTGATATGACTTGTGTGAACGTCCGGATATCTGTTTGAAGTTTTTCCATAATTTCAACAATTACTCCAGATGACTCATCATTTGATTTTGAAATTAAGTGTTCTTAAATAATTTGGGACTAACACTCCCTGAGTCCAAATCAAAATCCAACACGTAAGTCTGAGTCTAAATTTAAAGCCAAAAAATTGTCCGGTGATGACAATTGTCCAACTTGTACATTAAAATCCAAGTTGAATAACACCCCAACGAATTTTCTGTTTAGATTTTCTGAAGCTTATTAATAAAGTAGGTCAAACATTTTACTTCTTTATGCAATATTCATTCTTTCCTCATTTTAGCTATATTTATTATAGTTTTTTGTTTCTTACTGGTTATGTATGTCATGGATTGAAAAATCACAGGTTATAGCAAAATAATTATTTTAGATAAGTAGAATAAAAAGAGGCCTTATTAAGATCGTAAATTTTCATTAAATAGCTCCTTTCATACTGGTGGATTAATGGCATAATAGAGCTAATAAACAATACTTAGTAATATTTTTAAATATTAAGATTGTTTATGATTAAAAAATTGATTATTTTTTGACTTTCCATGAATTGTATGTATTACATGTATAGCATTGCATGTCTTATAGTATATGCTATATTTGGGTTTTTTAAAACCAAGTTTCTTGAGCAAAATGGATCATATCCAAAGGGAATTGAATAAATAACTTTCCTGTCAAAATCTCATCATTTTTGTAGATAAATTTCTGATTGTGCAGATCTGAAAAGTTTGTAAATGCATTAATGATAATGACATATAACACACTATAAGCACATGATTTGAAAATCAAATGGGGAAAAAAAGAACATCTAAAATTCCAGGTTTTTAAAACCCTGGAAAAAATTTTTGCAGCATAAACTCAACATAAAAGGAGACACAACAACGATGTATAGATTTGCTCCAAAAGCTACACCAATGTTGTAACTTGCCCAAGTAATGCTGCAAATTATAATAATGCATCAATATAATAAGGACAAATTTTTTTTAATATAGTAAACCATTTTTAAATAATAAATTTTTAAAACAAACCATTTTGAAAAGTTATTATAAATAAAGACCACTTTCTGTCTCGTAAGCGCCACGTCAGCATCAGCTCAGCAATAGCGCTAGCGTCATATAAAAAAAAATTTAGAGACACGGTTTGAAACCGCGCTGTTACATTTGTATGGAGCGCAGTTTCAAACTGTGTCCATTACAAATGTATGGTCGCAGTTTGAAAATACGTCTCATATAAACGTAATGGGCGCAGTTTCAAACTGCGTACATATAATTTAGTCCAAAATAATGGGACGCATTTTCAAAGTGCGTCCATTCCCCTACCTAAATCGATATGATCCATTAACTTTTCTCATTCCTCATTTCCCTCTCTCTCTCGGTCGCTCGATCTCTTCCCCCCCCCCCTCCACCCCGAGACCACTATTCCCCCGACTTCCCCGAAACCTCCTCTTTTTCCCCCATCCACCTCCTTCCTCCGACCTCCCTCCCCCACCCCCCACCCACGACCTCCTCTGATCTCCCTCTCATCTCTCTCCTTCCCTCCCTCTCATCTCTCTGGCTCACTCAGCTCTCTCGATCTTACAGTTTCTCGTTTGTGCAGATTTAGATGGAAATTCATAGACGAACAATCATTTTCATCCTCGCCATCGTCATCACTACTGTGAGAATCTCGAAAGTTAGCTAAACCCTAATTTTATCTAAAAATAATTCATAAAAAAATTTGGTTAAAATTTCATATTGGGTAAGCAATTCGGACAAATTTGGTACATATTAGGGGTTTTCCCCGATTTTACTTGTGACGGATCAATGAGTAGGATACAAGTTCTTGCAACTTGTTACATGCTATAAATATGAATTTTATTGTAATTTTATGTAATTAGTTGAGTATAACTGTGAAAATAAATAACTTGGTTGTTTGATGAAAACTCTCAAAGTGCGTCAATATTTTTGGCATGTGGAAAAATGACGGATAATTACATCCATCTAATTTGCTATTTCGGTGACCAATTAACAATTGGAAAAAATAATATTTCTGAATATGTTGGAGGAAAATCTAAGATGACTAGAGTTAAGAAATCTGGCACATACAACGAGCTATGCCAAGTAGTGTACAAAACTACCAAAATCAATCCGTTAGAGTTCAATATCTCCTTAATATGCAAATGGCCGACAGAGCATGAATATACCGCCATTGAAGTATCTGATGATGAGGATACACAAGTCATGTTTGCATCGGAATCGAAATCGATCGAGTTGTTTGTGAAGAAGCAGATATTGACGTCCACTCAACTTTCCGAACCTTATTCTGAAGTGCCTGAGCCTTCTTTTCGAGCATCCGAGCAATACCCACAAGGAGAAATGGCACGCATGCTCAATATGAATGCTGATTCTACCGAATTTATGTCTCCCACCAATGATAAACAGTATATAGATCAAAGTTACGTAGGTGAAGGCAAATCAAGCGGGACGCCGGTGAATTGGCAGTTTATAAAGTAAGTATTACCTTACATATCTTTATACCGTATATACATTTAGCGGAACACTATTTATTGATAGTGGAGGTATGCTATAGTTACTAAGTATCCATAAATTTGTTTGCAGTTCTTATGTACCGCCATCCGATTATAATTGTATGTCATCGCCAAGATTCGATTTTAATTGCATGCCAACGCTATGTTTCGACTTCAATATTATGCCCCAAAATACCGAGCACATGCAGTCATACAATACAAAATACAATACGGGATGAACATCATTTGCAAACGATAGGTTGGGATTTCGTCGGTATGAAGCCGGAATATCAAGTACCATGCAAGTCTCCAATATTGGTTCCGCACATTCAATCGATATACCTGCTACGGATCCAAAGGAGTTGGAACATAATAGAGATGAAAGTGATGATGATGATGATGCTAGTGATGAGGATGAGATTCAAGAACAAGATAGCATGCAAATTGCATATATCCTTGTTGATAAGAATAATAGGTAGTGGATTACTAATTCATGTGTTAACAATGACTTCGTTGAATTTGAAGATCCACTTACCGATAATATGACAGATGCTCACATGTTATCTATATCGGTAATGGAGAATGTCAACTTTCATGCTAATAGGCTTTCGACGATCGATATTGAAAGTGGGTTGAAGGTCGGCGATTTGTTCGAGAATAAAGAGAAGTTAATTCAGGCAGTCGGCATTTAGTCAATTAAACACGAAGTTCCTTTTAAACCAATCAAAACTAACACAACCAAGTACGCCATCGTTTGTAAAACAGACGCGAACTGCCCGTGGAGGTTTCATGCATATATCTCAAAGAAATCACCGACATGATACTGGCAGATAAAGAAGTATGTGGGTAATCATACTTGTGTGAATTTTGTAGTGAATTCAAATTATAAACAGGCCACTTCTACATTCATATGTAACAAGATATTGCCTTTTGTGAAAGCGGATGTCGATTTGACCCCCAAAACGATTCAAGTGCTTATAAAAAATACATTATTCATTGAAATAAATTATATGAAGGTATGGAATGCGTTAAACAGGGCATTTTCTAAAATATACGGTGATTGGGAAGATTCGTATGAACATTTGCCACGATATCTTGCCGCCATCAAATTTACTAATCCCAGGACTGTCTTCAAGATAACTGACACTTCAATGTCAGAAAGAATATGATATTTTACCGGTGTATTTTGGGCATTCGGACCGGCCATTGATGGTTTCTCTTATTGTCGTTCCATTCTCAGTATTGATGGAACCAACTTAAACGGCAGATACAAAGGAATTTTGCTCATTGCTATCGGTGCCGATACAAATGATGGCCTTTATCCTTTGGCATATGTTGTAGTTGGAGGTAAAACCACTGAAATTTGGGAGTGGTTCATTGCTTGCATTCATTTCTACATTCTATCCGTGCGGGGAAGGCATATTACTTTCATATCTGACTGGATGAAAGGGATTTTGACTGCACTACGAAAATCATGGTCAGAACCACATAGTCATCATTATTGTATGCGACTGCTGGGGTAAAAATTTACACCCCCGTTGACCGAGTCAAAGTCAAGGTCAACCCCAAGCCAGGTGGGCCCAAGCCCAGGTCAAGCGGGCCCATGCCCAAGTCGAGCCCGCGGCCAGCCTCCTCCATGCTAAAATATAAATAATGTAATAAATAATTTTTATGTAATTTTTTATACATGAATGTATGCAAAAGGGGCATAAAGCCAAATTTTTGTAAGCCCATGGCTTATGTGCAAAAATGAAATGGCACATGAGCCATGGGACAGGCAAAAATGCCATTTTGTGAAGCCCAAGGGGCTATATGTAAATATGTAATCCTATAAAATGCAACATGATGAATAAAAAAAGTAATACTTTTTATTCCCTCCACAAAATTTTTAGATCTGAGATCTTTTGTGCCTCCTGCTCCTTCTCCAAGGTTCTAAACTTTCTCATTTCTTTTGAATTAAATCAAGAGTTTTACTCTTTCTTTTCAAAAACTAAGAAGTCTTCCACCACAAAACCCATAAAGGGGAACTTGGATCTACCATTAGATTCCAGAAAGGAGAGATTTTTAGGTCTCACATCTCTTGATCATCAAGATCCAGCCAACCGAGGAGGAAGAGAAAGAACCCCTTTCATCAACCAAAACATTTTAGGAGTTTAACTCCATATATTTACATAGATATATATATATATATATATAATAAATATTTCCTTTCAGAAGCATAGATTCTGGTTTAAAAGTCCCTTTGTCTCGCCAGCGCCCTGCGCTCGAGCGCAAAGCGCCCACGTGCCGACACGTGGCGCGCTTGCGCTCAGGCGCACTGCGCTCGAGCGCAAAGCGCCCACGTGCCGACACGTGGCGCGCTTGCGCTCAGGCGCACTGCGCTCGAGCGCAAAGCGCCCACGTGCCGACACGTGGCGCGCTTGCCCCTGAGCGCACTGCACCTAAGCGCACAGCGCTCAAGGCGCTGGCCCCACGCATCCTTTGGATGCCTTTTCCCCCTCTTTCTTTTATATATATATATATACACATATGTATATATATTCACACACACATCCTCCGCGACACTGTCCCTGGTAGAAAAAAATTTCTAACGGGGCGCTGCCCCGCACCCCGCAAGGGGGCTGCTAGCCCCCTTAACCCCCAGCCCGCTATCCGGGTAGCGGGACCCCCGTAAAAACTCGGCATGGCTCCCGATATATCCAAAACCCCCCTTTTCAAAACACAACACACGCACACTGCACATTGAGTTCGCATGGCCAGTTTAACCCGTCAATCGGAGGTTCCCTCGCTCCAAAGGCGAGGGGTAATTAACGGCAGCTTAGTCTGCGGCTGCCGGAGATTCGGATCCCCACAATCAATAAACCCCGGCCTACCCTAGGTAGGGAAAATCTGTAGTGTATTACCCCTGACAAGCGCGCGCGTATTCCCATCTCAATGGGGTGACGAAAAACACCCTACAGATTCTGGCACGCCCGGTGGGACCAATCTCTCCTTCCATGTTTCGGGTTAAGCGTTCATGCGAACTCAATCAATATACATACCTGTATTTATACTAAAAATAATGCTTTTTCATGCAGATTTTCAAGCAATCACCTTCCGACGATGTCTTCGATGATGAACTCAGCTCCCGTCTCCTACACGATGAGGATAGACTCTAGGGCGGTCCTTCAGGCCAGTCTCGGGCAACAATGGGAGGAGCCGCTGCTACCATTCGGCTCTATTATGTTCATGCCAGTTGGCGCCATCCCAGCTCCTCAAGCCCCGGTGGCAGACAAAACGGTCTTGAAAGGCAGGAGACCAAATGTGGTGATCTCAAGGGCGCCCCAACCCAAACGCAAGTCGGTATCTGAACGACTTTCCTTGGCCCCAGCTGGGGGCAAGGCCATCAACACCAACAAAGCTACAACGCGTCCCGAGCAAGCTCCAGCGGCGCCCCTGACAAATGCTCGATCAGGTGTCTTCTCTAAGCTCTCCGCTAATCAACTCACAATGGTTTCCCGGGTAGCGGATGCCCGCCAAGCCTTCAAAATCGAGAAGCTGAGGGAGAAAAGGCTCAGATATAGAGCCAACAAAAGGGCTAGGGCTCCTGCCAGGCTGAACCTCATGAGGTTCGAAGAACAGGGTTACCCCGCCGAAGATGAGGAAATGGCTGGGTATGTGGTCCACACTGTCTACACGGTGGGCACGCACAGCAAGAGCAAGGACGGGGCTACCACATCTCAAACCCAATCTGGCTTGAATGTGGTGGCCGCTTCCCAAGAACAGCCGCCTCTGCTGGGTGATGAAAACCCTCTTGATGGGGATGATAGGCGGAAAGACCCTTCGGTCCATGAGGAGTCGGGCTCGGAAAGCGAAGATGAGACAACTTTCCGTCCTAAGACCGCAGAGCAGCAACTTCTCCAAGAGCTCCGAAAGCAGCTCAGAAGCAAAGACAAGGAGATGGCCAAGCTCTACTCAAAGATCGACGACTTGACGAATGTCGTCTTACGGCTTACGGCCCAACTTTCCTCTCAGCCGCCCAATCAGGCGCAGGGCTCTCATGAACCGGGAAATGGAGTCCCAAAGCTGCCGACGCCTATTCCCTCAAATCCAAAAGTGGGCGAACCGCATGAAAATCAGTCGCATCCTATCTCGAGAAATGTCTTGACTACAGATGATAGTAGCCCGCTAACTCAAGATCAAATCATGGATTTGGTTGCCAGCAAAGTCAAAACATTGGTGGTCGAAGCCGAAGCGCAAAAAGATATCAGCAGTAGTGGGAGACCATATCCTGCTCAGTATGATCTGGTAGAATTTCCTAGCGGCTATGTCATCCCTAAATTCGGAAGATTTGATGGGACGGGAAATGCGAATCAGCACATCGCCCACTTCAAAGCCTCATGCGGGAATACTGGGGGCAATGATGCGCTTCTCCTCCGCCAGTTCGTTAATAGCTTGACCGATATTGCTTTCGACTGGTACGCGAGCATATCGGATGGCTCAGTCACAACTTTTGTCCAAATGGAGTCTCTGTTTCGGCAGAGGTTCATGAGCGTCAGCGATAAGATTACCATTGCCGAGCTCGTAAGGACAAAGCCCAAGAGCGATGAATGCAGCACGGATTTTATAACCCGATGGCGCAACATCTCCGTCAAATGCGAACCGCCGATAGAGCAGGACCAATCTGTCAGTCTCCTCGTCGGAAATCTCAACAATTGGATGGCTCCGTTTTTATGCACCGCGGGTCTCAAAACATTCCAAGAGCTGACCAGGAAAGTCCAGATGCTGGAGCGCTCAAAACAGGAGTCCTCCTCGGATTCTCAAAATAACAATAGGTCCTGGAGAAACCGGAAGGACGATAATCGCAAAGGCGGAAACTCCGATGATTCTGAATCTTTCAACACTTCGGCTAACCGAAATAAGCAAGGGATGAGCGGGCCTAGCGCCAACCAGCCTCGGAAGCCAGTGTTCGGAGAGGGAGGAGAATCTCCACTCAAAGAGAAGTTAGATAAGGTCTATTCCTTCAGAAGGGACAAAATCCGTAAAATATTCAAAGACGCCCTGAGGAACGGTCTACAACTGCCAGAGTCAAAAAGACCGCAGGAAGCGAATATGACCGACGACCCTAAATACTGCCCCTATCACAGAGTGATAGGTCATGCCATTGAGGACTGTTTCGTCTTCAAAGATTGGGTCGAAAAGCAATACAAGGCAGGAGAGATAGAACTGTCCAAAGGCGTGTTAACAAACAGTCAAGCTGTAACCGCCAATTTCATACAAACGGAGACCGAAGTTCTTCGTGAAACCGATTCTCTCAGATATCTGCCTTTCTCTGAAAGCAATCGACCACCACGTCATTAAACTGGGAACAATCGACCTCTAAGTCGTTAAACTGGGAATGTAAAAAAAAATGTGTGTATATAAAAAAAATGTGTAAATAAAAGAGAAATAAAGAAAAGCCGAAATGATGGGGCAACTCGCAATAAAAACCAGCGAGTAAAAATGAAAATGAAAATAAAGCCGAAATCATGGGGCAACCGCGAATAAAAGCCGAAATGATAGGGCAATCGCGATTTTCGTGATAAGAAAAGCTGAAATGATAGAGCAATCGCGATAAAACAAAAAAAAACAAAAAAAATAGCGGCGAATGATGAGTCGCTCCTGGTACCATATTCCAGTGCAGCGATGCAGACGCCAACCAAAATCCAATTTCCCAAAATTCTTCCGGCCCTACGGCTAGTCCCCAAATTGACTACCGTATACAATCCACGGGCTCAAATAATTCTCATCATACCCATACCCCCACCATGATTACCAGTTACGCGGCTGGTCTCCGCCTTTGGAATTATGCTCCATTGAGAAGACCCACTCATGTGTCCTCACGATACATGAGGAGAACAAACCTTTGTGGGATCCTTACGACTCATAAAGGAAAAACACACTTAGGAGTCCTCACGACTCCTAAGGAGAAAATACACCTGCGGGATCCTACGACTCGTAGGGAGAAAATGCTTTTATGGGACCCTCACGGCCCATAAAATTGCAAAGTCTTAGGCGATAGGGATCTAAACCTGTCTCCTAAGCCATCGCTCCCCAATCCCCAAGTGGCGAATGATGAGTCGCTCCTGGTACCATATTCCAGTGCAGCGATGCAGACGCCAACCAAATTCCAAACCCCAAAATGGCGAATGATGAGTTGCTCCTGGTACCATATTCCCGTGCAGCGATGCAGACGCCAACCAAGTTCCAAATCGCATACCCCAATGGCGAATGATGAGTCACTCCTGGTACCATATTCCAGTGCAGCGATGCGGACGCCAACAAAGTCCTGAAACTTTTATGGCCCTACGGTCTGGATCATACATCCTGCAAAACCATATACAATCCACGGGCGTAAAACAATCCCAATCTCTCCAAAAATAATAAAATAAAAAAAGGTATGTCCACAAGCAAGACGGGCACGGATGAAAACCCGAAAGGGCTCCGTGAGTAAAAACAGCAGGACTGCCGGCGAGTTTGTGAAAACCCGAGAGGGCGCAAACTCGTGAGAAAGAGATGAAATGCACTCACAAGGTCCTCTCGACTTTGTGAGGAGAAAATTCCCGCGTGAGATCCTTACGACTCACAAAGGAGCAACACACTTGGAAGTCCCCACGACTCCTAAGGAGAAAATACACTTACAGGATCCTTACGACCCGTAGGGAGAAAATGCTTTGTGAGACCCTTACGGCTCACAAAGTTGAAAAGTCTTAGGCGATAGGGACCAAAAACCTGTCTCCTAAGCCATCGTTTCCTAATAAGCAAACGCAAATGATGATTCACTCCTGGTACCATATTCCAGTGTAGCGATGCTGATACCAAACAAAAAAAACCAATCCCCAAATCCTCTCATGACAAATGATGATTCGCTCCTGGTACCATATCCCAGTGTAACGATGCTGATGTCAACCCAAATCAAATCAAACCAACAACCTCTGCGGCGGAATCATGCTTCGTCTCAGAATTTACCCCGTGTCGAAATCATGCTTCGCCTCGGGATAATGACCTCCTCGTCGGAATTATGCTTCGTCTCAGAATACACCCCATGTCGAAATCATGCTTCGTCTCGGTGTATCTGCCTTCCATGTCGAAATTATGCTTCGTCTCGGAATCAAGTCAGCCAACAAGCTCTGCGCCAGAATCATGCTCCGTCTCAGAATATACCCCGTATCGAAATCAATGCTTCGCCTCGGAATATTTTCCTCCCTTGTCGGAATTATACTTCGCCTAGGAATCTACCTCTGCATCAAAATCATGCTTCGGTCAGAATTTCTGTCGCTCTTCGGAATGATGCTCCGAACCCTGGAATTATGCTCCGCCCTTCGGAACGATGCTCCGAACCTTGGAATTATGCTCCGCCCTTCGGAACGTTGCTCCGAACCCTGGAATCATGCTCCACCCTTCGGAATGATGCTCCGATCCCCTGGAATCATGCTCCGCTCATCGGAATGATGCTCCGATCCTTGGAATTATGCTCCGCAAATTGGAATGATGCTCTGCTCATCGGAATGATGCTCTGATCCCTGGAATCATGCTCCGCCCTTCGGAATGATGCTCCGATCCCTGGAACCATGCTCCGCTCATCGGAATGACGCTCCAATCCTTGGAATGATGCTCCGCTCATCGGAATGATGCTCTGATCCTTGGAATTATGCTCCGCAAATTGGAATGATGCTCCGCTCATCGGAATGATGCTCCTATCCTTGGAATTATGCTCCGCAAATTGGAATGATGCTCCGCTCATCGGAATGATGCTCCGATCCCTGGAATCATGCTCTGCCCTTTGGAATGATGCTCCGATCCCTGGAATCATGCTCCGCCCTTCGGAATGATGCTCCGATCCCTTGGAATCATGCTCTGCTCATCAGAATGATGCTCCAATCCTTAGAATTATGCTCCGCAAATTGGAATCATGCTCCGCCCTTCGGAACGATGCTCCGATCTCTGGAATTATGCTCCGCCCTTCGGAACGATGCTCCGAACCCTGGAATTATGCTCCCCCCTTCGGAACGATGCTCTGATCTCTGGAATTATGCTCCGCGAATCAGAATGATGCTCCGATCCCCGAGAATCATGCTCCCCGGGATGATGCTCCACCCCTGGAATGATGTTCTATCTCAAAGTCCAACTTCAAGATCCATCAATTTCATGCACACAACTCAAATGTGCGGTGTGCATTTATTGATGGGGGGCACTTTGTTGGGGTAAAAATTTACACCCCCGTTGACCGAGTCAAAGTCAAGGTCAACCCCAAGCCAGGTGGGCCCAAGCCCAGGTCAAGCGGGCCCATGCCCAAGTCGAGCCCGCGGCCAGCCTCCTCCATGCTAAAATATAGATAATGTAATAAATAATTTTTATGTAATTTTTTATACATGAATGTATGCAAAAGGGGCATAAAGCCAAATTTTTGTAAGCCCGTGGCTTATGTGCAAAAATGAAATGGCACATGAGCCATGGGATAGGCAAAAATGCCATTTTGAGAAGCCCAAGGGGCTATATGTAAATATGTAATCCTATAAAAGGCAACATGATGAATAAAAAAAGTAATACTTTTTATTCTCTCTACAAAAATTTTAGATCTGAGATCTTTTGTACCTCCTGCTCCTTCTCCAAGGTTCTAAATCTTCTCATTTCTTTTGAATTAAATCAAGAGTTTTACTCTTTCTTTTCAAAAACTAAGAAGTCTTCCACCACAAAACCCACAAAGGGGAACTTGGATCTACTATTAGATCTCGGAAAGGAGAGATTTTTAGGTCTCACATCTCTTGATCATCAAGATCCAGCCAACAGAGGAGGAAGAGGAAGAACCCTTTTCATCAACCAAAAGATTTTAGGAATTTAACTCCATATATTTACATAGATATATATATATATATATATATATATATATATAATAGATATTTCCTTTCTGAAGCATAGCTTCTGGTTCTGGGACTAAAAGTCCCTTTGTCTCGCCAGCGCCCAGCGCTCGAGCACAAAACGCCCACGTGCCGACACGTGGCGCGCTTGCGCTCAGGCGCACTGCGCTCGAGCGCAAAGCGCCCACGTGCCGACACGTGGCGCGCTTGCGCTCAGGCGCACTGCGCTCGAGCGCAAAGCGCCCACGTGCCGACACATGGCGCGCTTGCGCTCAGGCGCACTGCGCTTGAGCGCAAAGCGCCCACATGCCGACACGTGGCGTGCTGCACTCAGGCGCACTGCGCTCGAGCGCAAAGCGCCCACGTGCCGACACGTGGCGCGCTTGCGCTCAAGCGCAAAACGCCCACGTGCCGACACGTGGCGCGCTTGCGCCTGAGCGCACAGCACCTAAGCGCACAGCGCTCAAGGCGCTGGCCCCACGCATCCTTTAGATGCCTTTTCCCCCTCTTTCTTTTATATATATATATATATATATATATATATATACACACATATGTATATATATTCACACACACACACATACTCCGCGACACTGTCCCTGTTAGAAAAAAATTTCTAACGGGGCGCTGCCCCGCACCCCGCAAGGGGGCTGCTAGCCCTCTTGACCCCAGCCCGCTATCCGGGTAGCGGGACCCCCGTAAAAACTCTGCGTGGCTCCTGATATATCCAAAAAACCCCTTTTCAAAACACAACACACGCACACTGCACATTGAGTTCGCATGGCCAGTTTAACCCGTCAATTGGAGGTTCCCTCGCTCCAAAGGCGAGGGGTAATTAACGGCAGCTTAGTCCGCAGCTGCCGGAGATTCGGATCCCCACAATCAATAAACCCCGGCCTACCCTAGGCTGGGGGAATCTGTAGTATACGCCTGACAAGCGCGCGCGTATTCCCATCTCAATGGGGTGACGAAAAACACCCTACAGCGACATATCAGATCCAACTTCTCAACTGCTGGATTTAGTGGCAAAACCTTACAGAGTTTGTTCTCTCAAATTGCATGACCTATACAGAGCTGAGAGAAGAACTTAAACGTATATGTCCAAGAGCAGATGCTTGGATTGAAAGTACTCTAAAAAATGAAGAAAAAAGATAGGCTCTTTCGAAAGATGGTGGTAAGCGATTTTGCATGATGACTACGAATGTTTCAGAAAGCTTTAACGGGGTTTTAAAAGGATCTCGATGTTTGCCTATTCAGACTTTAGTAGGACGAGCTTTTTATAGGACGAACAAATATTTCTTTGCACGACATCAAGAAGGACAAGAGTGGACGACAAAATTATGTCCTAAGTTCAAACAATTAATAACAAAAAAGGCTACTGATGCTAAGCATGCTTGGATCGTGAGGTTCAGTCATTCCGAATGGCAGGTGACTGATAAAGATGGAAAAAATTACGGCGTAGCCATCGATGGTAGGAACAGCAGTTGTACGTGCAATATTTCTAAGTTGCAAAAGTTTCCTTGTTCACATGTAATTTCAGAGCATAGGGTGGAGGAACATTGCACATCACGATCTTACTTCGAAATGGTATTCTTTCTCCAAATACAAAACTGCTTATGCCCCGTTGTTCTATCCTGTACCCAATAACCGATATTGGGAGATATACAACGGTCCAATGATATTACCACCTATCGGTAGGAGACAAGCAAGACGACCATATTCTACTCGTATCAAAGGTATTATGGATGATTCACGAGAAGGACATAAGCAAAATAGATGCAGTATCTGCAATGAGTATGGTCATAACAAGGCACGATGCAAAAATCCTTCAGCCCTATATCGCCATTGGTAATCACCGTCTATATTTTGAAATAGACACATATGCATCTACACACATACACACGCATGTCCAAACACAAAAAACAAACATACATCTACACACACGTATACGCACACATATGTTCTTTGTTATACATGCTCATTTTTTCAAAAATAATATAACTCAACTTTTTCATTGTGCAGATATACCTATGGATCCTGAACATATATATACGGGTGTTCTGTACTTGCAGGCTGACCACAAGTCGGCCAACGCCACAGTAGTATAGATAAAACTTTGTAATATTATTTTCTTTAATTACATATATTATTTAAATGTTACCGATACAAGTTCTCTTTTTGTAATTGGAAAAGTGATCAGGTGATTACATACGTTGACCACTCAGTCCAGAGCAGCCGGATCGCAGCTGGAGATGCCCGTGTGCAAGCTGAGCTGCAACGGAAAGAATTTCATTTCTATCCAGATTAGAGTATTGTTAGTTCCTAGTGCCCTCGTCGCTAACCCGCAGCCAATGCGGAATTCAAAAACAAAAAATTTCGTGACATTAGAAACTAAAACCCAAGAATTGAACCAAACACCTAAAGTAGAACCATAATAAGATAGAAATCACAACCTTTGTAACGTCTTCATTTGCTCCAATTGGGTTGAACTCTAGCATGCTCTCAAGAGCTCCGGGTCGCGTTTTCAAGCTGGTCCTCTTTCGCTGAAGATGATCCACCCGAAAGAACCGATCCAAGCTCCGGCTGTACCTAGTGAAGCAACCGACACTCCAAGCTCGCTGGGAATGGAGAGTGAGGATGTAGGAATTTTCCACTATCTTTTTCTCTCAAATCTAACCTCAAGAGAGTATCTAAAGAAGAAGGAGGAGGAGGTGAAGAAAGATAGCCATGAGCAAGTCAAGAAAAATGAGAGAAAGGATGAAGAAGAGAAAAAAGTGGAATGGCTTCATTATTTTTACAACCATGCAAAATAAAATATCATAACCAATTAGTAAATAAACAAATGAAGCTCATCCTCTATACATGTCTTCAATCATGCTCAATACCACCTCACCCTCCACCAATATTCATAAATGAATATTCACAAATGAGGTGTCCATCTTCTAGAACAAATTCCGTATAAGTACGGAATATAACCTGGTATACGTATCGAAATACATATACACATATTCATATAAAAATACGAATAGCCAAGAGAGAAAATGAATAGTGAACAATAATACTAGAATACATATATTAAAATTATATATAAATAAATTATTAAATCAAAACTTGATTTCCTAAGCCGCCGGTATTATCAACCGTTCGATTAAAATCCGTGTAGCTTGTACACATATTTAATCGGACACCATACGTCATCTAAATCATATCGTCTGATCCGGAAAAACCCTCTGTGTGGGACTCTAAAGACTTGTCAATACGCTGGCAGGGGGTTTAACTACAAGCACATCAACGGCACTAGCTGTACGTAACAGCTACCCAGGCATTGAGTGAAAGGAAGACCGACGAAAAAACTCATCCATACCCCCACTGAGTCTGTCTATGACAATCTCCATACAGTCCGGTCTGTTCGTCTAAGAGTATCGCATATCGGGTCTAAGGGTGGATAAAGTCAGACCCCTAATAAAGCGATATTTTGTGTCGGTGTGAAGCCCATCACCTACTGAGAAACTACTGATCCAAATCAGTAATTCTCGTCTACCTTGACCAAAAATTTCTGGTGATGGCCACCCGTGCACAGTGCAACATTTATCTCCAATAGTGGAAGAGACGAATCCCCGACGATCCGCTCACTGCCTCCATGTAGCTCAGGACTGTATCCAACTAAAACCTGTTTGCATGACTCCTTTGAGCCGTAGTAGGGTAGTAATCAAAGCACAGTGGGAACTCACACGAGACAAATTACTATCTTAGGTCGATAGACTAACCTGTACTCATGTCACCTGAGAAATGCTATCTGACAATAGGTATAATACCATCTAGTATATTCCCGGCAAGTCTGTCCAGTGTACTCACCTTCATTGAGCACCTGTATACTATCTTAGGTGACCAACTTACACCAATGGCTTGTGAGACCGGCCACCGCCCCTCGTCGGGGTCTCGAAAAGTATACACTTGTCTACTCCGGAGTATCGATACTCAGTCTCGATACTCTCTCGACTAGGGACATTTAAGGATGTGATTATGGACCACCCAGCTCCCACGTATATAATCTCCATCATAATGCTGGTAGTCAAGCAAAAATCCTATGGGCTCTATCAATATGTAACAGTGACCTATAATACCGCATAATACATGTATATGATGATAAAGTCAAACCATATAGCATACTATCATCTCAAGTAAGACTGTTCTACCTGTATAGGTCCTTCCTCAATCATCATCGCCTGCCTGCGATTACAATAATTGACTTGAAGGCACTATATCCAACAAACTCCCATTTGCACTTAAGACTAATTATTGCGGTGCCTCATACTCACAGCCCGTGTGCTACTGAACACCCAACTTCTCTACTAATCAGTCTCGCAAAGCATAATTGTGAAACTATCACATTCGAGAAATAGCCTCAGTGAGCGGATCCGCTCCAATGTTTCTATCTTTATCTCTCTATATCTCAACTTCGCGGAGAAAGACTATCTTTCGAAATGAGTGATACTTGTCTTAGAATTTGTCTGGATATTTGATGAGACAAAGTTCATAAATGAACTCCAAATCTAACAAACTTCTTAGACTGTATCTTCCGCTGAATTTAATCAGTATCATGTGCTATGCCTTCCTCAGTATCCGCTTGGACCCCCTGTCCAACATACTGCCCTTCAGAAGAGGGTAAACTTTAACTCTGACAGTCACTCTGTCATCCAGGTCACCTTGGAAGCCTGAAATGATAACCACCTCCTGAAGAAGGTTGTCGTTATCATATACCAAGAACATCCTCTTATGTTTATAACTGCTTCCCAATGTTTCTCCAGAATTGGATTAATATATGCTTATTGCAGCCAGTGCAAAAGCAATATCTGGTGTGGCACTTAACATTTCATGATTGACTCAATTGCCTAAGAAAGTGATATTTCATTCATGCAAATCACTATCCTCATCAGTATAGAAGACATCTCTTTAGAGAGGGTGACTCCATCACCTGCGGGTACACCACCATGCCAGGAGTCATCCATTCTAAAACACTTTAGAATAGTGTCAAAATACCCGAATTGGGACACTTCCTAAATCTAGATCTAAAACCATAGATCTAGTCACTAGAATCCCTGATATTTTGTCCAGATTCTGTGTGAAGAAACACCTTGTAACAACTACAGTATAACTGATGGTAGTATAGGAACATCACTTCCTATCAGGAGTACGTCATTTAAATACCAGGACATCACTCTCTACTACCTTCTTAACAGGTCCATCTGTTGTTCTGATGAAGTCAAACTCTATGACGGTCACATAAAAATTAGATGATTTATTTCCGCTATACTAGCTTTAGTCTATAAATAGACATAAGCTACTGGCCCACCACGCTTCCATTGCTCCCCCTGACTACAACAACCCTGCAGAGTTATATATACATGCACTTTTAAAGCAAATTTAGAACGACGTTATAGTCATCCACCTGCCAAATCTCATAGTCTAGGACATCAATAGTGGCAAGTTTGGGCCATCAAAATCTCCATGTCACCGTCTTTGAGAAGACCGAAGTATCTCTCGGGTGGCTGAGGCTACCCGTCAAATTTGTGGAGTGGCTAATTGATTGTCGAATCCAATTGAATTCTTAGGTTCTACTAAATTTTCAGTAATCGTTTGTGGTTCTGATGTCACGTCCCGCTTCCCAGTATACGGGTAGAGAACGCGACGAGGCCGCTACGTATTTACTCTGAAGTAAATACGCTAAGCGCATCTAAGCAAAATAAATGCACAAGAGACAAAATATAATAAAACAGCAACTTTATTTATTCACATTCTTTCTGTACAATGCATGGAAAAGTAAATACAACTGAATGAAAGCAATGCTTAAATAATGGCATAACGGAAAAGGAAAAGTACTGAAATAAAAGTGTACAATGAACTAAAGCTTCGGGTCTTCAATGAAATGGTCCAGGTCTTCACTAGTAGGCTCGATCTCCGGAGAGTCCAGATCACGTGACGACATTCAAAGAAGAAAGAAAGAGAATGTCGTCAGCGAACAAATCGCTCGGTAAGTCCCAAAGATAAGGGAGAAGTAGAATAGACAGAGATTAAGAGAGAGGGAGAGTAGCTTTTAATGTTGTATTATATTGTTATAATATTGTATTTAGTGTTAACGCTGTTGTTTATAGCTTGGTACAGAAGGATGCCAGTGTATACGAGAGGACTCTCTATATGCCAGAGACTAGGGAAAACGGAATGTACAAGGCTCCGCCGATAATACCACGGAACAACGGTATGGATGTAATTACGTCTTATGGTTACTGTCTCATGCCACTTCTAACACCTTCCGTACCAATCTACCCCTTAAACCCCGTGATGTCTTGATTATATTGTTGTATTGTAAATTGTATTATTTTGTAATATAGATTGTATAATTGGATGACTTGCCGAAACCATGATATCAGTAAATGGATGTAACTGGAAAATCATGGATGTAACTGTAGAATCATATAAATGGAAGTATATCCATGCTTCGGTTCAGACAATATAAATTGAATAGATTGAATATATAGATTCATAGATTCATGTTGAATTATAATATTGTAAATTGTACTTGAATCATATTCAAGTCAGATTATTAAAGAGACTCGGTCTGAGTCAGAACAATTAGAAAAGAAATTGAAGTCCTGATTGTTTTGATGTTATCGGTGACCGCTGCACATGGGCGGCAGGATTTGTGTTTTTTCAAAGACGATTACCATGTTGATAACACCGTTGTTAAGTTGTCTACCTTAAATAGGCAAGCACCCACTTCTCCGGCTCCCCGAGGCTCAAGAGATTGGTCCCGCTTAAACCTATATTTACTAGGGTTCTTATTGTAATTTATAAAACTTGAGGAGGTTTTATGTAAAAATACTTTGTATAATTTTTAAAATACATCCCCAAGTGCTTATTTATCATCTTTAGAGTTGTAATAAATTTATATTTTATATTTGTGACATTTCTAGTGAGAATAACCTATTTTTCATAATACATGGTATTTAATTGTAATATTGAACTTGTATGGATTTCATGGTATTTTAATGTAAAAGGATTCTTGTGATTTTGGAAAAGTTGAAGTATTTATAATATAACAAAAATAGGTATTTTTGATATTACATATATATATATATATATATATATATATATATATTTATAAAAATAAATTTTAATATATATATTATATTTCTAGAAATCTCATTTTCTTAAGATTTTGGTATTTTAAATCTCTCGAGACCGAATGCTCCTTGCGGAGGTCTGCATCTCGCACTACTAAGCCCAGGGACATGCGATAATCCGCACCATCCCAGTCGGGTTCCCCAAATTGGGTTGTAGCGGCGCTTTGCAAAGATTTGTGTAAAATACTAAATCTTGTAAAAATGGTTTTATTAGTAAATGGTATTTATTTGAAATGTTTCGTTTTCCGTATTCTAGGTTCCCGAAAGTATTGTGCTATATTGCATATGAGTATTGTGAGGAGGTAGGTCATTACCTCATGATCTAACTTAAAGGTATAGCAAGATTGTGATGATTTAATGTCAAAATGAAACAACATGGTATTTTACTGAAAAAGAGCAATAAAAGTTACAAAATGATATAGATTGTCATGAAACTTGTTCAACATGTTTGTTAATGATTAATAGTTAACATGTAATGGTTTAATAGGGACCTATTAGAAAGAAACCGAATCGGAAATCGGTTTGACTCTGATTCCGTCGGGTTTTATTAAAAGATGTTTTTAGAGTAGCAAAAGAGAGAGGGAGGTGGGACTTATGGGTTTAGAAGTTAGGGATGAAGAAGAAGAAATGGTAGGAGGCGCCGGTGCGTCGTTTCGTCGCCGGGAACTCCTAGGGTTGTCGTCGGAAAAATGGCCGGAGCTTCGCCCTTCGCTACTTCAAAAGTACACTAAGCTTCTAGGAATTTCTTGAGAGTTTTGATTAGAATTTTGGAGTGAGAGGGGTGTTTAGGGATTGTATTTATAGGTTAAGGCTAGAGTTTTGGATAGGTGAAAGGTTGAATTGAAAAAATATAATAAAATGTAATAAAAATGGAGTAATTAGGATTTTATTACTGATCCAGGGAAATAAAGTATGCAGGTGTACAGGGGAGATGAAAAGACAGAACATTGGTGTTGACGACTCGGCGGTCCGGCCGAGTCCTACCGGCGGCGGCGGCCCGAGTCGGCCGAGTCGCCGGCCGATTCCGGCCGAGTCGGGGGTGCTTTGGGTTCTTAGTCGGTTGGGTATACTCCTAGGACAGTTTGTTTTATTTGTGTAGTGGGGTTTTTACGAGTTATGCACGCGTAAACCCTTGGACTTCTAAAAGTTTAAAATAAAATAATATTAAAAATAATGTGGGGTATGGGATTTGAACTCTGGTGGCTTGGTTCAGTAGTGCAAGGTCTTACCAATGAGCTACAAGATCTTGCTTGCTATTAAAATGCAAAACAAACTTATAATCTGTACTCAGGCAAAAATACCCCTTTCTGTATTTTTTGAAAAATTTGTACAGAAAGTTGTACAGGAAAATTATGGTTGTTACATCTGAAATCACTTCCAGTTCTACCATACTCCTACTAATGTTTTCTGAAAAGAATTCATTTTACTAAAACGGGTGGCTAGTCAATATAACTATTAATCCTGCAAATGGCAGAAAGTTAACTCTCGTCAAAGCCCGGGATAACCCACAAACTGCCATTACTGAAACGTGCCTCAAGTTTATCCGAATTCTGGTTTCAAGCATAAGCCAGACAAATCCTTATACCTTAACATCGTTAAAATATGAATCCATTCTATATCTAATGTAGAAAACAAAGGCACTAATTTAATTGGAAGCAAATTCAAAAATCAAGCAGTTGTTTCCTGTGCATATCGACCAAATGGAAGAAGGCCATGTAGTATTACTCATCAAAGAGCGCACCCACGGATGAGTAATCTGAAAGAGAAGCAAGTTCTTAAATATATTACTTATGACAGAATACCTAGCATAAGTATCTACATTTTCGATCATCTCGAAGAATCCTGATAGTTCCAACACATGGTTCTCTACTTTATTCTTATACCTACAACTTCTCAAAATTTGGACTTCGTATTTCAACGAAATACGTGTCTAAAACCAGAGAAATTATAAGTAAACGGAATATAGTACGAGTACCAACCCCTTATCCTAATGGACATCGGACAACATACAATACTTTGTATAACTCCTCTGAGTTCAATAACTCAAACCATGTGCGTCATAGGTTGAAAACTGTATTATGGTTAAGAAGAATTACACCGCTATTGAATGCACTTTACCTAATCATCAACTGATAAAGGTAAATGTCAAAAACATAATTTCAAAAACTTATATCTCACTTTACAAAATATATGTATAGATGTATCAGTTTGAAATTGGTGCATAACAACGGATATTCAAAACCAAATATTTGTCATTAGGCAAATCCCAGATGATTTCCTCAAATATCACCAATTACAAAGAATTCTGATATTGAGAATCTAATCATCCAATTCCCAATTCCTACACCCACTCAGTATCTGTAACGCCATACAATTATGAGAATCAAGTCTGGTAAATTCATATCCTGGAGTTTCTCTAATTGGGAAAGCGGTTTTCAATTAACACCGTATAGTAAAATTGAAACATGAAAATATTTCGAGGGGGTGGCTGGGTATTCCTAATAATACATCTTCCACTATCCAAATTCATGACAGTAGTCGCAATTTCTTTTGCCCTCACTCCAATTCCTTTATATGTCTTAACTTCTTACCTTCTGTACACCACACTTAGGCTAATTGGTTTTCTACTTTCCCTACCTTTCGGCACCTGCCTAAGATTTGGAAGAAAACTATCCAATAAACGTAATAGGCGTACTCTCCTGATACTAGGAGCTCTCGCAACCTGAGAGAAGGGAAAAAGAAAAGACAACCGAATAATCTTATTCAATTTCTCCAGAACCGGAATCCATCCTCGAACTGAAATAAATTTCTTCGAGTTCGTATGTAACTATACGATGGCATACCCAAGTAACATGGATCTTCGTAGTGATACAGAGTGTTCAAGAGAAATGCAAAGGGGAAGTAGAAGCGGCAAGGATATATGCGACTTTGTCGTGAATCATGACAATCCAAAAACAAAAGTGTGTAAGAAGATTCGGTTAAGTTGGTTCATGATTTTTAGTTTAAGGTCAGGTTATGGTCGCTGCTAGAGAGAGAAAGAGAGAGAGAGAGAACACTCAGCGTACACTCTAACCTAGATTAGATTGGTTAATCACTTTATCTAATCAGGATGGCTCTCACTGTTTTCTCGAATTCTCCTTCAAACCCTAAAAGGAGAATTAATCGGGATTATCTGAAAATCACCCGAGGGGTAACACCTACTCATTAGTGGGAATCGAGACCCAACTATCATTGCATGATAATTTTGACGGAAGCCGACCAAAATTACCACACTCCAGAAGGTATGTGCAAATTTGGCAAGTTTCCTTTATATTTGAAACTCCCGATATGGTTTTTGCCCCAAGCGTCTTATGACCTTGACAATAGCCAACAAATCATAAGTCGCAAGTCAAGTTCAACCCATCATTATCCTGGATTACTCTAAACCCACCCGTATAAACTCTTGACAAAGGCCAATAAGGCTATACGACTGTCTTAGATAATCGTACCACTATACAACAGAAAAGTACTACATGGATACCGAACACTACGCCTTGACAAAGGCCAACAAACGTAGCACGAATACTAGGTAATACCAATCTGAAATGACGGAGGGATATGGCTGGGTTTTGGGGGAAAACGTTTAACATAATGAACTTGGTATCATTGAAGAAACTCAAGTAGTTTTGAAAATGAGTGGTTTAAGCTACGCATTTTTAAAGCGAGTGGTTTTGTAGAAAACTGAGTAGTTTATAATCACGTAAACTTTTGCCAAAGAGATCACTCCATGTGAAGGGATCTAGGCTCTTTTATCATCGAATGAGGTGCAGGATATTCCTAACTGAATACCTCGACGCAAAACAAAAGGAAACGCCTATAGTTTTCAAAAATTGGTTCCAACAACATTGTTTAGTTTTGTTTTTCTTGCATTAATCAGAATTAATGCAGTCCCATCAATTAAACATATCATGCCAGAAAGAAACGAAAATAGGCATGCACATATATGCCATCCGCATTCGCCACAGGGTCTCAGGTCTTCACCGTAAGCTTACTTAACTTACGGCAGGGCGGGGACATGACTAGCACGGATGCAAAACATATATAGCATCTACTATATATATATGTATATATATATATATATATATATGTATATATATATATATATAAACATTCTTCTCACGCATGATATCAAGTAACATCACAGAAGTATCACAGCAACAGAAGCAAACATAGAATGGAAATGCGGATAATCTAGGAAAAGTATATTTCAACGGAGCTAAATATGAAATGCAATTTTTCCAGTCGTGTGGATAGCCCATAGCATCGGATCCTAAACCCCTACGAGTATGGAAAGACACCCACCAATCCCACAAGCGAGGCACCCCCAATCAACGAAGTGAGTGGATCACCCAGCACTTCCAAGATCCGGTGACTTGGGCACCCCTCCACGGGTCAATCCTATACCCCCTACGAGTGCGGAGAATAGCCCGTCAATTCTAGAGTAAGGCACCCCGGTCTCAACGCCATGAGATGGAGGCTCGTTTTCCTCTAGAACCCGGCTACTCGAGCACTTCTCCGTGAGGTAATCCTAGTGCATGTAATGGAAAAACTGAATACACAACGGTGACTACGTCCACAACCTGGACGCGCCCCAAAGAATAATATAAGCTGCAGTGACGGCAGTCCACATGTCGGATGCTCGCCATGCAATATGAATATACATTATATCATAGAGAATAGTATCTAATACTACATACATCAGGCTATCCATCGTGACAAATCCAACACAACCATAAACAACAAGCAATATCCATCACAGAACATGCAAACATGTGAGTATCAATTCCGTACCCCGTCTAATTAATATGTATAGAAATTAGACGGCGTTTTACCAAACGTTATGATACACCAACCCATCACAAAGCCTATGAAAATCGAACACAGCACACAAATAGCCAACATTTCAATTTTCCAAAACACCGAAAATCAAGTGTGCTAGAAACTAATAAGAAATTCCATGCTAAAACCCACTCCGGGAGTCCGAAATGAGCTCGGATTGAGCCGAAACTTCGCGGAGGGCCCCGGCATAAAATTAACGTCTACCCGGAGGCACCTAAAGGGGTACCTACCACCTAATCCACCCTAAGGTGGCCATAGGGGTGGGCAGACCCTAAACTGCCTTCTGAGGCAGTTTCGGGTCCCCACCCCCTAAGTCCACCATTTGGGTGGTCTCGGAGGTGTGGGCCCTTCCTAGGTCCCCCCTCGACATCCCTGAGGTCCCCACGCACCTCCCTGCGGCTTCTCGGTCCAAAACGGGAGCCCTCGGGGAGTCAAAACATCAATATAGCATGAAATTCCTCACTGTTTTTTCGGCAGTTTTTGCGGGGCAAAAACCAGCGGATTCGGGAGTCGTATCTAACTAGTTTAGGGTGTTTGGTTGGCTCTTATACCATTGTTGGTTCCTAGTTCCCTCACCACTAACCCACGGCAAATACGAAATTCAAAAACAAAAATTTTTGTGGCACTAGAAATTAAAACCTAAAAATCGAACCAAACACCTATACTAGAACCATAACAAGATATAAATCACAACCTTTGTAGCTTCTTCATTTGATCCAAATGGGTTGGACTCTAGCATGCTCTCAAGAGTTCCGGGTCGCGTTTTCAATTCGGTCATCCTTCGCCGAAGATGATCCATCCAAGAGAACCGATCCAAGCTCCGGTTTCACCTAGTGAAACAACCGACGCTCCAAGCTCGCTAGGAATGGAGAGTGGGAATATAGGAATTTTCCACTATCTTTTTCTCTCAAATCTAAGCTCAAGAAAGCATCTAAAGAAGGAGGAGGAGGAGGTGAGGAAAGATAGCAATGAGCAAGTCAAGAAAAATGAGAGAATAAATGAAGAAAAGAAAAGAGTGGAATGGCTTCATTATTTTTACAACCATGCAAAATAAAATATCATAACCAAGTGAATAAGCAAATGAAGCCCATTCCTCTTTATATGTCTTTAACCATGCTTAATACCACCTCACCCTCCACCGATATTCATAAATTAATATTCACAAATGAGGTGTCCATCTTCTAGAACAAATATCGTATAACTACGGAATACAACCTGGTATACGTATCGAAATACATATACGCGTATTCGTATAAAAATATGAATAGCCAAGAGAGAAAATGAATAGTGAACAATAATACTAGAATACATATATTAAAAATATATATTAAATTATTAAATCAAAACTTGATTTACTAATCCGGCCTAATCCTAAACCGCCAGTATTATTAACCGTCCGATTAAAGTCCATGTAGCTTATACACATATTTAATCGGACACCTGTATGTACCAACATATGTCATCTACATCATATCGTCTGAACTAGAAAAACTCTCTGTGTGGGACTCTAAAGACTCGTCAATACGCTGACAGTGGGTTTAACCACAAGCACGTTAGCGGCACTAGCTGTACATAACGGTTATCCAGGTATTGAGCGAAAGGAAGGCCGACAAACAAACTCATCCGTACCCCCACTGAGTCTGTCTGTGACAATCTCCATATAGTCTGGTCTGTTCTTCTAAGAGTATCGTATATCGGGTCTAGGGGTGGATAAAGTCAGACCTCTAATAACGCGATATTTCGTGTCGGTGTGAAGTCCATCACCTACTGAGAAACTACTGATCCAAATCATTAATTCTTGTCCACCTTGGCTAAGAATTTCTGGTGATGGTCACCCGTGCACAGTGCGACATCTACCCCCGATACCGGAAGAGACGAATCTCCGACGATCCGCTCACTGCCTCCATGTGGCTTGGAACTGTACCCAACTAAAACATGTTTGCATGACTCTCTTGAGCCGTGGTAGGGTAGTAATCAAAGTACAGTGGAAACTCATACGAGACAAATGACGATCTCAGGTCAACAGACTAATATGTACTCATGTCACCTGAGAACTGTTATCTGACAATAGGTATAATACCATCTAGCATGTTCATGTTCTCGGCGAGTCTGTCCAGTGTACTCACCTCCAGTAAGCATCCGTATACTATCTTAGGTGCCACGCCCTGCTTCCCAGTGTATAGAGAAGTAGACGTGACGGGTCGTGACATATTTACTCAGAAGTAAACACGTTAAGCTTAAATAAGCAATATAAATAAATGCACAAGAATGACAAGGGATGTAATATAAACAGCAACTTTTTATTAACATCCATTCTTTACATTACAACTGATTTGAAATGGAAATGTACAATGATGAATGCAATGCTTAAACAGTGGCATATGAAAAGGAAATAAATACAAGTAAGCTAGAAGTCTATCTGTGCCATAATCTGCTCCAAGTCATTCTGGCTGGGCTCAGTCTCCTGAGGGTCCGGTCCTCCTGACGAACATTCCAAAAAAAGAAATAGAAGAAATGTCGTCAGCGAACTAGCGTTCGGTAAGTCCCAAAAGTAAGAGTAGAATAGGATAGAATAGGACAAGTAAAAATAATAGAACTGGTAATTGTACAGATTTATGTTTGTTATACTAATGTGGTTGCTTGTAGTTTGGTACAGAATGTATCAGTGTATACGAGAGGAGTCCAACTATCCCGTAGACTATGGTAACAGGAAAGTATAAGGCCTCGTCAAAACCCACGGGACAACGGCAATGGATGTTCAAATTAGGTGTATTTTAGTGACCGTCTCGTTCCACTTCTAATACATTCCGTACCAATCTACCCCGTTAAACCTCGTAATGTTTTGTATTGAATTATAGATTATGGTTATCAGACTTGCCGAGGCCATGGATACAAGTTGTTCATATAATCAGGTTCAGGATGTAAACAAGTAGTCAGGTAATCAAGTCAAGATACAGCCATGGTTCGGTCAACTCAAGTCATGTTTGCATGTTGATATTGTTCTGGTATTCGGGTTTAGATTCACGTATACATGTTATAGTTTGGATTCATGTTGAATTGGATTCATATTTGGATTAGATTCTGGTTGGATTCAGATTGAGTTAGACTCGGATTTTAATTAGACTCGGACTTGAGTCAGAAACTTTAAACAGATTTGGATCCTGAATTAGGTTTGGGTGTTATCGGTAATTGCCGCACATGGACAGCAGGATTTGTGTCTTTCTCCATGAAAATTACTATTGATAACTCCGCTAAGTTTTTCTACCTTAAATAGGCAAGCACTCACTTTCTCCGGCTCCCTGAGACTCAAGAGAATTGATCTCGTTTAAACCTATATTTACTAAGGTCCTTAATGTAATTTTATATAACTCGAAGAGATTTTATGAAAAATATTTTATATACTTTCAAAATAAATCTCGAGTAATTATTTATGTTCTTTAGGGTTTTCAGGGATGTGAATTTTAAGAATGTGAAGTATTTTAGTGATAATAGTTTAGTTTGGAAAGTTCATGGTATTTTAGTGTAAAACTTGTCTTCTGGATAACTTGAGGGTATTTTGGTGAAACTTGTCATTCTTTCATTTTCTAGAAAACGTAGAATTTTATTATATCTTGAAAATATGTGTTTTAATAATATTTATATAATTATTAAAAATTAATTTTATTAAAGTAGAAAATTTCGTTTTTCTTAAAAAAATCGTATTAAAATTCTTTCGAGACCGAATGCTCCGTAAGGAGATTTACATCTCGCTCTAGTAGTCCCTAGGATGTGCGATAATCCGTACCATCTAATAACGAGTTCCCCAAAATGGGTTGTAGAGGCATAATCGCAAAGAGTTTAATAATACTATTCAAAGAAAACCAGGTTTTTATAGTTCAAGATACTTTAATGAAATATTGTAATCGCCACAAAAATATGTTTCAAAGAGTATCGTGCTATGTAAACATGTGTGTATGTGAGGGGTAGGTCATTACCTCGTAAAGTTTTCTAGAGGTAATAAAATACGGTAGATACAAAGTTCATGGTATTTAAATGTAAAACTCAATTTAAAGTTATTTAACATGATGATTTAGGGTGAAAGTTGTTTCTAATTATTAGTTTTATGATTATAAACATATGTTAAGAATATGGATGAGCAATGATTAAAAAAATGTGATTTCAAGATTTTAGAATCAAAAGTCGGGGCTAACTCCACTTACCGACATATTTTGAAAAAGAGAACTTTTTATGTAGAAAGAGAAGAATGAGGTGGGACTTACTAGCTAGAAGGGTAGGAAGGAGGTAGAAGAAGATGTGGTTGCCTTCGTGGCGTCGTGGGGTCGCCGGAATTACTTCGTTTCCTCGCCGAAAGTTGGACTTGGGCTAACTCCACTTATACTTGAGAAAATTTGATAATTTTGGTTAGGGATTTCAGAAAGAAGAAGGGCTAAGGTATCGGGTTGTATTTATAGTGTGAAATTAAGGTTTTGGAATTGAAAATATGAATTAAAATGCATTAAAATTTGGATTTAAAGAAGAAATTGAAGTCTCTGTTTAAATTCAGAGAAATCAAACAGTGCAGGAGTAATGGGGGTGGGCCAAGGGTTTTGTGGGCAAAACACGGGGACATTTCCCCTACGGACGACCGTCGGCCTCGGCCTATGGGCGAATCTCGCCGGCCAAGTGGTGGAGGGGAAACGTCGGATGCTTGCAACGTGTCCATGTTGCTGTTAATAACATTTTGCACATGTTTGTTTTTCCTGAATTTTCATTTTTGTGTGCAGTGCACGTGTAAACTTTTGGGCTTCCAAAAAGTTTAAAAGAAAAATCAGGAAAAATAATATGTGGCTGATGGGACTCGAACACAGAGCTTATGTCACAGCAGTGCAAGACTTTACCAATGAGCTACAAGTGCTTTCTTGTCGTTTTAAAACAAAAATAACTTTTAAATTGTGCTCAGGCTTGCAAACTCCTTTCTGTACTTTAAGAAGAAAAATTTTATACAGAAAATTCAGAGTCATTACATTAGGTGACCAACTGACACCAATGACTTGTGAGACCGGCCACTGCCCCTCGTCGGGGTCTCGAAAAGTATACACTAGTCTACTCTGGAGTATCGATGCCCAGTATCAATACTCCCTCGACTAGGGACATTTAAGGATGTGCTTATGGACCACCCAGCTCCCACGTATATTATCGCCATCATAATGCTGGTAGTCAAGTAAGAATCCTATGGGCTCTATCAACATATAATAGTGATATGTAATACCACATAATACATATACATGATGATAAAGTTAAACCAGATAGCATACTATCATCTTGAGTAAGACTGTTCAACCCGTATAGGTCCTCCCTCAATCATCATCGCCTGCCTGCGATTACAATAATTGACTTGAGGGCACTATATCCAACAAGTATATATGTCTGGATAGAGTTTTGATTACGGATTTGGTAGATAGATGGAGACCAGAGACCTGCACATTTCATTTTAGAGTTAGTGAGATGACTATCACCCTTCAGAACGTCGATGTGCTGCTTGGTCTACCTATAGACGGAGAGGTCGTTGCTGTGGAGTACAGCCGCGATTGGTTAGATTTGTGTACCAACTTGTTGGGTAAGATTCCGCCTGTTGGGCAGAGGAGAGGCATTAGCATTAACTTGAGTTGGCTGCGAGAGGCGTTTAGTGCTGAGCCTGCCATGAATACTACCCCTGCGGTGACCGAGTAGCACCCACAAGCCTACATTTTACATCAGATAGGGGTTCGCTTGTTCCCGAATAGGAGCAAGAGCAGAGTTAGTCTTGCATGGCTGCCTCTTTTAGCTGATCTCGATCAGTGTGCCACTTTATCGTGGGGAGTGCAGCTCTGTCATTCCTCTACAGCGAGCTGATGATGACTGCATTGATGGAGCATAAGAGTTTTGGAAGCTGTTTGACGCTTCTTCAGGTGTACAATACTTAAAACCGCATTCTACTAATTTTGCTTAATTAAATTGATATCCAATGTAAAATATAATTCTATCATATTGTATTTCAGATATGGTCATAGACATATCTCTCTATTGGTCACCCGACCATTACAACACAATTCATTTTAGATGGCCAAAGGCCATATGGATGATAGTAAGTAATTAAAACTATACGCATATTTCAAATTTCAAATTTTTTTGGAATATTTACTTGTATGTAATCTCTATGCAGGTGGAATGTGCCCAGGTCATGGGATGTGACACCGGATCACAGCCTCCACTTCTACTGCAATGAGTTCGATGTTATGGAGGAGGCAACAGTTACGTGGAACCATACACACATGACCAGATGGGCACTCTGCATCCATTAAGTTTGGCAGGCGCCGGCTTCTGGCGTACGCGGACGTCGATCGTCTGCAACAATGTTATTCAGATGCACGTGCCTGACCGTATCTTTCGCCAGTTCGGTTTGAGGCAGCACATACCAGGCGCGGTGGAGCAGACACTGCATCAGGATGGAGCACTAGTTGGGGATGCTTGGCTCGTGGAGTATCAAATTTGGATGGGTCGATGGCACGATCGGGCACACCGCATAGCCGATGAGATACAGCCAGGTATACCGATAGACCAGCACCTTTTCCTGATATTGGATGATTACCCGCAGATTCGTCATCACAGACGCCCCTCCGTCCATCTCATATGCGCCTCGAGGACCGATAGAGAGAGATTTGGTAAGTTTATATCAAACCTTTTAAAACTAAAATCTTATTTTTATGAAATTCATTATCTTATTTACCATTAATATAGCTCCAAACTATTTACGCGCTTGAGGATATAGCTGATGAGCGTATTAGTGGCACCAGGGACTCGGCGAGCTGCTTTATGAACATCAAGTCCCTGATCAGGAGTGTGATAACAACGCACAAATTCATACGTCCATCGGCCATGCCTGCACCACCCGTGCTTGCACCAGCTGTGTCCGCACCTGCTATTCCTATCACATATGCACGAATAAGACATAGACGGGTATAGCCGAAGCCGTCTCAACGTCCCAATGAGTACGAGCATGGACCATCACAGCCAGAGCCATCTTAGCCACCTACCGCCGACGAATCCGGACCGTCACAGCCTTGACGTCCTGTAGCGAAGAGGAGAACACCAGGGATAGTGCGACGACTTCGTTAGATTGCAAGGAGTGTTTGTGTTGTATTGCGTTGCGATGAATTCGTTATTTATTTTACATTATTTATTATTTTCAGCTTATTGTTCTTCGCCGTTTGGGTATCGTATATTGTGCGTGAATTGTCTCTTCGCCGTTTGGACGTTGAGTTAGCTCCGTCTGTGAATGCTATTATTTTACTCTGCTTGTACATGAATTTTATCCAAATTTACGAATGAGGTGCTGTCTGATTTTCTCTGATTATTTCTTTACAAAACAATACTTTAATTTATTTTAATTCAAACGTTGATTCTCTCTCACACAAACACATGTTCATACATGATATATTACACACACATGGCACACACATTCACAACATACACGAGAATGACGCAAACAAAATAGATAGTAAGAACGGTAACAACACCATAATTCATCACTAAAATTTCAGAAATAAATTCTCTACGTTACTTAGTTTCGCAACAACAGAATTAATCCGCTTTGTAATTGCATCAATGGCCTCATCACCTGCCGCGGAATCTCGAGTGAGTTCGAGATGGTTCAAAATCCGACGGTGCATAAAAATACGGTAAAGAGAGCTTGCAGAGTACTCGATATTGCGATCTGAAAGAAGACCCATAGAATGAAAGAAGTGGAGACGTGGTGGTCATGGGTTATTTCTTCAGGGGATACAGAAGCACATCCAATACAGCTAAGTGCAAGAGCCGCAGGATTTCACGATCGATTTTCATCGGCCAGTTCATACCCTTCAAAATCGATAGAGAATGCTTTCGTAACTAGAGTAGTCTATCATCGTATATACAGATTTCACCACGGTGTAAGAGATTCACCTCTTAATTTTATGGATTGATGGCAATTCTGCAGATGAAGATCCCAACAATGAGAGAGAGGGAGACTAAGAACTAAGAGGGAGAAAAATAGAGAATGTGATGGCGATGAGATCTGAGAGAGTATGTGAGAGCTCGGCATAGAGAGTGAGATTCGAGATAAAGAGGAAAATATTGAACTCTTAATATAAGGAACACAATCATCCATGAGTATGTGTTTTTTTTTGGGCGCAGTTGCATGCACCCTAGAAAAACACATACCCGTGAATGATTGTGTTTCCTTTTAGGACGCACCTTCAAACTGCGCCATAGAAAAATACAGACCCGTGAATGAGTATGTTTCTTTTTTGAGACGCAGTTTGCAACTGCGTCCCAGAAAACACATACCCGTAAATGATTGTGTTTCCTTTTAGGATGCACTTTCAAACTGCACCATAGAAAATCACAGACCCGTGAATGAGTATGTTTCTTTTTGAGACGCAGTTTGCTACTGCACCTCAAAAAATAAAACAAAGTCCCAACAATGACAATGATTCATTTTATTTTGCTTTTAATGTATGGGGCGCAGTTTGAAACTGCGTCCCATACAAATGTAATGGACGCACTTTCAAACTGCACCCTTAAAATAAAAAATTTATTTGACGCTAGCGCCTGCGCTAAGCTGGCATCTACGTGACGCCCAGAGGCAAAAATTGGTCTCTTCTTGTAATTACTTTCCAAAATGGTTTGTTTTAAAAATTATTATTTAAAAATGGTTTGCTATATAAAATTGTCCATAAAATAACAGTTAAAATCATGACGCGTCATGATGATGGCCTTCAAAGGCTAGTTAGCTTGGGGGATAAAGATTAAGAATCTACCTATTTTCTATCCAATCATCAAATCATCAAACCAGCGGACTGTGAAATCCAACCGATTGAAAATAAAACTTCTCATGCAACATATGGCAAACAATGAATTTGACACGGTTTACTTGAGATAAAATGCTGCATTTTTTGCAGGGAACAGAACCACCGAGCCACAACTGAATTTAATGTAAAATCACCTGTAAATTCTGTATTCTCATATAAACATATACCTATAGCGAAAAACTAAAGGGTGATTGAGTGACAGATTATTCGATGTAGTTTAGCAAATAAGGCACCAAGAATCACATTTTCTTAAATTAATAAAAGACAATAAAAGGTAATAGAAGAGACCAGGAATCACATGAAAAACTAACTTCACTAATTCCTTTTTTTGGTGGCTCAAGTCTTCTATCATTACAATATGAAAATTGGAGGGAAAAAATCGACATATTGAAGCCTCAATGTAATCTCTGATGACCACCACGAACTGAAGGGGGTGAACATTCGAGATCAGGCTCAATACAAGCAGCAGTAATTTTCATAGTTCTCAAAACTGTTTGCAAGCTTCCCTTTCGATTGCTGCATTTTGTGTATCCCACCGGTTGAGACGAGAATTTACAATTTTAACCTGTGGGAAAAAATATACACAGCCTACTTAGGTAAAGAATTCCTTGATGCTGAGGGGGAGCCGCTATAGGAATTTTCTCTGCTAATGATGTATCTTTCCTGAAGCTTTGATCTATTCTCGGCCCACCAATGCTCTGCTCTTTGCTCACTGAACCGTTTTCGACTGCAGTGTAAAATAAACAACCGTAAGATTTTCAAGGCAACAACTGGTTTTGATGAATCAAACATGTAACGATGCAAAAATAGAAATTACAAAACATTTCATATAACTAATGGAAGAGACGAAGCGGTTTAATTCACTAAAGTATCTTGAACTTTCTATTTTCATGAAACTGCCCTAAGCTTTGTGTATTATGAGTAATTTCCCAGATTTTCCATTGTCTATTCACAATACTACCTGCAAAATTGGAATTCTCAATGTACACTCAATAAGACTAATCAAGCTGGACCGATATAGAAAAAACTAGAACTGAATCCTTAGGACATCTATTATGAGTTGAACGGTTGATTTGAATCTTTTGACCTCCTATTTCGAGTAATAGAAAAGGAAAGGTGAAACACTACCTGCATGATAATTGTTTTTATAGATCAAAAGATATACTTGAGCAGTATGCCTAGGTCACAGATTTCTGCATGCATCTTGTTGTTACTTGAATAATTATGTTTCAAATAAGCCGTGATGCAACCAACTATAGGGCTGGATGCATGCACATGGTAGATGCAATCAAGTGATGATAAGGAAAAAAAAACTTGCAGCAAGGATCTAAACATGTGATATTCTAGATAATTGTCATATCTAAGTTCTCCTTATAGTAATGCAGCTGATGCTCTAGATTGATATTAACAGTAACAAATTTTGTGATTTGCAGGGAGTTAAACATGCTAGGCTAGATTTTATATGGGATTTTTACTAAAAAGCCCCTTCATGCCTCGTTAATTACTAAAGCACCCCCATACTTGATATTTATTTAAAAGGCCCTCCCATACATATAAGTTGATGTAACACCCTAGACCGATCATACGTTTTTTTTTTCTTTTCTTTTTGGATGTATTGGTTTTGCTATTATTATTATTATTATTAATTTAGAGTTTAATATTTGTTTATAATCTAGTAATGTCTTATATATATATATATATATATATATATATATATATATGATGGTTATAATAAAAGATATGACAAAATACTTGAAAATCCTTTTTAAAAGTCTTTCAGAACTTTTTAGGGTTATGAGAATTATTTTCCTAACTTAAACCTATATATATATATATATATATATATATATATATTGATTATCTAGTTTTGTTTAAGAAATTTATTGATATGCTAATTTATATTTATATTAATTAATATACATACGATATATATACCGTCTACAATATTTTTATAATCATAAATATATGGTAGATTGTTTTGGTTATAATAAATAATTGAGAAGATCCCTTAAAATCTTTAACAAATAGTTCTTATGGGGTTTTATGATATATTGTTTTATCTACTTTAACAAATCTTTTCTCTTTTCTACCAATTTTACCATAACCAATATACAAATAATAAACCTATAGTTTACCTAATCTTAATCTCCCTCTCCAATCGGAATCTCTCTCCAATCAGAATATTTCTCTACCCCCTTCTCTCTCCACTATATATATATATATATATATATATATATATATATATATATTCATCTCTCAAATCTCCTTCTTCCTTTAAAAGTTGTCGAGCACCCATTACCAACCGCACCTAACTCTAGAATGGCAAGTAACGTGGATCGAGATTCTCTAGTCGAGCGATCGAGTTTGGTTTGCATTTCGTATCGTCGTATTTAACTGTCTCAAAGCAAGTACTTTTGCTCCTTTCATTTGGTCGATACAACATCGGCGAATTGCTCAATACATTATTAGACCATAGTATATTAATATTAAAAATCTCATATTTTGTTTATGTTAATTAATAATGGTATTAGGTATGATAGTATCATAATAATCATATTATACATGTAAGTATATTAATCACCGATAGTAATTAAGAGTACATAATTATATTCGTTTTTATTAGTTTTTATTTTAAATATAATAAGACATATATCATTGTATTTCATATAGCTATTATTCTTTAAATGATATTAATTACATAATTTATTGTGTATATTGGTGAAACCCTAGGATTCCTAAATCACTCATTAATCATATTAACGCTTTAAAACCATATTTTAGTTTATTATTCATTCCAATAATAAATCTGGATATTAAATAGAGGTGCTTGTAAATTCATGTAGATTCTTATTTACATTATCGATATTATCATATTATAGCGACTGTACTTGACATGCTACTTGAGAATATTTAATATCACTTGCTTGACATGACATGCATGTTCACGATTACTGTTTTCTTGCATTAAAACGATATCACTACTGGAATGCTGAGTTACATGCCATAACCCCATTTATTCCTGTTTACAAGCTTCTATTTCATACCGTTAACATGATATTACAAGTTCCAGTCCAGTCAGTATTTTATTTAGTGATCGAGTTCACTTCCATGTTAGTTATAAATACGCGGGATGTTGGGTTAGTTTGAGTGTGCATTCGTTCAACAGGACCTCAGGAGTCTCATGCCAGCAGCTCGTACCGGGCTACATCGGTCGTTTGTTACTACAGCTCGTACCGAGCTATATCGGTCGCTTGATCCTACAGCTCGTACCGGGCTATATACGGTCGCTTGTTCATTCCACATTTGTGCCCTCTGGGGCCCTACCCTGGAGTTGGGAATACTCCTGCAGAGCTTGACATACCCACTCGAACTCACGATAGGATAGATCACCCTTTTAGTGACCAACTAGAATATGACTTGACCGACTTGACATGTTTACATACTTGCTTCATATTACTGCCATATCTATATCTACATGTGCACGCGGATTTCACTACACTCACATATTCATGTTATCACACTAATACGATTGAGTACTTGTTGGGATGTTCTGACATCCCTGACTTGTAATCTCAGGATTAGAGACCGATTCACAGACAGAGTAGAATCAGAATGACTATCAAGAGTTTGCCGAAAATGAGTAGTATTTGTAGGTTTATTTCTATTTTATTTCAGTTGCTATTAGAATGTGCTTCCTTGTGGGACATTAGGAATAATGTATCTTTCTTTCTAGATCTTGTATTTCGTTTATTCAGAACCCTTTGTTATTTGGATATTTTATTGACTCTATCTTTATCTCATAATTCATCAATGTTATTTGTTATTTATGCTGCATGATGTTAGTATTATATTTTGGATATTATCATATAGGTTTAGTTAGAGCCTTAGATGTGACCATGACAAGACGATTTCCCTTTGTCTTAGAGCACTGGCGGTTTCGGTCTATATTTCCGTATTCCGGGAATTGGGGCGTTACAGTTGCACTGGAAAAACCTAACAAGCCAAAAAGAGATTTTTTTTTGCATTTTTCATTACTCCATTAGAAGTTAACGCTGAGTATCGAGGTAGGGTTTTAAAATCCTCCCAGCCCCTCTTCTTCTCTCAAAACTCCAAACTTTTCCCCCGATTTGGTTTTAGGGTTAGGTTTCGATCAAATATCTCTCAAATTGATATGGGAAACCGGCTCATTTTTCTCAACCTTCTCCATCAACAAGCTTGTTGAATGCCGTTGTCCCATCGATTACAAGTTTCGAGCTAGTAACCTCATACGAAAGGGTAGCGATTCTTTAGTTGCGCTAAATCTCAATATTCAACTAAGCGAGAATACAAGTTTTTTTTGGAATAAAGACCTACCTAGATATCTAGAAGGTAAGAGCGCAGCTCATTCTCCAACTCCAACTCCATTTTCCTAACGGGACGCTAAATTTGGATGGAAAACTAGTGAGGGAGGACGGGGCTTTTTAGTATAACTTACATGTATAGAGAATCTTTTAAGTAAATACGAAGTATGGGGGATGCTTTAGTAATTAGCAAGGTATAAGAGGTTTTTAGTAAAACCCCCATTATATATATAGTTCGACTAGGATCCTATCAGAAGGATTTGGAAACAAATCCTTCCCATTTTTTCACCATATTAACTTTGAAATCTGTGCATTCAATTATGTTATATTTGGTAATAAATGAAAGTTTTTATTCATAATTGCTAACACACACCCCAAACTTAATCTAATGGTGAAAAAGTGAGAAGGGTTTGTTAGGTGGCGGCAAAAAGCACAACCTCCACCATTTTATTCGACGATCGGCACCGTCCATCTTGATCTTCATCGTCTAATATATCGATACACCAAATTTCATATGATTCCACCACTTTTTCACCGTTGAATTCGCAATGTAAAAAGTTCTATTGTCGGTAAACCATTAATTTTGCACCCATTAAATCAAAGGTGAAAAGGTGATGAAAGCACATGAAATTTGGTTTATCCACGTCTTACATGATAAAGATGATAATGGGTACCGATCGTCGAAAAAAATCGCAAAGCGTGTATTTTTTCGATGCCATATGAGGAAATTCCTCCTATGGCACCTCTCTCTCTCTCTCTCTCTCTCTCTCTCTCTCTATATATATATATATATATAACACCTCCAACGAGTAGCTTTCAGATAAATACCCTAAACTATTTTAGCAAATTGCAAATATATTACCTTAAACTTCCAAATATGAAACCTTACAACATATTTGGTGAAAAGACATAAATTTACAACGGCAAACAGCTTTCGCCAAAATTGGCATAAGGTATTAAAACGAAAAGTTCAAGGTATTTATTTGCAATTTACCAAGTTCAGGACATGTATTTGAAGCGAAAACGTTTGGGTATTTATTTGTGAAATACTGATAGCTTAAGGTACTTCTATGAAAGTTGGCCAACATGCTTTAGACTTATCATTTGAACCTCTGGAAATTATATCACTGGATTTCACAATAGAGATGCTCCACTGTGAAATCAAACATTATGACAGAAGTGACACCAAAACAGAAATGTCGTGTGCTACTAGGTAGAATATGGTACAATAGTGGTAGGTTTCCTTGGAATGTTGAGGTGGAATTAATATGCCAATGACACAAATATCTATTTTTAAAGATTAAGATATTATTGCTAGCCATTTTCAAATACTAAAACAACTACTTTTCATTACTGTGCAATGTGAATATATCCATCTGCAATTGTTAATTATGAACAGGCTATTAAAATGAGTTGGCTTTGTAATGAACAAGCAACAAAAATATGTACATGTTATAATTGTACTTCATAGTGCCAAATATAACGTTGTCAAACAAAATAGTTCCACATTTCAGCTCTGAAGTTTCAAAATGGAAAACATAGGGGGTTTGATAGTCACCCAGTTGCAACCTTTCAATTAAGTAGCACAGGAGAATGTCCATACCTAAAACGCACTCGCTTGAGTTGCTTGCCACCTCCATGGAAAGGCGAAACTGTTATGTACACCCCTGGTTCAACTTGCTCAACCCATTCTGTGTCTTCTTGTGCTCCAGTGTTCCCATTGGTGAGTACTGGATTGCTCAAGTTTCCATTGGACTTTGGGGACTGAGAAGCAGCCGTGCCACTTGCATTGCTCTCAGCAGAAGGTAATCTCAAAGAACTGGAAGTAGATGAAGTACCACTTCCATAATCATTGTTTGTTGTCAATCCTTCAGGCATTTTTCCTGCCAGATCCTTCAACTGCAACGTATAAAAATTGTTCGAATAGAAAATCATCTCTCTCGATTCTAAATGGTATCAGAAAAACACAAATTCAAATCTCACCCAACCTCTCTCTATAATTTAGGGACATTAAGAAACACGAGCATAACGAAAACAAGTAATAACATGTAGTAACCTTAGTAGCAGTTGGAAGAAGAAAGAGGTATTTGATCATTCGGCTCTTTTATGTTAATTAGATATCAGGTGAAACCGCAATACTAATAAGTCATTCCTTATATGTGAAAATAGACAACTATTACACCAGATTAAGTAAACAAGAATCACAGGGCACTGTATATGATGTGAAATGTTCCAATAATACTCTCACCACGTACCGATACCACCGGTAGTTTGTTTACAGTTGTGGATACAAGGAAGAAGGCTAAACTAAAGATTAAATTACATGTATCTTGACTCTGAACTTATGCATTGAAACATATGTTTTACCGTTGCTTAAACCATTTTATTATATATGTATATATATATATATATATATATATAAAGTCACTCACTCCTCCTGAGAGGGACACAAGGATCACACTGCAAAAATCCTAGGAGTGGCAGGAATGCTGCACGAAGATTAAACTGGATAAAGGCAAAGAGAAATCAGTTTTCCAAAAGCAAGGGGGGATTCAATTATGAGGAAGAAGCTAAAAGTTACATCGCCATTCCAGAAGCCAGAGGCCAGAGACGACTCAAATTCAGAGGCTAGCTGACAATTTTGGACTGTAATAATATCTTTAGAGTTCTTATGCCTCTTCTATTATGGATGAGTTAGTCTTTCTCATTTGACAAATCACAGGGAAATGATGTCTACATCCTTCCAAACATGAGGAGATCGAAGCCCTTGAGAAGAAAAGTAGAAATAGTGTGTTCCCTTGGATAATGTGGTCCCCCTATTAGTTGCAAGTGGCTGTACATGGTGGCATGAAAACGTGATTAATTGATTGGTGTACACAAACCCATCTTGAAGCGAAGGCTAGTGGAAATGGATCGTCTTTGATAAAACATAGTTCTATGGCCAAGTTGACTTCAATGAAGGCCGTAGTTTCATCACCTGCTAGTATTGCAGGCAGATGTTGCAGTTAATCACTTAAACTAGCAATAGAAACCAAAGAGAAAATACAAAGATGCATGATAAATATGATGCAAAGAGGAGAGAGTATTCTGAGACAGGAGGCTTACCTAACCTGGAAAGATGCAGAAGAGGAAGGCAGAAATCTACAAGACATGAACATAAATTATAAAGCAACTCCATATAGGGGTGCCCTGGAAAAGTCCATGCATACATCTAGAGACCCTTTATGAAACACAAACCATGAGGTTTGAATTTTTTTTAATTTCCTGCAATAATCTAATAGCCAAATTACGATGATGCCCCATCAAGAAGCTCAATGTTACAAGTATGATCAGGATTCTACCATCAGGTCTGCTAGATTGTCCATTTTCACAAATCCCTTTAAGAAATAGCAGAGGCTAATCAACAACGTCATCAGTTGAACGACCTCTAGCACTACAATAACTGGGGACATGATGCAATGCATGATCTCTGTTTGGGCAGGAGCACAGTTGATAATCTGTAGACTAGGATGAAAGTATCATACTATGGCACGGAGAGGGGGCAATGCAATTATCAAGATTCCACATACAAGGACACGTCTATATATACATTCATGAATAACAGTAACATATGTTGTGTTGTTATATATGTATCCAAAAGAACCTGGAATAGTAAAACAATTAGTTTTGTCAAGGGGATCACATATAACTTATACAAAGGTTTGCAAGTGAAAAGATTTAACCATTTGAAATCACCGTGCACATATGTGTGGATGCGTCAGACACACCGATTCTACATAGATGAAATTGCAATCAGAAGTATTATAAAATACATTGATTTGATCAATATTCATACAATAGTCGAGTACAGAAGCTTATACTTAATGATGTTTCTGGGCATCAATAATTACATAATAGCTAGTGCCTGGATGGTTGGTTACTAGCATAAAGCATGTAAAAATAAACAAAATGACAGGCTGGTTATTATCTGCTTCATAAGGAACATAGTTGCATGCAGACTTCTATTCTCAACACAGTACATATCCTGATATGTAAGATGGTTTCAGGACTTCAAATGTTCAACATTATAGCCAATTATACCAAATAAATTCAGCTACCAAATACCACTACATTTTGTAATCAGTAAGTTAGCATTAGAAGATTAACTTTGGTAAAAAGAAACTAACTGCAACACTCAATGCAGATAAATAAATTCATGCTAGGATCAATAATTTTCATCCGATCTATCATCAGTCATAATGGTGAAATCAAGGAGGATGTAGTCCGCAGATTAACGGGGGATGATTGGAATGGAGAAGTGGTTCAAGACTACGACCATCTTTGAAGTTGAAAGGATGGTTTTATAATATAAGAATGCAGACAAGCATTGCTTATGGAACAGAATATTTAAGAATTAAGAACCATGTGCATATGTTGAGCGTAGCTGAAATGAGAATGTTGAGATTGATGAGTGATAATACTCTAAAAGAAGGAAAAGAAATAAAAAAAATTACGTAGCTCCCACAGAGGATACAATTAGGGAAACAGATTGAAATATTTTGTACATATGCGATGGAGGCCAATAAACGATCCAATCAGAATAGGTGACAATAGTGTAGTTATTGGTGCAATGCAAGCATTGGTTGAGACAATTACAAAAGATACATTAGTTGCCAAAACTGAGGGAAAGGCTCTCCATAAAGCAAAATCAAAAAAAAGTTTTGTATAGCCGACTCCATAAGTTTGGATGAAGGCCTGTTGTTGTTGATGGAAGCAGGTCTGCACAAAATATGCCTTACACAGACCCAACCTCACACCAATTGGGTCAACATGTGGTCCATAAAAGAAACTAAATGTAGCCTTTTTAAGCACAAAGAAACCTTACTTGTGCAGTAAGGGACTTGATTACTTCCTTTGCAGCATTGCATTTTGCAGTTTCTTCCCCAGCCACTGATGTGGCCTCACTCAGTTGTCTTGATGTTGTTTCCAGCTCTGCTTCTAGAAGTTGAGACTTACGAGTCAGCTCCTCCACCTGTAGAACAGGAATATTTAGAGAAAAAGATAATGGTCATTATAAAAATATATAGAACAAAATGTACAATCATATGATGACGACTGAAACAATACAAAGAAACTTCCAATATGACTAACACTGTAAGTAAGATAAATTCATTGATGATGTTTGATCAGTACATTTAAGTGATCAGTACATTTAAGTAATCACCAATTGACACAAACAAAGGTGAAGAAGAAAGAACGAAAAGTGGCATTATTCCTACAAGAAAGAAGAGCTGTCTTAGATGGATACCATAATTTTTCTGCAAGTTTGGCTGGGATATATTGGTTTAAGAATGCTTAGTACGACAAGCGGTCTAAGATGGATATCATGCATATCATATATTTTCTGCAAGTTTGGCTTGGATTTATTGGTTTAAGAAATCTTGCTAAGTAGATTTACTTCTCAAGCAATTTGTGTTCAACGCAATGTTGATAAGTTCACCTGTGCAACCTATAGACTTCTAAAAATTTCAACTATAGCACATGAAGTAATTGCATCGCGTCTTGAAGATCAACCATATCTAATCAACCTTTTGACCTCACTCTACTTAGTATATTCTTATATAAGTGGTGTAAAAACTACCGGAATCCTGTAGCCCAACCAGAAATTACCAGTTTTAACCCAACCCAAACCAGAAAATTTTATCATCAGGTCAACCCGCCCCAACCTTAACTAAACAGGTTGAGTTGGGGGTAACTCGATACAACCCATTTGACCCGAAACCCACTAATTGAAATTACCTTTGGCCCAAGTCCAAAATCCATGCCCAATAGCCCAAGTCCAATTCCTCATACCAAATACCAATATACGTATCGCCTAATAAGTAATAACCAAATCATGAAGTTTGCTATACTATTTTCAAATTAAAATTTTACATAAGCATTTTGTTTTGGCTTAAATTGGAATTTTGTTAAAAAATTTATAAATGGGCGACACCTGAGCTGACCAGACCCAACTAATAATTTGGTCAAGTCGGATCGACCCAGCCCGTGTTGGGTTAAATTCTACCTAATTATTAATCAGGTCAGGTTAGGGTCGACCATATATGCCCAGCCTAATTGACACACCTATCCTCTACCATGATTACTTAATCCATGTAGATACAAAGTTTTAAAACGTCGTCTTCTAGTTGTTGAATGTTGAATATGACATATGATCAAGGCACAGCCCACAGTGGACTTAGATAATCCAATTATCCACCTACAGCTATCTTTCGAACTACTAGAGTATAAGAAAAAGAATGTTGTAATACATCAACAACCTAATGGTAACCTTCAATCCCAATGTGACCATCCATAGTAATCCTTATTCTTGACTCAAAACTCCTCAGGACAATATGAGCTAAATTACATTAGCAGCCTTCTATATTTCTTCACGGGTCAAAATTTATGTTCATTTAGTCATCCACTTATCTTAGCAGCACTTTTAAACTACGATTATAGTTCTCAGGAGAAGTTTCGTTTGCCGCAAAGGAATGCAGCCCGTTGTTGCAAGTAATCAGTGTGTCACATTGTGGAAAAACTTAATTAACTATTAATTAGCTGATATAGTGTGTAAAAACTGTAAACCTAGATTTTATGGGGAGTGTTTTGGAGAAAAATCCTCAACTGATCATGTGGTGTAATAATATCTGCAATGATTCGCTGCAAAAACTTGTGCCGATAGCTGCAGCCATTCTGATTGCGAGATTTTTTTTTTGTTGTTGCAGACTTATAGCAATCAAACTACAGAAAATTGGGGAATGTTGCAACATTTGTTGCTGCAACTCCATTTCCAGCCTCTAGTGGTGTACCAGCTCGTCTCCATTCTACTCTTCCAAACCCCGGCAAATGATTTTTCATAATCGTCTCTCCATCTCTTCTGTCCCACAAGCACGGTCATACTTATTGTATCTCCTCACGGTTGCTCTTCCACTCAACATCCTTACTTCACCTATACTTACCTTTTAATCATGTTGTTTAATTTCTTGATCGCCAAACATTGCTAATCTCATAGGCGATAGCTGTTAACAGAATTTTCCATTAAAAGCAAGATACAGTCTTGACAAAAGCCGTAACGAGAAATCCAAGCATTGGGTCAGCCAAAATTTCTAATTCTAAATTAATTATTGCGTATACGAGACAATCACAAAGCAAACACATAATCAATAACGAGAAGAAAAACAAACCACATGCAATATAGAATACTAACCACAAAACTAATAGGCGAAAGCGAAACTTTATTAATTATCAAATACCGGAGGAGTACAAATCCCTCTCAAACCCTAGATCTCTCACAATTATCAATAGGTTCTCACAGATTAACAAACGACGTCAGATCTAGGTCTAAAATAAACTATTAGATAAAAGAACATACAAAAGATTTTCCTAAAAAACTAATTTCCTAACTAAGGAAATATTGCCCGGCCCAGTACGGCAGAAGTCTGCACAAGAGATTGGCAGACGTCTGTCTTTGTAGTCACGAAACTCCATAGCGTAAACCAGACATCTGAACAAGAGACGGTCAGACGTATGGATTTGTCTTCTAAAAGTACAGAGCACTCAGCAGATGTCTGAACCTCATCGAGGCCCAAAGTATGCTCGTGCATACAGAGCAGAGGCAGACGCTGAAGCTTTCAGCTCCAGACGTCTAACATGTAGATAACTCCAAATCTTCGAATTGTCTCGTGATATTGCCGGATCTTTGAATAAGAAATCTTGAGGGATCGAATGTGAGGCATCACAACAAATCTTCACCCTGTCTCGCATTCCACAAACTCCTCTATCAAAATAATAACGGCTCCACCTTCATAACAAAACCCCTCAAGGGCTCAAATGAGTGCATCGCACTCCAATTAAGTTCAAGTAATGCTTGAACTTAACAACTAAAAGAGACTTCGTCAACATGTGGGCCGGATTGTCCGTTGTGCCAACTTTCTCCACAATAATCTCTTCTTTATCAACGATCTCCTGCACATACCAGTACCTTATATCAATGTGCTTCGTCCTCTCATGATACATCTGATATTTCGACAAGTGAATAGAGTTTTGGCTATCACAGTAGACTATTACGGTATCCTTTAAAATACCAAGTTCTGAAAATAGTCCGTTCAACCAGATTGCCTCCTTAACGGCCGCAACAACGGTCATACTCAGCCTCCTTCATAGACAACGCTACAGTAGGCAGTAAAGAAGCACGCCAACTAATGACATATCCTCCTAAAGAGAATACATAACCGGTGATCGATTTGTGTCTGTCAAGATCATCCGCATAATCGGAATCGCTGAATCCAACTAAATGGGCGCTGTTCCATCTAAACACCAACCCCACATCAGATATACCTCGTAGATATCGTAATATCGATTTCACCGCCTGCCAATAGCTTTTCCCAAGAAATGCCATATAGCGACTAACAACACTAACAGTGTGTGAAATGTCGGGTCGTGTACAAATCATGGCATATATAACGCTACCCACCGCACTCGCATAAGGAATATTCGACATATATCTAATCTCATCCTCTGTTCGCAGTGATGAACGAGCTGAAAGTTTAAAATGGGCTGCCAACGGAGTACCTACAGATTTAGCGTCTGCCATACCGAAATGCTCCAAAGTTTTCTCAACATATCGCTATTGAGACAAGTATAGGTTTTCTCTGCATTCGCGCATGATCTCCATACCAAGTATTTTCTTAGCCATTCCCAAATTTTTGGTCTCAAACTTACCTTTTAACTGTTCCTTTAAAGTAATAATATCAACCATGTATCTTTCTGTTATCAACATATTATCAACATAGAGTAGCAAATATATGAAAGAACCATCAGCGAGCTTCTTCGAATATACACAATTGTCGCTCATACTTCTCATAAACCCTATTTTTTTTATGAAAGAGTCAAATATCTTATACCAACGTCTTGGTGACTACTTCCAAGGTTGTAAAACACGTATTCGTTCACTATTCATTCGGAAGGTGGGTAAAGTATAATCAGGTTATTCGGTGATTAATCGTTTTACGCAGATTATGCGGCCATGAATATCTTAATATAAACATTAAGAAAAATGTATGAGAAGAATAGATGAAAAGAGTACAAGACTCTAAGATTTGCTAGAGATTTGCCGGAAAATGTAGAGATTAGTCGATGAGATGAAAGTTCGGGTGGTTTCGAGTAAGATAAAATTAGAGATGAGATGGAGGTAACTCTAATTGGTTACAAGGTTGAGCCAATTAATCAGCACGTTTGGGTTGGGTAAGATTAGTCATTAGTGCTGGGTTGTGGACTTTTAAACTATTTGAAATTACAAATTTTAAACAAATAACCGATTAATCAACGAATAATACACAACAACTGAGCCTTTTATCCCAAGCATATGGGGTAGGCTACATGAACCAACATGAGAATCACGCCGGGTCCAGCACATGAATCCTCCGCCTCCACTCACTCCTATCGAACAATATACTTTCATCGAGTCCTTTGGCAACCATATCGGTTCGTATCACCTCCATCCATGTTTTCTTCGGTCTCCCTTTTGCCTTTTTGCCATTGCACATATCGAGAGTATCTATTCGTCGAACCGGTGCTTCCATAGGTCTGCGTCGCACATGACCAAACCATCTTAGCCGGTTTTCCCGCATCTTCTCCACAGGTGCTACACCAACTTTTGCACGAATATCCTCATTTCGCACCTTATCTTTTCTAGTGTTACCGCACATCCAACGAAGCATGCGCATCTCCGCTACGTGTATCTTCTGTATATGATGCTTCTTAGGAGCCCAGCATTCTATACCATATAATAAGACAGGCCGAATAGCGCTCCGATAAAACTTCCCTTTCAATTTTCACGGAAAGTTACGATCACACAAAATCCCTGTTGCACTCCTCCATTTCAACCAACCAGCTTGGATCCTTTGATTAACATCACTATCGATCTCCCCATTCTTTTGGATGATGGAACCTAGATATCTAAACTGGTCGCTCGGTGATATCTCTTGCCCTTCTAATGTTATACCAATATGGTTTTGACTTCTCTGGTTACTAAATTTGCAGTGCATATATGCTGTCTTGGACCTGCTCAATCTGAATCCCCGAGATTCCAATGTTTGCCTCCATAATTCCAATTTGGCATTAACCCCTGCTTTCGTCTCATTTACTAGAACAATATCATCAGCGAATAGCATACACCAAGGTACCTCATCTTGGATAGTTCTAGTAAGTTCATCCATCACGATGGTAAACAGGAATGGACTTAATGCAGATCCTTGATGTAAACCAATTGTAATCGGAAAATCACTCGTTAAGCCGCCGCAGGTTCTGACATTTGCCACTACTCCATCATACATATCCTTGATTATGTCAATATACTTGACGGGGACCCCCTTCTTCATCATTGTCCCCCATAATACCTCTCTAGGTACCTTGTCGTACGCTTTTTCTAAATCAATAAATATCATATGCAAATCTTTTCTCCTCTCTCGAAAACGCTCGACAAGTTGACGAAACAAATGAATAGCCTCTTTCGTCGATCGTCTAGGCATGAACCCAAACCGGTTCTCTGTTATCTTAATATCCTTCCTTAGCCTGTGTTCAATCACTCTCTCCCAAAGTTTCATGGTGTGACGTATAAGTTTTATTCCACGGTAGTTTGAGCAACTTTGAATGTCACCATTGTTCTTGTAGATAGGTATAAGGATACTTTTTCTCCATTTATTTGGCATCTTTTTGTCTGCCAAATCTTATTAAACAGATCTGTCAGCCATTTAACGCCTATTTCTCCTAAGTATTTCCAAATCTCAATAGGAATCCCGTCAGGACCAACCGCTTTTCTTAAACTCATTCTGTTCAAAACTTCTTTAACCTCAGATAGTCTTATTTTACGCATGAAATCACGGTTTATATCTTGAGATTGAATGACAAGTCCGTCCAAATTCTTAGTAAAGCTCTCATTGAACAATTTGTCAAAATAATCTCTCCATCTTTCCTTGATATCCTCATCTCGAACTAAAACCTTCTGATTTTCATTTTTGACACACTTCACCGCACATAAGTCTCTAGTCTTCCTTTCCCGCATCCAAGTAATCCGGTATATATCATTTTCAGCCTCTTTAGTGTCTAATTTCTCGTACACCTCGTAGACCTTAGATTTAGCTTTCCGAACAGTTTTCTTAACTTTCTTTTTAGCCATTTTATACTTCTCAAATCTCTCCACATCTCTACTTTTCTTCAAATCTTTATAAGAATCCCTTTTAATTTTAATAACAGCCTTTACTTCTTCATTCCACCATGATGTGTCCTTAGATGGTGGAGCACCACCTCTCGACTCACCAAGTAGATCTCTAGCTATCTTCTTGATACAACTAGTCATTTTGTTCCATGTTCTGTTTGAATCATCTTCCGACTACCAATCCGCTTCTTGGACTACACGATCTATAAAAGCCGATTAATACACCGTATAATTTGAATAATCCGATTAATACCTGAATAACCGATTTGTTCGCACAATGGATCGAGTAAGGAATTATCTAATCATTTTGCTACCAAGTACGATTAATCGGCCGTGCAATCCATTTTTTCAAACACTGACTGCCTCAAACCGTAGAGAGATTTCTTTAACAAACAAACGTAGTCTTCTTTTCTTTCGACTTCGAAACCTTCGGACTGTTGCATGTAGATTTTCTCTACCAAATCACCGTGCAAGAATGTGGTCTTCACATCGAGCTGTTCAAGCTCCAAATCTTGCATAGCTATCAAACCGAGAAAGACACATATAGAGGTGTTTAACAACCGGAGAAAATACCTTAGTGAAGTCAACTCCTCGCACCTGCAAATAGCCTTTAGCTACCAACCGCGCCTTGTATCTCATATCAACCGCCCCTTAGTCACCTTTCTTCTTGAAAACCCACTTGCAGCCAACTATCTTCTTTCCTCCTTCAGACTTTACGGGGTTTCAAGTTTAGTTCTTATGAAGAGACGCAATTTTTTCATTCATAGCGACTAACCAATGAGCTGCTTCATCAGATAAGATGGCTTCTTTATAGCTTGTCGACTGGCTACTATCAACTATCTCTGCAACAGACAACACATACGACACTAGGTCATTGTAGCCGTACCTCTGTGGCGGCCTAATGCTCCTCCGTCGGTACGAACGAGCAAATACATCTCATCATGGGACTGCTCCTCTTGCGTTTCTTCAGAAGATGGTGAAGGAGAGATCCTGCGAACCCGAGTCCTCACCGACTTCAACATCGACTCTCGGCTCATCCTTCTTCGAATCGTCTTCAACTGGAGATTCCTTGGTGTTCGGCTTCAACATAACAAATTCCTCAAAATTCACATCTCTGCTAATCATAAATTTAGCCGACTTTGGATCCGAACACCACAACTTATAACCCTCAACGCCAGCAGCATAATCGAGAAATATACATTTCGCTCGAGGATCCAATTTGCCTTCACGGCAATGTGCAAAAACGGGGCAACCAACACCTTAAGTGTTGAATAATCAGTGTGTTTTCCCAACCATACTTGCTCTGATGTCTTACAACCTAGCGATGTATGAGGTGATCGATTCACAACATAACACGCTGTATTTACCGTTTCTGCCTAAAACTCCTTTCCGAACCCTGCGTTGGACAACATGCACCGCGCTTTCTCCAAAAGAGTCTAGTTCATTCGCTTCGCAGCTCCATTCTGCTGCGGTGTATGGACAACAGTATGATACCAAACTATGCCTTCGTTTTTGCAGAAATTGTTGAAATCTCCATCGCAAAACTCCAACCCGTTGTTCGTCCTCGGTCTCTTGATCTTCTTTCCTGTCTCTTTCTCAAGCAACGTCTTCCATTGCTTGAATATAGTAAACAAATCACTTTTATACTTCAAGAAGTAGATTCAAAGCTTCTTCGAAAAATTATCAATGAAGATAAGCAGATATTTGACAGCGCTTACTTTAGAAGCATCTGGAGAGGGTCTCCACAAACCCGAATGGATATAATCAAGAGTACCTTTTGTATTATGCACCGCCGAACTAAAGCTAACACGTTTCTGTTTTCCAAAGACGCAATTTTCAAAAAACTCCAGCTTCGTCGTACTCTTGCCACTAAGTAGACCCTGCTTCGACAACTCGATCATACCCCTCTCACTCATATGTCCGAGCACCACAATCTGGTAGTTACTCACCTTCAGCGGAAAACTTGTAACCCTTATCGTCGAGTACGCCCAAAGAGATGAGATTCTTTTTCGAGTCAGGTACGTGTCCAACTTCCGCCAATGTCCTCACAACACCATCAAACATCTTGACTTGGATTGTCCCTTTACCAATACCTCGATATGAATTATTGTTTCCCATCAAAATCACTCGACTATCAACGAACTCATATATGGTAAACAAATCCCTATTGAGACACATGTGGTAGCAACAACCCGAATCCATAATCCATACATGCTTGGATCACTGTGTATTGTCAAGGACCACAAGATCTCCTTCCGCTATACCCGTTTCAGCACAAAACTCCTTTGATTTGTCCTCATGCTTTAACTTGTTCTGCAACTTAAATCAATAAGTGCCCCTTTTTCTTACAATAATTGCAGGTCACGATTTTAGCTTTGGATTTTGACCGTGATTTCTTTATATTTGCTTCCGAATCTCTCTTCTCCGCTCGCCCTCGAACAAATAAGTCAGACGATGAACCATTCGTTTCAGTAGAAGTCAACTCATTGTCGATCTTCTCTTTGTTCATTGAATTCTTCTTGACATTCTTGAATGAAATCGTGTCTCGTCCATAAACCATGGTGTCACGGAAGTGCTTATAAGATGGTGGCAACGAACACAACAAGAGAAGAGCTTGATCTTCATCATCAATTTTAATGTCGATCTTAGTCAGATTCGTAATGATCGCATTAAACTCACCAACGTGGGATTTTATTGGAAAGCATTATGATATGCGAAGTGTGTAAAGGCTCTGCTTCAAAAAGAATCGATTCGTGAGAGATTTCTTTAAATATAACTCCTCCAATTTATTTCACAAATCAGCCGCCATCTTTTCCACCAAAACTTCTTGTAAAACTCCGTTTGTCAGACACAGGTGGATAGTCGTAAAGACTTTTTCATCCATCTCCTCCTAAATTTCCTCCGTCATAGTGGAAGGCTTTTTACCTTCCCTCGAATCACATTTCTTCAAATTGTTTTGAATCAAAACGGAAACCATACGGATTTTCCATAAGCTGAAACTCATATTTCCATCAAACTTCTCGATATCGAACTTCATGATTGTCAGACATATAATGTGAGATCAAATCAAAATACCTTGAGTACTAACGAACCCAAAAACTTCAAAATCACGATCTAAGAAAGTGGGGAAGAGGACGTAGTTGTCGTTACCCACCGTTAACCTAGATCGCAAAATTAAAGACCTATGGTTCAACTAAAAATCTCACAACGCAACAATAACTCTAATACCATATTGTTGCGTATACGAGACAATCACAAAGCAAATACATAATCGATAACGAGAAGAAAAACAAACCACGGATAAAATAGAAATATGAATACTAACCACAAAACTAATAGGCGAAGCTTTCTTAATTATCAAATACTAGAGTACAAATCGATGGAGAATTACAAATCCCTCTCAAACCCTAAATCTCTTACAATTATCAATGGGTTCTCACAAATTAACAATCGGCATCAGATATAGGTCTAAAATAAACCATTATATAAACAGCATACAAAAAATTTCCCTAAAAAACTAATTTCCTAATTAAGGAAATATTGCTCGGCCCAGTAAGGCTGGCGTCTGCACAAGAGATTGGTAGACGTCTGTCTTTGTAATCATGAAACTCCAGAGCGTAAACCAGACGTCTGAACAAGAGATGGCCAGACGTCTGGATTTGTCTTCCAAAAGTATCGAGCGCTCAGCAGACGTCTGAACCTCATCGAGTCAGACGTTTGCCCAAAGTATGCTCGTGCATACAGAGCAGCTCCAGACGTCTAAAGCTTTCAGCTCCAGACGTCTGACCTGTAGATAACTCCAAATCTTCGAATTGTCTCATGATATTGCCGGATCTTGGAATAGGAAATCTTAAGGGATCGAATGTGAGGCATCACAACATTAATCTTATTAAAAGTTTCAGACAACAAAGTTTAAGGAGCTTATAGCTATAATGATCAATGGTAGCAAACAGCAACAGCAACACCCTTGCATTTTCAATACGATACCTGTGACTGCAACATGGCAACTTCTTGGCTAAGATTGTCATTTATCTGCTTTAGGCCATCATTTACTGCATAAGATGTGAGGTCGGTTATGGTTGGAATGTTACTTGGATGAGGTGGACCTGGCCATGCTGAAACAGGAGATGTTGACCGAGAACCCGCTCTTGAACTAGGAACAGAAGCAGAAAATATTTTCTTTGAAGATCCATTGGGAAATGAATAGCTTGGTGGCTGAGCATTTGCCCCCCGAGGACTGTTACTGGGACCAGGAGAAAGCCGGCTGTCGTTTAGCTCAAATCTAACATGCTGCCTGGAATGCTTGCTTTCACCTTTAAAGGAATCAACTGAAGAAAGTCTAGACATTTGCCCCTGTAGTTTAGGACCAACAGTATCTTTTTCCACCAGTTCATTGGGAATTTGACTTTGATTACCATAGTGATGCTTCGATTTCCGAGGAACCATACCATCCCCTATGGTTTTCTTAAGCTTTGTATAACATTCATCACATACACGATAAGGCTTGTTCATACTTGGTGCTAAAGCAGCCTTCAAAGACTTGCTGCTGCTACATGATTTGCAAAACACAAGACCACAGTTATAGCAATTGTGACGTTTTCTTCTGAAACCAAATGGAAGGCGACAGCCGGAGCATATGGACTGATCAGCACTTGAAACCCACTTGTGTAAGCAGATGACTGCAGTAAAATTCAAACCACACACCACACTCTTTACTTGCTTGTCTTTGAGAGCTTCAACAAGCGTAGGACTACTCCGATTACCATTGTCACCATGGCCTAAACGGCCATTCTCTCCCCTGCCCCAGGTGTAGACTTCAGTCCTAGAAGTCAAAAATGCAGCATGATAAGAACCACAAGTTATCTCTTCTACAAAAATATCATGTAGTTTCTCATCAATACATGTAGGTAGCTTCCCATCTGCTGAAGGATTCCCAAGCTGCCCATAGAGAGTACTCCCCATAGTAAAAACTTGTCCAGAAGTTGTAAGAGCAATTGTGACATCATTCCCACATGCAACCTGACAAAAGTTATGCTCAAAAAGTGAAGCAACACATGCAGGAACGAGTCTTGATTCCCTGTCGCCATGTCCAAGTCTACCTTTATCTCCATCTCCCCATGTAAACAATCTGCCTGAAGAAGAGCTGCCAGATTCAGAGGACTCGTCAGTAACCTCAACCACTGCTGCAGTGTGCCAAACACCACAGGCTGCCCTAATTGCACGCATGCCCTTCAAAGCTTCAACTTCTCTTGGCATGTTTTTGCTTGTGCGGTCTCCATGTCCTAAAGCACCAAATGTTCCATCACCAAATGTAAACAATTGCCCTGCAGATGTCACAATAGCTGTATGCCATGGCCCACAAGATACGGATGATACGTGCAACCCTTCTAATTGACCACTGACCTTTTTAGGGATCCAATGACTGGCCTCACTGCCATGTCCAAGAAGACCTGAATTATGAGTACCATCACCCCATGTGTAGATATCTCCAGACAATGTTACAGCACATGTATGATACTCACCGCAGGTCACAAATTCGATATTAATTCCACTTAGAGCATCAATCAGCTTTGGTTGTGAAACATCGGCGTCTACTCCATGTCCAAGCCTGCCTCCTGACTCTTCACCCCAACTAAAGACCTCTCCATGCTTGGTAACTAACGCTGCATGTCTACTCCCACAAGATATATTGTGGACATCAAGCACCACTGCTGATTCCAGTGCCTTAGGCAAAGGCACATCAATCTTGGTGACAGACAAACTTCCAACCCTATGCACACCGCCTCCAAGAACCCCATCACCTATGCCTTCTCCCCAAATGAAAACATCGCCTAGTGCATCAAACTCTTCATACCCAGATCCATGACTAGAGGAGCTTACTGCACTAGACAAACTGACTCTAATAGCTTCAACTGCCGAGCCTCGCCCATTTGAAATATCCCCACCTTCAATTGATAGTGTTCGAAGGGAATTACTTATAGATTCTGATTGGAACACACTTTTGTCTGGTGCAGTGTATAATATCACATCAGAAAATACCTTCCCAAATCCATTAACTGGGTGACTCACATATGGAATCTGGATATGTTGCGCGTTTCCAGGATCCTTCATAAATGAAAGAAAAGAGAGGGTAAACGAAATTAGGTCTAAAATAAATTTGAAACTCTCTCACACATAAGAAAACACCAACCTTTTGAAGGGGGTCGGTACTGAATGATGGAGAACTTTTTTGTGTGCTTGTCTTAGGGCTATTTGCACCAGATGAAATTCTGTCGCTTCTGGTCGATTCTAATCTCCATTTCCGACCATTACCCCGTGATATCAATGCCTTTAAGCCTACAAACCATACTTCAGCCTCATCCTTGTCCTTGCATATCTGCACGTGAAACAACATATCAGACAAAAATTAATGAAAAACCGTATCTTTGAGAATACCAAATCAAACTTCTCCCACAGAGGTGGCAAAGAGGCAAGGGAAGAAAAGGTACTACCTACCACATCTAAAGACCTATCATTGTAAATTAGAGAGAATGACTGGTATTCCTTATCTGGTCGTGGGTACCGTTGAAATATTGCCTGAAAATCAAGAAAAGAGAAAACATAACACGGCATAAAAGTATAAAAAGCCATAAATATCATAAAGACTGGTATAATATCCATGAAATAAGCTTAAGGAAGTAAGAAGTAGAAAAAGGACAAGTATGTGATGTTGCAGAATGAGGAAGATACTGCACAGCGTTACATAAAAGCCAATCCTTGTGGAAGAGATACAAGAGAATGATGCTGAACATATTCATGCACATATACATGTATAATTTCCATATCTACTGCATATGCAAATTCAATTGTAAGCTTGTCGGATATGAATGTACAAGTAGATATATCTTTCGTATGTACAAACGAAAGTATGAAGGAATGCACATACATTTGAGAATATGAGATTCTATGCCTATTCATTCTACACGTAGAAATATCTTCTGTAGATACATCTTTTCTATGAGATTCCAACCAATTATATGTACATGTAGATCAATCTTCTGTACATACACATAAAATCATAATGGTGTGCGCACAGGCATTTTTTGTCATGTGTGAGAATACAAGATTCTATGCCCAATCATCGTTTGATGATTCAGTAAATCTAATGATGCCTTGCAGCCACATCTTGAACCATGGGCGAACCCATGTGTAATCCAGGGGGGCACGTGACCCCCCCCCCCCGGGATTTTGCCAAAAAAATAAAATGAACCCCTACCACTACTCTATTATCTCAAGTGGTCCCTACTCCCTAAACTTGAATAGAAGTTTCCCAAAGCCCCGATTCCTAAACCTCTCTCTCATTCTCTGCCTTCTTTTTTTTCTCTATGAAAACCCAAGCCGCAAGCCTCCTCAGGTCTTTCACTGATTGTTGCTCTCAGTTCTCACCATCCTCTCTTCAGCCTTAACAGATCTATGGTTAGGGTTTATACATTATATTTTCTTGTAATTAAATTATGCAAATGTTTTAGGGTTTCTTATTTGTATCTTTTTTTATTGATGTGTTTAATTGTAGTTTTATGAAATATCGGTTTGTTAAGGGTATTCAAACAATTTTTGGGTTAGTCATCCTCGTTTGGGTTCTCTTTTTTGAGATTTCTTTGTTTTGAATTGATTAAACTTTGGATTGGCAGCAGGCATCCCCAATTTTGGGAATTGGGATATCTAAGGTTAGGGTTTATACATTATATTTTCTTGAAGTTAAATTATGCAAATGTTTAGGGTTTCTTATTTGTATCTCTTTCGATTGATGCGTTTAATTGCAGTTTTAAGAAATATTGGTTTGTTAAGGGCATTCAAACAATTTTTGGGTTAGTCGTCCTCATTTGGGTTCTCTTTCTTGAGATTTCTTTGCTTTGAATTGATTAGATTGTGGATTAGGCAGCAGGCATCCTTAATTTTGGGTATTAGCATGGTTTCAATTTAAGCTATTAAACAATTGAAGCCAATGAAGTGAAATAGATTAATTGAATGAAGCTCGTCTTGATAGTCAACTCGATAACTTTATTTGGGGTTTAAGTAATAGTGATGATTTTTCCAAAGTGAAAGGAAATAGCAACCGGCGAGTTTACTTTAAAAATGGTTCAGAAGAAGAAACATATTGTTCATCCCTTGGTTCTTTTACTTGGTAAAGTTGGCAATGACATTGCTAGTTGCAACTAATATGGAAAGGGCATTTTCTACGATAAAATTTGTCCAAAGTTCATTACGTAACCGAATGGAAGATGACTGACTGAATGATGTTTGGTGATATATATCAAAAGAGACATATTTGATACAATCGACAATGAAGCTATTATGCAATGTTTTCAAGAAATAAAGCATCGCAAAATGATATTGCAAACAATATTTGTATAATGTATAATTAACTTTTTATAATTGTATTGTATTGTTTCAGATTTATGTGATGGTTCTTTATATAGTGTTTTTTGGGACCGTTCAATTGATTAAGGAATCTTTTAGTGCCCCTCTGACCAAAATTCCTGGGCCCGCCACTGTCGTGAACAACTCAAACAACATAAAATGGAACATGATAATAATGGAAGTTGCTTTTGTATCTAATATTAAAATTAAAAATTCTAATCCACATATGAATATTATCAAAAGATGGTCGTCTTATGTATAAAAGCAAGGAATAGCATGTGAAATTAGAATTTGATGGTACATAAACTTACAGTACGCTGTCCAGGCATGATTTTCGAAACATTGCTAAGTTTGAGCTGTTTTTCCTTCCTCCCAGAATACCAAACCAGGGTAGACTCATCCTGAAAAGTAAGCATAACATTAATTGAGGTAATGAGTAAAAAGGAGAATTTATTTTAGTATAGTGGATAAAAGGAACCAATAATTCCTAGCTAAACAACTTGCCGAAAATGTCTTCAAGAGCGTTGAATAATAAAGGTTTGGAGGTTGCAATTCACCTAGGATTTGTTGCTTCATTTGAAAGGTGGCTTGTAATTCGACGTGTGGCGCCTATTCAGTTATGAAGGTATCCATGTTAATACTATTTGTAACAAGTGAGATGCTTTAAAGATATCTACTATCTTGTTCTGTCTGATTCTAATCCCAAATGGGCCAAATTGAAAAAGACGAGTCAAGAATCCCTAATCCAAAAGATTGGGATGTGGATTTGTGGGGGATTTGATTTTGTGGAAATGAAAAAAAAAATTGAAAATTGAAGACAATAGTTTTGATTCAGAAGATGTTGTAATAACTTATAAGAGCCAGATTTGACAATTTCTACTCGTCGTTGCAGGAAAGAGAGTCACTGTCATTCTAGTAGGTGGTTTGCTGAGTGAAGGCGCTGGGAGATTTTTGAAGCAGGTAGGGCTAGTTTCTGCTGTAGGGAAAAGGGCAAACAAAACTAGATAATTTTTGGAGGATGAAGGAAGAGCATCATCTAAAGAGATTTCAAGAGCAAGCTAATTAACAGAGGTCCTTGTATAATGGTGAATGCCCTGAGCAAATCAGGGTGTAACTATTTACAGCATCCATGCTTTTAAGTAGGATATCCTAGAGTAAGGATGCTTGAAGGCGAATATTGTAGGACCGCTTAATTTGCTGATAACAAAGCAGCTTGTGTAATTTATTCTACGAAGAGAGATGGGTGGTATTGTAGCAGGCAGGTCCAGTAGGATTTGCTTATACAACATTACAACCAAACCAGATGTGCTAGTGTAGTAGTAGAAGGGAGTTTGGAGGGGATTTGATTGGTTCTAAGTATACACCTTAATCACCATCAACCACTTTATAATGAGGGAGACTCAGTTTAGCTGTCATGTTACATGGCCCATCCCTTCATCTCTTCATATAAATCATCAGTTACTGGACTATTGTCTTCTCTCTTGATTGGCTATACTCAGTCAACTACCCACATTTTACGAAGTGCCCAATACAACGTCCTTTAATAAAAAGATTCCGAGATAACCCCCAATAAAATAAGATATCAATCACTAAAGAAGGGTGAAAAATAATTTCAAAAGGGATTTAGGATAAAGAACTTCTAAAAGAATATTTTAAAACTTTATTAAATTGACATAAAACCCTATTCTCAGAGGATTCAAGCCATTTCATGATACGTAGGAAACCGACTAAAGGATTTCAAATCTATTTAAATAGAACAGTAAACCAGCAAACCGCAAAAATATGTTTGTAGTAGTGTCAATGAGAAAGATGCTCTTGAGATGCTGTATACGTGCACGAAAGTGTTGAAAAAACGGAATATTCGGTCAAACATTCGGCCAAATATTCGGATTTGGGGGCAAAACGAACAAAAACCGCATATTCGGTGAAATTTGCGGTCAAATCGACCAACACACAAACTTGATATTTGGAAGAATAACGCGAATATTCGCCGAGTTGGCCTATTAGGCCCAAAATAAAAAACCCACAACTCAAAAAACAAGTATAGGATCTATAACATAATTACAAAACAAGTGGGACCCACACTAATTATTTCACAAACAATCTCTCCCCATTTCTCTTTCCTTATTCTTGTTTCTCAACCGAGACTCTCTAGTGAACCCACACTTATTAGTTCGGGCGTCTTACCATTAGGCCAAGAGTATATTAGTTTTCTGTATCTTTATATTATTTGAATTTTTTATATGTAATATTTATATAAAAATATTGATGGCCGTAGAATCCGAACATTCACCGAATAAACAGGATATTCTCTTTTCGCCAGCCAACCGAACAAACTCTAAATCCATTCTTTGTTGTTCTTTTCTACAATTGTCATGGTAGAAAGTGGATTACAACACCTATCTCATATAACCAGCAACCAACTTCAAGACATCGTTAATGGGAAACTCTGCCACATTGTTACTGTAACTGTAACCATTAATTCGTAGGGTGCATGTTAATGTCAGAGTTAATTAATCTAGCAGACATTTTTTAGGCCTTTTCTTTTATGCATGTTATTAAGGAAATTGTTGGCATCCCCTCAGTTATGCAGCGTGTGTGTGTGTGTAGAGAGAGAGAGAGAGAGAGAGAGAGAGAATAATGGAGGAATGGTGCCATAGGAGGGAATTCCTCCTATGGCGTCGAAAAAATATACCCTCCACCATTTATTTCGAAGATCAGCATTCATCATCTTCATCTTTATCATTTAAGATGTGGATACACCAAATTTTATATGATTCTATCACTTTTTCACTGTTGATTTAGTGGGTGCAAAATTAACCTTTTACGGACAATAGAACTTTTTACATTGCTAATTGAACGGTGAAAAGGTGGTATAATCATATGAAATTTGGTGTATCCATATCTCAGACGATAAAGATGAAAGGTGCCGATTATCGAATAAAATGTTGGATGGTTGATTTTTTTTGAGGCCAGAAGAGGAAATTCCCTCCTATGGCCTCTTTCCTTCATTATTCTAATATATATATATATATATATATATATATATATATATATGGTGGGTGTTAAATTTCACCATTTCTAAAACAGAACATATCCAAGAGACAAGTAAAAAAAGCTTAGTGAAATTTCTCATGGCCCCAACACCAAAACAACATGGACAAATTTGAAGTAGCAAGATATTATGTACATGTATACTTTAACTAGTCTATCACTCTATGCAGAGTTGCAGACAACTTACAGTGGAGAGCCTAAAAGGACAAAACTTTGGCTTTCCTCTACGTCCATATTTCAGTAGATATGCCCCTTTCTTTAGTGCAGTTATTGCCTGGCCATCACAAAGCATTATTAGCATGACAGCGAGGATATGATCAAGAAACCCATATTTTGTTGAAATTAAAGCACCGCCCTTATGAGCAAGAAACCACCAATTACCGAAACCATGGTGTTGTATAGGTAAGGAGGTAAAAATAAATGTACAAAATCATTAGGTAACTTCAGTGTTAATGACTCCATTGAGAATATATCACAAACTTAATACATTAAACCTACAGAGTCATTGTATACATGATAGTGATGTATATAATGCTGGAAGAGGATGATGGGTGGAAGGAATCATTATTTAAATGGTTGAAAGGCAGTATTATCATATGTTGGGGTGAATTATAGAGAATAAGAAGGGAAAAACAAGAAAGCAGTTCGTTGGGCAAAGCACGACACTTGTTGTCTTTAAGATGATGATTTCCCCACAGTGGTGTAGATGATCTCAACGGAAATCCTACCCCCAACATAGAATGTCCTCCAGCAGTAGGATGCTTACTAAATTTGGCCTCCCCCCACACTCTACATATCTCTTTATCTTCCCCCGCTGTTTCTGGCCTTGCTCTTTCTTGGTTCATTTTGGTAGTGATTAATATTGGCTTTTGCCTTGGTGTGCAATGATCTGGTGTAGTGTTTTTTCCATTTTTCTCTCAGGTACTTTGGCTGGAGATCATGGAATGCTGGAGCATTTGGTATTCCTTCTTTCAAGCCTCTAGTTCCCTAGCTCTTTTTTTGTTGTTCTTGTTTCCTGGCTTTAATTTTTTTGGCTGTTGTTGGGTGTTTCACTTTCTCTCGTTTGAAGATGTTGCCGTATTTTGTACCTATAACAATGTATGACCTTACTTTTAATATAGTTTGTGAGACGGGCATGTTACCCTGCTCTTTTAGTCATTAAAAAAAAAAAAGAATGTCCAGCTCCCTTTTCAGAGTCTATAAGATCGGTACTCTCCTATGAGTCCAAAAACCAAGTATCCAAATCCATAAAACAAAAGAAGAAGAGGAAAAACTTATCGTTGTTAAAGAGATTTTGTCGTCATCCTCATGCCTTATATAGACATACAGCTCTCTCCTGGTAAAAGAAGTAACTTTTCTCGTACAGTCGTGTCCCTTAATAAAATGCAACTTCTCAAATATTTAATTCATATTATTATCAGGGAATTACCATCACCATATACACCAGTAAATAGACCTGACAAAGTGGTTGATGATCTCGCAACAAGGTAATTCAGGGTGCCAAAGTACATGAAGCTCAGACATGAAGAGATCAAAGGGCCTACCTATCAATGATTGTACAACCGATTCCTCTTGCACATCATATTGTTCAATATCATGCCAACTATCTCATATGTTTCCATCTAAATTTACTAGGTTGAGAAGGAATGTATTTTAGGATTTACTTATCAAATTAAGTAAATTAAGCGGTATAAGAACTCTGAAATCAAATTATCGGCACTATGTAGGTCTTGCTCAATAATTCACTCATAAGAAATCACTTGAAATAAAATTATTGTTTTTGTACTAATAAAACAACGTTTTGTTATACCATTTCTGTCCTTTACCCAGGGCTCCAAAGTATATGAACCTCATACATGAGAGGATTATGGAACCTATGTGATACTATGGTGTATCGTCCATGTGCATCTAATCCCTACTTAGGCACAACATATTGTTCAATTTCATGCCAATTTTCTCATGCATTTGCATATAAATTTACTAGGTTGGGAAAGATACACAAATATATTTAGGCTTTGCTTATTAAATTAAGTAAAACTAGAGCAGTATCGATGGTATTAGAATTGCAAAAATTTAGTTAAGCATACTGCAAAGGTCTTGCTCACAATAATTTACTTGTCCAAATTATATATAAAAGCTATCGTGTACCATCCATTTGCATCTCCATGGTTCAATATCATGCCAACTATCTCATGCATCTGCATATAAATTTACTAGCTTAAGAATTGCACCCAAAAAGAGAAGTTAGGATTTGCTCATATTAAGCAAAATTTGACCAATGTTGATGCTTAGAATTGCGAGAATTGAATAAATCTCACTACCAAGGTTTTGCTATCTGCCTAGCCCTACCCTGGTTTTGCTCACAAGAATCATTTACATATAAAAAAAATACAAGAAGCCCCATTTCTTATAATGCTAATAAAGCAGGGTTATTAACCTTTCAGTGATCTTGCACCTGTATCTAGGATTCCAATGTATATGAAGCTTATACATGTGGAGATCACGGACATAGGTATACACTAATGTGTATCATCCATGTCCATCCAATCCTATTTATGCACAACATAATATTCAATACCAAGCCAACTATCTCATGCATTTGCATTCAAATTCACTAGCTTGGGAAAAATGCACCAAAATATATTAGGATTTGCTTATCAAATTAAGAACTAGACTAATATTGATGGTATTAGAATTGCACTGCACTACATGCACTACCAAGGTCTTGCTCACAAAAATCATTAGCTTATCCATAATCACTTTAAACGACAGCTGTATTTTCAATTTTGCAGTGGTTTAACCCTTATCATTATTGATATGGTTATCAAATCTGAGGCCAAAAATCTAGTAACAAACAAACCAAACCTGATCAACGCAGCAAGAGGGTACCACAGTATCGTACCTGCTCAACATCCCTCTCAGTAGGACCATTCCTCAAAGATTCTGCCATCCAAATCCAAAACTCAAGTGACGAAACGAAGAACCGGTCCCAATTTCGAGAAATTCACAAGCCTTCCCCATAAAATGAACTCCACAGATTGCCTTTCAACTGAACGAAACCCCAAATTCCTCATCTATTCCATCAAAATCCCCCAATTCAGGACACAATCACTGTTCGATCCACTGAATTGCAGCTGCAACCCTAGAATCTCACGAATTTCGCCAAACTCCGCGTCCTTCACCAATCCAAATAGCACGAGAACTCCATAACAGCTCAAAACCCTAAAAAAATCTCCTCAATCGTACAGAAACTCAACGAATACAAATATCCAACGCGAATTACACCTACAACGGCGATTCAAACGACGAAACCTTCTAAATCCCTACAATGCAGAAGAAAATCAGCGATCGCCTTCAAGAACTCAGAGAAAATGAAGAAATTCGCCGCCAAATCTCTCGAAACTAAGGTCGTTCGACTCGGATCGAAGAGGCCAAACGATTGGAACGGAGAATGGCGAGGTTCGATCGAAGGATGGTGGAGATTTACAGCGGGAAATGCTTGGATCGCGAGCTTCGAAAATATCAAGAGGAATAAAAAGAGAGAAGGAAAAAAAGATACAAGGAAATAAAAATTCCATGCGCAGGAGGGGCTAACGTGCGCCAGGCCAGCGCGCATCGTCGGTGTGTAATGACATGTCAGCAATTGAGCGACGGAGTTCGATATAGAGAATTGTGTAACGGAATGGACGATTTTGTCCCTTGAAATTGCTGAAATTGCCGTGTTGTCCCGATTATTGATAAAGAATCATTTATGATTTGGATGGATGCTTTTATTTGGCTAATCAAGAAGCAGTTACTAAAAAATAATCATTTATCTATTTTCCCCCCTTAATTTTGTAAGTGGCTTCTGTTTGCTTTAAATTAGTAATTAGTTGATGGAATTTTCTTGTTTTGAATCAGCGCACAGTTGAAATTATTTATTAATGTGACGGTATATACTAAATTGTGTTTACTATATGAATATTTACTTGAAGAACAACAAATGTACAAAAATAGTAAAATAATGAATTATTCTTTTATTTGCAAGCAGAAGAATAAGGATGTGCATGACAAACCAGAATAACTTCACTTAACAACCAAATAACTGCGTATATAATACTGTAAGGTTACAAAATATGCAACAATTTTTTATTTAATTTTAAATATTATTTTGGTAATATGGATCTACTACATATATAAGAAGGCTTGTTATACCTAGCAACTTCTTTTTTTTCTTTGTTTTTGAACAATAGGCTAAGTAAATAGGGTTGAACCACCATATCTCTTTTTCAAATGCAATAGTCTTTTTCTAGATTATAATGGTATGGCATTTTACCAATCAACAGACATTTTTTCATGAATGCTCTATTAGCGATCGTCGCATATTTCTTGAAAAATGGTGCTGGGCTATATACTATACTAATTACTTACTATGATAAACTAAAAATATCAAGGAAAGAAAACTAGAAGGTGCAAAGGGCATGGTGGTCATTGTGCATTCAAGGACACGGTAATATAACTTGTACACTGCCAAGACTTGTTTTTTTATGAGATTGAAGACTTGTCTCTCATAAGACAATGCAGATAAAGCTTTTGCATTGAACAATCAGATGAAAAAGGCCAAAAACAAAACAAAACAAAACATCAATCTACAGCTTTTTATTGCAGAATTAAAAAGTGAGGTTAGCTTGGATCCACTAGAAGAAAATCCAACTCCATCACCTCTGATCTTCCAGTTTTTCTTTTCTATTTTTGCCCCCTCCCCCTCTATGCACTTCAATCCTCACATATTTCTATACTTGCATACTTTCTATGATTTTTGTGCTTATTACTAAAGAAAAAAAGCAGCTTTTTCCTGGTACCAAAAAAATAATTATCTTCGTTAGTAAAAAAATTGTATATAAAGATCTTAAACGGAGATATAAAATTTATGACAAAGACATTGTTGAAACATAGATAGCTTTTTCAGATGAAATGAAGCATTTGATTCATGTAATTAGGAAAAGACTTCACATTTCTTAGCCTTGAAAATATGTGGCCATGAAAAAGGGATCGTGAAACATTGTTTGTCATGAATACACCTATTTATTCCATATTTTGGATCTTAACTCTGTGAAATAATATGCTTCCGTCGAAACATGGAAAAATTGAAATCTAAGATCAAAACATAATGTACGGATGATATGAGCTGTCTAAACAAGAATTCTTGAACTGTGAACCACAATAGCCTATTACTCACACACAGCTATGGGGATCTGGATCCTCTGCTCATTTAGATGAAATGAGCAGGGATCTCGGGGATCGAACAGTGGCCAATGGGTGTAAAATAAGGGGCCATGGTTGATGAGGTCCACTTGAAGATCCAACGGGGCTGAGGGAAGCAAAGAGCACCCTGCTCTTGATCCTGATCCCAGCTATGGTAGGGAAAATGGGGTCCAATCATAGCCCAATGTTGTCATCATCTCATTTAGAAAAATATTTTTATGAACAAGGTAAGGTTGGAGTTTGAATATTCTTGGATTCTCAAATACTTTGTTGGCAGTATATACAGCATTATCCAAAGCCCTGTGAGTTGTGAAGATAACTAACATGAACAAAGCAATGCGAGTACAAAACTCTCGTGTCCCATCATTCAACAATTAGGACAAGCTTGCTTTGGAATTGTCTAATTATAACTTTCATGCAAATGATTTTGCCACAGATCAAAATATACTAGAAAACAACATTACCATGAGTTTGAAGCAACTGCTTCATGTGATCAATCTTGAGAATAACGTTGACTAGGGTTTTAGCACTATTTTTCATCAACAATCCACAGAGATTTTTCACAAATTTAATGCTATTTAATTATAAATCTTCATAACATAAGTTTGTCACAAGGAAAATTTGTCAAAATTCATGACCCTGTTTGATTTACCATTAATTTTCATCTAATTCAACTCTATGATCAATCTTTTCTACATAATGTTTACCTCAACTGCAATAAAAAAAATGACCCAACAAATCGTAACTCGATTTTAACTGCAACAAATTTCAGATAAGTTGATGGGGCTTGGAGTAGCTCAAGGGGGGCCCGGGATCGAGCCCGAGGTAGATAACTAATTTATCCCACCTAATCTCGAAATAGATCAAAATTTTATTTTTATTGTTTTTTAACAGATCTATGATTATTAGGGTTAACGTTTGTGATGGATCTTTATCCATCTATCAATTTATCCCACTTAATCTAGAAATGGATCAAAATTTTATTTTTATTGTTTTTTAATAGATCTATAATTATTAGGGTTAACGTTCTATCAATTTATCTCAACTAGTCTAGAAAAGGATCAAAATTTTATTTTTATTGTTTTTTAACAGACCTATGATTATTAGGGTTAACGTTTGTGATGGATCTTTATAGATCTAACATTTTTTTATCGCATCATAGGTCATACTAAATTAGATCTAATTTTTACGTACGCTTTGATGTATAACACTTAGTTTCGTGATGTGAAATTGGTCATGGAACAAATCGTGAGAATAAATTTTTCAAGAAGATTGGATCTTGTTTTTTTTTTGTGTTATAAATTTTATTTCTTTTAGTGAGAATTTTATGGCGTTTAGGTCGCAAAAGTTTCAAAACCCTAACCTTATTTTTGGATAAACTTGTAGGATTTTTTTTGGATTTTGGCTTGGACCAAATATTTTTTTAACAAAAAATATTTTTCTGGATAAACGTAAATTTTCTCGGAATTTCTTTTGATTTTGCAAGACCAAATATTTTTTCAGAGAGAAAAATAATTTTAAAATCAAGATAATTTTTTTCCCTTTGGATTTACTGAATTTTTTTTCCGAATTTTAAATTTCTTTTGTGATCTGAAAAAAAAATTAAAAAAATAAAAATGGGGGTGGACAAGGCCCACTCGAACGTGGGCGCCCTAGGCTGAGCCAGCAGCTAAAAAAAAAGGGCAGCCCTCCCCACCACGAGCTGGGCTCGCAGGAATGAGCCCAGCTTGAGCCCAAGCTGGGCTCTACCCCCTTACCTGCGAGCTAACTCGTGGGGAGGAGCCCAGCTCTAGGCCGCTGTCATGCCCCGCTTCCAAGTAGACGAAACGGTGACGTGGCAAGCCCACAACGTATTTACTATGAAGATACGTGAAGCGTAATTAAGCAATATAATAATGAGTAAGAATGACAAAAATAATAAAATGAAACAATAACTTTATTTACATTCAACTTTACATACAATTGTCTGGAATAAAAAAGATACAATGATAAAAACAAATACCTAAAGAATGGCATACTGAAAGTAAATGCAGGCAGGAGCTAGTAATCAGACTGAGCGGCAAACTGGTCCAAGTCCTCTGGGCTCGGCTCTATCTCCTCGGAGTCTGTCACGCACCGCTATACGGAAACAATGACGTGGCAGGCCGTAACGTATTTACAAATAAATAAATGCGTTAAGAGTAATTAAGCAATGTATATAAAATGCACAAGAAAACAAGAGATATAAAATGAACAGCAATTTTTATTAACATTCATCTTTACAATACAACTGTTTTGAAAATGAAAGATACAATGAATATAAATAGTGCATAAACAGTGGTATATAAACTGAAAGTAAGTACAAGGAGAGCTAGAAGTCCAGCTGGGCAGTGAGCTGGTCCAAGTCCTCATGGGTAGGCTCGATCTCTTCAGTGACCGGTCCTCCTGAAGAACATTCCAAAGAAAGAAATAGACAGGAATATCGTCAGCGAACTAACGCTCGGTAAGTCCCAAAAGAAGGAATGGAATAGAACAAGTAATGTTAAATGAAACTGTTAAGTTGCACATATATAAACTTGTTATTCTAACGTAGTTGTTTGTAGCTTGGTACAAAAGGTATTTGTGTATACGAGAGGAGTCCATTTTATGCCGTGGACTATGGTAACATGTAGTATAAGGCCCCGTCAAAACCCACGGGACAACGGTATGAGAGTTCGTGTGGGCGTCTTTTAAGTGACCATCTCGTGCCACGTTAATACGTTCCGTACAAATCTACCCCGCTATCCCCGCGTAATGTATTATATAGATTATGTTTACAAGTCTTACCGAGACCATGCATACAAATTGTTCAAGTAAACAGCTTCAAGATGTAATCATGTATTCCAGTAGTTATGTCAAGTTATAACCATAGTTCGGTCAAGTCAAGTCAAGTATTCGTGTTTGATGTTGATGTTTGAATCAAATATTCATGTACATGTTCAAGTATTCATGTTTGACTTTGGATTCATGATTGAATTGGACTCTGACCGAATCAGACACTTGAAAACTGATTTAGATCTTGAATTAGGTTCGGGGGTTATCGGTAACTGCTGCACATGGACGGCAGAATTTGTGTTTTTTTCCAAGACAATTACCATTGATAACTACGTTATGTTGTCTATTTTAAATAGGCAAGCACTCACTTTCTCCGGCTCTCTGGAGCTCAAGAGAATTGATCCCGCTTAAACCTATATTTACTAAAGTTCTTAAATTTTATTTTATATAACTCGATGGGGTTTTATTAAAAAATAATTTTAATAAAATTTCAAAATAAATCTCGAGAATTTATTTATTTTATTTAGGATTTTCATGGATATGAATTTTAAGGATTTGAGGAATTTTAGTGACAATTGCTTAGCTTGGAAAGTTCATGGTATTTTATTGTAAAACTTGTCTTTTGTTGGTATCTTGATGGTATTTTAGTGAAACTTGTAATTCTTTCATTTATAAAAATGTAAGTTTATTATATTTTGAAAATATATGGATTTTTAATTTTTATAAAATTATTAAAAATTAAATTTTATTTAATTAGAAAAATGCGTTTTCTTAAAAACCGTATTTAAAACCTTTCGAGACCGAATACTCCGTGAGGAGGACTGCATCTCGCTCTATTAGCCCAAGGATGTACGATAATCCGTACCATCCAATAGCGGGTCCCTTAAAAAGGATTGTAGAGGTATAATCGTAAAGGGATTTAAAATACAATTCAAAAGAAAACCGGTTTTTATAGCAAATAGTATTTTCTTGTAATTTTGTATTCGTGACAAAAATTCATATAAGGATATATCGTACTATGGAACTGTGTGTGTATGTGAGGGGTAGGTCGTTATCCCGTGAAGTTTTCTAAAGGTATGTTTTAACAAAATACGAAAAGAGATGTTATCTAAAATTCATGGTATTTTAATGAAAAAGTTAAATTGTGATTGTGTTACCAAATATTCTTGGATAAAATTTATTCTAGACATGAGTATTAAGCTTATAAGTGAAGTGGTATAATTTGTTTGATCAAAAGGTAAATGAAAATGGAGTTATATGCTTTAAAAAAAGGAATATCGGTAATAACTCCACGTTTTTACCGATTTTGATTAAATAGAAATTCAAGGAATAGAAAGGAAGATTGGCAGGGACTTATGATTTAGGAGGCTTAAATAAAGGTATAGGAAAAGATGGTTGTTGTCGTGGCGTCGCGGGTCGCCGAAACATGCTTCGATTCTCGCCGGAAGTTGGTAGCTTGCTAACTCCTCTTCTACTACACTTGTACTTAAGAAATTTTGATAGTTTTAGGTAGAATTTTCAGAATGATGAAGGATTAGGGCATGGGGTTGTATTTATAGTGTAGAATTAGGGTTTTGGAATTAAAATGGTGAATTAAAATGCATTCAAAAGGTGGTAAATTGCGAATTGAAGGGTCTTTGTTTGATTGCAAAGTAATCAAACGGTGCAGGAGAGTTAGCGGTAGGGGAAATGTTGTGTGTGCAAAGCCCGGGCATCATTTCCACTGTTGGACCATCAGTACCGGCCCCAAAGGCATTTCCGCCGGCCGATCAAAGGGGTAAGGTCATTGGATTGATGTCACGTGTACTTGTCTATATTTAAACCCTTGTGCACATGTTTGATTTTTCTGACTTTTCATTTTTATGTGTATTGCACGTGTAAACTTTTGGGCTTCCAAAAAGTTTAAAAAGAAAATCAGAAAAAATAACGTGTCTGATGGGATTTGAACAAAGGGGTTACGTCACAGCAGTGTAAAGCTTTACCAGTGAGCTACAAGTGGTTTCTTGCTGTTCTTAAAAAAAATTTACTTATAACTTGTACTCAGACTTGTAAACTCCTTTCTGTACATTAAACTGAAAAATTTTGTACAGTAAATTCAGAGTCGTTACATTCTACCCTCCTTATAAAAATTTCGTCCTCGAAATTTACATTTACATAGGGACTAATGTACAAATAAGTTAGGGTATCTTGCACGCATGTATTCTTCTCGTTCCCACGTTGATTCTCCTGGCGAATCTTTTCTCCACATCATTTGGACCAACTTTACTTCCATGTTCCACAGTGTCTTTACCTTTTGATCCATGATCTCAACGGGTTGTTGCTCGTAAGTCAGGTCAGTCTGGACTGTGAGTTTTGAGTGATCAAGTATGTGGCTGGGGTCACTCATATATCGTTGTAGCTGGGATATATGGAACACGTTATGCACTCCTTACAATGAGGGTGGTAGTGCTAAATGGCATGCCACTTCTCCAACTCATTCGAGTATGTCGAACGGTCCTATATATCTGGGACTGAGCTTACCCCTTTTTCCAAAGCGATCACTCCTCTGTTTGGGGATATCTTTAAGGAAACATGGTCTCCAGGTTGGAACTCCAGATGTCGGGGCTTTGCATCTGCCTAATGTTTCTGTCGGTCTTGGGCTATGCGCATTCTTTCCCAGATCGTGCGAACTACGTTCACAGTTGCCACGATCATCTCTGGTCTAAGAAGTTCACGATCTCCGATGTCGTCCCAACTTAGTGGTGAATGACACTTCCTTCCGTAGAGTGCTGCAAATAGTGTCATTCCAATGCTCGCATGATAGCTGTTGTTGTATGAAAACTCCACAAGGTGTATGTGATCTTCCCACGAACCTCCGAAGTCTAACATACAAGCTCTTAGCATGTCCTCCAGAATCTGAATTATTCGCTCGGACTGTCCGCCCGTTTGTGGATGGTAAGCCGTGCTGAAGTTCAGATTCGTTCCCAGGCTAACTTGCAGACTCTGCTAAAATTATGATCGAAATCTGGTATCACGATCGGAGACGGTGCAAATAGGTACTCCATGTAATCTCACGATCTCCTGCATGAGTTCATGGGTATCAAATATAGTACACTTTGAAGGTTTAAATCTTACTTTAGATTCATGCTTACCTCCATGTACTTCTTTGCTAACGTCTCGGTAGATTGGCCAACTCAAAAGGGAATAAAGTGAGCCAACTTGGTGAGTCGATCCATAATAACCCATACTGCGTTGTTACCCTTCGAGCTGCGAGGAATGGCAGTCACGAAGTCCATGGTAATGTGTTGCCATTTCTATTCCGGGATTGGTAACGGCTGAAGTAGACCAGCAGTTCTGTGATGTTCAGCCTTTACTTGCTGACATACCAAACACTTGGCTACGCTTCTGGTTACTTCACGCTTCATTTCATGCCACCAGTAGTGTTGCCGTAGATCCTTATACATCTTTATACCACCGAGGTGTACAGAATAAGGAGAGCTGTGAGCTTCTTTTCTTCTAGAACTGAGCCGTGTGGTACACACAATCAACTTCCATATCTCAAGGATCCATCTTCGTGGATAATGAATTCAGTTCTAAATCCACTTTCTACTTGTTCTCTGATCTTTTGTAGCTTGGCATCACTTGCTTGAGCTGCCTTGATTTAATTGTTAATAGTAGACTGGAGTTGTAGGTTCATCAAATACGAAGCGTTACATGGCATAACTACTTCGATCGCCAATCTATGCAATTCCTGCTATAGCTTCCACTGAGCGGTGAGATTCATTGCTAATGGCTGGCGGCTAAGTGCATCAGGAACTACATTCACCTTCCCGGGATGATACTGTAGGTTGATGTCGAAGTCCGCCATGAGTTCTAGCCATCTTCCCCGCCGCGTATTTAATTCCTTCTGAGGAAATACATACTTCAGACTCTTGTGGTCAGTGTATATATCCACTCGTTCTTCCAGAAGATAGTGGCGCCAAATCTGAAGTGCAAAGATAATGGCTGCCAACTCCAGATCATGTGTTGGATAGTTGCGCTGACGAACCTTCAGCTGTCTCGACGCGAAAGCCACAACTTTTCCATGCTGGTGTAGAACGCATCCTAATCGCTTACCGGACGCATCACAATGTACGACGAATTCTCCAGATTGATCCAGTATTACAAGGATAGGAGCTGAAGTTAGTCTTGATTTAAGTTCTACAAAAGCTTGTTCACATGCTTCTGACCACACAAATGCTTCATCTTTACGTGTGAGCTTGGTCAGGAGTGTTGCAATCTTTGAAAAACCTTCAATGAATTTTCGGTAGTATCCTTCTAATTCTAAGAAACTTTGTATATCTTTCACCATCTTTGGTGTCGGCCATTTGCTGACAGCTGACACCTTAGCTAGATCTACTGAGATTCCTTCACCTGAAACGATGTGTCCGAGAAATCCGACTTGATCTAGCCAAAATTCGTACTTGTTGTACTTGGCATAGAGTTGATGCTGTCGCAATGTCTCCAGGACAATCCGTAAGTTCTCGGCGTGCTTTTTCCGATTCTTCGAATACACCAGGATGTCGTCGATGAAGATGATAACGAACCTGTCTAAGTACTCTCGGAAAACTTGGTTCATCATATTCATAAAAATAGTAGGTGCATTGATCACTCCAAATGGCATTACAACATACTCATAATGACCATAGCGAGTCTTGAACGCCATCTTCGGAATATCAGACTCTTTGACCTTCACCTAATGATAACCCGAATGAAGATTTAGCTTCGAAACTACATAAGACCCACTTAGCTGATCGAAAAGATCATCGATGCACGGTAGTGGATACTTGTTCTTGATCGTCACCTCGTTCAGAGCTCGGTAATCCACACACATTCTGTATGAACCTTCTTTCTTCTTCACGAGCAAAACCGGAGATCCCCAACTTGAAGTACTGGGACGAATCCAACCTTTCTTCAGAAGTTTGTCCAACTGAATGTGGATCTCCTTCAATCCTTCTGGACTTAACCGGTACGAAGCTTTGATTACCGGTTGCGCACCAGGTAGTAAATCAATGCTGAATTCAAGAGCTCAATCGGGAGGCAAACCTGTTATATTTTCAGGGAACACATCCTCGAACTCTCGAACTACTTCTGGCTTTTCTTCATCTGCCGGTACAGTAAACACTTCTGTATTCTTCAGTTTAGTACGGAAGATTCCTGACTCCAACATTCTATCTCCACTCTTGAAGTAGAAGACTGGGTGATCTGGTATCTCAAATACTACCCTCCTTTGACGGCAGTCAATCGTAGCATAGAAAACTCCTAACCAATCCATCCCCAACACAACATCGAAATTTAGGATGTTCAGTACTCTGAAATTCATGTAGAATTCTTGTCCGCAAACTACAACTGGACACTGATCAAATCCCATAGTTGCCTTCAAGACTCCATTCCCGGAACTGACATTCCAGATTGAAATGAGTGGCTTCACAGGAATCGCATGCATTCTCACAAATCGTTGCGACATGAAGTAGTGTGACGCTCCAGTGTCGAATAGTGTGAGTGCGGGAATGGTGGCTACTAGTATAGTACCTAAGTTGTGTGAGGTTGGTTTTAGATACAGGAGAAATATAGAGGTATACAAGGATTGAAAAGTTGAAAGGATTGGGAATTACTAGTGATAACTTGGCCAGTGGCTTCGGTTTCCTCAACTGTCATTATCAAAGCCTGACGTCTGGGTACATTCCTACATGTTGGAGGCGCATTTCTCTGTCCCTGGGGCACGTTTATCTGCCCTTAAGGCATGTTCTTCTGTTCCTGATAGAATTGACGAGGAGGCTGTACAGAAGGTCCACGTGGAGATGGTGCAGGTAGAGCTACGTGAGGTGCAGGAGCCTGAATAGCTGGCCGCTAAGGAACTGTGATTGCGGGTCTAGGTGCTGGAGCTGGGTTGAGTCGATATGGACATGTTCCTATGGCGTGAATGGATGCACTAGAAACTAAACACAGACCATTCGCACGCCTGCAGTCCTTCGCCAGGTGTCCATTCTTCTTGCAGTAGAAGCAAAAGTCTGGACTGGGCTGGTTAAATGATCCTCCCGGTCTCCTGGGTGCAAAAGTTGGCCGGGAAAAGGCTCCTCCTGTCATCTGTGTGGCAGGGCATTTCACACCGGTAGTCTGTGGTCTGCCCTTCTTCTTCACCACTGCCTCATAACGTCGGACAGCCTTCAAAGCGAGATCATGGGTTGGGAAATCCCCTGTAGCAAGTGCAGCTTAGATTTCCGGGTCCAACCCTTGTTGAAACCATCGTGCCCGAATCTCTGCAGTCGGGATGAGGTGTGCCGCGAACCTGTTACGGTCTTGTGTTAGCAGTGTAATAAGTGATATCAGGAATTTGAATTTGAGACAATATCTTACCTGCTAAGTATAGTAAACTCAACATCGTATTCATCCACAGACTTGACCTACATCGAGCCTTATGGTAAGTGGATGAACCGTTGTTCTATGTCGAAACGGGCAGTCTTAGGAAAGTACTTCGCATAGAACAGATCACGAATTATCTTCCACTCAATCGGTTGGGTGAGACGGCTTTCTTCAGCCTGACGGCTTTCTTCAGCCTTCCACCAGATTCTGGTGTTGTCTGTCAGTTGCAGCTTCGCAACTCTCACCCAGGCAATCTCTGACACTTGTGCTGCTGCCAGATTGTCATCTATTGACTGAGCCCATTTTTTCGCCTCCGGTGGGCTCTTTTTTCCTGAGAAATGCTTTGGATGCAGTGCCCGGAATTGTTTGACTCTGGGTGCCTCGGCTTCGGAGCGGTGCATCAAGATAGCAGTCTGCTGCTGACCCTCCAGTAGGCTCTTGATAGCCTCAAGCAGTACCGTTTGCTCATTAATAGGAGATACAATGGTAGGTGGTGGTGGTAGAGTAGGTGGTGGAGTGTTGCTATTGATGTTCGTGCTCGTGACGTTGGAAGAATCCATGACCTTGATAGGAAAAGAATGGTTAGGATAGATTCAAGGAATTTGAAATGTAAGGAATATATAGTTGCTGATTCTTATAATTCTTGTGATATATTGCTTAAGACTTCATGCAGAACTGATATGCATGGGCCGCCAACAAAACCAGTCATGCCCCCGCTTCCCAGTATACGGAAATAGTGACGTGGCAGGTCACAATGTATTTACTAAGAAATAAATACATTAAGCATAATTAAGCAATGTATATAAAATGCACAAGAAAACAAGAGATATAAAATGAACAACAACTTTTATTAACATTCATCTTTACAATACAACTGTTTTGAAAAGGAAAGATACAATGAATATAAACAGTGCCTAAACAGTGGCATACAAAGTGAAAGTAAGTACACGGAGAGCTAGAAATCCGGCTAGGCAGTGAGCTAGTCCAAGTCCTCTTGGCTAGGCTCGATCTCTTCAGTGACTGGTCCACCTAACGAACATTCCAAAGAAAGAAATAGACATGAATGTCGTCAGCAAACTAGTGTTCGGTAAGTCCCAAAAGAAGGAATGGAATGGAACAAGTAATGTTAAATGAAACCGTTAAGTTGCATAGGTATAAACTTGTTATTCTAACGTGTTATTTGTAGTTTGGTACAAAAGGTATTTGTGTATACGAGAGTAGTCCATCTTACCCCGTGGACTATGGTAACATGTAGTATAAGGCCCCGTCAAAACCCACGGGACAACGGTACGAGAGTTCATATGGGCGTCTTTTAAGTGACCATCTCGTGCCATGTTAATACGTTCCATACCAATCTACCCCGCTATCCCCGCGTAATGTATTATATAGATTATGTTTACAAGTCTTACCGAGACCATGCATACAAATTGTTCACAGGTTCAAGATGTAATCATGTATTCAAGTAGTTATGTCAAGTTATAACCATGGTTCGGTCAAGTCAAGTCAAGTATTCGTGTTTGATGTTGATGTTTGAATCAAGTATTCATGTACATGTTCAAGTATTCATGTTTGACTTTGGATTCAGGATTGAATTGGACTCTGACCGAGTCAGACACTTGAAAACTGATTTAGATCTTGAATTAGGTTCGGGAGTTATCGGTAACTACTGCACATGGACGGCAGGATTTGTATCTTTTTTCCAAGACAATTACCATTGATAACTCCGTTATGTTGTCTACCTTAAATAAGCAAGCACTCACTTTCTCCGGCTTTCTGGGGTTTAAGAGAATTGATCCCGCTTAAACCTATATTTACTAAAGTCCTTAAATATTATTTTATATAACTCGAGAGGGTTTTATTAAAAAATATTTTTAATAAAATTTCAAAATAAAACTCGAGAATTTATTTATATTATTTAGGGTTTTCATGGATATGAATTTTAAGGATTTGAGGAATTTTAGTGATAATTGCTTAGCTTGGAAAGTTCATGGTATTTTATTGTAAAACTTGTTTTTTGTTGGTATCTTGACAGTATTTTAGTGAAACTTGTAATTCTTTCATTTAAAAAAATGTATGTTTATTATATTTTGAAAATATATGGATTTATAATTTTTATATAATTATTAAAAATTAAATTTTATTTAATTAGAAAAATGCGTTTTTTTTAAAAACCGTATTTAAAACCTTTAGAGACCAAATGCTCTGTGAGGAGGTCTGCATCTGGCTCTATTAGCCCAAGGATGTGCGATAATACACACCATCCAATAGTGGGTCCCTTAAAAAGGGTTGTAGAGCTATAATCGCAAAGGGATTTAAAATACAATTCAAAAGAAAACCGGTTTTTATTGTAAATGGTATTTTCTTGTAATTTTGTATTTGTAACAAAAATTCATACAAGGATATATCGTGCTATGGAACCATGTGTGTATGTGAGGGATAGGTCGTTACCCCGTGAAGTTTTCTAAATGTATGTTTTAACAAAATACGAAAATAGGTGTTATCTAAAGTTCATGGTATTTTAATGAAAAATTTAAATTGTGATTGTTTTTCCAAAGATTCTTGGATAAAATTTATTCTAGACATGAGTATTAAGCTTATAAGTGAAGCGGTACAATTTGTTTGATCAAAAGGTAAAAGAAAATTGAGTTATATGCTTTAGAAAAAGGAATATCGGTAATAACTCCACCTTTTTACCGATTTTAATTAAATAGAAATTCAAGAAATAGAAAGGAAGATTGGGAGGGACTTATGATTTAGGAGGCTTAAACAAAGGTGTAGGAAGAGATGGTTGTCGTCGTGGCGTCGCGGGTCACCGGAATTTGCTTTGATCCTCGCCGGAAGTTGGTAGCTTGCTAACTCCTCTTCTACTTCACTTGTACTTAAGAAATTTTGATAGTTTTGGCTAGAATTTTCAGAATGATGATGGGCTAGGGCATGGGGTTGTATTTATAGTATAGAATTAGGGTTTTGGAATTAAAATGGTGAATTAAAATGCATTGAAAAGGTGGTAAATTAGGAATTGAAGGGTCTCTGTTTGATTGCAGAGAAATCAAACAGTGCAGGGGAGTTAAGGGTAGGGGAAAGGTTGTGTGTACAAAGCCAGGCATCATTTGGCACTGTTGGACCGTCAATTCCGGCTCTAAAGGCATTTCCGTCGGCTGATCAAGGAGGTAGGGTCGTTGGATTGATGCCACGTGTATGTGTCTGTATTTAAAACCTTGTGCACATGTTTGATTTTTCTGACTTCTCATTTTTGTGTGTATTGTACATTTACACTTTTAGGCTTCCAAAAAGTTTTAAAAGAAAATCAGAAAAAATAATGTATCTGATGGGATTCGAACATAGGGGCTACATCACAGCAGTGCAAGCCTTTACCAGTGAGCTACAAGTGGTTTTTTTTCTATTCTTAAACAAAATTTACTTATAACTTGTATTCAGGCTTGTAAACTCCTTTCTGTACATTAAACTGAAAAATTTTGTACAGTAAATTCAGAGTCGTTACAGAGTCTGGTTCTCCTGACGAACATTCCAAAGAAAGAAACAGAGGAATGTCGTCAGCGAACCAGCGCTTGGTAAGTCCCTAAAAGATGTAATAAAAGATGAATGAATGGTATATAAAGTGAATAGAAACCAAGTAAATATGAATAAGTAAGGTTATATATGAGAGTATCTAAGCATTCTCGTTTACAGGTATGAGATAGCTATTCTAACGTGCTTGTTTGTAGTTTGATAAAGAAGATATTCATGTATACGAGAGGAGTTCATCTTACCCCGTGGACTATACTAACATGTAGTACAAGGCCCCGTCATAACCCACGGGACAACGGCACGTGAATTCATATAGGTGTTTTTTAAAGTGACATCTCATGCCACGATATACGTTCCGTACCAATCCACCCTTTATCCCCGCGTATTGAAGTGTATAGTTCAAGTTACAGGTCTTGACCGAATCCATGAATATAAAGAGTACAAGTTCATATTCAAGTTGTAATCATGTATTCAAGTATTCATGTCAAGTTATATTCATGGTTCGGTAAAGTCAAGTCAAGTATTCAAGTTCAAGTTTGGATATTCAAGTTCAAGTTCAAGATCAAGTGTTCAAGTTTGGTTTTGAGTTTGGATTCGAATTCGAGTTTGTATTCAAGCTATAGTCATTTTCTTGTGAATGGATTTAGCTGTTGAAATTCTTAAGTTTGGGAGTAATCGGACTACTGCTGCACATGGACGGCGGGATTTGTATCTTTTTCCAAGACAATTGTCATTGATAACCCTGTTAATTTGCAGTTTTGTGTAAGCTGAGTAGGTAAGCACTCACTTTCTATGGCTCCCTGGGGCTCAAGAGAAATGATACTGCTTAAACCTATTTTAATGTATTGTCCTTAAAAGTTTATTCTTGTTGTTTACATTGTTTGCATATCTCGAGAGGGTTTTATGAAAAATAATTTAATATTGTTTAAAAATAAGCCTTGGGGGTGATTTATAATATTAAGAGTTTTTATGAAAACGTATTTTAATTTTAGTGATAAAACTTAGCTTTTAAAAGTTTGTGGTATTTTTATGAAAACTACTACTTTTGGAAATTGGTGGTGTTTTATTAAAATTTTAATCTTTCATTTTCAAATATAATTTTCTCAATTTGTTTTTATTGAAAATATGGATTCATAATTTTATATAAATTTTCCAAAGTTTTAATTTGTTTAAGAAAAATCGTATTTTTAAACCGTATTTTTATTTCCTTTCGAGACCAAATTCCCCGTGAGTAGTTCTGTATCTCACTATACTATCCCAAGGACATGCGAAAACCCGCACCATCCGTAGATGGGTTCCTGTAAAAGGGTTGTAGAGACGCAATTGCAAAGGATCCAAAAATATCGATTAAAACATTTATTTGTAAAATCAATGGTATTTTATTGTAAACCGTATTCTTTAAATTAAATATACATCTAAAAACTTCGTGCTATGAAACCATAGTGTATGTGATAGGGTAGATCATTACCCCATGAGTTTTCTAGACAGATATATGCTAATTATCGATTAAAGGGTTGTATTTAAAGTTCATGGTATTTATATGAAAAAGTTCATTATGTGCTTATTTCACATGAAATTCTGATTACATGAAAAGGTAAAAGATGTGAATAATATGTTAAGCTGATATTAGAGGTTTGGAGTGAAATTTTAAATATAGTAAAGGTGACAAAGGTTTTTTAAAAGAAAAGATAATGAGTTAACTCCACTTTGTCGATATTGTTTTAGAGATTGGTTTGAGATAAAAAGAAAGAGAGAAAATGGACTTATGGTTTTAGAGCATTGAGAAAATGAGAGGAAGAAGGGGAGGGGTCTTGTGGAGTCGTGGAACCGTCGATTAGTGGCTCCGGTCGTCGAAATTGATTCACTACTTCTCTTGGCTTGCTTAACTCCACTTGTACTTAGAAAATTTTAGAGAATTTTTACTATGAATTTCAGAATGGGGGAGAGCTAAGGGATGGAGTGGTATTTATAGTGAAATGGAGATTATATGAATTAAAAAATTGAATTAAAATGATGTTATTGGGGGAATTGAAGAGAATCTAGATAATTGTAGAGAAATCAAACAAGAAAATAAGGTAGAGGGGGTCTGAAGGGGTGCACGGGCGAAGAACGGAAGGGTTTGGGGGCATCTCGACTGTCGGTATCGGTCAAAGGAGGAAAGCCGACGATTGGATGGGGGCCACGTGGCTCGCGTCTTTAGGCATGGGTATTATTATGTGTTAACTTCTCATTTACCCCGTTTGATTTTTTCTGAAACTTTTCAATTCTCCGTGTATTGCACGTACAACTCTTAGGCCTCTGAAAAGTTAAAAAGAAAAATATTAAAAATAATTGGGTCTAATGGGAATCGAACACACATGCTATATCAAAGCAATAGAGAGTCTTAACCGGTAAGCTACAAGTGTCACGACCCGCAGGGTACGGAACGTGACTGGCACTTAAGTTTACGAAACGTCTCAAGACGTCCATAAAATAAGTAAGCCAAAGCCCAGAAACCAAAACCAAATAAGCAAAAGAGTGAAGAAAACCCAATCAATTGAAAGCGAGTTTATCAAATAAGTCATATAAAACCCTTTTTAAAAACAATACCAATTTTTCCGAAAATTTCGGCAGAGTCTCCTTTGTAAAAACTGGCCCCCAAAATGGGTACAACAAGAATATATATGAATCCAACAAATAAGGCATCCCCAAGCGGGAGCTAGCTCTTCGCCACAAGACGGTCACAAATCCCACGCAATATAAAGCAACAACATGCGAAATAATCATAATGAAGTATAGGAAAAACAGCATGTCGACTCAAGTGAGCTCGACCCCAAAATACAGCATAAAAGTCCACAAACCTCACAGTCTCATCTCTAGGTCAATATACAATAATACTGGTAGATACAGTAGATGGAGTACACTAGATACAAAGAATATACAAGGTGGTACAAAATAATGATATAACCCACCTAGGAGCAAAACCTCGAGTCCAGGCAAAGGAGGCAAAAGAAGCAAGTGCACCCGCCGCTACTGTACTGACGGAGCGGACCTGAAAAAGGCTGTGGCACAACGGGGGTGAGTTGCCAACTCGTGAGTAATAAATAACATCTACACAGGCTATCGAATGCATGCACACAAGCATCCTAGCATCTATAATACAGGTATGGCAGGACATAATGGCAGGTATGTATGCAATATGAATGTACTAGCAGGTATGAATGCAATGCGAATCAACACATGATCTGAATGTGTAAGTATAAGAATCATGTTTTTCCTCTAGGAATCTCTTTTGAAATACCAGCACAATACCAATAGAATCAACAAGAACCTGTGTCCAGCAACGACACCTCAAAACTATCACAAATCTCATATATCCATGTCATAGTATCTCTGGCCTCAGCCATCCGGCTGACCCAGCTCAATATCAAAATCTCAGCCTCTCGCGGCCCCGGTCGGTATCCTCTGGATATCCGCCGTGCCCAATGAAGTCACCGGTAGGTAATCCGTCCCCTGCCAGGCTCAACGTCAACACCACATTCATCTTGCCCCGGGGTACCATACCGGGCCCACCATGTACCCGTGACGGTTCCTCCACTCCTCGACACGGATCTCGAAAACCACAGCAAACTCATGGTGGACGACACTTACATCACTAGAAAACCGCAATTTACATATTTTAAAAATATAATAAGTTTAGAAATTTTGCGGCTTTCCCCCGAAATCCAGAAATATCATAAATCTCAAGAAATCCTCATAAGTGCAAATGTCAATGATAATGAATGCATATGGTATCAATAATCAAGTTGCGATGTGTGATTAATAGATTAGGCATGAACAAATAATATGATGAAGCACATGCACATGAATAGCAATCCTACGATTTCATTTTAAGGAATTAAAGCAATAGCGCGAGTTTAAGTATCAATTGTAGTAAAAGGTTTCAATTTAAAGGTTATCTAGTGCGGTGGCATGGCAATTACCAGGGCGTGTGTGTAAGCATGAATAGGCTCGTGCTGCATATAAAAACCCTGGCAATGGTGCAGGTGTCCTATAGAATGGGTTCGTATATGTATGTCAATATAAGGCATGAAGGTAGCAAATAATCATACAAGTATTACACCCCTAATTACTAACATTTCTAAGAATCTTTTAAGCTATTAAAACTATCGGGCGACTTGCGCCATCCAACGATAGTCCCCCGTAGATGTTACATCTACTCACCGGAATCCCTAGCTAGTCACGTCCAATCACCGCTTTCCCCTTTCGTGCCGCGTCTGACGTCTCCGCGACCGAACCTAGAATTATATCAATACCAAACATAAGGTTACATATCAGGAACGACGCAAAACCCAAACGAAGATACTAACGTTCACAAGCTAGGTACAACGTGCACAAGGTGCGCGGAACACACGCGAAAATCGCAAAAACTGCAAAAATCGTCGATTTGGTCGCCCGAAAAAACTAAAACCCGATTACCCAAAAATCCGCACTCACACATCCTAAATGTCATAGGATATGCCAACAATATAATCTAGATATCGTAATTAATTCGCCACAATAATAAAATAAAAACCTAGTAAGCTAGAAGTTTGCAAATTTAGTGCAAACATCGACAATTTGCGACAAAGTGCACACATTATCACACAAATATCCAAATTAAACCATTAGAAAGCCACTACAATTAAATTAACCCCTTAACCATGCATCAAAACCCACATTCCATACACAAACCTTTTCTTGATTTTGGTAATTAGCAAAGCAAAGAAAATTTCACACAAGTTAACTTAGATTAGCAATACATCAAGCCACTTAAGCAAAGTAACCATATAGGTTGGTTAAGTAAACCATTAGATTAATTAACTAGATTTAATTAACTAGAACATGGTTTCAAGAAACCCTAATTAACTCAACCATTAATTTTAAACAAAACTAGAATGAAAATAGCACTAAATTAACACTAAAACAATTTAATTAAAGGATTCTAACCATAAGAAATTAAAAGAGTAGAAATTATACCTCAAACCTATGGATCTAGCAAGAAGAAATTTGCCTCAATGATGGCCTCCTAGCACCATGATTCCAAGCAAGAGAGGTGAAGGAAAAAGGGATGAAGGATGGGGTTTAAATTGTGAGCTTTAAATTGCAATTTGGAGCAAACTTTGAAGAATTTTTTTGAAGAAAATGAAAAGAACAAAGAGATGAAGGGGGCTGCTGGAATTTCGGCCAGAACAAGGGAAGGGGATGGTGTGGGGTGTGGGAAAAAGTCTTGGTCAACCCCCTACCAACCCATAAAGACCCATACCCAAAATAACAATTCATAATCCTTTAAAAAAAACCCATTTCTACACAAGAATAAAGTCAAAGAGCATGGCATTTTTTTCTGGACCTGATGATGGTGGGGCTGGACTAGGGCTGAGGGAAGAGAGAGAGGGGTTTTACAAAAGAAATTTTATGCAAAAAGACCCCCTACAAGTCAAAAATTGCAAGTTTAAGCTTACATTCAATAAATTTCGTTTCCTATAATAAAAATTAGTTAAAAATCAAAATAAAATACTAAAAATTTATATTTCAACTAGATTTTAATTAACATGATTTTAAAGCTTAAATTTAGCCCATTTATATTTGTATTTATCGCTAATTTAATGTATTTTCTTACCGGCTTAAAATAATATTAAAAAATTGAAAAATAGGGAAATTTTTTTAAATGACCAAAATTTAATAAGTAACTCATTTGCTACTAAAAACAAGCAATTACCTATCCATTTTAGGTATAATTAGTCCTAAACTGCAAAATAACAAAAATGACGGTTTTCGGAAAAATACCGAATTTTCACCGATTTTCAGGAAAACTCCAAAACGACTTTTCAAGACGCTACAACAAGTTGCTTCTTGCTTTTATTGAACAAAAATAACTTATAACTCCTAATCAGGCTGAAATACCCTTTCTATAAATTTAAATAAGATACATTTGTACAGAGATTTCAGAGTCGTTACATTCTACCCTCCTTATAAAAATTTTGTCTTCGAAATTTACATAAAATCTAATTTTCAAAAAGGCGAGGGTATCTTGCACGCATATCTTCTTCTCTCTCCCAAGTTGATTCTCCTGGCGAATCCTTTCTCCACATCACTCGGACCAAGTTCACCTCCTTGCTTCGTAATGTCTTCATCTTTCGATTCAGGATCTCAACTGGTTGCTGTTCGCAAGTTAGATCGGTCTGTACAGTAAGCTCTGAGTGATCAAGTATGTGGCTGGGGTAGCTCACATATCGTCGTAGGTGAGATATGTGGAACACGTTATGCACTTCTTTCAATGAGGGTGGTAGTGCCAAACGGTATGCCACTTTTCCAACTCGTTTGAGTATGTCGAATAGTCTGATGTACCTTGGACTAAGTTTACCTCTCTTGCCAAAACGTATCACTCCTTTGTTCGGAGAGATCTTCAGAAACACATGCTCTCTGGGTTAGAACTCCAAGTGTCGACGCTTTGCATCTGCCCAATGCTTCTGTCGGTCCTGGGTTATGCACATCTTTTTCCTGATCGTCCGAACTATATCCACAGTTGCCATGATCATCTCTGGCCTAAGAAGTTCACGATCTCCAACATTGTCCTAACTAAGTGGGGAATGACACTTACGTCCATAGAGTGCTGCGAAAGGTGCCATTCCAATGCTTGCTTGGTAGCTGTTGTTATAGGAAAACTCCACAAGGTGTAGGTGATCTTCCCATGAACCTCCAAAGTCTCCCATACAGGCTATCAGCATATCTTCTAGGATCTGAATTGTCCGCTCGGACTCTCCGTCTGTTTATGGATTATACGCCGTGCTGAAATTCAGACTGGTTTGAAGACTCTGCCAAAATTGGGACCGGAATCTAGTATCTCGGTCGGAGACGATACAAACAGATACCCCATGTAATCTCACGATCTCCTCCATGTACTTTTTTGCCAACATCTCGGTTGATTGACCAACTCTGAATGGAATAAAATGAGCCGACTTAGTGAGTCAATCCAAAAAAAACCCAAACCGCGTCATTACCCTTCGGGATGTGAGAGAGAGCGGTCACGAAGTCCATGGTAATCTGTTGCCATTTCCATTCTGGAATAGGTAACGGCTGAACTAGACCAGCGGTTCTGTGATATTTAGTTTTCACTTGCTGACAGATTAAGAACTTTGCTACGCTCCTTGCTATTTCACGCTTCATTCCATGCCACCAGTAGTATTGTCGCAGATCCTTGTACATCTTCGTGCCGCCAGGGTGTACAGAATACGGAGAGCTGCGAGCTTCTTTCATCAACTTTCTCGAACAGGGTCGACTGGCACGCATAAATGGATCCTATACCGCAAGGATCCATTTTCGTGGATGATGAAATCAGTTCGAAGACCACTTTCTACTTGTTCTAGAATCTTTTGTAGCTTGGCATCATTTGCTTGAGCTGTCTTGATCTGATTGATAAGAGTGGACTAGACTTGTAAGTTCATCAAGGACGAGGTGTTATCTGGCACAACTACTTCAATCTCTAATCCATGCAGTTCTTGCTGTAGTCTCCAGTGAGCGGTGAGGTTCATTGCTAAAGGATGGCAACTAAGGGCATTGGGAACTACGTTCACCTTTCCAAAATAATATTGTATGTTGATGTCGAAATCTGCCATGAGCTCTAGACATTTTCTTTGCCGCATGTTGAGTTTCTTCTGAGTAAATACATACTTCATACTCTTATGGTCGGTGTATATATACACTCGCTCTCCCAAAAGATAGTGACGCCAAATCTTGAGTGCGAAGATCATGGCTGCCAATTATAGATCATATGTTGGATAGTTGCGCTCATGAAGTTTTAACTGCCTTGATGCAAAAGCCATAACTTTTTCATGCTGATGTAGAACACATCTTAATCCTTTACTGGACACATCAAAATGCACATCGAATCTGCTAGATCGATCTGGTATTACGAGGATAGTGCAGGGGTTAATCTCGACTTGAGTTCTACAAAAGCCTTCTCACATGCTTCTGACCACACGAATACTTTGTCTTTATATGTAAGATTGGTCAGGGGTGCTACGATCTTTAAGAATCCTTCGATAAAACGTCTATAGTATCCTGTTAAATCTAGTAAACTTCTTATATCTTTGACGGACTTTAGTGTAGGCCATTCGCTGACCACTGACACCTTAACTGGGTCCACAGAGATTCCTTCGTCTGAAACGATATGTCTAAGAAATCCGACCCGATCTAGCCAAAATTCACACTTTTTGTACTTGGCGTAGAGCTGATATTGTTGTAGTGTCTTCAGGACAATGCGTAAGTGTTCAACGTGCTCTTTCCGATTCTTTGAATACACCAGGATGTCGTCAATGAAGATAACAACAAAGCTGTCTAAATACTCTCGAAAAACTTGGTTCATCAAGTTCATAAAAATGGCTGGTGCATTGGTCATTCCAAATGGCATTATGAGATATTCATAATGGCCATAACGAGTCCTAAACGCTGTCTTCGGAATGTCGGACTCCTTAACCTTCACCTCATGATAACTCGAGCGAAGATCTAACTTAGAGAAGACACAAGATCCACTTAGTTGATCGAAAAGGTCATCAATACGAGGTAGCAGATACTTGTTCTTAATCGTTACTTCATTCAGTGCTAGATAATCCACGCACATCCGGTAGATACCTTCCTTCTTCTTCACCAGCAGCACCAGAGATCCCCAACTTGAGGTACTGGGTCCGATCCAACCTTCCTTCAGGAGCTCGTCTAACTAGATACGAATTTCTTTCAATCTTTCCGGACTTAGTCGATACAGAGCTTTGATTACAGGTTATGCACTGGGTTGTAAATCAATACTAAATTCAAGAGCTCGATCGGGAGGCAGACCTGATATGTCTTTAGGGAAAACATCCTCGAACTCTCGAACTACTTCAGGCTTTTCTTCTTCAGCTGGTAGGGAGAACACTTCTGCAGTTTTCGGTTTAGCACGGTGCTTTCGGGCTCCAAAGTTCTGTCTCTACTTTTGAAATAGAAGACTGGGTAATCTGGTATCTCAAATACTACTATCCTTTGACGACAGTCAATGGTAGCATAAAATACTCCCAGCCAATCCATTCCTAACACAACATCAAAATTTGGTATGTCCAGCACTTTGAAATTCACGTATAATTCTTGACCGCAAACTACAATTGGGCACTGATCATATCCTAAGGTTACCTTCAAGACTCCATTCCCGGAACTGATGTTCCAGCTCGAAACAAGTGGCTTGAAAGGAATCGTGTGCATTCTTACGAACCATTGTGACATGAAGCAATGTGAAGCTCCAGTGTCGAAAAGTGCTAGTGTAAGAAGGGCGGCTACTAGTATAGGAGCTAAATTGTGTGAGATTATGTTTAGGTATAGGGGAAAGTATAACAATGTGCAAGTATCGAAGGTTGAAAGGATGGGAAGAATTTACCGGTGATGACTTGTCCTGTGGCTTCGGCCTCTTTGATCGTCATTGTGAAAGCCTGATGTCTCGGTACATTACTCCTCGCCAGAGGCACATTCCTCTGCCCTTGAGGCATGTTTCTCTGTACCCGATGGAATTGACGCTGAGGCTGTACAGGTGGTCCATGTGGAGCTAGTGCAGGAAGAGCTAGGTGGGGTGCAGGTGCCTGAATAGCCAGCCTTTGCGGAACTAGCATTGTGGGTCTGGGTGCTGGTGTTGTGTTACTTCGATATGGGCATGCTCCTATAGCGTGGGTAGATGTGCTACAAATCAGACATAAGCCATTTGCACGCCTGCAGTCCTTTGCCAAGTGTTCAGTTCTCTTGCAGTAAAAACAGAAATCTGGACTGGATCGGTTAAACGATCCTCCTGGCCTCTTAGGGTGCAAAAGTCGTTCTGACAGAGGCTCCTCCTGTCATCTGGGTAGCAGGACGTTTGATTCCGGCTACTTACGGCTTACCCTTCTTCTTGACCACAGTTTCATAACGTCGTGCTGCCTTCAGAGCGAGTTCATGAGTCGAATAGTTGCCTATGGCTAAAGCCACTTGAATCTCCGGGTCTAAGCCCTGTTGGAATCGTCTAGCCCGAATCTCATCGGTAGGGATCAGGTGTGCTGCAAACCTGATATGATGTTGATGTTAGGACATTTATGTGTTTTACGGAACATAATTTGAGACGAAATCTTTACCTACTAAGCATGATGAATTCGATATCATATTCATCCACTGATTTTACCCACATATAGCCTTATTGCAGGTCGATGAACTATTGTTCCATATAAAAATGGGCGGTCTCGGGGAAAAACATCGCATCGAATAGGTCATGGAATGTCTTCCACTATATTGGTTGTGCAAGATGGCTTTCCTCGACCTTCCACCAGACTCTTGCATTGTCCATGAGCTGAAACTTTGCCACACGAACCCAAGCTATGTCTGGTACTCGTGCTGCTGAAAGGTCGTCCTTGATACTTTGGGCCCATTCCTCAGCCTTAAGAGGACTCTTTTTCCCTGAGAAGTTCTTTGGACGCAACGCCCGGAATTGCTTTACTCCAGGTACTTCGGCTTCAGGGCGGTTCATAAGAATAACATTCTGCTACTGCTGGCCCTCCAAAAGGTCTTTGATGGCTTTCAGAAGCATCGTCTGTTCATTGATCGGAGCAGCAACAATAGGGGGAGGTGGTAGGGTAGGCGGTAATGTGTTTCCATTAACGTTGGAGCTGGTATTATTTGGAGAATCTATAACCTTGATAGAAAAGACAGATTAGGATAGATTCAAGAAATTTGAAATGCAAGGAATATATAATTGCCGATTTCTTATAATTCTTATGATATATTGCTTAAGACTTCATGCAGAATTGATCTACATGTGCCACCAACAAAACCTGTCATGCCCCACTTCCCAGTAGGCGAAAACGGTGACGTGGAAAGCCCGCAACATATTTACTATGAAAATACGTTAAGCGTAATTAAGCAATATAGTAATGAGCAAGAATGACAAGAGTAATAAAATGACAGCAACATTCAACTTTACATACAACTGTTTGGAATAAAAAAGATACAATGATAAAAATAAATGTTTAAACAATGGCATACTAAAAGTAAATGCAGGCAGGAGATAGTAGTCAAGCGGAGCGGCAAACTGGTCCAAGTCCTCTGGACTCGGATTTATCTCCTCGGTGTCCGGTCTTCCTGACGAACATTCCAAAGAAAGAAACAGAGAGGAATGTCGTCAGCAAACTAGCGCTAGGTAAATTCCCAAAAGAAGTAATAGAAGCTGACTGAGTGGTATATAAAGTGAATAGAAATCAAATAAATATGAATAGGTAAGGTTCTATATGAGAGTGTCTAAGCATGATCATTTATAGGTATGAGATAGCTATTCTAACGTGGTTATTTGTAGTTTGATAAAGAAAGTATTCATGTATACAAGAGGAGTCCATTTTACCCCCGTCATAACCTACGAGACAACGACACGCGAATTCATATAGGTGTCTTTTAAAGTGACCTCTCGTGCCACAATATATGTTCCGTACCAATCTACCCCTTATCACTGCGTATTGTAGTGTATAGTTCAAGTTACAGGTCTTGGCCGAATCCATGAATATAAATAGTACAAGTTCATGTTCAAATTGTAATCATGTATTCAGGTATTCATGTCAAGTTATATTCATGGTTCGGTCAAGTCAAGTCAAGTATTCAAGTTCAAATTTGGATATTCCAGTTCAAGATCAAGTGTTCAAGTTTGGTTTTGAGTCTAGATTCGAGTTTGAGTTTGTATTCAGGCTATATTCATTTTCTTGTGAATGGATTTAACATTTGAAATTCTTAAGTTCGAGAGTAATCGAACAACTGTTGCACATGGACGACAGGATTTGTGTCTTTTTCCAAGACAATTGCCATTGATAACTCCGTTAATTTGTAGTGTTTTCTAACTTGAGTAGGCAAACACTCACTTTTTCCGGCTCCCTGGGGCTCAAGAGAAATGATACCATTTAAACCTATTTTAATGTATTGTCCTTAAAAGTTTATTTTTTTTGTTTACATTGTTTGAATATCTCGAGAGGTTTTATGAAAAATATTTTAGTATTGTTTAAAAATAAGCCTCAAGGGTGATTTATAATATTAAGAGTTTTTATGAAAATGTATTTTAGTTTTACTGGTATTTTAGTGATAAAACATAGTTTTTAAAAGTTTATGTTATTTTTATGAAAACTACTACTTTTGGAAATTGGTGGTATTTTATTAAAATTTTAATCTTTCATTTTCAAATATAATTTTCACAATTTCTTTTTATTGAAAATATGGATTCATAATTTTATATAAATTTTCCAAAGTTTTAATTCGTTTAAGAAAAATCGTATATTTTAAACCGTATTTTTATTTCCTTTCGAGACCGAATTCTCCGTGAGAAGTTCTGTATCTCACTCTACTATTTCAAGGACATGCGATAAGTCGCACCATCCGTAGCCGGGTTCCGCTAAATGAGTTGTAGAGGCGCAATTGGAAAGGATCCAAAAATATCGATTAAAATATTTATTTTTAAAAACGACGGTATTTTATTGTAAACTGTATTCTTTAAATTAACATACTTCTAAAATTTTCGTGCTATGAAATCATAATGTATGTGATGGGGTAGGTCATTACCCCGTGAGTTTTCTAGAGAGATATATGCTAATTATCGATTAAACGGTTGTATTTAAAGTTCATGGTATTTATATGAAAATGTTCATTATGTGTTTATTTCACATTAAATTCAGATTACATGAAAAGGTAAAAGAAGTGAATAATATATTAAGGTGATATTAGAGATTTAGAGTGAAATTTTAAATATAGTAAAGGTGACAAAGGTTGTTTAAATGAAAAGATAACGAGTTAACTCCACTTTATTGATATTGTTTTAGAGATTGGTTTGAGATGAAAAGAAAGAGAGAGAAAACGGACTTACAATTTTAGAGCATTGAGAAAATGAGAGGAAGAAAGGGAGGGGTCTTGTAGAGTCATGGAACCGTCGATTAGTCGCTCCGGTCCTCGAAATTGAATCGCTGCTCCTCTTGGCTTACTTAATTCTACTTGTACTTAGAAAATTTTGGAGAATTTTTGCTATGGATCTCAGAATGGGAGAGAGCTAGGGGATGGTGTGATATTTATAGTGAAATTGAGAGTATGCGAATTAAAAAATTGAATTAAAAAAATAAAATGATGTTAATGGGGAATTGAAGAGTTTCTGGTTAATTGCAGAGAAACCAAACAAGAAAATAGAGTAGTTGGGAGCTGAAGGGGTGCACGGGTGAAGAACGAAAGGGTTTGGGGTATCTCGACTGCCGGTAGCGGCCAAGGGAGGAAAACCGGCAGTTGGATGGGAGCCACGTGGCTCAAGGTTTTAGACATGGGTATTATTCTGTGTTAACTCATCATTTATCCCGTTTGATTTTTCTAAAACTTTTCGATTCTCCATGTATTGCACGTGCAACTCTTAGGCTTCCGAAAAGTTAAAAAGAAAAATATTAAAAATAATTGGGACTGATGGGAATTGAATACACAGGCTAGTCACAGCAGTAGAGAGTCTTAACTAATGAACTACAATTTGTTTCTTAATTTTATTGAACAAAAATAACTTATAACTCCTAATCAGGCTGAAATACCTTTTCTTTACATTTGAATAAGATACATTTGTACAGCGATTTCAGAGTCATTACAGCCGCTGGGCTTCTGGGCCCAGATCGAGCCCGAGCTGGGCTTTGCCCCCTTCACCCGTAAGCTGGGCTCTCGGGAAGGAGCCAAGCGCTGGGCCACTTGGCCTCACCCGAGCCGGGTTCGGGATGAGCCAGGCATGGTTTAATTAATTATTTTAAAAAATTTTAATTCCAGAAAAATTTAAGCAAATTCTAGAAAATTCCATAAAATTATGAAAAATTAAGAAAAATTAATTCTGTGTTTTCTTATATTTTAGATTTCTCACTCAAGTTTTGGGTAAGTTGTAGGGTTTCTGTCTTTAACTCTGAGAGTTAATATTTTTTTGGAAATTTTTGTTACTCACCAAAAGTTTCAAATATCTATTTATATAAAATCTTAAAGATTTGATGGGTAGTTGTTCCAGTGGGAGCGTCTGGGTCATGTGCCAAATTTCATGAGAAACGAAATACCCTAATAAAAACGGACAAGATTAATTAGGGTAGTTTTAATAGAAAGTGAAATTTTTTAGATTGTTTGTTGTATATTGTGATGTTGCATACTTAATGAATAAAGATGCATGTTGCATTCGTTAATAAAATCTAACAAATTTCAAGTGGGAGATTTCGTGAGGAGACGTGAGTCTAGATTCAACTATCCGATTTACTCCGTTTCTAGGAAATCTATAATCCGTTATTCGATTATCTTAACACAGTTTCAAATTTTACACTTTTGGAGAATATGGTTGGGCCTTAGGCCTTTTTCTCTTTCTTCGGGGTATAGGTTTATTATTATTGCTAAGAAGAATTAAAAATGTAATATCATTTTGGAAAGAACGATACTCCATTAAATGGCATAATCTTAATGCATCCATAATAAAATCATGTTATCGTCAGCCTCACCAGGGTGAGATGGCATATGACGACTGTCAAAATAAAAAGAAACATTAGTTTAATATTACTTGAACAAGCTGAAAGACTTGAACGCTAGTGACAACAAGGCGGAAGCAATGTAGCAGGGTTTCACGACATCGCACCATCTATATGTAGCGGTCTTCGGAGGATTGGCGCATCTAGGATCGTTCTATACGTTGGACGCGATGAAGAGCAAGGTCACTAGTGATCATTGGATTTATTGCCGAGCACTCACAGTTCATGCTGAGCGGTAATTATAGGGTATTTACGTGTCAAGGGATAAGTTGTAATGTCACGCCCCGCTTTCTAGTGTATGGGTAGAGGATACGACGGGTCACGCGACGTATTTACTCCGAAGTAAACACGCTAAGCGTATCTAAGCAATATAAGATCAAATGTACACAAGAGATAAGATGTAAATGAACCTCAACTTTATTTATTAAACATTTTTTTTACAATACAAAGGAAAAGTAAATATATAGAATGAAAGCAATACCTAAACAGTAGTATAATAGAAATGAAAATGGTATAAGTACAAGTGGCTACAGCTCTGGATCTTCAGTGTACTGCTTAGGGGCTTGCTCCAAATGCTCCTGACTGGTCACGTATTCTTTAGCGTCGGGTCCTCCTGACAACATTCCATAGAAGAAAGAAAAGGAATGTCGTCAGCGAACAATCGCTCGGTAAGTCCCAAATATGAGGGAGAAGTAGAATAGACAGAGAAAGATTTTAACGGTATTATATTTTTGATTGTTAAGTTAACGCAGTTGTTTATAGCTTGGTACAGAAGATTTCAGTGTATACGAGAGGAGTCCAACTTACACCGTGGACTTTGGTAACCCGTAGTACAAGGCTCCATCGAAAATACCACGGAACAACGGTATGGATGTAATTACGTCTTCAGTGATCACCTCGTGCCACCTTTAATATATTCCATACCAGTCTACCCCTTTATAAATCCCGCGATGTCTTTTGTATTGCTTGTATTGTTTGTATTGATTGTATTGTATTGTCTTTTAGTAATTGGAAGACTTGCCGAAATCATGATATCAGTAAACGGAATGGATGTAAATGGAGAGTCATATAGACAGAGTATATCCATGGTTCGGTTCGGTCAATACAGATTGAATATACGGATTATGTTGAATTGTAGTTTATACTTGAATCACATTCAAGTCAGATTGATTAGATTGAGACTCAGTCTGAGTCAGACACTTTAAAAAGAACTTGAAATCCTGAATTAGTTTTGATGTTATCGGTAACTGCTGCATATGGATGGCGGGAATTATGTCTTTTTCCAAGACAATTATCGTGTTTATAACACCGTTTGTTAGATTGTCTAGCTTAGATAGGCAAGCACCCATATCTCCGGCTCCCTGAGACTCAAGGGACCGGTCCTGCTTAAACCTATGTTTACTAGGATCTTTATTGTAATTTAGTATAACTTAAAGGGGTTTTATGTAAAAATAGTTTGATATAATTTTCAAAATACACCTCAAGCATTTAATTATCGTCTTTAGGGTTTTCATAGATGTATATTTTATTAAGGTGAAATTTCTAGTGAGTAAAACCTAATTTTCATAGTATAGGGTATTTTTTTGAAATGTCGGTATTGTTTTGTATTTGGATGGTATTTTTATTTAATGGTGATTTCTTTTGAAAACTTAGAATATTTATATAATATAATTAAAATAGATATTTTGTTAATAGCTATATATATATTTTATAAAATAAATTTTATTTATTTTCTTGTAGAAATCTCATTTTCTAAAGAAAAATGTATAAAAATTCCATCGAGATCGAATGCTCCTTGCGGAGATCTGCATCTCGCTCTACTGACCCGAGGACGTGCGATAATCCACACCATCCCGAACAAGGTCTTCAAAAATGGGTTGTAGAGGCGCAATTGCATGGAAATGTTTAATACATCTTTTTAAAGAAAAGGTTTTATAAGTTGATGGTATTTAGTTGCAAAGTCGTTTTATCCCAAGAATGAATTCCCAAAATTTCATCGTGCTGTGATAGAGATGTGTGTTGTGATGAGGTAGGTCATTACCTCGTGAGTTATCTAAAAGTATAGCAAGGAATAAAGTTATTATGTCGAAACTAAAATTTATTGTATTTTTCTGTAAAAGTGCGATAAAAGTTACAAAAATGTTTCTTTTACGGTGAATCTTTTTTTAATAGATTTATTAATGTTTGTTAAACAATATGTGAGAGTATGGTATATTCTGGATTAAGAAAAGTTGAGTTTTGAAGAAAAACCGAATCGGAAGTCGGATTAACTCCACTTTCGTCGGGTTTTATAATTTGATAGAATTTGAGATGAGAGGGAAAGAAGGGACTTACTGGCTTTAGAACTAGAGGGGAGAGAGAGAGAACTACAGAAGGCGTCGAGGTGTCGTTTCGTCGCCGGAAACTCCTTGGATCGTTGCCAGAACTTCGCCCTTCGCTAACTCTACTTGTACACAAAAGAGACTTGAAAGTTTTTGAGAGTTTTGGTTGGGATTTGTGAGTGAGGAAGGGTGAAATGAGGTGTGGTATTTTTAGGGAAAATTAGGCTTTGGTGTGTTAAAGAATGCATTAAAAATATGCATTAAAATTTTATTAAAGGGTGTATTTTAATTCTCTGGTTAATTGCAGAGAAGATAAACAGTGTAGGGGGAGTGGGGTGGCTGAAAGGGTGCATGAGGCAAAGAATGGGAGGCTTTACCCACGGTTGGTCTGGTGGTACCGGCCCAATGGAGCTTTTCGCCGGGCCAACACCGACGGGGAGGGGGTGGGTGGGTTTTGGTGCCAGGTGTGTGTCGCTTCAACTAGCCTCGTGCACGTGTTTGATTATTCTGTATCTCTTCATTTTTACGTGTAGTGCACGTGTAGACTCTTGGGATTCTAAAAAAATTAAAAGAAAATTAAATAAAAAGATAATGTGGTTGATGGGATTTGAACTCAGGTGCTATGTCTCAGCAGTGCAAGGTCTTACCAATGAGCTACAAGTGCTTTCTTGCTGTTCAAAAGCAAAACAAACTTATAACTCGTGCTCAGGCTTAGGTATTCCTTTCTGTATTTTGAAAAAAATTGTACAGAAAGGTTAGGGTCATTACATTCTACCCTCCTTATACAAATTTCGTCCTCGAAATTTGTAGAAGGAAAGTGTAACAGATTCAAGAAAAATTTGGTGATAAAACTATTGTTAGTGCATGAAAAATCTATGGAAGAATGAAAGAATGCGTAAGTTTTGGTAAGGTTGAAAAAAGTGAGGGAATTACCAGGGTTAACTTGGTCTACTGTCTCGGCTTCTATGGCCGCTAATGTGAAAGCCTGGCGCCGGGGGACATTCCTCCTAGATGGAGGCACATTCCTCTGTCTTTAGGTCATATTTCTCTGCCCTCGAGACATATTCCTCGGTGCTTGATGGAATTGGCGATTAGGCTGTGCAGGAGTTCCACGTGGAGGTGGAGATGGAAGTGCAAGACGAGGTGCAGGAGCCTGGATAGCTGGTTGCTGCGGGTAGTTGGTGGGTGTGTGAGCTGAGTTGCGTCTGTAAGGACAGGTTCCAATTCCGTGATTGGAAGTGCCACAAACTAAGCACAGGACTTTTGCGCGCCCACAGTCCTTCCACAAGTGTCCATCCCTCTTGCAATAGAAGCAAAAATCTGGACTCGGGTGGTTATTAGTTTCTTCCGGTCTCCTGGGATCTACAGTTGGCCTTGAAGAGGCTCCTCCTGCCATCTGAGTGGCAGGGTGCTTTTCATATCAGATTTTTGCATTTTTATACCACCCATTCTTGATCACATTGCATATAGGTAGGTACTATTGATCCGTGTTTGCTGAGTAATTGCAGATTACAGGTTATCAGCTCTAAACAGTGAAATTCAGGAAAAGGCGTAACAAACTCAGGACTTCTGCCAACCACAGATAAATATGGGTCTCCGCTCACTATCCGTATGATGCCGCATATCAGTTCAAGGGACAAAATGGCAAATCATTTGTCATTTCATGCACAAAGCACAAGGGCAGCATAAGATCTACGACTTCTACGCGGAGCTCAAGAAAATCAAGGCAAGAACTCCACATCATTTCACCTTTTTGGACTGCTGAAAATCTGGAAGAAAAATGAAGAGTTTCTGAGAAACCAAGTGTACCAAACAGAAAAGATCAGCAACATGAAGAACCCCAGAAAAAATGACAAGACAACTCTACCAAATGGCCGCAGATTCACGGCCAACATGGCACATATGCGGCGGATCCGCGGCCGAGTCAACTCAGTGTTGACTCGGTTTTTGAGGGTAGTTTTGTAATTGTACTAGGGTTTCAGTTTTCTGCCTATAAATAGCCCAGTGCAAAGCCAAGTGAAGTGGGCTTTTTTTGTATTAGATTTTAGGATAAGATCTTGTAGTTCTTCTTCCTCTTCATTTTTCTCCATTAATATTGTAGTGAGCTTCATGAGTGATAATGAATAAAAGAAGAGTTTCTTTTTATGTCTTGTAATTGTGTTATTTTACTTGCTTGTAATTTTCATTTGCTAATCTAGTTGTTGTTATTTGTTTGTTTGGTTTCTTTCTTCTTCTATTTTCCTTTATCCTTACAACAATGATGCTTAAGTATGATCCTTACCAAAGTGAGGTCTCAAATAGCTAGTTGTGAATTTCTATCCCATTTCTTTCTATCTTCCTCCTTTGTTTTATTTTTCTTCTTCTTTTTAATGGGTGAGTAGTTTCTCACTTATTGGGGTAGGATAAGGAAAGTTTGAGAGAAGGAAATCTCTCTCACTCTTTTCTTGCCCAGCATCTTGATTTGGACTCCCGTTAATTGAACCACAATCCGCTCCCTATGGCACCCTATCCTATATGATAGTGGTGATTCTCTAGTGAGACCGGTTGTGGTTGAATTAACTGGAGGTTAAGGGTAAGAGCCAAGAACGGACGGACAAGAACCAAAAGAAAGAAACTAAGCGTTGGAAAGCTTAGCTTATACTCGCAAGTTTCCTTTCTAGTCGTGCTAATCCCCGTTGTTGCCGATTACCGTAACACCGATATTAAAAGTGGCAACGAAAGAAGTGAGCGACTCCTAACTCAAACTAACCTAATCCCAACCCTAACAAGCTCTCTTTATACATATTTTAGCACATAGTGAAACAAACCAAACCTGGACAAATTGGACTTAACTCGTTAAAACACATAGAAAAAGATTCCCATCTCTCCGTAGACCGACCCGTACTCAACCGGCTAGCTACCAAGTGAAACCGTCTTGATTGCGGTAACTAAAACTAAGCACGCAAAAAAAAACAACTAACAATCAAATGGCGTCGTTGCCGAGGAGACGGTAGTTTATTTCTTTGTGTAATTTTGGGTTAATTTGTGAATATATCTAAAACCAAAAACAAAAAAAAATATACTGTAAAAATCATCTTGGTATTTTTTGATTTCTTTTTGTGCAAGAATGCAGGATAGGAAGGTCAAGTTCAGTGCCAAAGTCGTGGGGAGTTAGACCCATATCTCGTGGCTACACCGCGGCGGATCAAGACGGAATCACGGCTTGCTGTAAAATTCTGGAGCAAATTCAGTGACCAAATCAAGATTCAGGGGCTCAAAATAGGAAGAGGAGACTTCACTTAGTACAGAGAAGAAGTTTGAAGGTCCAACTTCACTGTTCAGCCGTGGAACCACGGCAGAAGTGCAAGTTTGACCACGGAACCGCGGTCAACTTGTGACGTCAGCACTCAAAAACTCTCTGTGAGTATTCCATTCCTTTTCCCCTCTCCTCTGAATTCCACTGAACTATTCTTTCTGCAGCATTCTTTGCACAAACTCTCTTCCCCTCTCCAATAAACTGATTTTGTGCATGATTCTTTGCGCTGCCGCCAAATAAATTTTTTTGCAAGTGTTTTAGATTTTTGTTTGTTACTGTTTTGCATAAATAATACGGACTTTAAGGGGCTATAGCACCAATTTAGATTGGGTGGGGATTTCATCACCCTTCCTAAGACCCCAAAAATCACTAAAAGCATACGCATTACCCTTGAGCTTAATAAAAAATATCTAGGCTCAGCCAACTAAGGACTGTCGTGCTCAATAGGATAGAGGAAGGTTGTAGGCATTCGATCGTTTATCTAAACTTGACTTTGTGGTGCCTAGGCTATACAAGTGAGAAAGGTAATTTTAAAAGGCCCCTCTCACGGTGATTTGTGAGCGGAACCCTCCTTTCCTCATTTGTGCTTACCTGGCCACAATTGGCAGTGAAGAGACGATTTAAAAGTTATCTCACAACTTGTCACTTTGGAACAGTTAGGATCAGTCTAGTGGACTTTGAAGACCATAGCTCTGGGTATGATTGTGCATGTTTTGACTGTGATTGTTTGAAGTTGTGCCATAAGTCCGTACATATTTTTGCTAAAACTCTTTCTAAAAAAAAAACAAAAACAACAAAACAAAAACTTTTATAAAAACTTGCCCTTTGTCGCCAGAATTCCATTTCACCCACCTTTCATTCGTATTTCTCTATTGACGTTTTCTTACCCTCACTTTCTACATTTTGACTACACTAAACTCGTTTAGTGTATATCCGGTTGGACTCGGGACACTAGTGCCCGCCTAGTCCGCGTTACGTTAGTCGCTACCGACTACGCGATCGACTCAGACGTCGAAACTCCCTCCACACCTCTTTCACCTTTACCTTTGCCGGCCAACTCCGACGTTGACCGGGATTCTATTCATACATCCTCACCTTCACCATCACCATCACCAAATTCTTCTTCTGAGATGTCAGGATTTCCTCCTAACATCCCTTTACCTCCCCCGGGACCGATTCCATCTCATCTGGGTGCGAATAACCCGCAACAACCTCTTGTTGTAGCGCCACAGCGAATCGCGCTCCAGGATCGTTTCTATCCTACCTGCTCTGCACTCCCTACCTGTCTTTCACTTCCGCCGGCCAATGGGGATAATTTCGAAATTAAGCCCCACTTCATCAACATGTTGCCCAAATTTCACGGGCTGGAATCCGAAGATGCCTACATCTTCATCAACAAATTCCAGAACGTCTGTGCAATGATGAAGACAACCCAACTGTCCGACAATGCTATACGGCTACGAGTCATTCCTTTCACTCTGTGTGACCTTGTTGAGAAGTGGCTGTATAGCAACACATCGCATTCTATAACCAGTTGGGATGAGTTTGTAAAAGCGTTCCTTAAAATTTTTTACCCAAATCACAAAACCGCGAGGATCTGAAACGAAATCAACCAATTCTCCCAGCTTCCTACCGAACCTTTTTGGTAGTGCTTTGACCGATACAAAGACTTTCTTATTCAGTGCCCTCATCATGGTATTGAGAGATGGCAACTTTGCCAGACCTTATATGAGGGCCTGGATCCATCAACTAAGCAGTTGCCGGAGACCATTTGTCAAGGCCATTTCCTATCCAAATCTGACGAGGAAGCTTGGCAATTCTTCGACGATCTTGCGGAACAGACGCTTCAGTGGGAGAGCACACGACCGAACACTTCTTCTTCTACTTATTCCGGTCTCTCTAGGGCAGGTGTTCATCAACTCGATATCTCAATTGCAATGAAGGCCGAGATGGCAGCAATCACACGAAAACTGGAAGCAATTGAGAGCAAATTCTCATCTCCTTCTCCAGCCCTTGCTCTTCCCCCTCGTACCATCTGCGCTTGTTGTTCTGATCCATATCATTTGACCGAAGAGTGTCCTTACAATCCACCTTCTCAAGGACAGGATCAGGTCAATGCTGCATTTCAGCAAAGATCGAGAAATGATCTATACTTTTCCACGTACAATCCCGGTTGGAGGAACTACCCCAATTTCGCTTGGAATCAGAACCAGCATCAATTCCAAGGCCACAACAACTTCCAGAGGCCTCCTCCTCCTCAACAACAAGTTCAGCAACAAACTCAACATCAATATCAGCAGCCCTTCCAACCCCAACCGTTTCAAAATCCGACGAACAACTTTGCACCCAACAATTATTTTCCTCAAAACAACTTTGTTCCGTCAAACAACGATAAGGTTTCCTCGCTAGAACGGAGTTTGGAGGCGATTGTAAAGCAATCGACTCAATCCACCGCCAACATCCAGTCTTTTATTCAGTCTTTGCAACACACTGCTGCACACGGGCAAAGCATCAAGACCATCGAAGCCCAGATTGCACTACTGAATGCAGTTTTAAGCGAGCGAGAGAAAGGGAAGCTTCCATCTCAACCACTCCCAAATCCTGGTCACCCACATAATGTACATGTTGCTCTTGAACAACAGAACCATAATGTGAGTGCCGTGACTACGCTGAGATCTGGAAGGATGCTGCATAACAACATTGGCACGCGGATAGATGATGACACCCCGGCCGCTTCTTCTTCTTCTTCTTCGTCTTCTGAGCCTATTCTCCATTCTTCAAAAGGCTCTTCTTCTTCCGTTGCTCCGAACAAACCCACATCTCACTCCACAAAAACTCCAGCTCTGGGATCCGTTCCAACTCCACAATCTCCTCCACAAGCATTGGACTCAACCAATTTCAAAAACGTTCCATTTCCAAACCAGTTGAGGTCCAATAAACAAAATCCATAAATGGAGAAGATTCTAGAGTTGTTTAAGCAGGTTAACATCAACATTCCCCTCTTAGATGCAGTCCAACAAGTCTCTTCCTACGCAAAAATCTTGAAGGACTTGTGCACTAAGAAGAGGAAATCTCAGGTACCCAAGAAGGTTTTCTTAGCTAGTGCTGTGAGTGATGCTCTTACCCAAGCTTTACCTCAAAAATGGAAGAACCCTGGCTGTCCTACGATTTCAATAACCATTGGGGATAAGAACATCAAGCGCGCACTTTTGGATCTTGGTGCCAGTGTTAACCTGCTTCCGTATTCTGTATATGAGCAACTAGGTGTAGGAGAGTTGAAACCTACACACTGTACTCTCCAAATGGCCGACCGATCTATCACCCATCCTAGGAGTGAGCTAGAGGATGTGTTAATCAAGGTTGGGGACTTCATATTCCCCGTTGATTTCATTGTTTTAGACACACAACCTGTAACTAACCCCCGGAATCAAATTCCGGTGATACTCGATCGCCCATTCCTTACAACATTAAATGCTGTGATCAATTGTCGAAATGGTTCGATGAACCTATCTTTTGGAAACATGACAATTGAACTCAACATTTTTAGGTTGGGGAATCAGCCCTCTGAATCTAATGCTCATATACTAGACGTTTGTTCGATCCAGGAGATCACCCCAAAGGACTGTGAATTCGAGGAGTTTTTGTTCGATCACAGCAATCTTGACGCCACTAATGCGTTCCTCTTTGAACCTGCTGCTGTTTCCGCTCCCGACAATGATTATGAGTGTTTCACATTTTCGAACGATCTTGTCCTGTCGCCACCCGAGCTTGAATCTTTTGAATTTCCGGATGCGTTAGCTGAACCATCTAACTCGGTCGCTTACACTCATTTTGAGACTCTACTAGAATCCTTTGAGTTCGAGACATGTTCGCCGATCTTGCCTTCAATCGTTTCACCTCCAACGCTCGAACTCAAGCCGTTGCCGTCTCACATCAAGTATACTTACTTAGGTGAGAACGAGACCCTCCCTGTCATCATCTCGGATTCTCTAGCTTCAGAGCAGGAGAAAGCCCTTCTCACGATCTTGCACAACAATCGGCAAGCTTTTGGATGGACAATGGCGGACATCAAGGGGATTAGTCCCCTGATCATTGAACATCACATTCATATGATGGATGATGCCAACCTAGCCTGGGATCCACAAAGGCGACTTAATCCAGTCATGAAGGAGGCTGTGAAAAAAGAGATCGTCAAATGTCTAGATAGTGGTATCATTTACCATATCTCTGATATCTAGTGGGTCAGTCCCATACACGTTGTTCCCAAGAAGTCGGGCATAACGGTCATCACCAACGAGGTGAACGAGTTAATCCCTACTCGCACCCAAACTGGGTGGCGAGTATGCATTGATTATAGAAAACTCAACGCCGTAATGCGGAAGGACCACTTTCCGCTACCATTCATTGACCAAATGCTCGAACGATTGGCTGGACACCAGTACTACTATTTTCTGGATGGCTACTCCAGCTACAACCAGATTCCTATCGCCGAGAAAGACCAGGACAAAACCACGTGTCCTTTCGGCACGTTTGCATATCACCGCATGCCCTTTGGGTTATGCAATGCGCCCGCTACCTTCCAGCGGTGTATGATGGGAATTTTCTCGGACATGGTGGAGAAATTCTTGGAGATATTCATGGATGTTTCTCCTTCTTTGGCGATTCCTTTGACGAGTGTCTGCAGCATCTCGACGCTGTCCTTACCTGGTGTAAGGATAAAAACCTTACTTTGAACTGGGAGAAGTGCCACTTCATGGTACGTGAAGGTATTGTCCTAGGACATATCATTTTTCAAAACGGCATTGAGGTTGACAAAGCGAAGATTGAAGTCATTTCCAATCTCCCTCCTTCCAGATGCGTCAGAGACATCCGAGCTTTCCTTGGCCACGCTGGTTTTTATAGACGGTTTATCAAGGACTTTAGCAAGATTGTTAGACCCTTGACTCTTCTGCTGGCCAAGGATACCACATTCGACTTCAACTCGAGCTGTGTGACTGCGTTCGAATCACTAAAAAGCTCACTCACTTTTGCTCCCGTTCTTTCTTCTCCTGACTGGACATATCCCTTTGAGATTATGTACGATGCATCTGACTTTGCTATTGGTGCGGTCCTAGGACAGCACATTGATAAAATGCCGTACGTAATCTACTATGCTAGCCAAACCCTGAACGATGCCCAACTGAATTACACAACAAACGAGAAGGAATTCTTGGCTGTTGTGTTTGCATTAGAAAAATTCAGGCCTTACTTGATCGGCTCTCCAGTCATTGTCTACACAGACCTTTCAGCTCTACGCCATCTTTTTGCAAAGAAGGATGCAAAATCTCGGTTGATACGTTGGATCCTTTTACTTCAAGAATTTGACCTTGTCATCAAGGACAAAAGAGGATGTGAAAATGTAGCCGCCGACCATCTTTCACGACTTCCTTCTTTGCCGACGCTTCCACTTCCAATCAACGACGTTTTTCCGGATGAAAAACTCCTGACAGTATCGTGCGAACCCTGGTTCGCAAATATTGTGAACTATTTGGCAACAGTATTACTACTGAACGAATGGTCAAGTCAGGACAGACTTCGATTCTTATCCCAAGTAAAACACTTTTACTGGGACGAACCCTATATGTTCAAGTACTGTCCCGACCAGATTATTCGTCAGTGTATTCCTGATAATGAGTTCAAGAGTGTGCTGTCATTTTGCCACGATCAAGCGTGTGGCGGGCATTTTGGCCCAAGAAAGACAGCCGAGAAGATCTTGCAGTGTGGCTTCTACCGGCCCTAACTCTTCAAAGACGCTCATGATTACTGCAAGACTTGCTTCCGGTGCCAACACTTGGGCCGGATATCCAGGAGAAATGAGATGCCGCTCCAACTAATCTTGGTTGTCGAGATTTTCGATATTTGGGGAATTGATTTCATGGGGCCGTTTCCCAGCTCTTTTGGGAACCTGTATATTCTTCTAGCTGTTGATTATGTCTCTAAGTGGGTCGAGACTGTGCCAAGCCGGACGAATGACAACAAGGTTTTCGTTAGATTCCTTAAGGAAAACATCTTTTCCCGGTTCGGGCACCCCCGCGCGATCATTAGCGACAACGGAACGCATTTCTGTAATAGGACTTTCGAGGCCTTGATATGGAAATACTCCATTAATCATAAGCTATCTACGCCCTACCACCCCCAAACGTGTGGACAAGCCGAAGTTTCTAATCGGCAAATCAAGCAGATATTGGAGCAAACGGTTTCCAAGAACTGTAAGGATTGGTCTTTGAAACTCACTGATGCCCTTTGGGCATTTCAAACTGCTTATAAGACTGATCTTGGCATGTCTCCTTATCGGCTTATTTACGGAAAGGCTTGCCACCTTCCAGTGGAAATCGAGCATCGCGCATTTTGGACGATCAAAGAGCTGAATCTAACCCTTGAAGAAGCAGGCAACCATCGAAAGCTGCAACTCAACGAACTGAACGAGCTTCGGGATGAAACTTACGAAAACGCGGTTGTCATTAAGAACCAAACGAAAGTGTTTCATGATAAACACCTTACGCGCAAAACTTTCACACCTGGTCAACAGGTACTTCTTTACGACACCCGACTACATTTCCATCCCGGTAAGCTCAGATCTCGCTAGAAAGGACCATTTTTTGTGCGGACAGTATATCCGCACGGTGCGGTGGATTTGGAAAATCCAAAGGACGGTTCACTATTCAAAGTGAACGGACACGGGGTGAAACCGTTTCTCACCGCAGACCCATCAGAGGAGCTCCTGATGTTGCAAGAGCCGGTTTACATTGACTAATCGTCCTCCGCTTACTACCAGACTTCGGTTATCCAGCCATAAACAGTGGAAACACTGTTTCAAATAAGTTTAGGGGTATGTATATACCATTTTGTTTTTTTTGTGTGCCTAGTGAAATTCACACTTGTAATAATTTGTAAAAAAAAATTGTCAAATTTTTGGGAGGGTGTTTTTTGTAAATATTCATAAATAAAATAAAATAGAAACTAAATAAAATTCTTTTTTTAATTATTCTTTTTGGAGGGGCTTTTGTACAAATGACCTTCAGCCCCTATAAATACATCTCGACCCTCTTTTTCTGCATTTACAGAGCCTTATTCTAACCCTAACTCAAAACCCTAGCCGCCGCTCCAATTTCCACCGACGATCTCCTTAACGCGCCGCGCAACCGCCGCCGACTGCCCCATTCCGCCGCGCATTCGCCTCTGTTAAGCCTAGTCATCCTCTGAAATTTTCAGAAGAGGTTCGATCTTCTAAACTCTTCTTTGTAAATTTCATAGTTCTGTATTTTGCTCTCTGTCATGGCCCCTATTTTGCAATTTGAAAGGGATTTCTCCCACTTATTTGCGCATGACTTGTACGGTAGCTATTTCGACTACGAGATCCGAAAGCGTGGATGGAATTTTCTGTTATTTAACAATCCGAACGCATTCACGCTCCCGGATCTTGTTGCGCGTTTCTATGATAGTGTAGAGGAGGGTTGCTTAGCACAACACGGATACATTTGATTACTGTGGGGGGATTGGGAAATTTTAATCGATAGGGACTTCATTCACGAAGTCACTTTAATACCATGAATCCCCGTCCACGATCAACCCCTCCGCTTTGAGGACTACCTACCTTTAATGGGTAATGACTGTTCTAGGGAGCCTAGGAAGGGCATTCAGGCTGGCACGCTTTATGCGAATGTTTTAACAGTGTGCCGTTGGGCACAAAACAACATTTTCGGCAGTTCGCAAAACACGACATTTTTTACCCTATCCCTATACATAGTGCACACTTTAATGACCAGAAACCCTAGCTACGACATGTGCACTGTGTTACTACACTCGATTGGCGTCGGCAAGAGGACTGCCAATTATCCATGCCCGATGTTAGTGACACAACTGTGTCGCCATTTCCTTCCTGTTGAGGAATTTGAAATTTACATGCATGGTGGGGTTCCCATTCAACCCCTTCTTGAGGGTGTCTCCACACCCTACACATGAATTCATGATTTATGGTCGCGCACCGAGCCGGCCGAAGATGTGATGGCCAAGACACCCAGCTCGAGCTCTACAACGAGCGATGAAGAGCTAACCCCCGCTGCACAAGCGCGCTTGATACGACGTACCCATAGGGGGGTAGAACGAGTGATAGGGATGCTGACGAACTTTGATTAGCGACTGACGAGTCTGGAACAGGGAATGTCCACCCTACTGGCCAGAGAGGAACAAGCACGATCGAGGGGACGGGGGACAGATAGGGGTGAGGCTGGAACTACTGAGGCCGTGTCTAGGAGACGCCGCAGGGAGCAGTGAGGACACTGCTGTCAGTAAGTTTAGGGGTGAGGTTTGGTTGTAAATAGTTATCTTTGCATTGCATCTGCACGTTTTTTTTATTTTTTGTAAATATTTGTTTTTCTTTTCATATTTAATCCCGTATCGCATTTTTCTGCATTGCATCTTTATAAAAAAAAATATATATATAAAATTAATAAAAAAATAAAAATTTTAAAAAATTAAAAAATTGAAAATTTCAATATTGGCCATATTTGACTCGAGTTCGACATGACGGTTGACTAGTTAGGAAAAACTAGATCCTAAACTTAGTAAATTAAAACCCTAAAAATAACCTTCCTTGAAATATAACTGTAGAAAATATACGTCCTTACAGTTTATTTAGAAATAAGAAAATTTTGAGTTCGGTTCTTGGGCTAAGTCGAAATGAGGGAAGAGTATTGAAAGCTCTATTTGAAGTGTAAGTCTGAAAAATAATTCTGAACCTTAAGTCCAAATTCTGAAAATATATACCCTACAAATCGCACATACACGCACCTTGAAACTTGGGATAGTAGAAGATACCTAGAGATACTCTTTCCTGAAAGCCTAGTATGAAATAAAAAACGACATTTAAAGCTAACCACCAAAAGAGTATCACTGAAAAATATATCCGGTCTTGAAAAAAAAAGAGAATAAAATATAAGACATGGAAACTGCTATTTACGTTTTAAGCTTATACATTCAGTAATCGGATGTTAGTGCCTCAAGAAGTATTAATAGTCGCATGAAAGATGTATAAGCAAAACTGTCCATCATTAATAAAAAGAAGTAGTGCTAGGTATTAGGCAAGGGTATTATAGCTTGAATTGAATTTCCAAGTGTAGGGGTGATAAACACACACACGTAGGGGTATATGATCAGAGTTTGGAGGAGAGCTAGGAATGAAAAATATGGCTTATATCTTCAGTAGAGATGATAAAAATTCCGGATTTGAGATGGTGTTTTAGAAGGAAAACTTAAGAGATGCTGAGAGCTTTATAAACTGGCAAAACTTATATGTTCCCTCATGGGAACTGAATAAAGCAGCAAAGAAATGCACAAGAGAAGCATCACGTGTCCACACGTGATCGGTCATCACGTGGGGACACGCGACCTTCTATGGGCAAAGTTATAGGTGCTGAGATACACAACTTCAAATGGGGTCACGTGCCCACACGTGATGGGCCTTTAAACCCACTGGAAAAGGTATAATAAAAAAACAGGGAAAAACCCCAATGGGGCGTCACGTGACCAAGGGTCACGTGATAATTCCTGAGCTCTTTAAAATAACAGAATTAAATTCTGGTTAAAATGTTTATCAGGGGATCACGTGTCAACACGTGATGGGATCCTAAGATCTCTGAAATAATAGAATTAAATTCTAATTAAATGGTCAATCAGAAGGTCACGTGCCAACACGTGACAGGCTCTTAAGCCTTCTGAACTAATAAATTAAATTCTAATCGAGAACCCTAACTGGAAAAATATTTCTCTAAATCTTTCCAAACAAAAAAGATTATGCTCTGTAAAGTGGAGCACCGTTGGATTAAAAATCCAATGGTGATTAAAAATCACCAATTTATAGAAAGATTCTATACAAGGAAAGATTTCCCTGAAATTTGCCAGGAATAACAGACAAAATATCTTTTGGATAAAAAATCCAATGGTGAATAAAATTCACTGAGTGATCTAAAAGATCATGTTGGTTACAAAATCAATCAAAATCTTTTAATGAAAGATTGACTAAACAAACTGATTGTTTTCTTTCTCCTATAAATAAGAGCCAAGGGGGAAGAAAAAAATGGATATACAGAGACAACAGGAGAGAGAAAGAAGAAGAGAATTTAATTCCCCAGAAAGAAAAGAAGATTTCCTCAGAAGAGAAAGAAACCCTAGGTGGGAAAGGGAAAGAGATCATAAGCTCCACAAAACAAAAAAGAGAATTTAATTCTCAAACTAAGAGTTTAACTCTTCTGAATAAGAACTTAGTTCTTCCTTTGGTTGAAGATCTGCAGAAGCAGATCTCCCCATAAGTTGAGAATTTAATTCTCATCGGGGAGATTCTGCCATGCAGATCCAAAACTTAGAGGGAGAATTGAGTTTGATTCTTCCAAATACTTAGGAATTTAATTCCTCCAACAGAGACAGGGTTTAACCCTTAAAACAAGAACTTAGTTCTTCTTCATGGTTGAAGATCTGCAGAAGTAAGATCTTTCCATAAGTTGAGAATTTAATTCTCATCGGGAAGATTCTGCCATGCAGATCCAAAAATTAGAGGGAGAGTTGGGATTAAAGAATTTAATTCTTCTATATACATAGGAATTTAATTCCTCTAAACAAAATTAGGGTTTAACCCTACCAAAGAATTTAATTCTTAAACAAAGGACTTAAACTCTCCATGCACGTAAACCTGATCACGTGGCAACACGTGACCCTCCCTTCAATAATCAGAAAGAAAGAATGGGACATGGTCACGTGCCCCCACGTGACTCTTAAATAGACTCTTCAAGATGATAAAGAAAAAACTTGGAGGCAATGCCTCATGTGCTCACACGTGACCCTCAAAACAAAAGGGAACAAATCCAAAGGCAGTGCTAATTTATGGTGCCTCACGTGTCCCCACGTGACCCCTGACAAACACCTCTTTAAAAAAAAAGAGAAGATGGAAAGAACTGAAGGATTAAAATCCAATGCATGGGCATCCTCACGTGTCCCCACGTGACCCCTAGCAAATCCCTTTAATATCCAGTGCATGGATACCCATCATGTATCCACACGTGATGGCCGTAAAGATTAAGTGTTTGACACTTATTTGAATATTTTAAGAATAAAATAAAGGAGGTCTGGCCCAAGTCTCAGGCGCCTCACGTGACCACCTCATTTTTAGTGTTTAACACTATTTTGAGTGTTTTGTCCCTAGTGTTTAACACTATTTTAAGCACTTCTTTCTTTTAGTGTTTAACACTATTTTTTTTAAATGCACCATGTGGGGACACGCGACCGCCAGATATGTGCTAGTGTTTAACACTATTTTCAAACCAGTCTTAGCCTAAATTGGCTAAATCTTCCAGAGGCAAGACTCCCATTTTGACTGAGCCTCAAGTACATCCTTGTCTTCCAAGATTGATCATTTCATATTGTATATAAGTGCTTAGCACTCAATAAAAGACAAAATACGGTCAGAACCCAGATTCATGTTTAGCATTGCTAAATAATAGGGGGCTGAACCCAGACAAATGTTCAACAGTCTATACAAAGGTCCAACATTTCAAACCTAATTGGACTTAGCCCAAGTTGGCCATAAGTCTTCAATTCAGATTTAACTGAGCCCATGTGCTCATAATCTAATTAATTGATCTTAGTCCCAAACTGTACTACAAATTTCCCAATCAACATTGGTTCAAGGGTACATCTCTTCACTCCTTTGATATTTGTCGTTGTAATCCTTCAACGTCTTCAGAGAGGTGACGGGTCCCGATAACCAATCATTCCATGGACTGTGGGGTTCTTCAACTCATGGACTATAATGTCCTTAAAGTTTATAGGCTATGACGTCTTTAAACTATGGACTGTGGGGTCCTTTAAACTCATGGACTATGATGTCCTTAACCTCGGACTGTGGGGTCCTTTAATCCCACAGACTATGATGTCCTTAACCTTGGATCACCACGTCCTTAAACTGGTAATCGATCGCAATATCCCTAAACTAAACAATAGAGTCCAAATGCTCTTTTGTTGGATCTAAACGATCCTGTTAAGTTGATCTTAGTCTAAAATTAGATTAACATATCCTTAACAAACGTTTAAGTTGATCTTAGTCTCAAATGGGACTAACGTATCCTTAAACCCAACCCCAAACCCAAATCTAAGAAAATACGGATTTGGACTAATCCACGCCCTACGGGCGACAACATAAATTAGTCTCCGTATACAATCCACGGGGAACCAAAAATAAAATAAACACATACGACACGAAGCGACCACCTGGAGAAGTAGAAAGTGGTTACCGCGATGCGGTAGCGTAATTAACTATAGGGGCTTGCGCCTACAGGGAAGAGCGTCCCCACAATCAAAAACCCCTCAATGAGGGGGAATCTGACGAAGTCTGCTACATCGGCCGCATCTGTTTAAACCTTCGATACATGGTGTCATAAATCAACTTGGCATCTTCGGAGAGGTGGACGGATAGCACCAAATAGCATCTGCCCCCAAATTCAGGCAAGACGAACCTATGAGGTAGCGTCTCTGTGTTTGGAGGAGCACAGATTCTGGCACGCCCGGTGGGACCTCTTCCTCTTCCCACTCCTCACTTCGTGTGTTGTGTTCGCAAACGAATCACGGTTTAATATGGTTGCCCTTGGGTTCGAGGTACTAAGATTTGGTTTTGATCTCGTGCCAAAAAAAGAAATGGCCTCTAACTGCTCCAGCTGCAACTGCAACTCCCGTTCCACCTCATCTGGAGGTGTAACCTACGGGCCCCAAGCGGTCTCCCTTTTCATAATGCCAATGGAGCAGGTAACTCAAGCCACTACTGGGCTATTCTTCGGGACCATGCTCCCACCGATGAGCTTCAACGCCCCTGTACCATTGCAGGAAGCTCCAAAAAGCTCGGTCTTTAATCGGCTCACAACTACTGCGGCCCCACTCAACGGGTCGTCCAGCTCCAACGCCTCAGTCTTTGACAGACTGGGCCAAAGCTCATTTGGGCCCATGAAGAAGCCCGCGATACCAGAAAGGGTTATCCCTAAGCGGATAGCCATTCCTGCTCATGAAGTCGTCAAGGCGGCTTCTCCTACCAAAGGGTCGGTCTTCACAAGACTGACTGTTTCAGCTCCTGTTCCAGGCGAAATCGTCAAGGTTGCTTCCCCTGCTCGAAAGTCTACCTTCGATAGGCTGGTTATCCCTATTCAACGGACATCGGTCTTCAATAGGCTGACAACGACAACTTCTGACCAACACAGGGGGCATGAGGAAGTCACCCCTACCGCTGAGACAATCCCAACGGCTCGACACGTTCGACGTCGCCACTGGCGCCGAGTAAGGAAGGCTGGAGGCAACTCTCCTTCTGGACTGACTCCGCCGGCTCCAACGGTGGAAATTGATGCTGCTGTTCCAACTGGGAACAGCTTTGAACCACTAAGGAGGGTGCGCAAAAACTCTCCGACTGCCATGCTGAAGAGATCTCCTCCACCTCCGGAGAATGCCCCAAAGACGAAGCTAGAGCAGTCCCCTCAGCTGTTGTCCTCTAAAATTTACAAAGTTTGGCGACAGGTTCAGGAATAAGTGATTGATCAAGATTACTCTCGCCGACAGAAAAAGGTGAAAGTTCAGCGAGAAGAGAAGCATCCTGTCAAACCACAAAAGGCGACAGCTGTTTGGGTGCCCACTGCAACGGCCCCCTCAACTTCGACCGCTCATAAGAGGAGAAAACTGGAGAAAATTCCGGTGTTTGCGGCGAATCGCAAGAACATTGAATCTAAACGCCCCAAGTCTGGGGACATGGTGGTGCACACCATTTATATGGCATCCGGAAAAGAGGATAGCCGTATCTCCACAGGTCATCGACCGCTTACGCGATCAGTGACTAAGGCTCAGGAGCAACAACAAAAGCTCCAAGAAATGCTAACAGCTATGGCCGCACTTACGGGACCGAAAGCAAGCCCGGAGACATCCTCGGAGCAGCGCCGTGAGCAAGAAACTGATGTTGAATTCCTTCGGAGAATGCCTGAGAAGAAGGACAAAGAGGCCGCGGAACAAGCGGCCAATATAAAACAAATGGCCTTTATGTTCCAAGATATGGTGGGCATGATGATCCAGCCGGACCCTCCAGCCGAAGATCCTCCAGTAATAATTGAAGATGATAGAGGAGAGACATTAAATCCTTTGCCGGCTCTGTCAACAGCCAAGGAAGAGACAATCTCCAAAACTGCCCTAGATGATTACATCGCTCAGCAGATACGAGTTCATCAGGCAAATGAAGCGGCTGGGCAAATTGTTAAAACTGGACGACCCTATCCGGGTTGGTATGACCAAATAAAGTACCCGCCGGGATACACGATCCCCAAATTCTACATATATAAGGGGACGGGAAATCCGCATCAGCACGTCGCTCAATTCAGAGCCTTGTGCGGCAACACTGGAAGTGACGATAAGCTACTGCTTCGACAATTCATTGGCAGCTTGTCGGAGACAGCATTCGAGTGGTATTCCGAACTCCCAAATGACTCTGTCAAGACATTCGTAGAGATGGAGTTGCTATTCACCCAGCGTTTCGCGAGTGCTAGCGAACGCACCCCAATCACGGCATTGATTAATGCCAGGGTGAAGCCTGGAGAAACATGGGTTCAGTATGCAATACGGTGGCGGAATATATCATCGAAGTGCGAGCAGCGCGTCGAAGAAGTGCTTGCGGTAGGCATGTTCGTCGGTACTCTTGATCCTCAAGCGACCATTTCACAATTCATGATGTTCTTCAAGCCGACCACTTTCCAGGTCTTGATTGACAAACTGGTCCAAATAGACCAGATGGGTCATAGACCGTCTTCTTCAAAACCGGAGTCACGGAATGAAAAGGGGAAAGGGAAAGTGACCTTCGTCGCCAATGCTCAACAGCAGCCCAGAGGCCCGAAGCTAACTGATCGCCAAGACGAGAAACGGCGATTCTTTAATGAGAGAATGAAGCGCCCTTATTTGTTTCCCCGGGATAAAACGAGGAGATTGTTTAAACTAGCGGTGCGCAACAGGCTCATTAATTTGCCGAATCCGAAACGCCCATTGCAACCCGGTTAAGCTAATAATCCCAATTATTGCCCCTATCACCAAACGATAGGCTATCCAATTGAAGAATGCTTCATCTTTAAAGGCTGGATTGAAGATCAATACCAACAGAGCAAATTCGCCCTGTCCGAGAATTGGAAAGTATGCCCGCCTCAACCGCACGTTCTTAAAAGGGGGACACACCGGGGGCATCATGCTCTTTTGTCGAAGAAGCTCCATGGGAGGTCGCTCTTCAGCCGAAACAAAAAGAATGCTGAAGGATCTCCAAGCATGCCCGACGATCAAATGGAAAAGTCCGCTGGAACCCGAGGTCATTGAGGGAATGCTAAAGCCGCGCCCGACGCCAAAAATTGGTGGTGATGGTTAAAGCGCCCACACCCAGCCGTCAAAGTCTTCGAAGAAGAAGAAAAAGACCAAAAAGCCCATTAAGCCTGGTGACAAGTGCACGGACCTGCAAAAGCATATCGATACGCTGGAAGAATATAACTAGAAGGCGCGAACCCCGGTCACACTCCAAGAATTTCTCAGCCACGTCCTTGAGGACGGAGATGATGACAATGGAGAAGACTTGTTGGATGAGCTTGAAGATTATGTGTCAAGCTGCCATGTGATCTCTCACTCGTCGATAGATGATGAAGAAGCTCCTTACACAGAGAAACTGGGGGCAGATCCTGAGCCGGAACTTCTAGGACCATCAGACGAAATGATTGACGCATTCCTGAACGAAGCTCTTCTGAAAAGCAAAGCTGATCAAGAGCACGAGATGGCCATATTTGAAAAGACCAAATGCCGGCGACTGGATGAAAGGGTTAAAACACTCCCACCAGATCAGAGTACATCCACCGCAAACAAGAGCAGGCTTAAAACAAGAAAAAGGTTCGCCAATGCCATATCGATGGGAATGAAGCTACCACCCTCCAAAGGAAACACTTCTGATGAGATACACCTTAATGAAGAAGATGTGCATCTTAACTACTGTTTATACCATCGAAGGATTGCGCACCCCACCGAAGAGTGCAATGCCTTTAAAAATTGGTGGCAAGGGTATGTCGCTCACAGGCAACACTTCAAGAGGATGAAACGTGAAGCTCGTCGACAGCGGAAAAATGCGACAGACGAACGTGGGAGACTTGCCGGCAATTGTCACATGGTTGATAGCAGGGGATCGCAAGTTCTCACTTTCGGGAGTGACTCTGACGAAGAAATAACTCTTAGCCCTCTCTTCAAAAATCCACCTCAGGAAAAGAGGAAGAACCAAAGAGCTGTGAGAACATTCAGCTGCGCAATTGCACATTACCTGAAAAGAATCTCGGACCTGTAAACAAGGGGTCGAACAAAAAGGATAAGGGAAAAGAAAAGGTCCCTGAGGATATCATCCTCGATGACCAAGCCGTTGAAGAGTTGACAGCCAAGGATCTGCCTAAGAAAAGTAAGGTGGATTACAACGTTCTGGCACACCTGAGAAAGATACCCTCACAGCTAAGCATTCTCGACGCCTTTATGCTATCCAAAGAGGCGAGAGATTCTTTGATCAAGGCACTACAAGAGCCTGAGCAATTCCAAGCTTTCCTCGCAGAAGAAAAGATGAAGGACGAGCTGGAAGAAGTGCACACAGCCAATATCACCTTCGGCGATGAAGATCTCCTCCTCGGGATGTGCGAGCATAACCGTCCCCTCTATATCTCCGGGTACAGTCATGATATCAAGATAGGCAAAATCGATAATGGGTCCTCCGTCAACCTTCTCAATGTAAGAGTGTTGAAGGAAATCTGCATGAGCGTTCAGCACCTCACTCGTGATAAAATCACCATCTCCGGGTTTGACTCCCAGTCATCACGGACGCTCGGGTCTGTTATATTGACATTACGCTTTGGGCTGCTCGTCACGGACATCAAGTTCCACGTCATTGACGTGAAGACTTGCTACAATGCGTTGCTCGGTAGACCTTGGTTACATGAGTACAACATCATCCCTTCTACACAACATCAGTGTATGAAGTATTTCAAGGATGGTCTCGAATACACAGTGACAGGGGAACTGAACCCATTCTCCATGAATGAAGTCCGAAAGTACGAAGATGCAAAATACTTCTTACCAGATTTCGAAGACACGGAAAGATGCCACAAACCGAAGAACAAAGCTATCACCACTATTCCAGTCTTCGGGAGTGATACCGAGGAGGAAGAAGAGATAGTCTATTCAGGGCCGCCCCAATGCAACAAGCCAGGACCGTCCACCCCTATGTTGATCTTCGGCAGCGACTCGGAAGATGAGGTCAATGCCGTGTTTTTTGTTCGGCCATCAATACAAGCCTTCACGGCGATGATCAGAGTTTGAAAATCGCCATGGTCCCGCAGGAGCATTACAAAGAACTCGACGCACTTAATACCTACGGTGTGGAAGAACTGCAGACATTCTACGTCCCTCTCAGGCGAAGAGATGAAAATGAGATCCTCTTTTATCAATTCACGGAAACCAAAGTGGAGAAAGAAGTCTGGCATGGTGCTGACTCGACACTTGACCTACTTCAGCCCATCCGACTGCCCAGATACTACACAGAAGGATTGAAGAGGCTGTTGAGGCGCCAAGGCGTACCCTTCAAACAGACTGCTCGACAAGCTCAGTTCTACAACAAGATCTGGGACGTCCCCGGAACTCAGCGAAAATTGCCCAACGGGAGAATGGAAACGATCGGGCTTGGATATGTTCAATCCAAGAAACGGGAACGATTCCATGACTGCTACGTTATACATGACTTCGATGAAGAAGGAAATGCTCTGTTAGAAGACGTTAACCCTGAACCAAAACGAGGTCTCGCCATCAAAATGCCAAGTCCGTCATTTGAAGAACAGATGAACAAGCTAATAAGGGAAGCAAGTCAAAAGGTCCGGGATGATCATAGCCGCGAAATGGCCATCTACGAGAAGGCCAGGACGCAGCGCCTCCTTCAGCAGGCTGCAGAGAATGACGGCGCCCTTTGACTTTTCCTTAACTTACAATATCTTTCTCTTTTCCTAAGGTTTGGGCGGAGTTCAATTGAAAAATACGGGAAAAGGAAATGAGCAAAGAAACCTTAACTTACAATATCTTTCTCTTTTCCTAACAACAATATTCACACCACCATTCACAACACAAACCAAAAAGAGAGAACAAAAGAACAAAGAAAAGAAAAGAAAACATTACAAGTAAGTAAGTGCATGGAATTTAAGTGCAAGAAAGAAACTAAAGATCACATGACACACAATGGGTTCAATAACCCAATCTTAAATTTGCAAGCTCAATTAAGAGGTTGCAAGATCAAGAAAGAGTTAAGAACTCAAGGCAAATGAAGGCACAAAAGAGAAGGCTTTATTAAACTTCAAGAATGATACAACCCCTTGAGATCAATGACCAAAGCTTAAACTTGCAAGCTCAATGAAGAGGTTAAAAGATCAAGTTAAGGTAGAGAGTTCAAGGGGGATTATCTATGTACAGGAAAAGAGAAAAGCAAACTTGGAAAAAGAATGATAAAACTTGGACAAAAGTGAAACCATGAACCTTTAACTGCCTACTATATATAGGCACAAAAACTAAATAGGCAAACAATAAAATAATGATTAAAAGGCAGCAGTGGAGGGCTAGTAGAAAGATGGGGCCCACAGGAGGTGGTAGGGCTGGCGACGCCGGATGGGAAGGCAATGTGCTCGGCCAAATTCCGAGGTCTAGGTCCCATATTTGCAGTGTGGTTTTGTGTTGTCCCTAGCATGACTCTGGTGTTGTTTGCTTGGTCTAAAATACCCTGGTTTGTCTTCAGAATTTTGGTGGGAACATGGTAGATACAAATCACATCACTACTTTTTGCAATAAATGCACATCACTTCATGCCACTTACACTAGCCCACATGTCATGGCTGCCCCTAGGTCCATGGTCCATGTTCCAAGAGTTGTGTGCACACACATGTAATGTGTTGGACCAAAATGTGTACATTTTATTTGTTTGCAAAATAACTCTTGGATATCGGTCGGTTTGCGGTTCTGCTTGCAGTGTCGGCTCATAAATGATATATCCATGATTTTGAATGTATTTCCAGTATTTTGTCACGGATACCTGTAATCTGTATTACTGAGCAAACACCGGTTAATAGTATCGATATATACAAAAAATAGATAATGAATGGGTGGTAATAAAATGCAATATTCTGGTATGAACAAATACCCCTAAACTTATCTTTTGCTCGTCCCGAGCAAAACAAAATCCTAGCCTCACTTTCGTAGGGAACACGATTGCACCGAGCACGTACAACAAGCCGTTAAACCTCTAGGTGTCCCAAGTAGGAGGAGTGTTGTCTCCTGAGGGTTTTCAGCGGATACTACCCACAAAATCCTGTCAAGTTAGTTTCATAAGTTAACATTGATTCTACTCCTACAGTTTAGTATCTACGTTAGAAATTCTATCATCCCAAGTTAGAAATATTCAACCCTTATGTTTCACGCCTCTAATCTATTTAACCCCAGATCTTATACGTTCCAAAAAAGTTTAGAAAGATGTTGGTATCTCCTGAGTTTTCCTTCTAAAAGTGCAGTCTTAAATCAGGGATTTTTATCAACTTTACTGAAAACATAAGTCTTATTCTTCATTTTTATCTTTCCTCCAAATATCGATTGTATACTCCTACGTGTGTGTATATTTGCACCCCTTCACTCAAGAATTCAATTCAAGCTATAGTAACCTTGCCCTAATACCTAATACTACTTCTTTTCATTAATGATGGACGGTGTTGCTCGCACACCTTTCATGCGACTATTAATACTTCTTGAGGCACTAACAGCCGATTACTGAATGTGTGAGCTTAAAGCGTAAATAGCAGTTTCCAGGTATTGACTTTATTTATTTATTTTTTTCTTTTTCTTTATTTTTCTTTTTCAAGACCGGATATATTTTTCAATGATGCTCTTTTGGTGTTTAGCTTTAAATACCGTTTTTTCTTTCATACTAGGTTTTCAGGCAAGAGTATTTCTAGGTATCCTCTACTATTCCAAGTTTCAAGGTGCGTGTATGTGCAGTTTGTAGGGTATATACTTTCTAAATTTGGACTCAAGAATAGAAATTATTTTTCAGACTTATCCTTCAGTAAAGCTTCAATACTTTCCCTTCATCTTGACTTAACTCAAGAACTGAACTCAAGATTACCTATTTCTAAAAAAAACCTGTAAGGACGTATACTTACCAAAGTTAAACAGAATGAGGGTTATTTTTAAGGTTTTCAATTCCTAAGCCTAGAATTTAGTTATTTCTAATGTATCAACTAAACTTTCAGAATAAAATCTAAGTTACCCTATGAGCTAACTTGACGACAAAGTTTTTATATTTTTGGAAAAAATTTCGGTTTTTTGTGGGTTTTAAAATAAGTATGCAAATGCAAAATATACAAATGAATGCGAAGGAAGAAAGCTTACCGATCACACCCCCAAACTTAAACTTGACAGTGCCCTTACTGTCAGGCTACACCAAGAGGGTCAAAATTGTCGGCGCTCCCAAAAATAAATTATATACAAAACAAAAAAGAAAACCAAAAATATATACACAAAAAGAGTCCCCCCCAAACTTAAGTAAAACAGCGTTTCCACTGTTTAAGCGATGAAGTTCAGGATTAGGGAGGAAAGAGAACAGTTTAAATCTATACAAGGCCTTACACAGGCCAAAAGTTAGCACCAACCATTCAAAGATCTTATCGTTATAATGTGATGGTTGGTGAAAGAATACGGTGAGGAAAGAAATGAAGAATACGCGAGACCGTATGGAGATAGAAGCGGAATACGGTCCCGGTATATGAGAAGAAGAATGGTGGAAGGGAGAAAGAAGTGGAGTACGAACTTGAGGGTGAAAATGGAGTGAATAAATTAGCACAATTTGTGATGACCGATGTGTAAGAAGCGTTTGTGCTAATCTATTAACCCGTCGAGAAATGGGGTCAAATCCCTCAAGATTCGTGAGAAACCATGGGTATGCCGAACTTGGTAAACCAGACACTGGAAATGAATGTGATACGGTTTCTTCTAAGGTCAGAACGAAGGAAAGGATGGAGGGAAGTGATCGAGGAGGGGTATCAGGTAAAGGTTCAGGAGGGTGTACACAGTCAATGACAGTGATATGATGAATTGGAAAATCCGACTCATCAATTAAAACTGCTTCATCCTCTAAAATATCCTCAGAATTTTTCCTCAAAGTTAAGCTCATCCATGCATTTATCATCAAAATCAAGACGCATATAAAGTTCGGGAAAAAACATTTAATAATTCGGAATGATGAATTGGAGAGAAAAACTCAGTCAAATCTACGGGTTCATCATCCAAAATATCCTCAACGTCGATATCCTCAATCAAGTGAAAATCAATATTCTCAGACACCTCAACAAAAGCATGGATACCAATCAATTCAGGTTCTAGAGTGGAGGTGTAGAGGTCAAAAGGTTTGGGTGTGGTTTCACTCGAAAGGGACCCTTCACAATCGGGTAAATCAAACACTACAAAGTCGCACAACTCATTAATCATTCTATCTTCAATTGATAATTCATTTGGGACACTTGACAGACATTCAAAACCGGAGTTGTGAGATTCAAGTTGAAACGGATAGGTTCGATTTGGAAGGGTATACAGTTCACTCTCTCCACTCAAATTCTCAACCTGTCCTACTGCCTCATCATACATTGGAAAATTTGAAGCTAGTTGGAAACGAGCTACCAGTTCAGTAGGTTGTATGAGGGCAGCCATGGACGCATTCAAATCCATCATATGTTGGTACGACACTACCCTAAAGTCTTCCAACGACTGTTCCAGACTAGACATAGGTTGTGACGGGGTTTCAGTAAAAGATTCGAAATTGTTTGGATACTGGAAACCCCCAAAAGGCTGTTCAGAAGCAATGTCTAGGGAAGGTACAAAAGTTGGGTAGGATGGATAGGAATTGAATGGCTTGACAGGGGTAGGATCAACATACGAATAAGAAGGTGAATGGATTTATTGATCCAAAGAATTTGAGGTGGTGAAAGGAGTGAAAGATCGGCTACGAGCTTGTTCAATATGTTCAGCAATAGACATGGGTCTCGGAGTTTCAACCGGACTTGAAAAAGGGGTATCAACGTAAGAAGGTAGTGAAGGTTGAAATGGTTGATACAAAATGGATTGCGGAGTCCAATTGGTAGTCCTAGACGCGTCTATCCGATCTTTCAAAGACATTTTGGGCATGGAGGGATCGTTCGAAGTTCGGCCAAAGCAAGAACCGTAGGAAGTTATGTCTGGTTGTGGGTACCAAAGTTCGGCAAGAGTTTTTCAAGGTGGGATACTCATGATATGAAGAGAGAAAGAAAGGAAGGAAGAGAAAAGGAGGGGAAAAAGAATGTACTTTTTTTATTTTTAGTTTTTTAGTTAGTTATGAACAAAAGAATGAAATATACATACAAAAAGAATCTGGACAAAAACAATCACGACACAAAAAATACCACACACCTAATCGTTCTAGGGTTCACCTAGGTCAACTAGACCTGCTCAAGAACTTGATTGGTGAAGTAAAACTGTGTCGAGAAACGGGCTCAAGATATACTGATCACGAGGCCAGGTTGTTAGGTTTACCTAGCACCCTATGAGAGGTTTGGAAGCATCACATGTCACAAAGATCAAATTTTTATGGTGCTAAGTAAGCATACAAAAGATCTATCCTAGAAAATTAGGGTTTCAAAAACATTAACCAACTTCATATGTAACAAAGGCTAGGGTTTTGAGACTACAACCTTTGTAGCTCCCTTTTGTAGACTCCTTGGCCACTTGAGAGTTGGAAAACGATTAGCTTGAAGTCTTCTAACGTCCACGACGATCCACCCGAAGCTTCTTTGTCCAAGCTAGCAACTTCACTTTAACAAGAAGATGAAATGAAGCTAACACTCTAAACAAGTAGGCTAGACTTGTATAGAATGATATTGTGGTTCTCTTTCTCACTTCAAAATCCTATCTTTTTGAGTATTTTGCTCACTTGAAAAGTCTAGAGAGCAAGAGATCAAGGTTGAAGAAGATGATGGCTTTTTTAAGAAGAAGAGAAGATAAACTCTAATGAGAAAATGAAAAATATAATTATATATATTTTCCACTTCTCATTGCAAACCATGGTTAATGATAAAGATATTATTGACTTTGAGTTTAAAACACCAAAGGAAAAATAACCAAGGGTTAATAAGTAGGTGAGCATGGTAAGATGAAGAAGAGTGTAGAAACATTCTATGAATTAACCCTTTGTCTTTTCCGTTTTGTTTTAACACAAATAAAATAATAATCCATATAAAAACCCATGGTGTGAGTCTTATATTGCCACCATTCTCTATGTATAAACAACCATGATAGAATGATGTATGTATGCATGTATGCATGCACATCCATATGTGCATGATCAAGAATGAATGCATACATGCATGCATACATCCAAAAGAAACAAGATAGAATTTCTAGTGAGAAGCTAATGGTTAAATGATAAACCAACACTTGATTTATCAACCCGGTCATATCACATACGACCCGACCAAAAGCAAGCCGCCCAATTAATATACGGTATCTCATACGCGCATTTTAACCGGGTCCATGCGCATATCGCATACGCGCACCACAACGTTTCTCCTGGACTAGGCAACTTCTTTATGGGACTCTAAGACTCGTCAATACGCCGGGGGTGATGATCATATCAAGCACCCCCAAGCCGCAAGCGGTCAGCTAAACGTAACGGCCATCCGGGTATTGAGCGATAAGAAGAAAACAAGCGAACCTGCTACAACTCCCGTCGAGCCAACCGGCAACACTACCGTACAGTCCGGTCTCTTAGTCAGATATGTTGCATATCGAGTCTAGGGATGGTAACGTCGACCCCAATAACTCAATAAGTCGTGCCGGTGAATGGTCTATAACAGATCGAGAAACTACTGATAACACTTATCAGTAAATCTCAGCAGCCCTGGCCAGGGACTTACTGATATAACCAGTCGAGCACAGCACAGCATCAACTCCCAATACCGGGAGAGACGAAACCCCTCCTATCGCTCATCGCCTTCGTGTGTCTCGGGACTGTACCCAACGCCCACCTGTTTGCACGACTCAGTAGAGCCGTGGTAGAGTGGTAATCAAAGTACAGTGGGAGAGCACACAAGACTCTGTGACGATCTCGGGTCTACAGACTAACCTGTACCAGTGTCACCTGAGAACTGCTATCCGACGATAGATATAATTCCATATAGGAGTTCTCGGTGAGTCCGTCCAGTGTACCCAGTCACCACTGAGCACCCGTATATGATCTTGATGTCAAACATCGATGAATGTGGGAACATCCATCGCCCATCACATGTGTCTAGTATCATATACGCTAGTCTACCCTGATATATCGATGCCCCGTCTCGATAAACCTCCGACTAGGGACATTTCAGGATATGCTTATAAACTACAAATGTCCCACTAGTATGATCTCTATCATAATCACTGTAGTCAAGCCGATATCCTCAGGGCTTTATCAGCATGTATGAATGAATAAAAGCATGATCAAATCAACATGTCAGATAAAGTAGAACCAGATAGCATACTATCATGTCAAGCAAGAATGTACACTGAATATATATATATATACATGTATAGATACATCCACTATCATATAATGGCCTCTAGGGCATACATATATCCAACAATCTCCCACTTGCACTAAGGCCAGTTATTGGCGTATCTCATACCCAACATCTCAAAAGGTCGCTCATGCTGCGGCTGAGGGAGGGCCTTGGTGAGTGGATCCGCGACGTTATTCTTTGTGTCTACTCTCTTAATCTCGATCTCGCGGCGATCTACAATCTCCCGGATCAAATGAAAGCGCTTCAGGATGTGTCTGGACCGCTGATGGGACCTGGGCTCCTTGGCTAACGCCATAGCCCCATTATTATCACAATACAACGGTATTGGATCAATAATGGTTGGAACTACTCCTAGCTCCGAGACGAACTTCCTCATCCAGACAGCTTCCTTGGAAGCATCATTCGCAGCAATGTACTCAGCTTCCATCGTAGAGTCTGCAACGGTATCCTGTTTGGAACTCTTCCAACTTACCGCCCTTCCATTGAGGGTAAATACAAACCCTGAGATAGATTTGCTGTCGTCCTTATCGCTCTGGAAGCTCGAATCGGTAAAGGCTTCCATTTGGAGATCTCCATTACCATACACCAAGAACAATTCTTTAGTCCTTCGTAAGTACTTAAGAATGTTCTTCACAGCTGTCCAGTGATTCTCCCCTGGGTTGGATTGATACCTGCTTACAACACTAAGTGCATAAGCTACATCTGGGCGTGTACATAACATCGCATACATTATAGATCCTACTGCCGAAGCATAGGGTATAATGCTCATGCGAGCTCTCTCTTCATCGGTCTTTGGACAAGAATCCTTGGAGAGAGTGACTCCATGGCAAGCGGGTAAGGCACCCCGCTTGGAGTCTTCCATACTAAACCTTTTTAGGATGGTGTTAATGTACCTGGTTTGGGACAATCCCAATAACTTTTTGGATCTATCCCTATAGATCCTTATGCCCAGGATGTATGTGGCATCACCCAGGTCCTTCATGGAGAACCTTAGTGATAAGAAAGATTTGACCGACTGTAGTATAGGAATATCATTTCCTATCAGAAGAATGTCATCCACGTACAATACGAGGAATGTGACAGCTCTTCCTACAGCCTTCTTATAAACACAAGGTAAATCATTGATTTTTGATGAAATCAAACTCTTTGATAACATCATCGAAACAGATGTTCCAACTCCGAGATGCCTTCTTTAACCCATATATGGATTTAAGCAATCTACATGCTTTCCTGCTGCTCCCACCGTCAATGAAGCCCTCTGGCTGATCCATATAAACGCATTCTTCTAAATCTCCATTTAGAAATGCTGTTTTAACGTCCATCTGCCAGATTTCATAGTCGTAGTGAGCAGCAATAGCAAGTAGGATCCGAATGGATTTAAGCATGGCTACGGACGAAAAAGTTTCGTCATAGTCCAAACCTGGTCTTTGACGAAAACCCTTCGCCACAAGTCTTGCCTTATAGGTCTCTACCTGCCCATCTACACCAATCTTTCTTTTAAAGATCCATTTGCATCCCACAGGTTTTACCCCAGGGGGTACAACGTCCAAAGTCCATACTTTGTTGGTGTACATAGACTCCATTTCGGATCTCATGGCATCCAGCCACTTCACAGAGTCTCCACTCGTGATAGCTTGCTGAAAACTGGTAGGATCATCATCATCCATGATGCAGTCTTCTCCATCACCATCAATGAGGAAACCGTAATACCTTTCCGGTGGACGAGAAGTCCTACCAGACCTACGGAGTGGCTGAGGTTCTTCAGTTTCTATTGCAACAGCCGGTTCAACCAAGTCGTCATTTATAGTTTGTGTCTCTAGAACCTCTTCTAGATCCACCACTTTGCCATCATCTTTATCTGTGAAAAACTCTTTTTCCAAGAATGTGGCATGTTGAGAAACAAACACTTTTGTTCCTCCTTGTGGTAGAATAGATATCCATATGAATTCTTTGGATACCCCACAAAATTACACATGACTGACCGTGTCTCGAGTTTGTCCGGATTCTGCTTTTTAACATAGGCCGGGCAACCCCAAATCTTAATTCTCTTAAGAGATGGTCTCTTCCCATGCCATATCTCATATGGCGTGGTAGACACGGTTTTGGTTGGAACCCTGTTCAGTAGAAACGCTGCAGTCTCCAATGCATGCCCCCAAAATGAGACGGGTAACTCAGCATCACTCATCATGGATCGGACCATATCTAATAGGGTCCTATTCCGTCGTTCAGACACACCGTTGTGCTGTGGTGTGTAAGGAGGAGTGAGCTGAGAGAGAATCCCATTCTCTTTTAGGAAGTCTGCAAATTCTGTACTAAGGTATTCCCCACCTCGATCTGATCGAAGTATCTTGATACTCAAGCCGGTTTGTTTTTCTACTTCTTTTTTATATTCAATGAATTTCTTGAAAGCTTCGGACTTGTGCTTTAATAAAAATACATGACCGAATCTTGAGAAATCGTCAGTGAAAGTAATGAAGTATGAAAAATCGCCTCTAGCCTGTGTAGACATTGGCCCGTATACATCACTATGTATGAGGCCTAGGAGCTCAGTAGCTCTTTCTCCGTGTCCGGTGAACGGAGTTTTGGTCATTTTACCCTTGATACAAGACCGGCAAGTCGCATAAGATTTATATTCAAAAGAGTTTAAATATCCATCTTTGTGTAACTTGTTTAGTCCTGTTTCGTTAATGTGACCAAGTCTACAGTGCCAAAGAAAAGCTTCATTTAATTCTGAAAGTTTTCTTTTATTAGTGCGTTGTATACTGAAAACTGTGTGTTGATTTAGGACGTATATCCCGTTATTAAGTGTACCATACCCAACCAACATTTGATTCAGGTGAATGTTCATAACATTGTTCTGCAATATAAAGTTATATCCTTCATTGTCTAACAAAGAAACTGATATTATATTACATAGCATACTTGGTACAAAATAACATGGGTTCAAAACCAATATACACCCAGATGGCAACCCCAAGTGATACTCTCCCACTGTGACTGTATGTACATTGGAACCATTTCCAACACGGAGAGTATGGTCACCTGTCTTCAAAACTTTGCTATTTCTCAGTCCCTGCATAGAATTGCAAATGTGAGAACCTGAACCGGTATCTAATACCCAGGAAGCAGAGTTTATTGAAAAACAGTTTTCTGTCACAAACACACCTGAAGCGGAAGCATCCCCATGCTTCTTCTTGAGGTTCAAGTACTCCGTACAGTTGCGCTTCCAATGTCCTGTCTTGTGGCAATGAAAACATTCACCTTTTCCCGAGTCTCCAGCTTTGGACTTTTCCTTTCCCTTCACCTTTTTAACTCCACTCTTAGGATTGGTGGGCTTCTTCTTTTTCTTTCCTTTGGCCTTAGCTTTTGGGCGAGAAGAAGAAGATTGCCCAATAGTCATAACGGGAGTTTTCATTGATTTCATAGTGCTCTCTGCACTCCTTAACATATTAAGGAGTTCAGGTAGCTCCTTCTCCATGCCGTGCATGTTGAAGTTAACTATGAACTGAGCAAAGGTGGAGAGGAGGGTGTAGAATAATATCTATATATTGTTCATTGTCCATTGTCCATCCTAGGTCCTCAAGCTCTTCTATAAGAGCTATCATCTTCAGAACATGGTCTCCTACCGGTGTGCCAGGGGCCATTCACATCTGAAACAATTTCTTTGATACTTCGCATCGTAATACGCGGGATTGCTCTCCATACAACTCCTTTGTATGGAGGAATATGGTTTGAATGTCTATATTCTCGTGCTGCTTTTGATGTGTATTGTCCATCGATGCAAGCGCGAGGCATTTGGCCGTGGCACAGTCAACGTCCCATGTCTTGCGGACTTCAATGTCTGCAACTGAGGATTTTGGACCTGGGGTGGGCGGGGCTGAAGCCGTGAGGACATATGATACTTTATCATAAGTCAAGGCTATTTTCAGATTCCTCAGCCAGTCTTTATAATTGGTCCCATTCAGTTTGTTTTTATCTAGTAAAAGCTTGAGTCCAGTCATTGGTATCTGCCATTAAGAGAGAGAAAAGAATACACTCAGCGAAAGCTCTTGCATAGATCAGATTGGTTATTATCTTGTCTAATCGATGTCTCCCACTGCTTTAATCAAGTTTTTCTTTCAAACCTTAAAAAGAAAACTAGCCAGGATTAATTACAGTCTACAACTTCGCTAACCGTTCAGCCAGGCCAGTGTCGGTACTTGAGTGAGGTTCCCCGTGCTTTCGCATGGACCTAATTAAAGTAAACCTCGTTTTCCCAGAGGCGTAGCCCCGTTAACACCTTTCTAGACACCTAATGAGTTAGCTAATTGTAAACTGCAAAACTCTCCTGGGAGCAACTATTGCCCACAGTGGGATCGGGATCCAACCATCATATGGAAGGTATGCAATCTCATAGCAAATCTCAACACTTGAAATTACCGATATGATTTTTTACCCCTAGTACCTATGACCTTGGCTATGGTCAACAAATCATAAGTACTAGTCAAGTTCAGCCCGTCATTTCTTGATTAATCAGACCCGTTTACATGACCCTTGGCTAAGGTCAACAAAGTCATATACCCGTCCTAATTAATCTGCATCATATGCATTGTAGGAAGACATCACTTAGCTACCGTACACTACGCCTTGGCGAAGGTCAACAAACGTAGCACGAATACTAAGTACTCTACTTCCTAAAATGACGGAGGGTTGCGAATGATTTTTAAGAAAATCTTTAACGCTTTGAACTTGATATCGTCGTAGAATCAAATGGTTTTCAAAAGGAGTGGCTTGTGCTCCGCAGTTTTGAAATATAGCTTTTTCATAAAGAGCCGAGTGGTTTTCAAATCTGATTCTACAACATCTTTTTAGGTTTATTTTCTTTACATTAATCATATTAATGTAATCCCATCATTTAAGTCCTTAAGCCAATCACAGAAAAGAAACGAAAATAACACGTACGCTTATGCCATCCGTATTCGCCGCAATGTTCCGTTATGCACCGTTAGGTTACTTAACTAACGGCATACCGGGACGGGACTAGCGTGGGTGTAAAACATAAGCAACGTCTACTATATATCATATATATAATATGTCATTCGTCTCAGATATCTCATAACACAGGCAGCAGAAACATATATATAATGTGGGATATTCTAGGACGTCCGTATTTAGTATTTAGCCAACAATAGAAAATACGGATTCCACAGTCGCGATGAATAGCCAAGCCCACACCTCTAGACCCCTACGAGAGCGGCAAGCGACCCTACCAATCCTGGAGTTTAGGAGACCCGGTCTCGACTCCTCGAGATGGCCTCCCACTGAACCCCAGAACCCGGTCACTTGTGCTCCCCTCCTTGGGTCTATCCTAATGCGGAAAAGTAAATAATATACAACACTGGTGACACAACCTCAACCCGGAAGTGCCCCAAATAAAAGAATATTACATTACATTTGAATTTACATGAATGAAAATATAAAACTCTCATCTCACATAAAACCCCCCCGGCTATTCGATCGCGACAATCCTGCACATCATATCTCAGCAACACATAATATCATATATCACCAACGTAAGTAAGTATGCGTACCCCGATTGTCGTTGATGTATAGCAACGAAACCGGCGATATTGAACATACTACACTTACGGTCACAGAAAATAAAGTGTAAAACTACAATATTTGGAATCCACATTCTCTTTAGACATCATAAATGCGAAATATCACATACTTCGTATTTCATGCCTAAACTATATGAATTCCACATATTGTATCACATTCCAGATAAATAGACAGTATTAAAGTTTTCGACCGAATGTTCAAATACCCAAAATTCCCTAAAGCTCAACACTTGAGCGGAGTTCAAAAAAATCCGGAGTGTGTCACAGTAGTAGCGGTCCAGCCGTAGAAGGGTTAAGCCAACGCCTCACATGTGGCATGCCGTACTGCCCCAAACCCTAAGGTTCAAAGGGCAGTTCAAGACGGTCACATAATCGAGTTAAGGTTTGTTGTCTTCTAGAGGGTCCACCACAAAACTTGCACATGTATCCGAAAGATTTAAACCCCGTGAAAAGTGAGCAAACGACACTCGTTCGAACAATTCAATACTTTCTAGTTTACCCGGAAAAACTACGAAATCTAAATTCTGATCGAATCGACGAGTCCAAAACCATCCCCAGAACAATCATCACTGAAACCAGATTAAAAATACCCAAAAACATCTACAAGCAGGTAATAAGAACAGTGTGTAAAAACGAAGCCTTGATGACTCAGTACGGCCGCGGAACCGCGGCCTAAGCAAGCTATTGCCACGGTTCCGCGGTGGGATTAGCCGATCAGGGTTTCGTTTTTCACAGAGTTTCTTAGAATTCCCTGCTCTATTTTTTACATATTTTTAATTCTGAAAAATAACATATTTTGAAAAATGTCCAGAGAGGGTCCCGAAATTCCGTATTTTGGTTCGATCGGAGTTTTTACTTCGTAAAAGTGTCGCCTAATGTTCTAGGTCGGCTCTGATACCAATGTTAGGTTTACTTAGCACCCTATGAGAGGTTTGGAAGCATCACATGTCACAAAGATCAAATTTTTATGGTGCTAAGTAAGCATACAAAGGATCTATCCTAGAAAATTAGGGTTTTAAAAACATTAACCAACTTCATATGTAACAAAGGCTAGGGTTTTGAGACTACAACCTTTGTAGCTCCCTTTTGTAGACTCCTTGGCCACTTGAGAGTTGGAAAATGATTAGCTTGAAGTCCTCTAACGTCCACGACGATCCACCCGAAGCTTCTTTGTCCAAGCTAGCAACTTCACTTTAACAAGAAGATGAAATGATGCTAACACTCTAAACAAGTGGGCTAGACTTGTGTAGAATGGTGTTGTAGTTCTCTTTCTCACTTCAAAATCCTATCTTTTTGAGTATTTTGCTCACTTGAAAAGTCTAGAGAGAAAGAGATCAAGGTTGAAGAAGATGATGGCTTTTTTAAGAAAAAGAGAAGATAAACTCTAATGAGAAAATGAAAAATATAAGTATATATATTTTCCACTTCTCATTGCAAACCATGGTTAATGATAAAGATATTATTGACTTTGAGTTTAAAACACCAAAGGAAAAATAACCAAGGGTTAATAAGTAGGTGAGTATGGTAAGATGAAGAAGTGTGTAGAAACATTCTATGAATTAACCCTTTGTCTTTTCCTTTTTGTTTTAACACAAATACAATAATAATCCATATAAAAACCCATGGTGTGAGTCTTATATTGCCACCATTCTCTATGTATAAACAACCATGATAGAATGATGTATGTATGCATGTGTGCATGCACATCCATATGTGCATGATCAAGAATGAATGCATACATGCATGCATACATCCAAAAGAAACAAGATAGAATTTTTAGTGAGAAGCTAATGGTTAAATGATAAATCAACACTTGATTTATCAATCCGGTCATATCACATACGACCCGACCAAAAGCAAGCCGCCCAATTAATATACGATATCTCATACGCGCATTTTAACCGGGTCCATGCGCATATCGCATACGCGCACCACAACGTTTCGCCTGGACTAGGCAACTTCTTTGTGGGACTCTAAGACTCGTCAATACGCCGGCAGTGGGTGATGATCATATCAAGCACCCCCAAGCCGCAAGCGGTCAGCTAAACGTAACGGCCACCCAGTTATTGAGCGATAAGAAGAAAACAAGTGAACCTGTTACAACTCCCGTCGAGCCAACTGGCAATACTACCGTACAGTCCGGTCTCTTAGTCAGATATGCTGCATATCGAGTTTAGGGATGGTAACGTTGACCCCAATAACTCAATAAGTCATGCCGGTGAATGGTCTATATCAGATCGAGAAACTACTGATAACACTTATCAGTAAATCTCAGCAGCCCTGGCCAGGGACTTACTGATATAACCAGTCGAGCACAGCACAGCATCAACTCCCAATACCGGGAGAGACGAAACTCCTCCTATCGCTCATCGCCTTCGTGTGTCTCGGGACTGTACCCAACGGCCACCTGTTTGCACGACTCAGTAGAGCCATGGTAGGGTGGTAATCAAAGTACAGTGAGAGAGCACACATGACTCTATGACGATCTCGGGTCTACAGACTAACCTGTACCAGTGTCACCTGAGAACTGCTATCTGACGATAGATATAATTCCATATAGGAGTTCTCGGTGAGTCCGTCCAGTGTGCCCAGTCACCACTGAGCACCCGTATATGATCTTGATGTCAAACATCGATGAATGTGGGAACATCCATCGCCCATCACATGGGTCTAGTATCATATACGCTAGTCTACCCTGGTATATCAATGCCCCGTCTCGATACACCTCCGACTAGGGACATTTCAGGATATGCTTATAAACTACAGATGTCCCACTAGTATGATCTCTATCATAATCACTGTAGTCAAGCCGATATCCTCAGGGCTTTATCAGCATGTATGAATGAATAAAAGCATGATCAAATCAACATGTCAGATAAAGTAGAACCAGATAGCATACTATCATGTCGAGCAAGAATGTACACTGAATATATATATATATATATATATATACATGTACAGATACATCCACTATCATATAATGGCCTCTAGGGCATACATATATCCAACACAGGTAAGTGCAGAGATAAGGGGAGGTTTTCCGACGCTTTCGTGAAGGTCCTTAATTAAATAACCCTTTCTCTTTTGGCGGTTTCACCGTGAACACTTTCCTAGACACCCCGTAAACAATATACCGTTAAGCGGTGTTCTAAACTCAGTTAACTTCTCCTAGTGAGCGCGAAGTCCTTAAGGCTTAAAGTCTTGTTTCTTTTAAAAATTTGTGCGGGTAAGCGTTATGTTCAAGTTCGTGATTTGTGGGCTACGAAAAAGGTGATGAAATCCTTTACCGTATGTTGTGGGGTTCGCTTGCCCATAAGTCCGTATTAATATATGCAATGCGTAATTCAATAAAAATTCTATAAAGAATCAAACAATCGTTTTTTATATTAAGCACGGCACTGCAACAAATACGGGTTAGTCACTTTTAGCGTTTGCTAGCGAACTTGCAAAGAATCCTGCAAAGATATTATATTGGATGTGTCGGATTTGAGAAGAATGTGTTAGTAAAGTACGTACCGATAAATATTCGAGTTAAGAAACCCTCGTTGAATCAAATCCGGTAAGCTTGAAAAGTTCGCTTGCGCGGGTCAAACTACCCGGATCTTTGGCACTGTACTTCGTAACCACCTTAACTTTGAATGTACACTTTGCTCCCCACGATCGCAGTTCGCAAATCCGCAAAATTCTACAAATGTCGGAAAAATGGATATTAGTACGAAAAAGCGATACGAATGCCCAAATACCTGCACACTAAAAATTATAAAAAACAAAAAATAAAAATGGGACAAAAACAGAATACTGGAGAACAAAGAAAAATTTTTGGAGCCAAAAGAGGAGGTACGGCCGGCGACGCCGGATTTTGAGGGTGTGTCGCCGGATCTTCTTTGGAGAGTGGGCTCTAATTTTCTTCTGTGATCACACTGTTCTGCTAGTATCACACTGGTATTATTTGATTTTTCTGTTCAGAGCCAGAGTGCAAGCATGTCAAATTCCAGAGAACAAAAAGTGTTAGCAAAGTTAGTTTTTGTTTTGGTTTTAGTTGTTTTTTTTTTGAAATTTTTATGTTGTTTTGAAAATAGGGTTAGTTGTATAGATGAGATGTACAATGATTAACCCGAAATTACAAAAACTAAAAACGTTACTGTCTCCCCGACAACGGCGCCATTTGATCGCACGCTTTTGGCGTGTCGAGTTTTAAAGTTCTAAAGTTATAACCGCGATCAAGACGGTGTCGCTTTGTAGCTAGCCCCGATGAGCACGGGTCGATCGACAGGGAGACGGAGCGTTTTATGTTCTTGTCGTTAAGAGTTAATGCGCGAGGGCGGAATTGTTCAAATCTAACCTATGTGTTATATGGACAAGTAAAGCTTGTTAGGAATCGATAGGATAATGTAAGTTAATGGATTCCGTATTCAAGTCCTTTGAGCCAAACTTAACAAATGAAGCTAGAGCAATAGGCAACAACGCGGATTAGGGGATTTAAGCACGATATTCATGGAATCCGGCTTATTGACCCTTGTCCTTCCGTTCTTGTCTCTTGCTTTTGCCTCCGGCAAAACCGAACGCAACCGGTCGCGGTTAGAAATCACCGTTACCTTGGTAGGGTAGGATGCCTAACGGAGCGCTTACGTAAGGTTTGGGTGGGGTTCAATTGAAAAATACGGGAAAAGGAAATGAGCAAAGAAACCTTAACTTATAATATCTTTCTCTTTTCCTAACAACAATATTCACACTACCGTTCACAACACAAACCAAAAAGAGAGAACAAAAGAACAAAGAAAAGAAAAGAAAACATTACAAGTAAGTAAGTGCATGGAATTTAAGTGCATGAAAGTAAAGCAAGTTAATAAATTGCGTGAATGTAAAAGAGCAAGAAAGAAAAGTGCAAGAAAGAAACTAAAGATCACATGACACACCATGGGTTCAATAACCCAATCTTAAACTTGCAAGCTCAATTAAGAGCTTGCAAGATCAAGAAATAGCTAAGAACTCAAGGCAAATAAAGGCACAAAAGAGAAGACTTTATTAAACTTCAAGAATGATACAACCCCTTGAGATCAATGACCAAAGCTTAAACTTGCAAGCTCAATGAAGAGGTTGCAAGATCAAATTAAGGTAGAGAGCTCAAGGGGGATTAGCTATGTACAAGAAAAGAGAAAAGCAAACTTGGAAAAAGAATGATAAAACTTGGACAAAAGTGAGACCATGAACCTTTAACTGCCTGCTATATATAGGCACAAAAACTAAATAGGCAAACAATAAAATAATGATTAAAAGGCAGCAGTGGAGGGCTAGTAGAAAGATGGGGCCCACAGGAGGTGGTGGGGCCGGCGACGCCGGGTGGGAAGGCAATGTGCTCGGCTAAATTCCGAGGTCTGGGTCCCGTATTTGCAGTGTGGTCTTGTATTGTCCCCAACATGACTCTGGTGTTGTTTGGTCTAAAATACCCTAGTTTGTCTTCAGAATTTTGGAGGGAACTTGGTAGATACAAATCACATCATTACTTTTTGCAATAAATGCACATCACTTCATGCCACTTGCACTAGCCCACATGTCATGGCTGCCCCCTAGGTTCATGGTCCATGTTCCAAGAGTTGTGTGCACACACATGTAATGTGTTGGACCAAAATGTGTACACTTTATTTGTTTGCAAAATAACTCTTGGATATCGGTCGGTTTGCGATTCTGCTTGCAGTGTCGGCTCACAAATGATATATCCGTGATTTTGAATGTATTTCCAGTATTTTGTCATGGATACCTGTAATCTGTATTACTGAGCAAACACCGGTTAATAGTACCGATATATACAAAAAATAGATAATGAATGGGTGGTAATAAAATGCAATATTCTGGTATGAACAATGACACTCCCGGAGTCCAAGCACCCCGAGCAAGCAGACAAGGTCTCTCACCCAGACTATTGCTCCTATCACCGAGCAATAGGACATCCTCTCGAAAACTGCTTCATCTTCATGAACTGGGTCGAAGACCAATATCAACAAGGCAGATTCGCTCTATCCAGCAGTTGGAGGATAACCCAGCCATAGAAGTATGAATCAAAAGCCACTTATGCGATGAGAGTAGAACCATATCAACATTGGTCTTGGAAACGATCTCGTACCTGTCACACAATAACGCTGTCAGAAGAAGAACCCGAGAATATGGATGGCCTCTCTTGGTGCTTCGAAAACAATGAAGATGAGTTGATCTCAGAATTTCCACCGGCGCCAAAAGAGCTAGAAGATGTGATACATACTACTGCAGATGACCTCAGAAAAATTGACTTGGGAACGGAAAACGACCCACGACCGACGTTCGTCAGTGAACTGTTATCTGAGGAAAAGGAGGCTACGCTTAAAGACGTGCTCATGTAGTATAAAGACTGCTTCGCATGGAACTATTCCGAGATGCCGGGACTAGATCCAGAGATTGCTGTGCACAAATTGGCGATATCTCCGGACGTCAAGCCGATCAAACAAGCACCGAGAAGAATGCGGCTCGAGCTTGAGATGAGCATCAACGCCGAGGTCAAAAAGCTAATCGACTCTGGCTTCATCCAAGAAGTTCAGTACCCTGACTGGATTGCCAACATCGTCCCAGTGATGAAGAAAAATGGGACGGTGCGTATATGTGTGGACTTTCGGGATCTCAACAAAGCTTTCCCGAAGGACGACTTTCCAATACCAGTCACTGAGTTGATGGTAGATAATAAGTCCACTCATGAAGTTTTCTCCTTCATGGACGGCTCATCAGGATACAATTAGATAAAGATGCATCCCGAGGACCAGAAGCATACCGCTTTCCGGACCCCTTTGGGCATATTCTGTTACAAGGTGATGCCTTTCGGTCTAAAGAACGCCGGTGCCACCTATCAGAGGGCCATGACGAAGATTTTCGATGACCTCATACATGAAATCGTCGAATACTATATTGATGACCTCATAGTTAAAACCAAATCATACGAGGAACATTTAGAGCATCTGAAAATCGTGTTTCAGCGCCTTCGGAAATATAACTTGAAGATGAACCCTCTCAAATGTGCTGTTCCCCGCCGAAAGACGCGACGAAGACGCGATAAACGTCTTGCCTGAATTTCGGGGCAGATGCTAATTGGTGCTATCCGTCCACCTTTCCGAAGATGCCAAGTTGATTTATGACACCATGTATCGAAAGTTTAAACGGATGCAGCCGATGTAGCAGACTTCGTCAGATTCCCCCTTATTGTGAGGGGTTTTTGATTGTGGGGATGCCCTTCCCTGCAGGCGCAAGCCCCTGCAGTTAATTATGCTACCGCATCGCGGTAACCACTTTCTCCTTCTCCAGATGGTCACTTCGTGTCGTGTATGTTTGTTTTATTTTTGGTTGCCCGTGGATTGTATACGAAGACTAATTTATGTTGTCACCCGTAGAGCGTGTATTAGTCCAAATCCGTATTTTCTTAGATTTAGGTTTGGGGGTTGGGTTTAAGGATACGTTAGTCTCATTTGAGACTAAGATCAACTTAAACGTTTGTTAAGAATACGTTAGTCTAATTTTAGACTAAGATCAACTTAACAGGATCATTTATATCCGACAAAAGAGCATTTGGGCTCTATTGTTTTAGTTTAGGGACTTTGCGGTCAATTACCAGTTTAGGGACATGGTGGTCCATTGTTAGTTTAAGGACATCTCGGTCCAATGTTAGTTTAAAGAAATCACGGTCGAGATTAAGGACATCATAGTCCGTGAGTTTAAGGACCCCACAGTCCAATGTTAGTTTAAAGACATCACGGTCGAAGTTAAGGACTTCATAGTCCGTGAGTTTAAGGACCCCACGGTCCAATGTTAGTTTAAAGACATCACGGTCGAGGTTAAGGACATCATAGTCCGTGAGTTTAAGGACCCCACAGTCCAATGTTAGTTTAAAGACATCACGGTCAAGGTTAAGGACATCATAGTCCGTGAAATGTGTGGTTGTCGGGACCCGTCACCTCTCTGAAGACGTTGAAGGATTACAACGACAAATATCAGAAGAGTGAAGAGATGTACCCTCGAACCAGAGTTGATTGGGTGATCTGTAGTCCAATTTGGAACTAAGATCCATTAATTAGATTATGAGCACATTGGCTCAGTTAAGTCTGAATTGAGGACTTATGGCCAACTTGGGCTAAGTCCAATTAAGTTTGAAATATTAGCCCTTTGGACCATTAGACATTTGTCTGGGTTCAGCCCCTCATCATTCAGCAGTGCTCAAACAAGAGTTCGAGGGCTTTGGTAACATTTTTGTCTTCAACTGAGCATTAAACATTATAGCTCTAAATTTTACTCAATTTTGAGATTCAGTTGAAGGGGAGGATTTTGCCTCTGGAAAATTAGCCAATTTGGCTAACAATAGTGTTAAACACTAGAAGAAAAATCAGTGTTAAACACTGGAAATAAAGCTCTCGAATTAGTGTTAAACACTAGAGAAGAAGGGGTCACGTGGGGACACGTGAGGGCGCCCAAAGGTGGGGACAGATCTTCTTTACTTTGTTCTGTAAATAAGTGTTAAACACTTTTTGACTTTCTGGCCATCACGTGTTGGCACGTGATAAGCATTCGTGCACTGATTTGTTAAGGCATTTATTAGGGGTCACGTGGTAACACGTGAGAGCGCTCAGAGCCAACATTTCCTTTGCTTTAATTCTCGTCGTTTAGGAGGTCACGTGGGAACACGTGAGGCATTGCCTCAAAGTTAATTCCTTCTCATTTTTGGGGATCTTTTCAGGGGTCACGTGGGACCACGTGACCTTGGTCTTTTGCATGCATGGAGATCTTTTGAGTTCTATGTTATTTTTAAGAATTAAATTCTCTGTAGGGTTAAACCCTAATTTCTTTTAGAGGATTTAAATTCCCATATATGTAAAAGAATTAAATTCTTGTATAGGGTGAAACTCTAATTTTATTTTAAGAGGAATTAAATTCCTATGAATTTGAGAGAATTAAATTCTCAATTAGGGTTAAACCCTAGTTCTGTCCATCTTGAAGGAATTAAGTTCCTGTAATTTTGGGAGAATTAAATTCTCATATAGGGTTAAATCCTAATTTTGTTTTTGGGAGAATTAAATTCTCTAAACTCAATTCCCCTGCATGGCAGGATCTCAACACGATGAGAATTAAATTCTCAACTTATGGGGAGATGTGCTCTTTGCAGATCTTCAACCAGAGGAAGAACTAAGTTCTTTTTGCACAAGAGTTAAACTCTTAGATTGAGAATTAAATTCTCTTTTTTGAAGTTTTGATACTTTTTCCCTTTCTCACCTAGGGTTTTCTTTGTTGAGAATTAAATTCTCCTTTCTTTTCTCTCTGAAATTTCAAGATTCCAAAACTCTATCTCTCTCCTCCTCCTCTTGGCTTCTATTTATAGGAGAAAGAAAAGAATCAATTTGTTTAGTGAGTCTTTCATTGAAAATTTTTGTTTGTTTTTCGTAACCAATATGATCTTTTAGATCACTCAGTGAATTTTATTCACCATTGGATTTTTAATCCAAAATATCTTTTATCTGTTATTCAAATTTTAGGGAAATCTTTCCTTCTATAAAATCTTTCCATAAATTGGTGATTTTTAATCACCATTGGATTTTTAATCCAACGGTGCTCCATTTTACAGAACACCATCCTTTTTGTTTGGAAAGATTTAAAGAAATATTTTTCCAGTTAGGGTTTTTGATTTCTCTTAATTAGAATTTAATTCTATTATTTCAGAGATCTTAGGATCCCATCACGTGTTGACACGTGACCCCCTCGATTAAGCATTTGACCAGAATTTAATTCTGTTGTTTCAAAGAACTCAGGAATTATCACGTGTCAGCATGTGACCCTTGGTCACGTGTGGGCACATGATGCCCCATTGGGATTTTTCCTGTTGTTTTATTATACTTTTAATTCTATTTAATGAGTTTAGAGGCCTATCACGTGTTGGCACGTGACCCCATTGTTTAGAATTTAATTCTTATTATTTCAGAGGGTTTAAGAGCCCATCACGTGTCTGCACATGACCTTTGGTCACGTGTGGGCACGTGATGCCCCATTAGGGTATTCCTTGCTGTTTTATAATAATAATATTTTTTAATTCCTTTCAGTGGGTTCAAAGGCCTATCACGTGATGGCACGTGACCCCATTTAATTATTTATTTTATTCAATGACTACAGGCTTTGCCTGTAAATGGTTACATGTGGGCACGTGATGCCCGATCACATGTGGGCACGTGATGCCTCATAACTTTTGATCCCGGATGAATTATGAGGCCCATAATATATCAAATCGAAGGATTTTTCGAGACGTTTTCGATACCATCAGAATTTAGCTGTTTCTCATTCTGGAGTTTGTCAAAATACAGCCTAGAAAATACTTGTTCGCATTTTCTTAAGCGTATCGCTGCCATTTGATACCTTAGGCTCTTTGCGCAGAAATTTTTGGCGGGAACAAATGCCCCCCACTACTTTGCCCACGTAAGTATGTACGTGCGTGAAGTAGTGCAGAGTTACGCATGGCAATAGAATTGATGGCTTAAGAGACATGTTTAGGGTTCTTGTAACCTAAGAATTTTTTCATCTTCATGAGCCGTAGGGGTCTCAAGAAGGTTTTTTCTCCCTACAGGTCGAGAGGATACCGTAGGTGTGTTTTCTCTTTAGGGGTCATGAGGACTCCTAAGTGTGTTTTCCCTTGAGAGTCGTAAAGATCTCACAAGGGAATTTTCTCCCTTACAAGTCGAGAGGACTCATAAGTGATTGTTTCCCTCCTTGTCGATATTTGACTTCGGGGAGTGTGGCCCGTAGATAGTCCATCTTGACCTCTTTGTAGGACAGTGATGGCTTAGGAGACAGGGTTAGGATTTGCCACCTAAGACTTTTCAACTTTATGAGCCATGAGGGTCTCATAAAAACTTTTCTCCCTACGAGTCGAGAGGATCCCGTAGGTGTATTTTCTCCCTAGGAGTCGTGAGGACTCCTAAGTGTGTATTTTCTCTTGAGAGTCGTAAGGATCTCACAAGAGAATTTTTCCCGCTTACAAGTCGAGAGGACTTGTAAGTGGTTGTTTCCCTCTTTGTCGATGTTCGACTTCGGAGAGTGCGGCCCATGAATAGTATGCAAGAGTCCATCTTGGACTCACTTACAGGGCCCCAGTGCTTAGGAAACAGTTTTTTTAATCCCTATTGCCTAAGGCTTTGCCTTACGAGTCGAGACGAATCGAGAAGTTCTCGCAAGGATGTCCTAACGTCACAGTTAACCTCTGCTCTTTACGACAATGGTCCGTTAGGGTCTGTGGTACTAGGATTTTGTCCGTCATACCGTCGCGTTGGCTGATGTATTCCTCGATAGGCAATCTTGCTGTTCGAGCAGCCTTGCGACTGTCGTGTCTCTGATCCCTTCGGGGGCTGGACAAAACGTCTTCAAGCAATCTTCCTAGGCAGTTTGACCGTCAGAAGAGCAAGCGTTAGGAATTTTGCTATGCCGCTTTTTACTTGAGGTTAGGCTCATTTTGGAGAGCCCCGATGAGTCATAACCACTCCGCGCTGGTGTGGGATGATCTCCGATAGTCTTTCAGATTTTATATGAGTTGCCGTCAAGACCCTGAAGATAGGAATTTGGCCTTTGGTTCGTTTGCTGGCACTGCGTCTGCTGTATCGAGAAGAATGTCGCGGTTATCTCTAGGTTGTTAGTGAACCGTCGAGGCTTGGAACTGGGAATTTTGCCGTGGCTCCGTTGTTTGATTGTCGCGTCTGAACCCTGCTGGAGGAAGAACGCTGGGGTGACATCTCGTCTGCTGTATCGAGACGAACGTCGAGGTGGTGACCACTCCGCGCTAGTGTGGGATGATCTCCGATAGTCTTTCAGGTTTTATATGAGTTACCGTCAAGACCCTGAAGCTAGGAATTTGGCCTTTGCTTCGTTTGCTTTGGCGCGTCCGAATCCTATTGGAGGAAGGGCGCTGTAGTGACATATCGTCTGCTGTATCGAGACGAACGTCGAGGTGGTGACCACTCCACGCTGATGTGGGATGATCTCCGATAGTCTTTCAGGTTTTATATGAGTTACCGTCAAGACCCTGAAGCTTGGAATTTGGCCTTCTCTTCATTTGCTTTGGCGTGTCCGAATTCTGTTGGAGGAAGGACGTCGTAGTGACATCTCGTCTGCTATATCGAGACGAACGTCGATGTGGTGACCACTCCGCGCTAATGTGGGATGATCTCCGATAGTCTTTCAGGTTTTATATGAGTTACCGTCAAGACCCTGAAGCTAGGAATTTGGCCTTCGCTTCATTTGCTTTGGCGTGTCCGAATTCTGTTGGAGGAACGACGCCGTAGTGACATCTCGTCTGCTGTATCGAGACGAACGTCGAGGTGGTGACCATTCCGCGCTGATGTGGGATGATCTCCGATAGTCTTTCAGGTTTTATATAAGTTACCGTCAAGACCCTGAAGCTAGGAATTTGGCCTTCGCTTTATTTGCTTTGGCGTGTCCGAATCCTGTTGGAGGAAGGACGCTGTAGTGATATCTCGTCTGCTGTATCGAGACGAACGTCGAGGTGGTGACCACTCCGCGCTGATGTGGGATGATCTCCGATAGTCTTTCAGGTTTTATATGAGTTACCGTCAAGACCATGAAGCTAGGAATTTGGCCTTCGCTTCATTTGCTCGCACTGCGTCTGCTGTATTGAGACGAATGTTGTGGTTGTCTTTAGGTGAACCATCGAGGCTTGGAACTAGGGATTTTGCCGTGGCTCCGTTGTTTGATTGTCGCGTCCGAACCCTGCTGGAGGAAGAACGCTGGGGTGACATCTCATCTGCTGTATCGAGACGAACGTCGAGGTGGTGACCACTCCGCGCTGGTGTGGGATGATCTCTGATAGTCTTTCGGGTTTTATATGAGTTGCCGTCAAGACCCTGAAGCTAGGAATTTGGCCTTCGCTTTCTGATGGAGCCTGTTGGGAAGGTATGGTTCCCTCTTTGTTTGTGCCTCTGGATTGTATACAGGGATCGATGTGATCTCACCTGTAGGGCAAAAAGTTTCATTCTTTCATCATTTTTTTATTCTTTCCGCGATGCTCTATCATTTCAGCTTTTTATATCGCGAAAATCGCGATTGCCTAATCATTTCGGCTATTTTTCGCGGTGCCCAATCATTTCGGCTATTTTTCTTTTTTCTCGCTGCTTTTTATTGCGAGTAGCCCAATCATTTCGGCTATTTTTATTTTTACTCGTTGTTTTTTATTGCGAGTTGCCCAATCATTTCGGCTGTTTTTGTATGCATACATTTTTACTTGCTGATTTCGTTGCAAGTTGCCCCATCATTTCGGCTATTTCATATGCATTTTTGGCTCGCTGATTTTTTATCGCGAGTGTGGAACTTGGAATCTGGCGCCAATCTCAGCATCAGCATCGCTGCGACTGGAATATTGCCAGGCGCGAATCATCATTTGCCATGAAAGGACTTGGAATTTGATACCGATTTAGGCATCAGCATCGCTACAACTGGGATATTGCCAGGAGCGAATCATCATTTGCCATGAAAGGACTTGGAATTTGACACCGATTTAGGCATCAGCATCGCTACAACTGGGATATTATCAGGGGCGAATCATTATTTGCCTCTGTCGATATCGAACAAAGGTGGCTTAGTAGACAGGGTTAAGATCTTGTCGACTAAGGCTTTTGACTTCATGAGCCGTAAGGGTCTCATAAAGGTATTTCTCCCTACAAGTCGTGAGGATCTCATAGGTGCGTTTTCTCCTTAGGAGTCGTGAGGATTCCTAAGTGCATGGTCTCTTATAAGTCGTAAGGATCTTACAAGAGTGCTTTCTCCTTATAAGTCGAGAGAACTTACAAGGGCTGTTCACCGTGTAAACATATCCCTAGTCACGAATGGGACTTTGTTAGGGAAATGTTCATTTGTGCCCGTGGGTTGTATACAAGGGTCAGCATTGAGCCGCTTGTAGGGAAGTATTGGAGGTTGTGGGGGAAGGCGCTTAAGAACAGGTTCAGGTCCCTGTAACTTAAGACTTTTGAATCTTATGAGCCGTGAGGGTCTCATAAGAGGGTTCTCCTTACGAGTCGTGAGGATCTCGCAAGTGTAATTTCTCCTTAGGAGTCGTGGGGATTCCTAAGTGTGTTGCTTCCTTTGTGAGTCGTAAGGATCTCACGCGGGTGGTTTCTCCTCACAAGGTCGAAAGGACCTTGCAAGTGTCCTTTAACGAGGTTGCGCCCTTTCGGGTTTTCACAAACACTCGCCGGTAGCCCTGCTGTTTTTACTCACGGAGCCCTTTCGGGTTTTCATCCGTGCCCTTTTTTTATGGGCATACCTTTTTTTTACTACGAGTCTGCGCTCTTTCGGGTTTTCACAAACATCGTCGGTAGTCCTGCCGGTTTTACTCACGGAGCCCTTTCGGGTTTTCATCTGTGCCCATTTCTCTTGTGGACGTACCCCCCTTTTTTTTACCACGTCAGCCTGGGGATGCCGCGGGTTGGTAGTAGTTTAACGACGTTTCGGTCATTTGCAAGTTTTAGGACATTGCGGTCCATTGTTAGTTTAGGGACATTTCGGTCCTTTGTTAGTTTTAGGATATTTCGGTTCGTCGTTGTCATATTTGAGGCGAGTTTCTAGTTTACGGACTTTTCGGTCCAAGGGGTTTTCTCTATGAATGAGCACGATGCCCCCGGCATGTCCACCTTTTTAGGGGCGTGAGGTTGTGGTGGGTTCATCTTCCAATTTTCGGATAATGCGAACTTGCCTTGTTGGTATTGGTCCTCAATCCATCCTTTGAAGATAAAACAATCTTCGATTGGATGGCTTACTGCTTGGTGGTAAGGGCAGTAATCAGGATTGTTGACATCGCCTGGCTGCAACGGACGTTTTGGATCCAGCAGATTGATGAGTCTGTTGCGCACTGCCAGCTCGAACAGTTTCCTCGTTTTATCCTGGGGAAACGAGTAAGGACGTCCCAGTCTCTCCTCGAGGGATGGGCGTAGACGCACGTTGTTTTGGCGAACAACCGGCTTTAAGTTGCTCGGCCGTTGTTGAGTATTGGCAACGAAGGTTGCTTTCCCTTTGCCCTTTTTATTCCAAGGCTCCGTCTTTGAAGAGGAAGGCCTATGGTCTATCTGGTCCATTTGGGCCAGCTTGTCAATCAAGGCCTGGAAGGTGGTCGGCTTGAAGAACATCATGAATTGGGATATGGTCGCTTGAGGGTCAAGAGTACCCACGAACATGCCTACCGCAGATGCTTCTTCGATGCGCTGCTCGCACTTCGACCATAGATTACTCCACCGTATCGCATAATGGACCCATGTTTCTCCCAGTTTCACCCTGGCATTGATCAGTGCCGTGATTGGGGTGCGTTCGCTAGCTCTTGCGAAACGCTGGGTGAATAGCGACTCCATCTCTGCAAATATCTTGACAGAGTCATTTGGGAGTTCGGAATACCACTCGAATGCCGTCTCCGACAAACTGCCAACAAACTGGCGGAGCAGTAGCTTATCGTCACCTCCAGTGTTGCCGCATAAGGCTCTGAATTGAGCGACGTGCTGATGCGGATTTCCCGTCCCCTTGTATACGTGGAATTTGGGGATCGTGTATCCCGGCGGGTACTTTATTTGGTCGTACCAACCCGGATAGGGTCGTCCCGTTTTAACAATTTGCCCAGCCGCTTCATTCGCCTGATGAACTCGTATCTGCTGAGCGATGTAATCATCCAGGGCAGCTTTGGAGATTGTCTCCTCCTTGGCTGTTGACAGAACCGGCAGAGGATTTGATGTCTCTCCTCTATCGTCTTCAATTATTACTGGAGGATCTTCGGCTGGAGGGTCCGGCTGGATCATCATGCCCACCATATCTTGGAACAGAAAGGCCATTTGTTTTATATTGGCCTCTTGTTCCGCGGCCTCTTTGTCCTTCTTCTCAAGCACTCTCCGAAGAAATTCGACATCAGTTTCCTGTTCCCGGCGCTGCTCCGAGATTTCTGGATTTTCTCTTGGCCCAGTAAGTGCGGCCATCGTAGTCAGCATTTCCTGAAGTTTCTGCTGCTGTTGTTCCTGAGCCTTCGTTATCGATCGGGTAAGCGGTCGATGACCCGTAGAAGCACGGCTTTCCACTTTTCCGGAAGCCATATAAACAGTATGCACCATCATGCCCTGAGACTTGGGGCGTTTAGGTTCGTTGTCTTTGCGGTTCGTCGCGGACATGGGGGCTTTCTCCGGCCTCCTTCTCTTTTGAGCGATTGACGTTGAGGGAGCCGTTGCAGCGGGCACCCAGATGGATGACATCTTCTGTGGTACCTCGAGATGGCTCTTTTCTTGCTGAGCTTTGAGCTTCTTTAGCTGGCGATAGTAGTCCTGGTTAATCACCGATTCCTGGACCTGTCGCCAGACTTTATAAATTTTGGAGGACAGCCGCTGAAGGGGCTGCTCCGGCTTCTTTTGTGTTGTAATCTCCATAGGTGGAGGAGGTCTCTTCAGCACAGCGGTCGGAGAGTTCTTGCGAACCCTCCTAAGCGGTTCAAAGCTGTTCCCAGTTGGAACAGCAGCATTGATTTCCACCATGGGAGCTGGCGGAGTTTGTCCAGAAGGGGGATGCCCCCAGCCTTCCTTACTCGGGGCCAGTGGCGACGTCGAGCGTGTCGAGCCGTTGGGATTGTCTCTGCTGTAGGGGTGACTTCCTCATGCCCCCTGTGTTGGTCAGAAGTTGTCGTTGTCAGCCTATTGAAGACTGATGTCCGCTGAGTGGGAATGGCCAACCTGTCGAAAGCAGACTTCCGAGTAGGGGAAGCAACTTTGACGATTTTGCCTGGAACAGGAACTGAAATAGTCAGTCTTATGAAGCCCGACCCTTTGGCAGGAGAAGCCGCCTTGACGACTTCAGGAGCAGGGATGGCTATACTTTTTGGGATAACCCTTTCTGGTATCACGGGCTTCTTCACAGGCCCATTAGAGTTTTGGCCCAGTCTGTCAAAGACTGAGGCGTTGGAGCCGGACGACCCGTTGAAAGGAGCCGCAGTAGTTGTAAGCCGATCAAAAACCGACTTTTTCTGAGCTTCTTGTGTTGGTACAGAAGCGCTGAAGCTTGTTGGCAGGAGCATGGTCCCGAAGAACAATCCAGTGGGGGCCTGAGTGACCTGTTCCACCGGCATAGCGAAAATGGAGGTCGCTTGGGGCCCGTAAGTCACTCCTCCGGACGGGACGGAGCGATAGTTGCAGTTGCAGTTAGTGCAATTTGAAGCCATTGATCTTCTGTTTTTTGCACGGAGCAAGACACCAAATCTTAGTACTTCGAATCCACAGGCAACCATAGCAAATTGCGATTCGTTCGCGAACACGACACATGAAGTGTGGAGTGGAAAGAGGAAAAGGTCCCACCGGGCGTGCCAAAATCTGTTCCCCGCCGAAAGAAGCGACGAAGACGCGATAAACGTCTTACCTGAATTTCGGGGCAGATGCTAATTGGTGCTATCCGTCCACCTCTCCGAAGATGCCAAGTTGATTTATGACACCATGTATCGAAGGTTTAAACGGATGCAGCCGATGTAGCAGACTTCGTCAGATTCCCCCTCATTATGAGGGGTTTTTGATTGTGGGGACGCTCTTCCCTGCAGGCGCAAGCCCCTGCAGTTAATTACGCTACCGCATCGCGGTAACCACTTTCTCCTTCTCCAGATGGTCACTTCGTGTCGTGTATGTTTGTTTTATTTTTGGTTGCCTGTGGATTGAATACGGAGACTAATTTATGTTGTCGCCCATAGGGCGTGGATTAGTCCAAATCCATATTTTCTTAGATTTGGGTTTGGGGGTTGGGTTTAAGGATACATTAGTCTCATTTGAAACTAAGATCAACTTAAACGTTTGTTAAGGATACGTTAGTCTAATTTTAGACTAAGATCAACTTAACAGGATCATTTAGATCCGACAAAAGAGCATTTGGGCTCTATTGTTTTAGTTTAGGGACTTTGCGGTCAATTACCAGTTTAGGGACATGGTGGTCCATTGTTAGTTTAAGGACATCTTGGTCCAATGCTAGTTTAAAGACATCATGGTCGAGGTTAAGGACATCATAGTTCATGAGTTTAAGGACCCCACAATCCAATGTTAGTTTAAAGACATCACGGTCGAGGTTAAGGACTTCATAGTCCGTGAGTTTAAGGACCCCACGGTCCAATGTTAGTTTAAAGACATCACGGTCGAGGTTAAGGACATCATAGTCCGTGAGTTTAAGGACCCCACAGTCCAATGTTAGTTTAAAGACATCACGGTCGAGGTTAAGGACATCATAGTCCGTAAAATGTGTGGTTGTCGGGACCCGTCACCTCTCTGAAGACGTTGAAGGATTACAACGACAAATATCAGAGGAGTGAAGAGATGTACCCTCGAACCAGAGTTGATTGGGTGATCTGTAGTCCAATTTGGAACTAAGATCCATTAATTAGATTATGAGCACATTGGCTCAGTTAAGTCTGAATTGAGGACTTATGGCCAACTTGGGCTAAGTCCAATTAAGTTTGAAATATTAGCCCTTTGGACCATTAGACATTTGTCTGGGTTCAGTCCCTCATCATTCAGCAGTGCTCAAACAAGAGTTCGAGGGCTTTGGTAACATTTTTGTCTTCAACTGAGCATTAAACATTATAGCTCTAAATTTTACTCAATTTTGAGATTCAGTTGAAGGGGAGGCTTTTGTCTCTGGAAAATTAGTCAATTTGGCTAACAATAGTGTTAAACACTAGAAGACAAATCAGTGTTAAACACTGGAAATAAAGCTCTCGAATTAGTGTTAAACACTAGAGAAGAAGGGGTCACGTGGGGACACGTGAGGGCGCCCAAAGGTGGGGACAGATCTTCTTTACTTTGTTCTGCAAATAAGTGTTAAACACTTGTTGACTTTCTAGCCATCACGTGTTGGCACGTGATAAGCATTCGTGCACTGATTTGTTAAGGCATTTATTAGGGGTCACGTGGTAACACGTGAGAGCGCCCAGAGCCAACATTTCCTTTGCTTTAATTCTCGTCGTTTAGGAGGTCACGTGGGAACACGTGAGACATTGCCTCAAAGTTAATTCCTTCTCATTTTTAGGGATCTCTTCAGGGGTCACGTGGGGCCACGTGGGGCCACGTGACCTTAGTCTTTTGCATGCATGGAGATCTTTTGAGTTCTATGTTATTTTTAAGAATTAAATTCTCTGTAGGGTTAAACCCTAATTTCTTTTAGAGGAATTAAATTCCCATATATGTAAAAGAATTAAATTCTTGTATAGGGTGAAACCCTAATTTCATTTTAAGAGGAATTAAATTCCTATGAATTTGAGAGAATTAAATTCTCAATTAGGGTTAAACCCTAGTTCTGTCCATCTTGAAGGAATTAAATTCCTGTAATTTTGGGAGAATTAAATTCTTATATAGTATTAAACCCTAATTTTGTTTTTGGGAGAATTAAATTCTCTAAACTCAATTCCCCTGCATGGCAGGATCTCAACCCGATGAGAATTAAATTCTCAACTTATGGGGAGATGTGCTATTTGCAGATTTTCAACCAGAGGAAGAACTAAGTTCTTTTTGCAGAAGAGTTAAACTCTTAGATTGAGAATTAAATTCTCTTTTTTGAAGTTTTGATACTTTTTCCCTTTCTCACCTAGAGTTTTCTTTGTTGAGAATTAAATTCTCCTTTCTTTTCTCTCTGAAATTTCAAGATTCCAAAACTCTATCTCTATCCTCCTACTCTTGGCTTCTATTTATAGGAGAAAGAAAAGAATCAATTTGTTTAGTGAGTTTTTCATTGAAAGATTTTGTTTGTTTTTCGTAACCAATATGATCTTTTAGATCACTCGGTGAATTTTATTCACCATTGGATTTTTAATCCAAAAGATCTTTTATCTGTTATTCAAATTTTAGGGAAATCTTTCCTTGTATAAAATCTTTCCATAAATTGGTGATTTTTAATCACCATTGGATTTTTAATCCAACGGTGCTCCATTTTACAGAACACCAACCTTTTTGTTTAGAAAGATTTAAAGAAATATTTTTCCAGTTAGGGTTTTTGATTTCCTTTAATTAGAATTTAATTCTATTATTTCAGAGATCTTAGGATCCCATCATGTGTTGACACGTGACCCCCTCGATTAAGCATTTGACCAGAATTTAATTCTGTTGTTTCAAAGAACTCAGGAATTATCACGTGTCAGCATGTGACCCTTGGTCACGTGTGGGCACGTGATGCCCTATTGGGATTTTTCCTGTTGTTTTATTATACTTTTAATTCTATTTAATGAATTTAGAGGCCTATCACGTGTTGGCACGTGACCCCATTGTTTAGAATTTAATTCTTATTATTTCAGAGGGTTTAAGAGCCCATCACGTGTCTGCACGTGACCTTTGGTCACGTGATGCCCCATTGGGGTATTCCTTGCTGTTTTATAATAATAATATTTTTTAATTCCTTTCAGTGGGTTCAAAGGCCTATCACGTAATGGCACGTGACCCCATTTAATTATTTATTTTATTCAGTGACTACAGGCTTTGCCTGTAAATGGTCACGTGTGGGCACGTGATGCCCGATCACGTGTGGGCACGTGATGCCCGATCACGTGTGGGCACGTGATGCCTTATAACTTTTGATCCCGGATGAATTATGAGGCCCATAATATATCAAATCGAAGGATTTTTTGAGACGCTTTCGATACCATCAGAATTTAGCTGTTTCTCATTCGGGAGTTTGTCAAAATACAGCCCGGAAAATACTGGTTCGCATTTTCTTAAGCGTATCGCTGCCATTTGATACCTTAGGCTCTTTGCGCAGAAATTTTTGGCAGGAACATGTGCTTTCGGAGTTTCCTCGGGCAAGTTCCTAGAATTCGTCGTCCGACACCGGGGCATCGAGATAGACCCATCGAAGATCAAGGCGATCATGAAAATGCCTCCGCCAAGGACTCTCAAGCAACTGCGGTCTCTCCAAGGAAAGCTCGCGTATATCCGGCGATTTATTGCCAATCTCTCCGGCAAGTGCCGTCCCTACAGTCACCTAATGAAGAAGGGAACCCCGTTCATCTGGGATCGCAAATGCCAAATCGTACTAGACGAAATCAAGCAATACTTGCAGAATCCGCTGGTGCTGACCGCTCCGGTCAAGGGAAAGCCTCTCATTCTTTATACAACCGCCCTTGAGAGTTCTCTAGGCGCATTATGGGCGCAAGAGAACAACCAAGGGAAGGAGAGAGCCCTCTACTATTTGAGTCGAGTTCTCCTGGGGGAAGAAAACACTACCTGGCGTTGATCTTCGCGATAACGAAGCTCAGACACTGTGCGTTGGCACATGAGGTCCATCTCGTATTAAAGGTGGATCCTCTCAAATACTTGATGTCAAAAGCCATATTAACGGGATGGCTCGCTAAATGGGCCCTACTCTTAATAGAATTCTCGATAACTTATCGTCCTTGTTCCCTCATAAAATATCAGGAAAAACCCCAATGGGGCGTCACTTTCCCACAAGTGACCAGGGGTCACGTGCTGACACGTGATGATTTCTCGGGGATTCTGTTGAAATAGAATTAAATTCTAATCAAACAAGAAATCAGTGGAGTCATATGCCCACACGTGATAGGCCTTTAAAAACCCACTGAAAAAAATTAAAAGTGTAATAAAACAGTAAGGAATACCTCAATGGGGCATCACGTGTCCACACGTGACCAAAGGTCACGTGCAGACACGTGATGGGTTCCTAAGCTCTTTAATTAATAGAATTAAATTCTATTTAAATGATCAAACAATGGGATTACGTGGCAACACGTGATAGGCTCTTAAGCCTTCTGAACTAATAGAATTAAATTCTAATTAAGGGAGAATCGAGAACCCTAACTGGAAAAATATTTCTCTAAATCTTTCCAAATGAAAAAAGATTGTGCTCTGTAAAGTGGAGCACCGTTGGATTAAAAATCCAATGGTGATTAAAAATCACTAATCTATAGAAAGATTCTATACAAGGAAAGATTTCCCTGAAATTCACCAAGAATAACAGACAGAATATCTTTCGGATTAAAAATCCAATGGTGAAAAAAATTCACTGAGTGATCTAAAAGATCATATTGGTTACAAAATCAATTGAAATCTTTCATTGAAAGATTGACTAAACAAACTCATTCTTTTCTTTCTCGTATAAATAGGAGCCAAGAAGAGAAGAGAATGGATTTTTTTTGGAGAGATACAACAACAGAGAAAAAAAAAGAGAATTTAATTCTCTAGAGAGAAAAGAAGATTTCCTCAGAAGAGAAAGAAACTCTAGGTGAGAAAGGGAAAGAGATCTAAGCTCCATAAAATAAAAGAGAATTTAATTCTCAAATTAAGAGTTTAACTCTTCTGAATAAGAACTTAGTTCTTCCTTTGGTTGAAGATCTGCTGAAGCAGATCTCCCCATAAGTTGAGAATTTAATTCTCATCGGGGAGATTCTGCCATGCAGATCCAAAACTTAGAAGGAGAATTGAGTTTAAGGAATTTAATTCCTCCAAATACTTAGAAATTTAATTCCTCCAACAGAGACAGGGTTTAACCCTTAAAACAAGAACTTAGTTCTTCTTCATGGTTGAAGATCTGCAAAAGCAGATCTTCCCATAAGTTGAGAATTTAATTCTCATCGGGGAGATTCTGCCATGCAGATCCAAAACTTAGAGGGAGAACTAGGGTTTAAAGAATTTAATTCTTCTATATACATAGGAATTTAATTGCTCTAAAAAAATTAGGGTTTAACCCTACAAAAGAATTTAATTCTTAAACAAGGGACTTAAAACTCTCCATGCACATAAACCTGATCACGTGGCAACACGTGACCCTCCCTTCAATGATCAGAAAAGAACGAATGAGACATGATCACGTGCTCCCACGTGACCCTTAAATAGGCTCTTCAAAATGAGAAAGAAAAAACTTGGAGGCAATGACTTACGTGCTCACACGTGACCCTCAAAAGAAAGGGAACAAAGCCAAAGACAGTACTGATTTATCGTGCCTCACGTGTCCCCACGTGACTCCTGACAAACATCTTTTAAAAGGGCAAAAGAGGGAAAACAGAGGAATTAATACCCAATACTTGGGCACTATCACGTGTCCACACGTGATGATTACAAAGATTAAGAGTTTAACACTTATTTGCAGATTTTGAGAGTAAAATAAAAGAAGTCTGGCCTAATTCTCAGGCGCCACACGTGACTCCATGTGACCACTTCAATTTTAGTGTTTAACACTACTTTAAGTGCTTCGTCCCTAGTGTTTAACACTATTTTTAGCGCATCACGTGGGAACACGTGATCGCCAAATATCCGCTAGTGTTTAACACTATTTTAAAACCAATCTTAGCCCAAATTGGCTAAGTTTTTCAGAGGCAAGTCTCCCCTTTAACTGAACCTCAAAATCGATCAGTTCATATGATATGCAAATTAAAGTCCAGAGCTATAATGAATGGTTAGTGCTCAGCCAAAGACAAAATGTTGTCAGAGCCCCCAAACCCCTGTCTAGCATTGCTAAATAACGGGAGGCTGAACCCAGACAAATGTTCAACATTCCAAACAAAGGCCCAACATTTCAAACCTAATTGGACTTAGCCCAAGTTTGCCATAAGTCCTCAATTCAGATTTAACTGAGCCCATGTGCTCATAATCTAATTAATTGATCTTAGTCCTAAGTTTGACTACAGATTTTCCCAATCAACTTTGGTTCAAGGGTATATCTCTTCACTCCTTTGATATTTGTCGTTGTAATCCTTCAACGTCTTTAGAGAGGTGACGGGTCCCGATAACCAATCATTCCATGGACTGTGGGGTCCTTAAACTCATGGACTATGATGTCCTTAAACTTTATAGACTATGACGTCTTTAAACTATGGACTGTGGGGTCCTTTAAACCCATGGACTATGATGTCCTTAACCTCGGACTGTGGAGTCCTTTAAACCCATGGACTATGATCTCCTTAACCTTGGACCACCATGTCCTTAAACTGGTAATCGACCGCAATATCCCTAAACTAAACAATAGAGTCCAAATGCTCTTTTGTTGGATCTAAACGATCCTGTTAAGTTGATCTTAGTCTAAAATTAGACTAACGTATCCTTAACAAACGTTTAAGTTGATCTTAGTCTCAAATGGGACTAATGTATCCTTAAACCCAACCCCAAACCCAAATCTAAGAAAATGCGGATTTGGACTAATCCACGCCCAACGGGCGATAACATAAATTAGTCTCCGTATACAATCCACGGGCAACCAAAAACAAAACACACACACGACACGAAGTGACCATCTGGAGAAGGAGAAAGTTGTTACCGCGATGCGGTAGCGTAATTAACTGTAGGGGCTTGCGCCTGCAGGGAAGAGCGTCCCCACAATCAAAAACCCCTCAAATAAGGGAGAATCTGACGAAGTCTGCTACATCGGCCGCATCCGTTTACACCTTCGATACATGGTGTCATAAATCAACTTGGTATTTTCGGAGAGGTGGACGGACAGCACCAAATATCATCTTCCCTTGAAATTCAGGAAAGACGGACCTACGCGGTCCCGTTTCTGTGTTCGGAGGAGAACAATCCTCTCAAGGCAGTGAAAGGCCAGGCCATCGCTGACTTCCTCGCTGAGCATCCGATATCTGCCGATTCTCCTTTGAACTGCGAATTGCCCGACGAGCACGCATTTGACACAATCGACAGGGAGAGAAGAGAGAATGATACCCAGTGGGAACTCTACTTCAATGGAGCATCTTCCATGAAGAAGCTCAAACAAAGCACCCCCATAATCAAATCCGGGGTGGGCCTCATCTTCGTGACTCCACAAGGAGGGATAATGCGCTTTGCCTTCTCCTTAACAGAGCCGAGGACGAATAATGAATCCGAATATGAAGCTTTGATAGCAGGTCTTGAGATCGCCGTCGACATGGGAATTGAGAACCTCCTCATATACGGAGACTCCCAGTAGATTGTTAGTCAAGTAAACGACGACTATCAAACATGCAAGCCAGAGCTGGTGAAGTACGACGAGAGAGTGCAGTAACTGCTGACTCAAATTCCCTCATACATGCTGTAAAGTATACCGCGTGCGGAAAACAGCAAAGCGGATGCACTAGCCAAATTCGCTAAAGAACTAGCCGATGAGAACCTCGATGACGTGAGGATCGTTGTGCAAAGCCGTCGGGTTCTTGCACCGGCAGAAATAACTCCGGAGTCATTCGAAGAAAAGGGAGCTACCAACGGCCCTACAAATAAAAGATCAGGAAAAGGCTATGGATTGGAGAGAAGTCTTTATAGACTACTTCAAATCCCGTCGAACACCTGAAGATGCGTCGTCAAGACATCAGCTCATGAAACGAGCTCTATCCTTCGCTTTTGTCAATGATACTCTGTATAAGAGATCGTTTGACTCCCTGTGGCTAAGATGCCTGGGACCTGAAGAGGCAAGGAGAGTCGTCCAAGAAACTCACGACGGACTCTGCGGCTCTCACCAAGCCGGGCCAAAGATGAAACTAAAGATCAAAAGGATGGGCTACTATTGGCCAGATCCAAGACTGCCTAGAATATGCAAAACAGTGCCACTCGTGCTAGATTCACGGGGATTTTATCTACCAGCATCCGAATCCACTACATCCGACGGTGGCTAGCTGGTCGTTCGAAATGTGGGGAACCGACATAATCGGGCCCATCGAACCAGCATCGTCCAGAGGACATCGATTCATTTTGGCAACAACTGATTACTTCTCCAAATGAGCGGAAGCAGTACTGCTGAGGGAAGTGAAGTCGGAGAATATTCTCCATTTCTTCAAAACACACGTCATTTATCGGTTCGGCACTCCGCGACGGATTATCTCCAATAACGGGCCAGCCTATAGAAGCCACAAGATCAGCCGCTTCGCACAACAGCATAACATAGACTAGAGATACTCTTCAGTCTATAATCCCCGAGCTAACGGTCTAGATGAGGCTTTCAACAAGACCTTGACGAAGATCGTGAAAAAGACGGTGTCCAAGAATAAGAAGGACTGGCACGAGATACCGTATGAATCTCTCTGGGCGTATCGAACTATGTTCAAAACAGCCATGAACACAACGCCGTATGCATTGGTATTTGGCACAGAAGCGGTACTCCCCCTCGAGATAGAGTTACCCTCTCTATGAGTGGCGGTTCATTACGAGCTAACGGACGAAGAGAATGCTCACCTTCAACTTGAGGAGCTTGACGCCCTTGATGAAACCCGGCTCATGGCGCAACAAAACCTGGAGGCTTACAAAGCGAAGATGATGCGCCCATATGGAAGATTGATTAGGTCGAGAACATTCCGCCAAGGCGAACTCGTGCTAGTGGTCAAAAGACATATGATCCCCAATCGTGCCAAACGGGGAAAATTCGAGCCAAACTATGAAGGCCCGTACATCATAGACAAAGTTTACCAGGGTGGAGCCTATCTACTCATGGACATGCATTGTGAAAGACCTTTCAGGCCAATAAACGGTCGCTTCTTGAAAAAATACTACGCCTGACGAGTCACGGCCTAGGTCAACGATAGATGACGACGCCTATATCCGCTCGCTATCTTTTTAAGCCCAAACTCTATAAGTAGTAGCCGGCTTTCGGACCAAAACGTCCTTAAACTAACGATGGACCGCTATGTCCTAAAACTGGCTATTGACCGAGACATCTATAAACTACTATGGACCGCAGCATCCTAAGGCTGACAAAAAAAACGGTATGTCCATAAGCAAAATGGGCACAGATGAAAACCCGAAAGGGCTCCGTGAGTAAAAACAGCAGGGCTACCGGCGAGTTTTGTGAAAACCCGAAAGGGCGCAATCTCGTTAAAAGACACTTGCAAGGCCTTCTCGGCCTTTGAAGGAGAAACCACCTGCGTAAGATCCTTACGACTCACAAGGGAGCAACACACTTAGGGATCCCTACGATTCCTAAAGAGAAATTACACTTACGAGATCCTCAGGACTCGTAAGGAGAATTCCCCTTTGAGACCCTCACGGCTCATAGGATTCAAAAGCCTTAAGCTACAGGGATTTGAACCTGTTCTTAAGCCATCACAACCTCCAGCGTTGCCCTACAAGCGTTTCGATATCGACCCTTGTTTACAATCCACGGGTGCGAATAAACATTTCTCTAACAAAGTCCTACCCGCGACTAGGGATATGTCTACACAATGAACAACCCTTGTAAGTCCTCTCGACTTATAAGGAGAAAACACTCTTGTAAGATCCTTACGACTTATAATAGATCATACACTTAAGACTTCTCACGATTCCTAAAGAGAAAACACACCTACGAGATCCTCACGACTCGTAGGGAGAAATACCTTCATGAGACCCTTACGGCTCATGAAGTTAAAAGCCTTAGTTGACAGGATCCTAACCCTGTTTACTAAGCCACCTTTGTTCGACATCGGCAAAGGCAAATGATGATTCGCTCCTGACAATATCCCAGTTGTAGTGATGCCGATGCCTGAATCGGTATCAAATTCCAAACTCGTAGTGAAAAGTCAGCGAGCCACAAATGCATATGAAATAGCCTAAATAATTGGGCAACTTGCAACAAAATCAGCCAGTAAAAATGTATGCATGCAAAATAGCCGAAATGGTTGGGCAACTCGCAATAAAAATCAGCGAGTAAATAAAACAAATAGCCGAAATGATTGGGCATCGCGAAAAATAGCCGAAATGATTAGGCCATCGCGACTTTCGCGATATAAAAGCTGAAATGATAGAGCATCACGGAAAGAAAAATATATAAAGTGAAACTCTTTTCCCTACAGGTGAGATCACGTTAATCCCTGTATACAATTCAGAGGCACAAACAAAAAGGGAACCATGCCTTGCCACGAGGCTCCATCAGAAAAAAAGCCAAATCTCGACGGTTCACAGACAGCCTGGAGATCATCTCAAACATTCGTCTCATTACAACAGACGCAACATCAACAAATCGGAGCCGCGGCAAAGTTCCCAGTTCCATGACTCGGCGATGCACAAACAACCGAGAGTCAACCCCTCCTGGTCCCGTGGAACACGGCTTATGTCAATCCTGACCCCGTGGGAAACGTCCAGAGCAAATCCCGGTCTCATGGAACACGGCTTATGTCAATCCTGACCCCGTGGAAAGCGCCCAGAGCAAATCCTGGTCTCGTGGAACACGACTTATGTCAATCCTGACCCCGTGGGAAGCGTCCAGAGCAAATCCTGGTCTCGTGGAACACGGCTTATGTCAATCCTGACCCCGTGGGAAGCGCCCAGAGAAAATCCTGGTCTCGTGGAACACGGCTTATGTCAATCCTGACCCCGTGGGAAGCGTCCAGAGCGGATCCTGGTCCTGTGGAACACGGCTTATGTCAATCCTGGCCCCGTGGGAAGCGTCCAGAGCGGATCTTGGTCCTGTGGAACACGGCTTATGTCAATCCTGATCCCGTGGGAAGCGTCCAGAGCGGATCCTGGTCCTGTAGAACACGGCTAATGTCAATCCTGACCCCGTAGGAAGCGCCCAGAGCAAATCCTGGTCTCGTGGAACACGGCTTATGTCAATCCTGACCCCGTGGGAAACGTCCAGAGCAACCTCCTGACTCAGTGAAATGCGGATAAGGTCAACCCCTGACTCTGTGAAATGCGGATAAAGTCAACCCCCTGACTCCGTGAAATACGGATAAAGTCAACCCTCGACTTTCCCGTCAAAGCAATTCTTTGATTCGGGAGCAAGTCAACTCATCAATCACTTACGGGTCCTCTCGACTTAAGGAAGAAAATTCTCTTCTGAGATCCTTACGACTCTCAATAGAAAACACTTAGGAATCCTCACGATTCCTAAGGAGAAGATACACCTACGGGATCCTCTCGACCTGTAGGGAGAAAATTCTTTATGAGACCCTCACGGCTCATAAAGTTGAAAAGTCTTAGAAGGTAGATCCTAACCCTATCTCCCAAGCCATCGTTGCTTCGCAGAGAGGTCAAGGTAGATTTTCTACAGGCCACACTCTCCGACAAGAAAAGAAATAATCACTTACGGGTCCTCTTGACTTGTAAGCAAGAAAAACTCTCTTGTGAGATTTTTACAACTCTCAAGAGAGAACACACTTACGAGATCCTTACGACTCGTAAGGAGAAATACCTTTATGAGACCCCCACGGCTCATAAAGTTGGAAAGTCTTAGGAGGCAGATCTGAACCTGACTCCTAAGCCATCGCTATCCTATAAGGTGATCAAAATAGATTATCCACAAAATGCATTTACTAAAAGGGACACACCACTATGAAGCAAAATACGTCTTTTATTCATGAATCAAAATGAATACAAAGTACAATTTATAAAAGAATCAAAAAATACTCTCATTCAGGAGTATGTACAAAAGAAGAATAAAAAATATACAATTCTTCAAGCCGGCGGACGATTCAATAGATTTTCCAGTTCATCCTTTTTCTACTGGGCCTCGGCTTCATGATTCATTATCGCTAAGAGACGGGCCTCCGCTTGAGACTGCTGAGCCTGGTATGAGGCAAGCCGACATTCAAGCTCTTTTTCGGTAACTTTATGGGCTTCGATCATTTCGCGAGTGAAAATGACGGCTTTATCAATGGCTACCACCTCCCTGATAGCTTCTTGAAGCACCCGCCAAAGTTCATACGCCCGAGTGGTCTTGGCCGTAAGGTTAGCTTGAAGTTCCCCCAGTGCAGTTGAAGCTAGCTTCCTCTCTCAAAATTTTCGGCCGAGCCTCTTCTCGCATGACAGCAAATTTGCGGCGCACCGTTTAATTAGCCCCCGCAAGCTCACCTTTACAGCCACAACTTCTGAAGGAAGACGCGAGCACTCAAGGCTATGTAAGCAAGCCTCCACCCGACGACAAAACTCAACCCAGACTTGCACCAATGTTTCGCTATGGTAAGCAGCAAGAAAGGGGAGAGAACTGTTGGCCTCGGCAGCGAATTCTTCGGCCTTGATCAAACCACCAGCACGAAGGTCTTCAATCAGAGCTGACAAAGAGTGAAGGCTTAGCTTTGCCATCCGTTCCGAGGTACGTAGAGCATAGGGGCCGGGCGGCATAACGATGTGAGATTCTAGCGTGGTAAGAACTGGCAAAGCTGTTAAGATTCATAAAAAGAAATCAGCAAGACTTGCAAGCAAAGAGCAGGTAGAACATCGTCGAAACTTTACGTACCCATAGTCATGCAAGAAGGGTCTGAAGGATCCCCAGGCCCATCAAGAATCTCAACTTCGTCATCGGCTTCCATAACTGTAGAAGACATCAGTGTCATTATATGAAATAATAATAATGACGTGAGGAAAGGGCAAATAACACTAACCTTGCCCGGAAGAGAGGACGATGCGTTGAGGGGATATCGCCTGTGGAGCAGCCATCTTTAACAGACGCTGAAAAGACTTCCTGGGAGACAAGTCCACGATGGACGCCGCCAATCCTCATAGCTCTGAAAAGACAGAAAGGTTCAGATAATGAAGAGATCATTAAAATAAAAGATAGAAGAATACCTTCGATACTCCTCCCACTCTGGACTGGAGGGATAGCAGCTTCAGCGGCCTCTTCTATGCCCCCAGGCACAACATCGAAGACGTGGTCCGGTATAACAACTTCCAATTGAGGAGCAGTGGCCATCGCTGTAGGCTCCAATGAAAGGACGGTGGCCTCGACCACCTGTCCTATAGTCTCCGGGCCGTCCCTAGAAAGATCCATTGAATCCGCGGCCAATGAAGATGCCTCTTCCGGGGGAGCAAGCACCGGGGGAACGGAAACCACCGATGGAAGCTCTGTGGCAGGAAGAGCAGCTGTATCGACCCCCTCCACACTTACTAGTGTCTCATCGGGGATATTTACAGAGTCCATAGTCAAGACGCGACTCGAACTCAGATCCTCTGCCATCGCCGAAGTCCCTGCAAAGTTTTCACGAAGATAAGGATATATATATATATATATATATATATATATATATATATATGAGCAGTGCAAAATACTACAAAAAGATATATAAGTATACCAATGCGCAAAGGAGCTTCTAGTATGGCTTTTTCAAGCCGGCGTTCCTTCTCAAGAATTCGTGCTCGCCGGGGTGTGAGGGTAGACTCGTGGCCACCAGTCCACAACGACAGCGCATCTTCGACATCGTCCGAGATAGGCTGCCTAAGGGCCATCTCGCCTCACTCTTCCGAAGGACCTATAAATATCCGCCGTATCGATGGAGGATCTTCGTAAAAGATGACGACAGGATAAGGCCTTTTCGGGACCCTTATATTTTCAGTCTCGTCCTGAAAGAGTCTTATAGACTCAGCCAATTGTACGGCTTCCTCGGCAGATGAACCCGTAAAAATAAGGCCACCATCCGACTCTTGCATAGCTAGTGGCTCATCTTGAAAGATAGACTCTGATTCCACTAAAAGGTCGAGCAGATTGGTGACCGTCTTCTTTCGCCTCTTGGACCTAGAACTAACACCAGAAGACGATCGCTTCTTTCCCCTTGGTGCTTTAGTGCGACGTTGACCCACTTTGCCTTCAATATCTTCTCTCGGTGGTGCTATCGATGACGACACTGCTATTGCTGACGCCGCAGCTGACGATACTGCCACTGGCGCCTTATTGGCCCTTGCTTGAGCTCTAGTGCGCAGTGGCATACCAGCTGTGGGAGTTAGATCCACTTCCGCCACCTTAGGAATAAGCACGATACCAGTATCTCTAAGGGGAGGGTGAACCACTGCCCGCGGTCGCGGCGGGACACCTGTAGCCTGGAGCGGGGCAGGAGCTCTAAGCCCAAAAAGTATTCTCCTCTCCTCGGCAATTATTGGACTAACCCGGTGGTGATACCAACCCGTGAAAGCCCCCACGCACCTCGGAATGTAATCGGCCTCGGGGATCATGAAAAGAGAACCGGCGTTCAGCCTCATGAAATGGTGGGTGGCGTCACGAACAGCTTCCAAAGAAGGGCTGGGCTCTACTGTGAATGCCTCGAAGGGGATACCCTGATCATATCCCAGTTGTCGGGCAAAGCGGTGTAGATTTTACCGCATGAAAAGGGCCGCATTGTTTCGACGGAACACCAGATAACCGGGTATGATTGAGTACAGATGCATGGCTTCCTTGGGATTCAAAGATGGTGCTCCCTCTTTCGACAGATCGAACAACTGTTGAACAGGTCCCGAGGGAGCAGAGAGGATTCGATCATTAAATACGATTCCGCCTTCATTAGCATAAGGATTGAGCAGCATGTGAAGACCCCTTAATTGAGTCAGATCAGGAGCAGAAGCGTCCACTAACCTCATGAGCCGCGGAAAGGTATATGCATCATAAAAGCTGGGTCTCTGATGCACGGCAAATGCCCCTAGCACGTGCATCTCAATCCATGACGTAAAATAATGAAGAGAGAAATTCACTACGTTCACGCCTGGGGTTGAGGTATTAGCTGCACTGCTTAGCCTATGGTACAGATGCGACAGCCCTGCAATGCCCACGGCTAGCCGTGTCCCTTCGGCGATGCGATGAGCAGGGTAAATGACCGAGGCTCTCATGAATCGACGGTGGGTTGGAACTACAAACCAGCTGAGCCAAACACTGATAAAGCCAATGAAGAAAGTCTCTTCATCCATGCCAGGAGCTGCGATCGACTCGAAAGGTACAGCTGATAAGATTGGAATGTAGAATTGAGGCAAATCCTCTTCTCTAGCCGTTAGCCTATTTAAACCAAACCCGAAGGGGTCATTGATATTCGTGAACTTCGGAGCCGCCTTTGATAGAACGTCTCCACAAAAAAAGCAGGTAATAAAGCTTTTGAAAGTGACGCCCTGTTCTTTTGATTCCGTGAACAACTTCTCAAAAATCCCCAGCGTCTTAATCAGACGCGGGTACTTGTGGCGGACAGCTTTTTCAGTCGACAAGCCGTCAAGCATAGCGGGCATAGTCTTGAAAACATACTCGTCAGGGGGCAACAATTCTTCGTAAGGCGCTCCCCTGATCGGTAAACCTAAGATCTCGCGAAACTCTTCCAAAGAGATCGAAACTTCGCGGTTCCCTAACAAGAAAGTTTTTGTGGGAAGATTCCATTGATTTAGGAAAGCTTTAACCCACCATACATGGGGAGATTGATAATGGAAGAGGGACGCATACACTGCTTGGTAAAGCCTGACCCTTTGCAGTCGCGCACGATGAGCGGATAAGATGTAACGAGCCCAGAGAAGGTAGCCCGTGGGATGGCGAGGGGTAAGCCCTATCTTGTAAACTTGTCCCCAAGGCTGAGCTTCACTTTGGCAGATACGATGCCCCAAGATATCTATGACCGGTACAGGCTGATTTGGTATCCCGGTTGTCGAGGGTTCGAGCCGGCCGGTAGGGGTCCAATTTGCCACCTCCACAGCAAAAGCAGTCCGCGGACAGTCCATCGGCAAGAATGGGCGGATAGGCTCCGTTGGTACCTCGCAAAGAAAGCTTCGACGACCGCGGATGATATGACCGTACTAGGTCCCCCATAGAAGTAAATTGGTGCAATCAGGGTCGTGAGCTCTAATCATCGCCATCACCTCTTCGTCAAACGGTGACTGAGGAAAGGCAGCCTCCGAGCGGGTGAAAGGAAAGTATGGAACAGAAGCCATTATTCCTGAAACAAAGGAAAGGAAATTGTTAGTGAAGCTCACGCGCGCGCGCGCGTGTGTGTAAGAAGACAGTGGAAGAAAGCGACAAACAACTTATTTTATGGGGCCATTGGTTACAAAACACATGGGCCCCATAAAATCAATATGGCGGCTCACTAATGATGAGGCAATGTAATCATTATGAGAACAAAAGAAAGATTCTCAATAAATGAATAGTGGATTTCAAACAACTCTACACATTCCCTAAGGAGAAAACCCACTGCAGAATTCTATGCAAATCATGAAGGATCTCTCTGGAAATATTGTTGCAAAGAACAACTCAGGACAAGAAAATTCCAAGAAGTTTTCTGTGAAGAACTAATTTCTTTAGAGGAATTAAATTCCTTTTGAACAGAGGAATTAAATTCCCAGAAAACATTTTCAGAGCTAAGCTCTTTGAAATGGAATTAAATTCCACAGGGAGGACAAGTATCACTATCGATCCCTAAGATCAGAGAAACCCTAACAAAAGGAGTTTATTATTTAAAGATTGGACATTTTTAAAGAACTTAGAAAGATGGGTTCTTGTTAAAGGGAAAAAAACTCTTGGTATGGATTTAAAATCCAAAGAAAATTTCTATAAGAAGTTCTTCGGCCGTTCAAGATCCTTACCTGAAAAAAGGAAATCTTCTGTTGACAGAGTTAAACTCTGGAAATTTTTGAAACAGAGAACTGAACTCTGCGAAATAGAATTAAATTCTCAAAGGAAAATGAACAAGGAAGAAAATGAAAGAGTGGAGGCGCTTCTGAAGATACCCCTGCATTTATAGGATGTGATGAGAAACGGTTCATCTACCCCCTTCCCTAGGCAGATCCAACGGCCACAAAAGATGACAGTGTTGCACTCACATGCAAACACGTGAGAACAACGCCGTGGGGGCATTTGTTCCCTCATGGGAACTGAATAAAGCATCAAAGAAATACACAAGAGAAGCATCACGTGTCCACACGTGATCGGGCATCACGTGGGGACACGTGGCCTTCTATGGGCAAAGTTATAGGCGCTGAGATACACAACTTCAAATGGGGTCACGTGCCCACACGTGATGGGCCTTTAAGCCCATTGGAAAAGGTATAATAAAACAACAGGGAAAAACCCCAATGGGGTGTCACGTGTCTACACGTGACCAAGGGTCACGTATTGACACGTGATAATTCCTTAGCTCTTTAAAATAACATAATTAAATTCTGGTTAAAATGTTTATCAGGGGGTCACGTGTCAACACGTGATGGGATCCTAAGATCTCTGAAATAATAGAATTAAATTCTAATTAAATGGTCAATCAGAAGGACACGTGCCAACACGTGAAAGGCTCTTAAGCCTTCTGAACTAATAGAATCGAGAACCCTAACTGGAAAAATATTTCTCTAAATCTTTCCAAACAAAAAAGATTGTGCTCTGTAAAGTGGAGCACCGTTGGATTAAAAATCCAATGGTGATTAAAAATCACCAATTTATAGAAAGATTCTATACAAGGAAAGATTTCCCTGAAATTTGCTAGGAATAACAGACAAAATATCTTTTGGATTAAAAATCCAATGGTGAATAAAATTCACTGAGTGATCTAAAAGATCATGTTGGTTACAAAATCAATTAAATTCTTTCAATGAAAATTTGACTAAACAAACTAATTCTTTTCTTTCTCCTATAAATAAGAGCTAAGGGGGAAGAAAAAAAGGGATATACAGAGACAACAGGAGAGAGAAAGAAGAAGAGAATTTAATTCTCCAAAAAGAAAAGAAGATTTCCTCAGAAAAGAAATAAACCCTAGGTGAGAAAGGAAAAGAGATCATAAGCTCCACAAAACAAAAAAGAGAATTTAATTCTCAAACTAAGAGTTTAACTCTTCTGAATAAGAACTTAGTTCTTATTTTGCAGCAGATCTCCCCATAAGTTGAGAATTTAATTCTCATCGGGGAGATTCTGCCATGCAGATCCAAAACTTAGAGGGAGAATTGAGTTTGATTCTTCCAAATACTTAGGAATTTAATTCATCCAACAGAGACAGGGTTTAACCCTTAAAACAAGAACTTAGTTCTTCTTCATGGTTGAAGATATGCAGAAGTAAGATCTCTCTATGAATTTAATTCTCATCGAGGAGATTCTGCCATGCAGATCCAAAATTTAGAGGGAGAGTTGGGATTAAAGAATTTAATTCTTCCATATACATAGGAATTTAATTCCTCTAAACAAAATTAGGGTTTAACCCCACCAAAGAATTTAATTCTTAAACAAAAGACTTAAACTCTCCATGCACGTAAACCTGATCACGTGGAAACACGTGACCCTCCCTTCAATGATCAGAAAGAAAGAATGGGACATGGTCACGTGCCCCCACGTGACCCTTAAATAGACTCTTCAAGATGATAAAGAAAAAACTTGGAGGCAATGCCTCACGTGCTCACACGTGACCCTCAAAACAAAAGGGAACAAATCCAAAGGCAGTGCTAATTTATGGTGCCTCACGTGTCCCCACGTGACCCCTGACGAACACCTCTTTAAAAAAAAGAGAGAAGATGGAAAGAACTGAAGGATTAAAATCCAATGCATGGGCGCCCTCACATGTCCCCACATGACCCCTAGCAAATCCTTTTAATATCCAGTGCATGGATACCCATCACGTGTCCACACGTGATGGCCGTAAAGATTAAGTGTTTGACACTTATTTGAATATTCTGAGAATAAAATAAAGGAGGTCTGGCCCAATTCTCAGGCGCCTCACGTGACCCCACGTGACCACCTCATTTTTAGTGTTTAACACTATTTTGAGTGTTTTGTCCCTAGTGTTTAACACTATTTTAAGCACTTCTTTCTTTTAGTATTTAACACTATTTTTTTTAAATGCACCACGTGGGGACACGCGACCGCCAGATATGTGCTAGTGTTTAACACTATTTTCAAACCAGTCTTAGCCTAAATTGGCTAAATCTTCCAGAGGCAAGACTCCCCTTTTGACTGAGCCTCAAGTACATCCTTGTCTTCCAAGATTGATCATTTCATATGGTATATAAGTTCTTAGCACTCAATAAAAGACAAAATACGGTCAGTATCCAGATTCATGTTTAGCATTGCTAAATAATGGGGGGTTGAACCCAGTCAAATGTTCAACAGTCTATACAAAGGTCCAATATTTCAAACCTAATTGGACTTAGCCCAAGTTGGCCATAAGTCCTCAATTCAGATTTAACTGAGCCGATGTCTCATAATCTAATTAATTGATCTTAGTCCCAAATTGGACTACAGATTTCCCAATCAACATTGGTTTAAGGGTACATCTCTTCACTCCTTTGATATTTGTCGTTGTAATCCTTCAACGTCTTCAGAAAGGTGACGGGTCCCGATAACCAATCATTCCATAGACTGTGAGGTCCTTAAACTCATGGACTATGATGTCCTTAAACTTTATATACTATAACGTCTTTAAACTATGGACTGTAGGGTCCTTTAAACCCATGGACTATGATGTCCTTAACCTCGGACTGTGTAGTCCTTTAAACCCATGGACTATGATGTCCTTAACCTTGGACCACCATGTCCTTAAACTGGTAATCGACCGCAATATCCTTAAACTAAACAATAGAGTCCAAATGCTCTTTTGTTGGATCTAAACGATCCTGTTAAGTTGATCTTAGTCTAAAATTAGACTAACGTATCCTTAACAAACGTTTAAGTTGATCTTAGTCTCAAATGGGACTAACGTATCCTTAAACCCAACCCCAAACCCAAATCTAAGAAAATACGGATTTGAACTAATCCACGCCCAACGGGCGACAACATAAATTAGTTTCCGTATACAATCCACGGGCAACCAAAAACAAAATAAACACACATGACACGAAGTGACCACCTGGAGAAGGAGAAAGTGGTTACCGCGATGCGGTAGCGTAATTAACTGTAGGGGCTTGCGCCTGTAGGGAAGAGCGTCCCCACAATAAAAAAAACCCTCAACGAGAGGGAATCTGACGAAATCTGCTACATCGGCCGCATCCGTTTAAACCTTCGATACATGGTGTCATAAATCAACTTGGTATCTTCGGAGAGTTGGCTGGATAGCACCAAATAGCATCTGCCCCTAAATTCAGGCAAGACGAACCTACGCGGTCGCGTCTCTTTGTTCGGAGGAGCACAGATTCTGGCACGCCCGGTGGGACCTCTTCCTCTTCCTACTCCACACTTCGTGTATCGTGTTCGCGAACGAATCACGGTTTAATATGGTTGCCCTTGGGTTCGAGGTACTAAGATTTGGTTATATATATATATTATTTCTAATGTGTGGCTACCAGAAAATATATGGATATGATTTAGATATTATATATATATATATATATATATATATATATAAACTGTCATCATGTGGTTAAGCACCTCAAGTTTATTTTGACTTTTATCTATCACGCTTAAATCTAGATACCAAATATTTATTAGATTTAAGTATATTAAATCCTTTTAAATTTTAAATAAACTATATAAGATATTTAAATTATATTATTTGCATTATAGTAAATAAGTTATGCATATGTATTATTTTTCCAATATATATTTACAGTGAGATTTTGGTGGAGACGGATCGAAGATTGATATCACCTTTATACTATTAGTTATATTAAACTATAATATATATATAACTTAATATATATTATACTATATATATATTTTTATATATTTTTTATAAAACAAAAACTCTTTCTCTCTCTCTCTCTCTTTCCCCATCTTCCTCGTTCTCATTCCCCGAGCCCTAACATACACACCTATCACCGCACCCTTTCCAACTTAACCCGTCGTCAACTCACCCCCGTCCTCATCTCGTCGTCGTCGCCTGCACTCTCTTTCTCGTCCTCGCCGCTAACCTCTCTTCACCGAAGCCGATCTCCTCTCTACACCGCCACCTCCACCTTGTTTTCCCCTCGTCTTCGAACCTAACCTCATCTCCATCTCCATCAACCACCTCCTCACAACCCAAGAACCCATCTTGCCTCGTCTCCACCACCACAACCCTCATCTTCATCAACTCCAACCCCGATGCCATCTTACCGTGAACCCAAAACCCAATCTCAGCCGAACCTAAACCCCCAAGCTTCTCCCTTTCTTCTTCAACCCAAGCACCCAGCGTCCTAACCTCACCATCGATCAACCCTAGCAGTCGAGATCGTCACCTTCATCTCCCTAGCGTCAACCGAGCAGTTTCATCGACCCTTCTTCAACTTCATAGAACCCTCCATCACCATCCCGAGATCCCCACATCTCGAAGCCCCCGAGCAAAGCAAACCCAAACCTTAGACTCGAGAACTCCAGACACCTAGTCGTCGTTCATCGAAGTCCACCAAGCTGAGCACATAGCCTGGATCTTACGTAGCGTTTCCATGATCGATCAAGGCAAGTTTCTAATTTGCTACATGCTAGTTTACCTATACCTATACATATATATATTATAATGTCTTAAATTATTATCAATATACAATTTTATATAGATAATCCGTATTTTATTATTTGGTTAACACTAGCACGCGTGTAGTTACAGTTTAATTTATAATAATTAACAATCATAAAACGTTATTATAAATACGGTGAGATATATATTTTTTAACAAGTAATAATGAATACATCAATTCGTTATAGCTAGATAACCATGACAATTATATTCCTGCATTATATTATGGTTTGTTTGTGCAAGTAAATACGTCACCTGTTTAGTACACAATACCTGACATACTTGCGACCTGTTATCTTGCTACTGCTATTACTATATTGTTTATACCTCTCACCTGTATTATTTACTGATACCAACAATCCTAATTTGTTCTCCCGATGGACGCGACTTGTTATCTAGATAGACATTGTCACACACCGCTTCCCAAAAAAACCAAAATTTCGGGACGTAACAAAGCCAGCTATGCTACCTATGGTAAGAAAACACCCTTCTGTAACCACATTAAGGCTGTCAATCGGTAATCAAGAACAATAAACTACTAAATCCATCTATCACATGTCCAATAATTAAAAGAACAATAACCAGAAAAGATAGCAGAAGGAATAAAGATCCAAGGAATAACTAATCCGCATAAGATCTATAACAATGAGGTGGTCCTCACTGATCGGCGATCCTGTCGAAATACTCACGTGCTAAGTCAAGTATCTGGGCCATGCAAAACTCAGATGTCAGTGCATCATAAATATCATAATAATAAACTGAGCAATGTACCATAAGGTGTTATGTGCAAAAATGGTGTATAATTATAAATAAACAATCGCAAGTGATATAATAGCAGGCTATAAGTATGTCACGTGTATACTAGAGTTTGTATTTCTAGGTTATCTATTCTAACGGTATTTGAAACCAATTAATGGAATTCTCGATGTAACTCAATAGTATCCCGTGCGTGCCCGGGACCACAGTCTTGACTCTTGGGGCTGAATCCAAGACGTGCTGCTAGGCAGTAAAAACAATATCATGTACAGACGAATGAAGTCAGCATCATCATTCCGGGGCACGAAGCCCGTATTGACTGATCAGTCTCTTGAAAGTAGTGAACTGTTGAGTTACAAGTCGGGTTTCATTATTGATTTCCTATTTTCCCCCAGGTTTCGGGTTCAAGTCAAGTATCAATAGAATGTCTACCTAATGCCAATATAGGAACAATCGTGTATTGGTCTTGTCTAGTAAGTCAACAAGTCAAGTCAATCAGGATAAAAAGTCAATATTGTTAATATCGGTAGTTATTCAGGTAACAGGTATAAACAATAGCAGTAGGTCGCAGGCGTGTCAGGTATTGATTGTATCTACCTAATACCAATACAGGAACAAGCAAGTACAGGTTCTGTCTATCTAGACAACAAATCATGTCCATCAGGAAAACAAATCAGGATTGTCGGCATTGATAAATAATCTAAGAAACAGGTATAGTAATGACAAGATAACGTGTCGTGTACATGTCAGATAGTGTGTATTAAACATGATAAATATTTGATTGCGTAACCAATCACAATAAAATCAATAATATAGCTGTCATGGTTATCTAGCTATAACAGGATGGATATATTCAGTATAAATCTAACCGTAATTGTAATAGCATTTTACCCTTGTTAGTTATCATAAAATAAACTGTATTAAGTTCTACTCTTCAATTAAGCAACTAGAATAGTTCATACGTTCTACTGATAGGTGTAATTTTGCCCAAATTTATGAATTGTGACTGTAAGTCCACGTTACCCGTCCCCGGTTCTTCGGGGTTGCGGAAATGATGAAAAACGATTTTTTCGGTGGATATAACATGGACTTTAAAAACGGATCTTTGCTAAACAAACTATCTAACAACCTAACTAAGAGTTTAACTACTATGTTAGGGGTTATACCTTAACTTGAACTCCTTCTCTTCGACTCCTTGTGGTGGTCGGATCGGCCTCACCTCGTCGTCTCCTTGTGCCAAAGATGGATCCACCCGAAAGCTTCTACCTTTGGTTCAAACCTCAAACTAGAGGAAACTAGAATACTTAGCTTGCTAGACCTTGTACACTAGGATGAGTAGAGAAGTGTTTTGGGTTTTATCTCTATGGTTCTTGCTTCTCAACTCATGAGACAATAGAAGCATGAGCTAGAGAGAGAGCAAGAGGAAGAGGGAGAGCTTGAGGATGAGAGAGAATCAATATCATAGAATGAGCAAGACTTTTTACAACCATGCTCTCAAAAGAAAAAATAACCATCATCATAATAATAATTAAGTATTTTATGATGGTTCATGTCAATGGCATTATCATTTCATGCACTCATTTTGTAAACAACAACAAGCAAGCCAAAAGTCATAGTCATGAAATGATAGCCATGCAATGATGATGGTCAACAAGTCCAAACTAGTCAACCGGTCAACAAAATCAACAAGTCAACAAAGTCAAACTTTCAACCCAACCATGGCACAATAATACTTAATTAATATTATTATTAATCATATTTCCTATTCTCATTAGGGTTTAGAAAAAGTCAACAGTCAACAACCCTAATGAGAATCCTCTGCCTCTGTCTCTGTCAACTGTGCATACACATCCGCATCCGTGTTCCGAGGAACACGAATACAAAGATATCCTCTGCCTCTGTTTCTGTCAACTGTGCATACACACCTGCATCCGCGTTCCGAGGAACATGGATACAAATGAGATAAAACCAATCCCAAAATGTATACTAGGATCCGGCTTAAACCAAAACCCGCTAGTAATAACTGTCCGGACACCAAACGTGCACAAGTGCGTGGATGTGACCGAACCCTGTCGCAAAACCATGCGACCTCTACTCTTTTTGCCTAAAGGTGAATAGCTCTTTGTGTGGGACTCTAAAGACTCGACACTACGCTGGCAGTGGGTTTAACCACAGACCGCAAGCGGCACTAGCTGTGCGTAACGGCCCCCAGGTAGATGCCGACAAGAAGACTGACGAGGTGAAACCCATCTGAACTCCTACTGAGCCTGAATGTGACAGTCTCCGTACAGTCCGGTCTGTTCGTCTGAGAATATCGCATGGCGGGCCTAGGGGGCGGTAAACGTCAGTCCCCTAATAGCGGTACAAGTCATGTCGGAGTGTAGCCCAGAACACCCTGAGATAACACTGGAAACCCACCAGTATATCTCGCTTGCCCTGGCCAGGGACTTTGTGTAATGGCTCTCCTAGACACAGCGTGATATCAACCCCTAATACCGGGAGAGACGAATCCTGTCAAACCATCACTGCCTCCAAGCGCTTCGGGACTGCACCCAACTACTACCTGTTTGCACGACTCCTTTGAGCCGTAGTAGGGTAGTAATCAAAGTACAGTGGGAACACACTCGAGGCGAAGTGACAGTGTCAAGTCAGCGGACTAAGCTGTACTCAAGTCACCTCGGAACTGATAACTGACGATAGGTATAATACCAACCAATAGTTCCCGACGAGTCCTATCCAGTGTACTCATAACCTAACGAGCACCCGCATACTATCTCAAGTACGACGTACTGACGGCTGTGGGACAGACCGTCTCTCCTGCTGGGATGAGAAGCGTATACGCTAGTCTACTCCGGAATATCGATACCCTGTCTCGATAATCCTACGACTAGGGACCTGTATAAGGATGTACTTGTAGATTACCCAGCCCCCACTAGTGTGACTGCCATCACAACGCTGGTAATCAAACAAGGATCCTAAGGGCTCTACTAATATGTATAAGCGATATGCTAAAATAAACACATGCACGTATTAAAGTAGAAACAAACCAAGTAGCATACTACCATTTTGAGCAAGATTGTCTATACAACTGTGAATATCCCAAGCTTCCATTAAGTAATATACAAACTAGTATGATACAGTAATGGCCTCTAGGGCATATACACTAACAATCTCCCACTTGCACTAAGGCCATGTACTGGCGTATCGAAGACCTATCATCTCGATCAGCCGCTCGAACGGAGTCTGGGTAAGGCCTTCGTGAGTGGATCAGCAGTGTTATCTTCCGTATTTACTCTCTTCACCTCGATCTCTCGGCGATCTACAATCTCCCTGATTAGGTGGTACCGCCTCAAAATGTGCCTGGACTTCTGATGGGACCTGGGTTCCTTCGCTAAAGCTATAGCGCCGTTGTTGTCACAATATAGCGGTATTGGATCAACACTGGTAGGAACCACCTGAAGCTCCATGAGGAACTTCTTCATCCAGACAGCTTCCTTTGCGGCATCACAAGCAGTTATGTACTCCGCTTCTATAGTTGAGTCAGCAACGGTTTCCTGCTTGGAGCTCTTCCAGCAAACCGCCCCTCCATTGAGGGTAAAGACATAACCCGACATGGACTTGGAGTCATCCTTGTCACTCTGGAAGCTGGAGTCAGCAAAGGCCTCGATCTGGAGGTCTTTTCCGCCATACACCAAGAACATCTCCTTATTCCTTCTCAAGTATTTGAGAATGTTCTTTACCGCTATCCAGTGCTTCTTCCTGGGTCCGACTGATACCGGCTTACAACACTCAATGCGTATGCTACATCTGGTCTGGTACACAACATCGCATACATAATAGAGCCTACCGCAGATGCGTAGGGTATTGATGACATGCGAGCCCTTTCCAAATCAGTCTTGGGAGACATCTCTTTAGAGAGGGTGATTCCGTGACAAGCCGGTAGATTACCGCGCTTGGAATCTTCCATACTGAATCGTTTCAGTATGGTGTCAATGTACCTGGACTGTGAAAGTCCCAACATCCTTTTAGATCTATCACGATAGATCTGGATCCCCAGAATGTAGTTGGCATCGCCCAGGTCCTTCATAGAGAACCTCTGTGACAAGAATCCTTTGACTGACTGTAGCATAGGAATATCATTTCCTATTAGGAGAATGTCATCGACGTACAAGACGAGGAATACCACATTTCTCCCTACAATCTTACTGTAAATGCATGGTTCATCTGGGTTTTTGACAAAGTCGAATTCTTTGACAGTTTCATCAAAGCAGATGTTCCAACTCCGCGATGCCTGCTTCAGTCCATAGATGGACTTGAGCAACTTGCACACTTTACCGCTGCTCCCACTCTGAATGAATCCCTCTGGCTGATCCATATAGACGCACTCTTCCAAATTTCCATTTAGGAAAGCCATCTTTACGTCCATCTGCCAGATCTCATAATCGTGGAAGGCAGCAATGGCAAGAAGGATCCGAATGGATTTGAGCATAGCTACTGAAGAAAAGGTCTCGTCATAGTCCAAACCAGTCTTTGACGAAAACCCTTTGCAACAAGCCTAGCTTTATAGGTTTTGACCTGCCCATCTACACCAATCATCTTTCTGAAGATCCATTTGCAGCCTACGGGTTTTACCCCTTCTGGAGCAAAGTCCAAAGTCCAAACTTTGTTGGTGTACATGGACTCCATCTCGGTCCGCATTGCATCCAGCCATTTTACTGAGTCACCGCTCTGAATGGTTTGCTGGAAGCTAGTAGGCTCATCATAATCAACGACGCAATCCTCTCTATCCCCGTCTATGAGAAAACCATAGTATCTCTCGGACGGATGAGACTGCCTACTACTCCTGCGGAGCGGCGCAGGAATGTCCGGTTCTCCTGAAACTTCTGGTTCTACCAAGGTTTCAGTAATAGTTTGTGGTTCTGGAATTTCTTCCAGTTCTATTGCGCTCCCACTTATCTGACTTTCTAAAAATTCAGTTTCCAAGAAGTGGGCATGCTGAGAAACAAAAACCTTTTGTTCCTCTGCGGAATAGAAAAGATACCTCCTGGAGTTCTTTGGGTATCCCACAAACTTACACAGTACTGAACATGCCTCGAGCTTGTCCGCATGCTGCTTCTTTACAAAAGATGGACACCCCCATGTCTTAAGATACTTAAGACAGGGTTTCTTCCCACTCCACATCTGATATGGGGTGGTAGGCACAGTCTTGGTTGGAGCCTTGTTCAAGAGATATGCAGCTGTTTCTAGTGCATAACCCCAGAAAGATCGCGGTAACTCATCCTTACTCATCATGGAACGAACCATATCCAATAGGGTTTGATTCCGCCTTTCAGATACACCATTGTGTTGTGGTGTGTATGGAGGAGTAAGCTGAGAGAGAATTCCATTCTCTTTTAAGTAGTCCAGAAACTCGGCACTCAAGTATTCACCACCTCGATCAGATCTTAGCGTCTTTATACTTTTGCCTGTTTGTTTTTCAACTTCATTCTTGTATTCCTGAAATTTCTCAAAGGCTTCGGATTTATGCTTCATCAGGAAGACATGTCCATACCTAGAGAAATCATCTGTGAAAGTAATGAAGTATGAATAACCACTTCGCGCATGTGTAGACATTGGACCACACACGTCACTGTGTATGAGTCCCAAGAGTTCGCTCGCTCTTACTTCTTGTCCAGTGAACGGAGTTTTTGTCATCTTTCCCATGAGACAAGATTCACAAGTGGCATAAGACTGATACTCGAACGGATTCAAGTATCCCTCTTTATGTAACTTAGTTAACCGTGTCTCATTAATGTGACCCAGTCTACAATGCCATAAGAGAGCCTTATTTGTTTCCGGAGACTTTCTTTTAAGTGTGTTCTGGACACTGAAAATCTGAGCTTGATTCAATACGTATATCCCGTTTTCTAATGTACCTGACCCAATCAGAACTTGATTTAGGTGGATGTGGACCACATCGCTTACAAAAGTAAAATCATATCCTTCCTTAGAAAGTAAGGATACATATATGATATTACAAGTCGCACCTGGTACATACAAACAATTACGCAGAATCAATATCTGCCCAGTTGTCAATCCAAGATGATATTCCCCTACGGATTCAGCGTCCATGCTCATTTCGTTCGGAACCGTGAGAGTCATATCACCTTTCCTGATAACCCTACGGTTTCTCAGAGTCTGTAATGAATTACAGATGTGAGATCTTGATCCGGTAGCCAATACCCAGGAAGTAGGGTTAACCGACATACAGTTCTCTACTATAAACACACCCGAAGCCGAAGCCACAACATGCTTCGAATTCTGGCTACCGTCTTTGCTAGCCCTGCAATCCTTCTGCCAATGTTCATTCTCGTAACAATAGGAACGTCCCTCTTTTACTACATTCAGTCCCGAAACTTTTGCCCTTCCCTTTCCTTCTACTTCCCTGGTTTCCTTCAGGGTAGAAGGTAGAGACTGTAGAATCAAGTCAGCATCTGACCCATTCTTCAACGTGGTCTTCAGGTCCGTGAGCTCAAAATAGCTGGTCTCTGTAAGGACGTTGCCCCCTACAGATGACCCGATAGCCAACCTCATTGGAAGCAATTCGTTCGAGGTCTCATATCTTGCGATACGAGATTGCTCTCCATATAAATCTTTGTTATGGAGGAAGATAGAAGCTAAGTCTATCTTCTCGTGCTGCCTCTGGTATGCATCATCAACTGAGGCTAACACGAGGCACTTGGCTTTCGCACAGTCTTTTCCCGATGTCTTACGGATATCAATATCCGTGATAGGGGAAACTGGTCCTGAGACGGCAGGGGTTGGATTAGTTAAGAGGTGTCCCAGCTTGTCATGGGAAATAGACATCTGGACAGACCTTTGCCAATCATAACAGTCAGATTCAGTCATTTTATCTAGATGTAACCTATGTGTGGTCACTGGGTCGCTGCAATTAAGAGAGAGAGAAGAAAACACTCAGCATGATGCTCTTGCAAGTTTAGATCGGTTTTTAGTTTATCTAAACAGGATGGCTCCCACTGTTTCTCGAATCCCTCCTCAAACCAAAAAGGAAGAATTAGTCGGGATCAATCTCACCGTACAATACTTGCTTAACCGTTCAGCCAGGCCAGTGTCGGTACTTCGAGGGAGGTTTTCCAACGCTTTTGTGAAGTTCCTTAATTAAATAACCTCTTTTCCCTGGGGGCGTAGCCCCGCTAGCACCTTTCTAGGCACCTACTTGGTTTATAGCATTGATCGTTAAGCGAGAAATTTCCCGAGGAGTAGCATATACTCACAGTAGGATCGGGATCCAAATATCATCGCGTGATAAAACTGAAAGAATCCTACCAGAATTATCACACTCCAAATGGTATGCAGCGCTAGCAAGTTTCAGTTTCTTTAGAAACTCCCGATGTGGATTTTTGCCCCATGCTCTTATGACCTTGACGAAGGTCAACAAATCATAAGTCACATGTCAAGTTCTACCCGTCATTGTCCAGGTTAATTTGAACCCACCCGTATATACCCTTGACGAAGGTCAACAAGGTAATACGACTGTCCCAAACCAACACATCTATCTATGCCACATATGAACACCCAACAGCTACCAATCACTATGCCTTGACGAAGGTCAACAAACATAGCTTGAATACTATTGAATATTCATATGAAACGACGGAGGGCTACGAATGGTTTTGGCGAAATCGTGAACATAGTGAACTTGATATAATCGAAGGAACCTTGATAGCTTTTAAAAGGAGTGGTTTAAGCCCCGCGTTTAAAAGCTGTTTTTGAAAAGAAACCGAGAGATTTTGAAATTGTTCCAACGACTTTACTTTGGTTTATTTTCTTGCATTAATTTATTGCGTCCCATCATTTAATCCTACCATTGCAGAAAACAACGAAAATATGACGTACGCTTATGCCATCCGCATTTGCCACGGGGCCCCGTCATTACCCGTTAGGTCATTTAACTAACGACAGAGCGGGGGCTGGACTAGCGCGGATGCAAAACATAAGCAACGCCTAAATAGATATCATATATAGATATATACATTCGTCACATACAATGATAGCCATTCCAGATCATAGATGAATACTTTGGATATACTAGGAATCCGCGATTCGTTCGAGCCTGCAACGAAAAGCGGATTATACGGTCGCGATGAATAGCCAAGACCCCACCCTAGACCCCTCCGGGTGCGGCAAACTACCCGCCAAATACCCGAAGGGAAGCATCCTCCCTCAACAACGTAAGTAGGCCACTCGGTACTTCGAGGTACCCGGTAGTTTGTGCACCCCACCTTGGGTCTATCCTAGGAGCAAAAACAGTAAAAGAAATAATATACAATGGCGGCTACAACCTTATCCCGGATGTGCGGCCATACAAATAATATTACATCAATTACATATTACATCAAATGAAAAGTAAAGAAAACTCTCATCTCTCAACCCCCCGGTTATCCATCCGCGACAATCCAACGAATTCATATGCACATACCAGCAACATTACAGATCACAGATATGTATAACCCCCACTAATCGACATATAGCGATTAGCAGACGTTCAATACATATATCACATCACAGATATAACCCGTTAGCTAAAGTCTATAGAAGTTCGATCAAAATATGGATTTGTAACAACCCCAAAACACAAATTTCCTTTCTGGAAAATCTGGGCAGAAAAAACATATTGTAAAAATCCCAAAATACCCCTATAAGAACACTGCAGGAAAATTGACCCACAGCCGAGTCAACTCGGCCGCGGATCCGCGGCAGGAGGAAGCTCTTTCCGCGGTTCCGCGGCTCTTTGACCGAGTTAGTGGACCAATTTTCTCCTGTGTTCTTTAAAAACCCTGAGCCGATTTTTAGTGTAAGATTAATTATTTTTTGAACAGAAATAAAAATCGGCAGAAAGTTAACATTTCGGGCATGTTTTGTGATTTTTTTCTCCGATCGAACTTCTAGTTACTTTGCTAACATGTTAGATAGTGTTTAGCTAGGCTCTGATACCACTGTAAGTCCACGTTACCCGTCCCCGGTTCTTTGGGGTTGCGGAAATGATGAAAAACGATTTTTTCGGTGGAGATAACATGGACTTTAAAAACGGATCTTTGCTAAACAAACTATCTAACAACATAACTAAGAGTTTAACTACTATGTTAGGGGTTATACCTTAACTTGAACTCCTTCTCTTCGACTCCTTGTGGTGGTCGGATCGGCCTCACCTCGTCGTCTCCTTGTGCCGAAGATGGATCCACCCGAAAGCTTCTACCTTTGGCTCCAACCTCAAACTAGAGGAAACTAGAATACTTGGCTTGCTAGACCTTGTACACTAGGATGAGTAGAGAAGTGTTTTGGGTTTTATCTCTATGGTTCTTGTTTCTCAACTCATGAGACAATAGAACCATGAGCTAGAGAGAGAGCAAGAGGAAGAGGGAGAGCTTGAGGATGAGAGAGAATCAATATCATAGAATGAGCAAGATTTTTTACAACCATGCTCTCAAAAGAAAAAATAATCATCATAATAATAATAATTAAGTATTTTGTGATGGTTCATGTCAATGGAATTATCATTTCATGCACTCATTTTGTAAACAACAACAAGCAAGCCAAAAGTCATAGCCATGAAATGATAACCATGCAATGATGATGGTCAACAAGTCCAAACTAGTCAACCGGTCAACAAAATCAACAAGTCAACAAAGTCAAACTTTCAACCCAACCATGGCACAATAATACTTAATTAATATTATTATTAATTATATTTCCTATTCTCATTAGGGTTTAGAAAAAGTCAACAGTCAACAACCCTAATGAGAATCCTCTGCCTCTGTCTCTGTCAACTGTGCATACACACCCGCATCCGTGTTCCGAGGAACACGAATACAAAGAGATCCTCTGCCTCTGTCTCTGTTAACTGTGCATACACACCAGCATCCGCGTTCCGAGGAACACGGATAAAAACGAGATAAAACCAATCCCAAAATGTATACTAGAATCTGGCTTAAACCAAAGCCCGCTAGTAATAACTGTCCGGACACTAAACGTGCACAAGTGCGCGGATGTGACCGAACCCTGTCGCAAAACCATGGGACCTCTACTCTTTTTGCCTAAAGGCGAATAGCTCTCTGTGTGGGACTCTAAAGACTCGACACTACGCTGGCAGTGGGTTTAACCACAGACCGCAAGCGGCACTAGCTGTGCGTAACGGCCCCCAGGTAGATGCCGACAAGAAGACTGACGAGGTGAAACCCATCTGAACTCCTACTGAGCCTGAATGTGATAGTCTCCGTACAATCCGGTCTGTTCTTCTGAGAATATCACATGGCGGGCCTTAGGGGGCGGTAAACGCCAGTCCCCTAGTAGCGGTACAAGTCGTGTCAGAGTGTAGCCCAGAACACCCTGAGATAACACTGGAAACCCACCAGTATATCTCGCTTGCCCTGGCCAGGGACTTTGTGTAATGGCTCTCCTAGACACAGCGCGATATCAACCCCCAATACCGGGAGAGACGAATCCTGTCTAACTGTCACTGCCTCCAAGCGCTTCGGGACTGCACCCAACTACTACCTGTTTGCACGACTCATTTGAGCCGTAGTAGGGTAGTAATCAAAGTACAGTGGGAACACACTCGAGGCGAAGTGACAGTGTCAAGTCAGCGGACTAAGCTGTACTCATGTCACCTGGGAACTGATAACTGACGATAGGTATAATACCAACCAACAGTTCCCGATGAGTCTTGTCCAGTGTACTCGTAACCTAACGAGCACCCGCATACTATCTCAAGTACGACGTGCTGACGGCTGTGGGACAGACCGTCTCCCCTGCTAAGATGAGAAGCGTATACGCTAGTATACTCCGGAGTATCGATGCCCTGTCTCGATAATCCTATGACTAGGGACCTGTATAAGGATGTGCTTGTAGATTACTCAGCCCCCACTAGTGTGACTGCCATCACAACGCTGGTAATCAAGCAAGGATCCTAAGGGCTCTACTAATATGTATAAGCGATATGCTAAAATAAACACATGCACATATTAAAGTAGAAACAAACCAAGTAGCATACTACCATTTTGAGCAAGATTGTCTATACAACTGTGAATATCCCAAGCATCCATTAAGTAATATACAAACTAGTATGATACAGTAATGGCCTCTAGGGCATATACACTAACAGTGACTATATACGTAATAGTGTTTGTAAGTGCACGGCGGCGCCCCGGCCGTCAATCCGACGCCGGAATGCGGAAACGAAACTTTTCTAAAAACTAGAAACCGGCACCACCACGCACAAAAAAAAACGGATCGGGCCATTAACCTAACTCTAGCAAATACGAGAAAGGGTAGAATTCTATACCGAGAGATCCGTGTCCTTCGGTCTACGGCCTCCACTCCGATCTCCTCGCGGAACCTCCGGTCTTCAGCTCCTCGTCGGAACGGGCACCACATCGCCGGGTTCTTTTACGGGCTCCCACCTCTGGACCGAGACAACTCGCGCACGAAGTTGGCAAGCCGACGTGCCCAAGAAATGCTGTAGGCTAAGTGTAGTAGCTTGTCTCTTTGGGGTTATGAAGTTGCCTTTGATGGAGGTGAAGAATGATCTTTGGAGAGAGGTGTGGGATTATTGTAGCAAGCATAGAATGAAAATGAGATGAATGATTTTCCCTCATGAAAATGAACTCTCTCCTCTCTCACCTCAAGTGGCTGGCCCCTATCAAGAAAAAGAAGAGAAAAACCAAAACCAAGAAGGGAGGTGAGTGTAGGAACCAAAAGAGGTGACCACAACCAAATGTGATGATAACAATGTCATTTCAATTTCTAATCCATTCTTATCTCATTAATGCTAAAGAGTTGATTCAAAAAGAATCATATGATGCTAGTCATATCAAAATCTCTCAATAACAAATAAACCCCTCCACTAAGCTAATTTGCAAACTTGCAAATTAGCCCCTCCACCAGAAAAATCCGGCCGTGAAGGAACAAAGAAAAACTGGCCGGAACGGAATGCAAACTGGCAACTTCAGAAAACTGATCCCGTAATAAATTACAGGAAAACCCCGCGACTGCATATGCATGCCCGCATTTATATTCCCACTGAATACAAATGCAAAGAGACAAAATCTACACTGTACAATACTAAGATCCGGCTTAAACCAAAGCCCGCTAGTATTATCCGTCCGATCATGATCCGTCACGTATCTGATCGAACCCTGCCATATCTCCATACGGCCTCTACAGCGTTTCGCCCGAAACTTGAGAAAACGGTCTGTGGGGGACTCTAAAGACTCGTCAATACTTTGGTTGTGGATTTAACCACTAGCACGTCAGAGGTATTAGCCTATACGTAACGGGCTACCAGGTATTGACCAAAAGGGACGTCGATGAGCGAACTCATCCTGACACCCTACTGAGCCTGTCGGTGACAATATCCGTACAGTCCGGTCCGTTCGTCTATGAACATCGCATGGCGGGCCTAGGGGTTGGTAAAAGTCAGACCCCCAAAAGCGGTACAAGTCGTGTCGGAGTGTAGCCCAGAACACCCTGAGATACTACTGGAATACCTACCAGTAAATCTCCTGTCTTGGCCAAGGACTTTCATGTACTGGCTCTCCTAGACACAGCGCGACCTCACCCCCAATACCGGGAGAGACGAACCCCTGCAGATCCGCTCACTGCCTCCATGTGGCTCGGGACTGTACCCAACTAAAACCTGTTTGCATATCTCCTTTGAATGTGGTAGGGTAGTAATCAAAGTATAGTGGGAACTCACACGAGACAAATGACGATCTCAGGTCGATGAACTAACCTGTACACATGTCACCAGGGAACTGCTATCTGACGTCAGGTATAAGACCAACTAGCATGTTCCCGGCGAGTCCTGTCCGGTGTACTCATAACCCAATGAGCACCTGTATACATCTTAGGTGAACCAACTGACACCAGTGGCTTGTGAGACCGGCCACCGCCCCTCGTCGGGGTCTCGACTGTATACACCAGTCTACTCTGGAGTATCGATGCCTCGTCTCGAAACTCCCACGACTAGGGACCTCTTAAGGATGTGCTTATAGACCCCAGCTCCCGCGTATATGATCGCCCTCATACTGCTGGTAGTCAAGCAAGAATCCTAGGGGCTCTATCAACATGCAATAGTGACCTGTAAGGTCACCTAAAACAGTACACGATGATAAAGATAAACCAGATAGCATACTATCATCTTGAGTAAGACTGTCCTACTGGGACAGGTCCTCCCTCAATCATTGCAATCACGTGTCTGTGATCCAATAATTGACTCTGAGGGCACTATCTCCAACAATCTCCCACTTGCACTCAAGGCTAATTATTGCGATGTCGCATACTCACAGCCCGTGTGATACCGAACACCCAACTCCTCTACTAGTCAGTCTCACAAAGCTCGTTTGCGAAACTATTGCGTTCGAGGAATAGCCTCAGTGAGTGGATCCGCTGTGATGTTTCTTTCTATGTCTCTCTTTATCTCAAGTTCGCGGAGAAAGCCATCTCCCGAAATGAGCAATACCTGTCTTAGAATATGTCTGGATATCTGATGGGACCTAGCTCATAAATGAACTCCAAATCCAAACTTCTTAGACTGTATCGTCAACTGAACTTAATCAGTATCCTGCGCCATGCCTCCCTCAGTATCTGCCTGGACCACTTGTCCAAAATACTGCCCCTCTTCAGAGGGAAAACTATAACTCTGGCAGCTACTCTGTCATCCAAGTCACCTTGGAAGCCTGTAATGATAACCGTCTCTTAAAGGAGGCTGCAGTTATCAAATCCCTAGAACATCCACTTATGTTCTAAAATTGCTTCCGATCGTTTCTCCAGGATAGGATTAATATCCTAAGTGGAGAAACCACTGTGTGAAAACCAAAGTATAACCGATCGTAGTATAGGAATATCACTTCCTACTCTGTGTATGTCATCCAAATACCAGGACATCACACCCTACTACCTTCTTATCAGATCCATCCCCTATTCTGATGAAGTCAAACCTATGACTGTCACATCAGAAATAGATGATCTATCTCCGCTATATCTGCTATAGTCTATAAATAGACATAAGCCACCTGTCCACCATGCTTCCGCTTCTCCCACTGACTATGACAACCCTCTGGCAGAGTCATATAGACGTACGCTTCTAAAGCCAGTTCAGAACGATGCTATACTCATCCTCCTGCCGGGTCTCATAGTCTGGAACAACAGCAATGGCAAGTCTGGGTAAACAAGAACCTCCCTGCTACCGTCCTTGAGGCTACCAGAGTACCTCTCGGGTGTCTGAGGTTACCCACCATATCTGCAGAGTGGCCAATGGAATGTCAAGCCAGATTGAATCTTTAGGTTCCTATCAAACTTTTAGTAATCGTTTGCGGTTCTGGAATCACTTCCAGTTCTACCACACTCCCACTACTATTTTCTGAAAAAATCCATTTTTGTTAAAACTGTGGCGAGTCAAGAACAATATCACTATTCATCTTCCAGATGGTAGAAAATCATCCTCGTCATAGCCTGGGTCAACCCATAAATAGCCATTACAGAAACGTGCCTTGAGTTATCCAGAGTCTGGTTTTAAGCATAAGCCGGACAACTACCCGTACCTTAACATCGTTAAGATATGAACTGTTCTATATCCACTACAGAAACAGAGGCACAGATTTAATTGAACCGGATTCAAATCAAGCAGCTGTCTCCAGCGCATGTCAACTAAATGGAAGGAGGCCGATCAGCGTTACTCAACTTAGAAATGCTTCCAATTATGAGTAACCTGAAAGAGAAGCAAGTTCTCTTAATCATTACTATTAACTGAATACCACACACAAGTATCTATATCTTCGATCACCTTGAAGAATCTCGATACTTGCAATACCTGGTTCTCTATTTTACTCTTATACCTATAACTTCTCAAAACTCAGAACATGCATTTCTACGAAACACATGTCTAAGAACTAGAGAAGTCACAAGTAAACAGAATATAGTACGAGTACCAACCCCTCTGTCCTAATGGACACTGGACAATATACAATACTCTGTATAAGTCCCCTGAGTCTAGTGACTCATTCACTGTGCGTCGTAGGTTGAAAACTGTACTTATGGTTAAGAAGAATTACACCGCTGTTCAATGCTCCTTACCTAACCATCCACTGATATAGGTAAATGTCATAGACATAATTTCAAAAAGGTATATCTCACTCTATAAAAATAGACGTACAGATATATCAATTTGAAATTGGTGCATAACAACGGATATTCAAAACCAAATATTTGCCGTCCGACAAACAACCCAGGTGACTTCCTCAAATATCACCAATTACAACGAATTCCGATATAATGAGGATGATCACCTAATTCCCAATAACTTACTCCCACTCATCATCTGAAAAACCATACAGATGTGAGAATCATACCTGGTAAATACATACCCTGGAGCAAGGGCTAATTGGGAAATCAGTTTAACAGTACACAGTGAAACTTGAACATTGAAATGTTTCGATGGGGTATCCGGGTATTCCTAGTAATGCCTCTTCCATTATCCAGATTCACAACTGTAACCGTATATTTCTTTGCCATCTCTCCAAATCCCTTTATATGTCTTTAGCTTGCATTGATCCGAATCAACGCAGTCCCATCAATTGATCACACCAATAAAGAACGAAAATAATGATGTACGTATATGCCATCCGCATTCGCCACTGGGTCCCGTCATCACCCGTTAGGTTACTTAACTAACGACAGAGCGGGGACTGGACGAGCGCGGATGCAAAACATATACAACATCTACTAGTATATATATCAATATATAATATCGCTCAAGGCGTGATAAAATGCAACATCACAGAAATGTAATAAGCATCACAGAACAATACAGATATCTGGGATCCCCGGGTTTCATAGAGCCGCTACTGAAACCCGACGTTCCCCTGGTCGTGTGGATAGCCTGTACAATGAAATCCTAGACCCCTACGGGCGCGGCAAGTCACCCAGCAAAACCTGAAGCGAGGCAGCCCCCTTCAGCAACGTGAATGGACCACCCAGCACTTCACGGAATCCGGTAACTTGGGCACCCCTCCTGGGTCAACCTGTACCCCCTACGAGTGCGGCGAATAGCCCGCCAATTCTAGAGTGAAGCCCCCTCCGTCTCAACGCCATGAGATGCGGGCTCGTTGCCCTCTAGAACCCGGCTATCCGTGCACCCCTCCGCGGGGCAATCCTAGTACAGAAAGTAAAATATACATACAATGGGTACATCGACCTCAGCCCGGTCGTTCCCCAAAAGAATAATATACAAACAGGTAGTGACGGCAGTCCACATGTCGGACACTCGCCCCGCAATATCAAATGTACATAAAAAACCAAACTGTACTACCATTGCATCCAGGCTATCCCCCACGACCAATCCACAACATCACAGCACAACACAGAACATCAACGTGAATGTCACGTTCGCAAATCCGTCTAAAAGGGCTATAGCAGTTAGACAGGATTTACCGATCAAGTGACATTCACGGTCGCAGATATAATGTAAATACTGTGAACTAACATGTTCAAAATTTTCGATCGATCAAATTTACCCGAAGTGGGCCCCAAGCACTACTATAGCACTCAAAGAAATTCTGGGCCCAAAAAAAATATTCCAAAACCCCCATTTTCAAGTCAGAAGCCTACTGTGCAAATTTGGTGCAGAGAGGAGTCAAGGTGGCGGCGGAACCGCGGCCAATGCATGGGTTTGGCCGCGGTTTCGCGGTGGAACTATGACGTCATGCGACCAAATTTCTACAGAAGTCTTAGAATTCCCTGCACATATTTCTGCAATGTACTGAAAAAATTTTGGAGCACAAAATGAAATCGACAGAAACTGTGCTTTTGATATGGGGTTTTCGGAAAATCCGTTCGATCGAACATTTAAACACGCTAGAGCAAGCTAGACTAGGTTAATGGCGTGGCTCTGATACTAGTGTAAGTGCACGGCGGCGTCCCGGGCGTCAATCCGACGCCGGAATGCGGAAACGAAAATTTTCTAAAATCTAGAAACCGGCACCACCGCGCACAAAAAAAACGGATCGGGCCATTAAACTAACTCTAGCAAATATGAGAAAGGGTAGAATGCTATACCGAGCGATCCGTGTCCTTCGGTCTTCGGCCTCCACTCCGATCTCCTCGCGGAACCTCCGATCTTCAGCTCCTCGTCGGAACGGGCACCACATCGCCGGGTTCTTTTACGGGCTCCCACCTCTGGACCGAGGCAACTCGCGCACGAAGTTGGCAAGCCGACGTGCCCAAGAAATGCTGTAGGCTAAGTGTAGTAGCTTGTCTCTTTGGGGTTATGAAGTTGCCTTTGATGGAGGTGAAGAATGATCTTTGGAGAGAGGTGTGGGATTTTTTTAGCAAGCATAGAATGAAAATGAGATGAATGATTTTCCCTCATGAAAATGAACTCTCTCCTCTCTCACCTCAAGTGGCCGGCCCCTATCAAGAAAAAGGAGAGAAAAACCAAAACCAAGAAGGGAGGTGAGTGTAGGAACCAAAAGAGGTGACCACAACCAAATGTGATGATAACAATGTCACTTCAATTTCTAATCCATTCTTATCTCATTAATGCTAAAGAGTTGATTCAAAAGAATCATATGATACTAGTCATATCAAAATCTCTCAATAACAAATAAACCCCTCCACTAAGCTAATTTGCAAACTTGCAAATTAGCCCCTCCACCAGAAAAATCCAGCCGTGAAGGAACAAAGGAAAACTGGCCGGAACGGAATGCAAACTGGCAACTTCAGAAAACTGATCCCGTAATAAATTACAGGAAAACCCCGCGACTGCATATGCATGTCCGCATTTGTATTCCCACTGAATACAAATGCAAAGAGACAAAATCTACACTGTACAATACTAGGATCCGGCTTAAACCAAAGCCCGCTAGTATTATCCGTCCGATCATGATCCGTCACGTATCTGATCGAACCCTGCCATATCTCCATACGGCCTCTACAGCGTTTCGTCCGAAACTTGAGAAAACGGTCTGTGGGGGACTCTAAAGACTCGTCAATACTTTGGTTGTGGATTTAACCACTAGCACGTCATAGGTATTAGCCTATACGTAACGGGCGACCAGGTATTGACCAAAAGGGACGTCGATGAGCGAACTCATCCTGACACCCTACTGAGCCTGTCGGTGACAATATCCGTACAGTCTGGTCCGTTCGTCTATGAACATCGCATGGCGGGCCTAGGGGTTGGTAAAAGTCAGACCCCCAAAAGCGGTACAAGTCGTGTCGGAGTGTAGCCCAGAACACCCTGAGATACTACTGGAATACCTACCAGTAAATCTCCTGCCTTGGCTAAGGACTTTCATGTACTGGCTCTCCTAGACACAGCGCGACCTCACCCCCAATACCGGGAGAGACGAACCCCTGCAGATCCGCTTACTGCCTCCATGTGGCTCGGGACTGTACCCAACTAAAACCTGTTTTCATGTCTCCTTTGAGCGTGGTAGGGTAGTAATCAAAGTACAGTGGGAACTCACACGAGACAAATGACGATCTCAGGTCGATGAACTAACTTGTACACATGTCACCAGGGAACTGCTATCTGACGTCAGGTATAAGACCAACTAGCATATTCCCGGCGAATCCTGTCCGGTGTACTCATAACCCAATGAGCACCTGTATACATCTTAGGTGAACCAACTGACACCAGTGGCTTGTGAGACCGGCCACCGCCCCTCGTCGGGGTCTCGACTGTATACACTAGTCTACTCTGGAGTATCGATGCCCTGTCTCGAAACTCCCACGACTGGGGACCTTTTAAGGATGTGCTTATAGACCCCAGCTCCCACGTATATGATCGCTCTCATACTGCTGGTACTCAAGCAAGAATCCTAGGGGCTCTATCAACGTGCAATAGTGACCTGTAAGGTCACCTAAAACAGTACACGATGATAAAGATAAACCAGATAGCATACTATCATCTTGAGTAAGACTGTCCTACTGGGACAGGTCCTCCCTCAATCATTGCAATCACGTGCCTGTGATCCAATAATTGACTCTGAGTAAACGTCGGTCCCCTAATAGCGGTACAAGTCGTGTCGGAGTGTAGCCCAGAACACCCTGAGATAACACTGGAAACCCACCAGTATATCTCGCTTGCCCTGGCTAGGGACTTTGTGTAATGGCTCTCCTAGACACAGCGCGATATCAACCCCCAATACCGGGAGAGACGAATCCTGTCTAACCCTCACTGCCTCCAAGTGCTTCGGGACTGCACCCAACTACTACCTGTTTGCACGACTCCTTTGAGCCGTGGTAGGGTAGTAATCAAAGTACAGTGGGAACACACTCGAGGCAAAGTGATAGTGTCAAGTCAGCGGACTAAGCTGTACTCATGTTACCTGGGAACTGATAACTGACGATAGGTATAATACCAACCAACAGTTCTCGACGAGTCATGTCCAGTGTACTCGTAACCTAACGAGCACCCGCATACTATCTCAAGTACGACGTACTGACGGCTGTGGGACAGACCGTCTCCCCTGCTGGGATGAGGAGCGTATACGCTAGTCTACTCCGGAGTATCGATGCCCTGTCTCGATAATCCTATGACTAGGGACCTGTATAAGGATGTGCTTGTAGATTACCCAGCCCCCACTAGTGTGACTGCCATCACAACGCTGGTAATCAAGCAAGGATCCTAAGAGCTCTACTAATATGTATAAGCGATATGCTAAAATAAACACATGCACATATTAAAGTAGAAACAAACCAAGTAGCATACTACCATTTTGAGCAAGATTGTCTATACAACTGTGAATATCCCAATCTTCCATTAAGTAATATACAAAATAGTATGATACAGTAATGGCCTCTAGGGCATATACACTAACAGTGACTATATACGTAATCGTGTTAACTAAGTAATAAAAATACGGGTTATTTATATGAAAATATATATTGATGACAATATAAAATATATATACATATATTTGGATATAAGTAACTAGCATGTGGCAAGTTATAAACTTGCCCCGATCGGTCACGGAACAACGACGACACAACACGACACAATGTACTATCCAACAATGTGCTTGGCTCGACGGTTGATGTGCAGGCGACGACGTCAATAAGTTGATTGACTGTTGCTACACAGAGAATTAAGGAGACAAAGGTGTCAACAATGATGAAGGTGTGCAATAGCTCGGCGCGACACGACACGACACGGTGCGTGGAGCGGCACAACACGGTGCTGGGAATTGCGGTGACATAAGGCTGATGCGAAGGTGGCACGCAAGTGGGCACAGTTGGATACGAAGCTGGCATGAAGTGGCACAGAAGAAGGGCACGGTCTGGGTACAGGGATGGCACGGTGGTGAAATGGTGTGATGGCATGATGGTGAGTTCACTGTGAGATGGCTTTGTTTGAACCTCGGTCTACTCGGTCCAAGATAGGCTCGGCTATGTTTTGCTCAATTCTGGGGCTGCATAGCTATGGTTTGGAGACAAAGATGATAAGTTCCTGAGTGAGTGGGATCGAGGGAGATGGTGGTGCGGTGCTGGGGTTCGGTGGAGAAGATGAAGGGGTTGATGATGGAGTCAAAGGTTGCAGGGATATGCAGTGATGTAAAGATGGAGAAGAAGAAGACAAGGGTGATGGGTGCTCGGGTCTTGGTGAAGAGGAAAGAGTCGAGGTGATGGGTTCTTAGGTAACGGCGATGGTGGGATCTCAACTATCGATGGCGGGGGCTAATGGTTGCTGTCGACGATGAAGATGGGTTATGGGTGTAACACACTGCTACTTTTATACTATATATTTGGGTTTTTCAAATCTTGCGGCAAAATTCTTTGCTATTATTGCTTTTGGGTTGCGAATGATACAATTAGTAGCCGAGATTATTATCCGACCCGACCCGTATGTTTGAAGCCCAACATGGTTCGAGATTATATCAAATATTTGCCGGTACGGTGTATCCATAAAAATCTAGAATATATATACACATATAAAATTTTTAGAATCTACATATCTTTTTAAAATACAATATAAAATCTAATAATATGTTTTCTTATCTAGCCTTGCATTGCATAGTACCCCATATCAGGTGGTTGCGCCCATATAGCATGTTCGTATTCTAAGGGTTAGACAAACTAGTATATGGATCGCTTCGTATATTTACGTAGATGTTTATTTGGGTACACATTTGCATCATGATTTAAATTCTTATGTATATTCTTCATATTTAAAAACTAGATTTTTAAAGGGATACGGGTAATATTCGTAGTAATCTGGTATTATCTGTAATATCCTACGATATATATATAATATACTATTATAACTATAATATTGTTCCCGCCAAAATTTTTGGCTCAAAACTTGTTGTTCCCTTATAAAAATAAAGGGAAACCTCCACGTGTTAAACATGTGCACCCACATGCAAAGCATGTAGGTACCGCTTCAGATAGGATTAAATCCTTGAGCGCCTCACGTGTTTCCCACGAGGGCTCCAACGCTAAGACTAATTTGATAGGAATTAATCCTATGGTGGCGCCTCACGTGCTCCTTACGCGGGCGCCGGCGCTAAAACCAATCTGATAAGAATTAATCCTATGGTGGCACCTCACGTGCTCCTCACGTGGGCGCCAATGTGCAAAGAACATGAAAACCCATTATAAGAATTAAAACCTTGACTAGCGCCCACGTGCACAACACGTGAGCGCCGGCGTCCACGTGCACAACACGTGAGCACCGACGCCCAGGTAGAATTAAATTCTACTCTCTGTTAAACAGAGACGTTGGATTAAAAATCCAACGGAGATTATAAATCATCAAAAATACATAATTAAATTCTGTCGGAAGAAAACATCCTCCAAATTGGATTATAGAATAAAATTCTATTTTGGGATATATTCTCTCAATCTTTTTAAACAAGAAAGACCGCCTTCTGTAAAACAGAGAACCGGTGGATTAAAAATCCAATGGTGATTAAAAAATCACCGTTTTACAGAATAAATTCTGTGTAAGGGAGAATATTTCCCCAATCTTGTTAGAAACAAGAAAATATGTTCTGCAAAACAGAAACCCTTGGATCAAAAATCCAGCGGTGGGTAAAATTCCCCATATCAATTAGGATCTCTTAATGAGAGATTTCTTCAAAAACTAATTAACAAACTTGCCTCTACTATATAAAGGACCCAAGACATCAATTCTAAAGAAAAGAGAAACCCCCCATAAGCTTCTAAAAAAAAACTAAAGCAGAAAATTTCAAAAAGAAACAGAGAAGAAGATCTCCCTCCTCAAGAAACTCTAAGTAAATAAAAAAAAAAGATCATCTCATTTATCTATTGAAGGGTTTAACCCTTTTAAAAGAACTTAGTTCTTTCTCTGAATCTGAGATCCACAAGACAAGTCTCGCACAAGTTGAGAATTTAATTCTCATCGGGAAGAACTTGTTCTTGAGAATCAAAGATTCAGAAAAGAACTAGGAATCAAATTCCTCAAAACAAAACATATAAGGAAAAAGCCTAGCACCCAGCGCCTCACGTGTCTTTTACGTGGGCGCCACAGAAGAAAGGAGTGCTTAGCACTCATTGGGCAGCGCCTCACGTGGGCGCCACAGAAGAAAAGAGTGCTTAGCACTCACTGGGCAGCGCCTAGTGCATCACGTGCTTCGCACGTGGACGCCATAAAGAGCGCCTATCACTCCATATAAAGACAAAAGGAGAAAAGTGTTCTACACTTATTGGGTAATCCTCCATGATTGAAAACTTCACATGATCATATGTAGGCTTCAGAAATTATATAAGTGCTCAACATTGTGTGAATAAAAGGGGGGTTGATTAAACAGAGCCCAAGCAAGTGCTTAGCACTTTTCAATTAAAAAAAGACCACTGAGCAGATCAAGGCCAAATTGGCTAGGCCCTCTGAAGAAAGAACCATCTTGATTCAAATCAACCGAGCTCATATGCTCATGATTGCTCAAACTGATCTCAGCCTCGCATATGATTATTGATCTTTCAATTGATGATATCCAAATGATATTCATCCCATATCTCCTAAGGTAATCTTAGTCTCAAAATATGACTAATGATTTCTGGAGCCACCATAACCCGTCTCCCTCAAATACGGGATTTGGTTTAAGGGTACATCTCTTCACACCTCTGATATACGTCGTTGTAATTTTTCAACGTTTTCAGAGAGGTAGCGGGTCCCGACGACCAACAATTCTTTAGTGCATTCCCAAACCGTCCGAACCGACGTGCACACCTCAAATCAGACCTCACCCCATACTGGGTGCATTCCATATCACCCTTATTCATTCTGTCATGTAACAAATACACGTGCGCGCAAGATGAACACAATAGACCGCTACGTTCTTAAACTGGTAATGGACCACTATGTCCTTAAACTGGCAAAGGACCGAGAAGTCCCTAAACTAATATTCGCCTTCAAAATGGCGATAATGGACCGAAATGTCTTTAAACTAATATTCGTCTTCAAAACGGCGATAATGTACCGAAATGCCCTTAAACTAATATTCGCCTCCAAAATCGCGATAATGGACCGAAACGTTCTTAAACTAAAATAATAGTGCCAAAATGCTTTTCTGTGTGATCTGAAATAAAAATGATTTTGAAACCCCGTTAAGTGGATCTTAGTCTCAAATTGGACTAATGTATCCTTCATAAAAAACAAATCGAGCCCCAAATGCTCACATACATTTAAGTCGATTTTAATCTCAAACCAGATTAATGATTCTTAAATCAACCCAAATCCAAAGCTAAAAATATACGGATTTGGACTAATCCAAGCCCTATGGGCGACAACATAAATTAATCTCCGTATACAATCCACGGGCAACCTAAACAAACAAAAACACACACGACACGAAGTGAACTTCCGGATCAAGAGAAAGTGGTTATCGCGATGCGGTAACGTAATTAACTGCAGGGTCTTGCGCCTGCAGGGAAGAGAGTCCACACAATCAAAAATCCCTCGCAAACGAGGGGGAATCTGACGAAGTCTGCTACAACGGCCGCATCCGTCCAAACCTCCGATATACGGTGCCATAAATCAACTTGGTATCTTCGGAGAGGTGGACGGATAAATTCAAATATCATCTGCCCCCAAACTCAGGCAGGATGATTCATCCCGGTTCATCCCCGTTTTCGGCGATGAACAGATTCTGGCACGCCCGGTGGGACCTCTTTCTCTTTCCACTCCATACTTCGTGTGTCATGTTCGCGAACAAAATCGCGGTTTTCTATGGTTGTTATTCCCGCCAAAATCTCCGGCCAAGATCTATTTGTTACTGTTTACACCGGTTTAAGTTTCGTTTACAGATATGTGTGAAATCGGGCTCATTCATATACGCACATGCACACATCAGAGAAAGAACAGGTGTTAGAAAGGGAGCACTTGGTGGTCAACGACAAAAAGAAAGCATTTAATTGAACAATATATTCTATAGGAAATAGATCACCAAACATGGGATCGAAATTACAGGGATTCACAAAACTATGGATAAAATTATCTAACTCCCTCTCTGCCTTATCCACCATATCCAAGCGGCGATCTTCACGAACAGTCGTTTCCCATCGTTCAGCACCGTGCCTATCAGCGAAGGTAGACATGACGACCCGCTGAGCCCGTATCTGGCTTAGCAGCTGAACAGAGCGATCCCTCAGAGCTGTGGTAATCAAAAGTGCCTCATGAAAGCACTCGATCTTGTCCTCTGCGGCGTCGAGCATTGCCAGAGTCATCTCCGCTGGATGAGGAGGGATGTCATCGAGTACGGACAAGAAGAACATCCGAAGCCAAATGGAGCCGATGGGGAGAAGAGATCCTCTACGAGTCAAAAGCTCGTACAACACCGTATCACATTGGTCATCCGTAAAAGCAGAGTTCACCAAGCGTGCAGCAAAACGAGCAACGATTTCCTCAATAGACACCTCCCATGGTTGCCAGCGACCATATGGATGATTACAAGCCATAGCTCTTCTCTGTTAAAATAATTCTCTGAAAGTGAGAGAGAAGAGAAGCACTGCTTCAAATTATAAAGAGAGACATTTAAGTCTAGGCACAGAAAATTTTGTGCATGATGGAACTGTTTCCAAGATCTGTTAAGAGAATGCATTGGGAAAGAGAAGTTTGACTCGGGAAAAGCAGAGAAAGAAGGCGAAAAGACACCTTCAGTAAAGAGGCAGCTCCTCACGTGCAGAGCACGAGAGCGCTCGCGCCAAGAGCACCGGCGCCATGAGTCAAAGACTCTGAGGCAGTGCCTCACGTGCAAAGCACAAGAGCGCTCGCGCCAAGAGCGCCAGCGCTAAGAGTCAAAGACTCTGAGGTAGCGTCTCACTGCAAAGCACGAGAGCGCTAGCGCCAGCGCTAGGAGCGCCAGCACTGAGAGTCAGACTCTGGGGCAGCGCCTCACGTGCAAAGCATGAGAGCGCCAAGCGCTAGAACTAAATGTTCTCCACCATTGGATCAAATATCCAACTAAGATGAACAAATCATCAAATTACAGAATAAAATTCTGTTGAGAAAATACTCCTCAAATCTTTCCAAACAAGAAAGATTGTGCTCTGTAAATCAGAGCACCGTTGGATCAAAAATCCAATGGTGATTAAAAATCACTAAGATACAGAATAAGCTCTGTATGGGGAAAATATTTTCCCAATCTTGTTAAAAACAAGAAGATTGCCTTCTGTAAAACAGAAGCCCTTGGATCAAAGATCCAACGGTGGGAAACATTCTCAAATCAATTGGAGAAAAGATCTCCTTAACTGATTCAACAAATCAGCCTCCCCAATATAAAGGACCCAAGACTTCAAGTCTTGTATAGAAAAAAACCCCACACAAACTTTAAGAAATTTTCAAGGAGAAGAGTAAGCTCTCGGAAGAAGAATTTCTTCAAGATAAATAAAACAGAGAGATAAAAGCATCTCATTAAGAGAAGAAGAACTTAGTTCTTTTTCTAGATCATAGATCTATAAGACAGAGGTCTTTCACAAAAAGAGATTATAGCATCTCAGCATAAAAGGGTGAGAGAAGAACTTAATTCTCTTCAAATCACAGATCCACAAAGACAAAATCTTTCACAAAAACAGAAGAGATTGTAACATCTCCTATAAAAATAAGAACCTTGTTCTTAGAGCCATGAGACAAAGTCTCTTATAAACGAGAACTTAATTCTCAGAGCACAAAATTGATCAAGAGCGCTCCGCGCTCATTGGCCGGCGCTCAGGGTCGAGCGGGCCACGTGCTCCTCACGTGGGCGCTACTTAATAAGGAGCACTCTGTACTCATTGGTTGGCGCTCAGCGCCAAGCTCGCCACGTGCTTCTCACGTGGGCGCTACTTAATAAAGAGCGCTATGCACTCATTGGCTGGCACTTAGTGCTAAGTGCACCACGCGCTCCTCATGTGGACGCTACTTAATAAAGAGCGCTCTGCACTCATTGGTTGACGCCAAGCGCCATAATAAAGAGCGTCTAACACTCAGTAAAGGACAAAAAGATAAAAAGGTTGTCAGAACCCAAACCAATGCTCAGCATTGTTAAATAAAAAGGACTGAGCCCAATTAAATGTTCAACATTTTAACTGAGTGGGCCGAGTCCAAGTTGGCCACAGATCCCTAATTCAGATTAATTGAGCCCATACGCTCATAAATCTTTTTAACTGATCTTAATCCCAAACTTGACTACAGATCTCTCAACCAACATTGGTTCAAAGGTATATCTCTTCATACCTCTGATATATGTCATTGTAATTCTTCGACGTCTTCAGAGAGATGGAGGGCCCCAATAACCAATAACTTTTGGTGCATCCCCAAACGGTTGAACCAAAACCACACAGACTATGACGTCTTTAAACTGGACTGTGATGTCCTTAAACTTTACGGACTGTGGGGTCCTTAAACTCATGGACTATGATGTCCTTAAACTTTATGGACTGTGAGGTCCTTAAACTCACAGACTATGACGTCTTTAAACTGGACTATGATGTCCTCAAACTTTACGGACTGTGGGGTCCTTAAACTCATAGACTATGATGTCCTTAAACATTATGGACTGTGAAGTCCTTAAACTCATAGACTATGATGTCTTTAAACTGGACTATGATGTCCTTAAACTTTACGGACTATGATGTCCTTAAACTTTTGGACCGCAACGTCCCTAAACTAAAACAATAGAGCCCAAATGCTCTTTTGTTGGATCTAAATGATCCTGTTGAGTAGATCTTAGTCTAAAATTAGACTAACGTATCCTCAACAAACGTTTGAGTTGATCTTGGTCTAAAACAAGACTAACGATCCTTAAACCTAACCCAAACCCAAATCTAAGAAAATACGGATTTGGACTAATCCACGCCCTACGGGCGACAACATAAATTAAACTCCGTATACAATCCACGGGCAACCAAAAAATAAAACAAACACACATGACACGAAGTGACCATCTGGAGAAAGAGAAAGTTGTTGCCGCGATGCGGTAGCGTAATTAACTGCAGGGGTTTGCGCCTGCAGAGAAGAGCGTCCCCACAATCAAAAACCCCTCAAACAAGGGGGAATATGACGAAGTCTGCTACAGCGGCCGCATCCGTCTAAACCTCCGATATACGGTGCCATAAATCAACTTGGCATCTTCGGAGAGGTGGACGGATAAAACCAAATAGCATCTTCCCCTAAATTCAGGTAAGACATTTGTCTTCCCGGCTTTCGGCGGAGAACAGTTGCCTTTGGATTCGAGATTTGGTGCCTTGCTCCTATACTAGGAAGAAGAAGGAAAAAGGTTAATGGCTTTCAGCTGCACAAACTGCAACAACAACTCTCGCTCCGCTTCAACTGGAGGAGTGACATACGGGCCCAATGCGGCCTCCATCTTTTCAATGTCGGTAGGGCAGGTGACTCAAGCCACCTCTGGATTGTTCTTCGGGACCATACTCCCGCCAGCAAGCTTCAGCGCCCCAGTGCCACCACAGGAAGCTCCCAAGAAGTCGGTCTTCAATCGACTCGCAACCACTACGGCCCCTCTCCACGGGTCATCCAAGTCTGCCAACTCAGTCTTCAATAGGCTGAGCCGAAGCTCAAGTGGGACCGCAAAGAGGCTCCCGATATCTGAAGGGGGTATCCCAAAACGGATAGTCCTCCCAACTCCTCCGGCGGGTGAAGTCGTCAAAGGTGTCTCGCCTACCAAAAGATTGGTTTTTGACAGATTGGCCATTTCAACTCTTGCTGCGGGTGAATTCGTCAAAATTGCTTCCCCTACCAGAAAATCGGCCTTCCAAAGATTGGTCATTCCCTCTCAACGGACATCAGTCTTCAACAGGCTGGCACCAGCAGCAGCCCCATACCAAAGCTGGGGGCACGATGGAGCTGCTTCCACAAATGAAGTAGTCCCATCTACAAGGCACGCTCAACGTCGCCACTGGCGCCGAGTGAGAAGAGCTGGGGGTAACTCCCCCTCTGGACTCACCCCACCAACTCCAATGATGGAAATTGACGCTGCTGTTCCAACCGAGAACAGCTTTGATCTGCTTAGGAGGGTGCGAAAGAACTCTCCAATTGCAGTACTGAAGAAATCTTCCCCACCTTCTGAAAACACGACACAGGCAATGCCGGAGCAGCCTCCTCAGCGGCTCTCTTCCCAAATCCATAGGGTTTGGAGGAAAGTCCATGATTCTGTGATCAACAAAGACTACTCTCACCGACTGAAGAAAATGAAGGCTCGGCAAGAGGAGGACCATCCCTCCTTCATACAGAGAGGGATGTCTTCAACATGGGTTCCTGTTACAACGGCTCCTTCAACTTCGACCTCCCACAAAAGGGTGAAGCTGGAGAATCTCCCACCGCCGGCGGCAAATTCCAAAGGCGATGGACCCAAACGCCCGAAGTCTGAGGGCATGACCATACACACGGTTTACATGGCTTTTGGGAAAGTGGAAAGTCGTACTTCCATGAGTCATCGTCTGGAAACTCGGTCGTTGAAAAAAGCTCAGGAGCAACAAAAGAAGCTCCAGGAGATGCTGACGAAAATGGCAGCACTCACCGGACATAAAGAAAGTTCGGAATCAGCAAGTGAACAGCGCCAAGAGCAGCAAACCGATACAGAGTTCCTGCGAAGGTTGCTAGAAAGAAAAGACAAGAAGGCCATGGAACAAGCTGCTAATATAAAACAGATGGCGTTTCTGTTCCAAGATTTGGTTGGAATGACGATTCAGCCAGATCCTCCAGCTGAAGATCCACCGATAATCATCAAGGACGATAGAGGGGAAACATCGAACCCTCTTCCGGCTCTATCAATGGCCAGGGAGGAAATGATCTCCAAAGCTTCCCTTGACTATTACATAGCTCAACAAATACGAGCTCATCAAGCCAACGAAGCGGCTGGCCAAGTCGTCAGAACCGGGCGACCGTACCCAGGCTGGTACGATCAAATCAGGTACCCACCGGGATATACGATCCCTAAGTTCTATGTGTAAAATAGGACATGCAATCCTCATCAGCACGTTGCTCAGTTCAGAGCTTTGTGCGGCATACGGGAGGTGATGACAAATTGCTGCTTCGCCAATTCGTTGGCAGTCTGACGGAAACAACATTCGAATGGTACTCGGAGCTCCCAAATGACTCCGTCAAAACATTCACAGAAATGGAATTGCTGTTCACACAGTGGTTCACAAGTGCAAGCGAACGCACCCTGATCACAGCATTAATCAATGCCAGGGTGAAGTCAGGAGAGACCTGGGTCCAATACGCGATCCGGTGGCGGAACCTATGGTCAAAATGCGAATAGCGCATCGAAGAATCTCCTGCCTTGGGCATGTTCATCGGGACCCTTGATCCTCAAGCGACCGTGTCCCGGTTCATGGCGTTCTTCAAGCCGACCACCTTCCAGTCACTGATCGACAAGCTGGCCCAAATGGACCAGATGGGCCACGGGCTTTCCTCCTCAAAAATGGACCCTCGAAATGTCAAGGGTAAAGGGAAAGCGGACTTCGTTGCCAATACTCAACAACAGCCGAGTGACCCGAAGCCGCTTACTCTCCAAAACAACATGCGACCGTGTATATCCCTAGAAGAAAGGCTAGGACGTGCTTACTCGTTTCCCCGTAATAAGACGAGGAGACTGTTCGAGTTGGCAGTACGCAACAAACTCATCACGTCGCTGGACCTACGACGTCCATCGCAACCTGGCGACATCAACAACCCCAACTATTGCTCCTATCACAGGATGGTGAGCCACCCAATTGAAGATTGCTACGTCTTCAAAAACTGGGTCGAGGATCAGTACCAACAAGGGAAGTTTGCGCTATTGGAGAACTGGAGGGTCAACCCACCACAGAAGCACGCTCCCAAGAAGGTAGACATGCCGGGGGCATCATGCTCGCTCGTGGAAGAAGCTTTATGGGAAGTTGTCCTTTCAACTAAAATAGAAAGAATGCTGAAAGATCTTCAGGCATGTCCGGCGATCAGATGGAAAAGCCCACTGGAGCCCGAGATCATTGAAGAGATTTTGAAACTGCGTTCCACACCGAAAACAGTTGACAAGGGGAAAAACCCCCAGGTTAAGCCTTCAAAGTCTTCGAAGAAAAAGAAGAAGACCAAGAAGCCTGTGCAGCTTGCCGAGTATGACGACAAGCACACTGACCTACAAAAGTATATCGATGCGCTGGAGGAGTACAACCAGAAGGCGTGGACCCCAGTTACTCTCGAAGAGTTTTTCAAGCAAATCTTGAGAATGGAGATAGTGGTGATGATGAGGGAAATGACTCATCAGAGGAAACCCAAGACTATGTAGTAAGTTGCCACATGGTCTCTCATTCGTCGTCAAATTTCGAAGAAGCTCCCTCGGCGTCGGAAAGCAACGCGGAGGAACTGGGGCAGGAGCGGTGCTAAAATCCCTGGAACTGTCAGAAGACCCAATTGATTGGCTATTAAACGAAGCCTTTCGAAAAAGCAAAGCTGACCGAGAACGCGAAACAGCCATATACGAAAAGGCTAAGTGTCAGCGTCAGGATAAAGAAGCTGCGGTAAGGAGAAGTCGTAAAGAACTCCGACCAAACCAAAGCACACCCACGGCAAACAAGAGCAGGATCAAGACAGAGAAACAGTTCGCCAAAGCCCTGTCAGTGGGAATGAAGGTACCGCCTCTCAAAGGGAACACGCCCGGGGTCATAAGCCTCAACGGAGAGGATTCACATCCGAACTACTACTTATACCATCAGAGGGTCACCCACCCCACCGAAGAATGCGGTGCCTTCAAGAAGTGGTGGCAAGGATACATTGCCCATCAACAACACTTCAAGAGAATGAAACGCGAAGCTTGTCGACAACAAAGAAGTTCGACAAGTGCGTGTGAGAAAACGACCGGTAACTGTCAGATGGTTGATACCAGTCGGGAAAGCGAAAAAATCCAAATTCTTACCTTCGGAAGCGATTCTGAGGAAGAAATGACCCTCGGCCCCCTCTTCAAGAACTCCACCTCCGAAAAAGAAGATGGAGAGAAGAACTGCGAGAACATTCAGCTGCGTAACCGCACGCTGCCTGAAAAGAACCTCGGACCTGCAAATAAAGGTTTGAGTAAAAGAGAGAAGGGGAAAGAAAAAGTCCCTGGGGAGATCACCCTTGATGATAGAGTAATTAAATAGCTCGTAGCCAAGGACCCACCTAGAAAAAACAAGGTGGATTACAATGTCCTAGCGCATCTAAGGAAAATGCCTTCAGAACTAAGCATACTGGATGCTCTCCTCCTATCCAAAGAAGCACGAGATTTTTTGATTAAGGCATTGTAAGAGCCTGATCAGTTTCATGCTTTCCTTGTGAAAGAAAGGATGAAGGATGAGTTAGCAGAGGTTCACATGGCTGACATCACATCCTTGGAATGTGCGACCATAACCGCTAGTTATACGTCACTGGGTACTGAAGGAGTCATCTGTTAAGCTCCTTATCGTAAAGGTGCTGAAGGAGATTTGCATGAACGTTCAGCACCTAGCCCGAGCTAAAATTACCATCTCCGGTTTCGATTCACAGTCATCACGGACGCACGGGTCCGTAATACTAACGTTACGCTTCGGGCTGCTTGTCACTGACATCAAATTTCATGACACTGATGCCAAGACTTAGACTTGCTACAACGCTCTGCTCGGCAGGCCTTGGTTACATGAGTACAACGTCATCCCTTCTACACAACACCAGTATATGAAGTATTTCAAAGACGGCCTCAAGTACACCGTTATGGGGGAGCTAAATCCATTCTCCGTAAACGAAGTCCGAAAATATGAAGACGCAAAGTACTTCCTACCGGACTTCAAAGATACAGAAAGATGTCATAAGCCGGAGGGTAAACGGAAGTCCGTTGTTACTATCCTGATCTTTGGGAGTGACACCGAGGAAGATGAGGAAATAGTCTACTCAGGGCAACCCCAATGCAATAGGCCCAGACCATCTACTCCTATTTTGGTCTTTGGCGGTGACTCTGAGGATGAGGCCAACGACGTGTTCTCCACTTGCCCGTCAGCACAAACCATTACTGGAGCTGATCAGATTTTACAAATCACTATGGTTCTGCCACGGCATTACAAAGAACTTGATGCGCCTGATACATACAGCGTACAATAGCTGCAGACTTTCTACGTCCCTCCCAGGCGAAGAGGTGAAAAGAAGATCCTCTTCTATCAATCTACGAAGACCAAAATGGAGAAAGAAGTCTGGCATGGTGCCGAGCTTGTGCTTTACAGGTTTCAACCAATCCATCTGCCCAGATATTACGTAGAGGGATTGAAAAAGGCTATTAATATACTAAGGTGTATCTTTCAAACAAACTGTTCGACAAGCCCAGTTCTACAACAAGATCTGGGATGTTCTCGGGACTCAGTGAAAGATGCCCAACGGAAGGATGGAGACGACTGGGCTTGGATATGTTCGGTCAAATAAACGGGATCAATTCCACAACTGCCGTGTCATAAATTACTCCGGTGGAGAAAAGAATGCTTTTCCAGATAGCTGTGACGTTGAAACGAAGCAAAATCCCGCTATAAGAACATCAAGTCCGTCATTCGAAGAGCAAGTTGGGAAGCTAATAAGAGAGGCAGGTCAAAAGGTTTGTGAGCATCACAACCGCGAAATGGCTATTTACGAAAAGGACAGGACGCAGCGTCTCAATCAACAGTCTGCGGAAAGAGAAGATTATGATGCCCTTCACTCTCAGCCTGCTGTACGTTCTCGCGATAAGAGAAAAGCCCGAAACAGGGGAAAACAAAGTGAAGAACAAGAATGACGTTCGTAAACAGCGAAGCGGATCCAAGAAGCCACGCAATCAAGAAAAAATCAGCTGGAATCTGTCTTTTATGAAGAAGATGGGACGAGAATACTCTTTCCCTCAAGACAAGACAAAGAAAATATTCAACCTTGTCATGAAATATCAAATGATGACGCTTCCGGAGTCTCGGTATCCCGAACAGGTAAATGAGGTCCATCACCCGGATTATTGCTCCTATCATCGAGCAATAGGACATCCTCTTGAAGACTGCTTTACTTTTAAAGACCGGGTCGAAGACCAATATCAACAAGACAGGTTCGCTTTATTCGACAGCTGGAGGGTGACCCCACCGCAAAAGCATGAGCCAAAAAGAACCTATATCGCGAAGGTGGGACCAACTCAACATCAAGAATGGAAGCGAACTCGTACTTTCCATATGATAACACTCTCAAAGGAGGGAGAGCACGAGAATTTGGGTGACTGCTTCAAGTGCTTCGCAAATGAGGACGAGGAGGAGGTGATCTCAGAGTTTCCACCAGCACCAAAAGAGTTGGAAGATGGGATACATACCACGACGGACAATCTAAGAAAAATTGACCTAGGGACGGAAAACGAGTCGAGGCCCACGTTCGTCAGTGAGCTGTTGTCTAAAAAATAGGTAGTCACACTAAAGGACGTGCTTATGTAATATAAAGACTACTTCGTATGGAACTATTCCGAGATACCGGGACTAGATCCAAAAATAGCGGTGCATAAACTGGATATATCTCCAGACGTCAAGCCAGTCAAACAGGCGCCAAGAAGAATGCGGCTCAAACTCGAGATGAGTATCAACGCCGAAATCAAGAAACTAATTGACTCTGGCTTCATCCAAGAAGTTCAATATCCCGACTGGATTGCCACAATTGTTCCAGAAATGAAGAAAAATAGGACGGTGCGCATCTGCGTAAACTTTCGGGACCTCAACAAAGCTTGCCCAAAGGATGACTTCCCTGTACCAGTTATCGAGCTGATGATAGATAACACGTCTACTCACGAGGTCTTCTCCTTTATGGATAGATCTTCACGGTACAATCAAATAAAAATGCATCCTGAAGACCAAAAGCATACCGCCTTCCAAACTCCGTTGGGCATATTCTGCTATAAGGTAATGCCGTTCGGTCTGAAGAACGCTGGCGCTACCTACCAAAGGGCCATTACGAAAATCTTCGACGACCTCATTCATGAGGTTGTTGAATGCTACATTGACGACCTTGTGGTGAAGAGCAAATCTTATGAGGAATATTGAGAGCATATAGACATAGTGTTCCAACGTCTTCGGAAATATAATCTGAAGATGAATCCTCTCAAATGGGCGTTTGGAGTCTCCTCAGGCAAAGTCCTGGGATTCATCATACTGCACCGGGGTATCGAAATTAACCCTTCAAAGATTAAGGCGATTATGGAGATGCCCTCGCCGAGAACTCTCAAACAACTGCAGTCTCTCCAAAGAAAGTTTGCGTATATTCGGCGGTTCATAGCCAACCTCTCCGGAAAATACCGTCCCTACAGTCATCTATTGAAGAAGGGGACCCCGTTCGTCTGGGATCATACATGCCAAAATGCACTGGATGAAATGAAGCAATACCTGCAAAACCCGCCGGTACTGACCGCTCCGGTTAAGGGAAAGCCCCTCATCCTATACACAACAACCCTGGAAGGTTCTCTAGACGCGTTATGGGCATAGGAGAACGACCAGGGGAGGGAGAGAGCTCTCTACTATTTGAGTTGAGTTCTCCTGGGGACAGAAAACAACTACTCCCCCATCGAAAAGCATTGCCTGGCACCGATCTTCACGATAACGAAGTTCAGACACTACGCCTTGGCGCATGAGATCTATCTCATATCAAAGATGGATCCTTTTAAATATTTGATGTCAAGAGCCATACTAACAGGAAGGCTTGCCAAATAGGCCCTCCGCTTGATGGAATTCTCGATAACGTATCGACCCCTCAAAACTGTGAAAGGCCAGGCCATCGCCGACTTTCTCGCTGAGCATCTGATACCGGTCGATTCTCCATTAACTTGTGAATTCCCAAACGAACACGCGTTCGACACAATCGAAGGGGAGAAGGAAGAAAATAATGTCCAATGGGAACTCTACTTCGATGGAGCATCTTCCATGAAGAAGCGGAAGCATAACACTCCTATAATCAAAGCCGGGGTGAGCCTCATCTTCGTGACTCCGCGAGGAGGGATAATGCGTTTCTCCCTTTCCTTAATAGAGCCAAGAACAAACAACGAGGCCGAATATGAAGCTTTGATAGCGGGTCTTGAGATCGCTGTCGATATGGGAATCGAAAACCTCCTCATATATGAGACTCCCAGCCGGTCGTTAGCCAAGTAAATGGTGACTATCAGACGTGCAAACCAGAGTTGATAAAATATGGCAGGAGAGTGCAGCAACTGCTGACACAAATCCCCTCCTACATCCTGGAAAGCATACCACATGTGGAAAATAGCAAGGCGGATGCATTGGCCAAGCTGGCTAAGGAATTGGCCGAAGAAGACCTCGACGACGTAAAGATTATCGTGCAAAGACGCAGGGTTCTCGCGCCAGCAAAGATATCTTCGGAGGATTTAACAGAGTCATCTGAAGAAAAGGAAACGGAAAAAAAAGAAGTCCTCCAAATAGAAGACGAAGAAAAGGTCAAGGATTGGAGGGAAGTCTTCATAGACTACTTCAAATCCCATCGAACGCCCGAAAACGCGTCGTCAAGACATCAGCTCATGAAACGGGCTCTATCTTTCGCTTTCGTCAATGATACTCTATACAGGAGATCGCTTGACAGTTTGTGGTTAAGGTGTTTGGGGCCAGAAGAAGCAAAGAGATTCTTCCAAGAAACTCATGACGTACTCTGCGGTTCTCATCAAACCGGGCCAAAGATGAAGCTGAAGATCAAAAAGATGGGATATTATTGGTCCATGATGATTCAGGACTGCCTCGAATATGCGAAGCAGTATCACTCATGCCAAATTCACAGAGATTTTATCCACCAACATCTAAATTCGCTACATCCAACGGTAGCTAGCCGGCCGTTCGAAATGTGGGGAACCGATATAATCAGCCCCATTGAGCCAGCATCATCCAAAGGATATCGGTTCATATTAGCAACGACCGATTACTTTTCTAAGTGGGCAGAAGCAATACCACTAAGAGAAGTGAAAACGGAAAATATTCTCCATTTCTTCAAGACACATGTCATCTACCGGTTCGGCACTCCACGACGGATAATCTCGGATAATGGACCAGCCTACAGGAGCCATAAAATCAGCCGCTTCGCAGAACATCATAAAATAGACTGGAAATACTCTTCCGTCTATAATTCCCGAGCTAACAGTAAACTTTCAACAAGACCTTGACAAAAATTATAAAGAAAATGGTGTCGTGAAGCAAAAAAGATTGGCACGAAAGGCTGCACGAAGCTCTCTGGGCATACCGAACGACGTTCAAACATACGCGTTGGTATTTGGCACAGAAGCAGTCATTCCTTTGAAAATAGAACTCCCTTCTCTGCGGGTAGCAGTTCGATACGAGCCGACAGATGAAGAAAATGCCCATCTTCGGCTTGAGGAGCTCGACGCCCTCGATGAAACTCGCCTTATAGCACAACAGAACCTGAAAGCTTATAAGGCAAAGATGACACCGTCATATGAAAAGTTGACCAGGCCGAGAACATTCTGCCAAGACGAACTCGTGCTAGTCGTCAAAAGACCGATGATCCCTAATCGTGCGAAATAGGGGAAAGTCAAGCCGAACTATGAGGGCCCGTACATCATAGACACGGTCTACCAAGGTGGGGCCTACCTGCTTATGGACATGCATGGAGAAAAACCATTCCGGCCAATAATTGGCCGATTCCTCAAAAGATACTACGCCTAACGGGTTACGATTCAGGTCAATGATAGATGACAACGCCCGTGTCTGCTCGTTATCTTCCTAAGTCAGAACCCTAAAATTAGTATCCAGAAGATCCGTTTCCTCGAAAATAGTAACAATGGACCACTACATCCTTAAACTGGCCATGGAACGAGCTGTCCCTAAACTAACAATGGACCGAGATGTCCTTAAACTAAAACTTTGCTTCGAACGAAAACACTCGACTGAGATGTCCCTAAACTAACAATGGACCAGAATGTCCTTAAACTAGCGCTTCGCCTCAAACACGACGATAATGGACCGAAATGTCCCGAAACTGGTGCTCCGCCTCAAACATGGCGCATCGGCCCAAATACAACGATATCGTCTCTTGAGATCTATATTGCAATCAAGGCTCCAAAGGCGAAGACTACAACTCAACTCCCATTGGCAAATCGATGATAAAAAAACGGTATTTCCAAAAGCAAAATGGGCACGGATGAAAACCCGAAAGGGCGCCGTGAGTAAAAACAGCAGGACTACCGGCGAGTTTGTGAAAACCCGGAAGGGCACAATCTCGTTAAAAAAAATTGTATGTCCATAAGCAAAATGGGCACGGATGAAAACCTGAAAGGACGCCATGAGTAAAAACAGCAGGGCTACCGGCGAGTTTGTGAAAACCCGGAAGGGCGCAATCTCGTGAAATTTTCACTTACGAGATCCTCTCAACTCGTAAGGAAAACTCCCCCTATGAGACCCTCACGGCTCGTAGGATTCAAAAGCCTTAAGCTAAAAGCACTTAAACCTGTTCTTAAGCCATTATATCCCCCAAGTTGCCCTACAGACGGTCCAATATTGGCCCTTGTATATAATCCACGGGCATAAATAAATGATCTCCCCGCCAAGTCCCACCAATGACGAGAAATGCCCTCATATGGTGAGCGACACTTGTAAGTCCTCTCGACTTATAAGGAGAAAACACTCTTATAAGATCCTTACGACTTGCAAGGGAGACCACACATTTAGGAATCCACACGATTCCTAAGGAGAAAATACACCTACGAGATCCTCATGACTCATAGGGAGAAATAACTTTATGAGACCCTTAAGGCTCATAAAGTTAGAAAGTCTTAGTCGACAGGATCCTAACCTTGTTTAATAAGCCATCTTTGTTCAAATCTACAAAGGCAAATGATGATTCGCTACTGGCAATATTCCAGTCGCAGCGATGTTGATGCCTGAACAGGTGTCAAACTTCAAGTCCTTTCAAGGAAAATGATGATTCTCTCCTCGCAATATTCCAGCCGTAGCGATGCTGATGCCCAGGTTGGTATCGGGTTCCAAACTCGCAATAAAAATCAGCGAGCAAAAAAAAATATGTGTGTATGAAACAACCGAAATTTTTGGGCAACTCGCAATAAAAATCAGCGAGCAAAAAATATATGCGTATGAAACAACCAAAATATTTGGGCAACTCGCAATAAAAATCAGGGAGCAAAAAGATATGCATATGAAACAGCCGAAATGTTTGGGCAACTCGCAATAAAAAGCAACGAGTAAAAATATAAAAATAGCCGAAATGATTGGGCACCGCGATAAATAGCCGAAATGATCGGGCAATCGCGACTTTCGCGATATGAAAAGCTAAAACGATAGAGCATCGCGGAAATAAAAAAATAAAATAAAATAAAATTTTCTCTATCCTGCAGATGAGTCTACACCGACTCCTGTATACAATCCATGGGCACAAATGAAAAAAGGAAACCATATTTTACCACCAGGCTCCGTCAAAAGGAGAGCCAGATCTCGACGGCAACATCCACAGTCTAGAGATCGGTTCGGCGTTCATTCTCATTCCAGCAGGATGTAGACGCAATGTCAACAAAGGCTCCAAATAGCCGAAACAAAGAGGAGTAACGGAAAAATCCCAGTTTCAGCTCGACATTCTTTTCGTTACAGCAGACGCAATGTCAACAAAGGTTCCAAATAGCCAAAAGAAAAAGGGGTGACGACAAAATCTCGGCTCCGCCCGATATTCTTCTCGTTACAGCAGACACAATGTCAGCAAAGGCTTCAAATAGACGAAACAAAAAGGAGTGACGGCAAAATCCCAGCTCCAGCTCAAAATTCTTATCGTTACAGCAGACGCAATGTCAACAAAAGCTCCCAATAGCCAAATCAAAAAAAGGAGCGACGGCAAAATCCCAGCTCCGGCTCGACATTCTTTTCATTACAGTAGACGCAATGTCAACTGATTGATAGGTTTCCTGTTGTGTAGTATGTAGAAAATTTGTAAAGAACTTCACAACCAAAAAATATTTTGACCGCAATCAAATTACGGTGTCAATTGTAGTTCATGAATGAGTGCGGATCGTCCACAGGGATTGCACGATTCGTTGTATTGATTTGCTTGAATTGAAAAGTTAAGCTAAGATAAACGAAAACATGATTCAAGAGTATTGATTTTCAAGTGTCACTATTCTATTCAAGAATCAAGAAAAAGATAAACAGTTAAGAATCGGTGTATCGATGATATTTCCAATCAACAATCAAGAATCTAAAAGAGGCTCGTAAGAATCGATAGGATCAATAGACGTGATGTAATCTAAAGATATCGTGTTCTTGTCCTTCGAAGGATTGATACTAGATCGATGATCATCGACGAGAGTTAGGGCTTTCTTGATGAAACTAGGGTTCATCTTTTAACCCTTGTTCTTTCGTCGATATCATTCCTTTTCTAGCCTCTACCAAATTCAAGAAACGATCGTGACTCCCCAATTTTGATCGATGTCAATCAAGAAAGCATCGAAACGAAATGGGTCGTCGTTTCTTGAACTTGCTAGGGTTTACAAAACTCGTAGGACTCAAGAATCGATTAAAGCTATGTTACATTATCATTCTATTAACCGTCTCGACTCCTCGACGAGCGGAGTTTTATTCACACATCACCACACAGAAAAGATTCACAAATTGTAAAGATATCATGATGCAGAATTTAAAGAAAACAAGATAAAAGAATATCACCTTTATTTATCTCAACAATTTTGATTACATTCGCTTCAAGAACTACAAGAGGAAGAATCTAAATCGTTGATCGGGCATCGCTCGGCTTCGTGAGTCGTGGATCGGCTTGGATCGCTTGCTCCGTTGAAGATCGGCTCCGCTCCTAAAGGTTGTAAGGCTTCTTGCTTAATGGGTACTCGGGATCTTGATTTTTAATTGGAATTAGGGTTAGGGTTTCCCACAAGCCCTCTCACTAGACTTGAGGAGGAAGGAGATGAAGAAGGAGATTGGCTAAAAAAAACTATAAAATGGGTTGATTTTATCTATCTCCACACTATGATGATTATTGATGATCCCCTCACCCTAGGTCTAGGCTTCTATTTATAGACTTCCCAAACCCTAGGTTTAGGTTTGAAATGGTAGTTCTCTCCAAAAGTTTGTTGAGTCTTCTAGAAGGTAGTTTGTTAGGAGCTAGCTTAGGGTTTAAGCTAGGTTTAATTAGGCTTGGAAACCCTTGTTTGCTGATCTGGCAGAAACCCCTGGATTCTTCTGGAAACTGAGACACATTTCTGAGCAGTGGGCCCTGAGTCAGGAGTTTTGCACCAAAATTGAGGAGGTAACTCCCTTGTTCAACCGCGGATCCGCGGCATTAGCAAGCCCCTGCCGCAGATCCGCGGCCATGTTGGAGGCTTGGGCCTTGATTCTTTTGGTGATGCTTTGTACTGTATTTTAGGGCTTCTTCTGATATGTTGATTTGTGATTGCTCCTTTGGATTGATACCAGATCTGAAATTAGTGAGTTGACGTATCTTTTGAGCGGTGTAATGTTCGAGCAAACTTCCCTTTTCCTGCACAGACTTCGAAACACGGGTTGCGACATATAGAAATATTGCGATGCCATGCAATGCAGTCAATTTCCCTAGAAATGCCGGTTTTAAGGTCTAATACATGTAATCTTATAATCTGTGATAGATTTGCTAATATATGAAATACGGATACCGAACACTTCTATATGAATGCAAATGATGAGGAAATTGCCGGCTAAAATATGCAGTATTTTCGACTGATCAAATACCCCCAAACTTAATTTCGATCGTCTCGAGCGAATGTTTTATTAAAAAGAGAAGGAGAAAATAAAGAAAGAGAAAAACTAGCTAGCACACTTTCGTAGGCAACACGATTGCACTGAGCACGTGCAACAAGCCTTTAAACCTCTAGGTGTCCCTAGTAGGAGGAGTGTTGTCTCCTGAGGGTTTTCAGCAGATTGCACCCACAAAATCCAATAATAAAAGGAAGATCATGAATATTACATTTAAAGACAAGAATTGTAAAAGAAAAGCCTTGAAAATTAGGGTTTCCAACTAAGCTAGTTTTTCGGTTGTCATGAGCCCTATCTTAATGGTCATGAAAAGATGTTAGAAATCACGTCCTCCCTCAATAAAACATCATCTTATTCTTCATTCCTATCTGTATTCCAAACATCGATCATATCACCCTGCGTGTGTGTAAAGGACATCCCTACATCCAGAGAATTCAATTCAAGCTATCATACTCTTGCCCATCAGCCTCAGTACTTTTTAATTAATGAATATTTAGATGAGATTGCTCACACACTTTCATGCGATTGTTAATACTTCTTGAGGTACTAACCGACCGATTACTCCTGTGCTTGCTTACTTGGTGTATTTTCCTCGTCTTGCACCACCTCAGGCATAGCAGTGACTCCCAGACCAGTTGGCCTTAGGGCACTAGGTGAAGAAGCACTCTCGCTATACATTTTTATTGCCCTCGGTGATAACAAAACCAATGTCCATTTTTCTCACCACTTTATATTTTTTTATTCACTTTTCTTTTTATTTCCTTCATACATTGGCTTTAAGACAAGAGCATTTTAAGGTATACTCTACTATCCCAGGCTTCAAGACGTGTGTAAGTGCGAATAGCAGGGTAGCAACGTTCAAAATGTTTGGCTTCCAGAATAGAAACTATTTTTCAGACTTATTTTTATCCTCAGATTAGTGACGTCCTTCATCTTACTAACCCTTGGGACAACGGCTCATAACTACTTATTACTAGTTCGTATAAGAAAACTTCTAATTTTCTTAGTTTTCTTAAATCTTTTCTAATCTCATGGATGTAATTTTTCACTATCTAAACTTTTATTATCTTATTTATATACAAAAAAGTGTAAATATTAAAATTATTTTTATATTTGAAAATTTTTAAATTTTTATGGGTTTTGAAAATTTTTCAATTTTTATAGATTTTTAAAAGAAATGTTTTGTGCTTATGCAGATGATATGCAAATGATGCAAAAATAAGCATAAACCTCCCCCTAAACTTGTTTTCAACAGTGTCCTCACTGTTGCCGACAGCTATATCTACAAAATCTATAAGTCTGGGAGGAATTATTAGTAGGGGCAAAATATATAAGTGAAGAACTTCCCCCAAACTTATTCTTTTCACTCACCTTCATTCAAAAAAATAATGCAATGATATACAGTATATGAAAGTGAGACGGAGGAATTTTAATCCAAATAAAATGGCTCTTGTAAGAACAAGAGCTCCTCCGTGGGGTCAGTGGAAAAATACGGCTTAAGTCTATGTCCATTTACTTTGAAAAAGGTGCCGTTTTTAACATTTTCTACTTCTACTGCCCCGTGCGGGTATACAGACCGCACAACAAAAGGTCCCTTCCATCGAGATCGGAGCTTACCCGCATGAAGGTGTAATCGTGAATCATAAAGAAGGACTTGTTGACCAGGTGAAAATGTTTTCCTCAAAATGTTTTTATCGTGAAAAACCTTAGTCCTATTCTTTGTGATTACAGTATTATCATAAGCTTCATCGCGGAGTTCGCATAGCTCGTTAAGTTGCAGCTTCTGAAAGTTGCAAGCAAGGTTCAGATCAAAATTTATTTCCTTTATAGTCCACAATGCTTTATGCTCTATCTCGACAGGTAAATGACATGCTTTTCCAAACACTATCCTAAATGGAGACATTCCTAGGTCGGTCTTATATGCAGTCCTGAATGCCCAAAGAGCATCCGTCAATTTGGTCGACCAGTCTTTTCTATTTTTAGCAACAGTTTTCTCCAGGATAAGTTTGATTTGTCTGTTTGAGATTTCAGCATGCCCGCTTGTTTGGGGGTGATAGGGTGTAGAAAGTCGGTGGTTGATTGAGTATTTTCGCATCAGAGTCTCGAAAGACCTGTTGCAGAAATGTGTCTCATTATCGCTAATAATAGCGCGTGGGTGTCCAAATCGCGAGAAGATATTCTCTTTCAAGAACTTAATGACAACTTTCTTGTCATTAGTGCGACATGGAATGGCTTCTACCCACTTGGAGACATAATCAACCGCCAGCAATATGTACAAATTCCCAAAGGAGTTGGGAAAAGGACCCATAAAATCTATGCCCCAAACATCAAATATTTAAACAACCAAGATGGGTTGCTGAAGCATTTCATTCCTCTGGGATATTCTACCCGTATACTGACATTGTGTACAGGTTTTGCAATACTCAAATGCGTCCTTGAATAAGGTCGGCCAATAAAATCCACATTGCAAAACCTTTTCCGCTGTCTTTCTAGGACCAAAATGACCCCCACAGGCCTGATCATGACAAAATGAAAGAATGCTCTTGAACTCTTCATTTGGGACGCACCGGCGAATGATCTGATCAGGACAATATTTAAACAAATAGGGCTCGTCCCAGTAAAAGTGTTTTACTTGGGATAGAAAACGGTATTTGTCCTGTTTTGACCAATCGCTCGGTATAAGTCCCGTGGCATGATAGTTCACAATATCCCTGAACCATGGTTCAGCAGATATGCTCAAGAGTTGTTCATCAGGGAACGAGTCATTAATCGGTAGGGTCACAGGGGAAGAAATGATGCGTGAAAGATGGTCAGCTACTACGTTTTCACATCCTTTCTTATCTTTGATAACAAGATCAAATTCTTGTAACAGTAGGATCCAACGTATTAGTCGACCTTTTGCATCTTTCTTTGCCAGAAGATGTTTTAAAGCGGAATGGTCAGTATACACAACTATAGGTGAGCCAATTAAGTAAGGCCTGAATTTTTCTAATGCAAATACAACCGCTAAAAGTTCCTTTTCGGTGGTTGTATAATTGATTTGCGCATCATTCAGGGTCTTACTTGCATAGTAAATCACGTGTGGCATCTTTTCGATGTGCTGTCCTAGGACTGCACCTACTGCAAAATCAGATGCGTCACACATCAGCTCAAAGGGGTAGTCCCAGTTTGGTGATGATAAAACGGGGGCTGAAGTGAGTGAGTGTTTAAGTGAGTCGAAAGCTGTCTCGCAATCCGAGTCAAAATGGAAGGTCGTATCCTTGGCCAGGAGAAGAGTTAAAGGTCTAGCAATTTTGCTAAAATCCTTAATGAATCTCCTATAAAAGCCCGCATGGCCAAGGAAAGAGCGAATATCTTTGACGCTTTTGGGATGAGGGAGGTTTTGAATGACATCTACTTTAGCTCTGTCAACCTCAATGCCTTTCTGTGAAATGACATGTCCAAGGACTATTCCTTCTTGGACCATAAAATGGCATTTTTCCCGGTTTAATGTCAAGTTCTTCTCTTTGCAACGAGTAAGAACAGCGTCAAGATTCGCTAGGCAATCTGAAAAAGAGTCTCCAAAAATCGAGAAGTCGTCCATAAAGATCTCCAGAAAATTCTCTACCATATCAGAGAATATCCCCATCATACACCGCTGAAAGGTAGCGGGAGCATTGCATAACCCAAAGGGCATGCGACTGTAAGCAAAGGTACCAAAAGGACAAGTAAAAGTGGTTTTATCTTGATCCTTTTTGGCGATGGGGACCTGATTATAGCCTGAGTATCCGTCCATAAAACAATAGTACTGTCGTCCCGCTAAGCGTTCCAGCATCTGATCAATGAATGGTAGAGGAAAGTGGTCTTTCCTCGTAGCAGCATTGAGTTTTCTATAATCAATACATACACGCCACCCAGTTTGGGCGCGTGTCTGAATCAACTCATTTGCCTCATTGGTTATAACTGTGATGCCGGATTTCTTAGGAACGACATGTATAGGACTCACCCACTGGCTATCGGAGATGGGGTATATAATACCATTATCTAATCATTTGACGATCTCTTTCATGACAGCTTCCTTCATGACGGGATTAACCGTCTCTTTGGTTCTCGGGTTGGTCTGGCATCATCCATCACATGTATATGATGTTCAACTAGCAAGGGACTAATCCCTTTGATGTCTGCCATACTCCAACCAAATGCCTCTTTGTTAGATCTCAATACCGATAAAAGTGCATTTTCTTGCTCTGATGCAAGAGAAGCGGATATTATAACCGGTAAAGACTCATTCTCACCTAGATATGCATATTTAAGGTGAGAAGGTAAAATTTTTAGATCTAACTCAGGCGGAGAAATGATAGATAGAGGTATCATAGATTGATTTTTGGATCTACAAAGAAGCTCAGAGCCTGTGAAAGACACAGACTCGGGTGGAGAAAAGTCAGAAGTGCAGAACTCAAGTGTAGAGAAAGTGTCCTCACTAAGATCATGTGTGAAATCAAACAGAGATGTGGTAATGTCATCGAGATCAGTAAAGCAAAGATCCTCATCTCCACAATTATCGGGAGCGATCTCATGGACAGAGCACACATCTAAAATATGAGCACAGGGTTCTGATGGCTGACTTCCAACTTTGTAGATATTTAGTTCAATGGTCATATTTCCAAATGATAAATTCATTGAACCATTTCTACAGTTTATAACAGCGTTGGAAGTGGCAAGGAAAGGACGACCCAGAATCACCGGAATTTTGCCCCGGGGGTTTGCTACAGGATGTGTGTCGAGCACAATGAAGTCTACAGGGAAAACAAATTCCCCGACCTTTATCAACACATCCTCTAATTCACCCCTTGGTTTGGTGATAGATCGGTCTGCCATCTGGAGAGTGCAGTGAGCAGGTTTCAGCTCTCCAATCCCTAATTGCTCATAGACAGAATAAGGGAGCAGGTTAACACTTGCGCCAAGGTCTAAAAGAGCACGATTTATGTTTTTACCCCCAATAGAAATCGATATTGTAGGACATCCTGGGTCCTTTCTTTTCTTTGGAAGCTGGGGTATAAAAGCAGTGCTGATATTATTAGACATGAAGACCTTCTTCGGCACTTGGGTCTTCATCTTCCTAGTGCACAAGTCCTTAAGAATTTTCGCATAAGCGGGGACTTTTTGAATCGCATCTAGGAGAGGGATATTGATGTTAACCTGTTTGAACATTTCTATAATTTTCTCCATATGAGGACTCGTTCTATTTGCCCTTAACCGGTTCGGGTAAGGAGCTTTCGTAATAAGCGCAGGGTCCATCATAGGAGAAGGAAAAGGGGGTAGACGAGGTCCCAAAAAAGGTGTGGGGACCGTCTGTGGAGAACTATAAGGGTTGGTTGAAGGTGTTGAGCCTAAAGGGAAATGGAGAATAGGCTCGCTAGAAGGTGGTTTGGTAGAAGAAGAAGGATCAGAAGGAGAATTGTGTGTGTGTGGAAAGGTCTCAGCCGGGGTGTTGATATGATTTTCAGTATTATCAATATCTTCCCCGACATTATTATTCAGCACTCTTCCCGATCTCAACGTTGTGACGGCATTTACATTGTAATGCCCAGGATTCTGTAGGGGTTGATAGGGAAGTTTCCCTTTTTCTCTCGCACTCATTTCGGCTTTTAGGCGTGTGATTTCAGCTTCCATCGATTTGATACTCTCAGCTTGGGACGCTGAGTTTTTCTTTATCTCACTGACGGAAGATCTAACCTCAGTCGAAACCTCTATGAAATTTGACAAAAGTGATTTCATGGTTTGAGTGAATTGAGAGAACTCGTCAGAACATGACTGCATAGGATTAGACTGTGCAGGAGTGTTGCCCTGGTTTTGGAAATTTTGTGACTGATAGGGGTGCTGAGTGAGTTGAAGGGGTTGCTGTTGTGGTGGAGGAAGAGCCCTTTGAAAATTATTCGTGTTTGGAACCGTGTTTTGAGATTGGTTTTGGTTCCAAGCAAAATTCGGGTGGTTCCTCCAACCCTGATTGTACGTGGAAGAATATGGATCGTTTCGAGGTCTTTGAAATGCGGCATTAGAATGCTCGTGACCTTGAAACGCAGAGTTTAATGGACATTCTTCCGTTAAATGAGACGGATCAGAACAGCACCCACAAACAGTTTTGGGGAGTGACACTGGTTTTAGGGAGGCTGCTGCAAATTTGTGTTCCATAGCATCGAGCTTCTTTTGCATTGCTGCCATTTCTGCTCGAACACCTATGGACACATCTATTTGGTGAACGCCACCCCTATTCAATGGTTGGGTTCCACTCTCCCACTGTAGTGATTTTTCAGCGAACTCTTCTAAGTACCTCCAAGCTTCCCCATCATCCTTAGTCATAAATGTACCTTGACACATGTTTTCAAGGCTCTGTTTAGTGTTAGGGTTACTGCCCTCATATATGATTCGGCAAAGCTCCCATCTCGGGATGCCGTGATGAGGTCATTGAACCAATAGATCCTTGAAACGTTCAAAGTATTTAGAGAATGGTTCAGCAGGGAGCTGGGCAAATTGGTTCAGTTCGCTACGGATTCGAGCTGTCTTTTGGTGTGGGTAAAATTTCTTAAGGAATGCAGCGACGAATTCTTCCCAATTCGTAATAGAGTGTGCGGTAGTGTTATATAGCCACTTCTCGGCTATATCGCACAATGTAAATGGAAGAAGTCGTAGACGCATCGCATCCACTGAAAGTTGTGACGTACCCATCATTGCGCATACGTTTTCAAATTTGGTAATGAAAACGTAAGTGTCCTCAGTCTCGAGTCCGTGGTATTTGGGTAAAAGATTGATATACTGGGGCTTAATTTCAAAGTTATCCCCATTGGCTGGTGGTGTGGATAAGCAGGTCGAAAGAGGACCTCTATGTGGATAGCATCTCTCCTGGATAGAAATGCGGGGTGGATTCTGTGCACCAACGGACGGCGGCAGATTAGGGTTAAAGAAGTTTGATGGATTCGGGTCCATCGGTGTGGGTGTGGTAGTAGGTAAAGAAAAGGTAAATGGAGAAATATCGACTTCGGAGTCGATAAGGGGTACGCGGACTAAACGGGCGCTAGAATCCCGTGTCCAGCCTATCTTGTACTAAAAAGGGTTAGTACAAGTGGCAGCGTTGGCTTATAATTAGGGGTGAATGAATGCGGTGTTTGCTTTTGAAAAAAGGGACGGATTTTTGAAAAAATGATGCGACAAAACAAATGCAGCACACAACCCTAGAATCTAGTGGTCACCTAGGTCCGGCTCTAGACCGCTCCTAACTGCCAAAAGACAAGTCGCAGGATAGAATCCTCCACTGCCTCTTTGTCCCCCTGTGGCCGGATAAGTGCCAGGTAAGTGGGAAGGTACTCCACTACGTAAGTAGTGGGCCTAATTAAAAACCACTAGCCTTAGACACACTCGCCTTAGGCACCACAAGAAAACGCGGATAAGCAATGAGTTACCCACGGCCCTCTTCTGTCCTAATTGAGCGCGACAGTCCTTAGAGTCATCTCTAGATTTCTTTTAGTTAATGTGGGTCAATGCGGATGCAAGTTTGGTGGTTTTCGGGGCCTAGGAAGGGTAATGAAATCCCCACCTAATTTGGATTTGGCCGTGCCCCTTAAATTTCCGTATTAGAATGCAAACAACCAAGAAATCAAAATCACGCACAAATTTAATTTTGCTTTTGCGGCGCTGCGATTATTTGCAAAGAATCCTGCAGCAAAGTGTTAGTTGGAGCTAAAAGAGGAGAGAGGAGAGAGCAAGAAGTTACCTGCACTAAAAATTTTATAGAGAACCCCCTAAAAGGCCGCGGTTCCGCCGCAGATCCTTGCTCTTGCCGCCCTTCCGCGGTCTTGTAGTGAGAACACTGCACCAAACTTTTTCAGGGAGCTTCTGTAGACTCCCTCAGCTCTCTGGTATATTCCAAAAATATTTTCCACAGCACAGAATGCTCCAGATCACCTTGCAATCAATCACAACACACGTATAAGAGTTTGTACGAATTTTGATTTCAAGATGTAAAATGTAATAATTCTTTCAATTCAAACTATAAAATGAAAGGAATTAGCGCGCGATCCCCGGCAACGGCGCCATTTTGATTGATAGATTTTCCCGTTGTGTAGTATGTAGAAAATTTGTAAAGAACTTCACAACCAAAAAATATTTTGACCGCAATCAAACTACGGTGTCAATTGTAGTTCATGAATGAGTGCGGATCGTCCACAGGGATTGCACGATTCGTTGTATTGATTTACTTGAATTGAAAAGTTAAGCTAAGATAAACGAAAACATGATTCAAGAGTATTGATTTTCAAGTGTCACTATTCTATTCAAGAATCAAGAAAAAGATAAACAGTCAAGAATCGGTGTATCGATGATATTTCCAATCAACAATCAAGAATCTAAAAGAGGCTCGTAAGAATCGATAGGATCAATAGACGTGATGTAATCTAAAGATATCGTGTTCTTGTCCTTCGATGGATTGATACTAGATCGATGATCATCGACGAGAGTTAGGGCTTTCTTGATGAAACTAGGGTTCATCTTTTAACCCTTGTTCTTTCGTCGATATCATTCCTTTTCTAGCCTCTACCAAATTCAAGAAACGATTGTGACTCCCCAATTTCGATCGATGTCAATCAAGAAAGCATCGAAACGAAATGGGTCGTCGTTTTTTGAACTTGCTAGGGTTTACAAAACTCGTAGGACTCAAGAATCGATTAAAGCTATGTTACATCATCATTCTATTAACCGTCTCGACTCCTCGACGAGCGGAGTTTTATTCACACATCACCACACAGAAAAGATTCACAAATTGTAAAGATATCATGATGCAGAATTTAAAGAAAACAAGATAAAAGAATATCACCTTTATTTATCTCAACAATTTTGATTACATTCGCTTCAAGAACTACAAGAGGAAGAATCTAAATCGTTGATCGGGCGTCGCTCGGCTTCGTGAGTCGTGGATCGGCTTGGATCGCTTGCTCCGTTGAAGATCGGCTCCGCTCCTAAAGGTTGTAAGGCTTCTTGCTTAATGGGTACTCGGGATCTTGATTTTTAATTGGAATTAGGGTTAGGGTTTCCCACAAGCCCTCTCACTAGACTTGAGGAGGAAGGAGATGAAGAAGGAGATTGGCTAAAAAAACTATAAAATGGGTTGATTCTATCTATCTCCACACTATGATGATTATTGATGATCCCCTCACCCTAGGTCTAGGCTTCTATTTATAGACTTCCCAAACCCTAGGTTTAGATTTGAAATGGTAGTTCCCTCCAAAAGTTTGTTGAGTCTTCTAGAAGGTAGTTTGTTAGGAGCTAGCTTAGGGTTTAAGCTAGGTTTAATTAGGCTTGGAAACCCTTGTTTGCTGATCTGGCAGAAACCCCTGGAGTCTTCTGGAAACTGAGACACATTTCTGAGCAGTGGGCCCTGAGTCAGGAGTTTTGCACCAAAATTGAGGAGGTAACTCCCTTGTTCAACCGCGGATCCGCGGCATTAGCAAGCCCCTGCCGCGGATCCGCGGCCATGTTGGAGGCTTGGGCCTTGATTCTTTTGGTGATGCTTTGTACTGTATTTTAGGGCTTCTTCTGATATGTTGATTTGTGATTGCTCCTTTGGATTGATACCAGATCTGAAATGAGTTGACGTATCTTTTGAGCGTGTAATGTTCGAGCAAACTTCCCTTTTCCTGCACAGACTTCGAAACACGGGTTGCGACATATAGAAATATTGCGATGCCATGCAATGCAGTCAATTTCCCTAGAAATGCCGGTTTTAAGGTCTAATACATGTAATCTTATAATCTGTGATAGATTTGGTAATATGTGAAATACGGATACCGAACACTTCTATATGAATGCAAATGATGAGGAAATTGCCGGCTAAAATATGCAATATTTTCGACTGATCATCAACAAAGGCTCCAAATAGCCAAATCAAATTGAAGCGACGATAAATTCCTAGCTTCAGGGTCTCGACAACAAGTCGTAAAGCCTAAGAGACTATCGGAGATCATCCCACACCAGCGCGGAGTGGTTATGACTCATCGGGGCTCCAAACTGAGCCTAACCTCAAGTAAAAAGAGACATGGCAAATTCCTAACGTTTGTTCTTCCGACGGTCATATAGCCTAAGGAAATTACCTAAAGACGTATTTTCCAGCCCCTGAAGGGATCAAAGACACGATAGTCGTGGGGCTACTCGAACAACAGCTTAAAGACTGCATATCGAGGAATACATCAGCCAACGCGACGGTACCACGGGCTAAAACCCTAGTACCATAAAACCTAACGGACCTTATTCGCAAAGAGCAGGGGTTATATATATTTCACGTTAGGATATACCTGCGAGATCTTCTCGACTCACCTCAACTCGTAGGGAAAAACATCTTTATGAGACCCTCACGGCTCATGAAGGTGAAAAGCCTTAGGCGACGGGGATATCAACCTGTTTCCTAAGCACCGTGGCCCTACAGGTGAGTCCAAACTGACTCTTGTATACTATCCACGGGCCACATCCTCCAAAGTCGCAGGCCGACGAGGAGAAAAAACCACTTGCGAGTCCTCTCGACTCATAAGGAGAGAATTTTCTTGTGAGATCCTTACGACTCTCAAGAGAAAACGCACTTACGATTCCTCACGACTTCTAAGGAGAAAAGACACCTACGAGATCCTCTCGACTCGTAGGGAGAAAAGTCTTTATGAGACCTTCATGGCTCATAAAGTTGAAAAGCTTTAGGCGATAGATCTAAAACCTGTTTCCTAAGCCATCATCGCTGCCCTGTAAGCAAGTCCAAACCGACCCTTGTATACTATCCATGGGCCATATTCTCCAAAATCGCATACTGACAAGGAGGAAAAACCACTTGTGAGTCCTCTCGACTCGTAAGGAGAAAATTCTCTTGTGAGATCCTTACGACTCTCAAGAGAAAACCCACTTAGAAGTCCTCACAACTTCTAATGAGAAAAGACACCTACGATATCCTCTTGACTCGAAGGGAGAAAAGTCTTTATGAGACCCTCACGGCTCATAAAGTTGAAAAGTTTTAGGCGACAGATCTAAAACCTGTTTCCTAAGCCATCGCTGCCCTACAAGTTGGTCAAGATGGACTTTTGTATACTATTCACGGGCCACATTCGCCAAAGTTACATGCCAATGAAATGAAGAGCCTACTTACGGGTCCTCATGACTCGTAAGGGAAAAATACCCGAGTGAGATCCTTACGACTCAAGGAGGCGATGAACACTTAGGAATTCTCACGATTTCTAGGGAGAATATGCACCTATGAGATCCTCACTACTCTTAGGGAGAAAAACCTTCTCGGGACCCTTACGGCTCATGAAGATGAAAAAAGCCTTAGGCTACAAGGATCGTAAACTTGTCTCCTAAGCTATCAATTCCATGGCCAGGCATAACTTTGCACTATTTCACCCACGCGCATACTTACGTGGGCAAAGTAGTAGGGGGCATTTGTTCCTGCCAAAAATTTTGGCTCAAAACTTGCTATTCCCTTATAAAAATAAAGGGAAACCTCCACGTGTTAAACATATGCACCCACATGCAAAGCATGTAGGTACCGCTTCAGATAGGATTAAATCCTTGAGCGCCTCAAGTGTTTCCCACGAGGGCGCCAGCGCCAAGACCAATCTGATAGGAATTAATCCTATGGTGGCACCTCACGTGCTCCTCACGCGGGCGCCAGTGCCAAGACCAATCTGATAGGAATTAATCCTATGGTGGCGTCTCACGTGCTCCTCATGCGGGCGCCAATATGCAAAGCACATGAATACCCATTATAAGAATTAAAACCTTGAGTAGTCCCCACCTGCACAACACGTGAGCGTCGGTGTCCAGGTAGAATTAAATTCTACTCTCTGTTAAACAAAGCCGTTGGATTAAAATTCCAACGGAGATGATAAATCATCAAAAATACAGAATTAAATTCTATCGGGAGAAAACATCCTCCAAATTGGATTATAGAATAAAATTCTATTTTGGGATATATTCTCTTAATTTTTCTAAACAAGAAAGATTTCCCTCTGTAAAACAGAGAACCGGTGGATTAAAAATCTAACGGTGATTAAAAAATCACCGTTTTATAGAATAAATTATGTGCAAGGGAAAATATTTCCCCAATCTTGTTAGAAACAAGAAAATATGTTCTGTAAAACAGAAACCCTTGGATCAAAGATCCAGCGGTGGGTAAAATTCCCCATATCAATTAGGATCTCTTGATGAGAGATTTCTTCAAAAACTAATTAACAAACTTGCCTCTACTATATAAAGGACCCAAGACTTCAAGTCTAAAAAAAAAGAGAAACCCTCCTATAAGCTTCTAAAAAAAACTAAAGCAAAAAATTTCTCCCTCTTCAAGAAACTCTTGGTAAATAAAAAAAAGAGAGATCATCTAATTTACCTATTGAAGGGTTTAACCATTTTAAAAAAACTTAGTTTTTGCTCTGGATTTGAGATCCACAAGACAAGTCTCGCACAAGTTGAGAATTTAATTCTCACCGGGAAGAACTTGTTCTTGAGAATCAAAGATTCAGAAAAGAACCAGGAATCGAATTCCTCAAAACAAAACATATAAGCAAAAAACCTAGCGCTCAGCGCCTCGCGTGTCCCTCACGTGGGCGCCATAGAAAAAAGGAGTGCTTAGCACTCATTGGGCAGGGCCCAGCGCCTCACGTATCCCTCATGTAGGCGCCACAGAAGAAAAGAGTGCTTAGCACTCTCTGGGCAGCACCCAGCGCCTCACGTGCTTCATACGTGGACGCCATAAAGAGCACATAGCACTGCATATAAAGACAAAAGGAGTAAAGTGTTTTACACTTATTGGGTACCATGAGTGAAAGCTTCACATGATCATATGTGGGCGTCAGAACTTATATAAGTGCTCAGCACTATTTGCATAAAAGGGAGACTGTTTAAACAGAGCCCAAGCAAGTGCTTAACACTTTTCAATAAAAAAAAGACCACTGAGCAGATCAAGCCCAAAATTGGCTAGGCTCTCTGAGGAAAGAACCTTCTTGATTCAAATCAACCGAGCTCATATGCTCATGATTGTCCAAACTGATCTCAGTCTCACATATGACTATTGATCTTTTAATTGATGATATCCAAATGATATTCATCCCATATCTCCTAAGGTAATCTTAGTCTCAAAATATGACTAACGATTTCTGGGGCCACCATAACCCGTCTTCCTCAAATACGGGATTTTGTTTAAGGGTACATCTCTCCACACCTCTGATATACGTTGTTGTAATTCTTCAACGTCTTCAGAGAGGTGGCGGGTCCCGACAACCAACAATTCTTCAATGCATTCCCAAACCGTCCGAATCGACGTGGACACCTCAAATCAGACCGCACCCTATACTGGGTGCATTCCATATCACCCTTGTTCATTCCGTTATGTAACAAATACACGTGCACGCAAGAAGAACACAATGGACCACTACGTCCTTAAACTGGCAATTGACCACTACGTCCTTAAACTGGTAATGAACCACTATGTCCTTAAACTGGCAAAGGACCGAGAAGTCCCTAAACTAATATTCGCCTCCAAAATGACGATAATGGACCAAAATATTTTTAAACTAATATTCGTCTCCAAAATGGCGATATTGTACCAAAATGCTCTTAAACTAATATTCGCCTCCAAAATGGCGATAATGGACCGAAATGTCCTTAAACTAAAATAATAGAGCCCAAATGCTCTTCTGTGTGATCTGAAATAAAAATAATCCTGAAACCCCGTTATGTGGATCTTAATCTCAAATTGGACTAATGTATCCTTAACAAAAAACAAATCGAGCCCCAAATGCTCACATATATTTAAGTCGATCTTAATCTCAAACCAGATTAACGATTCTTAAATCAATCCAAATCCAAATATAAAAATATACGGATTTGGACTAATCCATGCCCTACGGGCGACAAAATAAATTAGTCTCCGTATACAATCCACTGGCAACCTAAACAAACAAAAACACACACGACACGAAGTGAACTTCCGGAGAAAGAGAAAGTGGTTATCACGATGCGGTAACGTAATTAACTGCAGGGTCTTACGTCTACAGGGAAGAGAGTCCCCACAATCAAAAACCCCTCGTAAACGAGGGAGAATCTGACGAAGTCTGCTACAACGGCCGCGCCCGTCCAAACCTCCGATATACGGTGCCATAAATCAACTTGGCATTTTCATAGAGGTGGACAGATAAATCCAAATAGCATCTGCCCCCAAACTCAGGCAGGACGATCCATCCCGGTTCGTCCCGGTTTTCGGCAGTGAACAAATATACACACACACACACACACACACACACACACACACACATACATACATATATTAATTAAACTCTCTCTTTCTCACTCTCTCGAATCCCACTGTCTCTCTCTATCCCCGTCCCCACACTCTCTCTCCCTATAAATATATATAATATAAAAATTATAAAATTTTAAAAACAACTCTTTCTCTCCTTTTCTCCCTCGTCGCGAATCCATCACCCCCTCATCGCCGGAAACCCACCACCACCTGACCACCTCCATCACCTCCTTGTCTCGCCAGCAACCCCAGAACACCCACACACCACCACCACCAACGACCCTCCTGCTCATCCCCGTTCACCATCAAAACTCACGGCCACCCACCTCGCCGTCACCTCGCCGCCGACCGCCCCTTCCCCATCCTTGCCCTCGCCAAATCCAGAGAACCACAGTAAACCCCAACAGCCCTTTACCTTCTTCTTCTTCTTTTCTTCTTCTTCTTTCTTTTCCTTGTTTTTTCTTGATCCCCAATCATTTTTTCGTTGGAGTTGGGCACGTCGCCGACGATCCAAATGATCCAGTCACCGTCGTCGTCTAACCCAGTTACCATGTCACGTAGCTACTCAGCCAGGTCAAGTCCTGCGTGCATAAGTTTTGCGTCGTGATGTTATTTCACGTCGGAACATGATATCCGTATTTCGACGTGAGATTTGATCAGGCAAGTTCTAAACTTGTAACATACTATTTTGATTGTATCGATATTTATATGCTTGATTATAGTGCATACGTTTTAATATTCAACAAATAGTAGCGATTTACCGTCTTATAGTATCGTTCTGTATCCGTACCGATAATAATTTACCTAGTTGCATGCCGGATCATCACAATATTATCAGACTACAATATCAGTTCGGTATGTTAAATAGTTTGTAATATACAGGATAATGGACATGAAAATGGTTATAACAGATGGATACATATGTATTCTGGAATTAGTTGTGTTTACCGTGTTTCGATCTTGGTTACAGTTTTACATTTGGTGTCTATTTTGGTTAAAATACATTGCATGACATGTTCACGACACACTACGTTACTTGGATATTTTGCTAATGCCGACAATCCTGATTTATTGTCCTGAAGGACGTGACTTATTGTCTATATAGACAAGACCCGTATCTGCTTCATCCTGTATTGGCATTAGACTTACATCATTAATACCTGACTTGAACACAAATCCTTGGGGGTAAGGCGAAATCAATAATGAAAACTGACTTGTAACTCAACAGTTCGATACTCCAGATACTGATCAGTCTTTACGGGCTCGGCCAGCTCCGGAATGATGCTGCTGACATCATTCATCTGTATATGTTACCTGTTTACTGCTTAGCAGCACGTCTCGGATTCAGCCTGAGAATCTTGACCGTGGTCCTGGGCACACACGCGATACTATTGAGTTACATCGACGATTCCATTAAATTGATTCCAAAGACTTGTAAAATAGATAACCTAGAAGCACAGACTCTAGAATACACATCACATACCTATATCTCACTGTTTTATACCTATATTTATTATTTATACTCATGTTTAATTATAGCATCATATCCTGGTTATTACGATTATTTTGATATTTATGATGAACTGACGTATGGGTTTTTCATGGCCCAGTTCCTCTGACATTATCGCAGGCAGATCAGGAGTATTTCAGCAAGCAAGTTGAACTATGAAGAGCTAGATGTTTAGTTTAGAGATGCTTAGTTTCTTTTATTTTCCGTAGTTTTATTTTTATCGATGTGAGCCTATAAAGGACGTGATTCAGATATTGTTATTCTTTGGATCTTGATTTGTTTCTACTATATGCATTTCTTAATTTTATTTACTTTGGCAGATGGACATGTGTTAGCTAGACTTTATTTTACTGTTCTTGATATCACCTTGACAGCCGTAATGTGACTATGGAGGGATTATTCCAAACCATAGGTAGCATGGTTAGCTCTGTCACGTGTCGTGTTTACGTATTTTGGGAAGCGGGGCTCCTACAGAATGATTGTCGAAGAAGGCTCAGACTTTGTCTAGTTTATGGACTGGCTGACCATACCATTAGTGCTTGCCCTTCGAAGCTACGATCGAGAGACGATATTCAGAAACCACCGCAAAAGCAAATTCACGGGCAGAAGCTGATCGCTCAGAGGCTTAATCAAGCTCGGGCCTTCACCTTGATGGCCGAGGAGGCCAAGGCGTCAGATGACGTTGTTTCAGGTATCCTACTCGTTTATAATTTTTCCGCATTAGCATTATTCGATTCTGGTGCACCTCATTGCTTCATGTCGTCCAAGTTTATTAGTGCACACTCTATTCCACACACGGCCTTGTCTAGTTGCTGGGACATATACACTGGGAATGAGAAAATTGTATCCAGCGGTGAGTGCACGGGTTGCTCGATCGTTATTTGCGGATGGGAGTTATTCGCGGATTTCTTGGTGATTGATACTGGCAGCTATGATGTTGTCTTGGGAATGGATTTTCTTGGCATTTTCTACACCCACATTGATTTTAGAGCAAAGAAAGTGATTTTTCAGATTCCCGGACATCCGGAGTTCATATTTTTTGGAGGTAGCAGATCTGTCGGACCAGTCGAATTTAGGGCTAGGTCGACTAATGTCGTTCTTTGGTCGATGGAAGTAAACAAGGAAGAAGCACCAACAGTAGTTCAGGATTTTATGGATGTGTTCGAGGACATCTCGGGTTTACCACCAAAACGAGATGTGGAGTTCGCGATTGATCTCATTCCTAAAGCAGCGCCAATTTCAAAGGCTTATTATCCAATGGCGCCGGTGGAACTGGAAGAGGTAAAGAAACAAGTTACCGAATTACTAGAGAAGAGTTTGATTCGCAGCATCAATTCACCCTGAGGAGCTCCAGTTCTTCTAGTCAAGAAGAAAGATGGCATGCAGAGGAGGTGCATCAATTATCGAGAATTAAATCGGGTAACTATTAAGGATAAGTAGCCAATCTCTCGCATCGGTGAATTATTCGATCAACTCAGTAGCGCGAGGGCATTCTCAAAGTTGGATTTGCGATCTGGGTATCATCAAGTTCGGGTGAAATCAAAAGATATTTGCAAGACAGCGTTCCGAACTCGATATGGGCATTACGAGTACTTAGGGATGCCATTTGGAGTTACTAACGTACCGGCAATATTTATGGACTTGATGAACCGAATCTTTTCACCGTACCTGGATCAGTTTGTATTGGTGTTTATTGATGATATTTTGGTCTATTTGAGGAGCAAAGAAGAGAATGTAAAACACTTGAGGATTGCACTGCAAACGTTAAGACAAGAAAAGTTATATGCGAAGATGAGAAAATGCGAATTTTGTCCCAAAGAAGTGAAGTTATTAGGTCATGTTGTATCTGGAGATGGAATTGCCGTTGACAATGAAAAGATTGCAACTGTTCATGATTGGCCAATTCCAAAGAACATAGGAGAGATCAGAAGTTTTCTTGTGTTTGCCGGATACTATAGAAGGTTTGTGCAGAACTTCGTTCAAATAGCAGAACCATTGATCAGGCTAACACGAAAAGATGTACCGTTTGTATGGACCAAGAAATGTGCGTCAGTTTTTGAAGCGTTGAAGCAAAAGATTGACCACCGCTCCTATTCTGACAGTGCTAGACGGTTTCGGAGAGCTGGTTATTCACAGCGATGCATCTGGGAAAGGCTTGGGATGTGTTCTAATACAGCATGGTAATGTCATAGCATATGCATCAAGACAATTGAAAACTCATGAGAAGAACTACCCAACTTACGATCTAGAGTTAGCAGCAGTAATTTTCGCTTTGAAGATTTGGAGACACTATTTATTGAACGAAAAGGTAGAAGTATTTACCGACCACAAAAGCCTAAAATATGTATTCACACAGAAAGAGCTTAACATGAGGCAGCATAGATGGTTAAAGCTGATGGATGACTATGATCTTGATCTAAAATACCATCCGGGGGAAGTTAACGTAGTGCCGGATGCTTTAAGTCGGTTGCCAGGGATGATGACTGCATAGAAGAAGATTATAGCTGATCTTCAGAAATTCGAATTGGAGATTGTACTACCAGATTCTTCATGACAGTTGATACAGTTGCAAGTACAGTCATCCTTGATCGGTAACATTAAAGCAGTACAGTCGTATGATCCAAGATTGCAAAAGTTTCAAGAACAAGTAGAAGCGGGACTTCGAACAAATTTGTTGATTCATGAAGATGGTTCGTTACGATATGAGAGCCGGTTATATGCGCCTAAGGGAGATGTTCATGAAGAAGTCATGAAGGAGGCTCATAGTTTCGCGTATTCAGTACACCCGCGAGGCACAAAGATGTACAGAAATCCGTGACAACATATCTGGTGGGAAGGCATGAAAAGAGAGATTGCTCACTACGTATCGAAGTGCTTGGTGTGTCAGCAAGTCAAGACTGAACATCAAATGGTAGCTGGTTTATTACAACCACTTCCGATTCCTCAATGGAAGTAGGAATATATAACCATGGATTTCGTGACAACTTTACCACGGAGTTCAAAGGGCAATAATATAGTTTGGGTGATTGTCGATCAATTGGCCAAGGCAGCTCATTTTATACCGTTTCGAGTTGGTCAGTCGATGGAGGGATTGGCAGAGCGGTACATGCAGGAGATTGTGAGATTGCATGGAGTACCCGTGATTATCGTTTCCGATCGTGATACTCGATTTCTATCACACTTTTGGAGGAGTCTACAGGAAAGTTTGGGAACTCGCTTGAAGTTCAGCACGGCCTATCATCCTCAGACAGATGGTCAGTCTGAAAGAACGATCCAAACTCTTGAAGCTATGTTGAGAGCATGCATGTTAGACTTCAAGGGTTCATGGGAGGATCATTTGCACTTAGAGAGGTTTTCTTACAATAACAGTTTTCAGGCGACTATACAGATGGCTCCGTTCGAAGCATTATACGGTCGTAAGTGTCGCTCGCCTGTCTGTTTGGACGATGCTGGAGAAAGAAGATTATTAGGACCGGATATTATTGTGCAAACGGTGGAGAAAGTTAACATGATCCGAAATTATATGAAAGTGGTACAAGATCGGCAGAAAAGTTGGGCTGATACTGGACGAAGACCTCTGGAGTTCGCAATTGGTGATCTTGTATTCTTGAAGATATCATCGACCAGAGGAGTCATCCGATTTGACAGTCGAGACAAGCTTAGTCCTCGATTTGTGGGGCTTTTCAATATCATCGAGCGTGTTGGAGTAGTAACTTATCGATTGGCTTTACCATCATTCTTGGCGGGTGTTCATGACGTGTTTCATGTATCTCAACTCTGCAAGTATGTTAGAGATGATACACACGTCCTAGATCACTCGGAACTGACAGTAAGAAAAGATTTAACATATGAAGAGCGACTAATGGCGATTGTGGATCGACGAGAAAATGTCCTCAAGAATAAAGTTATCCCACCAGTACTTGTTTCATGGGGAATCGTTCTCACGGAGAATCTACTTAGGAACGTAAAGACGAGATTCGAAAAAAGTTTTCACACCTCTTTTCTTAGATCCGTGTTTTCTTGTCTTCTTCTTGTGCCGTGAATTTCGAGGACGAAATTCTTTTATAGTTGGGTATAATGTAACACCTTGCTACTTTTATACTATATATTTGGGTATTTCAAATCTTGCGGCAAAATTCTTTGCTACTATTGCTTTTGGGTTGCGAATGATGCAATTAGTAGCTGGAGTCCGACCTGACCCGCATATTTGAAACCCAACATGGTTCGAGATTATATCACGTATTTACCGGTGCAATGTATCCATGAAAATTTAGAATATATACACACATATAAATTTTTTAGAATCTACATATCTTTTTAAAATACAATATAAAATCAAATAATATGTTTTCTTATCTAGCCTTGCATGGCATAGTACCCCATATCAGGTGGTTGCGCCCATATATCATGTTCGTATCCTAAGGGTTAGACAGACTAGTATATGGATTGCTGCGTATATTTACGTAGATATTTATTTGGGGTATATGTTTTTAATTATAGACATTTGCATCATGATTTAAATTCTTACATATATTCTTTATATTTAAAAACTAGATTTTTAAAGGAATACGGGTAATATTCGGAGTAATCTGGTATTATCTGTAATATTTTACGATATATATATATATATAATATACTATTATAACTATAATATATATATAAATAAATAAATATATATATATATATTAATTATTTTAATTAATTAAACTCCATCTTTCTCTCTCTCTCTCGAATCCCTTTGTCTCTAACTCTCTTTCTCTCTCTCTCTCTATCCTCGTCCCCACTCTCTCTCTCTTCTTATAAATATATATAATATAAAAAAGTTCAAATTTTAAAAACAACTCTCTCTCTCTCTCTCTCTTTCTCTCTTGTTGCGAACCCATCACCCCCTCATCGCCGGAAACCCACCACCACCTGACCACCTCCATCACCTCCTCGTCTCACTAGCAACTTCAGAACACCCACACACCACCACCACCGACCCTCCTGCTTGTCCCCGTTCACCACCAAAACTCACGGCTACCTACCTCGCCGTCACTTCACCGCCGACTGCCTCTTACCTATCCTTACCCTCGCCAAATCCCGAGAACCCCAGCAAACCCCAACAACCCTTCACCTTCTTCTTCTTCTTCTTCTTTCTTTTCCTTCCCTTTCTTGATCCCTGATCAGTTTTTCGCCAAAGTTGCGCACGTCACCGACGATCCAGACGACCCAATCACTGTCGTCGTCTAACCCAGTTACCACGTCACATAGCTGCTTAGCCAGGTCAAGTCCTGCGTGCGTAAGTTTTGCGTCGTGACATTATTTCGCGTCGGAATGTGATATCCGTATCTCGATGTGAGATTCGATCAGGCAAATTCTAAACTTGCAACATGCTATTTTGATTGTATGATATTTATATGCTTGACTATAGTGCATACGTTTTAATATTCAACAAGCAGTAGTGATTTACCGTCTTATAGTATCGGTCTGTATACGTACCGATAATGGTTTACTTAGATGCATGCCAGATCATCACAATATTATCAGACTATAATATCAGTTCAGTATGTTAACTAGTTTGCAATATACAGGGTAATGGACGTGAAAACGGTTATTACAGATAGATACATATGCATCCTGGCATTAGTTGTGTTTACCGTGTTTCGATGTTGGTTACAGTTTTATATTTGGTGTCTATTTTGGTTAAAATACATTGCATGACATGGTCATGACACACTACCAGACTTGTTACTTGGATATTTTGCTAATGCCGACAATCCTGATTTATTGTCCTGACGGACGTGACTTGTTGTCTATATAGACAAGACCCGTAACTGCTTCATCCAGTGTTGGCATTAGACTTACATCATTAATACCTGACTTGAAAACAAATCCTTGCGGGGTAAGGGGAAATCAATAATGAAAACTGACTTCTAACTCAACAGTTCGATACTCCAGATACTGATCAGTCTTTACGGGCTCGGCCAGCCCCAGAATGATACTGCTGACATCATTCATCTGTACATGTTACTTGTTTACTGCTTAGCAGCACGTCTCGGATTCAACCAGAGAATCTTGACCGTGGTCCTGGGCACACACGGGATACTATTGAGTTATATCGACGATTCCATTAAATTGATTTCAAAGACTTGTAAAATAGATAACTAGAAACACAGACTCTAGAATACACATCACATACCTATATCTCACTGTTTTATACCTATGTTTATTATTTATACTCATATTTAATTATAGCATTCTATCCTGGTTATTACGATTATTTTGATATTTATGACGAACTGATGTATGGGTTTTGCATGGCCCAGTTCCTCTTACATTATCGCAGGCAGATCAGGAGTATTTTAGTAAGCAAGTCGAACTATGAAGAGCTAGATGTTTAGTTTAGAGATACTTAGTTTCTTTTATTTTCCGTAGTTTTATTTTTATCGATGTGAGCCCATAAGGGACGTGATTCAGATATTATTATTCTTTGGATCTTGATTTATTTACTCTATATGCATTTCTTGATTTTATTTACCATGGCAGATGGATATGTGTTAGCTAGATTTTATTTTACTGTTCTTGATATCACTTTGACAGCCGTAATGTGACTATGGAGGGATTATTTCTAGCCATAGGTAGCATGGTTGGCTCTGTCACGTGCCGTGTTTACGTATTTTGGGAAGTGGGGCGTGACAATGGGTTTGAAGGTGGGGATCTCGGGTGTTAGGAGATGAAGACGAGGGAGGAGCAGTCAAGGGTTGGGATGGAGGTATGGGTTGGATTCGAGGTTGGAAGAGATGGGTTCGGGGTTGATGAAGGAAGAGAGAGACATGGTTAGCGGAAACGAGAGTGGGGGTCTGGACGAGGTTCAAAGACGATAAGAGCGATGACTTTTGAGCGAGGATGAGGACTCGAGAGGAAGTAGAGAGAAAGAGAAAGAGTCTTGAGGGAGAAGAGAATTATATGATGAATACAGAGTGAGAGAGAGAGAAATATGGAAGAGAGAGAGACAGACAGAGAAGAGATGGGAAGAGAGAGATGAATTGTTTTTTAGAGAAAGATATGAGATGGGTTACACACACACACACACACACACACACACACACACACACACGGAAAACATTGCATGAACCCTCCGCAGAAACCCAACAACACAAAGATTGGAGAATCCTCCAGTAGTCTTTTCTATTAACCTATTTATACTATACTATACTATAATTAAAACCGGTATCATAAGATAATACTTAAACCATCAAAAATATATATAACGTAGAATTAGTTCCTACTAAACAAATATTAACATACCCCAAATGATATGTAATGTTAAAACTATCATGATAGTGTGTGTGTGTGTATGTGTGTAAGGGGGTTACATAACTAATGTTAGACGACTAAATTATATGTGTATAAAATAAGAGATACAATTAGATTAACAACCAAACTTAAATACTAATAAAATATTCTAGTTTAAACACAATCGATACTCTAAGTAGAAAAAAATACTCTTAAAGATATGGATGGAATATTTAATTTGATACGCAAGCGGGTTGGGTGCAAACATGATAAACACGCAAAACCATTCAAACACCAATCATAACCTAATAACAAATATTAGCTTAAATGCCTAACCGATTTATATAGTCAGAATATTAATTAATATCACTTAATTCTGTTAAAAAATACCGTACGATCATTCTAGGGTGTTACATTATACCTGACTGCAAATGAATTTCGTTCTCGAAATTCACGAAACAGGAAAAGACAAGAAGATACGGATCTCAGGAAAGAGATGTGAAAACTTTTGTTGAATCTCGTTTTTGTTGAAGTCAAAATTTGCACCCCGGTTGACCAAGTCAAAGTCAAGGTCAACCCCAAGCCAGATGGGCCCAAGCCCAAGCAAGTGGGCCAATGCCCAGGTCGAGCCCGAATACGAAGCGTCCGGCCTTCCGCCATGCCAACAACAAAAATCATGTAACAAATAATTTTTATGTAATTTTTGTGCATGAATGTATGCAAAAGGGGCATAAAGCCAAATTTTTGTAAGCCCGTGGCTTATGTGCAAAATGAAAAGGCACATGAGCCATGGGATAGGCAAAATGCCATTTTGCAAAGCCCAAGGGGCTATATGTAAATATGTAAGCCTATATAAGGCAACATGATGAAAATATCTAATAGACTTTTCATTCTCACAAAAAAAAACCTAGGGTTTGTATCTCTTTCCTTTCTCTGAAGGTCTCAAACCTTCTTCTTTCTTTTGAATTAAATCAAGAGTTTTACTCTTCCTTTTCAAAAACAAATTAGTTTTTCACCACAAAACCCATCAAGGGGAACTCAGATCTTCCATTAGATCTCAAAAAGGAGTGATTTTTAAAAATCCCATATCTCTCGATCTTCAAGATCCAGCTAACAGAGGAGGAAGAAGAAGAACTCCTCCCATTAACCCAAAAAAAAAAAAAACACTCAGGAGTCCAACTCCTTTCTAATTTCTCTTCCGGGAGTTTCTGGGGTTAAAACCCCTCTTTTCCTCGCCGGCGAGCTAGCACTCGAGCGCAAAGCACCTACGTGCCGACACGTGGCGCGTTTACGCTCCAGCGCACTGCGCGCGAGCGCAAAGCGCCCACGTGCCGACACGTGGCACGCGCGCGCGCTCCAGCGCAGTGCGCCCGAGCGCAAAGCGCCCACGTGCCGACACGTGGCGCGCTTGCGCTCAAGCGCACTGCGCCCGAGCGCAAAGCGCCCACGTGCCGACACGTGGCGCGCGCGCTTGCGCTCCAGCGCACTGCGTCCGAGCGCAAAGCGCCCACGTGCCGACACGTGGCGCGCTTGCGCTCAAGCGCACTGCGCCCGAGCGTAAGGCGCCCACGTGGCGCGCGCGCTTGCGCTCCTGCGCACTGCGCCCGAGCGCAAAACGCCCACGTACCGACACGTGGCGCGCTGGCGCTCAAGCGCACTGCGCCCGAGCGCAAAGCACCCACGTGCCGACACGTGGCGCGCGCGCTTGTGCTCCAGCGCCCGAGCGCAAAACGCCCACGTGCCGACACGTGGCGCGCTTGCGCCCTAGCGCCCAGCGCTCATGCGCAAAGCGCCCACGTGCCGACACGTGGCGCGCTTGCGCCTGAGCGCACAGTACCTAAGCGCACAGCGCTCAAGGCGCTGGCCCCACGCATCCTTTGGATGTCTTTTCCCCCCTTTTTGTTTATATATACATGTATATATATACATATGTATACATATGTACACATACACATGCTCCACGACACTGTCCCTGTTAGAAAAAAATTTCTAACGGGGCACTGCCCCGCACCCCGCAAGGGGGCTGCTAGCCCCCTTGACCCCCAGCCCGCTATCCGGGTAGCGGGACCCCCGTAAAAACTCTGCGTGGCTCCCGATATATCCAAATCCCCCTTTCCAAAACAACACACACGTACACTGCACATTGAGTTCGCATGACCAGTTTAACCCGTCAATCGGAGGTTCCCTCGCTCCAAAGGCGAGGGATAATTAACGGCAGTTTAGTCCGCGGCTGCCGGAGATTCGGATCCCCACAATCATTAAACCCCGGCCTACCCCAGGCAGGGGGAATCTGTAGTACGCCTGACAAGCGCGCGCATATTCCCATCTCAATGGGGTGACGAAAAACACCCTACAGATTTCTGGCACGCCCGGTGGGACCAATCTCTCCTCCCATATTTCGGGTTAAACGTTCATGCGAACTCAATCATTATACATACCAGTATTTATACTAAAATAATGCTCTTTCATACAGGTTTTCAAGCAATCACTCTCCAACAATGTCTCCAAGGACGATCTCAGCTCTCAGCATGACTCCCGTCTCCTACACGATGAAGATAGACTCCAGGACGGTCCTGCCGGCCAGTCTCGGGAGACAATGGGAGGAGGAGCCGCTACCATTCGGCTCTATTGTGTTCATACCAGTTGGCGCCATCCCAGCTCCTCAAGCCCCGGTGGTAGACAAACCGGTCTCGAAAGGCAGGAGACCAAATGTGGTGATCTCAAGGGCGCCCCAACCCAAACGCAAATCGGTGTCTGGACGACTTTCCATAGCCCCAACTGGGGCCAAAGCCATCGGAACAAAAGAAGTTGCCAGACGTCGTGGGCAAGCCCAGGCGATACCTTCGACGGACACGCGGGCAGATGTCTTCTCAAGCATCCCCATCACTCGGCCTATGGCGGCTTCTCGAAGAGCAGAAGCCTGCCAAGCGCTTAAGGCAGAGAAGCTGAAGCAGAAGCGGCTCAGATATAGAGCCAACAAAAGGGCTAGGGCTCTGGCCATGTTAAAATTTATGAATTTCCAAAGCCCGGACCGCTCCGCGAAACAAGCTTCCAGTGATGAAAGAATGGCTGAATGTGTTATCCACACTGTCTACATGGCCGGACATGAAGAAACGAACCCTCCTCTTCTTCACAGCCATGGTGATGATACGATTGACGCCACCCAACATCGGCTCGATCTAAATGATGAAGAGCCCGCTCAGGCCGATAAGCCAGAGGAGCCCGTGGTTCCTACGGAATGGAGCTCAGGCAATAAAGATTACCCGGTTGTCATAGCCGAAACTACAGAACAAGCATTATTCCAATGGCTTCAAAGGCAATTTCAGGACAGGGATGAGAAGATGGCCGAGGTTTATTCCAAAGTCGACGAGCTGGCAAACATCGTGGCAGATCTCGCGACCCAAGTCGCCCGATTGCAATTACTGCAGAATCAAATTTTGGCTCATGAGCCAGGGATTGGTACCCGGGAGCAGCCAACTGATATCCCTTTCAACCTAAAAGCGGAGCGCTTTCGTGAAAAACGGCCGCAATCAGCCTCCAGTCCCTTCGATACATACGCCGGGGGGGAATCGCCTCTGAAAGAGAAGCTGGAAAAGGTCTATTCCTTCAAGAGGGAAAAGGTCCACAAGATATTCAGGGACGCCCTACGAAACGGTCTACAACTGCCAGAATCAAAGAGACCGCAAGAAGAGAATATGACCGACGACCCAAAATATTGCCCCTATCACAGGGTGATAGGTCATTCCATTGAGGACTGCTTCGTCTTCAAAGATTGGGTCGAAAGGCAATACAAGACGGGAGAGATAGAACTTTCTAAAGGCGTGTTAGCAAACAGTCAAGCTACGACCGCCGATTTCATGCAAATGGAGACCGAAGCCTTTCAGGAACCTAACCCTCCCAGACATGTGCAGGGTGAACCAAAGATTGATCGGCCTCAGGGACCGGCGTCAGTGAGGGCACCTACTCTGATGGAGAGAAGGAAGAAGGTGTACTCCTTTAGGAGGGATGAGGTCCGCGATATATTCGAGGAAGCCCTGAACAATGGCCTGCAACTGCCTATCCCGAAGAGACCACATGAAATGAATATGACTGGCAGTCCCATATACTACCCATACCATAGAGTGTTGAGCCATACCATTGAAGACTGCTGTGTTTTCAAAGATTGGGCAGAGGACCAATATAAGCTTGGAAAAACCTCACAATCCTCGGATGTATCGGCAAGCCACAGAGCTAGGTCATCAACACAGCTCCGCCAAGATCAATGTTCAAGGAGCTGGGATAAGTAAAGAGGACCACCACGTCGTTAAACTGGGAAACAAACGACCACCACGTCGTTAAACTGGGAACAGTCGACCTCTAAGTCGTTAAACTGGGAATGTAAAAAAATATATATATATATACATGTGTAAATAAAAAAATGTAAAAATAAAAGAAAAAAATAAAGTAAAGCCGAAATGATGGGGCAACTCGCAATAAAAATCAACGAGTAAAAATAAAGATGAAAATAAAGCCGAAATGATGGGGCAACTCGCAATAAAAATCAACGAGTAAAAATAAAGATGAAAATAAAGCTGAAATGATGGGGCAACCGCGAATAAATAGCCGAAATGATAGGGCAATTGCGATCTTCGCGATAAGAAAAGCTGAAATGATAGAGCAATCGCGGTAAAATAAAAACAAAAACAAAAAAAAAATCCAGTTTCCCAATATTCTTTCAGCCCTACGGCTAGTCCCCAAATTGACTGCCGTATACAATCCACGGGCTCAAATAATTCTCAGCATACCCATGCCCCCACCGCAACCACCAGTTACGCGGCTGGTCTCCGCCTTGGGAATTATGCTCCATTGAGAAGACATACTCATGTGTTCTCACGATACATGAGGAGAACAAACCTTTGTGGGATCCTTACGACTCACAAAGGAAAACCACACTTAGGAGTCCTCACGACTCCTAAGGAGAAAATACACCTGCGGGTCCTTACGACTCGCAAGGAGAAAATGCTTTTATGGGACCCTCACGGCCCATAAAATTGAAAAGCCTTAGGTGATAGGGACCTAAACCTGTCTCCTAAGCCATCGCTCCCTAACAGGAAAAGACAAATGATGAATTGTCTGGCACCCCTGCTTCAGTGTTAGCAACGCTGATGCCGGCCCCAACCCCAAAATTCCAAGCTCGCCATCAATAGACCACCAAGTCGTTAAACTGGAAACAGATGACCACCAAGTCTTTAAACTGGAAACATATGACCTCTAAGTCTTTAAACTGGAAACAGCAGACCACCAAGTCTTTAAACTGGAAACAGATGACCTCTAAGTCTTTAAAATGGAAACAGATGACCTCTAAGTCTTTAAACTGGAAACAGATGACCTCTAAGTCGTTAAACTGGAAACAGATGACCTCTAAGTCTTTAAACTGGAAACAGATGACCACTATGTCGTTAAACTGGAAACAGATGACCTCTAAGTCTTTAAACTAGAAACAGATGACCACTATGTCGTTAAACTGGAAACAGATGACCTCTAAGTCGTTAAACTGGAAACAGCAGACCCCTAAGTCTTTAAACTGGAAACAGATGACCGCTAAGTCATTAAACTGGAACAGATGACCACTACGTCGTTAAACTGGAAACAGATGACCTCTAAGTCATTAAACTGGGAACGAGGGAAATCCACTCATGTGACCTCACGATACATGAGGAGAACAAACCTTTGTGGGATCCTTACGGCTCACGAAGGAAAAACACACTTGGGAGTCCTCACGACTCCTAAGGAGAACATACACCTGCGAGATCCTTACGACTCGTAGGGAGAAAATGCTTTTATGGGACCCCCACGGCCCATAAAATTGAAAAGTCTTAGGTGACAGGGATCTAAACCTGTCTCCTAAGCCATCGCTCCCCCCCAAGTGGCGAATGATGAGTCGCTCCTGGTACCATATTCCAGTGCAGCGATGCAGACGCCAACCAAATTCCAAATCCCATACCCCAACGGCGAATGAGGAGTCGCTCCTGGTACCACATTCCAGTGCAGCGATGCAGACGCCAACAAAGTCCTGAAATTTTTCCGGCCCTACGGTCTGGATCATACATCCTGCAAAACCGTATACAATCCACGGGCGTAAAACAATCCCGATCTCTCAAAAAAAAAAAAAAAGAAGAACGGTATGTCCACAAGCAAAATGGGCACGGATGAAAACCCGAAAGGGCTCCGTGAGTAAAAACAGCAGGACTGCCGGCGGGTTTGTGAAAACCTGAAAGGGGGCAAACTCGTAAAACAAAAATGCACTCGCAAAGTCCTCTCGACTTTGTGAGGAGAAAATTCCCGCGTGAGATCCCTACGACTCACAAAGGAGCAACACACTTAGGAGTCCCCACGACTCCTAAGGAGAAAATACACCTACGGGATCCTTACGACCCGTAGGGAGAAAATGCTTGGTGAGACCCTTACGGCTCACAAAATGGAAAAACCTTAGGTGACAGGGATCTAAACCTGTCTCCTAAGCCACCAATCCCCAAATCCTCTCGGGGCACATGATGAGTTGCTCCTGGCATTATTCCAGTGCAGCAATGCAGATGCCAAAAAAAAACAAAAAATACAATTCCCAAATCCTCTCATGGCGGACGATGATTCGCTCCTGGTACCATATTCCAGTATAGCGATGCTGATGTCAACTCAAGTCAAACAAATCAAACCAACCAATTCCAATATCGACCTTTGCGTCAAACAGCGACACTCCGCCTCGGGCAAACGTCGACCAACGACACTCCGTGCCGGGGGCACGTCTACCAAATCGCTCTGGATCAGAGCGTCGACCGTCTATGTCGCAAAAAGGGCAGTGCAGGCTCCCGCAAATTGGGAACCCAAATCGCTCCGGATCAGAGCGTCGACCGTCTATGTCGCAAAAAGGGCAGTGCAGGCTCCCGCAAATTGGGAACCCAAATCGCTTCGTACCAGAGCGTCGACCGTCTATGTCGCAAAAAGGGCAGTGCAGGCTCCCGCAAATTGGGAACCCAAATCGCTCCGGATCAGAGCGTCGACCGTCTATGTCGCAAAAAGGGCAGTGCAGGCTCCCGCAAATTGGGAACCCAAATCGCTCCGGATCAGAGCGTCAACCGTCCAGGTCGTAAAAAGGGCAGTGCAGGCTCCCGTAAATTGGGAACCTAAATCGCTCCGGATCAGAGCGTCGACCGTCCAGGTCGTAAAAAGGGCAGTGCAGGCTTCCTACAAAGCAGGAACCAGATCACTCCGGGCCAGGGAAACGTCTACCACGGACACTCCGTCTCGGAGACGCGTCAAGCGTCGACCGTCCACGTCGTAAAAAGGGCAGTGCATCCCAAAGAGTGGGAAACAAGGCAAGTCGCCTCCACGTGAAAGATAATCCATCAATTTCATGCACACGACTCACATATGTGGTGTGCATTTATTGATGGGGGGCACTTTGTTGAAGTCAAAATTTGCACCCCGGTTGACCAAGTCAAAGTCAAGGTCAACCCCAAGCCAGATGGGCCCAAGCCCAAGCAAGTGGGCCAATGCCCAGGTCGAGCCCGAATACGAAGCGTCCGGCCTTCCGCCATGCCAACAACAAAAATCATGTAACAAATAATTTTTATGTAATTTATGTGCATGAATGTATGCAAAAGGGGCATAAAGCCAAATTTTTGTAAGCCCGTGGCTTATGTGCAAAATGAAAAGGCACATGAGCCATGGGATAGGCAAAATGCCATTTTGCAAAGCCTAAGGGGCTATATGTAAATATGTAAGCCTATATAAGGCAACATGATGAAAATATCTAATAGACTTTTCATTCTCACAAAAAAAAACCTAGGGTTTGTATCTCTTTCCCTTCTCTGAAGGTCTCAAACCTTCTTCTTTCTTTTGAATTAAATCAAGAGTTTTACTCTTCCTTTTCAAAAACAAATTAGTTTTTCACCACAAAACCCATCAAGGGGAACTCAGATCTTCCATTAGATCTCAAAAAGGAGTGATTTTTAAAAATCCCATATCTCTCGATCTTCAAGATCCAGCTAACAGAGGAGGAAGAAGAAGAACTCCTCCCATTAACCCAAAAAAAAAAAAAACACTCAGGAGTCCAACTCCTTTCTAATTTCTCTTCCGGGAGTTTCTGGGGTTAAAACCCCTCTTTTCCTCGCCGGCGCGCTAGCGCTCGAGCGCAAAGCACCTACGTGCCGACACGTGGCGCGTTTGCGCTCCAGCGCACTGCGCGCGAGCACAAAGCGCCCACGTGCCGACACGTGGCGTGCGCGCGCACGCTCCAGCGCAGTGCGCCCGAGCGCAAAGCGCCCACGTGCCGACACGTGGCGCGCTTGCGCTCCAGCGCACTGCGTCCGAGCGCAAAGCGCCCACGTGCCGACACGTGGCGCGCTTGCGCTCAAGCGCACTGCGACCGAGCGCAAGGCGCCCACGTGGCGCGCGCGCTTGCGCTCCTGCGCACTGCGCCCGAGCGCAAAACGCCCACGTACCGACACGTGGCGCGCTGGCGCTCAAGCGCACTGCGCCCGAGCGCAAAGCACCCACGTGCCGACATGTGGCGCGCGCACTTGTGCTCCAGCGCCTTGCGCCCGAGCGCAAAACGCCCATGTGCCGACACGTGGCGCGCTTGCTCCCTAGCGCCCAGCGCTCATGCGCAAAGCGCCCACGTGCCGACACGTGGCGCGCTTGCGCCTGAGCGCACAGTACCTAAGCGCACAGCGCTCAAGGCGCTGGCCCCACGCATCCTTTGGATGTCTTTTCCCCCCTTTTTGTTTATATATACATGTATATATATACATATGTATACATATGTACACATACACATGCTCCACGACACTGTCCCTGTTAGAAAAAAATTTCTAACGGGGCGCTGCCCCGCACCCCGCAAGGGGGCTGCTAGCCCCCTTGACCCCCAGCCCGCTATCCGGGTAGCGGGACCCCCGTAAAAACTCTGCGTGGCTCCCGATATATCCAAATCCCCCTTTCCAAAACAACACACACATACACTGCACATTGAGTTCGCATGACCAGTTTAACCCGTCAATCGGAGGTTCCCTCGCTCCAAAGGCGAGGAGTAATTAACGGCAGTTTAGTCCGCGGCTGCCGGAGATTCGGATCCCCACAATCATTAAACCCCGGCCTACCCCAGGCAGGGGGAATCTGTAGTACGCCTGACAAGCGCGCGCGTATTCCCATCTCAATAGGGTGACGAAAAACACCCTGCAGTTTTCATATTCCCAAGTAGATTCTCCATGCGAACAATTTTCCCACGAAATGAGTACTAGAGAGATCACTTCATTCTTGTGAACCTTTTTCTCGTCAATCCACAATATCCATTGGTTGCTCATTATAAGTTAAATCTTTTTTCACTGTCAGTTCCCAGTGATCAAGGACGTGCGTCTCATCTCGAACATACTTGCAGGGTTGAGATACATGAAACACGTTATGAACACCCGCCAAGAATGGTGGTAAAGCCAATCGATACGCTACCTCTCCAACATGCTCAATGATATCGAAAGACCCCACGAATCGAGGACTAAACTTGTCTCGACTACCAAATTGGATTACTCTCCTGGTCGGTGATATCTTCAGGAACACAAGATCACCAACAACAAACTCCAAAGGTTTTTTTCCAATATCAGCCCAATTTTTCTGTCAATCTTGTGCCACCCTCATATGATCACGAATCAAGTTAACTTTCTCCACAGTTTGCACAATGAGTTCCGGTCCCAACAATCTTCTTTCTCCAATATCGTCCTAACATACTGGCGAGCGACACTTACGACCGTACAACGCTTCATATGGAGCCATCAGTATAGTCGCCTGAAAACTGTTATTGTATGAAAATTCCACTAAATGTAAATGATCCTCCCACGAACCCTTGAAGTCCAACATGCAAGCTCTCAATATATCTTCAAGAGTTGGATCGTTCTCTCAGACTGTCCATCTATCTCAGGATGGTAGGCCGTACTAAATTTCAAGCGAGTTCCCAAACCTTCCTGTAGACTCCTCCAAAAGTGTGATAGGAACCGAGTATCATGATCAGAAATGATACTCACTGGTACCCCATGCAATCTCACAATCTCCTACATGTACCGCTCTGCCAAAGCCTCCATCGACTGACCAACTCGAAATGGTATGAAATGAGCTGCCATGGTCAGTCGATCGACAATCACCCAAACTACTTTATTGCCCTTTGGACCCCGTGGTAAGGTTGTCATGAAATCCATGGTTATATGTTCACACTTCTATTGAGGAATCGGAAGTGCTTGTAACAAACCTGCTGCCATTTGATATTCAGCCTTGACTTGCTGACACACTAAGCACCTTGATAGGTAGCGAGGAATCTTTCTTTTCATGCCTTCCACCAAAAGTGTCGTCGCAAATCTCTAAATATCTTTGTGCCTTCCGGATGTACTGAATATGCAGACCTATGAGCCTTGTTCAGTTGAAAATATTAGACTTTTAACATGACAATTTCCATACATTTCTTAATCATCTAAAAGTGTTTGTTATAAATATAATACATATTTGAAGTTTATCTGCAAAATACCATTTACCATGTGTTTATATATTATAATCAACATTATGAAGGAAAATGTATGCATAATATTTTGATACGCATATCATATCAAATATCCCTAACCAATATTCTTAAATTATAATATCATATCAAATTGGTTAGGATAACATCTTAAATATAACTAAAATCAATCATTGAGATATTATACAAGATGAGCTCAGGTCAGGAGATCGAGATGTTGAGATATCGGGAATCAAGAATCTGCTGATAAAGTAAAAGAAAATCGAAGAATCAATACTGGCAAAGACTCGGAAAAGATACGAAGATTCCAGACATCAAATAAATATCCAAGTACCAATATGAGAAGACTCCAGAAGTTTTGAAGCCAAGAACACACCATGGAGCGGCGGGACCGCGGCCGAGTCAAGCCGAGTTGCGGCGGATCCACGACCGAGTCAGCGAGTTAGGGTTTGGGAATTTTCTGTTACGATCTGCACAACAACCTCTGTTTGTTGGGATCTTTGGTCTCTAGTTTTGGGGCTATAAAAAGGACTGAGGGCTACATCTCAAAAATATCTAAAAGATCAAAAATCAATCTAAAAGATCAAAAATCAATCTCAAAAAGGATCTAAAAAATCAAGAAGATCTATCAATCTACGATCTAGAGATCCAAGATCAAGAAATCCATCAAGAAATCTATCAAGCGATCAATCAATCAAGTCTCCTTTACACGAAGCCAATCACCGTCAACGAACAAGTGATCCAAGACAGGTCCGCGATTCGACGTGATAAAGCGATGTGATAATCGATGGAACATCTACTTCTACGAGGAAAAGATCGAGAGCAACTTTTTCTTCCTCTTGTAATCTAAACTCGAAGAATTGTATTTGTGAAGCTGAGTAATAAAAGTAGATAATTAGTTTTATCATATCGCTTTCTTTTTAATTTCTGCATTATGATTCTTTCTCTATTTTTCTTCTATTTTCATGATGCGCGAGTAATTCTCCGCTTGATAGGGTTCGTAGGATTATGGTAGATTAATGGATGAGAAAATACTTTACTCCTTTTAAATCTTATGAAGTTTATAAATTTTAGCAAAAGAATCATCAATATCCTTATCGGCCACGATATCAATTCATTGATAGTCTCGACCATGATTTGAGATTAGATTGACGATCTTTTTGTTAAGGGCTGGATATGAATGGAGATCAATGAAAGGACAAGGGTCAATAGGGGGAAAACCCTAGTTTCTTCCAAAGAACCCTAATCCTCATTCATCACCATCGATCTAGTTTTAAATCTATCAATAGATAAGAGGAGTCATCTTTATTAGTCATCTATGGCTACTAAATCCTAAAGAATCCTACAAGCCTTCTTTATATAAAATTTTCTTGATAATTCAATTAGATCTTGAAACTATTTTCTTGATAATTCAATTAGATCTTGAAACTATTTTCTTAATTTTCTTTACTTTCTCTTTTCTATTTCTTTCGACCCATCTAAAGCAAGAATTATAAAATTCCATGAATCCCAGAGGACGACCTGTATTCACCACAGCTAGCTACAAGCGACGCCGTGATGATTAGGTTACTTTACTAAAACTTCTTTTTTCTCCAAAATTACACATCAATCAAATGGCACCGTTGCCGGGGATCGAACCCGGGTCGCCCGCGTGACAGGCGGGAATACTCATCACTATACTACAACGACCGAGATGGACGGTTCTCCATAAAATTTTAATAACACCATTCTGCCACCACCCGCAGGTGCGCAGAATCCACCGCGCATCTCTCTCCAAGAGAGATGCTACCCTATACGTGGTCCCCTTTCTACTTGTCTATCTATCCCACCAGCCAATGGGGATAATTTTGAAATTAAATCCCACTTTATCAACCTTTTGCCTAAATTTCATGGGCTTGAGTCTGAAGACGCTACCAGCCAATGGGGATAATTTTGAAATCAAACCCCTTTTAAACCAGGTGACGCTCCCTAAAGCTGTGTGTGGATGCTGTCCCGATCCATCACATCCGACACATCAATCAAATGGCGCCGTTGCCGGGGATACGTGCATAATTTTTTCTTTCTTATTATTTGGGTTGAAATATTATCAAATCCATAAGAATATAAATCAAGAACGCATCTTGTGTTTAACGATTAGTGTGTGAATTTTTGCAAGGGGATCTGGAATCACTGTATTGACAAGATAAAGATTCAGAGAAATTCATTAAGACCAAAGGAGCAAGGGAGGCACCCATAGAAAAAAAAGTTCAAGGAACCCTCAACTTGGCGGCGGAACCGCGGCGTTGTTGGTGATTTAGGGTTTCAGTTTTCTCTAGTATCTTTTTTATCTCCTTCTCTCTCCTCTGAAAAGTCCAATAACATTTTTTGCAGGATTCTTTGCAAAAATTCGCCGCTTAAAAAATTCTTTTTGCGTGTTTTGTTTTTGGGTTGTTTTTGCATATTGTAATATGGAAAATTAAGGGGCAAAAACCTAAATTCAGATTATGTGGGGATTTCATTACCCTTCTTAAGCCTCACAAATCACAAAACTAGCATCTGCATCACCATTCATTAATTAAAAAATATCTAGATCAAGACTCTAAGGACTATCGCGCTCATTAAGGACAGAGGAGAGTCGTGGGTAATCTACTGCTTATCCGCATTTCTTTTGTGGTGTCTAGGCAAGTGTGTCTAAGGCAAGTGGTTACTTTATTAGGCCCGCTATTTCGGTGATTCGTATAGCGGATACCTCCTACTTATCTGGTACTTATCTGGCCACAAGAGGGATAAAGAGGTAGTAAAGAATTGATCCTGCGATTTGTCCTCTGGAAGTCTAGGAGCGGTCTAGTGACTTGACCTAGATAACCTTAGATCCAGGGTTGATTGTGCATTTTTATGATTTGTCTAAGTTTGGCTTTTTCAAAAACAAACCTTTCTGTTTACGTAATTCTCACAAACGCTGCCACTTGCGCTAAACCCGCTTAGTGTATGCTCGGCTGGACATGGGATTCTTGTGCCCGTCATGTCCGCGTTTCTTCTATCGACTCCGAAGTCGGTACTTCTTCATCTTCTTTTTCCTCTCCACACACAACAACGACCGAGATGGATGGTTCTCCATCAAATTTTAATAACACCACTCTGCCACCACCCGCAGGTGCGCAGAATCCACCGCGCATCTCTTTCCAAGAGAGATGCTACCCTATACGTGGTCCCCTTTCTACTTGTTTATCTATCCCACCAGCCAATGGGGATAATTTTGAAATCAAACCCCACTTTATCAACCTTTTGCTTAAATTTCACGGGCTTGAGTCTGAAGACGCATACATTTTTATCACCAAATTCGAAAACATATGTGCTATGATGGGCACTTCACAACTTTCTATCGATGCTATGCGTTTACGTCTTCTCCCGTTTACTTTGTGCGATTTAGCAGAAAAAAGGCTTTATAACACAACTGCACACTCTATTTCCAATTGGGATGAATTCGTTATAGCATTCCTTAAGAAATTTTATATCAACCATAAGACCGTCCGTGTTCGAAGCAAAATCAACTAGTTTACCCAGCTTCCAAATGAACCATTTTGGAAATGTTTTGAATGGTTTAAGGATCTGCTTGTACAATGATGGGATCTGTGCCGAATTATATATGTGGGTATTACTCCAGCGACAAAGTAGATGCTTGAAACCATGTGTCAATGCAATTTCATGTCCAAAGACAATGGTGAAGCCTGGAAATTTCTGGAAGATGTTGCTGAATATACATTGCAATGGGAAAACGTTAGACCACTATCATCTAGGGGAGGTATCCATCAGCTCGATATTTCCCTCGCAATAAAAGCCGAAATGGCAGCGATGCAAAAGAAACTCGAAACTATGGAAAACAAATTTTTATTAGCCTCCCTAAACTAGGCGACGCTTCTTAAAACCGTGTGTGGGTGTTGTTCCGATCCATCACATCTGATGGAAGCATGTCCTTTGAATTCTCCGTTTTAAGATCAAGAATACACTAATGCAGCTTTTTAGCAGTGACCTAGAAACGATCCTTATTCTTCCACATATAATCAGGATTGGAGGAATCACCCTAGTTTTTCTTGGAACCAACACCAAACTCAAACTCAAAATACGGTTCCAAACCAAAATAACTATCAAAGGGTTCCTCCACAGCAACAGCAACCACGACAGAGTCAACACCCCATTTAACCATAAACTTTTCAAAATCCGGCCAACAATTCTGCACCTTATAATAATTCCTTCCAAACGGCCAGTACCGAAAACTACTCTGCACTCGAACGAACCTTGGATATGTATATAAAACATTCCATGCAAACGTCGGCTGATATAATGTCTTCTATCGATACATTAACGAAGGACTCCGCTTCCCACGGTGAGAGTATAAAATCGATAGAAGCACAAATTGCACAATTAAATGCCGCGATGAGTGCTAGAGAGAAAAGGAAAATTCCATCTCAACCCCTACCGAATTCTGGCCACTCACAACATCATAATGTGAATGCCATTACCACGTTGAGATCAGAAAGAGTGCTGAATAACCAAGTCGGTGAATAGGTTGATAATGAGGAATCAATCAATGATACCCCAGCTTCCACTTCTAACCCTATTTCGTTTAATCTACCATTTTCTTCCGAGCCTATTCTCCGTTTTCCCCTAAGCTCGAACCCTCCACCCACCTCTTTGAGTCAACGTAACATGATCCCAACTCCAATTCTGGGATCTGTTCTACCCCCACGATCTTCTCTAATGTTGGACCCAACTCTTATTGATAAAGCTCCTTATCCAAATAGGTTAAGGGAAAACAAACAAAGTCCACAAATGGAAAAAAATGTGGAAATTTTTAAGCAGGTTAACATAAATATCCCTCTCCTAGATGCTATCCAACAAGTCCCGTCTTATGCGAGAATACTTAAGGACTTATGCACTAGGAAGAGAAAAACTCAAATGCCGAAAAATGTGTTCTTAACAAATAATGTGAGCACGACTTTTACCCAGCAATTACCTAAGAAACATAAGGACCCCGGCTGTCCTACAATATCTATTTCTATCGGGGGTAAAAATATCAATCGTGCTCTTCTCGACCTTGGCGCTAGTGTTAACTTGCTTCCTTACTCTGTCTATGAGCAGTTAGGTATGGAAGAGTTGAAACCTGCTCACTGCACTCTCCAGATGGTAGATCGATCTATCACCCAACTTAGGGATGAGCTAGAGGATGTGTTGATAAAAGTCGGGGGATTTATATTCCCTGTGGACTTTATTTTTCTAGATACACAGCCTGTAGCGAACCCACAAAACCAAATTCTGGTGATTCTCGGTTGACCCTTCTTAGCCACTTCTAATGCTGTCATTAATTGTCGTAACAGTTCTATGAACTTATCCTTCGGGAAGATGAAATTTGAGCTTAATATTTACAAGCTAGGAAGTCAACCATCTGAACCTTCTACTCATCTAATTGACGTCTGTTCTGTCAACGAGATAGCTCCCAACAGCTGCAAGGTTGAGGAATTTTGCTATACTGATCTCGACGACACTAGTACATCATTATTTGATCTAACAAATTATTGTAGTACAGACACCTTTAACTAGTTCACCCTCGAGTTCGAACCTTTTGACTCATCGCAAGTGTCAGTAGCACTTTCCGAGTCAATATCCTACGCAAGTTATGAACTTCTTAGGGAGTCCGAGTATCATTCCCTTACCCTACCTTCTATCGTCTCTTCGCCAACATTAGATCTCAAACTGCTACCTTCTCATCTTAAATATGCATATTTAGGTGAGAATGAGTCTTTGCCCGTGATCATATCCGCTTCTCTAGCGTTAGAGCAAGAGAACGCTCTTTTGACGGTCTTGAGATCAAATCGGCAAGCATTTGGTTGGACAATGGCAGACATCAAAGGGATTAGTCCCTTAATTGTTGAACATCATATACATTTGATGGATGAAGCCAAACCAACCCGAGACCCACAAAGACGGTTAAGTCCCTTCATGAAGGAGACGTTTAAGAAAGAAATCGTCAAGTGCCTAGATAGTGGTATAATTTACCCAATATCTGATAGCCAATGGGTAAATCCTATTCATGTAGTCCCTAAAAAGTCCGGCATCACGGTCATAACTAATGAGGCTAATGAGTTGATCCAAACACGCACCCAAACTGGGTGGCGTGTATGTATTGATTATAGGAAACTCAATGCCGCAACGAGAAAAGATCATTTCCCTCTACCTTTCATTGACCATATGTTGGAACGATTAGCTGGACATGAATATTATTATTTCTTGGATGGATACTCTGGCTATAACTAGGTCCCCATCGCTGAAAAGGATCAAGATAAAACAACATTTACTTGTCCTTTTGGTACCTTTGCTTATAAACGCATACCCTTTGGGTTATGCAACGTTCCTGCTACATTTCAGCGGTGTATGATGGGGATATTCTCAGACATGGTCGAGAATTTTCTGGAGATATTTATGGACGATTTCTCTATATTTGGGGACTCCTATGAGGATTGCCTATGTCATCTTGACGTGGTTCTTACCCGCTGTAAGGATAAAAACTTAACTTTGAATTGGGAAAAATACCATTTCATGGTCCTAGAAGATATCGTGCTTGGACATGTCATTTCACGAAAAGGCATTGAGGTAGACAGAGCTAAAATAGATGTCATCCATAACCTTCCTCATCCTAAATGTGTCAAAAATATACGATCTTTCTTTGGTCATGCAGGATTTTATAGGAGATTCATTAAGGATTTCAGCAAAATTGCTAGACCCTTCACTCTTCTCTTGGCTAAGGATACAACATTTCATTTCGATTCGGATTGCGAGGCTGCTTTTGACTCACTTAAAAAGCTCCCTCACTACAACCCCCGTTCTATCATCACCTGATTGGAACCACCCGTTCGAGCTTATGTGTGATGCATCAGATTTTGCTATTGATGCCGTCTTAGGACAGCACATTGATAAGATGCCACATGCAATTTATTATGCAAGTAAGACCTTGAATGATGCCCAAATTAATTATACAACTACCGAGAAAGAACTCTTAGCAGTTGTATTTGCATTAGAAAAATTCAGGCCTTACTTGATTGGCTCACCGATAGTGGTTTACACCGATCACTCCGCCCTAAAATATATTTTATCGAAGAAGGATGCTAAGGCCAGGTTAATACGTTGGATCCTGTTATTACAAGAATTTGATCTTGTTATACGAGATAAGAGTGGATGTAAAAACGTAGTAGTCGACTATCTTTCACGCATCTCTTCCTCACCTACAGTGACCTTGCCAATAAACGACTCTTTTCCTGACGAACAACTCTTGATCGTATCCTGCGAATCTTGGTTCGTGGATATTGTGAATTATCTAGCAACAAGACTTATTCCTAACGAATGGTCTAAACAAGGCAATCATTGATTTCTATCCCGAGTAAAGCACTTTTACTGGGATGGACATTATTTTTTAAGTATTGTCCCGACCAAATTATTCGCAGATGTGTTCCTAATGATGAATTTAAGAGTGTATTATCTTTCTGTCATGATCAGGTATGTGGCGGTCACTTTGGTCCACGTAAAACGGCGGAGAAAGTTTTGCAATATAGTTTTTACTGGCCTACATTATTTAAAGATGCATATGATCATTGCAAAATTTGTCCACGGTGTCAACACACGGGCCGGATTTCTTAAAAAAATGAGATGTCACTCCAGCCTATCTTGGTTGTAGAAATTTTTAACTTTTGGGGTATTGATTTTATGGACCCTTTTTCCAACTCTTTTGGGAATTTATATATCTTGTTAGAGGTTGATTACATCTCGAAATGGGTGGAAGCGATACCGTGTCGCACTAATGACAACAAAGTTGTGATTAAGTTCCTTAAAGAAAATATCTTTTCGCGATTCGGACACCCTTACTCTATAATTAGCGACAACGGGACGCATTTATGTAATCGGTCTTTCGAGGCTTTGATGCGGAAATATTCAATCAACCATAAACTTTCTACGCCCTATCATCCCCAAACGAGCGGGCAAGCTGAGATTTTCAATAGGCAGATCAAACAAATTTTGGAGAAGACGGTTTCTAAAAACCGTAAAGATTGGTCAACCAAATTGACGGATGCTCTTTGGGCATTTCATACTGCTTATAAGACTGATATTAGTATGTCTCCTTACCGCCTAGTGTTTGGAAAGGCTTGCCGCCTTCCTGTCGAGGTCGAACATAAAGTAATGTGGGCTATTAAAGAGCTTAAGTTCGATTTCAATCAAGCCTGTAACTTTCGGAAGCTGCAATTAAATGAGCTAAGCGAACTCTGTAATGAAGCTTACGATAATGCGGTTATAGTAAAGAGCCGGACTAAAGTGTTCCACGATAAAAATCTTTTTAGAAAAAATTTTATGCCGGGACAACAAATCCTTCTTTACGATTCCCGTCTCCATCTTCATGCGGGTAAGCTAAGATCTCGCTGGAAAGGACCATTTGTGGTGCGGTATGTAAACCCGCACGGGGCAGTTGAAGTTGAAAATATTAAATACGGTTATATTTTTAAAGTGAATGGGTATAGATTAAAACCGTATTTTTCCACTGACCCCGCGGAGGAGCTCCTGTTTTTACAGGAGCTGCTTTATCATAACTAAATTTTCTCCGCCTCACCTCCATGTCTCGATAATATTGTCTCATCCTAAGAATGGAGGTGAGTGAAAAGGACTTAACTGAATATCCGTATAATCAAAAATAAGTTTGGGGGGAGGTTTTCATGTTCATTTATTTTTATCCCCGTTAATAACTTTTCCTCCCAACTCTATACGATTTTTGAGATTTAAAAGATGATAACAGTAAGGACACTGCTGCAAACAGGTTTGGGGGAGGTTTGTGCTTATTTACGCATTACTTTGCATTACACTTTACGTAAGCACAAAAAAAAAATTTGATAATGAAAGATTAAAAAGTGAAAAATTGCATTTAAAAGATTGGAAGAGTTTGAGAAAAATAAGAAAGTTAGATCTTTTCTTAAACGAAACTGGTAATAAGTAGTTATGAGCCGTTGTCCCAAGTGTTAGTAAGATGAAAGAAGTCACTAATCTGAGGATAAAAATAAGTCTGAAAAATAGTCCCTATTCTTGAGACCAAACATTTGAATGTTGATACCCTACTATACGCACTTACACACGTCTTGAAACTCGGGATAGTAGAGGATACCTTGAAATGCTCTTGTCTAAAAGCCAAAGTACGAAGAAAATATAAATGAAGCATAAAATATAAAATGGTGAAGAAAAATGAACACTGGTTTTGTAATCACCAAGCCAGCATAAAAAAAATATAGCGAGGGTGCTTTATCACCTAGTGCCTTAGACCAACTGGTTTGGGAGCCACTGGTAACCCTTAGGTGTTGTAAGACGAGAAAATTGCTAATTACGCGTAATAAGTGAGTGCATTTACTAATCGGTCAGTTGGTACCTCAAGAAGTATTAACGGTCGCATGAAGAATATGTGAGCAATTCCATCTAAAATATTCGTCGACTAAAAAGTACTGAGGTATGGACAAGAGTATGATAGCTTGAAATGAATTCTCTGAGTGTAGGGATGGCTTGTAGACACACGTAGGGGTATATGATCGGTGTTTGGAAGAAAGGTAGGGAGGAAGACTAAAGGCGATATTTTATTGAGAGATGATGTGATTTCTAATATCTTTTCATGACTATTAAGATAGGGCTCATGGCAATCGAAAAGTTAGTGTAGTTGGAAACTCTTATTTTCAAGTTCTTTTTTTATAGTTCTTATGTTTATATGTAACTTTCACCATCTTTCTTTTATTATTGGATTTTGTGGGTGAAATCCGCTGAAAACCCTAAGGAGGCAACTCTCCTCTTATTAAGGACACCTAGAGGTTTAACGGCTTGTTGCACGTGCTCAGTGCAATCGTGTTGCCTACGAAAGTGTGCTAATTAGTTTTTTTTCCTTCTATTTTCTTTTCTCCTTCTCTTGAATAAATAGTTTACTCGGAACGATCAAAGTCAAGTTTGAGGGTATTTGTTCAGTCGAAAATATTATACTTTTAACATGACAATTTCCTTACTTTTCTTAATCATCTAAAAGTGTTTGTTATAAATATAATACATATTTGAAGTTTATCTACAAAATACCATTTACCATGTGTTTATATATTATAATCAATATTATGAAGGAAAATGTATGCATAATATTTTGATACGCATATCATATCAAATATCCCTAACCAATATTCTTAAACTATAATATCATATCAAATTGGTTAGGATAATATCTCAAATATAACTAAAATCAATCATTGAGATATTGTGCAAAATGAGCTCAGGTCAGGAGATCAAAATGTTGAGATATCGGGAATCAAGAATCTGCTGATAAAGTAAAAAAAAATTGAAGAATCAATACTGGCAGAGACTCAGAAAAGATACGAAAATTCCAGACATCAAATAACTATCCAAGTACCAATATGAGAAGACTCCAGAAGTTTTGAAGCCAAGAAGACACCGTGGAGAGGCGGAACCGATGCAGAGTCAAGCTGAGTTGCGGCGGATCCGCGGCCGAGTCAGCGAGTTAGGGTTTGGGAATTTTCTGTTAGGATCTGCATAACAACCTCTGTTTGTTGGGATCTTTGGTATCTGATTTTGGGGCTATAAAAAGGATCGAGGGCTACATCTCAAAAATATCTATAAGATCAAAAATCAATCTAAAAGATCAAAAATCAATCTCAAAAAGGATCTAAAAAATCAAGAAGATCTATCAATCTACGATCTAGAGATCCAAGATCAAGAAATCCATATCAAGCGATCAATCAATTAAGTCTCCTTTACACGAAACCAATCACCGTCAACGAACAAGTGATCCAAGACAGGTCCGCGATTCGAGGTGATAAAACGACGTGATAATTGATGGAACATCTACTTCTACGAGGCAGAGATCGAGAGCAATTTCTTCTTCCTCTTGTAATCTAAACTCGAAGAATTATATTTGTGAAGTTGAGTAATAAAGGCAGATAATTAGTTTTATCATATCGCTTTCTTTTTAATTTCCGCATTATGAATTCTTTCTCTATTCTTTCTTCTATTTTCATGATGCGTGAGTAATTCTCCACTTGATAGGATTCGTAGGATTAGCGTAGATTAATGGATGAGAAAATACTTTACTCCTTTTAAATCTTATGAAGTTTATAAACTTTAACAAAAGAATCATCAACATCCTTATCGGGCGCGATATCAATTCATTGATAACCTCGGCCACGATTTGATATCAGATTGATGATCTTTTTGTTAAGGGCTAGATATGAACGGAGATCAATGAAAGGACAAGGGTCAATAGGGGAAAAACCTAGTTTCTTCCAAAGAACCCTAATTCTCATTCATCACCATCAATCTAGTTTTAAATCTATCAATAGATAAGAGGAGTCACATTTATTATTCATCCATGGCTACTAAACCCTAAAGAATCCTACAAGCCTTCTTTATATAAAATTTTCTTGATAATTCAATTAGATCTTAAAACTATTTTCTTAATAATTCAATTAGATCTTGAAACTATTTTCTTAATTTTCTTTACTTTCTCTTTTCTATTTCTTTCGACCCATCTAAAGCAAGAATTATAAAATTCCACGAATCCCAGAGGACGACATGTATTCACCACAGCTAGCTACAAGCGACGCTGTGCTGATTGCGGTTACTTTACTAAAACTTCTTCTTTCTCCAAAATTACACATCAATCAAGCCTTCTTCATGAATATTTCCTTTACGTACACATAAACGACTTCCATGTCTTAATGAACCATCTTCATGAACCAATAAATCTGTTCGAAGTCCTGCTCCCACTTGTCTTCAAAATTTCTGCAACTTAGGATCGTACGACTGTGCTGCCTTAATACTATCAATCAATGATGATTGTACTTGCAACTGCATCAATTGTCTCGAAGAATCTGGTGGTACGATCTCCAACTCGAATCTCTGAAAATATGTTACAATCTTCTTCTGTGCAGTCAACATCCGTATCACTGGCAACCGACTACATTAACTTTCCCCGTATGATACTTTAGATCAAGATCTTAGTCAGCTATTAGTTCTAACCATCTACGCTGCCTCGGGTTAAGCTTTTTCTGTGTGAACACGTACTTTAAGCTCTTGTGATCAGTAAACATTTCTACTCTTTCGTCCAATAAATAGTGTCTCCAAATATTCAGCGCAAAAATCACTGCTGCTGGCTCCAAGTCATGAGTTGGGTAGTTCTTCTCATGGGTCTTCAATTGTCTCGACGCATAAGCTATAACCTTCCCATGCTGCATCAAAACACATTCCAAGCCTTTTCCAGATACGTCGCTGTGAATAACTAGTCCCCCGGAACCATCTAACACTGTTAAAATAGGAGCGGTTGTCAAATTTTTGTTTTAGCGCTTCAAAAGCTGACGCACACTTCTCAGTCCATACGAACGGTATCTCCTTTCGTGTTAGCTTGGTCAAAGGTTCTGTTATCCAAGCAAAGTTTTCCACAAATCTTCTATAACATCCAACAAACCCAAGGAAACTTCTGATCTTCCCACATTCTTTGGAATTGACAATCATGGACAGATGCAATCCTTTCAGGGTCAACTGCAATTCCATCTCCAGATATAACATGACCCAAGAAATTCACTTCTTCGATCCAAAACTCGCACTTGCTCATCTTAGCCATATAACTTTTCCTGTCTCAATGTCTGCAGTGCAATTCTCAAGTGTTCTTCATGCTCTTCCTTGCTTCTCGAATAGGCCAAAATATCATTAATGAGTATCAGCACGAACTGATCTAGAAATGGTGAAAAGATTCGGTTCATTAATTCCATAAATATCGCCGGTGCGTTAGTAACTTCAAAATGTATAACTAAATGCTCGTAATGCCCATATCGAGTTCTGAACGCTGTCTTGCAAATGTCTCCTTCTTTCACCCGAACTTGATGATACCCTGATTGCAAATCCAACTTCAAGAAAACTCTTGCGCCACTGAGTTGATCGAATAATTTGCCTATGCGAGAGATTGGTTACTTATTCTTAATAGTCACCCGATTTAACTCTCGATGGTCGATGCATTTCCTCCGCGTGCCATCTTTCTTCTTGACTAGAAGAACTAGAGCTCTCTACGGTGAACCACTACTGTGAATCCAATCCTAACTCAGAAACTTGTCTATTTACCTCTTTCCAATTCTACTGTTGTCATCGGATAGTAAGCTTTCGAAATTGGCGCTGCTCCTGAAATAAGATCAATCGTGAACTCCACATCTCATTTTGACGATAAACTCGAGATGTCCTTGAACACATCCATGAAATTCCGAACTGCTATCAGTGCTTCATCTGTAACTTGTTTATGAACTTCACCTTTAGTAAACGGTTCCCTCATCATGAATCTGCAAGTTTGTTCTAAGACTTGTGGGTTATCAACCCACCACTCTTCCGCTGCGCTACTCTGATAAATTGAGACAGGTATGTTAGAACTTCTTTAATCAAACATCTTACATCTGATCGGCCTTAAAGCGATTTGTACCAACTCCCGCTAGAGTTAATCTTGAACTATTGCAATCATCACAAGCTCTCCGGTGTTTCTCATTGTTCGTCGAAACACAAACGGATTGGTTCCTACGGGATAAGAGGAAAGATATAACGTGGTTATTGGATTCAAGCTCGCGATAAGACAAAAACTCGTATGAAATGAAACCGAGAAAAAAAAAGTAGTACAACGAACATAAGCCAAGAAAAATGAATCGAAATAGGACTCCAGATTACCAAAATAGAGTACCACATTATAACCATGCAGCGGTATATAGTTACAATTACATAACTCCATTCAAGTCGTCCAAATCCTATTATCAAAATCGAAGGAATAAAAAGGGAGAGACAATAAGGAATCAGGAGGAATCCAAACTGAGATGCTATATCATTTCCAAATCGTCAAAATAAAAGAATTTAAGGGAAGGATAAGATTCAAGAATTAGAATGACAAGACAATATTATGGCAGGACATGTTCCAAAAATTCTGGGTCTTAGAGACAATATATTGGGTACCATACCCAACTACAAATTGAACCAAGCCCAACAAACCTAAAACCTATGCTCTCTGATACCAAAAACCTTGTCACGCTCCGCCTCCCAAAAAAACTAAAATTTTAGGTCGTAAAAAAGCTAGCCATGCTACCTACGGTAAGGAAACATCCTTCCGAAGTCACATTAAGGCTGTCAATCAGTAATCAAGAACAATAAACTACTAAATCCATCTATCACATGTCCAATAGCTACAAGAAAAATAACAGGAAAAGATAGCGGAAGGAATAAAAATCTAAGGAATAACTAACCAACATAAGAGCTATATCAATAAGGTGGTCCTCACTGACCGGCGATCATATCGAAGTACTCACGTGCTAAATCAAGTATCTAGGCCATGTAAAACACAGACGTCAGTACGCCATAAATATCATAATAATAAACTGAGCAATGTACCATAAGGTGTTATGTGTAAAAATGGTGTATAATTATAAATAAACAATCGCAAGTGATATAACAACAGGCTATAGGTATGTCACGTGTATCCTAGAGTCTGTGTTTCTAGGTTATCTATCCTAACGGTATTTGAAACTAATTAATGGAATTCTCAATGTAACTCAATAGTATCCTGTGCGTGCTCGGGACCACGGTCATGACTCTCGTGCTGAATCTAAGACGTGCCGCTAGGACAGAAGAATGATGTCAGCATCATCATTCTGGGGCCCGAAGCTCGTATCGACTGATCAGTCTCTGGAAAGTAGTGAACTGTTGAGTTGCAAGTCGGGTTTCATTATTGATTTCCCCATTTCCCCCAGAATTCGTGTTCAAGTCAGGTATCAATAGAATGACTATCTAATGCCAACACAGGAACAATCATATACTGGTCTTGTCTTGCAAGTCAACAAGTCAAGTCAATCAGGATAACAAGTCAATATTGTTGGCATCGGTAGTTATTCATGTAACATGTATAAACAATAGCAGTAGGTCGCAGGCGTGTCAGGTATTGATGGTATCTACCTAATAACAACGCAGGAACATGCAGGTACAGATTATGTCTATCAAGACAACAGTCACGTCCATCAGGACAACAAGTCAAGATTGTCGGTATTGGTAAATAATCCAAGAAACAGGTATAGTAATAGCAAGATAACGTGTCGTGCACATGTCAGGTAGTGTGTATTAAACAGGATAAATATTTGATTGTGTAACCAATCACAATAAAAGCAATAATATAAATGTCATGGTTATCTAGCTATAACAGGATGGATATATTCAGTATAAATCTAACCGTAATTGTAATAGCGTTTTACCCTTGTTAGTTATCATAAAATAAACTGTATCAATTAAACTGTATTAAGTTTTACTCTTTGATTAAGCAACTAGAATAGTTCGTACGTTCTACTGATAGGTGTAATTTTGCCTACATTTATGAATTGTGACTATATACGTAATCGTGTTAACTAAGTAATAAAAATACGGGTTATCCATATGAAACTGTATATTGACGACAATATAAAATTTAAATACATATATTTGGATATAAATAACTAGCGTGTGGCAAGTTATAAACTTGCCTCGATCGGTCACGGAACAACGACGACACAACACGACACAACGTATTATCCAACAATTTGCTTGGCTCGACGGTTGATATGCAGACGACGACGTCAATAGGTTGATTGACTGTTGCTACACAGAGAATCAAGGAGACAAATGCGTCAACAATGATGAAGGTGTGCAGTAGTTCGGCGCGACACGATACGACACGGTGCGTAGAGCGGCACAACACGGTGCTGGGGATTGTGGTGACACTGGGCTGATGCGAAGGTGGCACGCAAGTGGGCACGAGTTGGGCAAGAAGCGGACATGGCGTGGCATAGGAGCAGGGTATGGTAGGGATGGCACGGTGGTGGCACGGTAGTGTCATGGTGATGGCATGGTGGTGAGTTCACTGTTAGATGGCATGGTTTGAACCTGGGTCTGCTCGGCTCGACTAGGTTTTGCTCAATTCAAGGGCTGCATAGCTATGGTTTGGAGACGAAGATGATAAGTTCTCGAGTGAGAGGGATCGAGGGAGATGGTGGTGCGGTGCTGGGGTTCGGTGGAGAAGATGAAGGCGTTGATGATGGAGTCGAAGGTTGCAAGGATATGCAGCGATGTGAAGATGGAGAAGAAGAAGACAATGGTGATGGGTGCTCGGGTCTTGGTGAAGAGGAAAGAGTCGAGGTGATGGGTTCTTAGGCGACGGCGATGGGAGGATCTCAACTATCAACGGCGAGGGCTAATGGCTGCTGTCGACGATGAAGATGGTTGTGGGTTTGAAGGTAGGGATCTCGGGTGTTAGGAGAAGAAGACGAGGGAGGAGCAGTCGAGGGCTGGGATAGAGGTATGGGTTGGAGTCGTGGTCAGAAGAGATGGGTTCGGGTTGATGAGGGAAAAGAGATAGACATGGTTAGCGGAGACGAGAGTAGGGGTCTAGGTAAGGGTTCGAAGACGGTGAGAGTGATGGCTTTTGAGCGAGGGTGAGGACTCGAGAGGAAGTCGAGAGAGAGAGACTTGAGGGAGAAGAGAATTATATGATGAATAGAGAGAGAAAAATATGGAGGAGACGGAGAGTTAGAGAACGGAGAGAGAGACGGAGAAGAGATGGGAAGAGAGAGAGAGATGAATTGTTTTTGAGAGAAATATATGAGATGTGTTATATATATATATATATATATATATATATATATATGAGAATAATGGAGGAAAGATGCCATACGAGGGAATTTACTCTTATGACGTCGAAAAAATACAATCTCCATCGTGTTTTCCGACGATCGACACCCATCATCTTCATCGTTATCATCTAAGATGTGGGTACACCAAATTTCATGTGATTCTACAACTTTTTCATCGTTGAATTAGTGGGTTCAAAATTAACGGTTTACCGACAATAGAACTTTTTACATTGCTAAATCAACGGTGAAAATGTTGTAGAATCGCATGAAATTTTGCGTACCCACGTCTTAGATGATAACGATGAAGATGATGGGTGCCGATCGTCGGAAAACACGATGGAGATTGTATTTTTTCGACGCCATAGAAGGAAATTCCCTCATATGGCCTTTTTCCTCCATTATTCTCTCTCTATATATAGAATACTTGGAAAAAGTTGCATGAACCCCCCGCAGAAACCCAACAGCACAAAGATTGGAGAAATCTCTACTAGTCTTTTCTATTAACCTATTTATACTATACTATACTATAATTAAATCCGGTATCATAAGATAATACCTAAACCTTATGAGGTAGAATTAATTCCTACCAAACAAATATTAACATGCCCCAAAAGATACACATTGTTAAAACTATCATGATAAAATATATGTGTGTGGGTGTGGGTGTGTTACATAACTAATGTTACAAGATAGCAACCAAACTTAAATACTAATAAAACCAAACTTAAATACTAATAAAATATTCTAGTGTAAACACAATTGATATTCTTAGTAGAAAAAAATACTCTTAAAGATATGGATGGAATATTTAATTTGATACGCAAGCGGGTTGGATGCAAACATGATAAACATGCATAATTATCCAAACACCGATCATAACCCAATAATAAATATTAACTTAAATGCCCAGCCGATTTATATAGCCAGAATATTAATTAATATCACTTTATTAAGTTAAAAAATACCGTACGATCGTTCTTGGGTATACCTGTATGTTCCTGTGTTGGTATTAGATAGATATTATTCATATTTGACTTGGAAAACGAAACCTAGGGAAATAAGGAAACAAAAAGTATAACCGAAGTGTAATTTAAAAGGATATTACTTGATCCGTGGTTCCGGGGGATAACGGAACATAATCATTCATGATTCTTATTACTTGATCCGTGGTTTCGGAAGGTAATGGAACAGAGTCACTCATGATTCTTATTACTTGATTCGTGGTTCTGGGGGATAACGGAACAAAATCATTCTTGATTCATGATCCTAGGGGGTAACGGGATATATACTTTTGAGTTACATGGAGTAGTACATTCATTGGTTTCAAATACCTGTAAGATAGTTAATCTAGAAACACAGACCTTAGAATACACCTGACCTGTTTGACTACCTATAGCATGTTGTTATATCGCATGTGATTGATTTTGTTTATACACATACCTCACTCTTGGATGTGATATTTTGTATAGCATATTGTTCAGTTTATTAATTTTATCATGGTATTTATGACGCTCTGACGTTTGGGTTTTGCATGGCCCGCTTCCTTTAACCTTATCGCAGGAAAATCGAGACTATTTTGACAGGCAAGCTAAGCAGTGAGGAGTTTTGCTGATTAATTTATTGAGGTTTAATTTTATTTTATTTTTCTAGTTATGGGTTTAACATTGTGATCCTATAAGGGACGAGGTTATGATATTATTTCTTATTAGATATTTATTCGTTTCCGCTATCTTTCTCGTTATTTTTTTTTTGTGGCATTTGAAGATGTGATGGTTAGATATTTATTTACTGTTCTCGATATCTGTTTAACAGCCGTAATGTAACTATGGAAGGATATTTTCTCACCATAGGTAGAATGATTGGTTTTGTCATGTACCGTATTCACGTATTTTGGAAAGCGAGGCGTGACAATATGAGTCTATTCTGCATTGGAGATACAGATAGCTATCCATAAATCCTCTTCTTATCAGTTATAGTTTCAGTTTCGGGTTAAGGTATTTGATTAGCTTAATGGGACAATCTGTCTTATGAGTTATGGTTTTAAGAATTGACCCTTCTATAAATGTCATGAGTGGCATAGTAGATTAGGTCAACAGGTGGATGAGACGACTTAACCACCTGGGGTGAATTAGAGCTAAAATCAAACCATCTACTTCTGAGAGTTGCCTTAGAGGCAAAACTATCAAAGGAAAACCATTTTGATATCCATTGCAGACAATTCACTCCGATAAATACAGAACAATAAACGTGAAGACACGTGGTGGAGTTTTCTAATTCAACACCTTCATTAAAAATTACTCGATACGACTACTGATCTCACACAGAACTGAAGTGTTGATTTGTATCAAGTGTTGTATCAGTAAAGTGTAGAGTCGGTTCACACAAACAGGAGTTTTCAGATAGCTGATGATACC